>OW026523.1:105772303-107269803 GCA_932274085.1 Protocalliphora azurea | reverse complement strand
GCTATGCTATTTAAGATACAGCCGGTCTTATGCTAGACCCGAAAGTATTATTTGGGGCAAATAAAAAAATGTGCTTTTTTGTAAACATATTTATAGAACTAGCACATCGAAACAGAACACAGTGAATCAAGTCCATAGAAAAATGAAAAAAAAAAATAAGAATGTCCTAAACTCATGAAAATTAGTAATAATATAAAAATTTGCAGCTAATTTTAAATCTAAAATGAGATTTTTAAATTTATTAACTTTAATCCGATTAAGGGCAAATAAATTTCCAAAATTACCACATAAGTGGAGTTATTAATATTTTCTAAAATTTTTGATTAGTTAATAATAACTTAAAGCTTCTCAAAATAACTAACAGCAGTCAGATATTTATGTCAGTGTTGCTATATAAGTGAAATAAATTAATTTTTATTATTACTACTTTAACTATTTTATTGAAAATAATTTTTAAATTTCTTACATTACTTATTACCTAATTGAAACATACATATTACTTTAAAAATGATTACTTTTGACGTCCAAAAATTTTCGAAATAATGATATTTTAAGTTCACGAAGAGATCATAATCTAAGAGCAAGATATTATGATTAAAACACAAGGTCAGTGCTTAAAAAATAGATATGATTATTAATAGCAAGTATTATGATTACATTTTATCACATTGTATCCCATGTTATGGTTCGTTTTTTCATGATACGATTCAAGTTTTTCATATTATTATCCCAATTTATCAGATCATGATTTCATTCTATGGTATTATTATTATTATTATTATTATTATTATTATTATTATTTTATTATTATTGTTATTGTTATTAATATTATTATTATTATTATATTGTATTTTCATATTATTATCCCATTCTATCATATTATTATCCCATCTTATCATATTATTATTCCATCTTATAATATATTAAAATAAAACACATTAATTAAAAATTATTGTTTTTATAAAAAATTCATTGAGTCCATTACATTTGTTTCAAAACAGTAGATCATGAAAGATTATTTATGTATTATTTGTTCATTAATTAATTTTACTTATTCGCACCATCGTAAATATATTGTGCAAGATAATAGAAGTTAATTTTTATTAACTAAACCCTTTAATAGTAGTTAATTAATATATTATATTGCTGGAATAACACCAAATATAACAAAATCTTGTATAGTTATATTAATTCATGTATAAATTAAATGAGCATTATAATGAAGATTGAAAACAAATACTGTAAGCAAATTATATGCAAAAACAAACAAGTTATGAATTTTAACCACATTTATAAAAAGCATATTTATTTGTAACAATTTATTGTTATCGGAATAATAATATTAATCTGGTTTGAAAACAAAATATGGTTTAAGAACAAAGAAAATTTTTGATAATATTTAATGGTTGTAAAAAAAAAAAATATTTTTTTCATATTAATAAAATTTTGTTTCTGCTAAAATATATTCAAAAACAAAATTTTTTGTAGTCATTAAAATTAAAATTTTGATTGAATATGAATATTGATTGTTCATGAAAACTTTGTTATTATGAACAAAGTATTATTAAAATTATTGAAAATTAAAAATTAAAACATAATATTAGTCTAGTGACAATGCCGTAACTATTTTTTTCTCTGCGTTTTACGCCTTATTCTTAAAATCATTGTTTTTAAATTTCAAGTTATTATAAATTATAAAGCAAGAATTTAAAAAGATGTTTGCAATTCTAGATATATAACATATCGTATATAACATAAAAATTGTAAATTACAGAAAAATTAGAAAAAATAGATATTTTGGTATTTTTTAACTAAAAATTTATAAATTTATTTAAATTATAAATTTTTACGTTGTAAAAGTCATGTTTTTCGATTATTTTGTTATATAAATAAAAATAGTTTTCATAAAAATAAAGTTTGGATAAATTGTGTGGAAAAAATACATAGAAAAATTATGAATATAATATTTTAAATAAATCATATTTTGTTTTTAAATTCATTTTTAATTGAGAAACTTATTTGATTTTAATATTTTGTTGTATGGGTTCTTAAAGATTTAAAAATTAACTGACATTTACAATAAAATTACTGATGAAATTGCTTATCTTTTTAACTAATTTTATCAAAATACTTATGCCAATATTCGCATAATTAACAACACCCGGAAGTTAGAGCCACAAAAATTATGAGTTCATTTTCAAAATAAGTGGCAATGTTGTATGTGCCTTTATGGCGTATGTTCCTCTTTCTACCCTACATTAAAATTATTATTTTATTTTTTTTTTCAAATATTTTTCTTAATATATTTGAATATTTTACCATAAACCCTTCAATAATATGATATTCGAAATAATTATGAATTAGATATATTAAATAGTTACCACAAATTTATTTTTATCTGTAAAGAAATTTACATTTATTTTTTATATTTTTGTATAATAAAATTCTTGAAAAATTGAAGTTTTTTTTTTAAATGTTCTTTTAAAAAGGCAAAATGCCAAAAATGTTTCCGTTTCCTATTTTTTAGCATAAAGCTGGTAGTTTTAAGAATAAAATAAGCCATGTGTTATCGAAATTGATGCACAAATCTTGATTTCATTCACAATTAAGTGAAAATACCCATTTATACCTACAATCAAGTGTAGATAATCTGATGGCAAAAAAAAAAAAAAAAAAAAAAAAAATGTTCTTTTTTTTGCTTCGTTAAACAAAGTAGGTAGACCAGATGGAATTTGATGAGCTAAACAAGAATCCGCCTTAGTTTTATTTTATTTTTTTTTTTGTATAATGTACTGGATCTTTTTTATTGGCATGACTGATATGACCACTTTATTCAGCGGTCACACTTATAACTCGAGAACGGTTTGTCAAATTTAGATAAATAAAACTATATATGCTTACTAAAGTTATCTTCGGGTTATTTTAACATTACATATTCGGAGTTAAGGAGCAGAATTCTTTCAATTTTGCATGAAGAATTTATATTTTTCTTCGCCACCAATTTTTGAATGGCTCCGAAAGTATTGAGTGGATAAAAAATAATGTTACGATAACTTGAATATAATTTTCGTCTTCATCTTTTGGTGTTTCAATTGTCTTAATCCTGTAATTGTTTTATTAACGGGGAAATATTAGACATGCTCATACAAAAAGTTAAGACTTGATAGAAAAAAACTATAGGCAGATTCGTGTTCGCCAAGTCGAACTGCACCTATTTTTGTAAAAAAATAGCAAATTCATGATAATGAAATAAAAACTGTACATTTTTGCCGGTTCTATTTCTTATAATAAATTCTTAAGAAAAAAATTTTAAAATTTTTCATGAAAGATTGTTTTTCCAACACTAATTTCTGAATAACTCCTAAACTGGAGGGCAGGTAAAAAATAATTTTAAAATGACTTAAATACAGTTTTCGTCTGCATCTTTTAGTATTCCAATTGTCTAAATCGGACAGCTCTTTCTTGAGTTATGGTCAAATATATTTGTGTATTCGCCTTATTAAGGGGAAGATATTAGACTTGCACAAAAAAAAAAAAAAAAAAAAAAAAATCACGATCTGATGGAAAAAAACTGAAAGCAGATTCTCATTTATCAGGAGAAATTTCATCTTGTTCACATGCTTTTTTTTGAAAGAGGACGACTTTTTTTGCTGAACAGTGTAATTATTAATTCATTCAAAAAATCTATAAAACATGACAATTTATTTAAATAATTTATTTTAAATATGTCTTTTAATATGATTAAAACACAACAAGAAAATTATGTTATTTATTAAGAAATTATGAACCATAAAAATTAAATATTTTTAAGCTTTTCTAGCTCAGTTACTAAGAGTAACAATATAAATTAAATTTTCTATTATTAATTTTTATCAACTATAATATTTTTAACTGCAATATGTACATAATTATGTCCTTTAAATGCCCAATGATTTTATTATCTATCATTTTATTAGTCCTCAATAGAATCATTAATAATTTATTTTTACCTCATATTAATTTTTTATTGATTTGGCAAACCATATAAGTGTATATCCGTATATCTCTAATTTTATATATGAATATCAAATGTATGTTAAAATGTATGACTATAAAAAGAAAATACATATTAATCATACATAAATAAATAGAATGTCAAGGATATCCTGTTTATATGTAAATTTTACCTTTGAAAGCAAATTAAAACCTGCACATGATTTTGAGATACCATGCGAGTAATAAAAAGATCTTTCTTTTATAATTTTTCTGTATATATTGCCATTTAAGCATTACACATTTCACATTTGATAACGTATTAAAATACATAAAAGTATAATATTTTTTCTGAAAGCAATTTCAACAAGTCAACAAAATATTTGAATTGTATTTAATAGCTGTTTTTTAATGCGCACACCCACCTTTTCCCAAGTGTACCCTATTGATAAAATATAAATTTGTTTGGTTGTAGGAAAGAAAAAAAAAAAAAAAAAAAAAAGAAATAGATAACTAAATAAATATAAAAATAAGTGTATACAAAAATGTTTACCTCATACCTTTATTACAAATTTATCCTTCAATTGGAACGGGGAAATATACTCATTGTGGTTTTACTTGTGATTGTTGTTACTGAAGATGTTTTTTTTATATTTTTGTAGAATTGTGTTGAAACTCTTGAAACTTTTATACAATAGACACAAATAGAAAAATAAAATCAAGTTGAATTATTTATTTTCTTTAGCATTTATTTAAATTAATTTCTTTTAATTTAAATTTCCTTCTCGAGTTCAAATTTTAATAATAAATAATTTTCTTTTTTTCTAAATATTTATTTTTACATTTTTTTATATTTATCACTAATATTATTTTGATACTTGTATTTCCATTTAAAACTGTTTTTCTCTTGAATTTTTTTCCGCTTTTAAAAAATATTGACAACGTTACTTATCGAATACCCGGGAAAAACTGATTTTCACTTGATGCATGTGAAATGCCAAAAGTATGAATTGTATTTAGGTGTACGTTTGTCTGTGTTTTTGTATTTAATAGTAACGTACATTAAGGCAACATAAACATGTTGAATGTTAAAGCTTTTTATTAGATAAAGAAAAACTCCGGGAAAAGCTTTGTGTAGCATAATATAAGTTTGTAGCAAAATCCAGAAAGTTTATGGTAAATTCTCTATACTTGTCTCTATTTCATTTATTATAAGAGTAATTTTGCAAAGATTTCTCAGTGTTTTTAAACGCTGAATTGTTGTTAAAAGCTTTTTTTTGCAGGAGATATCTCTTTGTGAGCAAGACAGTAACCAGTAAGTATTGGCTAATGGTAAACGAAATTTCTTAAGTAAATGGAAAATTTTATGGCAAATACTTCTTTTCGGGGGATATTTACCAAAATCTTTAAAAGTTTTAATGAAAAATAACTCTATGTGTCAGCGAAAATATAATATAAAAATGAACTAGTGTAGGTTATAAGTAGGGCAACCAAAAATATGCTCTAAATAAGTGTTTATGCGCATAAAAAATGCTCTTAAAATCAGAAAATATGCCCTTGAACTTAAAAAGTATGCTCTTAAAATGTTATTTTTTCTGGTTAAATTTTAAATTATTTGCTATTTATGATAAAAAATAACTTTATTTTTTTACTAAAATTTAGAAAAATAGATTATTTTTGCACCTAAAAACTAGATGCTGAATTATCAACAAGTATATGTATATATATACATATATATATATATATATATATATATATATATATATATATATATATATATATATATATATATATATATATATATATATATATATATATATGTATATAGAATATTTAGAAATAAACTTTTCCCTTCTAATTAATTTTTTATATTTTTTAAAGATCTTGTTATAAATTTAACAAAAAGACCCATTGAAAAATCGGCCACAAAATTTCCCTACAAATTTGGTTTATATCTCACATAAAAAAATTTCCCAATTTTGAAGGGACTCGTCATTTTGTAAAATATAAATAAATTTTAACTTTATTATTTTTTTTCGAAAAAATTCTTAAATGAATGACTCCTTAAGAATAAAATTATAAAATGCAAATAGGAAGTGCTGCCCTCCTTTGTTAAAATACTAAAATTTTAGCTTTTTAAAGCAATTTTAAAAATTGAAAAAGGCTAAAAAAGCTAGAAGCAAACATAAAAATTTTGAGGCTAAAATCAAAATAAAAAGGCTAGATTTAGCCATAAATACGCTAAACTGGCTACACAGCTAAAAACCGTTAAAGTAGGAAATTGCAAAGTTTCTTGAAATTTATAAGATTTAAATTATTAGCGAATCGAATTTGAATAAAAAAATTAAATTACGTAAAAAAATTTATTGGGTGCAAAATTTGTCTCTTAAGTTTAAAATATAAAAAAGCTGTTTAGAGTAGTATATGTTAAATTATGCTCTTAGGCGTAAAATATGAAAAAATGTAATATTTAAATTGGCAAAATATACTTTAAAATAAGGATGTACTATGAAAAAATGACAAAATATGCTATTAAGTTGAAAATATGGAGTTAAGAGCAAAATATGTAAAAATATGCTATAACAAATCGATGACAAAATTCTTAAAATTCTGTGAAACGGATAAATAACTAACAGTTTGGCACATTTGAAGCCCATGAAAAAAATGCGATTTTGCATCTTTTTGGTTGCTCTGGTTATAAACCCAGATGGGTAGATTATTTTGTTTTAATTTTTTTTCGAAGGATAATTTCTGGAAATCAAAAGGTGGTTAAAGCATCTAGGCATCTAACTTACACTAGATAATTTTTTAGTATATTTTTAGAAAAAATTATATTGCTTAGAAATTTTGGTAATAAAAATGAAAAAATGTAAAACCCGGCAAAAACTTTCCTGGTATAAAAAGAAATAAAAAAAAGTACTTATTTCTTGCCTGAGTTTTCCAAAAATTCATGTAGTTATTTTTAAACTCTAGGGGTACTCAAGAATATGTGCCTAAACGAAAATAAAAAAAATGAAAAGAATGTTGTTGTCAATGGGATTTGAACTTGGGCACAAATTAATCATTCTCTTTTAATGACTAACGTCTTACTCAGTACATCCCGTACTTAAATTTCTAAGTGAAAAAAACTTTTTTAGTATAAAATATCTTATTAGACATTTTGTTATAAAAGACTAACAGCATTATAATGGGGTTCAACCAACAACATTCTGGTTGTTAATCCAGTGCTCTATTCAACTCATCAACGTGATTGCAATATTACTGTGCTATTATACTATTGAATACTTATTTATGTAATAATAGAGTAGGCAAATAATAATGACGCCTCATTAAAAAGAAATTACTTTAATAAGTAGTTGCCATTACCGAAAACCAAAAAGTTTTTGTTGGGAAGTTTCAAAAAATCATAACTTTTGCAAAAAATTGCAATTCCAGAGATTTTTATTTTTCTGTAAAGTTTTTGGTGTGATAAAGATAAAAACTTGTTTACTCAGCTAAGTAATCTCCTACAGCTGAAAAAAATCTTTATGCTTGAATTCCGAAGTTCTATTTTTTTCTTCGACTTTATTTTGTTTTTCGAGAATATATAAAAGAGAAATTTTCTTAAAATATTCTCTAATTTCCACTACATACCGAAATAATATGCTGAAAAAAAATTTTACCAAGCACTTTACAAAAATACATTTTAGGAAGAAATATTCTTTTTAGGAAGAAGATGGGTAAAAAGTTTAATTTTTCGGGTTTTTTGACTTTTGGTATTACATAAAATACAGGGACCTGATAACGTAGTAGCATATATATATATATATATATATATATATATATATATATATATATTATATTGGAAATTTAATAAAAAGAAAAAAGAGAAGACTTGCACTCTATAAAGTAATAAAAACCTATAAATAAATTAAAATTTACTAATTTAAATATAATTTACTTTTTTTACCTTACACATAATAAAAAATGATCCAAAATATCAAAATTTTAAAATGAAAACTCGAAATACTCTATAAAGTAATAAAAACCAATAAATAATTTAAAATTTACTAATTTAAATATAATTTACTTTTTTACCTTACACATAATAAAAAGTGATCCAAAATATCTAAATTTTAAAATGAAAACTCGAACTACCTTCGCAAAATCTCTCTTTTTAAGATTTTATTAATTTCATAGTATACTTTTATTTCGCAATGAAATCACTGATGACCTACAATTTGTCGTATAGTTTTATTGAAATGGAGATGAACCGAAAACTGATCAGGGTACATTTACAGAAATCAGGACATGTTGGACTTACAGTAATTAAACCTGGGTTAATCTTGTAGTCCCAGTTATTGTCCGTGCCATGTCCATAAAATGATTGGTATAGCGCTAAAGCATCTTGTGATCACCAGACAATGATGCAAAATGTTTTTGTGTTACTCCATTATTAAATTAATGAAAACATTAATAAATAAAAAGATTTTTTAAAAATTCAGAACTAGGCTCCTTAGGTCTTATTGAAATTGTATTAGGATATCAAACAGAAAGACCAAATTTTCGCGTAGCTATGCCTAAAGCTGCACTAAAAGTAAGGGAATTAAAGAAGCACGAAAATTATGCCTAAAACCGATAAAAGGGATTTACGTTTTTTTGCAAAGTAAACAAAATAAATTTTAGTATTTCCCACAAACTAATTAAACTTTAATATTTAACTTTGTCTGATTCTTCTACAACTTAATAAAATATTGTTCAAAGTAATTTGTATTTCCCAACAAGCGCCAATAGCGTACAGAGTTTAGTTTTTCGTTAATAGAAAATTACATGTTTGTTACTAAAACATTATTTTTGTTTATAAATAAAGCTGCTTGAATTGTTGCTATTTCTACAAGTAAAAGTTATGCTAACTATTTATTAGAGTGCGAGTGAGAGTGTATCTGTGTTTAGATAGTAAAACTCATGGTTGTTGGAAAAACAATTATGTGTGTTATCTAATGTTATAGTTTTTGTTGCTGCTGTTGTTCTTATTACTGTTGTTTATCAGCGTTGCCAGAATGATGATTTCATTATACTTCTGATGAGTTTTTAAATGAAATATGATTTGGATATTTTTTACTACAAAATATGATTTTTTTTTATTATTCGCTATCACTAAGGCAAAGTTTTTTAAGGTCTAGTAAAGATTTGTAACAAGATTTTAAATAACATTAATAAAACTAATTTGATGATTTTAATTTCGTTTTCTTTTTCGAATTTAAAATTGAATGTTAATCATTAATTTTATATGACCGATGTAAAAATTACTTCAATCGACGTTTCTTCTTACAGAAATAAATGAGAATTGTTTATTATTACATATTATGTTTAAATTTTTTGTCTCCCGTATCCAAATAAGTATATTAATCGGTTCTCCACCATACTTTAGCGATAATGACAAAAACACCAGAGTAAGTTGTGCGTATTTTTTTTACAAAAGATGAATGAAATAAGTTAGGATTAAAACCAAACCAACCACTTGTAGCATTTCTTCTCTATTTTTTTTAATATATCATTTTATATAAAAATTAATTGCTAACATTATTATTTTTAATTTTTTGGTTATGACTTCTGAAAATAATTTTAAAGTAATTTTACGAAATTTTTCGCAGTTTCTCTCTCTAAGAATTTGAAATTAATAGTCACAGTTTATCCATCGCTTTTAACTTGGATCCAATTCCTTTACAATTGCCAAAATTCTGGGTAGTTAAAATAACTCTGTGAGACTAAAAGAACATTTCCAATTCTTAGTGCGTTCACTGCAAAGATAAAATTTTAAATTTGGCCAGAAAATGTTAAAAATACTATTGCATATTACGGGTGTCCTCAATGCCTTTTTTGTGACAATCTTTGTTATGATTTTTCGAGTGTATTTAGCATAGAATATAACTGGAAGTTTATGTGAGAGACAAAAACGTAATTCAATGAAACAACAAAATTCATGTAGTCTCATAAATTTTGTTTTTGTATTTTGAAAAAAAATCAGTAAGCCGAATTTTTAGTAAACCTGTCATAAGAGACATTTTTTTGAAAATTTTTATTGTTTTTTGTTCGTTACTATTCAGGACCATTTTTCAATACACAAAACTTGTACCTTGGAATATGAGAAAAGTCAGAAATTACATATGTTATGCTTTCTAGGCTAATACAAAATATTAAAAATATTATCGAGGAGCTCAGAGTTACTTTCTGCTTTGTTATTAAAAACTTTTTTAGTTTTGATTGCCTTAAAGAAATGAACACAACGTGTCATTACATGGCCGAACATGTTTGGCATAGTTCTTAGGATTTTTTTTTTACTTTTTAGGCTTAGAATTCATTCTTTTGAATTTTTCTTTTTCTGAACCAAGCTTCGTCTTATTCTTTAGGTCCTTGTTAAGTGTTCTTAATATTCTGAAATCTAATACTTTTGTAAAAATTTGCTCAAACTTAATTTTAATTTGCTTAAACAAAATTAAAATTTTACTCTGTACATTTTTTTTAGACTGCCGTCTACAGGCGGACAAATTACCGGATTTCAAGAATTCAATCTGCTGTTAAATTTGCCATATCTCTAAAAGATGTTGTCATCGAGAAAGATATTTAAAATTAATGGCAATAAGAATTTTTACAAAAATTTTATATTCTGATCTATTCGAACGCAAACTTTAGTAATAACGCTTTTGTAAATTGTGGTATATAACTAAACTCTGCTCGGCTAATTCTATAGATATAGATAATAGAGTTCAGTAAAAATATATGCAAGGGCACATTGATATATTTTATTCAATTCGTTTAAAAGATTTTTGGCCAAAGTTAGCTTTGTGATTCGAAAATCTTATTATCGAAAATTCCTTTGAACTTTAGGATAAATATCATTGTGTGTGCGTGTAAAAAAGATTTCTTTTGTAAACAAGGTTGAATCGAATCCATAAAATATTGTTCAAACTTGTTTGATTTATACATGAAAATTCGAAAATTTTACTTAGACTACATATGTACTAATTCTCCAGATGTCACCAGAACACTCGCAATTGTCAGTTGTTTTTTTTTTTTAGTTTATCAAATGATGATTTTTTGTCAAAAGTTTCTGGCAACGCTTCTGTTATTACTATTTTCACGTAGTTGTTTTAGTTGTTTATTTTACTTTCAAGTACGTGTTTTGGGTTTTAATAGTGGATGGTTCGTTTATTTAGATTGTGGCTCTTTGGTTACTTTACTCACATTTTGAGTTATTATGAGTTTACGCACTACTAAATAAAGTTTACAGTTTCACTTATATACATACAAACATATTTATTTGATTCTAGTAGACTTTCTAGTTTACATAAATATCTAGTCTTAAGCTTTGTAGTAAACATACAACACATGAAGGGTAAGCGATATACATAAAATATTCACTTTAGCACTTAAGTCATTTTAACGACTTTAAAATAGCCGATTCGATTGATATAAAACTATGAAAGTATTAAATGCAAATTTTTCGGGTTAATTTCATTAGGCATTTAATTTAATAGTTTTAAATTTGTTCAGCTTAAGTATTTTGAAAATAGGGTTATATAAATATACTAGAAAATGTTAATACATTGAAGTTTGCAAAAATAGATTTTTTTGTGTGAAAAGAAAAGAACTCAGTTGTAATATGTCATATATAGAATGCTATTGAAGACAAGTTAAGTAACTATGTAATGCAAATTATCCTGCTTCAAGTCCCATTGACGACTATATGAGCGACAATGTACTGAAACTATGATATTTAAATATTATTGGGGACAGTATAAGTAACAATTTCATGTTTTTTTCCTGTTACAATTTACCTTGGAGTTGTGGTCAAACAATTTTTATTTTTGAAAAATAATCATTTTGTTGGATAAAACACTAATAGGTGTCTTAAAGATCATGATACTTTCTGCTATTAAATTTTGTACCTTATATGATAAAATTTCTGGACAACTTAGGCTAATTCATGATGAAAATGGTCCTAGCTTTGATCTAGGTAGGATTCTAGGTGGGATTCTGACTATGACTGCAGGTGTTCTAGACATTTCTTCTTTGTTTGGACAAGGGGGTTTAAAATCAAACATTTAAAAGGATGACGAGTCATATTTTAACGGCCTACAAAGAGTCAAACAACAATGCTTTCTTTAAAAAATGATTGAATTTAATAATACATTAACTAAATTTTAACATAAAATCAAATTGAAGAAATTAAGTAATATTTTTTTCCGTGTACAGTATACAAAAAAATTCTGTAATTGTTTTGTTTTGGTATAATTTTTCCCACTTCCCTCAGTGGGGAATTAAATAAAAATGTGTCAAAATATTTTTTGTTTATTAGATATAGAGGAAAAGTATGAAACTTATATTTCATACTTTCATACTTTCATGTATGTTTCACTTATGTTTAATTTATATAGCAGATATACCTATTTTGTATTGCTCAAAAAATTTATTTATTCTATTGTTTTAAATTTGTAATTCTCTAGGACTATGCACCACTATATAAAAAGTTCGTGGCAGTGCCAGGACAGTGTCAATGAAACCAAATTATTAACAAGTGAGAATGTTATATTCGGTTTGGCCCAAAACTTTATCGGTAAAGTGGGTGGACCACTCCCATTTGTTGTTTTGTAGTTTACATTGGTCCTTGAACTGTTTATACAAAATTTTGTTGATGTTTCACCTTATATCCTCTATCTGTACAAAATTTCGTTGTCGCACATGCTTTTGTTTGACAGATATCAGTAGAAAAGCATAAACTGAAGTTACGACGGATACTGTGTTTTTAATAACCGATTTTGCTCATTTTCAGTACCAAACAAACATTATATAAGTTAAATTTTTAAGCCAAATATCGTCACCCCGTTTCCTATTCTGCATCAACAGACACACGGACGGACATATCTAGATCGACTCTGAACCCAGAATATAAAACTTTTGATATGTTGCACATGAAATGACAAACGGTAGGAATAAAAAGACCATGAAGAAATTCATGAGCTCATTAGAGATATATTCCATTGTCATATTATGGTTCAATGTAATCTAAATAAAGTTTTGTAATCTAAACTAATTTTGTTCTTTTTGCAATATTGACTTTTTGAAAATTAAATTAATACTTTTTGTTACACTTACCCACCAGGATACTATGAGAATTTTAGTTTTCATAGTGTCCAGTAGGTGAAACTTCCCTTAATAATTTTATGGAAGTAAGCTTTTTGCTAAGAGAGCCGCAAAGAATTTTGGATCCTTTAAATTGCATGGCTTTATAATTGAACCTTTTGTAATTTATCTCCTAAAAATCCATATGCAGTTAATAGTTTGGGAACTTTTAGGCTCATATTTTCGCTATTGCTTTACAAATAAATATTGTTTGAGTATTCCAAACATTTTGAATAGGTTTCTTTTACAATTTTCACATGTTTGTAAATTACGTATTGAAATCGTTTAATAAATATATTTTTTTCAAATGTCGAATTTTACTTCTTAATAGTCCTTTTGCATATTATTTTTGATGGATTCCATTTGCCATGATACAGTCTCTAAATATTGGCTATAACTTAATGAAAACTTTCGCATATTTTCGGAGATTTTGACAATTTTAAAGACTTTGATAATTTATAAAAATGTTCATGGATATTATGACGTACAAAAAAATAATATTTATGGAAATTATGAAAACTTGGACAATTTATGGTATGGACACTAGTACATTATATGGTAATATTTCTAGACAAAATTAGCCATCTTATGGATGAAAATCATTCTAACTTTGGCTTGCGTAGTATTCTGGTCTGGATTAAAAAGTTTTTTCCACAGCTGGCTTTTGCCTGTATGCTGCGGTTTTCAACTACGGTGTATTTCAAGTACCGGATTCTCTAAATTAACGATTTTCTGAATAGGATGACTAACTGCATCCAATAGATTTTATGCCATTTTTCTCTTGGAGGTTATGACACTTTCAAAAATGTCATTATATCCATGGACATTATGATAGTTGACATTATGACATTCTCCCCTTTTAGGGTCTATGTAGGGGCAGTTGGAGACATGACTTGTACTACATTTTAGTAGCACTATTCCTTCTGTATAAATTATGAATAACTAATTTACTCCACCTATTACATTTAACTTTCTACACTACTATATTTAGTCTATGGAGTAATAATTTCGCAGCATTATTCGCGATATAGTTCTTTTATGCTATTTTGTCTATCTATGTTTTTATAATTGCAGTTAAAAAGAAAAATTGAGGTAACATTTTATTCTTTTAAATGTTGTTTAAAAATTTGCTTTTAATACTTCAGTGAAGCATAAGTAAATATATCCATATAAAAATAGGCAAATACATTTTTTGTGATCCTTTTTAAGCTCACACTATATATATAATTGTAGTAAAGAAGATATACCATATCTGTTATATTTTCTCATAGCTGTGCAGAATATTAATTTATTATAATCTTAGAAGCTATAAGTGGTATAATTTGTTACTAATACGTATAAAAAATCACATAAATATATATAAGCCTCCAACAACAGAGCGTCTCAAATTATTAAACTCTTCTCTATTTGATTACTTATGTCCCTCAGATAACTCCCACAATTCAAAGCAGTATCGTTATTTTTACTTTATTTTTTTTTAAACAAACTATAATAATTATAACAACATTGAGTTATAGCTTTTTTTTCGATATTATTTAGGGATTTGTAAGACAGAAGTGTTGCTTTGTTTATTTTTTTCTTATGCATTATGAGAAATAAACAAAAGCAAACAATTTGTATTGCTTTTTGAATTTATATCATGTTTTTGATTTTATATCATTCCTTTTATCAAATAAATATTTTTATATAAAATCAAGATAAGCTTATTTTATTGTTCTTTTATTTTAGATATTTAAAATAAGAGACAGTTAGGGTAGAAGGGGGACCACTCGCCACTTTTTGTTTAAAGTGCTCTTTTCTTATAAATACAAACGTTCTTTTGTACTAAAAACTTAGATGTGTTAGATTTAATTTAAGTCTTTTTGACCTGACTATCTCTTCGTTACGTTTATTATTTTTATGAATATCTGAACTGACCAAACTTGGAGTAAATACGCCAAGTGATGGGGGCAAAATCGCTTGCCTGTATATGTTGTTCTTTTATTTTATTTTACTTTATTTTATTTCATTTCATTTTAATATTGCAATTGAAAAACAAATGAACAAAAATTAATATTTTTAATTTAATTTTTTGCAAAATAAATAAAACTTTAATTAATAATCTATATTCAACATAAGTGCATTGCGAAAAACAGTAAATAATTTTTTCTTTAAATTATCTAAACACAAGTAATCTATATACGTTGTTTTTTTATTTTATTTTAATTCTGAAAATGGAAAAACAAACAAAAATTAATATTTTTAATTGAATTTTATGCAAAATAAATAAAATATTAATTAATAATACAGATTCACTGGTGCGTTGCTAAAAAAACACTAAGTAATTTTTTGTTTAAATTATTTAAACACTAGAGAGCCTATATATACAGTAAAAAAATCCACAGCTAATAATACCGACGTTAAATTGAGCCGGCCAAATACTCCCAAGGAGGAGTCTTATGCAACAAATATAATATTTTTAAAAATTTTATTGAATTTTTTAAAATACCTGTTGTTAGTTCTTGTTCACTACTGTCAAATTTGTAACTAAAGCTAAGAAATTTATCACAAAAAAAAAAAAAAATTAATCACGTCTACCTCCGGTCAAATGCAAATTGAAGTATCAAAATTTTATGGATGAAAAATCTGCGATAAAGGAAGGGAAAATCGGTTGGTGATTATACTACTGCCTAAAAAAAAATTAAAAAAAAATCAATAAAAATTTTGAAGGCGTATTGGAAGTTTCTAAAACTAAAGATTGCCTATAACGTACGCTATGTCATTTCTCGAGTGATTTTTCACTGTAGCAGAGTGTAATAATTAAAATGATTAGTATCTTCTACTACTTCTGTGGAACTAAGGTGTTCACATAGAACATAATATATTTTTTCTTAAATAAAAGATGAACGGAATAAATAAGGATTTAAACTAAATCAATTTTTTGTAGCATCTCTTTTCCACATTTCTCTGATATATAAATATTAAAAAAAATATTAAACTAAACTATCTTTAATTTTTTATGTTTAACTTAAAAAAAAAAATAAAGTACTTTTACGTAACATTTCATAGTATCTCTATAAGAATTTAAAATTAATAATCAGAATTGAGCACTGCTGGGGTCGTCTTAAATTCGCTTTTAACTCAGATTTAATTCCTTTATAATTACCAAAATTCTGGGTAGTTTATATAACTAATACTCTGTGGGAATAAAATAATATTTTCCATTTTGGGTGCTTTGTTTGACTAAAGCTTGGATATAGCCTTGATATGGCTCATACTTGATTTTGAAGAAATGAACACAACGTGTTTAATTAATCTTCCAAATATTATATTATTTATTACCAGGAAAACTAAAAATATGCCCTAAAAACGGTGTTTTATGCGCATAAGAAATGCTCTTAATATCAGAAAATTTTACTTTAAAATAAAAAGATATGCTTTTCAAATATTATTTTTTCTGGCAATTTTTTAAATTACCAACTACTCATGCTGAAAATAACTTGATTTTTATTATTAGTCGTTAAAACTTTTTTTCTTTTCTCTTTGCATTTAAAAATATTTAAAGCTACTACGTGGCAACAGGAAATTACAAAATTTCAATCAATTTATGGGATGAAAAGTTTACTAATATAAAATTATGTAAAAAATTATTGGATAAAAATATGCAAAATTATGCTCTTTTGTATAGTATATATAGGTATAAAATATGCAAAAATATGTCATTTAAATTGCTAAAGTATGCTTTAAAATAAAGATTTTCTATGAAAATATGCTGTAAAATAAAACCATGATGTTATAACTAAAATATGCAAAAATATGCAAAAATGCAAAAATTCTTAAAATTTTCTGAAACGAATAAATAACTAAATGTATAGTTCATTTGAAGCCCATGAAAAAATATGATTTTGCATATTTTTGGTTGCCGTACTTATTACGCTCTTTTATTATGTTTGATATGACTGCAGCTTGCTAGAGCCAAGAACAACTTAACACAAAAAATATCTACTTTGAAATATGATAGGTTTATTGCAGTCAGAATTAAACATCTAATTTTATGATACAAATTTCAATAATTAAGAAATTTATGATCGGCAATGATGAATAAGTCATATTGCATACATGCGTATATTATGTACTATATCCTTGCGAACGTTTAGTGTAAAACTTAACTACAAGTAGTTTTTAATAATCGAATATGGTATAATTTTCTTGACGAAAAACAGTCACCGTTCGGGAAAAAAAACGTGCCTCAGCTTTAATAGTTTTAAGATGGCACTTTTTAGAGCTTTTTTGAGGTGTCGAATTAGCGTTATTTAGAAGTGTAAAAGAGTACAGTAGGAAAGTATCAAAAAGTAATCGCCTTTTTATAATAAAAATGAATTAAATGGAAAAAATGGATAATTTTTAAAAACATAAAAATAATAATATATTATTTTATTAAATTCACTGTCACTTCCAAACTAAATATATAATATTAAGAAAAAAAAAATTAAATGAATTATTTTCTATTTTAATATATTTTTTATCTAACACTATAAATAACTACATTGAAAACTTTAAAAGTTGTAGATTTACTGAGCTCGTTTTCCTTGTGTATTTTCAACATTTGAACATCTTGAAGTGCCTAAAAAAACATCTTTTAATAGATGAAACAACAAACTCACTACCAATTGCTGGCAGAGATCAAGTTAAAAATACTTTTGTTTATTTTTAGATATCTTTTCACTGCTAATTATTTTAAATCTTCCATGTAATACCAACTAAATTACGTATAAATAAAATGAATTTACCTAAATCCTAAAATTTTATAATCACATATTAAAAATTCAAAGTACTCATATGTTGTACTTTTAGTTCTAGAAACAAGCAAAAAATGTACATTTGGAAATACAAAACACATTTGCATTTATGCCATTTAGGGATTTTATAATATAAATATGTTTACATGCATCACACGTACCAACACAAAAGTTCGTTGCACATTTCGGGCTCTAACAAAATTTATGGTTTTTCAACATGTTTAAATAACACATTATTAAATCTAATTTAATAACTTTTTTCTTCATTTCATTCTGCTTCCAAATAAGTGTAGTTTTTAAGCTGTATTACTCATTTATAAAATAAAATATAATTTTGCAAAACTGCCCACAAAATTGTATTTACTAGAAATAATCTTTTGAAAAATGTACACATTCAGTTATTTGTATTAAGAGTGTATACACGCATAGAAAAAATATAGTTGTAGTGACCATAATCTAAGAGCAACATATTATGATTGGAACATGCGAGCATAGCGAAAAAAAAGAAATGATTATAATTAAATAAAAAATAGTTATTATGATTCCATTTTGTTATATTGTATCCAATTTTATGGTATGTTTTTTCATGTTATGATTCCAGTTTTACTTATAATTGAACAATCATCCCATTATATCAGACTATGATTTAAAGTTATTATACTATTATTATTTCTTATTATATTTTAATATCACATTGTCATATTATTATCCCATTTTATCATATTATCCCATGTTATCATATAGTTAATCAATAGTATTATATAATTATTTAATTTTTTTCTATTATTATTCCATCTTATCATATACCAAAATAAAACATTAAAAAAATAATAATTTTTATAAATTTTTTATCGAAAATAATAGAGAAAAAAGTAAAAAAAAAACATTTATATATTACCTGTTCAATAATTGTATTAATTTGTACCACCATATGCAGTTCAAATGTAAGATATGTTTTTTTAACAAAACTCTTTAATGGTAGTTAAGCAATATCAAATATTGCTTGAATCACACCGAATATAACCAAACGTTGTCCATTTATATTTATTCATATATAAAATAAATGAAAATTACTATGAAGTTAGAAAACAAGCATTAAAAACAAAATATATCTAAAAGCAAACAAGTTATGAAATTTTCCACTAAGTTTGTGAAAAGAATAAGTATTATATTTAATAAAAATAAAAATAATAAAATGCTTCAATTTTATTGTCATAGGAATATAATATTAATATGGTTTAAAAACAGAATATGGTTTAAGAAGAAGAGAAAAGACTGTAGAATTAATGATATTTTTCATATTAATAAAATTTTGTTCCTGGTCAAAATATTTAAAAACATATATATTTTTTGCAGTCAACCATATTCAAGTTTTTATTGAGTATAAACATTAAATGACAAAATTTAAACAAAAACATAAACAGAGATTTATTAAAATTCAAGAAAATTAATAATGAAAACATAATATTGTTGTAGTGGTAATGCTGTAATAATGTTTCTTCTCTGCGTGTACATGATGTATTAGCATTGGCAATATTTATGTGCAAATCTAATATGGTAACATATGCACTCAAGTAATTTTCTTAGTAAAAAAATTATCTACATAAATACATATGTAATAACAAAAACAATATAATATATATTTTTGCTTTGTAGCTTAAAGTTCTACACAGCCGGTCGGCTGACTTACCACATTTATCAGTCTGTATGTATAAAACGGTATTTATGGTCACTAGATATGTATGTGGTTGAATAAACATGAAAACTGATATTTTATTCTCGGAAATATTCTCCCAATTTTAGTTAGTATTTATACAGTAGATTCAATATATTATCAAAACGTTTATTTAACCCTAGAATCGTTAGTATTCTTACAATATTATTATTTTTAAACGTTATTTCTAACGATACGTAAATTTTACCTACACGCATGAGATATTTATTAAATATGACAAAATGTTCTAACCTTTCGTTTTTACATAACCGCAAAATTTTTAACACAATAACGATAATTTCAGCAGTTCATAATTTTCTTTCGACTATTACAATAATTTCTTTGAATCCTTTGAGGCTCAAGCTGTAATAACGTTATAAGTTAAAAAAACTTTTTTTTTTTGAAATAAAATTATTTTGTGTAGTTTAAATAGAATTTTTAAGATTTTATTAGAAAAAAATTTTATAAAAAAAATATGTGTTTTGGGCATAGTTTAACACAGTGCATGGTGTATTCTCATCTTTGTGAAGCATTTTATTTCTCTGATGAGAAATGATTTTTAATTTCTTCAATAAGGAAATTTTGAATAAAAATATTGTATTTCGAATAGTTACACATAGAAAAAGATTTGTTAAAACATGTGACTCATTATTAAATGTTAGAAATACGCAGCGAGTTCTCATTATTATTATTATTTGGAATATAAAATATATGTAATTGGAATTGAATTAAGGTTTTTACAACTGAAGAATGTATTGACTCATTGCTAAAAGCACCTTAATTTATTCGAAAATTACAAGCAAACTAATTACACTGTATTATATCCTAATATTGAATATTATCAATTGTAACCGAAAAATTCATTTACTATATTAAATAAATCAAATGCGGTACTCTCAACCATATATCAACAACAAAATTTGACATTTATAAATAATTGAAGACGAAAAAAATATAGGCGTTTGTGAAAAATATAAAGGGTTTTTATGTTCATTGTTCAATATAAAATAATAAAATGTAAAAATATTTCAATATCTTTTAGATTTAGTTAGACTGAAACCTCATCATTTTTGAAACGTGCAAGTATTCAGTAGAAAAAAAAAACAAATCGGTACAATTTCATCAACTGGTAATAGAAAGAAGGATATTTGTCAAACCATCATAATGGTATTAATATACTGTGGTCTCCGGACCAGGTATTTGCTTAAAAAGCTACATTTGCAAAGAATTTAAGACAATAAAACTTCTGTACAAAATTCAAAAGACTCATTAAAATTGTGCAGAACAAGTGTTTGTTGAATATATTTTAATTTTATTTCTACAACCATACTTTTCAAGAATCATTAAATTCCCTTTTTCGGTAATATTTGTTTGTAATCATCGGAAGAGATGCTGTTGATATTCATCATCATCATCTGACGAAAAGTTTATATCAGATATGATCGTCAAATCTAATAACTCCACACATAATGTTTCCATTTTGAAAACTTTTCTAAAGCAAAAATCATATTTGTAAGTTTAAGGGTTTGCATTGCTATATTCTCAGAACTCACAATCGTATTATGAGAATTTTGTCTAACAATTTTGTAAAACT
The DNA here is from genome assembly GCA_932274085.1 of Protocalliphora azurea. Taxonomy (NCBI): domain Eukaryota; kingdom Metazoa; phylum Arthropoda; class Insecta; order Diptera; family Calliphoridae; genus Protocalliphora; species Protocalliphora azurea. The sequence continues at coordinate 107,248,583 of OW026523.1, read as the reverse complement.
TTTTATTTAGACTTTTGTTTTATTTTCATAGAATAGAATAACACTTAATAAAGAGTTTGAATTGATAAATAATCAACTGATATTAAAATATTGGAATTATTGTTCAAGAATACAAAGAATGGAAGGCTTGTAAAATAAGAACCTAACTCTGTTGTCATAAAATACCTTACTTTAAAATTGTGATAGTCAGATTTTATTTATATGTATTAGTACTGAAACTACTTTCATCACACATCATATGCTCAAAATAATATTCAAAAATTGTTAAATAAAAATCACAATTATATTCGCAGATTTTCATAAATTTTAATTTTTTAATGCAGATTATACCCACAAATATAAATATATATTTCTTTTAGCTTTTTTTGATGAATTTGGAAATAGCTTAAAATTGTTTTAACTTCCGTTTTGTTTTTAATACCAAAAGTAGTAACTTTATTCGAAAATAGTTAAAAACAAAAACAATAATTAAAAAACTAGAAGAGAGGATATAGGTGGTCAAGACTGATTCTATGATACCCTACACCATTGTATAGGGAAGGGGATTTATATTACACCTGTGGCCAATTTTACTAAATGTAAAATAAAATATATTTGAATTTATATACAAATTTATACTATTAATACTAACGATACGTAAAATTTACATATAAAATTTATACCCTTAATGTATAAAAATATGTTCTTTATTTTTAACATTTGACAAAAGAACTTCTGGAATTTCATACTATTTTGATTTTTACACACGATAGTAATAAGGATTTTAAAAAAATTTATATGTAAACGTTACGCACATTAGTATTCTAGGGTTAAATAAAATGCTTTTAAAATTATTATTCCATTTAGAAAGTGAAATGAAAATTGTGAAAATATTATACCGGATGTGGTTTTCAGTGTTATGTTAAATCTTTTTTTTTCATTATTTTATTTTCTATTCTGTTAGTTAAATTCCAGCAATGTACACAGTTTAAAGCATATAATCGAATGTATCTGGGAGCTGTTTTTAGTAGTCATTTTTATATTGTCCCAGTTGGAAATTTATTTATAAAAAATTATGGTAAATAGTTTGTGACATGTTGTAGTATTTTTTTTCTATTCAGTTATTATGGCAATAAACGCATTGTATTTTCTTACGATTTAATAAAATATAGACAACTTTCTAAAAAAAAAAAAAAAAAAAAAATTAAAGGAAAGGATGTGTAATTTTTAAAACGAGGTGGATATTTACCTCGGATTTTTACAGCTTTTTACAGGGTTGGAATATTTTGCTTAGAATATATTTAAAATTTAGTTTTTATTTACTTTTTACAGTTTGATTAAATAAACCCTGAAGTGAAAATATTCTATATATTTTTGTATTTATATTAATATTTATAATAGAAGTTTTTCTTTGTAGTCATACGCTGGTGCATATTCCTATAAACGCATATAAAATTTTTGTTTTTCTTTGAGGAAATATTCTTTTCTCTTAACCTAAAAGAATGTTGTATTGTTATAATAATAATGGTACTTTTTTATTTAAGAAATATTTGTTTCTTATTTTTGTCGTTTTTTTTTTAAATTTAGCAATCAGCACACATTGGTGATCATTTCAGTGGAATATTTCTATAAACGCAGTCAAGAAAAACTTGCCTAAAAAGTTATTGCAAAAATAATATTAAAATTTTTAACAGTTTTAGTTGTTTGTTTCACTTAAGATAAGTTTCTGATGAGAATATCTCTATTTACCGAAAATATTTTTGTTTTAATTGGGACATTTCATTAGCTTAAAGGATACCCAAAGAAACTTTTCTTGCAGACTAGAAAAAAAATCAAATTAAATTTTTTCACAATCAAAACTATTCTAACAGAGAAATTAGAAGAAAAATTATCCGTTGAGAAGGAATTATTCGAGGCTTTTTTAAGAAAGGGCAGAATTACGGAGCACGGGAACCAAGAAAAGGTAATCAAAAATTAATAAAAAGGCAAATTAATAATAAATTAAATGCTACACAAATAAAAAATAAACTTTACCTTCTTGTCACTTCCAAACATATTACACATATTTTGTGAACAGGTGGTAACATAAAATGGAAGAAACTCAAATATAAGTCAATGTTAAAACAGCATCAAAAATAAAATCGTTTGAAATTTGCGCGTAAATTCAGATGAATGGAATAAAGTAATATTTTCTTATAAAAAAGAAATTTAATTTGAACGGCCCCGATTCATATTCTTGCTATTGGCATGATTTGGCATTTCGGTGGAGACAGTGTTATGGTTTGGACAGCCTTTTCTGCTGCAGGAAAATCAAACATACATTTTATTAAAACTGAAATGAACAGTTAAATTTGTAATGAATTATTGGAAGATCTCAGAATAACGCTGAAATCAGTTTTTCGAACCAATCTAAATCGTGATTCAATAAAAATAATATTTCACTATTGAACTGGCCTGCTTACAGTTCGGATTTAAATCCAATGATGAATCTGTGGGGGTACATGTCCCGTTAAGTTTTCGCAGAAATTCACAGAGTGAAACCATAGTAACAATAACGGAGTTAAAACTAAAAATTAAGCAAGCCTGGGAAGAAATTGGCAGTGATTTTCTTCAAAAATTAGTCGAATCAATGAAAGACCGAATTTTAGAAGTTATCCAAAGCAAAGGTCCATCAAGTCGTTATTAATAATGCCAAATTGGTTCATTAGTTTAAGTACATATATAGAAAAATTCAATAAAAAATGATGTTAAGCTACTAAAATTACAATGAAAAAATTTAATGTTCATTCTAAGTTTTTTATTATTAATTTTTTAAGTAAATTCAATAAATAATTTAAAGAATTAATTTGTAGCACTTTAGTTATTTGTAGCCCCATTTCTATTAAGTTAAAAAAAATGATGTGCGTTTATGGGAATATGCACTAGTGTACATTAAAGTGCCTTGATTTTTATGGAGACAAAAAATTTTGCAAATTTATCCCCCTACAATTGAAGATGTTTTAAGCTAATCCCCTAAATATTTAGGTTGAATTATATTGTTCATTTCAGTTGGAACATTTTTAAAATACTTCCAAAAATATGGTTATCGATTAACAGTGTATACAATTTTTAATTTTTTGTCAAAATAATTACAACATATGAAAGACAAATGATGTTTAGTACATAATGAGTAAAAGAATGTTTAATATTAGTTTTCGTTCTCGCGAAATTTAAATTTTAGTGAAATTTTCTTTGGTTTTATTTTAAATACTATTTTATTGAAGTTTGAATAATTTGGACATTTTTCATCGTAATTTTTATTCTAGGACATCATTGCTAAGGTCTGATTCAATACTATTGAGATTTGTATTCATTTAACCCTTTAGTTGCACAAGTACTATTTTGGAATTTCCAGTCCATAATTGGTTAAGTTAATTTCTATGTCAAATAAATGTTTAGTTAAGAAAATGAATTTCACCAAAAGCATACATTTATCATAAAAAATATAAATTCGTGTAAAATAATAACTAAATTTCAAAAATCTCTTTAATTTTATTATTACCTCGTTTAAAAAGCAACTTATTATATTTTTCATAAATTCATCTATATTTAAGTGTAATAAATACTTCAATGTGACTTATGTGGAAATATTGCTAATTTAACTTTTTGGGAACTAAATGCATAAAATGGACCCAATTGTTGTTATAGGGCTAATTACGTATAATCTTCAACATTAACAGGATAGATATTTCCAATGGTACATTAAAACTTAATATCTGTTAAGAAATGTTTTAAATATATAAAATTATATGCTTGAATAAAAAAAAGAAAAGAAACATATTTTAAATAAATACTCCAGTCCTTGGTATGCGTCTAATATAATTTGTAGTTAATTTTCTTTTAATGAAAATTGTGATAACGATATGGAAAGAAATATGTATTTTTAGAGGTGGTTTGAAAATAGTCTAACTCACGTAAATTTTAAAATTCAGATGTAATATTTTGAGAATCATATAAGAACAGAGCAATCTTCGTTTCTAGATGGGTAAATTTGCAACTTTTTTTTCTATGGCTCTTTAATATACATATGTGAATACTAGAGTTTTTTTCACGGCTTTTCAATGGTTTTCATTTCCCGCTTTTCAGGAATTTAATAAATTTCTATTCCAGTACATAGATTTTTGGGTTGAGAATAATATTATTGTACTCAATAAAATAATTCATGTTTCGAAGCAAATTTAAACTGGTCGTAGAAGTAATATTATTGTGTTTTCAATATATAATGAAACGAAGTCTATTGTTGGACAGAAAATGTTTCATTATTTGAACGAAATATTTGATGAAAGGAGTAAACGGAATTGTATACCTTACTTGTTTACTTAAAAGGTTCCGATTTTTTTTTTAAAAATTCTATCACAACAATATATTACAATGTGCGATAAAATAGTCCGTTATTGTATGTCCAGAAAATCGGTTTTAGAGCTGAAAGAGGAAATATATATAGCTTCCCAACATATAGTAAGACTCATTGAAAAATGAGCAAAAGTTATTTAAAGCGAGTCGAAAATAAACCCAATATTTTGACACCTTATACAGTTCTTTATTAAAAATTCTGCCTACATCCGTGGTAAACAATATGTTTTTTTCTGCAACAGGAAATTTTATAAATAAAATGAAAAATGAGTTATACGATGAAACAATTTGATTACTCTTATATGAATTGTTAAGTTTTGTTTGTTGGATAGAACAGATTTTTAAAACTATTCTTTTCTATTGACTCTTCACAATTTTCTCTTTTTTTAAAGAATGAAACATTTTTTTACTTTGTTTTTTTTTTTTAGAAATTGTATACAAATAAGTAGATATGTTCTAGTACATGTCTGGCTTGGAAATTTTGGTCAGAATTCACAGGAAAGTATTTCGGTACCAACATTTACTCACTTTAAATAATAAAAATATATATTTTTATTATTTAAAGTGAGGTCCCAGAATCCCGCAATATGTACTATGTTCCCGCTTTCCCGTGAATGGAAAGAGTCTGGGAAATAAAAAATTATTGTATATGCATTATACTGTTCCAAAAAAAAAAAAAAAAAAAAAAATGGCTTTCGAATTTTGATTTAGTAATTTTTTTTTTGTGCAAAAATACAGTGAGAAAAATATTACAGAGATCGGATGTCGTTAATATTTGCCGCATCGACCCTGAAGTTTGTAATATGCATTTGTATGCGAAAATTTTCATTTTCCACATAATTTTTTTATTTAAATTTGTTATTATCGATGTTTTTTTAAAATTTTGTGTAAAGTAATTTAGAGATAGTTATCTATCACACAATATAAAAAAGTTAAAAACGATTAGAAAATATTAAAGTTATTAGAAATTCCCCAGTCCATTAAATAGTTTTTGAGCGCTTGTGTAAGCAATGTAAAGACAATTTTTTAGTTTTTTGTTGAAATAAAATGAGATTTTAAGTCAAATTTAAAATATAATTATGGGTGTTTCAAATCACCAATTAAATTTTTTTTTAATTTTGTTAAACAAATTTCAAAAAAGCTAGGAAAATTCTATGCTGTGTTATAGGCAACATCATGGAAAGTAAAAATAAAAAGAATTAGGATTTCGGCAAGTTTTTTTCTATCAAAAACGATATATATATATATAGAGGAAAATAATATGAATCGTAGAAAATATATTACAAAAATTTTTAACGCATTTCAATAATTTTAACCTCTAAAACAGGAAGTTGAAATGTAAAATTTTGTATTATTTGAGATATTTAATGAAAATTTAACTCAAAATTAATAATTATAATTATTGTTATAATTATGTTTATATTTAGGTTCCTTTAAACAAAATTGAAAAAATCAATTAATAGTAGCAAATTTGTTCAAAAATTTGCGAAAAATCAACATTTTCCCAATAAATGTACTTTATAAATTTCAGGGTCAATGCAACAAGTGTTATCGACATCCGATCAATCTAATATTTTATGCACTATATTTTTTTTATATAAAAAAGAATAATCCTAGAATATGTTGTAGTCAAAATTCGAAAGTTGGCTTTTTTTGAAACAGTCCAGTATACATATATATATGACCTTTAGACCATAAATTTTTATATGTTTTCGATAGCTTTAAATAGAAAACTGTAATATAAAATATATATTAAAATAGTACATAGAGAATTTAATAAAACATTTTCATATACACGTTGTTTTAAGAACGTTTACAAAAAGTTTTTTATATTATATATGAAAAAAGAACGTAAAATTTTATTCACTTACACATATATTTCATCCAAATACGATTTGTCATATAAAATCATAAGAAAAATAAAATTGGCTATAGTTTCCTAAATAAGCCTTCATTAATATGTAATCACTTATACTTTTCATTAAAATTTGATTTTTCAATTTCTTAAGCAATTTCAATATGCTTCTTTTTTGGACCATAAAACATATTTGTGCCAAATATATTTAAAATTGCGATTTGTAGTTTGAGATTTAGACAGACGGACCGATTGGTATACATTAAGGTGGATCTTAGACCAATGTTTTTGTATAAAAACGAATTGCGAAAGAAGTTAGATCTGTGATCACTTATATTTTTCATCTATACTTAAGTTTTCGCATAAGTTTGTAAGAAAATTAAAATTGACTGTATTTTTTTAATTAAGATCCCAATTAAGAAAAAGAAATTGCTCTGTGATAACTTATGAGTTGTAATTAAAATTTTAATGTTTAATTGCAAAGCTATTTCATATTAATTTATATTTAATTATTTTATATTTATACCTATTTATAAAAAGACATTTAATATTAAGTATGCGTTGGATGAAAATTCACATAGTAGTACTATTTATTTTTAAAACTTTCTATACTCCTTCTTATTCCTTTGAATATTAAATTTTTCCTACAAATTTTTTCCTTCTTTATTCTTCCTTTTTGTTTACAGGAATACAATTCAAAACAAACGCTCTAAAAGCAAGAAGAATTGGATTATTTTTTCATCCTTATATGCTTAAAAACTTTTGTTTAAAATATGGAGAAAATAGAGTCTTAAAGTTAATATTAAATTTACTTTGAATTCGTATGAGCTCAAGTGTTTGTCTGTTTATATAATAAAACCGAACTCTTGTATGGATATTAAATGTGGGATGGATACTAATTTTATTTTTTTTTTCATTTTATAGAAATTTACATATAAAAAGTTTGTTATTTAACTTTAAATTGAGTTACGTATTAATAAAGTTTGTTATTTTAAAATAATTTAATTTTCACAAAAAAAAAAACGAGAAAAGTTGCTTTGCCAAGTAAAAGGTGAAACTCCTACAAATCTGAAATTATGCGAATATTTTATATGAGTGTGTAATGAACAACAAAATTTGCATTTATAGAAATGTGTAATGAATTCAAAACCTAACTGAAGACTGATAGATTTTTTAAATAAATATTTTGATTATTAGATATAAAAAAAGTGCATCAAAATAAAAATTGTTGTAAAAAATGAAAGTAAAATAATAATAAAAAAATAAGATATTTAATTTGTTAATATTTCAATAATATTGTGTTGTGTAAAAATTCAAAAAAAAAAAAAAAAAAAAAAAAATTAGTATGTTTAATTTTTAGTATCCTAAAGTCAGTGGCATTAAAAATATAAAACATTTCAACTTATTTTGCTATAAAACATTAAGGGTATTCACTTGAACGATTAAGTTTCCCATTTTTGCAATTGTGCATATTTGAACTGCATGTTTCATGAAACCCATTTTCAAATGTTATGCAATATTAAGGATAAGAAAATAAGAAATAAATGTAAATAGTTGAAAAGTATTGTTGAAATCAGAGAAACATACAATGATTTTATTATAATTAACGTAACTATAATTTGTTACATCGCAGTAATTAATAATGTTCAAATATGAACAAAAGATAGCTGATTTATAAATTAAGCAGCAATTAAACTAAACAAGGCAAGTTTGCGAGACTAAATAGTCGTACAAACTTATAAGGGATGTGCAAATGATTTTCCATAAAATTTTTGACAATTCATTTACCAATGTGCAAACTTGTACAGTTTGCGAGGGTTTTGAGCATTTCCATGAGGACTTTTATTAACTTGGAAATATTTTTCTTTTACTACAAAAAAGTACATATTAAATATCTTTGAATATATTTCTTTTCAATTAGTTTTCTTGACAGTTCTTTGAAAACACCTTAATACAAAAATAACAAAAAATAAAAAAGCAAATTGGTTTCTTAATTCCAACAGCATAACCAAAAATTGCTTCAATTTTTTTCCAACATGAGCGATATTTGAATAAAGGTCTTTGTATTTTAAAAGCCTCATGTGTCAAATTTTATTAAATTATCTTTAAAATTGCTACACACTTTGTGCACAATATTTACATGGATAGCCCGCCAACCGTCCCGTCAGCCAGACGGACGGACGGACGGACGGACAACGTTAGATCGATTTAAAAGTAATACTGAGTCGATTGGTTTACTTTAAGATGAGCACTGGATATCCTTTTCTATGCGTTAAAAACACTAGGACAAACGCATAATACCCCAACCACATATGGTGTAGGGCATAATTATTATGTATATGTATATACAATCAACAATTTACTGCGTGGTTATACAAAAAAAAAGCAACACAGAAAGTCATTGTAATTCTTTTTATATATGTTTGTGTGTGTGTGCTTTTAATATTTTTTTCAGAAACTTGCCTTGGTTAATTCAAAAAACCGAAATTTTATAAAAAAATATTTATCATCGATCTAATAATAAAATATAAAAGAATTTCATAGCTTAAACAAGCAATTCAAAAAGTCAGAAATGCGTTTTGCCCGAGATCTCGGTTATTATTGGAGTGATTTAGTTACCAGCATACAAATTCGGAAAAAATTTCTAAAACATTTACAAAAAAGAAGTCCTTAGCTTACATGTAGGCTTCGGAAAATCAATATCTTGGTCTTTCATGAACAAGAATTTGACATGCATCTATGTATGTATATACAAATATAAATAAATAAATATAACTTGGTTCTTATATATATATATATATATATATATATATATATATATATTCCGCATTTATTCCGCAGAAAAATTCGGAAAAAATTTTTCTATTTTGTTTTGCAAGAATATTTTGTTTCAGAGAATCGAAAACCGGTTTAACGGTTTTGATATTTTTGCAAGTATTTGACTCGAAAAGCGTTTCCATGCGTATAAAAATAGGAAATATTTTTCTCTCCTGCTATATTTTACTTGAATATTTTGTACTAGCAAATCCAGTAAAATAATTATTTCCAAATCCCAATTGAATTTTATTTTAGAAAAGAATATTTGGAAAATATGTTTAAATTTTTTCAACGTTTTTTGTTGTAACTTGTGGACAATTTTGAATAAAGTTTTACAAATTTGGAAAGTGCAATTTATGCTCTTATAAAACTGACTTGTACAAAATTGTGTTGTAATACTAATTTATGAGCCTTTAAGTTATTTTCCGCAAAAAGGCCTTTTTATGGGATTCGTAGTCAATTATCGACTGATCCTAAAAAATTTATGTGATGGGGTAAAGTTAGAAAAGATTTTACTTCTGTTGAATTCTGTCTTCTGGGAAGAAATTTCTATAGAAGCGAGATACAATTATGAGCAAGTTTTGAGCAATAGGCTTTGTCCCTAGATTATACCAGTTCTATATACATACATTCCAAATCTGCCTGTAGTTTATATGGACGGACATACGTACAAACGGACAAACTTAAACTGATTCAGTTGCAGATTCCAGCCGATTGGTAAATTTTTAGGTAGTTTTCACCCTAGATTTAATCGAAATCAGTAGGTTTTAAAATGAAATGCAATAATGCATTATTTCAAGTGAAGCTTCCGGTTGTGAAAATTTTAACCAAGAAACTGAACTACATATTCTTAGATAAAAGAAATTTTATAAGGAAATATGTGAAAAATGATCTGCAAATAACATATGCGAGTATTTTTGAGATTTTTCTAAGTTTCCATTTAATATAAATAAAAAATTTAATAAAAGTTTTATTTTCTGTTTGTTGACACTAGAATTTATTTTACTATTTTCTGTTTTCTTACTTTTTCAAGTAGAGGTTTATTTTTGAGAATTATTTGTAAATTTCTCTTTTTTACTACACAGAAGAAATTTTGGCTAAAATTTTTCTAAATAAATCATTATTTGGATTTAAATTATATTTAATAAAAAATAATATTTGGTTTTAATATTCGATTTTATTGCACAGAAAAAATTATGATTAGAATTTTGAAATAAGTTATTATTTAACTTTAAATAAAATTTTATAAAAATATTATTTTATTGCTTGTAAATTCATAATACGAAAAAAAATAACAATTTCTTGTTTTTTAACTATTAAAAATATAAAAATAAATAAAATTATAAAAATTTTGACAAAAAAAAAAAAAAAAAAAACTATATATAAAATTCATCATTGCAGGATTCCAGAGGTAACTTACCTTAATTTTCGTATATATTTCTTTACTAAATATGTATAGTGATTTATTTTTGTGTATTTTCTAGATGAATTAAAAGCATATGAAATATGCATGTATGTAGCAATATATCGCATAAATGAAGGGGTCTATTGTATATTGCTGTATAATTCCCAAGTCGATTAAACTATGTCCTTTCAATTGTGTGCCTGAACATGTAGCTCCTTCTCGTGATATAATTATGCGAAAGTAACTGTACTTCTTGAAGATACTTTAATGTATTTTATTTTTGTATTTAAAAATATTTTGCGGAAATAGTTTTTAGCATAAGCGATCCTTAACAAAATTATACATGTTTGCAATCATAATATTGCCCTGTTGTACGGTTTTGACGGTACCAAAGCAGAGTTTGTTTGCGCATTTCTTATATCCTATCTATTTTAGTTTCATTGAAACTTAGATATTTCACTCCATTAAAAGGTATGTAAGTTGAATTCATTTAAAATGTTATTTAATTGATAACGATTGCGTTTCTGTTTTAGGTTTTGGCCACTAATGAAATTTGGAAATAATGTCGTGTCTTCTTTTATTTAATATATATCTTTTTATTTAATATATACTACTATACATGAATGCATAAACTATTAGTTATGTCACCATTATTTTTCACTAGCATAATTATTCATTATCTACATACTATACACTGTGTATTACCGTTAAACTATATTTCATCTAAAAAAGTCTCCATTAATTAGTTAGTGTTATATAAAAGTTTCGCTTCTCTACACCAAATTTTTATATATAAATTTTCATACATAAAATAAAATACTAACATTCGATCCCGATTATTGTATATATTATAGAAAATGTAAAAAAAATATTAAATAAAAAATAAAAAGTGTTTGAAAATCTGCAAAAAATTTAATATCATTTTTATTGATTTTAATAAACCATATTATTGAATTTCTTAAGAATTTTCAAATATTCAAATTTATAAATAGTAAAGATATTTTAGTAAGAAAAAATTAAATTTTTTTCAATAAAATATTTACGAATTTGAATATTTGATTTTACTAATTCAGTGATAGGTCCGATTTCAGTAAAAAATATAATTGGTTTTATGAAATTAGTAATAGTAATACTTTTGCTAGAAATTCAAACGAAAAAACTTTAAAATTATATAATAAAAATTGCGCAGGTGAATTAAATAAATAACATTTTTTACTTAAATATTGCAGCACATAAAGTTAGCAAAATATCATTTTCAATAATCTAACCTTTAATATTTTTTTTTTAAGAAATATCGAATATTTTTATACTTTATATAAAGAATATTTTCTTAGAGTATCCATACTGACTTGATATAATTTTCATAAATATTTTTTTAACCTGTGTATGTTTCGAAATTTTGAGAGAATATTTGACGTCCTGGAGAAAGCCTGAGTACGAAGTTTCACTACATATAGTATCTAAGTTCAATCATGTAGCGCTTTTTGTATGTGAAAAAATATTTGAAAATTGTTTAATATTATGCCATATTACACTGCATACCCAATCACCCTAAAAGCAGACAACAGAAGTATATTAAATTAATACTAAATGTGGTAAGCGTATAAGAGATGTTGATTCAAAACATATTAATCATACGCCATATGTAACCACTGTTTTTTAAATATGCAATCAGCATATCAGCAATTTGCTAAACTAATATCACGGTGCTATAGTGAAAAAACACTTGGAATGTAACATAGTGTAGTTTTTGGATATAGATGAGTAGATTATTATATAATCTTTAGAATCTTCGATATACCCCCAAGATTAGTAAAATAACATATTTTCATGAGTTTTAGAACTTCGAAAAAAATCATATGTTCTACAATACTAATCCTATTTAATCAAATGATAGCTCATTTGACTCCTAATAAATTGGTTAAAAACCATTTTCAATAAAAGCGTTTAGATACATTTGAGTTGCATATATCTCGCTACTAAAACTGTTAGCAATTAAATAAAATGTAACTAAAAAGTTATTTTAACCAAATAAATTAGTATATGAAACTTTCGAGTTCAAATTCTTTTTCCTTTCTTAGTAAGAGCAATTATTTAAAAAAATTACTAATAGCTTACTATTTATGCACACAAATGCTTAAATATGTGACAATAATTATGAGAAAAAAAGTCAATTTGTGGCATATTTAATAATTATAATTTTTTCATTATGTAATTTGTTGTTCTTTTGTCGTCAACAGAACAAAAGACAAGATCAACTGTTGCTGAAAATAATGAAAATTTATTGGTTGCATATATAGTTATGTTGTGTTATATAATTGTGTTATTATAGTGTTGTTCTCTTTACAATCATAATATAAAAGTATCAAATTAAAATGCATCAACTGAACCAGATAATTGAGTTTTTACTACTTTTGAAAGAAAAATTGAAAACAGAATTATAGCTTTATTAAAAAATAATAAAATATTTTAATTGCAATTTAATTGATATTTTTAACCATTTAATCATTATCAGAAAATTGTTATGAATAAAAAAATATTAAAATTAAAGAAACAACAACAAAAGTTTTGTTGTAGTAATTTTTATGTACATGTTTGTATGATGTACTGAAACTGTCAATTATTGTTAAAATAATTATTTTGTGGTTTGATTTATTTGGTTGTTTAAAAAGCAATATTTTATTTTCTTTATTGAAAGTGGTTGCTGTATTTGTTATTATTTAAAGAATTTTTATACCCTCCTCCACTAGTGGTGAACGAGGGTGTACTTAGTTTGTGGTTCCGTATGTAATACCAATAAAAAATATGTTAAGGCTCCATATACAAGTCGCTCTGACCGCCTGTTCGAAATGGCACATGTTATTTGTTGTTTACAGTAGCAGCTTGGGATTGCAAACTAGCCAAATCGGTTTACAGAAAAAGTTATAGAAATATATCGGGACTAACACCTAAAACTAAATTAAAACTAACAATTTTTCAAAAAAAAAAAAAAAAAAAAAAAATAATAATAATAATAATAATAATAATAATAATAATAATAACAATATTAATAATAATGGATTTAACTAGAATTTAGGCATCAAAAATTAGCTAACTCGGTCCAGTAGAGGTAAAGTTATAGACAAAAATATGAATAGTTTTATGATTTGATCCGAAAATTCGCCGTCGTGTTACCTAAATAGAATATAAACAAAAAAATGCGTATATTAGACTGCACCAAAATTTACCGACTTTTGAAATTTGATCGAAACGTTCTTTAGAATAATTCATTGTGTTATAAAAAGATATTGTGTGCAACATTACTGAAAACGGATATTGTCAACCCGGTCGTTTCGGACCTAAAGTTTGTATAGAGTGTTTATATGAGAAAAATACTTTTGGAAAACTTTAGTTATGAATAATTTTACTCTATAGCAAAATGTTGAAAAGTCTTAATCATAATCACATACAACTGTCTATCAAACAAGACATAAAGAGAAAAAATTAGTGAAAAAACCATTAAACCATTAATGTGTTTTAGACCACTTGTGTAAGGGGGGTACGATAAAATTTTAACATTTTTGAGAAATGTTTAAATGACATGCTATTCTTATTTAAATCAAAAATAAACTACAAAATACGCTTTTTTGTCTCCAAGATAATTCAACCCCCTTTCCATGCTTGACTAAAAAATGTTGGTTTTTTTTAAGAATGTTTCAAAACACAATTCTCGTTTACGTGCACGTAGGTCCATTCTCCCATCTTTGCTGTGCCGTGCATCGTCGATACGCTGCTTACAGGCATTGGGAGGGATGGAATAGAAACGATATATCTTCATCCTATAGTATAACACCCTTCTTTGCCAGTTCATCCACAATGCAGTTAACATGACTCGTCTCGTGCCCATGCACCCATATTAGTGCGATGTTTGAATGCTTCGCCATCTCATTTAGGGATGTACGACATTCATGGATTGTTTTCCAAACACTTCGATGTAGATACCAGCGCCTGGTCTCTTCTTAATCTGGGAACTACGATTGTTGAATAGATCGGTTTTTAAAACATAAAAAATCTGTTTAAAAAATAATTTAAAAACGTTTATTAAATAGTAGCATTTGTATAGAAATTTAGGAATAATGTTTTAAGTGTATTTATTTATTTTAGTATTTATAAAGTCTAAATTCTTTTTATGTTTTATGAATATAGTTTAAGTTCCCATGTAAGGGAGAAAAGTAAAATACCGCTTCCATACTCCTTTACGATTAGTATGAATATTTTTGTGGCGAGCTCCCATTTGAAACCAAAAAGTTTTTAACATAATTGCTAAATAATTAACGAATATTTTATTTATAATAAATACTTAGATTAGTTTCACGTATTATTATTTTTTCCTTAAAATTGTGAACTTATTCTAGTGCATTTTAGAAAGTCTTATTACGTAGCGCATAAAAGTATATTTTTTTGCAAAGTAACATGCAGGGGGAGCAGTACTGATATCCGTAATGGTTTATCTAAAAAACTTAGAGTCCTTAAACTCTATGGAAACTGCTTTCTTATCAAATTGATTTACTGAAATGAAAATGGATGGATAAATGCTATAAGAAAAGCATATATAAATTTTCGCATTTCTAAAAGAGTATTTCAATGAAAGTCTTAAAAAGCTATACAAAAAATTTTTTTATATTAAGTTTCTAATAGGGCAGACAGCTCCAAGGGAAGTAGTAGCCTCCATATAATGTAAGCAGTTATCGCATCAAATGGGATAGTGAAGCACACTAGTCTCAGTTTTAATGATTATTTTCTTTACCGTAATTACAAGTTGTTTCCCAAAATAAATTATTTAATAAATTTTAACTTGATTGTTATAAGATTTATTTAGTTTTTGTTAAGAAATATAGTTTTTAGATGGTAATATTAATTTTAAATGGTTAATATCTCTAAATATGATGTAGATGGATTTTAATGCTTTAGGGCTCAAATGAAGGCCAAAAAAATTTCTACCCCTTCGATGTTCATTTAAAAGTAATATCTTTACTACAAAATGCAATAATAATTGTTGTGGGACTAGTAATTTACTATAATGAAAACTTTTTTAGAAAAACGAACACCAGTTTTTTCATACAAAATTTTAACTTTTTCATAATACTCTAATTTTTTAATTTTTTGGGTTATTCTCATTCAATAAGACGTAATTTTGAGTGTTCATAACTCTTTATTAAGTTAAAACCAGTACAAAGTTTATTACAAGAAATATTCTAAGAGATATTGTAAAATTCAAAAATATATTTTGCCAAAGTTGCACTCACAAAAAGAATGCAATTTTCAGATGCATTTTAAAGAATTTTTTTTATTTTAAATATTTTTGCTTAATATTGAAGACAAGTATGTTTGTAACACAGCAGATTAGTAATTATTATGAGGTAAACAGATTTTATACCACAAATATATAAAAAATTATAAAATGTTATGAAGAAAATTAATTTCAAAATAAACTCACAAAAAAATAAAAAATACAAAACTAAAAAAAAAAAGATTATTTTTTTATGAAATAATCTGTGGGAATATTATTTTGCCTCAGAAAAATCTATATTGCAAATTTTAGTAAACATTATAATTTTATAATATTAGAAAGAGAAAATAATTGAAAGGGTAGAAATTTAAAAAAATGCATCCTAAAATTGCATTTGCATGAAAGCATTTTTAAGTGATAATATGGTTTTTAAATAACTGAGTTTAAGAAGGACATACTCATCTTATATATTTAATTTAAGTCATTAAAATCCACTTAAATCTTGGCGTTTAAAATTACTTACTTTTTCGATGTTTTGTGAGTTTTTAAATATTCAAAAAATAAAAATTGTGATACTCAAATGGCTCCATATGGTATAAGTATGCCGAATATTAAGAAAATCTGAAGGCTTAAAGAAAATTTTTGGGCGTTCTTTCATGGAATGAATGATATATATAATACTAATCTTCATTACAACCAAGCTTATGCTACTATACTATTGGCGACATAAAAGATAATAAGTAAATTGGTAAATAAGATTTTTCGAAGTAATATTTCTAAATAAAAAGTGATGAAAATAATGTCTCAGTGGTGGTGGGTATATAAGATTCAGCATGACCGGATGTAGCAATCTCACTTGTTTTTATTTAATTTTTTTTCATACAGAGATTAAAAGAATCCTTTTTGGCAGAAAATATTGGTATTATGATTGAATTAAAAAATAATATTTAAAAAAAAAAAAAAAAAATGCCAGAGACTCACAGAATTGAAGGTTTTTGAATTGTTGATTTTGTGTAAGTAGAAAAGTATATGGCTAAAAAAAATATTTATACATATTTATTCAATTGTTGGGATGATATTATATTATTTTTCTTTTATTGTATTTTTTTCGTTTTATTGGTTTTCAAAATTATTTGTAATTCACCTTTTTAAGCATATATATATATATATATATATATATATATATATATAATTAATTCTTTAGGTACTTTTTTTTCGTCTTAAAAACATAAGAATTAAAAAAAAAGTGAATTGCAAGAGGATTAGAAGTTATGTAAAAGGTTATTGTGAAAATGACAAGATATAAATTTTTATTAAAAAATAAATATATATAGTATTTAGGCTATAAAAATGTATTAAGTTTAATTTAGTTGGTACTTTTGTTTACTTGCTTAGTGCATAAGTTCTGTATAATTTTAGTTTCTTGATTTCGAACAATGTATGCTATTTTACAAGTTTCATTGAGGATTTTGAGATTCATTTAATAATTTGTTCCAGGCACTGTAAATAATGGTTATGACAATTTCTTTTAGCAAGAAAATCAATATGATTCAAAGACTTTAGGAACATGCTGTGGAACATTTTTATTATTTTTTTAATGGCCATTAAAAATATGCAAAAAAATTTCTTTTTGTGATTTTTGCAAAAAAAAAAAAAAAAAGAAAACTCAAAAATTAACAATTATTTTTCAGTTTTATTTTTTGCCCAAATTATAATGATTATTTTTTGACTTTTATTTTTCGATTAAAAATAACGATTATTTTAGAAATTTATATATATATATATATATATATATAAATCAAAATACATTTTTTTGTATTCTAAGGATTTTTCCCTTTCATTTAATTCCCTAAAAAGATATGGTGTAGAAATAATTAAATTAATTTTTGAAAAATATACATCCTTAAAACTTTGCAGTCCTTTAAAAGCGAGAAAAGATCAGAAGACAAAAAAAAACTGACTATGCATTATTAATACGTTCAGACCATAGTTTCAGATATTTATGGTGCAAGAGAAATAGTTTACATTTTTAAAAAGGTCTTATTTTACATAAAAAGTTCTACGAAATTTTCTAAACACACACATTTATGTTTAAAAAAAAATTTAAAAAAATATTTCCGATTAATAATACTACGTACAGATATATAATATTGGATATCCGTAACCGTTTTATAAATCCAACTCAAATGAATTATACAAAAATTAACGAATCTTACAATATTATTTGATTTTAATATTATTTTATATTCATCATCAAAAAAAAAAAAAAAACTCAAGTTTACTTATAATTCACCCAATAGAAAAATATCAATAGAGTAAACAAAAATTCTTTTCTATTTTTAATTTTTCTACAGCATACAGTTATCCCGTTTTAATTAAAATTTAGAAAGTGTGTGTTAATAATTAGTTAAAAATCACATCGCATATTATTAAACTGAAAAATACTGTTATTGTAAATATTTGTTTATTGAAGATCAGACGTATCATAGATTTATATTTAAAAGTTTTATTAATAAAAGAGTTTACGGTTTTTTCTCCTACTCGTTAATGTCTAAAGTTTTCTGATTAAATATTTCTTCATATATTGCACTTGTTTGATGCAGTCTACTTCAAATTCCTCATTACCTTAAAATTTTTCATTTATACCAATATTATTCTTACTTTTTTTAATTTTCCATTCATATGCATGGTTTCATTAAATAAAAAAGTAATAAAAAAACTGCAAAACCAAAGAATATAAAGAATGGAAAGAAGGTCTTTCATGTACAGCAACAACATTTCTCTCCCCTCACATACAAGTTTTGTGTGAATTCAACACACTTGTGAGAGATAAAAATAACATGAAATAAACAAAACTTTCCTTTAAAATTTAAAGAAAATTTCACTCGCAACACATTTTTTCACTAGCACATAATATTTTTATTATTTTTTTTAACGCACATTTATTGCATTTTAACAGGAATAAAGTAACAGGAATATTTTCCGCAAACTAAAAAAAAAAATATTTCTTTATATATTTTTTCACATTCGTTTTTTGTATGTTGAAATTTAAATTAAATGAACAAAGTTGCTACTTTTGGTATTAAAATAAAACAGAACTTAGAATAATTTAAAATTATTTTCATATTTATAAAAAAAAGCTAAAAAATTTAATTATATTTATATTTGTGGATGTAATTCGCATCAAGAGGTGAAAGTTTATAAAAATCTGCAAATATAATTGTAATGAATTATATTCAATAATTTGTTAATACACTTTTGTGCAACTATGTGCGTTCCAGCATTAATACATGTAAATAAAATTTGACTAAAACAATCTTAAAGTTATTTTTTTTTTTTTTTTTTTTTGACAACAGAGTTATTTTTTAGAATTTTGTAAATTTATTCGGTCTCAAGTACATTGAATAATTGTAGAGGAATATATTTTAAAAGTTTATTAAACACTTTGAAGAGTGGAATGCATTTTCCAGTCAGCCACGACCGTCATCAGTATTTCTTAGCATCCCACTAATGTTTTCTGTAAACATCACTTATTTAACTCACAAATTTTCGAGAAATGGAATCTATGACTCCTTTTTGCCTATATTTTACTATGTTAGACGATTGGTTTACGATAAAGCTTTTTAGACTTATTTTGTATTCTCGTTTTTCAATTATTATTGTTTATATGCTTAAGGCTATCAATTGGGCATCAAATGAAGAAACGTATAATTGTTGTTGTTTAACCACTTATTATGAAACAATGCTTTGACTTTCTATAAATAGAAATAAACAGAAGGAACGAAACAAACAACATCAAAAACGTTGTTTCATTGCTAATTAATTAATAATTGGCTAAACAATAAAGATATTATTGGTATATCTGAATCTTGGTTTAAGCCAAATATTTTTTTCAAATCGTTAGAGCTTCCTGGCTATAAATTAGCCAGGAATAATCGTCCTGAAAAACAAAGAGGGAGTGGTGTTTGCATGTTTTTATCGGAAAATTTGCGTTATAAAATATCCTTTAGGGATGAGTTATATGGGATTTGTGAATCGCTGTTTATTGAAGTTTTTGGTGAATCAACGAGTGGTTTACCTTCCGAATGGTAACGTAAATTCATTTGAAAACCTTCACCTTCTGTTTGATCTCAAGATTTGAACTTACATGTGTGCACAATAGCTTACCTACACATTTATGTCTAGGTAACAGCTCAACTTCTCTAATAGATTACTTTCTTGTAAGTCAATCTTCATTAGTAGATTTTCATAGTCAGATCCAATTTCCCTTCCTTTCATCGCATCACAGTTTTATATTAATTTTCATTAAACTTTCTGTCAGAGTGCAAAATTATTCATCGGAATTCAAAGATTATAACCGGGTAGATTATAATAATCTAGTTCAGTATTAGGAATCGTTTGATGTGTGTCCTATTTTTACCACCAATGATGTTGACGAACAGCTTGCCACATTGAACAAGGAATCACATTTTTTTAACTTTAATTAAGTATATCTCCTAAACTAAACTTAAGAAAAAAATAATTTTTTTCGAGTTATTTTTTTAAGAAGCTTTCCATTCTTTGTATTCTTTGCTGTAAAAAAAATCAACAAAATTGCTTTGAATTCGAATATTTTTTTTGTTCATTTAAATTGAAAATATTTATATGAAAAAGAAACACAGCTGACGTCTGGAAAAATATATTGATTTATTCATGTAAACTTTTTCTTTATTTGTTGTTATTTTTTCCTATGTTTTTTTTATATTCATACATGTTTTATTTACAGAAAAAATTTATTGAATATGAATATATTTTTCTAACATTTAAAATAAAATTAAGAAAAATGTATGTATTTTTTTGTCAAATATGAACAGATTGTGTTTGGTTTAATTATATTAAGATTTTAGATAAATTGAAAATAAATGAAACTGTTAATGAGTCTGAATGAAGATTTATATTTACAGAAATTATACAAAAATAAATAATTTTTTTTTAAGAAAGGCATAAATTTATTCTTTTTTAAGATTTTGCTATTTTTCGTTCTTCTTTTTTGTATCCTTAATTACAAATACATGTTTGCCAAATTCTTTTACTCTTAAATTTAAAGATTTTTTTATTTATATTTAGACAACAAATACGTCTTAGTATTAATATTGATATAATTTTTTTGTTTGCTTAAAAAATTACGTTTAATGTATACAATAATACACAATTTGTTTTTATTCTCCAATTCCGTTTCCGTTATTAGCAAAAGCACTTGTAACGGAAGTAAATTGTGTGATGTCGTATATAATTTTAGTATTTACTGACACATACTAAACTCTTTTGTTATTTATTCAGCCGTATATAAATGTATATATACTTTTTAACTAAATAGCGTACAGGTATTGTCATATATACGTTTCCTTTTTTTAGTCTACGCAACCAGCCTGAATGATTTACAAATAAATGAACATTCACTGACGAATAGTAAAGAGAATGAGGAACAATAAAAGCACAAAGAAATAATAAAAAAATAAAAAATAAAAAAATATAATGAAAATAAAGTACTAAATTTAATGCAAGAAAAAAAATATATTTTAAGAGTACTTAGATTTAAAATTAGTTTAGAAATTGAATACACATTGAAGAAATTTTATATTTTTTAAATTGCTAAGAATTTGTTTTTGTATGTTTATTATACATATAGGAGGAAAATGACTTTTCTAGAAATATAAAATATCAATTTATTAGTACTTATCCTTTAATTACTACGATATTCACTGGAATAATGTTTTTCTATTAATCGACAAACTAAAATCAAATAATCGATCGATTATATTAAAATCAATAGTTTCGAGAAAAATTTATTCAAGCAAATTATATGTACTAACCGAATAATTCGGGTAAAAAATATTATAAAAAAAGCCTTTCTTAACCAGCTTTAAATAGGTTTTATTTAATTTTGCTTAAAAAACTTTTGAACTTAAAAAAAACTTTTGCCAGTTTAGCCCTTTTAAGGCCTTTTTATTTTGCTTTTAGGTTCAAAATTTTCGTTTAAGCTTCTAATTTTTTTTAGCCTTTTTTTATTTTGAAAATTGCGTGAAAAAGGCTAGAATATTAGTATTTCTATAGCGAAGAAAATAGTTTCTTATTTGGTATTACCAATTTTATTTTTACAGGAACGTCCATTTAGGCATTTTTGTGTATTTATTTATATTTAACAAAACTTTTCGCCAGCGACGCTTTTACTAAATCGCTCATTATAATTATTTTTTAATATACTTCATTAACTAGGGAACTATTTATGAATATAATTTTAAGAAATTCTAATAAGGGGGAAAATTCACCTAAAAATTTGGAAATGCTTAATCGAAAAGGAATTTTAGTTAAAAAATGACGAGAAATCACTTGCAAAAAAATTTATAATTTTTCATATGAAATATAACTCAAATTTGTATATGAATTTTTTGAAGGATTATTCATTGGGTCATTTTGCTGGCAGCAAAATATTATAAATTTATTACACTATCTTAAAAAAAAACGTAAAAAAATATGGTAAACGTGGAAATATAAGTATTAAAACTAAAAAAAGTCTTGCATTTTTTCTGGCTTTATTTCTTAAGACCTTTTATGGCTTTTTTTAAAGTTGCCCTTTTTTCTCATCTCCTGGCAACAATTTGAAATTATATTAAAAATTAATTATTCAGAAAATAAACGAAAATCACAACACCTAATTGAAGTTCCTTGTCACTTTTAAGTCATAAAAATATATTAATATTAATATGTAATACATATATATACGTTAAAGTCATTTTTAAAAATTATAATGTAAAATTTAAGATGTAATTAAGAAATAAGATTCACTTTTTTATATTAAATTTTCCATACAAAACAAAGTAGAAGATTTTTATCTTGATTTGGAAAAACATATTGTTAGTTCTGCGAATGAGAATGCAGCCCGACATGTATACGTATGGAGCCTCAGGCTGGTAGAGATGATATGATAACGACGATCGATTTTTTTCCAGGAGGTGAGAAAAAAAGATGCTGAATTCCACTTGAAAAGGGGTCAGAAAAGGCTATATTATATAACTCAAAAATAAAGTCAGAAAAAAGCTAATACATTTTTTATTCTCATTAGTTTTTGGTATTTTTTAAAAATATTGTAATAAATTTATAATTGTAATAAATTTATAAATAAAACATAGAACAACAAAATGATCAAATGAGAAATCGTTCACGAAATTTCCATAAAAATTTGAGTTATATTTTATATGAAAAATAGCCTAATCTTTTGAATTGAGTTTTCGTCATTTTTGAATCATAATTCTTTTTGATTAATTATCTACAAATTTTCACATGATTTTTCATTTTTATAAGATTTTTTTTAATTATTTTGTAAAGAGTTTCTATGGTTAATGAAGTTTATTGAAAAAAATTTTAATAATTGACTAAGTGAGCCTATAAAAAAAATTTATCCATAGAAATTTTTAAATGTATGATTACGTAAAAATAAAATTAGTGAAAGAAAATAAGAAATTATTTTTTCTTTGTTGATATATTAAAATTTTTGCTTTTTTATGGTAATATTAAGAATCAAAGAGGTTAGAAAAAGAAATTGGAATCTATAACGTAAATGCTGAGACTAAGAGAAAAATAAAAAGGCAGGATTTAGCCTTAAAAAAGCTTGTGATGTTGAAGATTTTCGATTCATAATTAAGCAATAAACTTGACATTTTCTTATTAATGATCATTGAATTTCTTAATCTAAAGAAGTTATAATTTTTTTCACACTCATAAATGTACCATATTATATTTTAAGTTATATATTTTACGGAGAATGATTGGTGTAAAAATTATATTGATCGGAGTCGTATTTATTAAGTTATAACCAAAATAGAAAGAATTAATCAATAAATTATTATTGTAAAAAATGAACAGAAACTATACTGAGAATGATAGTTTTTGTGCTATTTAGAGCAATTCATGTCTCATGATATGTTTGGACATAATTTCTTTCATATGGTATTTACACTGAATTTTAGAATTCCGTTTGGACAAGATATCTGAAAAACAAAATATACCCCGTTTACATTCACATTTCGTAGATTCTCTTGACAATTATATAACAAATAATTTACCATATTCAAAAAATTTATAAAAAAAAATCACAGCATCTTATATTTCTTTAATTTTAAAGAATATAGTAACTTTTTTAAAATAGAACACGGTTTTTTCATTATTTAATTTTGTAGATATTATTTTTTGCAAACAATTGTCATTTTTATTTAGCACAGTACTGCATTCTACTACCACACCGAAAGATAATGAAAATTTTGATAAAATTTTGTTACATACTGGATGTAGAAAATGTAGTTTAAAATCTAATAAAATAAGTAGATTTCGAGTAGAGTCTCACTCAAACTAGATTTTCGTTCGATGTTAATGCCGTATTAAACTATTTCAAAAGCTATTTGGAAGCTTACTTGCTATAACTAAATGGGCCGATAGAGAGCAAAATTTTCACAAAAAAATCGAGTTTTTATATGAAAACATAAAAATCGATTTTATAGCTAAACGGGCAGAGATAGAATCAAAAGGAAAAAAAATCTGCGATATCTCAAATTTTCACTTAGAAATCGATTTTTTCTATAAAAACATAAAAATCGAATTTATAGATAAACGGGCAAAGAAAGAGGCAAAGGGACAAAAAACTGCGGTCACTCTTATTTTCTCCTGAAAGTCGATTTTTTATATGAAAAACATAAAAATCGATTTTATAAATAAACGGGCAGATAAAGAGGTAAAGGACAAATTTCTGTGAACACTCATATTTTCTCCTGAGAATAGATTTTTTATATGAAATATATCGATTTTATTTATGCAAGGATAGAGGCAAAAGGACAAAATATCGATTTTTTTATATGAAAATATAATAATCGATTTCATAGATAAACGGGCAGAGATAGAGGCAAAAAGACAAAAACCTGCGATCACTCTTATTTTCTCCTCAAAATCGATTTTTTATATGAAGAACATAAAAATCGATTTTATAGCTAAACGGGCAGAGATGGAGGCAAAAGTACAAAATCTGTGATGACTCAAATTTTCATTTAAAAATCGATTTTTTATATGAAAAACATAAAAATCGATTTTATAGCTAAACGGGCAGAGAAAGAGGCAAATAGATAAAAATCTATGATCACTTATATTTTCCCCTGAAAATTACTTTTTATATGAAAAACATAAAAGTCAACTTTATAGCTAAACGGGCAGAGATAGAGGCACAAGGACAAAAATTTGTGATCACACATATTTTCACTTAAAATTAAATTTTTTATATGAAAAACATAAAAATCGATTTTATAGCTAAACGAGCAGCGATAGAGGCAAAAGGAAAAAAATCTGTGATCCCCCAAATTTTCACTTAAAAATCGATTTTTTATATAAAAAACATAAAAGTCACTTTTATAGCTAAACGGGCAGATATAGAGGCAAAAGGACAAAAATCTATGATCACTCGTATTTTCCCCTGAAAATCGGTTTTTATATGAAAACCTAAAAATCGATTTTATAGCTAAACGGGCATAGATACAATCAAAAGGAAAAAAATCTGTGATCTCTCAAATTTTTACTTAGAAATAGATTTTTTCTATAAATACATAAAAATCGATTTTATAGATAAACGGGCAGAGATAGAGGTAAAAAGACAAAAACCTGCGATCACTCTTATTTTCTCCTCAAAATCGATTTTTTATATGAAAAAAAGGACAAAAATCTGTGATCACTCATATTTTCATTTAAAAATCGATTTTCGAAAAACATAAAAACCTATTTTATAGCTAAGCGGGCAGAGATAGAGGCAAAAAGACAAAAATCTATGATCACTCAAATTTTTCACTTAAAAATTGAATTTTTATATGAAAACATAACATAGGCAAAAGGACAAAAATCTATGATCACTCAAATTTTTTTCCTGAAAATCGATTTATTATATGAAAAACATAAAAATCAATTTTATAGCTAAACGGGCAGAGATAGAGAAAAAGGAGAAAAATCTGTTTACTTCTGAAAGTTGATTTTTTATATGAAAATCATAAAAATCGATTTTAACAAAAAGTTCGCATTTTCATACTTAATGCTATAAAAAAATTATAAAAAATTAAAAGTTCAATTAAATTTCTAAACAACTGCTGAACTAATTTTAATGAAATTAAGCCTGGGGGAAAAATTAAAAAAAAAGTATATATCTCCTCCGAAAAAAATGTCTATCGATTCAAAATTTATAGAGGCCGATGAGAAACGACCCTTAGCCATTATGCGATGGATTAGAAGTAAAATCAAAATAGAGGAGTAAAAATTGATTAATGACCACGGCTATCAGTTTTTTAAACTTGCAAAGAAAATAATTTAAAAATATATAGTTCAGCTAAGGGGGTCAAGTAAATATAATATACTTTTTTGGATTCTGTTTTTTTACTTTTTATTATATTTGTTCATTTTTAGTTATATATTTATTTATTTATTTATTATTTATTTGTTTATTTATTTATCTATTTATTTTATACATTTTTTATTTATTTACTTACTTATTTATTTATTTATTTGTTTATTTATATATTTACACGAAATATCCCGTTTAATTCCAGAAGTCGAACAAAATTAAAAATTTGCTTCTTCATAGATCTCCTCTACAAAAATCGCAAAGACCCGAAACCCAAGGCGATAAAACGAGCCATCAGACGATATTTAGTGAACCTTACAAATTTCCAAAATACTATAATTCCTGGAAAACTGTTAACGAGTTTAGAAGAGACAAGGACAAAGATACGAGTATTATTGCCTGAATATAACAATGAATATCGGTTGAAATAAAAATTTCCTCTCAGTATTACTATGTAAAGAAATCTATAAAACTATGGGGTTGTTTTCTATTGGTTTAGGAATGTTCCCTATATTTAAGTGTTAGTATGATGGTACTGATTATTAGCATAGCGTGTAAGGAAAACTTCTTTGAACTATTCGGTAAATTTTTCTCAGTTACCCAGAATAATACCGATCCCAAACTTAAGTCTAAATACAAGTCATTACTTAGTTATAATGGTCCAAAATTCCTTTAAAATATGGATTTTCAAATTATGGAGGGTTCCGCAAAAATATCAGACTCAAAATTATTTTAAAGCATATGATTCTCATTAAAAATAAAATTGGGAAGCGTGAAACAGAAGTTAGGGATTATTAAGATACAATGAAATGAAATTACTTTTAGTAATTGTGAAAATTTTTTGGAGGTTATTATACGTCATACTATGGATTTAGTTCGTGAAATAAAATGCATGCCTATGTAAAGAAATATATATTTATTGAAATTTTTCTTAGATGAAGCAAAACTGAGCTCTTTTTTATTTTAACAATATCTTAGCTTTTTGCAGTAACTAATTAAATTTTAACTAGTTTTAAAATTTCCTATTTTAAACAAAACCCTAGAAAATCTACATATAAATAATTTTTGTATTACTTCACTACTTGAGAATATAGAACCTAATAAAATAAACAGCTACAAAAAAAGTGTTCACTTTTGCTCCATAATATATATATATATATATATATATATATATATATATACATATATATATATATATATATATACATATATATATATATATATATATATATATATATATATATATATATATATATCAGAATATTTTTATTAATAAATCATGAACTTGAAAAATCATGTTGAAAATTTACATTCATTCGTATGTCCAGGACAAAGACAAATTTGTGTTAATTAATTAATTAATTTCATATCCCCTGACAAATATCAAACTTTCATTTTATATAACATTAGGTGCGGTGGTAAAGATGTTTTAAAATATTAACACCATTTATGAGGAAAAATTTTAATATGTTTAATTGTTAGTAGGAGGTGCATGTAAACGCAGATTGTAAGTGTAGAATAAAAGAAAGGATTAAAGTAGAACTTTATACATATATATTTTTCATTTCATCTGTGCACAGATAAATAGTCCTTTGTGTAATTTTTGACAGTATTTATTGTCGCACCTTATAGCATTATCAGTCGTCCATCAATCAAAGCATTTTCTATTACATCAATTAGATTTAAAGTTACAAAAGGTTCTATGTATGAATTCTCTTCAGAAGAAATTCCATTGTTGTTTTTTTCAACACATAGGAAATTTGTTAAGATAAAAAAATAGAAATATTAAAAAAAATAAGTATAAAGTTTTCTAGATTTTTTTTTAAATTTATTCTACCATTGGCGAACGTCAAAAGAAATTCAAAACATTAAATTTGGGTTCTCCTGAAAAGTAGTAAAGAGACAGATAACACTTTTCGTCAACGTACCGTCGATTTTATCAGTTTTTTTATTATTGATTGTCTAATTTTACAAATGTTGATTGACTTTTTAATGGCTATTTTTCCAAATAATATGGCGCGGTCTTCTTTAAATTACGAATTTTCAGATATCGCTTTTAAAACAATTTTGCCGTGCCTACCTTTGTTATATAGATTTACTGCATGAAGTTAGTATTGCAATTCTTCTGTTGCATTTTTCCCTTTTTTCTAAAAATGTTTCCTTCCAATTTTCCCTTTTAAATAAAATCGTTGTTTTGCATACTCAAGTACACGGAATTAGTTATTAATTTCGAATAAAAAATACTAATTAAAAGCTATTTATAAACATATTATAATGGTACCTTAATTTCTTAAAATCTAAAATACAATATTTTGATTCTAGTACATATAACTACTCAAAATATTTACTTCATGGTGTTACAGATAAATATTATAGATATTAAAAAGGGAATAAAAGTAAGTAGTCCATTACAATTTATGCCGAAGAATATAAAAAAGCCTATAATATAACTGAATATAATAATTTGTTGCTATTTTCAAACATTAAATCTATAAAAAAATCCCTTCATTTGCCAATTAAAATTCTCACCGTTTATTTCTTTGTTACAATTTATATTATATTATATAAAATTTATAAAAATTCCATTAAAAAGGGAAAATTCGCTCCATCTGACATCCCTGATTGAAGTAAAAAATATTTTAATAGAGACTCCTCTAATAGTATTCATACGCCTTAGTACAATGTAGTTCGTATCATCTTAAAAGTATGCTATGCATTTTTATTACATAGCGAGTCTGAGATTCAGTAATCACACGTATAAGTGACGGTAACGCATAAGGTATTGCTCATACGCCGTATCTCACTATTAACATAATCAAAAACCTATATATCATTTCATGAGACATCAAGTATGAAATGACTTTAGGTATTCTGATTTGGTTCATATTTTGCATACACAAACTTCATTTTACTATATCACCATAACTATTAATTTTTCTTAAATGGCAAGAAATTCGCGATTTTATTCACGGTTCTAATTCTTTAAAAATCAAAATATTTCACAAGTTCCATATCATTTGAAGCTTAAGTCTGATTTCATTGATTTTGGTGGCGTTAGAAACGAATCACAATAAAAGAAAAATTATTTATTTATTTATTTTTTAATGCATTTTCCGATGCTCTTTTGAAAGCGTTGCACAATGGTTCCAGTGGTATGAAAAATCTCGCTTAATTTATCAAATGTTATTTTGTTTCATTTATTTGGGCACAAACAAGTAAAAAAGTAAATTTTTTAATTTTATGATTTTTTTCTTTTGTCTTTAAGCCAGCGTCCATCCGGCTGTTAGTCGTTAATTAACATTTTTGGTTAAATAACAGATGGAAGTTTTCAAGATTACTTAACAAAACTTTGCACAAAAGTTCATATTGATTTAGTCATGCGAACAGATTTGTGTTTCATTAAAGTCAGTTAAAATTGGTAAAAAATTGCATTGATGCTCCATTAAAAAAACTGTCAAACATTTTTCGAATCCCAAAAGTAAACGAATTTGAGGAAATCACCATATATATATATATATATATATATATATATATATATATATATATATATATATATACTAGAGCATATCTGAGGCACTTCGCTACCCCTATCGCATGTAATAAAAAGGTTTAGTGTAAAAAATAATAATTTTTGTTATACAATATATTTCAGAAAATACATCCGCTTAACTCTCTTCCTATTTGAGGATTTTTTTATATTTTTTCTTTCGTAGTTTTTCCCGTTTTGACATTTTTTGCATTTTGGTGATTTTTTCATTTTGCTGATTTTTTTGTTTTGGCGTTTTTGTTGTTTTTGGAGTTCTTTTTCATTTTCCCGAGGCGCTATCTTTTTTGTTTTAGCATTTTTGGCGTTTTGACGTTTTTTTGATTTTGGCGATTTTTTTTGTTTTTCCATTTTTTCGTTTTGTTGGCTTTTTATGGCAATATTTTTCATTTAGATTTTTTTATGTTTGCTTCCTTCTTTTTAATTTTGAAGTTTTTGCGATTTTTTTTCATTTTGTGGATTTTTTTCTCATTTTGGAAACTTTTATTTTGCTGATTTTTCTTTATCAACATTTTTTTCGTCTTGTCGATTTTTTATTTTGTGCTATTTTTTTAACTTTGACAATTTATTTGTGTTTTATAATACTAACAAACAATAAAAAGAAAATAACTTATATTTCTTCGAAAAAAATAAAACTAACATGACAATTTTTATTCTTCGAAAAACAAAAATCACGAAATAACTTTTATTTTGGCTCAAAAAATTTAAAAGTGAAAATATAATCCTCTGACTTTTACTATAAGTCATAACATAGAAACAAAAACAAAATACAGTATTAAACTCAAAGTGTAATAAGAGGCGAAAGTAATTGTCAAAAACTTAAGTCAGTTATCAAAAACGTAACATATTGAACAATAAAATATATGTCAAATATATTTTTCTGCTAAAGAAATAAAAAATAATTTAAAAAACATTTTTTTTCAATTGTCAACATAGAGTTTTGCTTCTATGTGTATACTCTCTGATTAAGCTCTTTTCTGCTTTGTTTATCACTTCTCTTACAAAGACACTTAAGTGAGAGTATATAAAAATCTAATTGAAATTGATATTTACATATCTAGTAAACATGTGAATGTATTGTATATGTAACAGATTAAGTCAGTTGACGTCAATTCACGTTACGAATCTACTAACTGAGACTTAAATATGGAAAAACTTTAAGTCGTTGTTAGTATATCACCTAAACTTGCCCAATTTATTTTTATGTCTTTATTTATTTTTATTATTATTATTGTTATTTTTTATGAAAAATTGGTAATTCTTTAGGGTCAACTACTTTTAAAGTAATGCCACAATTAGACACATAAATTTTTAGGTTTTGTCAATAACGCTAAAAATGTTTTAAAGTTTTAACTTTAATACAGGTATTCTAATAATGTTCGTTCGAATAATGCAAACAATTTGATACGAATAAGTGGTATTTTTTGATATCGAATATTGAAACAAAACGAATAATTTTATTTTAAAATATTGTACTTCATTCTTTTTTTATTTTTTTAACTAATTGTATAAATATATTGTATTTTACAACTATTTTATTTTTATTTTTTTAACTTAGATACTTGCTTGTTATTTACATAACTGAATATGGAAATCCGCCATTCAACACTAGAGATGAGTAGTTAGATAACTATCTTTTTACATGCTTAAACGTAACAGAAAGTAGTCATAATTCTAAAAAGAAATCATTTAAATATTTTAATTTCGGACTCGAACATTTAAAAATAAAAGAACTGCTTCTAACACTTGTTATTTAGCCAGAAAAAAACTCAGTGATTTTAGAATTAACATAGAAACTGAAATTGCTCTATAAGTAATGTTGTTGATGGGCCTGAGTAGATGTTGAAAAATTTTCAATAAATCTAATGATAAACAAAAAATATTGCAGTCTTATATTTTGTATTAAGAAAGACAAAGTCATGTTGTTGAACATGGATAAAAATCTTTATCTAATATGGTGCCAAAATTTCTGCGTCAATCGTGTATTATCAGATTACAAATTGCTCACACTCTCAGATACTTATATACAATTTTTAAGAGACTTACATAACACCTTGAAGCCACTTGATGTGATCATTAAAGAATTGAATAAAGATTCGGTATTATAATATCTTTAATTCAGTATTGTAATATATTTAATTAAAAAATTATAAGAAGGTAAACAATGTTTACAATGTTTACCTTTTATGTTTATGTTTATAGTCTAATTCTGTATATATTAACAAAATTAAAACAAGCCTTTTCCAAATCAAATTTTATAAAAACTAAAGAGTGAAATAGGCTTAAGTTATTTAAATATTATTATAAGTTATTTCGTAAAATATATAAGAGCATTTCTTTAAACTCGTTTAGTTTTGGAGTTCAAAAATATTGTAAAACTTTTCAACTGCTTTAATGAAATATAAATCTGTTTGCCTGAATGACTTTTGGCGAACGGCGCTAGTGTTATGTATGTTTAAGATAAAAAATTATAAAAAAATGCCAAATTCTACTTCCAGAAACATTTAAAAAATTATCATAGGTATATAATCCAAAACAATATGTCTAAAATATAAATTATCAGTGATACAATATTGTTGATGACACCGAAGATAATAGCATTCATAGAGATTTTTTAACATTTCGGTAAACAAATTTTAATCAATAAGGCATGCAGAGATTTTCCGGTTTTTTCATTTTATAAAATTTTTTTAATATATTTTTATTATTTAGCAATCAAAAAAAATGCTATTAAAAGACAAAAAATGACCTTTTATATTATGGTAGTTAAAATTTAAAAGTTTAAAAATATTGCAAAAGTTCCTCTTTAAGTGCGCTATCAAAAACAAATGTACATATGTAACATAAACAGCAGTGAACAAAATATAGATCGAGGGAGGTAGGCTAAGTTTTAAATTACTTTTATTTTCACGATTTATTAAAAATTAAGGACCCCGCGATCTCAGCTCATAAGTACTTTTTATGCAATTTTTTTGTTGAAGCCTATTTTTCGCTTAACCCAAATTGACGGGTAATGTTTTTTGTTTTAGATATTAGAGATATGGGGCCTAAGAAAATTTACCCCAAGGTCGAGCAGAATGAGCTTATACCATCCCGTTACCATACGTTACCATTGAGAATTTTTAAAAGGTGTCCAAAAAAGAGGATTTAAAAAAATAAATTCGCCAAAAAAGAGCTTTTTTAAAAAAAAGATCCAGTTGCTTCAATACCTACAAAACTCCTCAAAATTTATTTATTTCATAAAAACTAAAACATTGTATTTTAAGAGAAACTACTAAACAAATTGCTCATAAGTGTTGACAGTTTAAAAAGAAGATGTTCCACCGGCTCATTACTATGAGCCATTGTAAAGATATAAATTAGGACATAAATATTCATCAAATCAATTTTATAATCTTCCCAATGCCAGCCAAAAAGTTTCGGCTGCTCATAAACATTATCGTTAGCTTCAGTTTTTAACACTTTCAATTCATCTATAAATTCTTCGGGGTCTCTTTTTATATCACTATATTTAGAAAGAATTTCAAGATAATTAATTTCTTCTTTGTAGTTATTGCATAACGGATTGAGATATTTCCTAGTTTCTCGTCATTTAATACATAGTTTTAAAAAGTCGCCATTTAGTTCTATTTAAAAAAGGGGGCAAAAAAGTGACCAGGTGATTAAAAAAGGGTAAATTTGCAACTAAATTCGCTAAATGGTAACGCTGATGGTCACGAGATAGAAAGTTTTTCTGTAAGAAAGAAATGTGTAAGTTTTTCAAAAAAATATTTTTTTTTGGCAAAATTTTTTAATTAGATGCAACTTAATATCAGTTCTAGTATGGTATTGCGAAACATATTTTATATACCGAATATCCACCATTAACTATACCTATTTGAGTTGGAGTAGTCAACGATATAACATTTTATTTTAGATCTTGTTACTAAAGGATGACCTTCATGATGATCATAAAAACTTACTGCTATATGAATCCGCTTTTGAATATTGGAAAACGTCACTCATTATAATTTACAGAGCAGTAAGTGGCTTTTGCACTCCTAAAATTTAATTAATTAAAACTTTCTTTCCATTTATCCTAAAGCTGAGCAAAAATATAAACACAAACGCCATTTAGGTACGTAAAATTTCTTTTTTGCAATTTTCTCTTCTATATTTAATATGATAAACAAACACATTTTGGTTTAAAGAAATATGTCAAGGACTCAACGAGGACTACTGCTATTAAAAACGTTACCAGCACAGCCTTTGTCACTAATAGCACTATAATTTTTAGGCTAGCCGATAAAATTCCTTCAAATATGTTCATCATTGTTACTCTCAAGTTACTCAAAGCTTCATTTTCCGTTATTCAAAGCTTCACACTTTTATAAAAAAACATCTCTTGACAGAATTTTCAACGGAATAACTACCAAAAAATTACGCATATGGTAACACAGATATTTAGCTCAAAAAAAAAAAAAAAAAACGGATTAATAATATTTTATATATTTTATTGATTTAAAATAATATATGTATTGTTATGTGTAAAATTCATAAAATACTTTCCATAAAGGCTACACAGCGTTCAAAAATACATGAATTACTTTTTCATGTCGTTATTTGTTACATTTTTAAGAATACTTTTTTCAAGGGCTTCAAAAAGGATCACGTGTTTTCAAATATATAATATAAATTACCTTCCATCATGTTAATATTATTAACAAATTTCTATATAATGAAATGAAATTCAGATTTTCTTTTTGAAATTTTTGATATAATCTACGCTATATAGCTCTTTATGTAACCGTTGTTTGTGTTACTATATGGGTGCGCTAGGTTTTAAAATGTAATTTGCAAACCTTTTTTGAACACGTGGTACTTTAGCTTCAATAAAATTATGCTGTGAGTGTGCCTCGCGAAAAAGGCAACTCTTAGAGCCATTCACTTTTTTCCCCAGATTTGGGCATCCCTTGTTGCGCTGCTATGGTGCACATTTTCTAATCCAAAAACTGGAAAAAATTAAAATTTTGAAAATTTTGGTTTCACCACTTGCCCACAATATAATTTACCACAGGTCAACGTCACATTGATTGGGTACAAATTGGTTTATTTCCACAAGTATTTATAATTTACATTAGAGGAATTGGACACATATGTTAAAATTCTTGACTATAGCATTCAAAAGAAAGAAGAAAGCTTTGTTATTTTCAAACACTTTTTTTGAATTTTTTATTTTGAGTGCTTGCTGGAACATGGAACCTTTTTCGGTCTTGAATTTTTGTTGTTTTACTCTACGAGCTATTGTTAATATAATTGCATCAAACGTTGTAATCTAAATTAAAAAAAAAATATTTGACGTTTTGAGACTGGTTTCTTAAAGATAACCCCAAAAAAGCTAATTCCCCATATATTTATTTCATTAACACAAGTCGAACTCTATTTATTGTATTAAAAGTATTGTTAATTTAATTTTATTTTTATTCTTGTGTTTGGTATACACAATGCATATTTACAAAGAATTATTAACTTTTAAGTTGCTTTTGTTTTGCTTCTACAATAAATTTTTTGAAAACTTACTAAAATTAAATATTTTTATTTAATATTTTGAATTCTTCAAACAATTCGAATAATTCTTAATACGTAATAGAATAATTCGAATAAGCTTTGTACAAATTATTCGTTTTATTTAAACAATAAAAAATCAAAAAACTTGGATGCCCTAGTAAGGATATAATTCTTAAAAAATAAAATTAAATGAAGACAATAAATTTTAAATTAAATATATGGCAAAATAGTCCAGCAGCAGAAACACAAATAAAAACTTTTGTAAAAAGAAAGTTAAATATAAATACTTTTGCAAATAAACAAACATAAAATGAGAACTCAATTTTGTTGTTAAATTCAATCAAATTCCAACATAGTAACAAAGTAATATTTGCAAGACTGCAGAAATATGAATAATGTGAGTGTGTGTGTTTGTGAGTTGGAGATCTTTAACAATTGTTTTTGTATTTGTAAATTTCATCAGTAACCACAAATACTGTTATAAATTGTCACTACTGCATATAAACTACAACCTATAAAATAAGAAGAAATATGTATACACCTACACATTTAATGATTCAAATGTAGATGCTGAGTTTACAAAGCCGCTTAAGTAGTAGATATATATACATTAGGGTGACCTTAAAGCAAAAGTTCTCGTTAATCCCAGCTCAAATAAAAATTTACTTAATTTTAAGATACAGTTTCACAAAATTTTTATTCTTTCGCCAGCAGAATCAAAATAAAAAAGTTATTTTTCGGGTTTTTTTGATTTTGTAAATTTTTATTCGAGCTAGGAATAAAGATACCTATCATTTTGGGAACACCCTAATTTACATACATACGTATAGTTAAGTTTGCGTTACATGTTAAACATGAATATTGTTTCAATACGACAACTAGATAGTTAAAAATGAATACCTTTTCAAGGACAAACTATTCCGTAACTACGTTAGGACTGCATCAGCTTCATCAGACTACAACAATGAAAGTTATAGTCGATCAAACCTGATAATATGGTACCCTAAACCATGCGTATGTCCATAAAATTGATTTTCAATATTTTTGGAAGTGGGCCTTATATGGAACCTATTTCTAATTATTCAACAATTCTCATGAAATTTGATGCCACAATTCCTTATAAGACAAAACTTATTTGCTCTAAATATTATGATGAAACTAACGTTTATGTAATATTTATATACATTAAACTGATTTTCGAAAGTGGGCCTTATATGAGAGTTAAGATCAGTTTGCAATCTTCACGAAGTTTGCATAATGATTTAAGCTTATATAAAATTTATTCATGCATGCATTTTAGAATTGTAACATATTTAAGCTATTTATGACCGCTAAACCTGAAGGACATTTGTATGAGGATATAAAAGGGTCCAATCATAACAATGCCAATAGGATTTGCCCTTGTACTAAAATAATAATAATAATGCCAAATTTCATTAGGGTATCTTAAATATTGAAACCTTTGCTTTATTCACAATGTATACATGGACAGATAACCAGTTGTTCAGACAGATGAACGGACATCGTTAAATCATCTCAATTAGTCACTCTTAAATAGTATAATTTAAGGTATGTGTTCGACAATAATTTCCTCACGTTATAAATATCACCACAAATGCATAATACTTCAACTGTCTATGGTAGTGTGTGATATAAAAGTGCAAATATATATACATATTTTTTTGAGGTTGGCACGGAAAAGTTGTATTTCTGCTCATGTTAAACCTCATAATTAAGTAAAGAAAGGAAATTGAAAACTTTACAGTAATAGTTTTACTTTTTATTCTTTCTGTCTACATTTTCTCACGTCTTGTTTTATTACGTTGCAGATATAAACTTTCATTTGCTACATTGTCACCTTTTACGAAATGAAATGTTGTTTCCATTTACTCAATTTTTATAATATTGTGCTTGAGTTGCTGAATTTGAATTATTAAATAGCTATGCTATGCTGCCTGTCCCGTAATAAAGAACTAGAACGACATTTATAAAAGATATAATGTTATTTAAGGAATTATGTTGTGTTCTAGGTTCATCCGATTATCTATTAATCTATGAAATATGTGCTATTTATTTAAAAACTCCAGGTTGTCAATTCTGAGATCCAGAATTCCACATTAAGTCACAAAAAATATTTGGGTTCTTATTTTTAAATATATAAAGATGAGTTTTGTCAGGAGTTTTATTTTATAACTTCCAGCCATTCAGTAATTTATGTACCAACTCATCCAGCACTTTCTAATTTTATGGATTGT
This sequence comes from Protocalliphora azurea, assembly GCA_932274085.1. Lineage (NCBI taxonomy): Eukaryota > Metazoa > Arthropoda > Insecta > Diptera > Calliphoridae > Protocalliphora > Protocalliphora azurea. The sequence goes on along the minus strand of OW026523.1, from coordinate 107,211,115 downwards.
AGCAATTTTTGCTTTAAAAGTGGAAGATGAAGCTGCTGGTTAGAGGCACCTTTACAAGTCTCGTAGACTTTTAAAGCACAGAGAAATTCTGTAGTAGAACCAGTAATATCTCACAGATTTCGGGAAGTTATAATTGGCAGATATACATATATAAACAATGCAGAAGAAACAATGGGCTTGATATGATACACGGTACCCATTTTTGAGAGAAGAACTAAGTAAAAAGCTAATTAAATGATGCCAAAATTCGTCAGCGGAAATCCAAATTCCATTGCAATGTCATTACATTAAGCACATCACTAAGATTCTGATATAAACAGAGCAGTTGATGGAGTAAGGATCTTCTCCTATACTCAGATTTCACCGATGAAAGGCTATCAGTATGCTTGCTGACTCTCCCATTTGGAAAGGAAGATAATTAAATTATTTCAAGAATGGCACAGAAATGATAATTTCCGAATAAAGATAGAACTGTACATAAATGATAATTTCTAAATAAAAAATAATCATGAGATCTCGGCAAGTTTTCGGTCAACCTTGATTACAGTAAAAAACTTCTGTTATCGGTATCGAGCTCTATATTTTTAACTCTAGTATGTAATCGACTCTATTATATGACGATGAAACTTGGAAAATAGCCTCTAAAGACATTAGCATTATACAGGCTTTCGTTACTAAAAGTATAAGAATATTACAACGTACCTTCTGATTTTTTATTTATTTATATACTTATATATTTGCTTATTGTATCTGTTTTTATAGGACTCACGATAAGTACTTAAATCTTAAAATTAAAGCTAGAGCTAGTTTCTGTCTAACGAGAGCCCAAATGGTTAAATGAGGCTCACATCAGTGACATAGAAAGTCCGCTTTACGAAGTCTTAAGTTCGTTTGTACTTCAGCAGGAAGTCTTGCTAGTGGGTTTTAATGACCCTGTAGTTTAAGGATGTATTTTTCTCTGAATTTCCTGAACTCTTTTTTAACTAAAGGCGCCTCTAAGTCTCTATAGGTATTGTCATTTCTTATGTATCGTGGTGCTCTCCTAATGGTTTTTTGATTGTATAAGATAAATACTGTATAACATATACACTCGATTTACTGGCTGTTCTCCATAATTGAATGTCATATGCCCAAAATAGATTTAATACAGTTTTATACATAATGACTTTATTGCCAAAGCTAAGCTTTGAATGGCTGTTGATTACCACTGAGGGCTAGATGCTTTTAGCCTCTTGAATTCTCAATGATGGCGCCAAGTAAGTTGCCTGTCTAAATGAATACCAAGTTATGTGATATGATCTGAATCGGGTATATTTATACTAATAAGTATAACAGGTGGACAGTTTTCTCTTTTTAAGGTGAATATACATAAGGAAGTGGAATAAATATTGCCGTGTTTACGCCTTGCGAAGACAACTAAATTTCTAATCAGCTGGTCCGATTTTCAGAGAAGTGTTCAAGTTTGGAAGGCGGCTCCCACTGACTCTTCAGGTATAGAAATGTATGATGGCAAAGTAGTGCAATTCTAACATGCATGTTTTTGGCAATTTTTTATCTCTAATACGATTTGATTTTTTTTAATGATCCTTTATAAATACCTTAAAAAACATGATTGCTTTTCAAAAATTTTGTTTCAGTTTTTTCAATGCATCGGACGCATTTTTCATACCAATTTCTTGATTAAACAACAAAATTATTAATCAAAATTTTATTTAATAATTTTCATAATCTTTTCTCAGCAATTTTGAATTTTAAATCTGAAATTTACAAAAATTATTAATTTGAGGGTATTTTTGGTCATAAAGGCCACACATTACTTTCCTTAAGATCATATCAAGACTTTAAACTTTTCTGAAAAACATCTTCAATGGGATTATGAAAGCAAGCGTCCAATTTTCTAACAGGAGTCAGTAAAGGTTCTTCCGAATTTAAATCAAAATTATGGAATCTTAAATTTCTTTTCACTTTATTATTTTAAATAATAAAGTCAACTTTCACCTAAAATTTTGTTAGGATATCCTAAATAAATAACAAAGATTTTATGATAGATACAGAGTATTTAAAGTTTCTCCAAAACTTAATTTTGCCTTTTAATTCTATTGCCTTTTAATTCTAGAAATCGGAAAAATAAATTAATTTCTCTCGTCTAACTGATATAATTCTTATTTTTCTTTCAATTTATTTGATATCTGCCTGCTGGTATTAATGTGATAATAGAAAAAAGCAAATTAATTAAATGAATTTTAGGTACTATCCCAGTAAAAAAAGATCTGAAAAAGAGCTGAAAGACATGATTTTAATATTGTGTTGGCATTGGAAGGAAGTACTTAGTGCTGAAAAAGAGATACAGGAGTTTTTTTAAACCCATGATTGTCACTGATGAGATGCACTTATTTTAATGTTTCTTATTCTTTGCTTTTGAAGTACTTCTCTTAAAACTATATTTGTAAGATATTTTAATAAAAAGAATGGTTTTGACTTTGTTAATAGGTAATAAAAATACTTTTCAATGTGTAAAATTTTTATTTGTTTTTTCACGTTTTTGTAAGTAATTTTTATTAAATTCCAAAAAGTGCAAAATATGCAATTAGTTCTACCTTGAAGAGGTGAAAAAGTTCTTTTTTGGAAGCATTTGCTCATTTTTTGCTGCGTATATTACTGTTAATTAAACATGTCAATTTGTGCTCTATCAACCTGATACAGAATGTCTAAAAAGTTTTAATATCTGCTTTTACGTCAGGCCTATTTCATACAAATTATTAAAAGTGAAATCGATGCTTTTGTGGGGTTCTCGAAAACACAAAAATTTTCCCGTTTTCCAGGAATTAAAAAAGGCCGAGAATTAGATACCATAATCATATAAAATAATAACAACACGCAGGAAAAAACTATGGTTGCGGAGACAATAATCTAAAAGAAACATTTTATGATTTAATTATATGTTTGCCATAAAAAATTGTTATGATCATAATTAATATTAATAGCCATTACAATTATAATTATAAACTTGTCTAACTTTACCATATTATGATCCGATCTTTTTATGCTGTATTTAAAAATTCTATCAGTTATGAACCTGTTTTATAAAATTGTGATCTGATTTTTTCATATTAAATTCAATTCTATTATATTTTGATTCAGTTTTGTTATATGCATTTTATTAGTTAATAAATATTTTGTTAGTTAATAAATATTGTATTATTTGAATCACTTCGAAACACATATTTTGTGGTATTTTGCAAAAAACAGACAACTGAATATCAGTTATATAGTTGTTTTAACCTTAGTACTTATAATACTATTCCTTACGAAAAGCGTGATTTTAATTTTTTTAAAAAAGTGAATTTTCCTCAAATTTTAAAAATGCATCTTATTTAGTGTTAAGTATTGTATGGAAAATAGTTTTTGTTATTTTAAAAACGGAACTATAATGCAGAATATGTGGGCTGATTTTTGAGGTTAAGAAAATGTTTTTGGGTCCGTACAATTATTAGTCCCTAAAACATTTTGATGCCCCTGATATTAAGCAAATAAATTTCATTTATTTGAATGTAGTCGCTGTAGCCGGTATAAATGATGTTTCTTAAATTGTTTTCACATTATCAATTTTAACCATTAACGTGATTCCTTGTAAATACTTTTCGTTGATCTATAGTCATATCCTAAAAAATGCGGAACAAAATTTGAAAATTTGGTGAAATTTTTAAACGGTACATAAAATATTTGTATTTTAAAATTTTTTCAACGACCCTTTAACTAGGAAATGTCATTTGTTAAACAATTCTGTTTACGCAATGTTTTGGTCAATTTCTATAAAAGCAGTATTTGTTAGAGTTGTGTAGTTTATAATCGAACTATTTCAAATCAATAATTCATTCAATTGAAAGAACTGAATCATTTATCTTTTTGAGCGCCTTCAGCTCAATACTGAGCTGCAAAACGTATGAGTAACTTTCTCTTGCGCACATTTCTTTTATTTTAATATTCTGAGCATACTTTTGAAACGTTGTTTCTAAAAAGATGCATTCATTAAATTAATTTTGTATTATCAGTGTATAATTTTAGGCTATTAATTTTTGTATGTTTGTAAAAACAGAAACAGCTGAATTTTCTCTAAACAGGCATATGGAACTAGGTGGCTCTTTTTGCTCATTTGCTTAGTTGGTTTGTAATGAATAGCTCATTATGTGAAATGTTTACTAAAAATAATTCGCATAACGAGCTGTCGATTTATTGAGGTAATAAACCCAACTCTAGTATGTGTCAGTAGCGAAAAAGTTACATTTTACAAACATTTACGCCAATTGTATGGAAGTTTATCATGATGGCATCCCATGTCTGGCTTCCTTAAAATAACGAAATATATTTCGTCTTTAAAATTCTGTTCTTTAAATTTAATTTCACTTATGTGCAAATTTTCTAAACTACAAAATTAAAAAAATCGTAAATTTTTGGCTTCATTTTTTATCACTGCATATATTTTAACCAGTACCCATATTCTGTAACTTGTGAAAAGTTTATAAAACATATGAATTAACTAAGTTTTGTCTCTTAATTGCTTAATGGATTGAGTCTAAATGATGTAAATTGCGAGAGAAAAAACTAAAATGAATCAAAAAATCCTCGAAAGTTTCAATTCAGTGTTTTAATATTTTTTCGCTTTAAATGCCAGCATTTCCGTGCCGTGTTTTAAATTTGAACAAATATTTTTCAGAAAAAAGTGATTAATGCCGTGGTTAAAAAAAAAATAATAATAAATATTAAAATATTTTTAATGAATCAATATAAAAAATGTGTAGTGTTTTATTTATTTTTTCAAAAATCATTTCCAAAAATCTAATATAGCATTTCTTAATATTTTTCAATTGCCTGACTTTTTATTTTCGTAACACTTTTAAAAATTAAATCTCTATTGTACCGGCATATTTATTTTTTATATGAAGCCTTATAGGCTTCATATGAAAAATATAAGATTTTTGGCGGAATTCGATTGATGTTTTTTTTTTTTTTTTTGGAAATCAAGTTCATTTTTCATGAATGTCAAGTTAAATCACACTTCGATTCTGGCAATCCTAATTAAATTGTTTTAATTTCCCTTCAAACAATATCTCAAACAAGAAAAAATATATTTTTCTCTTTCCAAAGAAAATCGGTGGAATAGCAGGAAAATATTCCATATATGAACTTGAGGAACCAATAAAAATATATAACTACATTCACACTCAATATAATTCAATGGAATATGATAAAGTCCAAAATACTTTTTCTTTTATTCAAACCTTTGAACAAAGAGCTATCTCCAAACAATTATGTATTATATGACGATTTGAGATATATTTAGAATTCTTGTGTGTAAAGCAGCAGAGTGTAAATCTCAGCAAGTTAATTTTTCTATATAAGTTCCCTTCGAGACTGGTGCTACTTATAGTAATAATTAACTAGTAATAATTAACCAAGTTTCTTAAATTTTGTTCATGAATCTTATCTATTACTCTGTAATTTATGAAGACATTTACAGCCAGTATATAATACGACTACTTTGTATTTACAAAGATCCTACTGAATCGTTTTAAAATATGCAAAATGCAGAAAAATTTTAAAATTTTCATGTTTTCTTCTATTTTTGGTAATGCAGTGCGCTACTGCGTGTGGTAAAACTATATCATGATCAATATGGAAAAACATAAAGATTTTACTATTTGCAGTTCTCTTTTTGCAAAGAAAATTGTGTCTTATTTAAAACCATATACAACAACTTTTACTACATAGTAAAATATTTTAAAACTTATAGAAGACTTCTCTTAAAATAAAAAAAAAAAAATAAAATGTAAATTATGTTTAGAGGAATATATATATAAAAATTTGAGCCAGAATATTTTTTGAAATGCTTATAGATATCAAAATAATTTTTCAAATATTATTTATTAGTTAATGAAAAATTAGTAAATGTAAAGATCAGAAAGATATATGTAATTTTATTATATTTTTTTAAAGGTTAAAACTTTTGTTATTGACAATATGGGTTTTTTTATGAAAATTTACCAGTACATATCGAGCCATTTAATTTGATTCGCAGAAGTAACGAAATCAAGAATCAGAAATCTTTACAGTCTTAAAGAGTTGAACATTGTTTCCATAGCTGATCATGCACGTTCAAAATTTTTCAAAATAACACCTATATGCTTTCTCAAAGTACAGAGTTTCATAGTATCAGAAAATATTGAGAAATTTTAAACAAATATTAAGTTACTTTTTCGGTAAAAAATTTTAATTTTTGAGATCCGTTTCAAAATTTTGATTTTAGGCATTTTTCTAGTTATCGGTTTGAGAGAATGAAAAAATTTTTTCTTTAGCCTAATTCCAAAAATTATAGAGAATTTCACCATTTTTTTTAATTTTACAATTTTTATTTTGAAAGTTATAGGGCAAAATCGCAAAAATATCAAAAATAAGAAATTTAATTTTTGAGATCAAATATTTTTTAAACCATAAGATGTAATTTATTAAAGTAAACATGTTTTATCTTTGATTTGTCTAAAAAATTCAAAAATGTAAATATATAAACCGGAACATATTTGTAAAAGTTACAAGCTCCGATATGTTTTTTACTCTCGAGGTAGTCAACTTTGGTCCACTGTAGCGCCGTCCGTGCTCCAGCTACACACTCCAGCCAGAAATATTCTGAAAGCTTAACTCCTCCTCTGTGTAAGATACTAGTTTCATCAAAAGACGCAGACTTATTACTGTGCAGTGTTCAAAAAAGTACAATCTTTTAAAAAATTTCTCATCGAGACCTGAAATATGTGATATAACATTTTGCTTTTTATGCGAGAACTTTTCAGATATGTATATTAAAAAAATTTTCTTTAATAAAATTAATATAAGTGCTCACTTTTAAGGCTCTCGCACTTTGAATACTTAAAAAAAAAATAAAAAAAATAATAACAAAATCTCTGTATGAAAATAAAGAAGTTTCATTAATAAAATATGTTAGGAAATGTTTTATATTATCATTATTTTTGAGAATAAATTCATTGATACTTTGTTTTTGAAGACATTTTGTTGATAATATAAAAAATGTAATCCAAAATTTTCTCACATTTCTTAAAAAAAGATGAAAATTTATCACATAGTAAAAAATAAAGAAATTTCCTACAAAGCAAAATAACTAAAATGTTTGCAAATAATATCTTTTCTTTCATTTTAATAATATTACAAACAAAAATGTTACTACATACAATATTACATGTAAGTTTTTACTGAAAAGATGCTAATGCCAAGGACAACATGCAACTTTTTATCGTCATAGTTTTACAAGTCAAAAAAGAGGGCAAAAGTTTATGTAACTTTTCTTTAAAAAATAAAAAATAAAAAAAGAATCTTATGCCCGAAAGTTATTTAAACGGTTTTTTTTTATCAATATTGTTACAGCCAAAACATAGTGCTGCTAAACATATTTTAAGTTCAACAAAGTTTTCAGTCCCTAAAGTAATGTGTTGAAATTTATACTTAGTAGGACTAAAGTAATAATATTTGTAGAAGTATGTAAAATCTATCTACTACAACTGTTAGTTAAATGTCTGCTTAAGTTTAATTTATTTATTGTTAAAGCACTTTTGTTGAAATTCTAATTGTGGCAAAAAATGAAAGCAAAAAGTTTTCTATTATATTTTGTGTTATTCTACCGAAATTTATTTTTGAATGGAAATTGTGATATTTTTGGCTTTATTTGATTTTAATTTGAAGGAAAACAAGGTTAAGTTTTGTTGGCTTTTTTTTCTGAAGCAATTCTGGAAATAAAAATTAGTGTCCTTTACATAAAATTGGTGTAAATTAGAGAACAAATATAGTTGCAGTGACCATAAACTAAGAGCAAGAAATTATGATTGGAACGTATGATCATATCGAAAAATAGAAATGCTTATAAGCAATAATTACGATGATTTCACTTTGTCATATTGTATCCGATTTTATGGTTTGTTTTTTATGTTATGATTACAGTTTTACATATAATTGAACAATATTATTATATTATTGTATTACATTGTCATATTTTGATTCCATTTTATCATATTATTACCTCATCTTACCATATAGGTTTCCAATCTTATCATATTAATTATTTCATTTTGTCATTATTCCATCTTATCATATATTAATAAATATTATTATAACATTTTTATTAAAAAATTTATATATATATATATATATATATATATATACATATACATATATATATATATATATATATATATATATATATATACATATACATATATATATATATATATATATATATATATATATATACATATATATATATATATATATATATATATACATATACATATATATATATATATATATATATTTTTTTTGACTTCCCGTGATTCCACGGATGCCGGACTAAAAACTATAATTATCACTACTCTCATTACCTTAAAAACTTTGACCTAGATAGGATATGAGTCTTTGCATTAGCAGATTTAAAACAGGATTGTAGATGTACTGGCAAATTTAATCAGTTACTTAATCTAATGTTTAATCAACTCGAATGAATATTGCTATAGCATATATTGTAAAAGAGTTTTTTGGATATCGGTACAATATTAAGCAATATTGTCTTTTTATTTTAACCCTTGTGTACATACCCAAAAAAAAAAAAAAAAAATAATATTAATCAATACCCGGGGCACCCAGGTAACTTAGCGGGTTTTAGTTGAGTTTCTACAAAATAATATTAACTATTTATTAGTATTATTTAATTAGTTATAAAACTAAAAGAATCTGATAAATATACGTAGAAAAAACTTGTTTGAGTATATTAGCGATGCCCGTCCATCCATCTGTCCTTCCATGTTAAACTTTTAATGAAACTATGAGTCGAAATTTTTAAGATAATTGTATGAAATTTGACCTATATGATGCAGAAACGAGCACTGTTCAAATTAGTTGACAATAATTACTTAGCATAATCTAGCCCCCATACAAAATTTCCCCTAGAATAAGGTTTCGACACTCATAAATTTTTTTAATATTACAGAAATTAGGTACATATAAAACTTTTATATAAGTTGTAAACCCCATTTCATTTTATAAAATTATTTGTATAAACGTAAAAAGCACAATAGCAAATTTTTATGAGGTTCGCTTGTCAAAAGTTCATAGCTCCCATATAAGGCCCACTTCCGAAAATCGTTATAATTAGAATTGATAGACACTATGTTTTTCGTATATGTAAGATTTTACAAAGTATATATTGTAATTCTAAATTTTACAACAAGACTTGATCTATAATAAAACACATGTTTCATATAGAAAACTCTCCAAAAATCAGTCAAGGTGGACTATAATGCTTTTACAGTCCTAAAGAATGTTATCGGTGATTGCACTGATTTAATCCATAATTGAGCACATCGTTCAAGCCCCGCTATAACTAAATTACAATCCAAAATAATGTTGTCAGTTATGGCACAGTGTCCTGTATTATAGAGTAAAAATATTGGACATTTTTACACGACATACAAACAAACTAAAAAGAATTCATAAAAACCACATACAATATTCATGGTTGTAAAAATGGCTTGAAGGATGAAAAAATAATTAGGAAGACTGTAGAAAAATAGCAGTAGTGAACAATATTTAAAAGTTGTCATATGTTATCTTTTATTCCTGTTTTTGAAACTCCTAAATAATATAGAAAGTTTAAAATTAGATTGCTTATAAAACTAATTTTCTTTTAAATCCTAACGGATCCAGATTTTATACAATGACACTTTATTACTAGTTTAAACTAGTTCAAACAATTTTAGTTTTCGTTGAAGTAAAAGGCAATGAAAATAATAATTACTGCAAAGAAAAGTTAATTGTAGCGCAAAACACAAAAAGATTATATGGTTGTATCCGGGTACACTTGACTCTAGTAGGAGTAAAGTCCAAATTTCAAATTCCTACGATGATTAGAATATCATGTTACACTGTCATTTATATTGTTGATATATATATGAAATCGTATTTCGTAAATTTCCCAAAAAATGTGGATGAAACAAAACATTAATTATTAAAATTACGTCATAAAATATGGGTGTGTTTTTTTTAATTCATATATTAATATTGGTGAAGGAAAAAGTGGCTATCTGGCATCTTATTTCTATTGTTGCAGGAAGTTTAAATTTGACCAAGATGTTATAAATGATTACTCCTTTCATACTTTTACGTACATTTGAAAGTAGATCGTAAAAAGAATTTTGAACCACTCTAAGCTTAAGTCTGTTATCCATTAAATATTTCTACAATTTTGTAAAATTTCTAAGAGGCAAATTCCGAATGTTGTCTGTACTACTGAAAGTCAGTCATACTCTTTCACTTGCTGGTTTTTAGGGCTGATATTTTATTATAATGCTTTATTCAATTCATGACATAGAGTCATCCCATATGTGTAAACATTTAGAGCACATAAAAACATACCCAGGTAAAAATGATAATATATTTTTAATTATGACCCATGTATGAATATATATCATACATTGAAGCATAGAATACAACTGGAAGTTTTTATGAGAGGGAACTCAAACAAAATTTTCAAAAAATTACCAATTTTTTCAAAATACGAAAAAAATGTATGTGACTACATGTATTTTGTTGTTGCATGAATTAAGTTTTTGATAATTAGGTTTTTTCTCTCACACAAATTCCTTGTTGCATTCTATGTATGGAAGTATATATGGAATGTAATATATGTACATATGTAATATATTAAATATTATGTGATATGTGGAAATATATATGTAAAATGTTTCCTATATATGATTTTATATATGAAACAAACTTTTATATATGATGGCATATATGAAAACAATTTTCACGTTGGATAAAATTTTATAAAAGCGAATCAACGATTATAACTTCAACGTGTGATCTTATTACAATAATATATATTTCTAAACATCCATAACTACGCAAGAAATATCGAAGACTATAAAACATTAAATCGGACTAAGAACGTGCTATAACTTCAAATGTTGATAATTTTATATACCAATATACTTCTTCAAAATTATTAAGTGCGAAGAATTCACGTATTCGAGTCATACAAATAACAATTTATTTGTATGAGAGGTGTGAATATTGAATAAATTGGTTTATGCCTTTGTTAAAATATTTTTAAAATTTTTAAATGGATGGTAAAGAATTTTTGAAATATTTAAAATAAAAGCTACAAACAGCAAAGCAGAATATAACTAGAAGTTTATGTGAGAGGCAGTCCACTCAAAATTTTCAAACAATGTACTCATTTTTTCAAATAAAATATATATATATATATATATATATATATCTATATATATATAAATTGAATTATATGCATGAATTAAGTTTTTGACAACTAAATTAGGTTTTTGTATCTCACATAATCTTTTAGTTGTGTTTCCTGCCCTCAGTCTTCCTTATAATTAGACTGTTTAGTATTCAGTGAAAAAGTAAAAGGAAAGATAAATTACATACATACATACTATATATAACTATTTTCGATGAATGTCTCTTTAAATTTAGTTTTAATATATTCTTTTCAATAAGAAATTCAAGTTAAGTAGCAACTTCTGCGGCAAGCAGTTAAGAGATTGTTGTTACACACACATATCGTTTTATTTAATGTAAACTTTATGTAATGGCATGAATAGAAATTAGAAATGTACGAGCTTTCTTTCCTCATAAAGGTAAATAACATTTAGCTTCCTTAAAGCAATTTATTCAATATCTTTAAATATAAGTTCGATCAATATATTTTCACGAACATTGACAAACCTTCAAGAGATTCGCAGAATTATAAAGCTAAGATTTTCCGCTTATAGGCAAGAAGCTTTAGTTTATTGTAAATAATTTACGCAAGATATTCAATTATTTGAGTCGATATTCTTTGCATATGTGTGCTACGCCTGCTAAAAACTTATTGCCATACTATTAGGAAGAAGGAAGGAAAATAGCATACAAAGTCACATGAATAGCAAAACGAAGTATTATATATTATAATATGCCTTTATGTTCATGTTTATAAGTATGTGCAAATATATAAATGTTTATTGTACATATTTTTTGTGCTTTAAATAAAGTAAGTGAAATAAAAACACTCTTAATTCATTATAATAAATTAAGATTTCCAAAAATATCTATCTTTTTTCAACCACAGCTTTCGACTTTTAGGAAAACTACAATGAATTAAAAATATTTATGTGAAATTGGTCAAATTTCAAAGGGTATAAACAAAGCACTCTCGATAGTAAGATCATGTTTTCCACTTAATTACCTTTTTCAAAACGATACACCTTTTAAAAGTAAAAATATAATATACAATTTTTATTTGTTCCTTTAGAAAGTTTCTATTTATAAAAAATTAAGATTTTTCAACTACCCAATTCGAAGCCGAAAAATCGAAAAATTAAACCATATTTGCTGAAAAATCTTATTTTTCGTATATAATTTAAGGCTGTAAAAGTAGAGGTTTCCAACTCTAAAACCACATAACAACGTTCAAAACTTGTATACTACTCTGTCACGCATGTATAAAGTTTTGTGTTATTGCTGTGGCAACAATTTTTTTAAATTCAGTTAAAAAAATCCAACTGCTGCAAATGTTGGCAACCAAGCACATAAAGGTTAATATGTTTAACATGCTTTTGATAATTGAATATATTCTTTTAGAAAAAAAAAAAAAAATAGATAAATAAAAAAAAAACTTGGTCTTTTCTACTGACCAGAATGATTAACAACGTAACAAAATATCTATATGGATTCACATATTGAGGCCTATGTTCTGCAGCATCTACTTTGAAGTTTGTCTCTCTACTTTGTTCTAAGTATTAATATGAAAATATACCAAAGAGTTGAAAAAACGAAAATGTAATTTAAATACACATGCAACAACAATTGAAAGGAAAAAAAAAGAAACAAGTGAGAATGTTATATTCAGCTTGGTCTAATTTTTATACCCACAATCTCCACCTTTTTAAAATTTCATCTCATATGGGATGGTGGGTACTACAGTGGACGGACTAAGCAAATTTTTTGTTTTCGAGTTTACATTGGTCCTTGGACTATTTGTACAAAATTTCATTGATGTTTCACCTTATATGGAAGGTGCGCTGTAAAGTGGGTGGATCACGTTTATTTTTAGTTTACGAATTTCAATCAGCCCTCGCACTACCTGTACAAAATTTGGTTGTCGCACATGCTTTTATTTAAGAGATAGTAGCCGAAAAGTATGAATGGAAGTTACAACGAACACTCTGTATTATTACCGATTTTTCCCATTTTCCATACCAAACAAACCTTATATAACATAAACATTAGAGCCAAATTACGTCCCCCTAAGATGTTTCCCTCCCCGGAAGCTCTATCCTGTTTTAGATAGACATACCGACAGTCGGATGGACGTAGCTAGATCGACTCAGAATCTTACCAGGTTCCAGAATGATTTCTCCAACATGTTACACATGGAATGATAAAAACAATATACCCGTCATTTTTTTTGATCGTGGGTATAAAAAAACTGAAACTACTTTTAATACTTAAAAAAACTGAAAGTAAAAGAAGAACTAGAGAAAGGAAACTATATGTAAAATTATAATCGCATTTTCATCCTCCTCTTTTCTTAAGGCAAAGAAATAAGTTAATCAAAATGAAAAGTTAACTTAAGGTCTAATAACGTTACAAATTTTCTCATAATGAAGTTAATAAAGAATTAACGTTAGCTAGTGTGAAAGTAAGAAAAAAAAATTAACAAACATTTATTTTCTAGCCAAAAGGGAAGCAGTACATCGTTGCGAAGCATATGCAAAATATTGTATTAAAAACCATAATTTCATTAAGTATGTCAACTTGACAAAATTTATTGAGTTTAAAGAAACGCTACCCATTCTCTTTTAAAATATCTACCAAACCAAGCATTGTGCTTTACCTAATTTAGTATTTTCTGAGTGCGTACTCAAGAATTTATACATAATAAGTATTTATTTGTTGTAGTAAATTATTTAAATTAATGACAAGAACCTAAAGACTGCTTAATTATACTGATTTCTTTACTTTCTCTATATTGTATAATTTAACTAGCAAATTCTAATTAAATGTAAGAAAAGGAGCTTAGGAAACAAAAACCAGTGATAATGTTCTATTCGGCTTGGCCGAATCTATGTATCCACCATCTGCAACTTTTTAAAATTTTACTTTATATAGGAGATAAAGTGAGCAAACCTTGTGTATTTTTTATTGCCTATTTTACGTTGGTCTTTCCAAAATCGGTCACCTCGATAATGTATTTTTTTTTTAATTCTCCATAATTTTATTTATGATTTGAATGTAAAACAATTTTACATATAGATATTCCTTGTAAATATCCACAAAAAACATGCTTACAGGTGTAGGTTATATCTTTTAGTTTAAGAGATTAAATATCTCCAAGGAAATTTTATCCTTACTTTTGGCATTTTTTTTAGCATTATATATATATATATATATATATATATATATATATATATACTTTTTTAATGACGTAGATGCTTTAGTAAGCTCTTCCCCCCAGGCCTATCCAAACTTTGTCAATTTCAAATAAGTTTTTTTTAATTTTTTTCTAAAACTCTCAAAAGCCAAGGCTGAGATAAACCAAAAAATATATTAGCTATAACTCTCTTATGTTGCCTAAACACACAAAAAATATTTTCTGAGCCACGCCTTTTACAACGGCCGGGTGATCATTTTAAGGAAAAAAGTAAATCTTTGAAACTAGTTTTCACCGGACTGGAAGTTTGGGTATTTCGGTGCAAAAAGATAGAAGTTATCAATATTGTCCATTCTGATTTTTTTTAAGTCCAAATATTAAAATTATTTCTCTTAAATTAACTTAAAATCTAAACTTAAAATTTTTCAGGTCATGGTGTGAATGAGATTGACCTTTTTTAATATATTTTCACTAAATGTAATTACAAATGTTCTAGTGTTTCCTATGATACCAAATACTTTTATAAGTGATTAATATTTTTGCCTGAAAATTAATAGAAACTTTCTCTTCTTATATAATTTTTAGTACTTTCCCCATGTATTTAATGAAAAATGTAAAGACATGACGAGCAGTAATATAATGTTGACTTCTTCTGTTACATTGCGTTTGCAACATGTCTGCTTTTTTTATACAAAAATATGAAAACTTGCCAAAACTTGCAAGGCTTATTATTATTTTTTTTTTATGTTCAAATGTAAACTGTATATATAAGCATTTAGTATCTCGTATATCTGAACTGGCAGGATTATGTAGAATTACAAATAATACACACAGAAAAAACATTGATTGAAAAAAAATTAAAATGATAAATATTTAATGATATTACCCTATGTTTTATAATAGTTACTAACAATTTATAATATAAACATAATTTCAGTATTTTAGCGAGTAATAACATAACTATAATGAAATTATGGTACATACAATTGATATATTAGTCAATGTAATCAATTTGTGTATATGTAAAAAGTTATTATAATTCGGCAAATACAACCAAGCTAATCTCTTATTTTGAAGAAAACATTGATAGTGACATTCATAAATTTGATCCTGTTCTGTTATATTAAATTATAACTATCTTTTCAGTTGCAGTAACCGCTAATGTAATACACATATTTGGTTAAAATTACAAAAAATTGATTTGGTATTCAGAACCGAACGAATACCATCATAGTAATTTAAAGCAAAATTTTTTCAACTCACAGAGTATATTGCCATTTTTGAGAGTATTGAATTTGCGACAAATAGATTGAGAAACGCCAGTTCAAAGGTCTTTATGATTAGTGTTGCTAGTTTAGACTTTATAAGACTAAATATAGCCCTTTTATTTTGCTTTTATCCTCAAAATTTTGGCTTTGGCTCCTAGCATTTTTTTCTATTACTTTTTGATTCCTGAAATTGCCTTAGCAAAACTTTTCACCTGCAGCGTTTCATTATCAAAACCAAGAACAACTATTTCCACATTTAACTACAGAAAATATTTATAAACATAACATACATATTAACATATTTATAAACATAATTTCAACAAATTCTTATAAAGTACACAAAAAATCAGACAAAAACATAGAAATCATAAAGGAATTATAGTTTAAAAATGACGAAAAATAACCTCAATACATTAGCTAATCTTTCGTATGAAATATTACCTAAATTCGTATGGAAATTTTTTGGGCAATTTTGCATAGAATCCCTTTTTGGCAGCTGTTCTATGTTTTATTTATATATTTATTACAATATTTTAAAAATTATAAAAAATTAATGAGGCCGAGAAAAAATAAGTTTTTAAATTATAGAACAATTTTTAAATTTGTTCTAGCCTTATTTTTGGGATATTTAAAAAAGGATTTTTTTACCTTTTTTAAAGTTAGATCGAACTTTTTGCTCGCCTCCTGGCAACATTGTTTATGATATTAATCGCTTTGATTTATTTTAGTAATTGACAAATTCCAAAACTAGCCATTCATCATGATTGAATTGATATCTTTTGTCTTTTGTGTGTTGTGGTACGATAGATTTCTTTATACATACATATATAAAAAATAAATAAATATGTAACAAATTACATAAATATATTTTTTCAGTTTCTGTAGTTCAATTGTTTTTGTCTATTTCAATTGAATTCATAGGTATTTGCATTTATGTTAACCGAATACTTAGGTGTCAAGGAACAAAATATATGATAATTGCAACTAACTTGTACACGCAGACAAAAAATATATTTGTAGTGACTATAATCTAAGAGCAACATATTATGATTGGAACATATGATTACAGCGAAAAATAGAAATTATATAAGTAATAATTATTATGATTCCATTTTTTCATATTGTGTGCGATATTATGGTTTGTTTTTTCATGTAATGATTCTAGTTTCACATATAATTGAACAATCTTACTACTATATCTATAATACCCATCTATCTGATTATGATTTGATGTTATGATATTATTCTAACTTATTATATTATTGTCATATTATGATTCCATTTTATCATATTATTATCATGTGTTATCGATTAATTATGAATTTTTAGCATATTATTATTTCATTTTGTCATATTACTTGTATTCCATCTTGTCGTATGTTAAAGTAAAACGTATTAAATAAATTATTTAACAAAACCATTTAATGGTAGTTAATCAATATCTTATATTGCTTCAATCACACAAACTATAACCAAACTTTGTCTAGATATATTTATTTATATATTTATTTATATATAAACTATATGAGAATTACAATGATGTTGGAAAATAAATATTAAAAACAAAATATATTAAAAAAAAAAAAAACAAATAAGAAAGATATAGTCCGCCAAGCCCGACCATAGGATACCCCATACCATAGTGGAGGGGTCTTTTATTAGATATGTAGACAATTGTGGACCGATACTATTACTAAATGTAAAATAAATTATACGAATACAGAATACTATCGTAGCACTAACATTTATATGAATTTATGCACTTTAGGGTGATTCCCGAAAGTGGGCATATATGGGAGCTATGATAAATTATGAAACGATTCTCATAAAATTTGTCGCTCTGATTTCTACCTATATAAAACTTATTTGTAATACTAACATGTGTATGTGATTTATACATGCTAAAGTGATTTTCAGAAGAGGGTTTTATATGGGAGTTATGGTCAATTATGGACCGATCTTCATGAAATTTGGCACAAGGATTGATACTGATACAGAACTTCCTTCCTTTCACTGAAATATTGCTATAATTAAGAGATTTATGATAGTTAAATTCCTATTCCGGGGGGACATTTGTTCGGGGGCTAGTTGAAATAATGGACCGATTCAATAGGCTTCGTTCTTATATCATGGAAGTCCTATGTGCTAAATTTCATTGAATTATCTTCAAAATTGTGACCTGTCCTTTGTGCACAAGGTTGTGCCGTCCAGCCAGCCGTCCAGCCAGTCAGACGGACGGAAGGATGGACATCATTAGATCGATTCAAAAAGTGATTCTGAATCGATTGGTATACTTTAAGGTGGGTGTTGAATGATTTTTTCTGTGCGTTACAAACATCAGCGCAAACGCATAATACCCCAGCCACCTATGGTGGTGTGGGGTATAAAAAGCAAGTTATGTAAAAAAAAAACAAACAACTTGTGAAAAGGATAAGTGTTACATTTATTTGAAATGTTTTATTGTCATGAGAATAATCATACTTATATGGTTTAAAAACAGAATATGGTTTAAGAACAAGAAAAAAAGACTGCAAATATTTAACGGTTGTAGATGTGATGATACTTTTCATATTAATTATATTTTTTTTCTGGCAAAAATATTTAAAAACATATTGTTTTTGTACAACAATATCAAAATTTTTATAGGGTGTAAATACTAAATGAAAAATTTAAATAAAAATATTGTTCATGTGGCCACGTTTTTTTCGTCAAATATTAGACTAGCATAAATGTGCCTTAAGAAGAATGTTACATAGGTATACAGTTTATGAATCAACTTAATTAGCTTTAAGCAGTTCTCATCCAATACACTTTCTTTGTTACCTTTATGAGTTAAAGCAGCTTTGTGTATTGTTTCTTAGTATTTGCCAAATATATTATACAAATTTATTAAAAATATATATATAAAAATGTTTTATTTTTTGTCTAATGTGGCCTATGTCGTTATACTTCGAAAGCATTTGTATGTTTATGTTGTTCTACGAATATGTCTTTAACGTCTTCATTACATGGCGTGCACTTCTTTCTCTTCTTTTATGGATTAAAGGTAAATAAACCTTTAAACGTTTTTTGTTTCATTGCTACGATGGCTTCACATTTTTTTTTTTTTTTTTTTTTTGTAATGCTCAAAGTATTATTTGGTCAGATTAAATTCTTCTCTGCTGATACGTAACAAGATTTTGATTAAATGCCAACAAAACAGTGGGAGATTTTGAATAAAAACCAAAGAAGTGCAACAAAAATTTTAAAGCGTTCTTATGATTTTTAAAGGTTTTCTTTTGTTCTATTTTTACATTTTTTAATTTGAAAAATGTATGAAGATTTCAGTATATACACTCACTATGTCAATACAAAATTTGAAGTTCTTCAAAATTTCCAAATTCGTTGTACTTTAGTTTTTATCGTGGTTTAAAGTTCATTTTTAGAAATTTATTTAAGATACACGAAATTTAAATCCATATTTCTTCGGATTTAATTGTCCAATTGAATAAACTGTGGCTCAATTTGTTGCCTAATAAATTTAGTTTGTAATTGTTGTTTTAAGAAACTCCATTTTTTGAAAAAAGTGATAATGAAATCTATATTCGTCCTTATGTCAAGGATATTTGAAAAGCACTCCTTTAATTTTTTAATATTTCTTTGAATTTGTAAACTCTAAAATTAATGATTTTTTAAGAGATATAAAATCAAAAATGAAATAAAAATAATAAATAAAGCAATAATTAAAAAACATTCATTCAGAAATAAAAAAGAAATAAACTATTTCTTAATTCTTTGAAGAATTAAATAAACCACAAAATAAGTTTTGGTAATCACTTATTTTATTATTCCCTTTTTTAAAAATTAAATAATTTCATAAAAAAAAACAAGTGAAACAGATATTGTCGGTCAAGTCCGACCTTACATCATAGTGTATGTGTGTCAAAATTTTAACACATGTACCCAATTGTGGACTGATACTTGCACTATGTAATGTTAGTGTTAATATCAAACACTAATATGTGCTTTGTATACTTATGGCTGATTACCGGTAGATGGAGTTGTACAGAAGCTAGGGTCAACTATAAGCCGATAATTATAATATGTAGCATTTTGATTTCTACTTATATATGCATAACTTATTTTGTCAAATATTAATTTAATCCTCACATTTCTAAGTAGTTTGTGCAATTTGGAATTAGGATATACACTTACATATATAAAATTTATTTGCGCCAAACTATATATATATATATATATATATATATATATATATATATATATTGTTACGAAATTGTACTTGAATTCAAATATAACGGTTTTAACGGCTGGTTTAAATATTTCTCAATGCTTCTAGCCATTTCCGTTTTTGTTAACAGCAGTTAACATATCTGTAAAAATTACTAACATAGTTGTAAACATACAACATTGAATAAAAAGCTTTCACCATTGTTTGTAAGTATGGCAACACTAAATTTTTAAGCTGCTAACATTAACATCGAAAGCTCTAGTTTGTCCGTTAAGAACATTATAGAAAGAAATAGAGCTTTCAAGAGGTATCTAGTAGGTAATACAGTGTGTATAAATTGGCCGTGAGAACACCATTGAGTCAGTCTAATTGGAAGCGTCGTTAAGTAAAGACAAATTAACTGCCTTGGCTCTATAATCTTGTACATTATTAAAGTGTGTTGTATAAAGTGTGTAATTAAAGTATCTGTTTATATTAGAACACAAGTGACTATTTAAGCTGTTATTGTTGTACATTTTTAAATAAAATAAAGAGTCTTTACAACTTTTAAACTACTATACTGTTGTTATTTGCAATCAAAGTACAGGTTTATTTAAAGGAAATAGACGACCCTTTTTAAAAGGTAAAAACGTAACAATATATATATATATATATATATATATATATATATATATTATTTTTTATTCTTTTTTAACTTCGTAACAAAACTTTAAGTCCACAGTTACTAATTGAAACCTAGCCAAGTGGAATTATAATACTCATGCCAAAAAATTTGAAAAAAACTAAAAGAATTTCTTTGGAATTTTCATTTAAAGTAATCATATATTTTCATCTTAGCACTTGAAATGTGTTGCAAAGAGTGCTTTATTTTTTACTCTACCACATCATTTCACATATGAAATTTTTTCTAAATGTGGTCTATTCACTTAAAATTTTTTGGCATTTAAAAACTGTAAATGTTTGGAAAACACAAAAGAAAATTATTTTTGTGAATAATGGTGAAGAGAGAAAAAAAAAACGGAAAAATGCAATCTAAAACATGTATGTAAAATTAAGGCTAAATTGCTAAATTCCATGTTTTACTTTACTTAATAATGATAATATTTTGTATCAATCATTTAAGTTTTTTATATGTTTCTAAAGAAGATTTTAATTTAGTGATGGAAGGAAAGAAAATGATATTACTAAAATAAATAATAGTCTAAAATCTATATTTTTTATTAAAGTAGAGGGACTTTAGTTCAAAGCGTATCACTACAAAATTATGATGAAGTTAAAAGAATTATATCAGTATGTGAAAATAATTCTTTTTTCTTTATAAGAAAATTAATTTTATGGGGTATTTTTATCAACGATATTTTACATAATTAAGTAATTCATCGCAATTTATTTATTACTATCTTTTACTAGTGCGCTGCGCTACCCCATTTGATGCGACAACTAATATTTATTCTAGCCCTATCCTGCCTATTCGAAATTTTAAACAAAAATTATTTGTACAAATTTTAAGAAAATAAATATTTGATTGTATGGTGCTATCTCTCCCTCTGGACCTATATATCCTGTTTTAATTTCAATAATGCAATAATAAGAAGTCCACGAAGTCTTAGAGCTCTCACTATAATAGTTCCTTAGATATTCCTTAATAATATATGAGGGGTAACATTTGACCTGGTTCTACCCGTCCCATTTTCATTCTAAATTATGGAGGTTCTTTAGAAGGTTATTCCCGGAAAATTTTAAGACTTTTGCTGTAATAGTTCTTTAGATGTAGGATATTTAATATTTTTGTTGTATGGGGGTACCATTTCCCCTGGTCCTACCTGTGCCATTTTCATTTCAAGTATCTCCTTAAAATTTTAAGACTTAAGTTATCCGATAAATATAAATAGAATTTTATATGGAGGAGACTATTCTCTCTCCTCTATTTTCCATTTTTACCCCAATTACAAAGGATGACTAAAAAGTTATTTATTCACAATTTTAAGAATTTTGGTGATTTGTTTCTTAATTTATGCAATAAATAATATTTTCTTTTTATGGAGGTACAACTAATCTTGTTTCTGTCGAAAAATAAATTAGCCTATTTTAATTTTGGGATTTACTGTAAGATAATGCAAAAATTAAAAAAAAAAAGAAATCGGTTCATCAGTTTAGATGTCTCTAAGGTGCAAACTAACCCAATTAATTTTTATATATATAGGTGGAGGACAACTGCTCTACCAGTATCTACCTGTCCTACTCGGAGAACCAAGCCGATTAAAAAATATCGACGACGGCCCTTACGCCGGCAATAAAAAATATATATATCTTTTTAATTTATAAAAAGAACAACTAAGAAATTAGGGGTCCGACCTGAGCTCTATCCTGACACACACAGACGTACGGACATAGCTAGAACGTCTCAGTTTTTCACCCAGAATATATACATTTTATTAATTTTATTACTTCAACGACTTTTCAGTTGCATTCAAAATATAAATTTAAAAATTTCTACCTTATATCGAAAAGGTACTCAATATTCGAGTTTTTTTAATAATAGAATTTGCAGATACATGAGTTATCAAAGTTTTTAACATTAGAAGTGCAATATATATTTCAAATGAGTACTTATCGAATTTTTAGGTTATTGTCAAATAACATAAAAACGACGACTAAGCAAGAAAGCTAACAAGTAAGCCGCCGATGAGACAAATTTTCGGCGGCACTAGACTCGTGAAAAAAATCGAATTGCTTCTCTGGTCCTACTTTCATTATGAATCTTAATGGGAGAATTTTTGCCATCAAATCTTAAAAATTTTTCTGCAATAAGTCTTCAGACATGCTGTAATTAAAATTAGTGGGCTAACTATACTCCTAGACTTATCCACCGTATCTTTATCTCAGCTTTGTAACTCCATAAGAAAATTTTAAAATTTACTTTGTATGGAGGCTACCACTCCTCCTAGACTTGTCCGCTCTATCTTCATCTTAATTATGTATCTTGGTAAGAAAATTATATCACAAAACATTTCACGGTTACAGGTTTTTAGGCATGTATTAAATAAGATTAAAATTATATGGGGTCTACTATTACTCAAAGATATATCCGCCCTATTTTCATTGTGCATCTTGATAAGAAAATTATTACCATCAAATCTTAAGAGATTCTCTGTAATAGTTCTTCAGATATGTAATAATTAAGTTTTGCTTTACATGTTGGCTATCAGTACCCATTGACTTACCTCTCGACTATGGAACTATGGAAAAAAATCTAAAGACCTCAAAATGGTTTTCTAGTTTAATTGCAAATAACTTTTAAAATATATACGGTATATCTCTGGTATTAAATTTATATTAATGAGAAATGTTCTACCTTTATAATAATATGTATAAAGGTTATCTATATAAAAAATTCAAAGGTCAAAGTTGGATATATAAAGTTCAAACCATTATATCACAAAAAACGGTATTTTTAAATTCTTAAATATTATAAAAATGTAGCATAGAACAAATCAACTAAATTCGTACATTCATTAAAAATTATGAAATACTTTCCTACCAAAAAATATTTTATTCATATCATAGTATGAGATTTTTACCTCTGTTCTCATATATTTTTCTGATAATATTAAAATGATCTTAACGGAAATAATATACGCATAATAATATATAAGTTAAACACCTTAAATACATTTTATTATTACTAATGTTTAAATGCTTTCATATATATTATTGCAGATAAATGCAAATATATAAATTTAAAAAAAAAAGATCAAATGTGTCTGCTTCGTTGTGTTTTTAGGGTATTTTTTGATGTATTAAAAAACACCGCATAATTTTGCGGCAAAAAAAGCAAATATATAACCAGAAAAAGCTGCTGTTTCCATTGATAAATGATTCATAATGGCTGGTTGGTTTTTAACACGTTTGTTATGGAAATAAGAATTTACACATTTATTTAAATTTCTTTTTTTGCTTCTTTCTACTTTTTCAACGAACAGCAGGAATTTTATATTGGTATGTATTTAATAAGACTTTCAGTGTTATAGTTCTTGAGATATGCGATAATTATTATTTGTTTTGTATGGTGACTACCAGTCCCCCAAAATTGTCTGCCCTATTGAGTTTTACTTTCTATGGGGGCTATTACTCCCCCTTGAACTACTACATTTTCATCACAATAAAATTTTTCATAAGAAAATTATTTCTACAAAATCTTTCGCTGTTATAGTTCATGAAATATGCGATAATTAATATTTGTTTTGTATGGGGGATACTACTACAAAAAGACATACGGGCCCTATTTTCATTGTGAATCTTAAATAGAGAGTTCCCAC
The DNA here is from genome assembly GCA_932274085.1 of Protocalliphora azurea. Classification (NCBI taxonomy): domain Eukaryota; kingdom Metazoa; phylum Arthropoda; class Insecta; order Diptera; family Calliphoridae; genus Protocalliphora; species Protocalliphora azurea. The sequence continues at coordinate 107,186,812 of OW026523.1, read as the reverse complement.
CTAAATGTTGTTTATGGCAAAACATAAATAAATAAATAAATATCTTTTTCATTTAACAAGAAAAAAGAACAAGTTAAATGAAAAAACCAACCTTTTTTGTACGATTAGATATGAACAGAGTTTTAGAATATTCAGTACTTTATTTTTATTTAAGTCATTTAATTTCTTAGTTATTCCAAAAATTTTTTTTATCAATTTATCTTTAAATATTTATATTCAAATTTTGTCGCTGAGGTGTATTTTGTAAGAAAAATACTTTGTGCAAAAAAATGTTCAAGTTTATCTTTAACATTTAATTTTATTGTATAATGACAAGAATTAATAATATGGTTGATAAACAAATATGAAAGTTTTGACAAACTACCAAGAATTTTAATTGAGTTCACGGCGTATTTTTTTCCATCCACCCACAATTATTTCAGGGGAAACAATGCGTCAATCAAATTAAGGAAAAGCTCGATAAATACTATAGGGACTCTGCACCATCGATTCCAATGGTAAAAAAAAGTGTTTTACTGACTTTCGTTGTGGTCGCACAAGTAAAAATGACGCTGAACGCTCTGGACGGCCAACTTAGGTCAGTACCCCCAAAAATGTCGAAAAAAATCCACGATATAGTGTTGGCCGACCGAAGAGTAAAAGTGCGTGAGATTGCTGATGCCGTGGGCATTTAATATGGCAGTGTGGTTTCGATTTAAAATGATCAGCTGTGTTTAAGAAAGTTGTTTGCAAGATGGGTGCCGCGTTTGCTCTCAATTGACCATAAACATAAACGTGACAACTTCAAAGGATTGTTTTGAGTTGTTTAACCGCAATCCGAATGAGTTTTTGCGGCGTTTTGTAACTATGGATCAAACATGGATCCATTACTGTACTCCGAAGATCAAGCAGCAGTCTAAATATATTTTTTAAAGTTAGAACTTAACTGCAGACAAAATTATAATATATATATATATATATATATTATATATATATATATATATATATATATATATATATATATATATATATATATATTGACAAAATTAATTATTTTGATGATGGGTGAACCTGCTCCGAAGAAGGCCAAGGTAAGTTTGTCGGCCAATAAGGTGATGGCAACAGTTTTTTGGGATGCACACGGGATAATCCACATCGATTACCTTCAAAAGGGAAAAACAATAAGAGGTGAATATTATGACAACTTATTAGACCGATTTAATGAGGATTTAAAAAGAAAACGACCCCATATGGCCAAGAAAAAAGTTTTTTTTTCATCAAGATAATGCACGGGTGCACACGTTTGAAGTCACAATGGCAAAACTCTATGAATTGGGCTATGAATTAGTACCTCATCCGCCATATTCTCCGGATTTAGCCCCTAGTGACAACTTCCTATTTCCAAACCCAAATAAATGGCTCGGTGGAAAGAGATTCAGCTCCAAGATGAAATTATTGACCAAACAAATGCCTATTTTAAGGACTTCGATAAATCTTATTTTTTACGCAAAGTAAATGACGACACTTGCTCAAAATTTGACAGTAGTCTACTAACAGGTGGTACTTGATGGGAATAGTGTTGCATTTCATATATATATATATATATATATATATATGTATATGCATAAATATTTTACATATATATATAAAACTTTACTAAATACATACCAATATAAAATTCCTGCTGTTCTTTGAAAAAGTAGAAAGAAGCAAAAAAAGAAATTTAAATAAATATGTAAATTCTTATTTCCATAACAAACGTGTTAAAAACCAACCAGCCATTATGAATCATTTATCAATGGAAACAGCAGCTTTTTCTGGTTATATATTTGCTTTTTTGCCGCAAAATTATGCGATGTTTTTTAATACATCAAAAAATACCCTAAAAACAGAACGAAGCAGACACATTTGATATGTTTTTTTTTTTATTTATTTATTTGCATTTATCTGCAATAATATATATGAAAGCATTTAAACAATAGTAATAATAAAATGTATTTAAGGTGTTTAAAAATTTAAAGATGTACAAGCTACTGCGTATATTATTTCCGCTAAGATCATATGTAATATATGAGAACAGAGGTAAAAATCTCATATTATGATATGAATAAAATATTTTTGGTAGGAAAGTATTTCATAATTTTTAATGAATTTACAAATTTAGTTGATTTGTTCTATGCTACACTTTTTATATTATTTAAGAATTTAAAAATACCGTTTTTTGTGATATAATGGTTTGAACTTTATATATCCAACTTTGACCTTTGAATTTTTTATATAGATAACCTTTATACATATTATTATAAAGGTAGAACATTTCTCATTAATATAAATTTAATACCAGAGATATACCGTATATATTTTAAAAGTTATTTGCAATTAAACTAGAAAACCATTTTGAGGTCTTTAGATTTTTTTTTCAGAATGTCATATTCTTTGACTTCTAGTAGCCAATGTCCGGGAATGTAGTATGTATGTAGTGAATTTCATTGAAATCGGAGAAGTCTAATCCGAAAATGGATGTTGAAGTGTTTTGATGTGGAATCACCCATTATTAAAATTTACAGGATGGGGTGTATCGAGTTGAATTAGAAATTTTACACGCAGAAAAAATATATTTATTTGTAGTGACCATAATCTGAGAGCAATATATTATCATTGGAAAATATGGTCATAACTAATAATATATTTGATTATAAATTATAATTGTTATGATTCCATTTTATCATATCGTGTCCGATTTTTTAATTCATTTTTCTTATTATGGTTTGAATTTTCATATTATCTTATTATATTATGAATCCTTTTTATCATATTTTTATTCCATCTTATCATATACTAGAAAAAATACATTATTCAAAATTACTATTTTTATAACATTTTTTTTTTATTTTGTTATTTTTTTTATTTTTTATTTTGTTTCAAAATAATAGATAAAAGTGTTTATTAGTCATGAAAAATTATTAACATTTTATTTGTTCATTAATTCATTTTATTTATTTGATATTACAAGATATTTATTAATTTATATATGAACTGGAAAACAAACGTTAAAAACAAAATATTTAATTTTTGTAGAAATAGGAATATTTTTTATTTTAATAAAATTTTGTTTCTGGTAAAAATATTCAAAAACGTAAGATTTTTGTAGTTGACTGTATTAAAAATTCGATTGAATTTAAACATTGAAACTGAAACAAAAATATTGTCATTAAAAACACAGTGTTATTAAAATTAATGAAAATAAACAATGAGAATATAATACTGACGTAATGACAACATCGTAAGATTGCTTTATATCTACGTTAATATGAAACTGAAACCATTATTAAATATACTTGTCAATTCTATAAACATTTATAATTTTTTAAAGTCAGAACTTAACTGCAGACAAAATTATAATTTTTATGGTTATATATATATATATATATATATATATATGATTAGGGCAAAATAAAATAATACTTTAATTAATATAAACAATTTCCTTATTGAAATTCATTTTTATTTTTTCTGTGTAGTAATCTTTTCTCAATACTGAGTTATGTATTTGAATTACTTTACCATCAATGCTATCAAATCCTGATGACTTTTTGCTGTTTAGTTTTTTTATTTTTTCTTTGACTTCTTTAGAGGATATATGTTTAATTTGCGAATCCGTAGGACGCGTGTAATTTATATATTCAATTATTTTGCTATAATTAGGACTGATATTGAGATGCGGCTAAAAAGCATTTTACAGATGATGAGCAAATGCCTCAAACTGCCTTATCTTTATCATTTTTGCACGATACATTATTAGTGTCTTTTATAGGTACATATCTTTTCAATACTTTGTAACTTTCCACAACGAAAAATCATGCACATAGAAAAAATTTGTTACAAATCGGTTACAATAATTAAAATTTCTTAAAAATAATTAATAGCTCATTGCCATTAGTTGTTTTTAAAATTAATATGACAAAAAATTATAGTCACAATAAAATTATGATTCTTGGTAAAGTAGATGAGGTTAGCTGAATAAATATATGTTATTTTAAATTTATTTAGAGTCGTTAAAAATTTCAACCGAATTTTAGTACTAAGTTTTATAAATCTCAACCATTAATTGCTTAAAATGAAAGAAAAAATTCGGCTAAGATCTAAAAAATACAAATTCAGTCTTCGCAACCAAATTATCGGTATATTTCTTTGACGTTTTAAAACTAAATTAATTTTATTGATAAAAAGTTCTATAAACATGTAACACAATTTGTTATATAAGGACACAATGAACATATGCTAGAGAACTTCTAAGAAGTAAGTATGTGTTAGGCCTATTGAATATGATGCGACATATTATAGACCTTAATGAGCTCTTGACACAGCATTGAAAACTTAAGCACTATCGAGTTCAAATCATTCTTGGACATTTTAAGATTCCTCCAGATATTCGAGTCTCTTCGTTTTTATTAATAAATAAATCTACCAAAATAAATTAAAAATATATTGAAAGACAAAAAAAAAAAAAAAATGTTTTAATTTAATTTAAATGTTTAATGTCTCCTATATTTTTATAGATTGGATTTTGTTCATTCAGCAGCTTCAATAGAATTAAAAGAGGTTGTGGCAACCGATTAAATTCGATTGACGAAATTTCGGTTGCAATAACGAATCTATTTTCTATGTTTGGTTCTTATTATTAAGATTCAGATTCCTGAGAAAATTATTCATTTGTTTTTCACTTCATAAAGTGCAATTTTGAGATGCTGTATTAAACATTCGTTTTTTTATATAATTTCTACTATTTTGCCACACTCTTAGAAGTTTTTTGTTTTCAGATGTTAGATAAATATGTTTGTAATCGTGGTTGTGTTACGTAGAATTATTTGAAGTTAATTAAAATGCAGCTTCATTAACTAAGTTATTTATTGCTTCAACTGCATTATCTATATCATGTGGAAATTTCAAATAGATATTAAGGATTGAATTTCATTCTGTTCAAAAAGCAAAAGAATCAAAGTCGGTTTTCTTTGCAATAACTGTTTTTTTTTTTTCATATAATGAGACTGTAATATGGTATAAAACAGATTAAAAGAGGGTTATGATGAAGTTCATTAGTATCATCAATATATAATAACTGACTAAATATTCCAGAATAGATATATGTTATTTTAAATCTTTTATGAACATGTATCCGTTACAAGATTTATAGATAACAAAATTTCCTAAAGTTTGTTTGAGTATTATTTTTTGAGATATTATTGGTTTTTGTAATAACCTTAATTTTATTAAGTGTTTTTAGTCTATATTTCCGGAAAAGATTATGTAATTCTAAGAATAATTATAAAAATTTTTAACTATAGATCTGAACTCCCGTCTTGCTAAATATATTATTGAGTAAAGGGTGGTTCGAGGTGCTTTTTGTCAGCTTTGAAACGCTATAAATTGACTAGTTTTTGCACCATGAAAAAAGTAATGATACCCAATTAAAGGTGATTATAAATACTTTTGACCTAAATAAAAACTAATCTTGAGTTTTCATCAACTTTGGAATAATTTACGATTTTGTCTCATAACCCCACTTTTTAATTTGGTTACATACTAATGTATGTGCTAAACAGAGGTTTTTAGTTAAATTCAAACTATTTTTACAAGTATGGGAGATCTACTAAACCATGATTTATTTGGATCATAAAATTTCTTTAAATCGTTTAGTTATAGCTGAAATATATCCCAACATCTTTAGCATCAAAACTACACTAATTGAAATTTGGGAACGTGTAACCCATATACTAGAATGACTGATCGCCTGATATAGCCAAATAAATTAAGGACTTGACAACCAATTCTATAATTATTGTTTTGGTTAGCTCTGCCTATACTAATTGGTACAAATTGAGTGTGATATCATTAAATTACGCTTAGAAGTAATCCGTAACATATCAGCCAATAACCAACTGAAAGGATACTAAGTTTTAAAGCAATTGAAAAAAAAATATATATGTCTAAATATATTTTGTGACCTGAATTGCTCTAAATAACATAAAAATTTGTGTTATCATGCTCAGAATAATTTTTTTAAGAAATGACAAAAAAAAAAAAACCGATGGAATCGGATAAAATACTCCACAGAAATTTTTTACGTCGAATTTCACTAGGGGTTACCGAAGTTCAGAAGTTCATCCGGTGTACTGTTTATCAAAAAAATTAAATGAAAAATTTTTAGTCATTTTCTTAACAATTTCAACAAAACTTTTGATTTTATGTTGTGTTTAATTGCCAGGTTTAAGGCGTGTTTAATATTTAATTGCCTGGTTTAAGGCGTTTATATAAGGAATGTAGAAAAAATTATTAATTTTCCTTTTTAAGTACACATGATAAGTCGGATGAGTTTTACCTTCGGAGAACCCTAGTAAATTCAACGAAGGAAATATTTGTAGAATATTTTTACACATTAAACCCAAGTTTTAATCGACCTTGCTGACATTTCTTAAAAATGAACTAAAAATTTCCCCTTATAAAGAGAGATAGATGAATTGAAAGTTCTAATGAAATATTCCCCATTCAGTGCATATAGGAAAGTACTTCGAACTACATTTATATTATTTTTTTTTTTTTTTACTTATTTGAAACTACTTTGGTGTAAAATAAGAAAAATTTTGAAGGTCATAAGCAAAAATTTTACCCATAAGCGAAAAATCCTTTGCAAGATTTATTATACTACTCAAATGCTATCAATTGCAGATCGAATAGTTCCGCCTCCAAAATACTCTTGCATAGTGATATTCGCGATTAAAGGCAGCAAAGTTATATATATGTATATATCTCGCTTATTATGCTTCGTAAGTTCTTCGACCATTGGACATTTAGAAATACAAAATTTCCAACCGTCTTTCTGAAGTTATTTTTTATGTGTCATAATTAGTTTTAAAGTTATAGAACATTTTAAGCTCGATCTAATATTTTTCTGTCCCCGCTATATATTTAGACAATATTGCGATATTGCAATGGTAATTATATCGTCTTTAAGCTATAGATATGTACTCGTTTCATATTACGAAAATTACCGAGAAGACCCTTTCTGGTCCATATTATTTTATTGGCAAGTGCAAATTTAGTTAATGTCGTTACATGCTTTAGTTATAATCGCAAATTGAAATGACTTCGGGATGGAATGGATATATAGGCAAACAAAATTTCTATTTTTGTGTTATCAGCCATTAGATCCTGTTTAATTTAGAATATTCTCGAAAAGTTTTTTGCGCCAGAAAATCTAATTTTAAAAGCTCGAATTTTGCAAAACTAAATGTATAGCTGACAATATGATAACCTTTGGTGCAAAGTTATTTTTTATTTTTTTTGGTATGCTATTTGCTAAACTTTGTATTCTTCTACAAAGTTAAAGTCTTTTTCGTACATGATTTTTTTTTAGTAAAGGAATATAACATCAATTTTAAATACAGAAAATCTGTAAATGTTTTAAATTATTTACCCTTATATCGTAAATTATTCATATATTAAAATACTAAATTATATATTTTTAATTCTCATTCATTAATTTGACAATGACAAATCCGCGTTTTAAAATTTATAATTTTTTAACTAAAAAATTTAAAAATTTCGAATTATATAAATCTGCAGAAGTTAGAGAAAATAAATTCATATATAGATTATAGCCAGCAATCTAGAGACTAAATATATAATAAAATTGTTCCGCTCTGGCTTTCACTGTTCAAAAACATTTTCATTTTTCTAACCTAGCTAATTTTGTAGCTACTTAATTTTTAATTAAATTTTATAAATTATTTTTGTATGAGAAAATCTGAAGGAATATTTTTAATATATATATTTACATAGTGGACCATTTTGTCAGGACAATTTATATTGAATTGTTTTAGTAAACATTATAATTTTTATAATATAGGAGGTATAAAATACTTTAAAGGATAGAGATATATCAAAAATGCATCTTAAAATTGCATCTGCATTATGAATGCATATTTAAGAAATAATACTGTCTTTAAATTACTTCATTAAGGAGGACATGTTTATCTTCTATATGCAATTTAAATCATTAAAATCAGTTTACAGTTTATAGAGGCAATTGTCACACTTTCGATCTCTTTTTTTCTTTTTCAATTCTCAAAAAAAAAAAAAAAACCGTGAATAAATTCGCGAGTTTTTCAAAATTCAAAATAATAAAAATGGAGATATTAAAAGAGCTTCATAAAGAATTCCTATGAATGACATATTTCTTATAAGAAAATATTTGTAATACTAAAGACAATTAAGTCACTAATATCGTGTAAAAGCACTTGAAAATTTGAATATAAGGTAGTTGTATGATTTTTTACGGTACATAATTTAAGGCCAAATTTGGTCTCGATACCAAGATCCATTTAAAATTTATGAACGTAAGATTAAAAAAAAAATAAAAATAGTCTTGTATCATAATTTTCAATTAAATAGTACACAATTTCTATGTAAATAAAATATGTTTTGCGGGAAAATATTTTAAGATTTCAACCAAATCCACTTGGGTCTTTCTTGGAAAGAAAGTTATGTTCCAAATTTGATTAAGAATTTAATTAAATGTTTGAAGTTATAATTAAAAATCTTAGTATATGTTCACCTTGTATTTGTGGATTTCAAAACGTGATATGTAGTTTTTTTAACTTTTCTAAAATGCTGAAATCCTCTTTTGAACTATACCAATATCTTGCTATAAAAGCTTACGGTTTTGTTAATGCCGCAAAACCTCATTTTTTTGCCTCGCTCCAGTGTGCATTTTGTGAAATTAGTGCTCTAACTGAAGAGCATTACAAAACCATGATCAACCAGTTATTATTAATTTATTTCGATAAATTAGAACTGTAGTTTTCAACAAGTAGAATATAAATGGAAACTTCGAATGATGCATTTACAGTTATTCTAATATCTCGTTTTGTCAATTTACATTTCATCAGTATTTCTGGACCAGCTCCAAAATATTATATCCTATTTATCGAGTTCGAAGTTCAAACAAATATCCAAAACACAACTAAAATATGAAATAAAATATATTTTGCTAAATATTTTAAACATTTTTCTCATTGTATTTTGAATGTTTTTTTATCTCAAAGATAATTGTATAAACTTAGCACCTTATTTTGTAAATTTATATTAATTTATATTAAAAAATATCACAAAGTGATCTGAAGTTTTGAAGCTTAATATCAGAAAAAATTATTCTATAATTCAGGAAAAGTTCTAAAACTATTTCTAAAATCATTAGTTTTAAAACTGGTGTAATCGGAAACACTTCGGATAACATAATAGTCGTGTTTATACCAATTGTGGCATTCCCAGGGTACATTTTTATTGTGATTCTAAATAGGTTTTAAATAATTTTTTAGGATTTCATTTTACCTCTCAAAACAAATTACCGTTTCCAAATAATTTCTTAGTACTCTATAAAAAACTATAAAAAAACATCCCTAAGATTTTAAAACCATGAAACAGAGTTTTACAAAACTAAATGGATCAAACAAAAATCATTGAATTTATTAGCTTTTTCTTGAACCGTTCCCGAACACTTCTACAAAATTAGTTCTGAATGTTATAACTTGGAGCAAAAATTATTGGTTAGATATTTAGTTTTTATCATCCAGGGCTAATAATCTATAATAAAAAACCCTTGCGGAACTACTAGACTGAGCGGCGCTGATATAGTGCGTATGTCGGGCTATACCACTCCGGATAGGGTAGCGTTCTTGTTCGTCAGGTACAAAAGAAGTAATACTAGCTAAAAAAAAGTGACAAGAAATTATGTTTTGGGGTCCCAAAGTGAGCTGAAGGGGGATTACACTATTTCTATACTTATGTCTATTCTGCGAAGTACATAATATTTTCTCTTCCTACTTCAACTCCACGGTGGATTTTCAATTGGGAATATTTCTTCCTCACATAAGATAATTCAAAACAACATTCTCTAACCACGGTATTCGAGATGCTAATTTTGGTTACCCCTAACATTTTCAACTATCTCAACTATCAATTTTCCACTCCATTACATACCTTTTATATTTTTAATACAAACGCTTATCATTTTCAAAAAACATTGCAAAAATTAGCTTTTTTTATTAAAAATAAAAATAAGGGAATTTTAAAATAAAAAGTTGCAAAATTCTAAGACTTTTCCCTATTGATTAGTGGAATTATAAAAAAAATAAACATTTAAATACAATTTTTAAATCAACAGTAAAAAAAGTAAGATTTATATAAGTAACGATTTCTATTAAAATTAATAAATTCAAAATGGTGGGTTCTTCTCCTTTCCTCATAGGATTGGCAGCCATCTTAATTACGCATTATTGGATTTTTTCGGGTAAGTAATGGATTTTAAATCACATATATATTTTAAATTTTAATTTTTTTATTTTCTTCTTTATTTATTTTGTTATATATAATTTAAAAACGGCATTTACTTCAACAACTGGGGTTAAAAGATCTTAAAAAGAAACAAAAACGACGAGTAGGGCCCAACTTAGGACTCTATCGGACCCGCACCTTAATCCCTTGGTTAAAGGACTGATGTTACACAAATTAAAGGTAGCGATAAATGGCCTAAATAATCCCGTATCAATTTAACTTGTATTTTTTTTATATTTTATGTAAATATATTTTTTAATTATATAAAATTTAAAATTTTTTTAAAAAATACGTGTTTTATTCTTCAGAGTCGTCGGTCAATATAAATCTGAGTCTGACGAATACCTTATGTCCTAGGATAGCAGCTGGAGAAGGTGACAGAAGCTTTGTCCCTTTGTGGCATTATTGGCTTTTGGTAGCTTATTTTATTTTTTAGTTTTACTTAAAATTTTTATTCATTATTTTTTAAATTTAAATTTTCGGTTTTTATATAATTCCTTTTTTATAGTTTCTAAATTTTTTTTGTTTCTTTGAATTTTCATTTCTTAAAAGTTTTAATAGTTCTAAAATTTTTAACTTTTAGTTTTCTTTTAGTTTCTTACCTTCGTAGCTTTTAATTTTCTTATTTTTGTTCTGTAAAACTTTTAGATTTTAGATTGCAAACTTTTCGTTTTCTTTTAATTTGTAATTATTTATAATTTTTATTTTTTTTTTAACTTTTAGTTTTTTTTTAATTATTTTTTTTTTAGTTTTTTTTAGCTAATTTTTTCAAATTTGGTCTGTTAGTTTTTGAAGTTTTCATTTATTTTCTTTTATTAACATTTTTTATTTTAAATTAACTTTTATTTTTTTTTTAAATTTTTTATTTAATTTTTAGTTTATTAATTTTTATTTATTTAATTTTTATTTATATAATTTTTTTTTTATTAAATTTTCAAAATTGTTTAAAACTGATTTTTTTATTTATTGAAGTTAATTTTTTTTTCTTGTCGGCCACATTCCACATCTTACCCAATTCGCAACAAAAATGAAAAAGAAAAGATTCGGAAACCTTTAACAGCCCACAATGTGTCTTCCATTTCTAAAAAATTACAGTAAGATTCCCTAAGAGGTTTTATTTTCTGGTGTGGTTATTATTTTTGTTTTCATTCTATTGCACAGTTTCAACTGTGAAATTCTCAGAGTTATCTTTGCCAACTATTTATTCGATCTTACCGTTTTCACAGGACAACTTCGAAAAACATTCTGTAGAGTGGGCACTAGCTGGATGAAACTTTCGTAGAACTGGTTTTGGGTATGACAATTTCGAACAAAAATCATTGGCGTTAATGCCAAACAAGAATGAGTACAGGTTATTTTGGTTATTTTCAAACGCTTTGGAACTAGTTGTAGAACTAATATATTTTTTCTGCGACAACAGGTTTTAAAAATATTTTTTGAAAATTAAAACAGACCCGATAAAAATATAGAGAGATTTTTAACGCATTATTTTATTAAAAAAAATATATCGTCCCTGCTCTGACTGAATTATCTATATAACTTTTCAGGCAAGCTAAAATACAGTTTAATTGCGGTCTTTTTTCGTTACGTCGCAAAATTTTGACAAAATTTTTCCGTTTATGAGTAGGATTACTAATGCATGCCACACATTAGTTAGAATATATATATATATATATATATATATTCTAACTATATATCTATATATATATATATATATATATATATATATTCTAACTATATATCTATATATATATATATATATATATATATATATATATATATATTCTTCGGAAAGCGAAGTATATATCTATATATATCTTTAGATTGATAGGTAGATAGATGTATAGATAGATAAATAGACAGATAGATAGATTGATAGATGGATAGATAGATAGAAGAAGATATATAAGATATAAAGATATATAAATAAATAAATAGATAAATGGATTATATAGGTAACTAACTAACCCGGTAAACGCTGTTTTGCCTTATATCTTATTTCTAGTAAATATTTTTGTTTTTAATTGAAAAATAGCGAATGTATTTAGTTCCTTCAAGACTTGAAGCTATCATCGGATAATTAATTACGAAGACATGGGTAGTCGAAGCTTTTGCCCTATTTAAGTCCTAAATGTTGGAATTTCCAAAAAAATTATATATTTAAGTACCTATATAATCTATTTATCTATTTAATTATTTATATATCTTTCTATCTATATTTCTATCTATCTATCTAACTATATATCTATCTGTCTATTTATACATCTATCTATCTGTCTATCTATCCGCATGTATTTTTAGAAAATCGGTTGATTAGTTAAGAAGGTATATGGAGGTGTAGCTTTTGCACTATTTTGCACCCTAAATAATAAAAATTATAGGTTATAGTTCCTTCCAGATGTTACACTATTTGCCTACCAAATTTCAAGATTTTACCCGTTGTGGCCTATTTTACGCTCTCTAGCATACTTTACGACCTATTCTCATACCTTGCAAATACTCATACAAAGTTTCATAAAAATCGGTCAAGCCGTTTCGGAGGAGTTCAATTACAAACACTGTGACACGAGAGAGATATCGGCAAATGCTTTGGGGGTCTTATGTATGACCAGTACGGAATCTAAATGTACTCAAAAAAAAAAAAAAAAATCGAAAATCTTTACATGGGTAATCCAGTCATCGCAGGGACGATATTTGAAAATTATCAACAAGACAATAATATGCAAAAGTATAAAAAATAATTATAATAAGTGCATTTTTTATTTACCCACAATTATTTTAACAACTAATTGAATACACGTGCGTATGCAAAATACACATAATCAAATTTATGGTAATCATATGCCTAAAGAGAAATTTTAACAACGACCTTTCATTTTTCATAGAAATATTCTAATCTAATAATGTGTTACATTTGTAAAATGAAATAAAATTGCAAAATAATGACAATTAGCTACAGAATAAGTATTACAAAATTTAAATACATAGAGGGAAAATTATTTTAAAAGTATTTAAATGTTTGAATGCGTCAGAGTGATGCTATGTAAATAAGAATTTTTCTATTGTAAGACAATCTTATGAATTTGTGTTGTTTTTTTTTTTTCTTCTTCTCCTCCGGGTATATTTACTTTTATGCTGCAGAAATTTATTCAACTGTATGTTCTGTTAGTTTTCAATCAACAAAATGCCGAATGCCACAGATGAGTAAGACTAAGATTGTAAATAATAAAGAGAAATCCTTAAATAAACAGGCATATACTTAGAACAAATACACCCACACATAAACACCAACAGCTAAGATTTTTTCCATCTTCTATATGAGTATAATATTTAGAAATAAATAAATAAAAAGTGTAAGTAAGGAAAGAGAAGAAAATCAGAAACATGTTTCTATGAAATGACAACAATATGAATTGTTAAAAAAAAAACTTAAAACAACATTTTACACATGTAAGAGATATAGAGCAATATTTTTTATACAGATTTTATTCCCAGGCATCTTGTATTGTAAGTAGCACAACACGTCATCATTATGATGTTGATGTTTTGTATTTTGTTCAAAACCAAGTAAAAAAGTAAGTAAAACTGTTGAGATTTGATATAAAATCGTATAGGGAATGGCTGTTGTGAATAGAGAATTGATCGAAATATTGGTTATTTAGTCAACATGTCTACGTCAACAATCAATGTGTAATAGATTTTTGCATTAGGGAATTGAATGCATGAGATTATAGTAAATTCAAAAGTTCAATTTCTTATAAAACATAGAATAAAAAATAAATATTTTCAATATTATAAATAAGCACTAAGCACGAAAAAAATCCATGCACCCTTTGAGGGTTTTAACTTTCAATATACGTGAAAAACATTAGTACCACTAACATGTTTACATTTGCTATTATTTTTGATAACAGTGTGCTAAATTTGGTTGCAATAGCACAGCTAATTTTTCTTAAAATGAAAACAATACGAATTTATAATTTAAAAGACAACATCGACCATATAAAAAATTATTAGAAGTGCAGGTGAGATATGAAATTCTTTTTTTTTTTTTTTTTTTGAATCATTAAAAATACAAAGAGTTCATGATCACCGAAGAAAATATTGATTTACAGACTCTAGGACCGCAGACAAAATAATATGAATTTTGAGAGAAAATCTCTACATGTCTGCATGGAATGTGACTTCTTCCTTAAATTAATTTGTATTTTTTTTTATCAGAAATATTAAAGAAAGCTGAAGTAAAAAAAGTTCCTAATAAGAACGCAATAGCGAGATGAAAAAAAATTTTTAAAACAAAAGAGAGGGTGATAAAAGACTACTTTTTCAAAAATATGAATGCTGCCTTGAGTATGATATTAGCAGACTTTTTGCAACATCCTAGTCAGGAATTTCATATCACAGATGTTATGGGAATTGTAGCAGATAAATGTCGTGTAAAAAATCGAAATTGTCGAATAAAAATTTAGTTTGCAAATGAGTTAATTAGAAAATACAATGAATTTTCTGGCCTGATCTCTCTTCTCATTATTAAAACCAAAAAGTAACTAACTGTTTTCAAGGAAATGGTGCTATTATGTATCAAAATAGGCTAATACACTAGTCTGCTCATAATTTTGTCCATTCTAAATGTATTGGGTTATAGTAAAATTTAAAGAATATTTAAAGCTGGCGAAAAGACAAGAAAGAGTTTTAAAATCCATTATAAAATGTAACCAAAAAAAGCTCTTATGGAGGGTATTCCAGCTGATATTAAATATTTGATTAAAAGCGAATAAAAAATTTAATTTTCGTTTAAATTTAAAACTTGAATGTAACAACCCTTCAACAAACTCAACTTTTCAAAGAGATTAACCGATTGATTTAATTTTTATAAGCTCAATTGTAGACAATAAATTTTTTGTGCGCAGTCCTTAATAAGTTTTTTTTTTATACATATAACAAACGTGACTTTAGTTCAGGAGGGGAAAAATGAATGCTGTTTGAATTTTGTTTATAGTAAAATTTTGGGGTTAAATTTAAAAGGTTTCCATAAAATTTTGGCTATAAGTTTTCATATCTACTATATATATTGTGTTTAGTGAGATAAATAAAATAAACAAATTAAATTTCTTACTGAAGATTTAATAGTTAACGTGTTTTATTGAAATATATAATGACATTAATTAATGCACTGGAAATTTTTTAGAAACTTGAGTAAATTTTAGTCATGCTTATCCCAGTTTTATTTAATCTAATTATTATGGGTTAAGATTTATAAAAAGTCTAAAAATTATAAAAAGCTTTGAAATTACCTTTCTGTCCAGATTTCTTGGGAACTTCGTCCGGGATTCCCAGGAATTTTAAAATCACTTAAATTGAAGAAAACTGTGTGGACTTTATCAAAAATATATATATTTTAGTAATTTATTCAAGAAACATTAAGAAATTAAAAGAAATATGTAATTACCCAACAAAAACTTTGGCTGTCATGTATTGAGTTAAGAAGCTATATAATGGCTTTCCAATAATTGCACATTAGCTGAATAACCCATTATTTTAACACGGTGATGACATAAGTGGCAACTACTTATATCATATTATTACAAGTAGGCATTTTAGGAAGTCATTACTTAGATATTATTACAAGAACTAATTATTTCCAAGTTATTCAATAACTCATAGATTTTAAAATAAGTTTAACAGAAGTCATTTTTAGTGAAAACAATAAGAAATAGTTACATTTTAGACTACAATTAACTTATGAATTGTCAAAATATAAAAAGCTTTTTTGTTTTCATGTTTTTTTATATATTTTTTTTATTTTAAACATAAAATGATTTTATAAATTTTAATTACAGATTTCAAAAACAGCAGAGTTTTGGCATACAAATTAATATTATTATGTTGCAATTGTGAATATATTTACACGCATATGCCTTTTCATATATTTATCCCTTCTTTAAATATATATATTGGTAAACTCAATTAAAAAGTCAATAAAAAATAGCATTTTAAAAAACCTGATCATAAGTAGCAGTAATCAGATTTTTGTGTTAAATATATGAAAAGGCGTACTTTATTGCTTACTACTTCTTTGTAATATAGAAGGTATGTTGCTGTCATTGAAAATTAACTAGTTCCGTTACTACATAACGTTACCAAGTTTTTGCTGGGTAGAGAGTCAGACAAATCATTAATCATAAAGTTAATTTTTTAATAGAAAACTACACAGAAAAAAATATAAGAAAAAAATTTTCGATTATTTTAAATATTAATTATAATCATAATTTATTAAATGAATTTTTTATTTGGTTATAACTTCTTTTATAAAAAATGAAAGCCTTTCAAAAAATTCATACCAAGAATTATTAAAAAAAAAATAAATATGTAAAAATGTCTCCATTAAAGCAATAAATAAATTAAAGATTTACGTCTGTATGTCCATTCGTGGACGATTTGTCTGGCCCTTTTGTGATTTTCTTTAAGTAAAGCCTATGTAACACAAACTGTATATTGTCAACTAATATGCAAAATGCCGTAGCCACAGAAAAATCAAATGCTGGTTTTTTACTGAATTATAATGTAGAGAATCAAACTACATCTACACAAAAGATTTCATATTCATATCTTCAAAAATTACCTCAAAATTAAAAAAGTCAAAAGGTCGAAACAGTCATAAAAAGAGTTTATTATGTTTTATCTATTTTTGCTTTAAGTGAACGATTAAATAATTTTACTTGGTTGCTTAATTTTAAAGCAAAAATTAAAAATTGCAACTACGGCCTTTTACATTTTCATATTGTTTTTTCTTCTGCTGTAAAAAATTATAAGGTGTGGTTACGCCTTTTGCATTTTCGGTGACGATATATAAATAAAAAAGAGAATTTTTGTAATCAGTTCGGTATATTCATTTGATTTTTTTTTAATATCTAGTGCATATATCTAGTGCATATACTCATCACTGGCACAGAATATTTACCTCAAACTATTAAAACTGTAAGGGTCCGGCTAATCTATAAAAAAAATGTAAATATGTTTTGATTATTTCTGACAATATTGTTGTTAATACGTTATATAATACTTCGGTTAGTTTTCTTGTTATCATCCTAAGGTTATAGCCCGCGTCTTTGTTGGACTGCTCTGTGGAGATAATTGCTTCTGCCTGAAGATTTGTTTTTCTGCTGCGTATGAGAGCGGTCGGATCTATAACATGGAAGCGGATATTTTTTAAGGGTTATTGTAGGAAAATTTAATAGACAAAGTGGTCTAATATCCTTTTTGCGAGCTACATTTAAACGTATGTAAAATTATTAATGTTGGCTATATTTCAACTTCAAATTTCAATTTTGTTTTCGCTATAATATTTGTGATATATACATGCATTGAACGATAACTAAAAAAAGTAAATCTACATATATTATATATATATAGATTTACTTTTTTAGTTAGTTATATATATATATATATATATATATATATATATATATATATATATATATATTTAAATAGGATAAAAACGTTATAAAAAATAATAAATATAATTCATAAAAAGATTATGTTGAAAAAAAAAAATAAACAAAAATTAATATAATATTTTTTTATCACATAAACTTTTTTTACGAATTACGGGTTTATTTTTATTTATGTAGTTATCGTTTTATATATACATCGGTAATATTGAACACAAGCAATTTCATAAAGATATCAACAGCATAAATGATCGCGTAACTTCCTGTTCCAATCATCTTAGGAAGTTGAAATTTTGCCAAATTATACATTATGGTACAAACAATTTAACACAGTCAGTACTTTAGAATATTAAATTCCACATTTTTTTTTCTGAATTTTTAATAAATGGAATTTCAATTTTGAGATTTACGAAATCTGCTTAAAAAATGTTAAAATAATATTAAGGTTTGAGTAAATGTTTTCTAGTTCAATTTCTTATCTTATTCCTTTTCTGTCGCAAATACGAGATTGTTTTATGGTACATATACAGAATCAATAATAATCGATTTCAGCTCTTAAATTGCTTATACCAATTAAAATTTTGTTTGATTTTGATCTAGTCATTAAAACGATAATATTAATTATGTGGAATTAATTGATATTTTTTTTTTATAAATTTCAATAAATTTTTTAATCATATTAATAAATTTTGTGATTGGAACTTGGCTTAAAATTAATCACAGTAGTAATTAAATTGATTCAAATGATGATTGTTTCTGCACAATTGCATACAAATAAAATTAAATGTATTTTAAACAATTTCAAATAAAATGTGTATTGCACAAAAATTATATTTTTCAAAAAATATAATATATTAGGTGTCGGAGGTCTATATTCAACATCATTTATCTCATATTTTCGTGAAATTCTGAAATACAATTGGAAATTTCTGAAATACAATTTGAAAATTTTGAAATTGAATTGGAAATTTCTGAAATACAATTGGACATTTTTTAAATTGAATTGGAAATGTTGTAGTTATTTTTATCTATTCTGGCAGCAATGTTCCATTATTTTTTTTATTGATTTGTGAAGTTTAAAGCATGAGTTCAAGCAACAAGTGCATTTAAAATTGTGCCATTTTAACTGAGGTTTGTATCAAGCATGGAATCATCAGCAATATCTTTTGTTCCATTGGATTTTCGGAGGAGGTGGAACTTTTAGCTTTTGTATATTCCCCCTCAAGTTTAGGTTATATGCCTCATTATAATTTTAGTGCTTTTGGATTGGTAAGTGACTTCTCTGAACTTAATTACCTACTATAAAATGTTAGTATATTTTTTTTTGAGCGATTGTTGTAGAGCAGAAAATAAAATATTTTCATATGTACGTTTTACCTCGCAAGTTGCAGACAGATTGATTCTTATATGGAATAAATTGGGTATTGCGATTATTAGTGAGAAAGGTGTTGCAAAAAAGCTTAAGTCCTTGCTTAATAGGTACGCTAAGGTAAAAAGTAATAAATCAACATTTGAAAGGTTCAAGACATTCTTGAACACAACAGACAATTTATTTTATAACGAAAAGTGCCAGTGCGATTTAAAATTACACCTTTTTTCGTGTGGATTGATTCCAAAACAATTAAAGAAATTTATGCTAGATCAGTACATTAATAGAAAACATACCATTCCTGAACCTGTTGAAGAAATGTCTGAGTTGCTTAAAACGTAGCCATTAGCTAGTCTTGAACCAAAATATAGGCCCGGCTCATCATAAATGGATATTGACAATGAATTCGAATTTCAAGCAAAAGAAGTTCCTTTAAAACGTGTTCCATACTCGCAAAGATACAATTCACTGAATTTTGCGATGGCTTGTGATAGGTTCGGCATTTCTGACAGAATTGTTTCGGTCCTAGCAACGGCTCTTTTTAAAAGCTTTGAGTTTAAGGACAAAGTGGAGGAATTCATTGTAATCGATAAAGCCCAAGTCGCTCGCAGAAAAAAATGCATAGCTTTTGTACCTCCACAATAATCACTCTGATATAGCATTTTGCTTTGACGGTAGAAAGTATGGGTCAATATTGGAAGTAAGTATCATCTAGTCAGAGAGCCACATATAGTCATTGTTCGGGAGCCAGATACCAAATTGTTAGGTCACATAAAAGTTAATGCTGAAAATTCTGAGACTATAGAACTTATCCCTTTCTAATTTGTTCGGGATTTGCTGTTATGGTTTAGTCACTAATACTGGAAGTCAAAATGGAATACTTTGAAGGTTCGAGACGATGAAAAAAAGACAATTACCTTGGTTTTGTCTGCGTGCTACATTTTAATGAGTTGCCTTTTCGACATTTGTTCTCCGCGCTAGAGCAATCAACCATAAGCGGGCCGAAAATTTCCAGTGGGATTTTGACTAAAAACTTGCGACCAGCAACAGGTAAGTAAATAAAAATTTTAACTAGACTTTTATAAAAACTTTTTCTAAATTAAAATTTATTGAGAAAAAGCTTGTCGTAAGCTGTAACCGATTTTCAACCAATTTCTTTAGGAAGCATGCCACCACCATTGAAAACTGAAGTAAAGCAGATACTTTCGACGGACGTAAAGTATTTAGTTGCTAGAGGTTTCTGTTCCGAAGATTTAACCAACATAAAGCCCGGAACAATAGCCCATTCTCGATGGTTAACAAAAGCCTGCAGAATTTTGCGATTGTATGTAACAACTAACTCACCATCGGAAAACTTGAAAATTATATCAGAGTTCATTGTGAAGGTTTATGTGCCAATGTACTTTAATATGAAATTCTACAGCTCAGTCATATAAGGGAGTGCATTTTTTAAGTTTATACGGTCGACGCAATATTTACCGCCAAGTCATAGAGAGATTGTTAATAAGGTTGTTGCAAAACAATGCGTACTTTGCTCACCCGGAAAGTGTTTTATTAACAATATTTTTCGATGACAGAAAAGCCATACGTGAGAACACATAAACAAACTTTTTCATTTTCGTAACAACGTTTGGGATCCGTCAATATAAAAATAAAATAATAAAATAAATTTTTATTACTCAGACTTCGTTGACATGATTGACTTAGATGACGATAGTATTTTATCCCAGTCGCCATTTACAACAAGCATCCCCTACGAGCATTTGCTGAGATACATTGAATTTGATGATCCACCGCTTCATCATCTATGAATATCGGCACATATTCAGGGAACTGAGCGACTTGTACAATTGCTTACTAATGTTTCCCGGCGTGCAATATAATGTAATCGCTATATATTTTGGCAGTTACTATTGAAAGTTGAAACAGAATACCACGAATGGATAGCAAAAAAGATCTTATATGTAAATTGCCGCTATAGGCCGAAGCTTAATTTATTAACCCCCGGTTTGGTCAATATTTTTTTAAAATTTTTTTATTATTATCTAATTCAGTTTCTTTTTTTCTAAAGTGAATTTTTGAAATAAAAAAGTGAGTTTTAATAAAAAATAGATTTTCTTTTCAATTTTCATTTTTAGTTTTTGCTTAAAGTATTTTAATTTAAATTTTCATTTAATTAAGTTTTGAATCAAGTGCTTTTTTTTACAATTTTGAATTAAAATTTAGTTAACTGTTTTTTTAATTTTTGGGTAGCAAAATCGTGACAGTTTTAGGTTTATAACCAGTTTGAATATTAGTTTCACAAAAATCTTTAAAACTGTTATTTATGAACAACATTTTCTTAAAATGAACACAGATATATAAAGCTGAGAAAAGTTCCTCTTAAACAAGCCCTCTACCACCGTTATAAGTCAACTCTTCACCGAAAAGACAAAAATTCATTATTTTTGGATTTTTTGAGCATCAAAATTTCTCGATTTTGATTTTATAACCATATATATATATATATATATATATATATATATATATATATATATATATACACATACATATATATATGTATGTATATATATATATATATATATATATATATATATATATTTGAAATTTGATTAACCATTTTTTTATTATATTTCATAAAAACTTTGTGATCTTCCATTTTCTTACCCATCTAATCCTAAATATTATGACAAGTTCAGAAATTCAAAAGGATTAAAAAATTTGTTTTTACAAAATTAACTGATCCTATTTGGGCAAGTTTAAAAGCTAATGCAATTCAAAAGTAATTTTAATGAAGATCAATTAAAAATGGATTAAATAAGCTCAATTAATCTGTTTCTAAATCTTCAATTTTGTTCTAAAATTCAAGCTCCTCAAGCTCAGAAAAAAATGATATACACTAAAGTTGGTTTAAAAAACTAAATATTTTTTTTTATAGTTTTAAATAAAATAAATAAAATTATCTTCGAAATGTCAAAATATGCTCTAAAGGATTAAGCATGCTCTAAAAATATCAAGATATGCTATAAATATGAACTAAAGATCGCTATATGCAAAAATATGCCGTTAAGGGTAAAATATGCAAAAATATGTACTTAGAAATCGATGTCAAAATTCTTTTTATGTTCTCAAATGAATAAATATTTTACCGATGGCTTCATTACACATTCAGTAATAATCATGCAATTGCATATTTGTGGTTTCACTTTTGGTGATGGAAACTGGAATAAAATTATAAAAAATTAAATTTGATTTCTGCTGTAATAAATTAAGAAAGTACTTAAGTTAAAAAAAATAATTTTACATACCACGTCTACCTAATGGTTTAAATTAAATATAATGATAAATAAATAAATAAAATCTAATATGAAAATAAAATATTTTTTGACAAAATTTTGTTTAGAAATTATTCACATAATATGACATTACTTTCATGATTTTCTATTTCTGTTTTATTTTTCTAAACCACATGTTTTTAATTTTACATATTTTCTACCAGGGAATAAAAAAAATACCAAGTTTTTTGATTTATTTCATTGTCATAAATAAATAGAATATATATTTTTATCAGTACAACATACGTATTTTTCAAACGATTAAAACTCTTAGAAAATGCAAACAAATATAACTAAATCAACTGTATTTATAAATAATATTAAATATTCGAAAATATATTTAATTGAATTTTCATTTCTACATAAATGTTATTGAAGAAACGCAAACAGTCCTTTGCTCTCAAAGAAAAAAAAAGGACAGTAGAATATACAAATTTTAACAGTATGGAAACCCTTTTATGTCTGCTGGCATGAATATAGAAATGTATTCATATCTTAACAAAACAAAAAAAAAAAAAAAAAAAAAAAGTATGTATTTTTGTCATTGCAGGATGTTGGAAAATATTTTTAAAATAATATATAAATATTAATTGTATATTGTCATATGAATACATAAGTTTGAATGAAAATATATAAGGTTGTTCATAAATATTTATGTCAGCATTTCATTTTAGGCTTTCACATGAATTTTATGGCCTGTTTTTTTATATGAAAAGAATAACATTGAAATGTCTACCACAATTGATATTTCCTAAGTAAATGAACTTTTAAGCATTTTCCCCTGGCTGCTTGGCCAACTTACTGGCTGACATACTTACAGAAGGAAAAAAATGAAAAGCAAATACAAAAAATTTCTATACCTACATCAAAATAACATACACTCCCATACATTCATATCACTGTTTAAATTGAATATTAATTTTTCTCATGAAAAGAGTTCATGTATTCAAACGTTTTCAGTTTTCGTTCTGTTTTTTCTTTTTTTATATATAAAAATGCATTATATTCCAGTATTTTAATTTATTCTTTGCATGTGTTTGTTTGAATGTATTTGTGTTATTGTAGTTGTCGTTATTATTACTGTTTCCACAAATGCATGTATGTAGGTTTTTATCTAAATATGTAAAATATAATGGTAGATGAGTGCAACTAAAAGTTTTGTAAACATGCAGTAATATTCATATAATTTACACATTTGTTAAATTTTTTGAAAATTTGAAAAGAAGTCAAATATTGTTGTTATAAAATATTTTAACAAATGGTTTTATTGTTGTAATGAATTGTGTAGAGTAATTTCTGAAAAAGTGGCGGTATTTATTTCTGATATTAAAGGAAAAGTCATTAAACATTTTTATTTCAAAGTATTTACAAACATTTTTATATTTCAAAATTATTTATGCAGCTTCTCAAATCAATTATTTATGCTCAATTATTGCCAATGATGGTACAAAATTTTATCTTTAAAATAATATGAAATCTTGCGAAAAAACTTCAACTTTAGTAATGACTTTTCCTTTAATATCAGAAATAAAAACCGCCACTTTTTCAGAAATTGCTATAATCTACTCTATACACATAAGGAATTACAACAACAAAACAATTTTTAAAAATATTTTATAACAAAAATAATTGACTTCTTTTCCAAATTAAAAAAAATATGAAAGTGTAAATATATGTGACTATGACTGTACATTCATAATTGAATTCGTCTTGCGGAAGAAACTTCCTCCGGATAAATACTAGTCCCGACGGCAATACTACTAAGCAATACAAAGGCGATTCTTCTAATTGATGAACTGGCAATATCGCCAGAAAAACATTTGAAAGAAAATTGGAAGATATCGCTAAAATGATATTGGGAAGATAAAAAGACGAATTTGCCAAGAATCCACCCAGAAGAAAAATAAAATTGTACATTTTATGTTATAAAAAATGTTCTTATTAGCAAAAAATATAATCTGTTCACAGTTTTATTGCATAATTTTAAATATCTTTCGTATAACCTACATATGTTTCTTTATGAAAAATTAATTAACTTCATTTAGTTTTTTCTTCATACACGGAGAGAAAAAAAATGGTCACGACATTGTTACTGCAATAATATTATATTCTCATTGTTAATTTGAATTAATATTAATAATACTGTGTTCATGATAAGAATATTTTCTTTCAGTTTACATTCAATAAAAATTTTAATATAGTTGGCTACAAAAATCTTGTTTTTGAATATTTTTAACAGAAACAAAATTTTGTTAATATTAAAAAATATCATTATTTCTGTAACCATTAAATATTACCAATATTTTTCCTTGTTCTTAAACAATATCTTGTTTTTAGACCTAAAAAGCAAAAGACCGTAAGCACAATTTTTAATTTTTTCTTTAAAATTAAGCTATTAAGCAAAATTTTTTAATCGTTCACTAGATAAAGCAAAAATCACTCTCCAAACGAAATTTTTCTTAAATGGGACAAATTTTACGACTGTTTCGTTTATGAACTTGGTGTTACGGCTTTTTGTCTTTTGTTAATATTTGGGATAGTACATTATAATCTAGTAAAAAAAAACAATATTTGATTTTTCAGTGGTTACGGCCTATTGCATTTTAGATGACGATATGATTATTTATTGTTAATATGTATTTGAAAAAAGCAAAAGATAAGAAATAAAATGAAAATAAAATCATTTTTGAAGTTTTGTCATTTATCAAATTATTCAGTTTTCGGAACCGAATTTTCAGAACTTTATTAAAGTTGCTGCCACTGCAATTTAAGTCATTATAACTACGAAAACTGATCAATTCTCTTACAAACTTGATATTCCCAAATTAAATATTATGTAATTACAACAGAAAAAAGTGATAATTGATGTAACCAACAGAATTCGATTAACATGTATATTTTTTCCATGGGCTCGATTCAGCGAGCGGTAATGGATCATATATGTCAGAGCTCCGGAGTATAAAGTAAGATCTTTAGCTTTCCGCTTATACATTATCAAAGATAACTTGATGGTATGCCAAACTATAGTGTCCAATAGTTTTTGGGATTAGTATTGATTTTTATATTATTGACAGATATTGATTTTTTGATTAGTATTTTCGAAATAGGTAGGTTATAAAAATGTTTTAAAATTTTTGAGATTTTGTCCCATAGAGGACTTTTTTTTGGCGTTACGTTGAAGAAATTATTTCAAAATTTTCCATGATGGATCATAATCACTACAAAACAATTTTTTAATAATATTTTACACAAAAAAGAACTAATGTATAACATTTATATATATATATATATATATATATATATATATATATATATATATACATATATATATACATTATATATACATATATATATATATATATATATATTATATATTTTGAATTTTGAAACTAAATTAAATATTGTTTGGTAGATTATTTAACAAAGAGCTTCTAGTAAACTGTGTCATCATGAAGTGGCTGCTTAACATATACGAAATTATTTGTTTAAAATATACGCACGCACTAAACTACTTGAAACTTTGTTTGTACTTAAAATAGAAAAACAAAGTGCCAAAACAAGCTTGAATTATGAATTCAAAATACAAAAAGATTGTTAAAAGTTACATTTTCAAATTAGTTTTGTAATTTAAAATTCCATAATAAATAAGTAGCAGAATGCTATTAAATGATGCAACATATTTATAATAATTAAAACAATTGGCTGTATGATTAAGTTAATAGTTACTAAATGTGATAATTTTAATAAAAATTGCAAGAATAAGGAAACTCTCTTAAATTTCTTTCTTTCCTTTGTAAATATTTTCTTCAATAAAATTGTGGGCAAATCGATTTTGTTTATTTGAAGTATCAAAAAAAACCTTATATAAGACAAATATTTGAGCCAAATTTCGTCCTCCTAGGATGTCCGCCTCGAGCTCTTTCCTGCTTTCAAGAAACAGATTGACGGACAGACATCGTTTTAGATTGTCTTAGATTTTCATGGGGAGCGATTGACAGTATACCCCAATTATGGTGAGTATAAAAACAGTATACACAAAAACATTCAGTGAACTTATTTCTTGTTTTCTAACGGGAAATATTGTAATACAAAAAATTCGTTGAACTACGTTTATACATACATATATATATACATACATAAAAATATACATACAAACATACATACATACATACATACAACATACATACATATATACATACACACATACATACATACTTACATATATACATACATACACTCATACATACATACTTGCATATATACATACATACATACATACATACATATATATATACTTACATATATACATATATACATATATACATACATACATACATACATACATACATACATATATACATAAATACTCAGATAGGATAACTAGAGCATCAGTAATGGATACACCGAATTAAAAGTATTTGGAACACTTGCTAGATTTCTTAAAATGTAAGTTTGGTAATGTTTATTGTTTTAAAAACATGTTTTAAAATAATTTATTTAATTTGTATTTATATAGTTGAAGAAATTGCGAAATATAAACTTGTTACTGACCTCAAGTTCGAGATTTTCGAAAAATGTCCTGAATACAAAAATTAGATGTTTTCTATTCGTAAGTTTAATCATATTAAATATTTAAATTTAATACTTATTAAAAAATATATTACAGATTGGTTAAAAATGAGGTGGTTTCTATGGGCAGAAAATAATGTGAAAGGTAAACAATTTGGACGAATCTCTTAGCAATTTCAATTTAATTAATTTAATTTTTTCAAGACAATATTGCTGCCATGCTAATCTAGTGTACAAAGGGATATTCCATACTATCATTGAGAAATAATTGCAGAATTCTTTTAAATTTGTTGGAAATGTCGTACAGAAAGTTCACGATCTCACTTTTAAGTTATCGTACTAACGTGACTATACTTCAACCTTCATTTTGGGTAATAGTACAAAGAACATGAAATCATTTGATTTTTTTTTATTTACCATATTTAGTAAAGTGTACTATAAGTATTGTATTATATGTAGATACATTAATTACATATAGAGAATTTTGTTTATATTTCATCTTCTGAATGTGATATAATTTATAATTAATTTTAAATAAAGTAAATACCAAAAGTACAGAACATTTCAATGCATAAGTTGATTGAAATTAAGTTGCAGGTTCTTTAAGTCAACGAAACAATTCACTTAAATGTTAAAAATTTCTACGTGTAGTTTCATTGGGATATAGTAAGGTTCATTTAAATCAAACCACCGGTTCTTTATTTCAACGTGCTGTTCACTGAAATCATTTATTTAATTCAACGAATGTGTTCGTTAAAAGAAAATACGATAAAATTAAATCAATGAACTTTTACGTTAAAATTTAGGACTGTATAATTATACACTATTTCAACATACATAAAGTCAAAATAAGGGAACAAATTTGCTAAAAAAACGAACTTTTTCATTTTATCTATGTACCTTTTTGGTTCAGTATATAGCTGTTTTAAGTCGAACACATAAAAATTTTAACAAACTAAAAGTTTTTGTATAAATCTGTTAAAAATTACACGCAATGTCAAAACCTACAGAGTTATTTAAATAAAAGTTATGAAATTTTTAAAGTTTGATGGTATTAGTGTATTAAATTTTATAGTTCTCGTGAAAAATTAAAAAAAAAATTAATGCTATTTAATATTGTGATTATAACAACAAGTAACAATTTCTGTTTCAAAATTTTTATTCCGTTGAGGGGCGCAAACATTTTTTTTTTATCAAAATTCAATTATCCTGTATAGAACTGTTGAAAGTATGCACAATAACAAAGAACGTGTAGAAACCGGATTAGTTTAAATAAGATCGAATATTAAAAAGTATAAACACGTGAAAAAAAGTGTAGAAGAATGGGAAAGTTTTCAAGTTTTAGTGAGTTCAGATCTGTAACCCTTTTGTTTAAAATATAATTGCTTCAAACTTTATTAAGGATTAAAATAGATTTCATTCAGACTAAACATTTTTGATAAAGGCACATATATTTTTTTAATTCAATAACTTGTAGTTTAACAAATTCATTTTGCTTACTTTTAATTTGTAATATAAAATATTTAAATAAAAACAAAATTTGATAAATATTGAAATCATCATAAAGCTGTTAAAAAAAACTCAATTGTCCGCTAATGTACGTGACAAGGAAGTTTCTATTTTAAAATTAATATATGTGAGTGTTATCTAGTCACGTATTGAAAATAAAACATGTGATAAGCGTGTGGCTTGTCTAAAAATTTGATACTCATATTAAATAGACAATCTTTCAATAAACAAAAGCAATAAATAATAAAGGAGCTAGTCAGGATTTTGTGTATCATGTGTATATGACACTAAATGCTCAGTTGATGAAATCTGTTTGCAAAAAATTTTTTGAACGATTATAAATTACCTTAGACTTCTGGCCTTTAAAGACTTCAAAAAATCAAAGATTTAACCACACATAGAAAAAACATTTGTTGGAAAACAGTTACGCAA
Organism: Protocalliphora azurea; assembly: GCA_932274085.1. NCBI lineage: Eukaryota > Metazoa > Arthropoda > Insecta > Diptera > Calliphoridae > Protocalliphora > Protocalliphora azurea. The sequence continues at coordinate 107,157,776 of OW026523.1, read as the reverse complement.
TAAAAATTTTATAAAAATAACCGATACTTTATTACAGCTCTTTAAAAAGCTATATATCCCAAAATTTTTTAATATTTGTGGAAATTACTGTTAGTCCTAGTTCACACACAGCAATTTTTCTTTCCAAAATTTTTCATTTGAGATTGCATTTTCGTTTACACACAAAATTTTACTTCACTAATTCTTGCTTAAATTGCATTGATTTTGTTTTGTTTTGAAGTCGAAAATTAATAACAAAACAGGCAAGTTTTTACCTTTCATATTCCCTCTCGATCGTTTGCCTCGTGTGGTGTTATATATGTGATGTATCCACAATTACAAAAACCGAATTTTAGTATTACGAATTGGAAGTTCCTATCGTTTATTTTATAAATAGCAATAAAGTCAAGTTAAAAAAGTACTAAAAATAAAAAGTAAAACTTGTAACATCTAAGTAATAGTATTTTCATAAAGTGCCAAAAACATGTTTGCTATAATTGTGGTAAGAAAGTATTACGCTTAAAAATTTATTTCTATGTTTTTTAGTTAAAAAGAAACCATAGGGTATAAATAAGACACCAAAGTACTATTTTTTTTACATTCTAGAGGTTCAAAAAGTACGACATTTTTTATTTTTGTTATTAATTTTTTAGTAGTGAAGAATGTGACTTATTTCGCCTTTGCATTTTTAAGCTTAAAACATACATAGGGCTTATAGATTCTCCCCCACGTAGAACCATATATTTTTAATTTCATATTTCTAGGTTAGTTATTACAAAAAATTAAAAAAAAAATACTATTTTAAGAACAAAAAGGTATCACAAGGTCCCCATTTGTGGATTCCCAATTATTTAGGAGTATGTATGTATAAAAAAAAAGTTCCCCCTTTGAATTCTCTCTCACTTAGGACCATGTGTTTAATTTAATGTTTCCAAGTAAGTAATTCAAAAAAATTTAAAAGTACCACTTGAAGAACGAAAAAGTATCAAAAAAAAAAAAAAAAAAAATCTTTCCTGCAGGTTATTGCTCACTTATCCATGGATCTCTAACTTCATTATTACAGAAAATTCAAAATACCTTTAGAGAATCGAAAAAGTCCCTTTATATAAGATCTCATTCACTCAAGACCACTGAATATTATAGATGATTCAAAAAGAACCATTTGAAGAACGAAAAAGTATCACAAAGTCCCCCTCTAAATGCCTACCTATATAGGAACATGTGTATTGAATTTCATGCTTCTAAGTTCAATATTATAGAAAGTAAAAAAAGTACCATTATAAGAACGAAAAGTGCCAAACCGTTCCATCATATCTACTCACATTTACTCAGGCTTATGTTAAATTTCATGCTTTTAAGTTAATAATATACAAAATACAGAAAGTACTATTAAATGAACAAAAAAGTATCAGTAAGTCCCGCTTTTAGTAAATTCAAACTCAAGAATATATAAAAAGTACTATTACACTTCCATCATTGTACCATTAAAATAAAAAAAAAACAACCATTAAGCACTACTTTTCTTGATTTGATGATTTTGATGATTTGATGATAACGTCCCTTTGCTTTATTTTGTCAGTCTAAATGAACCAACTAATCCTTCAAATTTTATCAAAATTGTCTCAGAAAAAAAACCCATCCCCACTCCTGGCTTTTTGATACATTTTTAACAACATGAATATAGTCAAATTGTGTTACAATGAATTTTAAAATTATAATGGAGACCCCCAAAAAAATATCTAAATGCATACGTCATTAAATAGAAAAAAAAAAATGTTTTATGAAAAAGGACCAAAAACAGGTGTGAGATTAAAGACATTTTTTTCTAAGTTATGAATACAATGTAAGTTTTATTTTTGCGGGTGGCAAAAAAGTATATATGTATATATATATATATATATATATATATATATATATATACGTATATATATGATTTACTATTTTAATTTATATAATGTTCCTAATTAAATAAATTTAATTGCTTTTGTTTATCAAGGACTTAAATAAATTAATAAATAAGAAATAAGAGCGCTATATTCGGCTGTACCGAATCTTATATACCCTTCAACCGTGTTGAGATGTGTTATATAAAAATATAATATATTATATTGGGTGTAATTATAAATATATTTACCTATACTATATCTATGTAAACACTAAAAAATTTAGATATTTTGCATTTTCATATAAAGTTGAAATAGAATCAAGATTTTATAAATCCTTATATCCTTATATGTATTATAAAAATGAGGTCCACGTTTGTTTGTTTAGTTGTTTATGTATTACTCAAGGTTGTACGGCCATTTTTACGAAATATGACACTCAGATTGTATCAGTGCCAGAGGTGTTTATTGAATATTAGAGTGAGAGCCCTCAAATTTCGTGGGAACCTTTATCCTATCATATCGCATTGGTGAAATGAATATAGAAGGAATAGATCCAAGGGGAGAGGTAGCCTCCATACAAAGAAAATATAAATTTTCTCATCTAAAGGATTATTACATTGACAGTCTTAAAAAAAATTTAAAAGTAATTTTCATATCAAATTTCGAATATGGTGAATAGATCCATGAAAGTAGTAGTTCCCATATAAAGTAAATATTAGTTAACGCATCAAATAGGGTAGCGAAGCTCACCGGTAAAAGCTAGTAAATATTTAGAATTTTACGATATTTCGCACATATTTAAGGAAGATATAATCACTTCGGTGCAGAACAAGTATTTTACAAACGTAAGACAAGATTAAATTAAAAAAGGGTATGGTGGAAAATTTATGGACCAATTTGTTTCATTTAAAAAACCGAAATTCGAAAAAAAAAAAAATATTTGTGATGGACTTGTATAACAATGAGGCCCATAGTTTGTATATACAATAAATGAAGGCGTATTTGGTTTCTTTAACTTTTTGAAGTAGCTATGTAAGCTAGAAATTTCGTTCTTTTATAGAAAAATTGGAAATTTTTTTAAGAATTTTTATATTGAAAAAATTAACTAAGTAGATCTAGTATATAAGCTTCAAAAAATAGTAGATCTACTTAGTTAATTTTTTCTACAAAAAATTTTAAATAAAGAAAAAAACTGCCAATATTTCGATTGTTTATGAACCAATTTGGTTGATTCAAAAAAATCGAAATCCAAAAATAATATTTGTGATCGATCTATATAAGAATCAAGTCTGTACCTTTTTTAAGACTTTAATATCGGTCAAAAATGCATTTTTGCCGATAACTCTGTAACTAATGGACCCACTGAATTCATTTGTTCAGCGGAAAAAATTTGCTATTTTGTTCCATAGCTTTTATAGGGGCTTTAGAAAATCGAAAACTGGTTTGAAAAAGCGGTTTTTTAATATCTCCGCTATTTTTAAACCGGTGTTTTTGAGTTTTAATACAACAGTTCTGGAAAAAATTCTGATCTTTTGATGTACATATACCATATATCTCTATTTTCGGGAAGCTTCACGAACACCAATTAAATCATTTTTAAATCGAAAAAAAAAACTAAAAAACGGTTTTGTTTAATATATCTCCACCACTTATGAACCGATCTTGCTAAATTTCAATAAAAAATTCGAAATCCAGAAAATGAAAACTCTCTTGCATTCCCACGAAAATTGTGGATTGTGTGCAAACTTATATATACCCTTTACGCCTGTAATGAAGGGTATAAAAAATAAACAAATAAGTGTCTTTCAAAATGAATGTGTAAAAGCAAATATTTAAACCACCTTAAGATATAATTTTGAACACTTACATACATTTACAAATAAGTACCTAGAAACAACTTTCATAACATAACTTAAACCAGAAGACAAAAAATACTTTTAATAAACTTTTTAATTAAGGCTTTTAGGTGGTAAACAAATAATATTTTTTCTCTCAACTTTTTGTTGTATATGAGGAATATAAACTAATTTTAAAGAGAGTTTATTTTAAAATAATTAATACATCAAACTTTATTTTCTTATTCTTCCCATAAAAAGACCCAAAACAATGTAAAAAAAAAACAATGTAACTTAAATGTCAAATAGAGACTGCGAAGAGGAAGAAAATATACTTAAAATAAACTAAAAAATAAGATAACATAAAAAGAAAACACTAAATTATAACACAGCCCTTTAAGGCGAAATTGTTCTAGGGAATATAAGAATGAGTATTGTAAGAATATTTATTATGCTTAAAGCAAAAAACGGCAACATGCAGTAGCTTCTTTATTATTTTTTTTTATACAATGACAATAGTATTTACGCATATAGTAGATACAGATGTATGAAAGAAAACCTTAATACAACAAAATATGTTACTCCCACGTGAATACTATACAAAAAATTGTTTAAACAAAAAGCAGTATTTTGATAATAAAAAATCAACAATAGCAGCAAGCTGAAGTTAGAAAACCGAAGAAGAGCAAGGGAAAGAAAATATAATCTGCTGTGTATATATTCTGTATGTATCATGTGTATCATTGTAAAATTTAACATAATTTTATCATGCGATGCACAATTTAATGATGTCAGGGATTTTTCTCCAGTTGTTTTCTTCTTGTCTTCCTTTTTTCGTTTGGTTTTGTATATTTTTTTTTTTTTTTTTTTGTTTTTCACGTTGTGTTTTATTTATTTAGATGTATAGTATAACAGTGAATATGGAATGCTTTTTAACAGTGGGATCTATGATTTATATAAAAGTATAATTTTCCTACACAGAAAAAGGTCAACAATCACCAAAATAATTCATTCAATATATTTTTTTTTTTACTTGCACTTCTCACCGAAGTGATATATCGGTGATATATATCAATTACCTATAACTGTAAAAAATTAAAAAGAGAAAATTTTTTTCCAATTAAACAATTTTATTAAATCAATCAGGTAAATAATTGAATGAAATCTTACTTGAATTTTATCAAATATCAATTAACTTACGATGTATCGTTAAACAGCTGTGTTAATTGAAAAGTATAACGTTATAATTTTTTCTGTCTACTTTTGGGTTAAGTGTGCAGGCAGTAGATAGAAGTTCGTTCAGAGACCATGTGTTTTATTCGGCTTGGCCGAATGCAACTTTTTGTGCTAATTTCACCTTATATGAGAATAATGAGGGTGAATCGCGTCCATTTTTATTTTAAGAGTATATGCTTTTATCAGCGGAAAATTATGAATTGAAGTTACAACGGACTCAAAGCTTTTTAGTATTTTACCCATAACATTTTGTTTATTAACCGCTTTTGCCCTTTTCTAATATCATAGAAACCTTATACAAGAAAAATATTAGAGCCAAATTTCGCCCTCCTAGGTGGTTCGCCCTGAGACCTATCCTGCTATTAATAGACGAACCGACATAGCTAAATCAACTTAGAATTTGATGAGCACCCAGAATATATGTACTTTATAAGTGGGGGTCTTAAACGAATATTTCGACACGTTACACGGAGTGCTCTGCGAAAAACGCAAAAGATTGCCTAATAATACATACCCAAAATTTTGAAAGCAATGTTCGCCAAGAAACTTGAGTAAGTTCTTACAGTATAAACAATCAAATAGAAGAAGTTCTATCGACTCTTCTTCCTCATCTATACAACTTCTATATAAATCATCAACCTATTATACAGTGTCCCGTAAGAACGTCCGTTGAAACTGAAATCATCGTTCTACTAAAGACCACATGCAGAAAAAAAATGTGGTTGTAGTGACCATAATCTAAGAGCTAAAAATATATATGATTACAATTAATAATTTTTATGATTCCATATTATCATATTGTGTCCGATTTTATGGTTACTTTTTTCCATGTTATGGTTCGAATTTTTCATATTATTATATAATCTTACTTCACTATTATTACATTCTATTAGATTATTATTTCATCTTATTATATTACTATCCCATCTTATCATATTATTATCCCATCTTATCATATTATTATTCCATTTTATCATATTATTATTCCATATTGAAAAAAAAAATCGGAAATATTTCGGCCCACAAGCGGTCATTTTAGTACATCATTAGAAAAAAATCTAGATATATGGACATTTTTTCAAACTTCTTTACTTTTGAGGTTCAAACAAATTTTAAAGTTTTTTCTAATGGCAAATCGACGTTTTTGGCTGGCTTTAATGAAACAGAAATCTATTCGCGTGAATGACTTTTAATATTGTACAATCAAAAAATTTTCTCAAATGATATTAGCGGACAAGAAATGACTGCTTATTTTATGGTAGTTAAAATTCGGAAGTTTAAATATATTGTAAAAATTCCACTTTAAGTTCGATATCAATAATAAGTTCACATATGTAATCTACACAGACGTATATAAAATACAAATTAAATAAATAAATAAAAAACAAATAAATTCGGTAAGTTTTATATTGTTGAACATAAATCTCCCTTTAGAACATAGAACAAAAAATAAACTGTACATAGTGAATACAATAGGGTTGTCTACTGTATGTAAATTCTCCATATAGATGATGATGAAGTGGGGGTTGTTGAAGATAAAATGGGATTATCAATCTATAATTGAGAATGGATTATAATTAATCTTTTATTAAGGACAATTATAATTGATTGCATTGAACTAGTGGTGCAGCTGGTTCTTATTATAACAATTTCTTACCTTTTTTTGCAAGCTTAATTTCAGGTTTTTTTATTACAAAACATTTCTTTCTTAGATATAGGTAACTTAGGTTAAAGTAGGTATTGGGAGTAATTATTGTAGAGTAAGTATTTTAATTACTTGTAACGCTCATCATGGCTCGAAGGTAGAATGGTGATAGACTTTAAAATAAAGGCCAATCGTTTTTAAAAGCCTTCTTTGGGTTTTCATCAAACCATCGACAGATTTTTTAATTCTTAGTAGCATACACTGCGAAAAATGATCTTATATTAATTTATTACAACTAATATAGAAATTATAATTTAATTATAATTTAATTGATATTTATAAGTAAAATTAATTACATTAATTATATATAGCTATAAAATAAATTTTTCAATGACAAAAATACACATCCAAAAATGTTAAAAGTTGCATTAAATTCAAACACGTAATTATTTGCAAGCGCCACTTTATTCTTATATAAGCTATAATAACAGCTACATTAGTATACATTAGTATACATTGTCATCGATTTTAATTAGTGCCTTGGGTGTGCATCGACGATTTATGAAATATTAAAAACACTGTCATCGCAGGCCATACTTTTTACGGATTTTTTTTAATCTATTTTTTCGCTTAACTAAAATAATAGATGTATTTATTATTATAAAATAAAATGCTGATATAAAGTACTAAAAAACTTAGATCGATTTTAGGGAGTTGTAGCATCTTTGAAAATTAATATTTTATCGCTTCACAGCGATTTTGAAATATAATATCAACGATTGCGTATTCAATATTTTAGGCGATATTTTAGCTTAATTGAAATTGCGCTGTAAGTGTGCCTCGCGAAAAAGGCAACTTTTAGATCCATTGACGTTTTTTCTCCCCTAGTTTGCGCGCCAACTATAGCGCTGCTATTGAGGGCACATTAGCGAGATATATTTCAAATGATTCATAAATACAACAGCAACAAAATCCATTCTTTATTTTACATTACTCGAAAGAGCGCAAATTTTCTAATCGAAAAACTGCAAAAAATTAAAATTTTGAATTTTTCGTTACACCATTTGTCGACAATTTATTTTAACATTGGTCAACGACACATTGAGTTGACCTATTTCTTTCAGTGTTTGTAGCTGACATTAGAGGAAGTCTGCGATTACTGGTATTAAAAGAGAAAAAGAGTTGTTATTTTCAATCAAGCCAGTACCACATGGAAACATTTCAGATCTTGAATTTTTGTTGTTTTACTTGAATTACAAAAGTTAATTCAAAAAGCCTAAGTTAAAAAAAAAAAAATGAAATTTAAGATCGGTTTCTTAAAGGTAAACGTAAAAAGAGAACTCCCTTAATAAAAATTTCATTCTTTTTTCCTTTAATTAAAAATTGATTTCTAGTAGTTATGGTACCAGTAAAGTAATTAAAGATAATTTTTTACCAGAATTCACTATTTACTTAAATAATATATATATATATATATATATATATATATATATAAGAAATTTTCCGATTTTACGCATAAAACAAATTTTTTTCGACCATATTTTTGGTTGCCCGGGTTATAAATCTGTATATTCTAATGTCTTAATGTCTTATGATAACAAACACTTTCATAAAAAATTTCAAATTTCCAAGGTTTATAGTTACCTTCTTATTTTTTATTATTATATTTTTTTATTAAAAGCTACACTTTTTTCAGGACGTACACGCAGAGAAAAAATAAAGTTGTAGCGACCATAGTTTAAGAGCAACCTATTATAATTAGAACATATAATCACAGCGAAAAATGGAAATGATTACAAGTAATAATTATATTAAATAAAAAATAATTATAATAATTCCATTTTGTTACATTGTGTCCGATTTTATGAATTGTTTTTTCATGTTATGATTCTAGTTTTATATATAATTGAACAATATTACCACATAATTATCCCATTCTATCAGACTATGATTTGACGTTATTAAATTATTCCATTTCATCATATAATTATCATAATTGTCATATTATTATTCCATTGTATCATATTAAAATAAAATGTATTAATAAAAAAAAATATTTTTATAATTTTTCTATTGAAAATAATAGAGAAAGAAAGGCGAAAAAAATATATATATTTTGTATATTATCAGTTCAATAATTATATTCATTTGTACCACAATATGTGGTTCAAATGAAATATATGTTTTTTTAACTAAACGCTTTAATGGTAATTAATCATTATCTTATATTGCTTGAATTACACCTCGTCTGTTTATATTTATTCATATACTAAATGTGGATTACAATGAAGTTGGAATACCAACGTTAAAAATACAATTTTTTCGCTAAAGGATAAGTATTATATTTATTTAAGACATTTTATTTTATGGTTTAAAAACAGACAAGGAAAAAGACTGCAACTATTTAATGGTTGTAGAAGTAATGATATTTTCATATTAATAATGTTTTGTTTCTGATAAAATTATTTAAAAACGATAATTTTTGCAGTCAAACACATTCAAATTTTTGTTGAGTGTAAACATTAAATGACAAATTAAATGCGTTAAATATCTGAGCATAAAGAAATCTAATTTAGCTAAAGCCAATGTTCGGTAAAAAACTAAATATTAAGTTTTATTTAATTAAGAATGCAGAAATAGGATTAAAAAAAAGATATATTTAAGGAATTTTATTTTTTATTTTGGATATAAAAGCATTTTATGAAACTAATTTAATCTTCATTTAGTTCTTAATATTGATAAATTTTTGCTGTAGAAAAATTATAAAAATTTTTGTAGCCACTGTTTCAATTTCAAAATAACAAATGCAAAATATACCATTGCAAAAGATCTATATATTTACAAGGAAAACAGTAAAATAGAATAAATAAATAAAATAATAAACAAGTACGAAAAATATTGTCAGACAAACTCGATCATATTATGCCCTACATTATAGTGTATATCATCAAAATACGTGGTGAGGTCTTAAATGGGGCCTGCGTACCAATACTTTTATTAAGTGTAATGCATTTTTCTATTAAATATACATATTGGCCATTATCAAAAAATTTTGACTTAAGGCCTCTTTTTAACGGCACATTAAAATCCACTAAAATCCACTTGCGTATATATATAAAGTGACACGAGTGATGCAGAATCAGTTCGCGTTAATCATTTTGTGCAGAGGGTGCGAAAGTTATAGTGGTTTTAATTTGAACATATGAAAATTTTTACAAACTAGAAGTTTATGTATAATTATAATTTTGTGTGAAAATTAAATTCAATATCAAAACCTACTGAGAACTAAATTTATAATATTTTCAATGTTCGGTAGTATTAATGTAACATATTTTAGGGTTTCCTATTAAAATTTTAACAATTTTCTTTATAATAAAAGTCGCAATTTTTAAAACTTTTGTGATCATGGGTAAAATAAGAATTTACCTATCATTTTGTTTCGATATTCGGACCTTTGTAGTCTAAGCGGTTCATCACACTGAATGCCAACAGTTTCTAACACTGAATAAAAGCGATTTAAGAGTTCAAACAAATTTGAGACTATATACTGCATTGACTTCATGTATCCTAAATCAACGATATATAAAAAATACACATAATTATAACAGATATCAATTCCAGCTTGAGAAGCGCACAGACCCCGCGCAATGACCCAAAAAATTTAAAATTAAAAACATTATTCGTCAAAATTCAACTACCATGTATTTAACTGTTGAAAGTCTGCACAATAGCAAAGAAAGATTAGAAGTATAAACGTGCCAACAAAAAGTGAAGAAGAATGGGAAAAAGTTAAGTAATTTTTAGAACTTTTTATAAGTTTTTGAATATTGAACAACAATCATGTTTACAAACTGAAACCTATAGTGCTAAAATTTTGCACTCTATTAGATCCAAGTCTTGTTAGTTCATATAACTAACTCATTTCTTTAAAGATTCAGCCAGGTAAAACATTTTTGGCAATTTCTCATATGTACATATATGGGATTTATTTGTAATTCCTGGCTGAGGAATTTATATGGGTGATATGGTCAATTATACACCGATTCTGATAAAATTTATATGTTTATATATAGTCATAAATAATAAATATGAACATTTTATTCATTCAGTTTTTATATATTAAATATCTTATAATACTCATATATATCTCATATCGTTTTAATCACGTTGCATATAACCAAACCTCGTCTATTTATATTTATTCATATATATAAACTAAATGAGAATTATAGTGAAGCTGAAAAATAAACAAAACAAACAAATTATGAATTTTTCAACCATATTTGTAAAAATCATTTGTATTATATTTATATGTAACATTTTATTGTTTTGGGAGTAATAATATTAATGTGGTTTAAAAATAAGTAAACTGATAGATATCATTTAATAGTTGTAGAAATAATGATATTTTTTCATATTATTAAAATTTTTTTTCTGGTAAAGATATTATAAAACACAAAATGTTTGTAGTCAGCTATACTAAACATTTTATTTAATGTAAACATTAAATGATATAAATTTAAACAAAAACATTGTTATTATGAGCATAGTGTTGTTATAATTAATGAAATGAACAATTAGAACATAATATTGTTGTAGAGACAAAGCCGTAACCATGTCTTTCAGATTGCGACCTATGATTTTTTTACAATGTTTACATGGACAGACAGCCAGATAGCCGACCAGACGCACATCGTTAAATCGACTCAGAAAGTGATTTTGAGACGTGCGACATATTTTAAGATGGAGGTCTCTTACAAACATCAGCGTAAACGTAACCACCTATGATGATGTAGGGAGTAAAAGTACAAGTGTATTTGATGTACAATTGAAAGTAATCGTCATATAATGTATAAAATACTATGGAAATAATAGGGTACCTCTTGAAAAAAAGAAAATGTTGTACACATAATTGAGTTTTACATTTCAAAATTACAGTTTAGTGGATCGAAAAAAGTGAAACTTTTTCTTTGCTTTAAGTTTCTTGATAGCTCCACAGCTTTATTTAAGAAATATCTTTATTTTTATAGTTATAAACCTTTAAGATTTGTAGAAAAAACAAACAATTAGCTTTAGAAAATTAAATATCAATGTTTCAGTGAATTTGCAAGATATCTTTTGGTTTTTCACATTTTGCTGAGACGACAAGTAAGAAGTGATAAATCAAATTACATAGATATACATACAGCATTACAATTCCACTTATGCTCTGTACATAAAAAAAATCTAAATATTCTTTTATATTTTTTGTGCAAAATTCCTCAGTGTAAATAACTAGTATAGCAACGACAGATATTTCTGTTACAAGTGTTGCAGAGAACGAAAATTTGATTATTTTGAGGTATTACTTTTTTTCATTTGTTGCTCCACAAGATAATGAATATATGGATGGATGGATGATTGACTAACACCCTATTTTGTCACGTATGAATGAATGATAACGTTTTAATGTGATTTTCCAACATTAACAGAGTATATTTGTGTGCAATTATGTGAAATCTGTGTAACGGGTGTTATAGAAAACTTACTGAATTGGAAAGTAATATTTATAATTATTCCAGAAAACATGACAAGAATACCTATTATAACAACAAAAACTATATAAGTGTCATATATTTTACAACCTTAAGCAAAGTAATGACTATATTTGCAAAAGTGTAAAGGAAAAAATCGTAATGTCATTAAATATTATTTTAAAGTGCTTAGAGCGTAAATTGATATTTGATGACATATCACTGTATAAATAGGAATGATACATATGTAAGTAAAGGAAAATATTTTAATATCTTACAGACAAGTGTACTTAGTAAAGAGTTAGCGGGAATTTTACACAAGAGTAAAGAAATGTAGTACATAAAAATTTTGTTTTTAAAAATATATTAACTTTTACAATATTTTCTTTGTTATAGTATATTTAGACTGAACATCAAAACTTGTTTAATGAGTTTTTGCACCAAAAAATTATAGAAAATTCAAGTTTTCTCATACAAAATGAAAACTACAAAACAAGTTTTCAAGGAGAGCTAATTTCAAAGCGTTTAAATTTCCTAAACAACACTGTGTTGTACAATTTTGCACAGCTATTAAGAAAAGAAAATGAAGAAATTGTAAATAAAAATGAAAAAGTATGTCAAAATTGAAAAATAAAAATGCAAAAACCGAATATTAAAAAAAAAAATACAAAATAATATAATTTTAATAACAATATAATTAATTAGCTTTTATTGCAAATAAAAAGCAAATTCATTATAATCTTCGCCTCTTTGATTTTTGAAAATTTTATAAATGTCTTATGAAAAGTGTGAACAATGATGTACGCAGAGCAAAAACATGGTTACCGCATTGTCACTACAACAATGTCATGCTCTCATTGTTCATTTTCACTAATCTTAATAATATTGAGTTCATGATAACAGTTTTTATGTTATCATTTAATGTTTACATTCAGTAACAATTTTAATATAGTTGACCACAATCATTTTATGTATTTGAATATTTATAACAGAAACAAAATATTGTTAATATCAAAAAATATAATTATTTTTACAATCATTCTTTTCCTAGTTCTTACACTATATTTTTTTAACCCATATAAGTACTCTTATTTCCATAACAATAAAATGTCACAAATAAATATAATACGTATGCGTTCTGAAAATAAGGTTGAAAAATTCTTAGCTTGTTTATTTTTAAATATATTTTGTTTCTAACGTATGTTTTTCAACTTCACTATAACTATCATTTAGTTTACATATGAATAAATATAAATAGACAATTTTTGGCTACATTCGGGGTGATTCGTGAGATATTTATTAACTGCGTTAATACTAAATAGTTTAGTTAATAATCATAGTGTAATAAAACCGGAACTTAACATTATAAAATATTTAAACACAAAACGTAAAAACTCAGATCATAACATAAAATGTTTTATTATTTTATGATTATTATGTTCACATTTGTTATTATTTGTGACCATAAACATTTCTAAAGAAACCATATAATCCAATCGTAATATGTTGCCCTTCTTTTATATTTACCATAACCATATTTTTCTCTGGGCGTGTTTTCATGGTTTTTTAATTTTTTGAAACTCTTTAACCCATTTGTGCATGAGATTCCCCAAGAACTTTTAAGCAATATTCTTTTTAAATATGTTATTTAAAATTACTATAAAAATATCTTTCAGAAGAAGATTTACTTAAAAAAAAAAAAAATAATAAGGATTTTAGAAGGAGTCCGTTATAAGGGACATTATGCGATATCGTCACTTGCAGAATGAAAATTTTTCAAACATCCTTTTGGGTGAAGGCCTTTATTACATTTGATGCATATAAAATTATATTTCTTGCCGCAGTGTGTTTCGATGCTAGGATATATAACTTTCACTCCAATCATCCTTACTACTACTTTGCACTCTACATTTAACAATTTTGGACCCAGGTGATTTAGATTTCCTTCGTGTTCATCATCACTAGCATCCGAATCGTGATCCGTATTATTTCCATCCAAAGGAAGTATTGAAAATATATTGATATTTATATTGACATTGATATTGATATTGTTATAGCGAAAAGCTCTTTATTTATTATTATTATTTTTTTTTTTTTGCACTATTACTTACTCTCCATGTTTTAAAAACTACTACACACTTAACAGAATTAATTTGAAATAAACACTTGTTGTTATGACGGTGACACATGAGATACTGAGATGCTAACTGAAAGTTACATTTTTAATTCTTCATTTTGCTATAAAGTGGAATAATAAGAACGTCCATTTAAAGAGATCTTATGTACTAATAAATTAAAATATTCATTCTGAATGTACTATTAGACTGTTTATGGTAAGCGTTACTCGACTTTTACTTTATCGATGACTTTGACTTTTTACTTTCAAGTAAATAATATAGAGCAACACTGATTTTATTGCAGGAGATTTTTTTGTCAACTTAGATACATGTGATCTTGGCATTCTAAGCCTATAGATTTATTTATTTTATTTTGTTTTTTGAATCTAGTTCTCAAGATAAACCCTTATATAGATAGAAAATATTTCTATTCACATTCCAGAAAAATATAAGTATATGTTATAATCAGGCGGTCTTCTTAAAATAAGTCAGAATCTGTTTTTTGGAGGCGAATCCTATAAACCTCTTATAAACGAAAATATGGTTTCTGAAGTTACTGCACCTTTAATACGCAAGTTTTTAAAGCATTTGCTAATTTTCTGTTTCTCATTCGGTTTTACTATTTTTCTAAAAAGATGTTATTATAGCTCATTCTCTACTAAGTTATAATTTCTTTAATAATAGAGAATATAACTATTTTACACTTTTATAAAAGATTTTTTTATGGATAAAAGTCCTAAGAAGAAATCTAGTCTGATTTCATAATAGAAGAATGCGTTTTCAGAAAGAGTAGCTTGTTTATGTATTGTGTCAGCAAATTCCAAAAAGGAAAAAAAAATAAATTTTAAAATTGAAAATTGCAAAAATTATGAAATTTTGTGTTTCGGCTGAGAAAGTGCCACTGTTTTTTTCTATAAAATGAAATTTTCCTTTATTATATATAATTTTACGTTTCTCTGACATAACTTTAGAACAGACATAACTTTAGAATTAAAAACAGCTCCAAACACTGAATAGGACTAAGTACAGACTCTCCCGAATTTGACCTATTTTATATAAAAATTTTTAATTAAGCCTATATATTCTAAATTCCCAAATCATCAATCTACGAACAGAATGTAGTTTCGGAAAGGCTAATATCATTCAAAAAGTTTGTGTGCTTTTGTCCAATCTATGGTCTTTATGGACAAAGTTCACAAAAATTATATTTTTGGTATTTTACGTGCTTTTTTTAGGAACTGTAGGGCTGTTTTTACAAAAGTCATAAATTTTACTAAACTTTATCATTTAAAATAATAAAGTCAACAATTACCGAAAATTTTAGCAGGATATCTTAATAAGCAAAGATTTTATTAGAGATACAATATTTGTAGTTTCTTCAAAAACAATATTTGAATAAAGCTCTAAAAATAAACTATTTTGTCCAGCTGACATAATTCTTACTTATATACAAAAAGAAATCAATATCTTTTACAGAACCAAAACTACGCTACTTTAAGTTGTTATATGCCACGAAAAATTGATTTTTTTATTCGCTGTTTAATACAAACATACATTTGCATATTGCACAGTGTCCCACTCAAGAAATGAAACGGAAATAAATCTGTAGATTGAGAGCACCTGGTCTATTATATGCATCAAATTCAAATGTATATGGCTTTTGATTCCGTAAAGATTTTTTTCAGATTTATTTCTGTACACGATTTTGTTATTCGTTGTTAATAGACCATAAAATAATTATCGTGTGAAATTTGGATCTGTTATAGGAAAAACCTTTACCAAGGTATGTCCAAAAGTAAAAATGTTAATATTTGAAACTCAGTATCTCGTAAATTAAAAGAGATTACCTATATATACGACAATGTATTTTGTAGATCTTGATAAGCAGCATCAACTCAAAAATCTTTCAAATTGGTTTACATATAACGAATCAAGATTGTTTTAAATATTTGTCATACCAGAGATGTCCAACTTTGGGACTCGCCCCATTTCGTCTACATTGTTCAAGTTCAAAACTTAAACTTCACTACACTTCTACTATCACTGTGGAAATTTCATCGCATTCTGCAGAAGAAATTTTTTATTTAATTATGAATTTTCAACTTCCACTATAGTAGCATGATTTTGAATTTTTTTGTGGCTTTATTTTAATTTTAAAATCATTTCTGTGAAGATACTAAAAGTATAAAATCGTTATATGTTCTTAAAAAAAATTTTATTTTAGAAAAAAAAAAAAAAATTAATTTACAATTTCAAAATTGTTTATTTTCGACTTCGATCTTTTTATTCGATAGATAATTTTGTCTCTTAACTAATTGAGTAAAAATTCTAAGAACCTGACAAAAATGTATTAAAAAACTGGAACAGGATTTTGAAAAAATGAGACAGTTGACATTTCAAATGCAAATGACTTGTAATCTGTAAAAGATAATTGGCACATCTTATCGAGGGCTTTAAGATGTAAAAATATTTGAAATCGAATAAGAATCAAATATTTGGCAAGGGACTGAATATTTGCTATGTGAAAGGCATTAGAAGTTACAGATTTATTTCGAAAAAATTTCCATTCCGCCCCACTTTGTAATAATAGGTAAACTACTAATCAAAACTAACAAAATTTATGAGACTTATAGAATATTAAGTTACTCCAAAATCTAACTTTTAACTCAAATTTTACCAGTTTGAAACAACTAACTTTTAGTGTAAAAGTAGTTCGCTAACATTTTGAGATGCCACGTTCTATAATACCGTTTTTCTGTGGAGGATATTTATTGATACAAACGCTTAAAATGTTCGGTAAAGACATTTAAGTTTTTAGAAAAAAATGCAATTGTGAATGCAAAAAGTGCATTCGGAAAACATATTTTTCAGTCGCGTTATTCCCATCTACGTGAAATGATAGCAAACTATATCAGACAAAGTTTAAGCTTAAAAAAAAAGAAACGGGCCCAGTAAATTAGCTTAACTACGTAGGAATATTTATTGAGTATTTTAAACCATGTTTCCAAATCAAAAACTGAAAATAGCTTTTCCATTTTTTGGGACATATAGTCACAAAGAAGTGCATATTTAATTTAATAAAAAGTTTTTAAGGATACTTATAACAGATCAGAAATATAATTGTAATAGACAAAAGTCGTAATAACCACTTGAGTTTTTTAAATATGGAGACGAAAATCCGGGCAACACCAGATTGAAATTGCTAATTCAGGAATAAATTATAGCGTGATTTTCTAAGTTTTTAAAATAAAACTAAAAATATAAACTTTGATATAAAACTATAATATAAGGTCGTCTTCAGAGTATCACTTTTAAGTCCATATATAACTATGTAGAATATCATTTTGCCTTTAGTTTTTTATAAATTTAAAGAAAAATATCAAAAATTTTTTAAAATCAATAAAAATATTTTCTATTAGAAAAGGATATCACTGCAAAGTAGTCTTCTAACTAAACAATTTTTTTTAAGTTTTATACCTATATTGCGTTTTCGTTTAACAGTAATTTAAATCTATATTAAGGTAATCAAATCTTTGTAACTTTTAAAATTTTTTATTTTTTGTTTTCTTTACTAACGACATAACTTTTGGGGTTTAGATTTAAAAAGAACGACCTTTTTTATACCAAAAGAGCCCTTTATGTTAAAAAAAAACACAAGTAAAGGGAAAAAAAACATAGCAATTTATTCTTTTTCTGAGGGTTTAAACAAAATAAGAAAAGCAACAGTTTGTTTGACAGAAAAAAAACTAAATCTGGTAGACTAACAGCAAAATTAAATTTCGAAAAGTTATTTTTATTATTTCTTGTAATTTTTCTTCAGCTTGCCTTAAAGTAAATAAAATTTTAAGGAAAAATAAAAATTAAAAAGCAAATACATAAATGTATATAAATTTTGGTTAATATTTATTGGGATAAAAAATGTAAACTGAAAATTGATTTAAGATGTTTGTAAAAATGGTTAATTGAACAAAATTATCTATATTAAACAAAGTTACTTATGAATAAAATTATTAAATATAAAACTAAAATATTTTTTTTTTCTTTCTTCAGACTACACTCTTATATCTGCCTCACCGTGCAACAGTCTGTATGTGTGTAATATCTTGTTAAGCTATATTTTAGACATGTTCATGAAAGCCAAACCAGCCTAATAACAATCATCATTAATGAAACGGAAAATGTTTTAGACTTATCTCCTTAAATTCAAAAAAATTATATCTGCTTACCTAGACAATATTTAAAGCAATCAAAATGGAGTTTTAACAAAAGTAAATCAGTAGTTAAATACCAACACATAAAAACTCCCTATCAAAGATACACAGTCACAATAACTGTCATACTAAATAAAAAAAAAAATCTAACAATATGAACATCATGACCAATTGCATCTGTATAGAACCTCTTTAATGTTATAACAAACACAAAGAAACAACATACATATAAAAACTCAATAAAAAAAATCTAAAAAAAATCTAAAAAAGGGAAAACCTTACCTCAACACACTACACACTCGTATACATAAATACATGTCTTGCCAAAATAGTGTAGAAAAAATAAAAATAAAGCTATGGGATAAAAAGATATTGCTTCATTTTCTTGACATTATTGAAACTAAATTGCAGAAAATAAGACAAAATAAAAAAGAAAATTGTTGAATAGATGAAGATGGAAAGTAAATGATAAAAGAGAAGATTCTTAATGAGATCGAAAGAAAGTGTATAGTATATAATAGTAGACTTTTATATATAAAAATGTATTTTGTACTAACATAATATGGTCTTCTTCATTGTTATTGCGCTCGTTACATTGGTGAGGGGTAAGTGTTAGTTCTAGAATTTTATTTATGATTTATTTGCTTAATCAAATTAACTATTTGTGATACAATTTATAGTCTGCCATTAATTCCAACTCAACATTATTTTGATTTATTGCTATTGGATGGTAAAGAAAATAAATTTGTAACTGTTGGTACATAAACACAAAGCTAAAAAATATTGTTAACACCAGTGGTTATTGAAGTTTAAAAATTAAATTAATAACATTTGTATTTGATTCAAATATTAAACATTATAAATAACACTTAAATGAACCATATTTTATAAACAAATAATTGAATATTTTTACATTTTAAATTATTGGATCAATACAGGAGCTCCATTTAATTTTATTTTGTTTGTTATTTTGAATTTCTAATAGGGAGAGATTTTCATATACTGAGAAGCTGTATAAAGGCTGTGCAGTTTTTACAGACGGATCGAAAATGGATATTAGTGCTGGTGTAGGGGTCTATATTATAGGCTTCCTGATAGCTATAGCGTTTCTTAGGTCCATGGAACTAGCAAGAATAATCGTTGAAAAAGAACTCTGAGGTAACTCTCTACGTGGATAGCCAAGCAGAACTAAAAGCCTTAGATACGCACTTCACAAAATCTAGGCTTGTCCGGCAAAAAGGCACTTAAAGAGTTGACGGAGGGAACTTAGGGAGTGAAACACTGCTGGGTATCAGGCAGTTGTGATATCATTGGCAATGAAATAGCCGATGAAATGGCAAGACAGGGCAAGACTCAGTGAAGATTCGAGAACTGATCTTAGATAAAACCAATCAGACTTGAAGAATAAAGCGGACTGTAAGGTTTCGAAGACGTTACGGTTACAAAGCAGGTACGTCTATCCTCTTGAGTTTGAATAGGGAGAACTTAAAGACCTTGACAGGTGTCATAACTAAACACTGTATTATAGGAAAGATAAGATCTAAATAGGACTTTGGCACTTCTTAATTTTGAAAAAAAATGCGAAGATGTTGATGAGGCCAAGTCGATTGAACACAATTTGTGTCTTTGTGTGGTAGTCAATTCCTCGACGGTTTGAGTGATGTTCTGCATAGGAAACTTGAAAACGTCATAGGCTTCGTTATGGGAATTGGATGGCTTAGTGGGCGATAAGTAAGGGCGGAAATATTTCCTAACATAATTCCATTTCCTAACAACTTATACTTCTTTTTCTTTCTCTCTTAATCCTTAAATATTTAATCCTTTCCAATTTTAAAATTCTTTTCTGAAGGGCCTCACAATGGACTGTTTTTGGTCTCTGGGTGGAGATATGGTATTTTAACAATATCACATTAATCTTTTCTATATATCTAAATATATATATATTTAGCCTATATCTTGTATTACATAGTAATATTTTTCCTGTATAATTATACTGCAGAAAGAAGTCCAAGAAAAAATTAATAAACATATGTAGTTGGTTCATAGATTATGTTTATCAATTTCGTAAGTGTTAAAAATAATACTCATAATACCATATTTGACTGAATAATTGTTTAATATTTTTACATTTTGAGTATTATGAGTATTTCTTCCGTATAAGTTGCATTAAATAAAATATGGAGGTATAAAAAACAAAACCGTTATTTATTTCATTTTTCCTTTGAGCTCCAATGCTTGGTTGCTCTTTTACGTTTGACGTGGTAGCTTGTGATTGTCGTAGTGTTTAATTGCCATGCAAAAATTAAATACTTAAATTTACGCAAGTTAAATAAAACAATTGAAATATATTGATTTAAAATGGTTAGTAGTATAAATTGTTTTATATGCGATAAAGGCTTTTTAGGAACTTGGAACACTTTTGTAACCACTTTAAATTTCATTTGGCGTTAGAATAATTGAAGGAACATTTTTGGTATTATGGTTCGCAAAGTGCTGTTGATAATCTTAATCGTTTTATATAGTACTTTGAGAATCATAATACCAAAAATTTTTCTTTCAATTATTCCAACTTCAAATGAGGTAAAAAAAATTCTAATCAGTCAATTCTTAATAAGACAAAGATTGGAAAGTCAATTCCGAGAAAAAAATGTTCCATGAGAAACAACGATAACTACTTATTACAACCATAGCATCATATGTAGAAGCTAATAGTATCTCATTTTCCGTCGCAAATTATTCGGAAATGGAAAAAAAATTGTTTGATTTCTGCAACCGTAGAATTGGTAATATTTTGTATTTTTAAGTTCATATATATTATCTTTTTATATCATTATTTTATATACTTCAAAACAGGAATTTGATAATATCGTCAAAAGGTTAAAAGTTGGGTTAAAAAATATATAATTTAAAATTATAGTAAGAAACATATTTGATTTGTTCATAATGAATTTGGTAATTCAGATATTGTTTAGTTGATAAGCATATTGCATTTTTTCTTTTTTTATTTGTGGATCGAATGCCTTCCAGCATCTCCTAAGTAGGAATGTATCAGAAGACAAGTTTGACGTTTATTGGATAAAATGCCAAAATACAGATTTCAACATATGAAGGAGTCCAACCCAATTAAAAACATCTTAAAATAATGGCCGAAATACTTAAAACCAACTTAGCATTCTTTTTTAAAGGTTGCAATCGATTTTATAAAATATATTGTCTTTGAATGAAGGTAAAACCTGTTAATAACTTATTTTATAAATTTTTGAAAAAAATTTAATTATTAATCAATTTAGAGTTTCTTTATTAGCCATTTGTGAATCCCTACCTTTTGAGATATGTAAAGAGAAAAAATTTTTATTAACAAATCTGTAAGAAAATAGTGAAAGCAAATACATTTTTGTAAAAAAAAAAAAATAATTTTTCATATCAATTTCAGAGTGCTGACTTTGAACATTTTGCACGGCTAGACGAATTGATAAAATCTAAAAATTTTTCAGCATATTATTTTTGAAAGTATTAGAAATTACAAAATATAAAAAAAAATCCTCCATATATCTTAGGACTTATTACTATAAAAACGAAATAAAGATAAATTCTAAAAAATTAAAAATTTAAATGTAAATATCTTTCTAACTGTAAGAGATACCTTAGTTGAGAACTTGATTTGTAGAAGTTAGATTTTTTTAAAACTCTTATATATTCGAAGTCAACTTTGATACTCTGTAATTTTCTTCATATTATTACAGGGTGACTACAGTGGTTTATAAGATACTAATTTGTTACTAAAAATTTCATATTGGCGGACTTCAGCGATTATATTATCTTGCTTATTTTTGCATTTTATTTTAGTCAAATCATAAAAGATATATAATTGTTTATCAACAGTCAGGAAAGATAAAAAATCGGTTAAAAATATTAAAGTTATTGTTATATATAGTTTGTTATATATAGTTTGCATTGATATTGTTGTAAACATAAAACATTTGAAAAATTTATTTTATCTTAATATACACATCTATCCATTTATAAAAGTACTTAAGGCCACATTTTCGGGAGGATATATATATTAATGATTTCAATTAAATTTATCACACTGCATAACTAAATCAATTTATATAAAACTTATCTTTTGCACTGTAATCAAAAAACAGACGGATGGACGCTAGCGTAGAAGCGAAAAAATCCTAAAATCCCAAGAGTAAATGGGTTTACTTATTTGTGCTTAAATTATTTAAATAAAATATAAAACAAATCATCCTCATTATTCCTCGAGTGAAGTGCTATTTGCCATGCCTTTGAAATAAATATGCACTGTAGACACTATCCAATAATAGCGAAGACGTCAGCGAGATTGAAAGGATTCTTTAAGTGAATGCCATTAACCGTATAACTCCGGATTATAGGCTTGGATTCATCATAGCTAGTTGAATTAAAATTTAATTTCAACAGAAATATGTAAGAAATATGATTGGAAAAAGAGCGCCAATCTACAGTAAGCCAAATTTGCATAGTACTTATTTAACCACAATATCAATCCGTAATTTTGAAATGACGATTTCTATTACTCGAATCAAGGAATTCTTTATACTAGTTACATATTTAACATTTGGATTTTTTTTAAATTTAAATCTTAACACCTTAGGATTCTACGTATACAATGAGAAAAACCTCATGAAATTCATTATTTTCCCTTGTTCCTTAACAGTAGAAAGCTTTAGCAAAAATTCCCTTAAACATGTAACTCAGCAAAACTAATCCGTATTTAAAACGAAAATACTATTTCTCTTTAATCTCATTATTATTTATCTGTCCATAGACTATTTTTGCGAACACATGACAAAATGTATGAACTACACTAAATATATGTATCTACAGAATTTGTTATTTGCTTTGCTTACGTTTTAAATCAATTTCTTTGTTTGGATTTCTTTTTTTTTCTGGATTTTAGGTCTTGGCTTGAAGGGAGGGTTTTTAGAATTTGATTGTATGGGAAATGATAATAGCGTTGACACAAATTGAGATAATGAAATGTCTTTTTATTTATTTATTTATATATTTATTTTTGGTTTTTCTTTTTTATTATTTTAGTCATCATATAGAATATTTGTATGAGGGCCAGTACCTAAACGTGTGACTATGTACGTGTAGATGTCTAAGTAAATATTTATGTGTATTTATTTTGGTATTTAGGGATTAACTTTATATTGATGATGTAGAAAAATGGTATTTTATTTAAAGGTATTTGTAGCTACTTGTTGCCTATGTATGTTTCTTTTCTAATACTTTAACTGTCTTGAATGAGATTAAGCAAAACAAACAGACACCCACAATTTAGTTTGGTTGTTGTATATTTTATATCTTTTTGGTTTCTTTAAAATTTGTTTTTGTTCTTTTTCTTGTTAAATTTAAGTTTTTCAATTTGGAAAAGAGGATTTTAAAACATCATAAATAATTTTTGAAGATCATTATGTCACGGAAATCATTTGTAATTCATAATGCTGTAGATTGAAATGTAGGACAACTTGTTGAAAGTGAAGAGTATAAGGGATTGTTTTGTGTTTGCTCAATTAACCCTTTACTAAAGTAGAAAATGGAGGAAACTCCCATTGAGAGATAGATACTTAATTTTAATTTGCTTGATTATCTTTTTTGTAACTTAAATATTTGAAGTTGTTTGTTTACAATTTTTTGTTTTGTTAAATATCAATTACTTAGTATAACATATTATTTTGGTATATATTTTTAATATTTATGGGCTCCATTTTTTTATGCTTCTGAAATAATTTTTATATTAATCATACGTAATACATAATTCTTAACGAATTAATTGCTAATATAAGGTACCCAGCGCTATCATGAGATGAGAAAAAAGAAGCTAAATTGAATTCAAAAAAGGCTAAAAAGAGCTAAATGTATTTAAAAAATAAAAGGTGTTGCAATAAATTTATGAATAAAGCACAGAACGGCTACCAGCAAAATGACCCAATTAAAAATTGTTCAAAAAATTCACATACAAATTTAGGTTATGTTTCATATGAAAGATTACTTAATATTTTTAACTGATTTACAAATTTTTAGGTGATTTTTTGAGATTTTTTTTTCTCTTTTTTTTTAATTACATACACAGAAGTAAGATTGAGTAGAAAATATTATCATTTGAATACATTTTTGTTCATTATAGAATAGTAATTATTAATATAGTTGTATTAGAGTTCTTGTAATAATAAAATTAAATGCATACTTCAATTTGTATTTTCTGGAATCAGTTGGTCAGTTGGTCAGGATAACGGAATTAAATTCATACCTCAGAACGAAATTATAACATTCAAATTATAATAAAACTTATTTAAAAATGTAAATATATATTTTTTAAGTAGATAAACGTAAAAGTATACATATTATAATACAATACAATGTATACATATTTTGAAAATATTTCATATGAATCATTTTGTTGTATCTATTATAATATACCGATATTCCAATCAAGTTATAAGGTAGTACACTCAATCGACCAAATTTAATTCCATTATTGTTAAGTATAAATAATCTCGGTTAAATGATTCTGCCAAATAAAATTAGTAATAGCAAATAGGAAACTATTTTTTCGTTGTTGAAATACTAAAATTTTAGCCATTCTTAGGCAATTTTTATTATAAAAAAAGATATAGAAATAAAGCTAGAAGCTAAAACGGAAATTTTTAGGCTAAAAGCAGAATTAGAATGATAGATTTATCCTTAAAAAGTATAAACTGACAAAATTGGAAAAACCGTATATTTTTTCTCATATTTTTAAAGATCGCATCCAATATTCTCAGATACAATTTTTCGGATGTTTCTGTACATATCAATCCCATTTTTAAACTGGAACTAGTTGCAAATTTATAATAAAAAAACTTGAATATATTTACTATTACTTACAAAAATACTCATATGCAGTTAAATTTAACATACTTCTTCACAAAAAATTGAAATAAAATTAAAATATTTGTAAAAGTAACGAATTTGAAAATCCTTAATTCGCGCTGTAGATATTTTTCAATATTCTAAGCATTTTTCCATAATATATTTAATAGTGTAAATACGAAAAAATTTATTTCAATCACTGACCTTTTATATTCGTATCTTTTTGGGCTAAATTGGTTAAATATGATACTGTGCAGCGTTTGCTTCATGAAAGTATTTAACTTGTTTAAAATTTTTGTTATACATAAAATAAAAGGCGTTTTATAAAATAAATTAACGATGCGTACAAACGAGTGCACTGGTCAACACAATTCTTATTTTCTTTATTTTTTTTCTGTTATTGGATATTTCTATGGCTCTGACTATAAAAAAAATACTGGGAGATTCCTAACAGCTTTACTTTTTGAAATATATATTATTATATTATAT
Organism: Protocalliphora azurea; assembly: GCA_932274085.1. Taxonomy (NCBI): domain Eukaryota; kingdom Metazoa; phylum Arthropoda; class Insecta; order Diptera; family Calliphoridae; genus Protocalliphora; species Protocalliphora azurea. The sequence goes on along the minus strand of OW026523.1, from coordinate 107,131,962 downwards.
ATTATATATATTATTTTGGCAAAAAATTAATATATAACAAAATTTCTTTCGAACACTATCAAATGATCTTTGAATGAACGACTTTATACAGATCTCGTTGCAAACTTCAGTAGTGGTCTGCCATCATATGTGAGACCCACCTTAACTGAAAACGCTCTTCCACTGTCCGAAGACTCTGATGAAATCTTTCATCCTGCTCCTCACTAAAATCACCCAGGTTTTGTGGAAATCTGTCTAAATGAGAGTACAAGAATTAAATTTTTATGCTCATGTTATACTCTAGCTCTTTTACCCTAGCTCGGTAGCATACACTCAACAAGCTCAACATGATCGTCAGATTACTCACAATCAAAACAAATGAATTCCAAGCTTTGGATTCGACTTTAGCCATGGATTTGATAAAATTAGGATGTTTCGCAAGTTGGCTAAACTGTGGTCCATCAAAAATAGTAGTTTAAAATTTTCTGTACTTAATACTGGAAACTTGCGTTAAGGAAAATTGAAAGATTCACCAATTTTGTCAAGCGGCTTCACAAATTGTTTCGTTATGCCGAGTTTGATATGAAGTGGTGGAAGTATGGTGCAGTCACGAATAACTAAAGGTACGTTTATTATATTCTTTATACCAACTTTTAGCTCTTCCCGCACTGGCAAAACTTTTTCTGAGCAATGGTGTTGTTTGTCACGACTGCCCCAGATGAACATGAAACAAGGGAACTTTGTGACCAAAAAGAAAGTTAACCATTTTCAACACAATTGCATCTCTCTTTCCACTGGACTATAATTGTAGACATACCACTCATTTCTACATACAATATGAGGAAGACAAGGCTTGTCGTGATTACATAATTTTATTTTAAAGTATTGATGGGACGCAGTTTTCACAAATTCCAACAACAACAAAATATATTTTAGTGTCCAATAAAAAACAAAAATCTAAGTAAAAATAGTAAAGGAGGGTATTTAGCTATAACTCAAAAACAAAAGCTGCTAGGGAAAAATTATTGCCGTATTTAAAAAATACGTGCCAATTTGAGATAGAAAAAAATCACAGAAAATACACATTTTTTTGGTTAAGCAATGTTATTTACCACTGTATAACTATGAATTTTAGTTGAAGAATAATGTTTATTGTAGATTTATGAAATTTTGATATAAAATCGTCAAATTTAGAGAAAAAAATCACTGAAATCATCGAATTGGTTATCTGAAATGCCAATAAATTTTCAACATCAAAAATTAGGGTTTTATATTTTTTCTATTCTGTTTTTAATTTGTGCTGAAATTTTAAATTAAAAAGAAATTAACAAAAACTACATTGATTTTATTTTAAAGGCCCATTATGATAGTCTTGTAGTATCTATTAAATCCGGAGACTTATATGAATATGTTAGGTACAGTTTATGTGACTTTATTTAAGTGCATTAATGATATACGAAATTTACTGTATTTGTATAAATTTGCAATAAATGACATTTAGTACTTCTTTTTAAATGTTTCTTATGTATCTTAAAATGGAAAGTTTTAATAAAAATTATAAAAGGGTTTAGATTTTTTGCTTCCCATTTCATACATTAAAGAGTTCATAATTGAATCGATTATGATAATATGTTGATTCTCATAAATATTTATTACTTTAGTTTTAATTTATTCGAAGAGAAAAATCTATAAGGAATACTGGAAATGGTTCTGAAATGAAAATGAAATGAAAAAATCGTCAAATTTAAATGTGAACTAAAGTTGCTTTTGTAGATTTATCAAAAGAAATCCCGTAAATCTCAAAAAAACTAATAAATTTCCAAAAATGCGATTTTTTACTTTTACAACAAAAAATTAAAAATATATGGGATCTGATAAAAAATGGAAACTTTTTGGATTTCAGCTTTGCAATTTGAGAAATTAAAGCGAAAATGGGAAATTTATGAAAAAAATAGTTCTAGTTCGATACACCCAGGTCCCCGAGTTCCAGTCAATAAATTTTCTTAATCTTTTCCTTCAAAATATTTTGTTTTTATCTGTTTTTCAGAAAAATAATAATATTGGCAAAAAAATCTACTTTTTTTAATAGTTCAAATTCAAATGTTATAAATTTTGATTTTAAAAGTTATATGCATTTGATATTAAAAAAAAAATGGGTGAAACTTGGACCCGCTAGAGCGAAAAAAACTTCACCAAGGTACGTTAAAAAATAAAAATTTTTATCTCTCTTAATAACCTCTGGTAATATCAATATCTCGTAAACTAAAAGAAATAATATATGCATGCGAAAATACTTTTTGTATATGTGTCTTGTCCAGCAGAATCAATGCGAATAAAAATCTTTCAAATCGGTTCAGATATAACGAAAAAAAAATTTGCATTCCCTAGGTGCCCAACTTTGAGACTCTGTGGACTCCCGGTAGGTCTATATGGTCCAAGCTCAAAACTTGAACTGACCTACACCTTTGCTATCACTGTATGAAATTTCATTTCAATCAGCCCAGCCATTCCGAAACATTGTTCGCCTGCGTTTGGCTTAATGCTTTTTATTTATTCTCTTGTCAAATTGAGTTTAAAACTGTAAAACGAAATATTCCCTTTGTGTGAGTTTCTACATATTTTTTTTAATAAGTTTGCACAAAGGAAAAATTATAATATTATACAGAAAAACTATAATATTAGCTGTAATTCTAATATATTTTTAGTTAATTTAGTATCATTTCCTTTTACGTAACAGCTGTTGTCAACGTAGGTGAATGTGAATACCAATGAGGTAAAGAAATTTTCTTAGCTTTTTTAAACTATCATGACTTTTTTTACCTAATGTTTAGTATGAGGTTAGTATTTTCTAATAAGGTCTAATCGATGTTAGGAAGAAATAAAATAAGTTTTGAGTGAAGTATTATTCGCTATTACGGGTCATCTTGACTTTGAGAAAACTTTACAATCTGTTAGCCGATTCATATCACGTCCGTGGGGAGTAATTGTGGCATTCACTGAGTGTTACGTAGCTCGTCCACATAGTTCTCCCGTAAAAATTCTCAGAGATTCAAGTAAATAAAAATTAATTTATCGAATTTTCTAGGACAATTCGTACTTTTTGTGAAATAATAATAATAATAACAATAATAATAAGATAGCGAAAAATACTCGAAAAATATCGTATATATGTAGATCTTGAGTCAGTCTTAAAAAAATCTTAAAAAGTCGAGTGTATTCTTAACTCTGCTACTGTTCTGTTGCTTTTTTATTTTTGAGCTGTTTCTACAAGTATAAGAATAAGGATCTTAGATTTAATCATGTCTTTGTCAAATACTAAAAGCAAACTTTCAAATCACCTTCAACGAAATTAAAATTTTTCCACAATTTTTGGAGTTAAGATTTAGGGAATATCTAAAAAAGATGTTTTAAATTTTTGCAAATTGTTATGTGGTGTTCACAAGCATATCTACGACCCACACTATTCGCTTTTTCGAGTGAAAATAAAAAGTATCATTTAGTAGTAAAGTATAATAAGTATGATTTCAGTGAAAAATTTTTATTAAAAAATAAATTTTTTAATGAAAATTGGAAATCTCAGAAAATCTTTTTTATTATTTTTATCAGGTTTTGATAAAGAAAAACATGCATTTTTCGTGTATTATTGGATTGAGGTAAATAAATTGATTTTTGGTGAAAAATTACATTTTTAGTGAAAAATTACATTTTTAGTGAAAAATGTGATCTATAGTAAAAAATTTTCAATGATAAATTAAATTTAAAGCGAAAAATCTGAATTTTGGTGAAAAATTAATGTTCCTAATAAATCTATACCATTTTGTACTAAACAAAATTTAATTAATTTTATGATAACATTAATTTTCTTTTTTTGAAGTTAATAAAATTACTTGAAATTATTCACTAAATTACGAGTTTAATTTTCTTTGTATAATTACTACTTAATGTAGCACACCCTAAAGAAATTTGCCATTTGCGTCTTTAATGCTACATGATACAATAAAAACATGCTTGTTGAATTACCTGATGTAATCTTAAATGTCAGTCAACATTAAAAAAAAAAAAAAATTATTTTCTTATGCATAATTCACGTTAATTACAATAGTCCAAAGATTAATGAGACTAGCACTAAAACTAATGTTTCACATAAATTTAATATATTATAGGATCAACCTTATAGGCTTTAAATGAGACACAGTGACGCAAAATTTTTGGTAATAAATCTTTATCTCCTAAGAGAGAAGAGTTGTACATGACAACCTAAGATTTCAGAAAAATCATCCTGTAGTCATCCCCTTATAACACGAGATAAGCTACAGGGTGTCAAATTTGACTACATAGAATATGTAAAAGTTTAAAAAAATCGTAACTTCTACAAATCAAGTTTTTTGTAAAGTGATTGGCGAGATAAAGAAAAAGTACGTTTACTGACCTAAGTTATTTCTTACAGTTAAACAAATATTTAAGTTTGAATTTTTAATTTCTGATGTTTTGCAGAAATAAATCCTGAGTTGTATGACGGAAATTTTTTTTCTAAAATATTTTATAAGTTGTTATATATTATGAAATAATGTGCTGAAAAAATTTGTTGATAATCTTAATTCATCTAGAAGTGAAAAATATTCAAAATCATATGAAAAATTGCGTTTTTTTACAAAAACACATTTTTCTAAATTTTTCTATTTTTTTTTTTAATATATATATATATATACATATATTAAAAGACAAGTGTTTAATAAAGAATTTTTCAATTGATTTAAGTTTGCAATCTATACACAAAATTGGTCAAAAATGGTGAATTTTAGAAAAAGTTTTATTTTTATCATTTAAGGAAAAATATCACGCGAGTTTTTCTAAATTTATTAACGACATTCAATCATAAGATATACTTGGATTGATTTGACATTAAATTGCGTCCGATCTAGCTAAAAACGAATGCAGGAGGGTAGATTTTATGAAAAAAGTCAAGTTCTAAAATGACTTTTTTATATTGCATAAAAAAACTTATTAACATACCACGTTTACTATTATTTAATATACAGTTCGTAAAGTGAGTACCGATCTTTCATTCCACTAAAAATCATATAAAAAGCTTCGCAAGCCAATTTTTGACAATTTTCCAAAAATAAACATTGTTCAATAAATTTAATAGATTATTATGAATATTATTTCGTTGCACAAACAACACGCTTCAGTACAATTGTATGGAAATGTACGGTAATATAATATAAAATAGTGAATTTATTGAGTTAACTTGAGTTGTCAGTTTTGAAGCCATTATATTATGCTTTTAAAACAACCTATATACACATTTTATATGTCATTGAATTGGTAAATAAGTGTATCTTTATATTCTGAATATTTTATAATTTTTTGAGGAGTAAAAACCCATATTTTTTGATATTACATGAGTAATATGCTTTTCCCTGCAATGTAAAAAAGTTATTTAAAAAATCTATTTTTTTTATAAAATCTGCAATCCTGTATTCATTTTTGGTTGAGCAAGAAACAGTTTAGTGTCAAATCGATCTAAATCCATTTATTATTAAATATCGTCAACAAATGAAAAAAATAAAAAAATTGCGTGAAATTTTTTTTATTAGTCGATGAACACGCTTTTTTATAATCAATTTAATATTTCTTTATTAACCTTTTTATAAATCCGTGTCTTTTGAAATATGTAAATAACGAAATAATATTCATAATAATCTATTAAATTTATTGAACAATGTTTATTTTTAATAAAAAAAACTTTAAGAAAAAAAAAATTAATGAATTGTGTTATATTTTTGTAAAAAATAGTAATTTTTCGGACTAATTTCAGAGTGTTGATTTAGAATATTTTTTACGTCCATACAAATTGAGATAATCAAAAATCAGTATATTATTTCGGAATACATTGCAAATTACATAATATTAAAAAAAAATGTATTTTTTCTTCATATACCTTAGGACTAATTCGCGAAAAACGAAATAAAGTCGAGGCAAAAAATAAAAAATTTAAAATTCAAGCGTAAAAATCTGTTTAAGTTTATCAGATAATAGATCTTTGTCTTGCCGAACACTTTATAGATATATAAAAATCTTTGAAATTCAACTTGATTTTTAGAAGTTACGATTTTTTTAATTTTAAATACTCGAGATAGTCAATTTTAACACCCCGTAGCTTATCTCATGTTATCACGGGGTAACTGCAATATGATTTTTCTGAAAACTTGCGTCCTTCTCATAACTCTTTCATATATTTTAATTTAATTATTGTCAAAAATTTTGCATTGGGCTCCACTGTGCCACAAAACAAACAAAAACAAACAAAACAATTGAGTGAAAAAAACTATCATTATATAAAAATAAATGCTAATTAATTTGATAAATTTTCACCATGTTTATAACGAGTTATAAACTTTGCATTGTTTAAAATGAGCCTCTTTTAAACCAAATGCCTTCATGGTATAACTAAATACCGACTATAAGCAAAAGCACAACAGGTGTGCTTTAGTTGAGTTTTTATGACAAGTCAACAACCACCATCTATATGCCGGAGATGATAAATTGGCAACAATTAAAACCACTGGCTGTAATGATGAGCTGACACTATGGTTTTGTACTGTTAGACACACATATGCATAAATTCCTATACATACAAAAATATATAGAAATAAAGATTTTAATAGCCACTTTAATATATTCACACTAATACATACTTATTTCTAATTTTAACTGTCTTTATCTTTAAAGCTTTAATGGGGAAAAGAAGAGTGAAAAGGAATTTACTATTGTAATTGTTGAATATGGGTGTATTTATCCTTATACAGTTGCTTGAGTGTGTAAGTATTTGAAGGTATATAAAAGTGCACATGATAGTGTGATTATGTGGTTTGAGAACAGTAAGAGAAATTTTAATGCAAAAAAAAAAAAAAAAAAACATTAGCATTAACTAATTACATGTTACTTCTTTAAGTAGTTGTTGTAGTTCATTTGTGATGCCGTTGCCTACGTAAGGCATTTAATGTTGTCATCATTACTTTCATGTAATAACAACATAACAACGACTAACACATAAGTAAACATACTTTAAATTTACAATGGCAAGCAAGCAAAAGGAACTAAATTATATAAAAAAAAACAAAGTTATATTAAGAAAATAATAATAATAAAAAGATTTACGATTGAAAGCTTTATGTATATTAAAAAACTTAATTCTCCCCTTACTTTTAAAAACTGCGGTATCTCTAATCTATTTGTTATATTTTGTTTTTCACTGTAGTTGCATGCATGCGGCTTCGTATGGTAAATACTAAAGAGGAAAATAATGAAACCATTTATTAAGTAAAATGTGTTGCAGTCTACTGCGTAATGGTATAATACTAACACAAGTGTATTTGTATGTAACCTAGTATATGCATTAAATGCAATCTGTGTTAATATGTTTTTGCTACAAAAACGCATGAATATATAAGTATGTCGTTTGTTCTCTGTATATAGCACTTAAGTTTAAGAGAGCAATACATGGCTTCTAGTTAACCCAAGTTCTTTTTTATACATTAAGTATTACAACTACTGATATTTTGTTTGTGTGGTTGTTGTTTTTATTAGTTTGTTATATGGTTGTTATATTCCTTTTGTCTTTATTTCTTACTGTTGTTATACAGTTTTTATTATGTCACCAAAGTGTATAGAAAAAATATACAGGAAACAATAACCCAATTTTTTCTTACATTCTTACATACATACCAGGCTTGGGAGTAATTATTATATTCAGTAACCTATTACATATATATTTATAATAAACCTATAATTTTTAAGTGAAATCTTTAATTGAAAAATTCTAATTACAATTAAATGTAGTTGTAATTGAAAAAAATGCAATTGAAAATTCCAATCACAAACTAAATACGTAATGAATAAATTGTTTTACAAATTAACGGCTGCATGAAATTAAAAATATGCAAAATATGTGCACTCTTTTAGATTTATAATTTTTCTATACGTAAACAAATTAGCTTCGAAAACTTATTTGCATTTGCTATTATTCTCAGTAACTAAGTGCTAAGTTTTATTTCCTTAAAATAACGCTAAATTAACTTCAAATATATAATTCAAATTTATTATCGAAGAACATGTTGGACATATAAGATAATTGCTAGGAATACACGAGAGTCGGGAAGTACAGTTTTTTGAGCCATAACAAATGACTATGTTATATTTCTATACATCCACCAGCTGCCACTTTTTTAAATTAAACAAACCTCATATGGGAGCTGAGTAGTAAATTAGGCGGCCCACGTCCATTTTTTGTTTCCGAGTTTATATTGGTCTTTGAACTATTTTACAAAATTTCGTTGACGTTTAACCTTATTTGGGAAGTAGGCGGCAAAATGGGTGGATCACGTTCGTTTTTGGTTTCCGATTCTCGAACGATCTGTACAAAATGTCGTTGCGTACATGCTTTTGTTTAAGAGATGTCAACCGAAAATAATAAACTGAAATTATAACGGACGCCATATGTTGCTAGTATTTGGCCCATAACTTTTTTGTTTATTAACAGATTTGGTCCATTTTAAATACCTCTTAGCAGGACAAACTCTTAGCAGGACCCAAAATATATATACTTTACCAGATCCTAAATGATTTTTTCGACATGTTACACATGAAATGATAAACCCAATATAAACCCCATTTTTTTGATGGTGGGTATAAAAACATAAGGAATTCACGATTAATGAAAATAATCCTGATAACCGGAGAAAAAACTATTTTACAGACTGCAGGATCGTGGACAAAAAATACGAATTTTAAAAGAAAATCTGTACATCTCTGGTGGAAATACGAATGCTGCCTAAAGCAAAAAAAAAGTACGTGCCGGAGGACTTTTTACAACTTCCAGGCCATGAAATCCATATCACAGATGTTATTGCATTGTATTAGATAAACATAATATGGATAGACATCTGTGTATATGGGGAATAAAGCACTTATTCATAACAATTGACAATTTGAATGGAGAAACGTTCGCATATGAGCGCCGTCAGAAAATATTTCTTCCTACACTTAGAAAATATAAAGAACACTAATTTTTGTGGCCTTATCTGTCTTATCATTATTACAACAACAAAAAGGAAGTATGTGGTATCAAACAAATGGTTGTGCTATGCACCAAATAACATCAATTCACTAAAGTGTCCAGAACTCTATCCATTTTAAATGTATTAGGTCATATTAAAAATATATTTAAAGAACGCTCAAAACTAAATAAAAAATAAGACATAGTTTACGAAGTGGACACATTTTAACAAAAAGTGAATAAAAAAATTTTTTTTTCTTTTCAATTTTTTCGTGCGCAGTCCTTACTTCAAAAAAAATCGTATATTATTGTATTTTCTTAATGACATTTCCATGCCATTTACTTTTAAATAATTTAAGATATAATTAAATACTATTATTTGCCATTATATATAACTGCGATTGAAAATTTTCAGTTATACTTGTTAATAAAAAATATCAATTACAATTACTTGTAATTGTAATTGAAAATAGTTAACTACGTGTAAATTAATTTAATTAAAAAAGTAATCATTATCCCCCAAGCCTGATACATACATACATACGTACATATATACATACATATACACATACATAGACACATACATTCATACATACATTCATACATACATACGTACATACATACGTACATAAATACATGCATAAATACGTACATTGATGCATATATACTCAGTAGGAAAATATGTCTTCATCCCTGCAGGCCTTTGTTAGTGCCTCCACACCTCTCAGAAAAATGTAAACATATTCTACGTTGCCTTCTATGAAAATTGATCAAAAAAAGCCTTGGCTTCTTAAAAAAAAGAAATCCGGTACTAATTACTGTTTCCTTTTCATCGGATGTGATATAGAAGATGTATCATTCACTTATTAATTCCCTCATTATAAACACAAAATGCGAGACTTGCAAAGCTCAAATTTATTTCATCTTATTTTAAGTGCCGTTAAATAAGGTAGCCGGTATGTTTTTTTTAAATTCAATTTCGGACGCTTTTGTAATAGCATTGCATATAAGATAGAGTAGTTATTTATTTAAGAGTCCTTGCCTTCTCGCTTCTTTTTGGAAGGGAGAAGTGAAAGTCATGCTTCCAATGCCACGCCGCGTAAACAATAAATAGTGTTGAGATGCGAGTGGCATGCCTTGTGAATTCTAAATAAAGTATTTGACAGACATTCTCTTTAGACCTTTTTTTCCCGGCTGGGTTGTATTTGTAAGAGAGTGTATATGAATAAAACGTCTGTAAATAAAAATAAACATCATGTGTTTATTATTATGGCATATATATATATATATATATATATATATATATATATATATATATATATATGTATGTGTGTGTGTGTGTATGTTCGTATGAATGTAAATGTGTTAAACCACTCCAAAAGAAACATTAAGAATATTGAGTATAGAAAGGATTCCAATTGTCAATATGTGTTCACTGGTTTATTTTAGTGTATCATTTAACTTAATAACTAAATTCTCATATTGTTCAAACATATGTACATCCTTACATATAAGAATATTGATATTCATTTATTCACAGGTATTTGTGTGATTCTTTAGGTGCATTCGTTTGTGTTATGTGTATAATTTGCTTTATATGTAAACGTTTAACCGATTCAATCAAAAAATAGGAATCATATTATTCACAACTACATCAATACATGACAAATATTGACCAACTTGTTATCGTTTAGCTGTTTCATTTTTTAAAGTCTTTTTTTATGCCAATTTTTAAGAGATGTAGAAGACATTCTACTTTTAACAAAGATGTCAAGGTATATATATATATATATATATATATATATATATATATATGTATGTATTTATATTAGATTAGACCAATTTGCAAATCCGTTGAAACTATGTGCTCCAAAAGGCTGTCTTTCCTTGTTCTATTCAGTAAAACAAATTAGAAGTCGTTACAATTTTACAATTTTTTCAGTAGCACATAAAAAAATATGTATTTTTATTTAAGTCAACTAAGTTCAATAATTTTTTCATTGAACTTAAATCTGTTGGATAATTTGTTTTTCAATAATGATAATTTACAAAAAAGATGTTCCATCGAAGTACTGCGATGAGCCAGAGTAAAGGATATAAGTATTCATCAAATCTAGTTTTTAATATTCCCAATTAGGTCCAAAAAGATTCGGCATTTGGAGTTTTAAATAGTTTTTCATAAACTTTACGATTATTTATAAATTCTTCGGCGCCTTTTTTTACATCACCATATTGTGAGACAATTACAAAATAATTAAATTCTTTGTTGGAATTAATATATACTTAGACTCAAATTACGTGGCACAAAGTTTCAAAAATTCGCTATTTAGTTCCATTTGAAAAAGGGCGGTAGAAAAAGGGGCAATTGGGGCAAACTGTAACGCTGAATTAGTGAAGGGTGTAAATTATTCGGCACAATTTAATATAGCTCTCCGTTTTGTTTTTTTTTTAATATTTTTTTAATTCTATATCAAAATCCTTTCCTCCCCTTTCCAAAAATATGACATTTTGAATAATGAAAAAATGCTTAAAATTTCACAAAGGCGTACTTGTTTAATTGTTCTTAATTTCCAAACTATACGTGGTGGGTGTCTAGTTTTATTTTCATATTAAAAACAAAAATCAATGCCTGTAGTGAATTTTATGGAAATTTCAAATCCGAAAAAGGTAGTATTCTGCCCGTTTTGATACGGAATCGCCCACTGTTAAAAGTTGAATTATAAGAAAATATGAATTCTAAACCTGAAAAAATTCCAAATTATTAGGGTTGTTTTTTTAAAAGGTGGTCTTATTTTTTCCCATTATTTTATGTTTATGTTTCAGTCTATGATTGTTTTTTTAATGTTTTTCAAATGATACGTAACCTAACAATCCCTATCCAAACTTGGCAAATTTTTAAGATTTTATTTTTACTTTTTGTACAAATTCTAGTAAGACATAGCAGTGATTTCAAAAAGCATATTGCGTTTGAAAACCATCATATGATGGCTAAATACACAAAATATATATTTTTAAGTCTTTGTCTTAAATAACGATAATTTTCTTAAAAACAAGTTTTCAATGAGAAACCACAACTGTAATAAATCATAAACGCTGTCGTAACCTTTTTAAAAAATGTGTTAAAATAAATAGATATTATGATAAGCTTAATTATAAATCATTTTCAGATTAATAGCAGCATACAACATAGCAAACAATATCAACAGATACTAATTGACTAAAAAATGGATATAAATCCAAGTGTTATATCTAAGAACTTTATAAGTATAAGAAATATCTCGTGGTGAGAAAAGATATAAGTATTTATATGATTATATTTCTTTTCAAAGTATTAAAATTAAAGCAAATTGCTAGAGATTCCCTACAGTTTTAAGCAGTTTCTTAAAGGCACTTAATTCTTCTTTTGTGTTCTAACAACAAAGAAAAATTGTTTACATTAACATACAGCCTCAAAATTCATGTAAAATACACTTATACATATGCATCTTTGTATGAGTATATGCCATAAAAATTGTTAGGCATCTTTATGTCTATGAAAATAATGTTTATTTTAACTACCATTATAACCACTACAAGCACATGTTAGCATGCACATGACAGAATGTCTTTACGTATGTAATCTGAAAAGAACTTTGGTGATATAAAAATGTCTTTATATTTAGCAATATATAAATTTCTGGTCAGCAAGAAACATCTTTCAATAAAATTGTGTTATTTTTAAATTTAAATAAAAACAATGAAATCTTATATAAGTTAAAAATTTAAAGAATGTGAACAATTGAATTATTTAATTTACCAATGATTTGGTCACACGTTAGATTCCTATTTCCTAAATCAACATTCTGGTGTGACAAAATTTTCAGACAAAATCATGCACCATCACGATAAAAATGATTCTAACTCTGGCCCGGGTAAGATCTTGGTCTGGAAAAAATTGCTAGAGTTTTTTACAAAAAATTATTAAAAATACTAAAACTTTCTGTCACATAAAAACTTAAACTGAATTATTCAGTAAATTTTCTAATTTTAAAATTTTTATTTCACTTCTTTTTAAATAACTAAATAACATATGCATGAATTTTTGTAAAACATGAAATTCTTCTAATAGTAAATATTTTTATAATTTCATTTATTTTTCTTGGTTTTCCGAAATTCTGAATTTTAAAATTTCGTTAAATATAAGCTTAAATTTTACGGATCACATCATCTTTCGATAAAAAATTATTTGTCTAAGTACTAGTTTTATTAGTTAATGAAAAGTATTTTTTATTTTATAAACCATTTTCATAATAACACAGAAAAACTTTTCCCAAAGTTTTACATATTTTACCTAATTTTTTTTTTTTATATTATACATAATGAAAATTGTACTTATTTTGAGAAAATTTTATTTTGGAAGCTAAATAAGAATATTTACACATAAATTATCAACGATAAATGTTTTAAAATTGTAAATCTTCAAGTAAAATCCTAAAAAAAATTATTAGAAATTTTAAATTATGCTCAAAAAGCGTTTTCTTTTTACAAGTTCATGGATAAATTCTGTTATTAATTAGTTAATTTTTTCTTTTTAAGATTTTTTTAAAGTAAAAGAATTAAGCTAGTTATCCATATACATTTGTATATGTTTTGGTAAAATATTGAAAGAAAATATTTAAACATCATTTAAAAAAATTGAATTTTTCAAGTTCTAGTGCAATCTATTACACTGTGCGACAAATGGTAGGGGTCAGTGATCGGGAAGGGTTCAAACTACCGGGGAAAGTTATATCGGTAAAAAAGAAGTTATACGTGTCCCGACGTTTCGCTGGGTCACGCCTAGGAATCGAGATATATCGATTTGAAGTTAGTAACTATCATATAGGGGAAATTGTGACCTTTGGTGGTCTTTTTTTTTGACATAACTTGAGAACCACAAACAAATTTAAAAAAATTAGGAATTCCTTTAATCTGTTCATACAACGTTTCACTACATAAGCAACAGTTTCGCAGTTATAAATAAATGTATGAAAAAAAAATTATTTTTTGCCTAAAAAATTGAATTTTTTTATTTTTAATTCATAAAAAATCCAAAACGGTAAAAAAGTGTCAAGTCCTATTACTTTCACGTAAAGTCACATAACCTTTAAACAAAATGAGACATAGATCATGAAAATCGATGGACGCGTTTCGCTTTTATTCATAATTAAGTGAAGGTATCTCATTTTGACAAGAATATTGATTTTATGTTTCAATGAAATTGGATAATATTTATTGTATATTATTTATTATAATTATTAACACATAAAATTAAAAATTATTACAGGTAATTATTAGGTTATTACATAGATGCATAGGTTATAAAAATCGATGAACGCAAAACTTATTTTCGTTTGTTTGCGCACTTTACTTTCTTGAGTGGTGGTTCGCCCATTTGCTCAGAGTCTGTATCGGATGAGGATCTGTCTTCATCTGGAAAAAATCAATCGTTTTTAATCAGCCAGTTAACTTCTTTTTTGTGACTTACCCTCGGAGGAAACTCCCATTGTATATTCTTCTTCTTCATCTTCATTGTCGGGATCGTACGTCTTTTGCGACCACCAACAAATTTCAGCCACCAGCGAATCGAGCCTTTTGCCTTTATGTCGCGTTTCCATTGGCATTGCCACTTGATGGAAGCGCTCGCCATGTTCATCCGACCCTGTGGCTAGCTGCTTGTTGAAGTATTCGAGAAGTGAATTTTGAGGGACATATTCACTCCAATTTTCTGGAAGTAGCGCAATATCTTGGTCACAAGAGCGGGGTAATTGTGTGCTCGCGTACTTCCCAAAAAAATCGTATGACTTTCTTCACTGCCCTCCACGCAAAGTAATCATTACCGTCTAAAGCACTTTTAAATACCTTTGATTTTATGAGCTTTCGTATATCCGGCCCATTCAGAACACCTTCCTTCAATTTTGCTTCGCTGATTCGTGGGAAAATATTTTCCAAACAATCAAGAATTTTCGGTTGCTTCACAATGGCCTTGATGAAATTTTTTAAGATTCCCAGTTTGATATGGAGAGGGGGCATGAGGACGTTCTCCATTGGCACCAGTGGATCATTTACGCAGTTGTGTCCTTTCTCCGTTGGATCTCGAGCAAGCCACTCATGCGTTTCGTATTGGTTTCCTTTAAATCGGATATCCCAAAGACACAAGAAACACATGTTTTTCGTATAGCCTCCTTGGAGACCTCTTAGCATCGCCACAACTTTCAGATCACAACTGATCCACCACATGTGATCAGTGTAGCATACTTTATCCAAAATTATTTTCATGGAATCGTATGTTTCGCTCATGTCTGTGCTGTAGCCAATGGGAATGCTTGGTTTTTTATTATATTTATGTAGCAAAACGACTGTCAGGCTTTATTTCGAAGAATCGATGAACATTCGCCAATCAGCTGCGACATAATTAATGGCCATCGCCTCCATCAGTCCCTTTATATCGTGTCAGTAAACAAATGTGTTCCCTTCGTTGAGTGTGTAGTACCGTTGGAATAGCAACTGTCGTCTTCGATATCCGGTGACTTTGTCATTAGGCTCCAAATTGTTGCCTTCTTTCAAAAGCTGGGCAAGTTTTTCTGCTTCTGGTTGAGAAAGGTTTAATTCTGCAACAATCTTGTCCATTCTTGCTTGTTTGATGGAATTATTTTGTTCGATGGGCCGGCTTCTGGTGTTGGTTTGTAGGTAAAATCCGATTGATCCATTGTTTCAATAGAAAAAGAAGTTTCTCTGTCAGGACTTGGAAGCGGTGGAATTGGTATTTCATCCGAATGCGGTAGAGGTATTTGTGCACTTTTAACAGATATGTAAACTCTTCGTTTAAAGCCTTTACGATTTACTCAACATATTTTGTTTACGCAAGCGTAACAGTTGTCGGGATTGTGCTCTCCTGGATCAGTCCAAATCATTGGTACACCAAAACGAAGTGAACTGCGTTTCCCTTGGATCCACATGTTAAGACCATTGTAGCACGTTTTACAAATTTTGTCTGGGACCCACGAAACGCCGCGAATTATTTCGCAATCAAAATAAAGCTTAAAAGCGCGCTCCACTTGCTCAGTGAGTAATGCAGCATTTATTGAAAAAGCTCTTTTGCCACAAACGTAACAAAATAAATTGATATTTTCACGACAATTTGCACTCATTTCGATTTTATACTTTTATTACTTTTTCGTTTCTTTAAAAAAACCGTACTTTACGCATTCGGAGACACTTGTTGAATGACAAAAATCGATCAGTGAACACCTATAAATACTACGTTAGTTTCAATATTTTACTTAGAGGTACTTATGAATTCGCGCATCTTTTAAGGGTGGCTATAAACCTGATTCGTGTGCGTTTTAAATTTTTCGAAACGTTCTAAAACATGACCCCTCATAAAAGTGGGTGCAATTTGTGTAAAAAAAATCATGCAGGTAGCCAACGGAAAAAACCCAAATAATTAAAAAAGTGCACTTTCTTTTTTTCCTTTTAATTGTCCATGCACATTTATGACCGTATTTTAGTTTGTTACCGCTACCATAAAAATCAAATAACCTTTTGTTTATTCCTTTTTTTAATTCTGACAATCATAAAAAAAGTCATCAATGTTTTTTCCAAGGAATTTTGAGCATATCTCGAGCAAATTTTTGAAATTCATACCTTCACTTAATTGTGAATAAAGGCGAAACGCGTCCATCGATTTTCATGATCTATGTCTCATTTTGTTTAAAGGTTATGTGACTTTACGTGAAAGTAATAGAACTTGACACTTTTTTACCGTTTTGGATTTTTTATGAATTAAAAATAAAAAAATTCAATTTTTTAGGCAAAAAATAGTTTTTTTTCATACATTTATTTATAACTGCGAAACTGTTGCTTATGTAGCGAAACGTTGTATGAACAGATTAAAGGAATTGTAATTACTAATTTTTTTAAATTTGTTTCAGCAAAATCGGACTGGTGGTTCTCGAGTTATGTCAAAGAAATAGACCACCAAAGGTCACAATTTCCCCTATATGATAGTTACTAACTTCAAATCGAAACGCCGGGACACGTATTACTTTTTTTTTACCGATATAACTTTCCCCGGTAGTTTGAATCCTTCCCGATCATTGACCCTTATCATTTGTCGCACAGTGTAATAATAATATAATAATAATAATAATAATAATAATAATAATAATAGTAATAATAATAATAATAGTAATAATATTAATAATAATAATAAAAATAGATAATAATAAATAGGTAATAAAAATTATTACTAGTGATAAAAACCATAGTTTTTACGGACTAAAGTGTACCTTTCCTTATGATATCGTTTATGATATCGTATCGATTATGATATCGTAATTTTTAAAAATAACGATAATAAAATCGTCATGGACAATAGTTTGTTCTGAATGCTATTTAAATCTACTATTTATGTTTTTTGCATTCAAATATACTAAATATAACAATTAGAAAAAATAATCAGTTAAAATAAGAAAAAAAAAAAAATCCTAAATAAATATAAAATATATAAAAATCATCATACATGACATATTTTTATGCAAATATTATCAATAATAATAATAATAATAATAATAATAATAATAATAATAATAATAATAATAATAATAATAATCATAATAATAATAATAATAATAATAATAATAATAATAATAATAATAATAATAATAATAATAATAATGGTAATAATACTAATAATAATAATACGATGGCGCATCAATAAGTCCGTGACTTTTTGAATGAAACTCAGTTTTTTTTTAAACAAAAATTTATTTTTCAAAATAATCTCCTTTTAACTCAATACACTCAGTCAAACGTTTCTCCAGTTTTTTTACTTGATGGGAATAGTGTTGCATTTCATATAACTACGAGAGAAGTTCGAAAAGTTACGGAAATATTGATCCGCTCGTAATAATAATAATAATAATAATAATAATAATAATAATAATAATAATAATTTGCAAGCATGAGTTTCCCTAACGGATATGTTTTTGCAATTACGTTCCTAAAAAACTTGGTTTTAATATTAAAAAGCTGTTAACAAATTATTCTATTATTATTATTATTATTATTATTATTATTACTATTATTATTATTATTATTATTATTATTATTATTTGATTCTCAGCTAGTTTTTGTTTGTTGAAAAATTTTTATTTTTACTTTGAAGTTTTTCTCCAAATACTTATGTCTTTTATTTTATTGGTAACTGATGTTTCGAAATTGCAATATCATAATGTAGTTTTCAGCAATACAGTATGATTAGTGTATTCAAAATCCCGAAACTTTCAGAAAACCTGGTTTTGAATTATTAGCAAAATAGTTTTTTTTCTTAACTGGTTTTCAATTCGGTTTTACTTTAAAAAAACGATTAACCGGTTTTTATTAAACATAGGAAATTTTTAAGCTTTTTACTAAAGGATGAACACTTACATTAAAAGTCATTTGTAATGACAAGTAATATAAAAATAAAAAGTCATATCGGTCTTCCCTAGCTTGAGGACCATGCTCAAAATTTTTATTTTTTTTTAATTATTTACTAAAAATGTAACTTCTTTTGGGTGGGGAAATATTTCTTGTGATAAACGTCAAAACTAATATAGAAAATATTTTATAAAATGTACAAATTTCAGTTTACAGTACGCCTGGTGTTACTACAATCACAAATTAGAAATTTGAAGAAAATAAACTTAAAGTTTTATCAAATCATAAAGTAAAAAAAAAAATAATTTTGACATAAATTAATACAAATATGAAACTCTGTTGTCAAAAAAAAAAAAACTTAAGTGTAAGAATGTGTTATAAAAAGATTTCATTTAAAGCAAAAACAATCTTGGTGCTTTTTTAGTGATGTTTTTTCAATTGAGTTAATTCTTAGCTCAATACCTATGTTAACCTACAACTTAGGCCCCAAATTATTTGAAAGTATTTCTCAGTACAACAAGCGATTATTGTAAATAAAATTTTTATGAAATCTACTTAAAAACAATTGACAAAAATCGTAATTTTTACACAAATTTATTTTCAAAAAATTTCTATGCTATAATGAATAAATAACGTTCTCTGAGTAAACATAAAAATGGCTAAATATTTGTCATTTTATTAAAAAATAAAAGAAAGAAAATAAACGAAAAAAGTATATAGGGATTACTCGAAACCACTCGGGTTTTTTAAAAAAGCAAAAACCTATTATATTATATTATATTATATTATATTATATTATATTATATTATATTATATTATATTATATTATATTATATTACAATCTGCACATAATATGATATCGATTTCGCTATCACATCGTTATATGATTTATTGGGATATTTATTATGAAATCACTAAATATATGATTAAAAAATAATTTTCGAAATCAAAACGTTTTCTGCTTTTTTTTTTTTTGCAATTAAGAATGTTACATACTATTGTTATACACTTACTCTAAAAGTTTGGTTTCTTCACATTAATCTTTCTCATGAAATAGAAAAATTGACCTAAATGAAGGGAACTTCGTTATTTAAATTATAGGAAAACTTCAAATTGAATATAACATACCTTTAAAATATAAGTATATATAAATATTTATTAATACCTAACTCCATAAATATGCTTCATAGCATAATTTAAATAACTGGAGTTAATAACAATGTAATAACCGACACTGATGCTTACCTTATTCTAATATACTGCTAAGCATTGGGAAGTATACTTCCATTGTATACAATATATCACTTTAGGTATTTATATCCTTGCCTGGAAGAAATATAACAATATAGTAATTTAAATAAATAAAAAGAATATATAGTTGGTAACGCCAACCATATAATAAATTACATCATTTTCTAAGCGTTATAAACATTTTTCAAATAAGTTATATGGGGACTTATGAATTTTGTACGATTTAAACTTATGTAAAACTTATTTGTTAAAAAATTGTGTCTCAATATTAAAGGATAATTAGTGATTTGTAATAGATGGTCATATATGGAAGCTGCGACTAACGCAACGGTTATTTTCCTATTTCTTATAAAAAAAGACTACATATTTAAAACACTTAGGACTATATAAAACTGAAGCCGAGCAGTACATGCGCGGAAGCTAGGAGAAATTTCGAATAGCTTCGTCTTTGAACAAAATATATTGCATAACAAAATTCATAAAATTTTCTTTAAAATTGTTACAATTGCTTTATCCTCCAAGCTGACTTTGGCAGGCCAGGAGCTAATCATCCTTGCAGTCGGACGGACATCGTTAAATTATTTCTTAAAGCGATTCTTATTCGTTAAGTAATCTTAATCGTTCATATTGGTATTTTAAATTCCGATAGGAACTATAGCAATAAACTCTCGCGCTTATGGTGACTTAAAAAGAAAACTACGATTGATTGCCTAACAATTTCAATTGAAAAAATATAAAATTTTTATTTACTTTGTTTATATTTATTTTTTCAATTTATCGAAATTCAAATTTTTTTTTGCATTACCATTAAGGTATTCAATTATTTACCAAAGTATATATATATATATATAAGTAGTCCAAATCTTTGACAGGAACAGTACCTAACTCTATGTTTTAGTAATAAAAATTTTAATGTGTGTATGTTTTTTTTTCTCATACGCACAGAGTTTTATAAAAATGTTTTAAAATTCAGTTTTATGTGAATTTTCAATGCTAAAAATTTAAACTCTGTTAAACAAATTGAGTAATAAAACAAACGAAATGACAGAAATTAATAAAAGAATTTGGTTTGTACAAAATGGATGCATTTGGAAAACAAAAGTCGCTTAATAATGATAAAAAAATGTTAGAATTATCTTGATATTATTATGTTTAGTATTATTATGTTTAAAATCCTCCATAATCCGAAAAGTTTCGGTTATAGTTTCTGTGTTTTTTATTTGTTTAAAGTTCTGTCAGTTCACACGACCCGTATATATGAGAGAGAATCGAGAGTCGGACTTTATATATTTTGTTATTTACATTTAATAAAACTAAATAATAAAATCAAATACTTACTTTTATTAGATTAAAATTTAAATCCAATAGGTGATTTATTAAAAAAATTTCAAGTCATAATTTTTTCTTTGTGTAGATAATTAAAAGTGAAATATTTAGATTTTTTATAGAATTAGAATCGTGAATGAATTTTTTGTAATAGGAGATAGTTATAGTGGGGCTTGAACGACTTTCGTAGAGAAAGTTACATGGAACCTGTACTCAATTGTGGATCAGGTCGGTGCCATCATTAAGATAAAATTCTTCAGGATTGCAAAAACCTTTTAGTACATCTTAACTGATTTTTGAAGAGTTTTCTATATAAAGCCTGTGTTTTTCATAAAAAAAAATTCACATATTGTTCTTATTTGGAAGCTATGGATGTTTGAGAAGCGAAACATCGAAATTAGCTACTGGGCTTTTTACGTTTATATAAATTATTTAAAAAAATGAAATTGGATTTTTAACATATGTAAAAAAATCTTTTATGTGTACTGAATTACGTAATATTTTAAAATTTTATGAACGTCGAAAACCTATTCTTGGAAAAAATTTGTATAGGAGGTGGATTATAATAAGTCAACTAATTTGAACAGAGTTCATTGCTGCATCATATAAGCCAAATTTTATCCAATTATCTTAAAAATTGTATTTGCAGCTTCATTGAAATTTAATAGGGATGGAAAGACGAGCGGACGGATATACTGAATTTACTCAAATAAGCTTTTTTTAAATACATGTAGTATTTACCAGTTCGCTTTTAGGTTTATAATTAATTAAATAATACTAATAAATAATTAACATAAAATTATAATTTTTTGTACGAAAAGTCTACTAATATACCCGGATAACCTGGGTATTGACTAACGTTAATGGGTATGTACCAGTGTGTACTGGCTAGAGAAAAGAATCGTCATTGCGAATTTAGGCAACAGTATTAAGACCAAACAAGTTATGCGTGGAACTCTACAAGGAGGTGTGATTTCTGCGCTGTTATGGGTTATTGTCGTTAATACCATCCTTTGTGAATTGGACGACAGGGGAGTGAAAGTCTTTGCTTATGCGGACCATGAGGTGATACTACTATCAGGACTGTTTCTGAACATGATAAGCGATATCATGTCAACTGGTATGACTACACTCAGCAACTGGTCCAAAGAATGTAGACTAGGAGTAAATCCGGGCAAGACAGAGCTGGTACTTTTCACCACAAAGACCAATATTCCGAGCTTCAGACTACCACGGTTAGAAAACTGTGAACTCACCTTGTTGGACAATGCAAAGTACTTGGGTATTATTTTGAACTCCAAGCTTTCATGGAAGCTAAACATTCAACATAGGGTTAGTAAGGCTACAGTAGTATATAATACCTGTAGAAAGATGTTTAGTGTGAAATGGGGTTTGAGTGCAAAATTGACAAAATGGCTATACACTACAATAGTACGGCCCATTCTTGTATATGAATCTCTTGTTTGGTGGACCGCTACTAGTAAGAGATACGTGGTGGATCAACTTTACAGGATACAAAGATCCACTTCCATTGGCATTACAGGTGCATTACGTATTAGCCCATCAGAAGCTCTGAATACCTAACACCCATAGACCTACACATTATTAAATCATCAGTCAATAGTGCGATAAGATTATGTGCAACGGAAAGATGCAGATCAAGAACATATGGGCACGCGACGTTATTAAATTTAATACTCCCGCAATTCAATCAACCTACGGACTATATGATTCCCCAGATGGACTTCAGAAATACTATTAAAGTCCTATTCCCCAACAGAAGCGAATGGAGAAGGTGAAATCTGCTTGAAGAATATGGAACTAAGATATACACTGACGGCTCAAAGATGAACTGCGGTATCGGCTCTGGTGTCTTCTCTAACGATCTTGGAATTAGATACTCATATAGACTCCCTGATGAGGCAAGCATATTCCAAGCGGAAATACTAGCGGTCAGGGAAGCTCGTAAACTAATTCGCGATAGAAATATTCAAGGGAATATTGGTTTATTTGTCGACAGCCTAGCGGCAATTCTATCGTTCAAATCACCCGAAATTACCGAATTTAAGAAGACCGCAGCTGTGCTCGGTTGTTATTATTAATAATAAATTCCTATAGAGAGTTACCGCGAAAATTTTCGTAAAATGACTTGAAATTTTTTCAGAAGTCATACCTAAAAAAAATTAAAAATAATATAGTTAGCAATCAATTTTTTATAAAATTACACATCAGAATACTCTGGAGAAGAAATATTAAAAGTAGTTGGTATAGTTTTAATCCTAACTTATTCCGTTCATCTTTTATTTAAAAATAGTAATAACAAGTTAGTATGACGTATGTATATGCCAAATATGAACCAAATCGGAAGACCTATCATCATTTCATATTTGATGTCTCATGGAATTAATGATTGATTTTAAATCTTAACAGAAAAATTACTAAGAAATAACGGTTAGAAGTGATAGTTTTTAAAATAATTTTCAGATTGCTTTAACGTAAACACTGACACATAAATGATTATGGGAAAAAAAAACTTCTTAGAAAACTGTTATGTTATGCTATTAGCTCATAAATATGTATTGCATGTGTAACTTTTATTTATAGTATTTTAACCTTAAATCTTGATATTTTTCCAAGTGAATACATGGTGGTATATCCTTGTTAACGTATGTGTTGGTTTTAGCACTATCACGTATACATAACTACAATTACACACGCACTCACCCAGGTGTACGTAAATTTATGGTATTAAACATATGCATGAATTTCTTTTTCTATTTTCTTATGATAAATATCAATTTATTTATATTATTCTTCTCCTGTTTCCTCTTCAATTCTTGACTTTATTGTTTTAAGATTAATTTCATGAATTTTCTTTCTATTTAATTTTGATTTTTAATTTCCACAGCTGAGAATGACTTGTTGGGCTTATGCTGTCGTAAAAATATCAAGAGTGGAAAAGTAAAGTTGTTGCAATTATGGCTCTTTCTTTTAAATAAATAAGATATTAACTACTTTGGTAAAATTTTTCGTACGATAATGAAATGGCATACCAACACAAAGAATTATCTCAATTTCAGAGGTTTGTCAGTGCTTTTGTTCTTGCAGGTTTATATTAAATATGTTTAAATTTTACTTTAAAGTTTTTTAATGAAATATAAAAATACATCCAGTATGTCCAGAAATTGTTTTTACATTGAAAGATAACATGATTTTTCCATGCATATTCATACGCATGTGTTAACTAATATATTTATTAGTACAAAGCAAAACCTAAAGAAAAACAAAAATTTTTGTGTCAAGAAATTCTTTTTTTGCGGGATTTAAAATTTGTTGTGGCAACAACTGGCATGTATTGCTGCTTGGGGAGCCTTCTTCAGCAAACAAATTAATGTCATCGTCAAATGAGATTTCCGAATTCTACCAATATTGCGTGTTTTAGTTAATTATGGTCTTGTATTACCTCTTTAGCCACTTTCTTCTTCATATATGGGCACATTTAATATAGAACTCAAGTGTGGACCCTCTGCTTGGATATTCAACACTATTTGCAATTAAACAATAGCCGAATTATCACTCTTTGCCCTATGTGCTTAGAATCATTATTTCAACATGACTTAAATTTTGGCTTTTTTTTCCTCATTAGCTCAGATTTATTACCACGTTTTACCATCGACGCTATTTTATAAAAGTGCCTAATTTGCATCTACTTTGAAAAAATTTCAAATACGAAGTACGTTTGTATGTGTCTGTATTTAAGAATATATTTTAAATACGAATGTGAATATCTCTTTTATTCTGCCATACTCTGTCTGGATTAAATTGTACTACAACATAAGTTTAGCATTCCCACAAAACATAAATTTGTCCCAGAAATTTTTAGGCTTGTCAGCATGGCTTTCAACCTCTATACATACATATATATATATATATATATATATATATATATATATATACCGAATATTTTATTCAAATGATTACTGTTAGATTCAAGCTCCAAAGTTTCACCATTTTGGGAGAAATTCTATACTATATTAAGTATTTGCTTTAATAAGAAATAGAAACATGCAACGTCTTCGATATTTTTTTCAATTTAAAGGTTACAATAACTCCCAAAATGGTTTTCCCTTTGCAGTTCTTTCACTTGACATAATTAATATATAATTTGAGAATAATTGGTGACTAGACTAGAACGCATATTCTTGTGCTACGTGATTACAAGCATTACACTGAAGCATGGATAATGGATAAATACATTCCAAAATTCCAAGAATTGTTTCAAAGAGCAATCAAAAAGCATATGTAAAGAGAATATCTTGACAGGTAGATTAAAGGGTATGTGTAGTTTTAACTTTTTTATATACATTTTTATTAATATTCTTAAAGGGTATGTGTAGTTTTAACTTTTTTTACACTTTTTGTTCGCACGTTTATACTTTTTGATGATTAGGTTGCGTTTGTAATGCTTTACGGAATTGTAGAGGCGCCAAATTTCGAAAAATTTTAATTTTGTGGCCTAAAAAAAAAATAAAAAATAAAAAAAGTTACTTGGGATAAAAGAGGATCAAAGTATTAAATAGTGTTTCTCTTTAGTAAACTCTAATAAAATATATATGTTTGTATAAAGAAAATTTTTTAAATTATACTACGAAATCTTAAAATATGCCACACTACTACCATCAAACATTGAACAAATTATTTTTAATTCAATAGCTTAGCAGGTACCAGAATTAAACATAAATTTTTAGTTTTATATTTTTATTAAAGCCGATATAACTTTCGCACCTACACACATACATATATATATATATATATATATATATATATATATATATATATATATATATATTAGGGTGGCTCACATTGCGTGAAGAAAACCAAAGCCAATGTTTCGCACATTTAAATATATTTGCCAAATTTTAAGGGAATTTAAGTTAATGACTCCATACTAAATCTTTAAAAAAAAATCTCACAAAATCTCAAATATAGAGAGTTTACATATATTTAAGTTTCAGTATTTCTTAGTTCGCATTTTATTTTTTCTGGAATTTTAATAACTCTTCTCAGTTAATTACATCGAACTTGGCTCAAAGCATGTTATCATTTAACCGCTTATTTGCTAGATTATGGCTAATCAAGGTTTTTTGTGAAATTCTTGATTCCAGACAAAATATCCCGGAAATAGGGATGTAAAGAAAATTGCTAAATAACCTGAAAGTTTCTCGTGATAAAACACCTAGTCACAGACGTAGCAGAATTATCTCCTTTATAAATATTTATGATATCAACTTGCATCTCCATGGGTAGGCGCACATACAACGACTAAAAAATAGAAAAATATATGAAAATAGCTAAAATTTTGGTTTCAAATTTTGCCATCGTATAACCTTTTGCGGAATAGCGATAGAGCATAATATATAAAGTAATGTTTTTCTGGAGAGCAGTTCTCTTATACAATTCTAATTCCAAAATACCAGGCTCGTTTCAATGATAATTTTCTAATTTTTCATCTTTGTCGAACTATAACTAATAACGGCAAAGATGGTGGACCACAAAACTTTGCGATTTTGTTTCCAATACAATGTTGTAAGCTGTTTTGAAAAAAAACGTGTATCAGTGATCTTAAAATTTTTGTGTTTTTGTCCATATATAAATTCCTTCCTTAAAATTTCTACTTTTTTGGTACTTTTGCAGCAGTTTAATGATTTTCTCGTTTTTCACCTGCTAGGGATTCGATCTGTCTGATCTTTTTCCTATTTTCATAAGTCTCGCGACTGGGACTATTGCAACAATTGCCACAAATTTCCCGCAGATTAGAGCCTTAAATTCAAAATGCCTTAAGCTTCGTCCACTATTGGATTTAATATATTTTTTCTTTTATAGAAAAAGAAACAGGGGATTATTATCATCATTATATTTAAACCTTAAATTAGTTATTTTATATTCTATACCTTATTTTATATATTATACTTCTGTACTTTCAGGTGTATCTTATTTGACTTCACATTACACACTTCAAGTTCTCTATCTCTTTAAACATATTTTTTTATTTAAGTAACTTTTTCTATACTTTTATTTGTTTTGCATTCTGTTTTATTGCAAAACATTTTTCAATTTATTTTTTATTATTTTTATTATTTTTTTCATGTCTTTGCAGATGCTTTTTATTTCTTCTAAAATTATTCCTTATAGACCGTTGCATGTTTTCAAGACAAATTTCATGTTACCTTTTCCACAACTTTACTTGTTAACTTTTTTTTACAAGTTTAGATTGTTCTTTAAATATATATATTTTTTTTTACTTTTTTATTTTCTTCGTTTTGAATTTATAGCTGAAATCTGCTTTTTAAGATGAACTTGACATCTATGTTTAAACAAGCTCTAATATATTCATGTTTTGTTTGGTAAAATTAAAGACCTAAATAATTTTATGTTTTAACGTGTCTGTAACGTAAATTGTCTGTATTCCTGTGTCGCAGTACACTTCATTAGCATTCATGATATCTTTTCTATTCGAGTTTCGTTGATACCTACACGTAGAGAAAAACATGGCTACGGCATTGTCAATTCAACAATATTATGTACTCATTGTTAAATTTCATTAATTTTAATAATACTGGGTTCATTATAATAATGTTTTTGTGTCGGTTTTCCCATTCAATGCATACATTAAATAAAAATTTTAATATAGTTGACTACAAAAATTTAATGTATTTGAAAAATTTTTCAGAAACAAAATTTTATTCAATCTTTATCCTTGTTCTTAAACCATATTTTGTTTCAAACCATATTAATATTATTATTCCCATAACAAAAAAATGTTACAAATAAACTTTCTTTTTACAAATATGGTTGAAAAATTTATAACTTGAAATATATTCACATATTTCATTTAGCTTATTCACAACAAGGTTTTTTTCTATTTGGTGTGATTCAAGCAAGTTAAGGTATTGATTAAATACTATTAAAGGTTTTAGTTAATAAAAATCACTTGTGTTATCTTGCACAACATATGATGGTACAAATAAATGAATTTAATTAAGGAATCTTTAGCTGTCGTCATATGTTCCACTTGAATTATGGACACTACATGTAAACATTCGAGATGCCCAATTTATAGCTCTCTGTGGTTTGGGGAGATTAAAAAACTAGAGTCATCTAAGCTGATGTTATCGATGTGGCATCTGGTTCGAACGACTAGTGACAATTTTATCTGCGTGTAAGCAAGATGTAATCGGTAATATCTCTTGTCCCCAAAAAAATTTAACCTTTTTAAAACTTATATTACTTAACAACCATAAACCAAATCGATACAAAATAAGTGAAATTTTTTAGCAAAATTTGAGTTAAAACAATTATAGGTCGCCTATGTATGGAAACCGAACTCGAATTGTGTTGCCAGTTGCCGAAATTATATTACTGATGGCAATTGGTAACTGAAAGCTTTCAACTTTAGTTGCCATACAGGCAACTACAAATTTCTGGTTCTGAAAACTTTTTAAAACAAAAAATTTTAATAAAAATATATTTTTTATAAAAGTGTTAATAATTTGAGGAATTAGTAGATCAAGCATCAATTCCATATTTTTATAAAGCACTTAGATTCATTCAAGAGCACGAACACGAACATTAATCCAACAGACATCTAAAAGCGATTTTGCATGTCTAAAAAGCAGATTCAGTACCACAAGTGTTGTTGTTTTTCTGTGAGAATCCATTATGATAAGGTTTTAATTATGTTATGTGGCATATGTGTCTATGCAAAGGGGATTTTTAAATTTTACAAAAATGATTGATTTTTGAGAAATTTAGCAGCCTATTAGTAGCTGTACTAACTGAGATAAAAAGATATGCTTGTAAAAAGACTAATAAACATGAAAATTTATATCGAAAAGTATTTAGAGAGATCTACAAAATTATTATTATATGGT
Organism: Protocalliphora azurea; assembly: GCA_932274085.1. Lineage (NCBI taxonomy): Eukaryota > Metazoa > Arthropoda > Insecta > Diptera > Calliphoridae > Protocalliphora > Protocalliphora azurea. The sequence continues at coordinate 107,102,973 of OW026523.1, read as the reverse complement.
AGCATTTTAATTTGCAGCTCAAATTTATCAAAATAATTTTGTTTCTCAATCAATTTTTCTTTAATTTTTCTTTAAAACTGACAAATTTCCTTTTATCACAATATTTTTAATATATTTTTTTTATGATAAGTATTAGAATTAAAAACCTTAAAAAGTGACAACATCTTACATCTTATTTGTAAATAGTGTTATTATTCAACAACTATTCTCGTAAGTTAGAAAGTTATATCAAAAAAATAATACGGTAACATTTTACAGTTTTATTCGCATACAAAAAGTACGCATAAACTAAGTATTTTCGCAATAGATACAAACGAATCGTACAGTGCTAATAATATAAATTTTGTTCCCAAAGAAGTTAATCCTTTAAATTGCCCAGATATCTGCCAAACTGTAAGATATTGGCCGCTTATAATAAAATAAAAAAAAAAAAATATAAAAAATTGTTAAAGTTAACCAAATAGATACATGCGGAGAAATAACTTTGTTACGACATTGTCACTACAATAATATTATGTTCTCATTTTCATTAATTTTAATAATACTGTGTTCATGATAAGAATCTTTTGTTTCAGTTTTTTCATTCAATGTTTACATTCAATAAAAATTTTAATATAGTTGCCTACAAAATTCTTGTGCTTTTGAATATTTTTGCAAGCAATAACATATAAATATGAAAAATATCACTATTTCTACAACCATAAAATATTACCAATATTTTTTCTTGTTCTTAAGCCATAACTTTTTAAACTATAATTATATATATATATATATATATATATATATATATATATATATATATATATATATATATATATATATATATATATATATATATAATATATAATATATATATTATATAATATATAAACTATATTAATATTGTTATTCTCATAATAATAGAATATTAGAAATAATTACAAAACGTATGTTTTTTACAAGTATGGTTTAAAAACACATAACTTGTTTATTCTTTAATATATTTTGCTTTTAGTGTTTGTTTTCCAACTTCACTATAACTTTCATTTAGCTTATACATAAGTAAATATAAGCAAAAAAGGTTTTGCTATATACTATTAGTTAATAAAAAGTATCTTGTATTATCTTGCACAACTGATATAAATAAAATAAATAAAATTAATTAATGAACAAATAACGATTGATCATATTGGAATTAATATGAACAATGTTATGAGCAAATTTTGAACTTTTTATGGTAAATAATATGATAAAGTTGAATTATAATATGAGCATAATTATATAAAACTTAATCAAAACATTATAAGATATTTATTTTTATTATTCTTTATTTTTATTTACTTATTTATTTATTTATTATTATTACTATTATTATTATTATTATTATTATTATTATTATTATTACTATTACATTGTATCATTATTATCATTTAATAATAATGATACAATGTAATAGTAGTATTATACTATGGGATAATTCCCATAGTATAATATTATTCCATCTTACCATATATTAGAATAAAACGCATGAATTCAAAATCATTATTGTTTATTTGTTTCAAAATAATAGATAAAACTGTATCTTAATTATAACAAATATATTACGTATTATATGTTCAATAATTAATTTTATTTATTTGTAACTTCTTATATTGTGCAAGATAATACAAGATATTTTTTACTAACTAAACCCTTTAAGTTATGGGAATAGTTTAAGAACAAGGAAAAGGATTTATAACATTTAATGGTTGCATAAAAATGTTCAGAAGCATACAATTTTTGTGGTCAACTATATTAAAATTTTGATTGTATGTAAACATTGAATGATACAATTGAAACAAAAACAAAACACAAAAACATGATCACACTATTATTAAAATTAATGAAAATTAACAATGAGAAGATAATATTGTTGTAGTGATAATGCCGTGCTTTATCTCTGGGTGCAAGCGAAGTCGTAACCGAACAAATTTGTTTTGTCATAATGTATTTACTATTACGTCGGCTGTTTTAATATTAACATCATGTCGAAGTAAAGCTCCAGCAGCTAACTTTATTGGCTTTAAAACGTTTAATATATTTATCAATTCATATACATTGTATTCAACTCAAAGTTCACCCATTTTTTTATTGAATTTTTCAATAGAATAATTTTCTCTATCTTTGGAAGCATAGAACTGCATCTGCTTACCATATCCAATTCGAAACAAATTTCCTTATTGTGTTCAATCAGTACATATTTTTACAAAACACACTTTTTTGAAACTTTTTTGAACAATTTAAGTTTACGGTGTATTTGGTCTAATACGAAAACTTCTGGCAGTGTCTTTTTCAAAGTCATCTTCGAAATTCCAATTCGACATTTAAAGGTTCAACTGTAGTACTTTTTTATAAAAAGGGATAAATGGAAAACACGGCTGAAACAAAATATACCATCAACAGGACTTTGTCTGACAAATTTTTCCTTCATATTCGGCCTGTCAGTAGTTTATTTTAGTTTCCATAAGGTGACGAATTTCAGTAGCTCCACAAAATTTTGCAGAATTCCCAGGAATTCCTCTGAAAAATCCTATTTATTATCCATCGTACGTATTTTGATGCTCTTTCAACAAATTTTAACTATTTGACTCATAAAGCTCCTAGTTTGAAATCTATTATACCCATATTTTTTCCATTTGTTAGTGTTTCAAAAAAAAAAAAGTAGAAAAAATTTTTTCTCGAATAATTTTAGGTAATTCGTGTTTTCTAGAAAATTTTAATTAAAAAAAATTATGGGAAAATTACTTTTAATTTTGAACATTTTTAATATTTTTTTACGAATAAATTTTAGCTACCTTAGAGCTAAATCTGTTATTTTTCATTTTCTTTAATTAAAATTGAGACGTGATAGAATGAAATTATTTTCTGCTAAATGAAATATGTATTCATATGAAATGCTTAATACATTCTCTACGACATATTTTTACTGTTGACCTGTCATGTTACTGTTAACAAATTGGAGAAACGTTTCCTATTTCCCTATCATGTAAAATGTTTCCTATCAAATATGATTAAGGTAATTATTAATATTTCTTTGCTACTCCGTCGTAATTGGTTATATGATAATAAAGAATAATAAATAAAAAAATTTATTAGTCATACATCTATCCACTAAACCGTTTTAAAATATGATATTTATAAAAATCAGTTATGTGTAAACCATATATATAATGTTCCATCAAACAATATTATGAGTAAAATTCAAATAGTAGTTTAGTACCGTATTGAAATGTTGACAAGTTTTTATTCAATTTTGTATCAAGTAACCAGTTGTACATTAAAGCCTTTTAATTTTCATTTGATAAATAATACCACAAAATTTCTTGCTAAGTAAGTACTTATAAAAGCTATTCGAAAATTAATAGAAATGCGTTTAAATTAAAGGCCTATTTGGATTAATGGCAAGAATTTCTTTAATATTGCGTATTGAGTCATTTACAGTATCATAGAAATTGCGCCAAGTTATATGGTTCTTAATAGGCATTCACAATATGATTGAGATCGGCCACACACTTGATATCGAGGCAATATTTTACCCACAACTAACTCCACCTGATTTAACATTGGTTCCTCTAAAATTCCATTATATATTTCCTAAATTTGGTAGACTTCAGAAAGTGGACCACATTTAAAATATTTATTGAATCATGATTAACAATGGAAAAAAATTACTGGTAAATTATCGACTTGTGAGTAATTTTTTTAACTGTAAATGGAATAATCTAAAAGTCTATATAAAGAAATGTTCTTCTGCAGGTATCGATTTTTAAATTTCCCGAGACCCCGGGAATTTTCGTCAAAAAGAAATAATAAAAATTTAAAAATATTTATAAAACACTTCTTTTAAATGGAGGTTAAAAACATTAAAAAAAAGTAATTTTTCATCTCAAAAATATAAAATAATAAACTAATTCAGTTCTATTTAAAATGTTAACATTTTGAAAATTAAAGGAAAACTTTTATTATATAACAAAACACCCGATTCCTAACTTTGGTTTTCATATTGTCCTGTTTAGGATATCACCTCTTCGGGTAGAACATATTAGCCAATACTCGCCAAATTTACAGGTTTTAGTCAGAATTAGTAAGAATTTTTCTGAAATGCACATATATTCTTAGTACGAGAACAGGAAAGCGTTCTGAGTAAAACTTACAGGTTTGATAAGTACTAGAACAGGGCTATTGTGTGTCACTGTTCGTGTCTACAACTATGTAGGTAGACTAGGGCTAAGGAATTTCTTCTTCTTCTTTATATCTATTTCCTTCTAATCTCATATTCACTATCTTTTGTTTATCCAAAACTTTCTCTTTTCTTCATTCTTCTATTCTTCTGAAGGGAGTCACAATGGACCAATAGATCTCCGAGCGAAAGTGGAGATTTCATCTATTGAAACTCGTACAATCGTTCTCAACCTAACCAGCTTGTAACGTTTATAAAAATTAAATATAATATATTTTCAAACCATATTAATAATAATTCCCATAATAATGAAATATAAGAAATAAATAAGCCTTTTACAAATATGGTTGAAAAATTCATAACTTGTTTGTTTTTGAATATATTTCGTATTTAACGTTTGCTTTTCACCTTCATTATAATCCTCATTTAATATATACATGAATAAATAAAAGTAGACAAGGTTTTGTTATATTTGGTGTGATTCAAGAAATAAAAGATATAGGTTAACTAATATTAAGGAGCTTAGTTAACAAAAAATATCTTGTATTATCTTGCACAACTTATGATAGTATAAATAAATAAAATTAATTAATGAACAAATAACATGTAGATAATCTAAACACTTAATAATATAATAAACACTTTTATCTATGATTTTGAAACAATTATAACGGACTCAGTAAACAATTTATAAAAATAATAATTTTGAATTAATGTGTTTTATTCTAATATAAGATGGAATAAGTGGTATAATAATATGAAAAACACGAAGCATAGCATGAAAGAATGAATCATAAAATCGTACACAATATGATAATTTGGAATCATAACAACTTTTATTTATAATCATAACTATTTTTAATTGTGATCATATTTTACAATCATAATATTTTACTTAGATTATGGTCACACATTTTTTCTCTGTGTGTATACCGTTAGTTCATAGCTAAGGACAACCCAAGTTTAAAAATTCAGTTTTTAGGCAACTGGACCTTTAAAATTGCATAGCCTTATAAGTAAAGTTTTTGTAATTTATTTGATAGAAAATCCATTTTCAATTGCCAGTTCGATTACTATTATGTCGGATACTATTGCGTCACTGGTACTTTAAAAATTTGAATTGTTTTTTTGGATTTCGAGACATTTTATGAAGATTCCATTACAATTATACAATTTTAGATCGTTTAATAAATACACATTTCAAGTATCAAATTTACATATATTAGTCGTTTTACAGCATTTTTTGTAAAGAAATTTTGCATAATCTAATGTTTTGTTTATTGTTGTTCTTTTTAATATTGCCGGAAATATAATTATTTTAATTTCCATATATTATAAAAATATGTGAAAGTCTCTGAAACTATTAAATATGCTTGAATATTTGCTTAAAATATTTAAATTTGCAACAAAATCAAATAAAATAAATAAGAACAAGTGTAAAAATTATAATAATTATAATTATAATATAATTATATAATTATCAAATATTTATAATTATAATTATAATTTATATAATTTATGGGAACATGACAACAATTAATGTAAACGACTCTTGCAAAAATCCGTTGCGACTGAGCAATTTTCAGCTATAATTGAAGTTTGGAAAAAACGTCATTATAATTATAATTATAATTATAATTATAATTATAATTATAATTATAATTATAATTATAATTATAATTATAATTATAATTATAATTATAATTATAATAATTATATTATAATAATAATAATAATAATAATAATTATTATTATTATTATTGTTATTATTATTATTATTATTATTATTATTATTATTATTATTGCAATTTCTTACTTCATTGTTTTATTTTTAAGAAATATTTAAAAAAGCTGTCCACCTCCCTTGAATGTTATTTAAATATATAAAAGTTATAAAAAGAACTCCTTAAAAGCTAGTCCCAAATCTATGTTCAAGTACCTAATAATAAGAATAGCAATAACAAAAATAAAGCATTGTTATGTTTAATGAAGTCGTTTTCATTTCTCCCCAAAAACACAAACAACTTACTTAAATACAAACTCTCATTCTTTCTTCTTAAGCAATTTTCCAAATTGTCTCATTTTCATCAATACCACAAAATAAAATGAAGAGTCAAACAAAAAAAATTTCACTTCTGGAGGCAATGACAATGAAATTTGATATTCATATTTACATTCACCCTTCCCAATAAGCAAAAAACTTTGAAATTTGACATTTATTCATTTGGAAACTATTTCACATTTCAAGTATAAACCTCGACAATAGACTTTAATTTCTTTACTTTCAAATTTAAAATAATACAATTTTACAGCACAAACGTTCTCATATAACAATAGTATTTTTCAAATGTTTTCACAATTTAAAACTTATCTGGATGTTTCTTTAACTTACATTAAAAATATTTTTTTCTAAACTATTTTTAAAACTGAAATTTTGCATTGATCATCTTAAACATATCGTCATCATATTTTGTAGATAGTAATAGCTGTTTTTGTCCATTTTGTTGCATTACAATTGTGTCAAATATTTCCTTTAATATAATGAACTTATAATTTTTTATTTTTTTAACAAACATGTCTAAGTTTTAAACTAATTTTATACAAAAATTAAGACATTTGAATACTGTCTTAATAACAACATATTACTTTTTTTCTCCAAAATTTTTTCAGAAAAATAAAATTTGGTTAATAGATATTACTAAATTTTACTTAAAGAAAATTCTACGAATTTTGTAAAAATTTTGGTAAAATTTTAATTTGGTTTTATTAAATTTAACTGAAATGCTAAATAAAAATATTTATGCATGAAAATATTAAAACTAAACAATTTATTTAAGTCTTCTTGACTTTTGATTCATTTCAAAAATCATAAAAAATTGTTAATATTTAAGAAATTATTCTTAAATATTAACTCTTAAATATTATGATGAAAGTAAATTTTTATATTTATGAATGAATTTTGTTCTGTGAATGGAAAAGATACAAAATAAACTGAATTAAAAAAAAAACTTAACTTTGTACTTTACAATCACCTGAAAATTTTATAAAAACCTAACATTATAATTTTAAAGCAGATTTTTTAAATTTTCTTGTTTATTTTATAACACATATTTTGTAGCTTTGAGTACAATTTGAGAAATATGCAATTTTTAAAGAAAATTTTCCAACAATTTTCCTTGGTTTGACTCGATGTTTATTGGGTTGTCTTTATCTTTAATACTCACAAATAGTATTGCCAGTTTAGCCTTTTTAAGGCCAAATCGATCCTTTTTATTTTGCATTTAGCCTCAAAATATGCGTTTTAGATTATGGCTTTTTTTAGCGTTTTTTGATTTTTAAAATCCAAAAGTTTAAAATATTCAAACTTCAGCCACAAAAAAATTAATTTCTTGTGTGTTTTAACTAATTTTATTTAAAAAAAAATCATTCATTGTATTTGTTCGCACAAAAAATCGAGATTTTTTACATTTAGCTCAAATTTTCACCAGTTCATAATTTTATGAACTTACTTTATAGATAATTATATTATTCTTGATTAACAGTAGAATCAATTTATAAATATTAAAAAAAAAGATCTTATAAAACCGTAAAATAGCCAAAAAATAATTTTCAAATGCTTCATAAAAAAGGAACTATAACCCAAAAATTAAAAAAAAAAAATAAAATAAGTTCAAAACATTGAAATAAAACCCAAAATTGTATGGGAATTTTTTGGGCGATTTTTTATTGGATCATTTTGCTGGCAGCTTTTCGATATTTAATTTAAATTTAATTACAAGGTCTTTTTAAAGAAATATCAAATGCTAATAAGAACGATAAAAAATAATGTTTTTAAATTAGAAAAAAAAATAATTTTTTTGTGTCCTTATGTTTTCGGACATTTAGCCTTTTGTGACCTTTTTAAAGTTCAATTTAGCCTTATGGCAATACTGCTCACAAATATTAATATCTACCACATATAAAATAAAATATAATGTGGCCTTTTCTTACTTATCATTTTGTTTTCCCCTTGTCCTTCTGTTATATTCGTTGCCTTTCATTTGATTAAAGGTGTTGAGGTTGTTATTAAAGTAAAATTGTGGCAGGATTTTGTTCTGTTTTGCTTCTACAGTTGTTGTATTTTATATGGTTATTGTATTGTTTTTTATTGTAGTTGCTGGTATTTTCTTATTCTTGCTCTTGATATTTGCATTTTTTTATTTCTTTAGATTTTTTTTTTTTTGTTATTAAGTTGTTTAGTTTTTACACGCATCATCTTTCAACGCAACATAAAACCCTCAAAAGGTTAAAATTGAATTCCCTGACCTATGTGTGGTTATGTTAGTGGAAGAAGAACAAAAGTGTCTGTTAGTAAATTTTTATTCTGTTTCTTACAAACAAATAAGATAGAGTTCATATTTATTGCATGATGCGGCGTACTTGTTTATATTCTGCTAAGACTTTTACGCTACTGGTTGGTTTGTAAGCCATAGAGCTTATCTTTGTTGTATTTTTGCATAAAAGTCATTTAGGATTTTCTTATCTTTTTGATGATTATTGTTTTTGTATTTAACACTATTAAATATTTGAATATTGTACTTTTTGTCCAGTATGAATATACCTGTGCTGGTTAAAGAAGCATAAATTCTCTTAAAATTATTGTTTGAAATTAAGAGAGAAAAAGCTTTTTCATAACACTCTTTAATATTAAACTTATTCAGCATGTAAATATTTAGATGGCTTTGTGGCCAAGTTTTGATAAATAATACTTAAAATATAAATGAAAACTTTAATATGGTTGTTGTCCGTGGGTTCGTAAAGAAATATACAATTATCTGAAACACTCTGTTTTATTAATATTTGTTATTAACTTTTAACAATTTAAAAAATTTTCATTTTACACAGACCTTATAAAACTTTTTAATTTTATTTTTAAATTATTACAAATATCTTTACGATTTAAAATATTTTTTTATTTAAGTATATGAGGAATTTTAACATGATGAAAAAATAAATATCTCTTATCAATAAATATCAATGTTAAACAATTTTCAAATGACTGTTTTTTTTTCATACCTTCATTTTACTTCAAAAAAAAAAAAGAAAGTTCACTATTTCATTTATTTGAATTTTACATGTAGTTTATTTTAAATATTTTTGTTTTTCAATTTCATTGAAAAGAAAGAATACAAAGAAAAGAAACTGGATCAATTTCCTACAACAATATTTCTCTCCCCTCATATACAAGTTTTTTATAAATTCAACACACTTGTGGTAGAGGAAAACAATACAAAATTAACAAAACGTACCTTTAAAATTTAAGGAAAATTCTACTCACTACACATTTTTTCATTTGAACTCAAAATTCTTATTATTTTTTTTCACGCACGTTTATTGCACTTTAACTCCCGTAACACGAATATTTTCCACAAAACTAAAAAAAAGTATATAATGCTATGTTCACATAAAGAGGTTTTTCGAAAATAGAGTCGTTTTCCCAAAAAAAACACAAACAAATTGATTTGTTTTTTCATATATTTCAAAGCCAAAAAACATGTCGATTCGAATTATTTTATATCCGATTTTGCTGAAACAAATTTAAAAAAATTAGGAATTACAATTCCTTTGATCTGTTCATACAACGTTTCGCTACATAAGCAACAGTTTCGCAGTTATAAATAAATGTATGAAGAAAAAAACTATTTTTTGCCTAAAAAATTTAATTTTTTTATTTTTAATTCATAAAAAATCCAAAACGGTAAAAAAAGTGTCAAGTCCTATTACTTTCACGTAAAGTCACATAACCTTTAAACAAAATGAGACATAGATCATGAAAATCGATGGACGCGTTTCGCTTTTATTCACAATTAAGTGAAAGTATGAATTTCAAAAATTTGCTCGAGATATGCTCAAAATTCCTTGGAAAAAACATTAATGACTCTATTTTATGATTGTCAGAATTAAAAAAAAAGTAATAAACAAAAGGTTATTTGATTTTTATGGTAGCGGTAACAAACTAAAAAACGGTCATAAATGTGCGTGGACAATTAAAAGAAAAAAAGGAAAGTGCACTTTTTAATTATTTGGGTTTTTTCCGTTGGCATGATTTTTTTACACATTTATGAGTGGTCATGTTTTAGAACGTTTCGAAAAATTTAAAACGTATACGAATCAGGTTTATAGCCACCCTTAAAAGATGCGCGAATTCATAAGTACCTCCCAGTAAAATATTGAAACTTACGTAGTATTTATATATATATATATACATGTATATATGTATATGTATATATACATGTATATATATATATACATGTATATATATATATATATATATATATATAAAACAAAATAACTAAAATAAGGAATATATATATATATTCTGTATCATACAAGAAATATGTTGCATGATAATATTATACAAACTTTTAGCAATATTTTGTGATCAGTGCTATCATAGTTAAAAATTATCTGTATTTTATAAATCTATATTTTATTATTATTGTAATACACTTAATAATAAAGTAAAATTATGTATTTCTAAATCACTAAAAAATTCTTCGGTACACGAAGAGAAAAAATGTAGTTGTAGTGATCATTATGTAAGAGCAAGACATTATGATTGGAATATATGGTCACAACTAAAAATAGATGTGATTATAAATAATAATGGTTATGATTCCATTTTATGATATTATGTCCAATTTCATGGTTCTTTTTTTCATATTATGATTCGACTTTTTGTATTATTATACCATTCTAGCTTATAATTATCCCATTCTATCAGATTGTGATTTTATTTCATTATATTATTATCCCATACTATTATATTATCCCATTATGTCGTATTAGTGTTCCATTTTGTCATATTATTAACCCATCTTATCATATTAAAATTCAAATTCATTATATTATTCCGTCTTATTATATTTTAAAATAAAATCACATTTATTAAAAATTATTATATTTATTTAAAAAAATGTTTTGTTTCAAAATAATAGACAAATTGTTTATTAACCATTTTAACCATAAACAATTATTTACATATTATTTGTTCATTAATCAATTTTACTTACTTTTAGCAGCATATATTGTGAAAGATAATAGAAGATATATTTTATTAACTTAAACATTTAGTAGTAGTTAATCAATATCTTGCTTGAGTTACACCAAATATAACAAAAACTTATCTACTTATATTAATTCATATATAAACTAAGTGAGAATTATAAGTTTAAAACAAACCAAATATATTAAAAAACAAATAAGCTTTGAATTTTTCAACCATATTTGAAAATATCATATTTATTTGTAACATTTTATTGTAATCGATATAACAATATGAGTATGGTTTTAAAAAAATTATGGTTTAAGAAAAAGGAAAAAGATTTTTAATATATAATAGCTTTAGTAATAATAAAAGTCTTTCATATTAATAAAATTTTGTTTCTGGTAAAAATATTCAAAATCATAAATATTTTTTAGTCAACTATATTAAAATTTTTATTGAGTGGAAACATTGAATAATAAAACTGAAACAAAAGCATCGTTATGATGAACATAGTATTATTAAAATGAATAAAAATTAACATAATATTGTTGTAGAGACATTGCCGTAACCATGTTTTTTTATGCATTAGATATTATTTTTCATGAGTTCAGAAATTGATGGATGCTATAGATCTAGGATTTACTTCAATATACATTTTGTTATTAAGTTGCTAAATTTACACTAGTGAGGCAACTCACTGTGTATCGCCTCTAGTCCTATGCAGTTTTATAAAATAATTTATTATTTTCCTTTTTTTGTGCGAAATAATTTAATTTTTCTCTAATATATTAATAGGTTAGTAATTAGGGTTTGGGGTTTCCCGCAATATTTTTATTCACGGGAAACGGAAAAGAGGAAATTATCCGGGATTACCGAAAATTTTTTGATCTTTCAGTTATAACGAAAAAGGAAATGATTTCTTATAGAGAAAACTATTATTTATTGAATAAATCAAAACGAGACATTATAAGTTGTACTGAATTAACATAATTTAAATAATAAAGTAAAACGCCATTTCTTACATTAAAAAAATTATAAATATTTTATATTATTATTACATTTTATATTATTATCATTATTATTATTATTATTATTATTATTATTATTATTATTATTATTATTATTATTGTTATTATTATTATTATTATTATTATTATTATTATTATTATTATTATTTACTAACTCTTACTAAATTAAACATAAATCTGGAAAATACTAAAAATTTGGTTCACAACAACGTTTTTCGAATTAATCATAGTGTTCAAAAATCTGATAAAAATAATCTAATATAGGTATGAATACAACATGAGATTAAATTTTTTTATAAGCATTTTGAAGTTAAAACATTTACATCCAACATTTCCATATCACTTGCTTGAATAGAGGATGTTGTTGCAAAAGAAAATGTTGTATTAGAATGAAATATCTCCAACAAAGTATTTTTTTTTTATAATAGTGAGTATTTTCCAAGTTCAACTTATTTAATATTTATTTCAACATATCTATAAAACTAAAGCATCTAAAATTTTTGTAATAAAATTGATTTAAAATTTCATGTAAAACAACTTGTAGGTACCCTACAAACATTTGGACGATATCTTCCTAGAAGAAATTTACGCAATATCTTCTTTGGACAGAAATCAGCAAAGCAATATTTTTCTAATATTGCATTTTTATCAGCTTAAAGAAACTTAGGCAATAAACAAGAAAAAATATATACAATTTTATTTTTTTCTATTATTTTTATCCTCAAAAAATCGTCTCTATATTATTATATTATATCCTATTGAGATGATATGGAAGTAATTAATACAATACTTTTATTTTTCAATCACAATTTTTTCAGTTGTCAAAAAAAAAAAAAAAAAAAAAATTAACACATGTAAAAGAAATTTGTTTGTCTTTTAGCCAAAAATTAGCGTTTCAGTTTTCGTGCTTTATGATGTTAATATGTATTTATGTGCATGCAAGATGTAAAAGATTTCCATATTATATTATTTCAAGATTTACTTAGTGATAATTTGTCAATATATTTATTAAAACTTCCAGAAGATAATCTGGCTGTATCTTTTTTCACCTACATGATTATCTAGCAATATTTCCTATTTTTCTCCCTGGTGTATTGATTTCTTATTGCTTAGATGTATCGACTGTGACGCACAGTTTCTCCCAATGGGGGAAATTTCCGCAATACAAATATGGTTATTGCGAATTCGAATCACTTTCGTATTGATTTGCTTGCAGAGTAAATTTGTTAAACAAATACATATATATCTGATAGAAAAAAACCTAACTCAATATTCACAAACTTAATTCATGCAACATTAGTGTTCATCTCAGATAATATTCTAGTTGTATTATATGCAAGTACCATGTTTAGGGTAACGTCAACATTTCTTTGATATAAGGTGTTAAAAATATTAAAATTTTTGCCATAAGCTTTTAAAACTAGGAGAATATTTAATTTACCGTTTTCCCGTGAAATTAAAAAAAAAATCAAGAGAGTATTTCTCGCCCGGGAATTCCCGGACCCCAAACCCTATTTGTAATACATAACATTAAGTTATTGTTAAACGAAACCACTGGTAAAATTAAATCATAATTTGAAATTACGAGTTGTTCATATTACCATCGTATTAACACAAAAACTTTTAAATAGTTTAAAATGAAATGCTGCATATTTTTTCCTTTAAATTAAATATCAACCAACCAACTCCTTTAACATATTACAAATGTTTTGCCATTAAAAATCATTCAACACAGCCATAATTTTAAATCAACTTAAAAAAAAAATGTAGTAACTTTATCCAAATGTTAGTAATGAGTGAGTTAATGCCACATAACTTGATACACCAACACACCACAACAAAATCAACAAACAATATCCTAAATTGTTTAAGACCAAAAAAATCATCCAAAAAATTGTTTTTTTTAAACAGCTTCCAGACAGCAACAATGCAGACAATTGCTGTTAATCCATATTAAATTTCATTCAGCATTAAGGCAGATGAGTTTGGGAAATAGCGGCACTCACTATAAAACATGGGTTTTAGCAAAAAAAAAAAAAAAATCACTTTTTTAACAAATAATCAAGCCAACAAAATAAAAAAAAAACTGAAAAATAAAAAAATTTAGAAGACAAATGTTAAATGATACTTGCTCACATTTACTGGCTCTGGGGATACAACAACTAAAACCTGTATTATTATTTTTTTGCTCTTACCCGTTGGTGGCATTAAAGCTTCCACAAATGGCACTGCATAAATGTTTTGCACGCCGCCAAATTTACTTTTCGCTATCATTTGTTTCTTTTTGTATTTTTTTTCTTTCAGTTTAATATTGCTGGATTTCTACGAATTTTGTTTACAGCTGTAATCACTTTTCTCTTTTTGTAGCTTTTGGGTGAATTTTGTTACGGGTGAAAGAAAGAGTTTGAGAAAATTTTACGTAGGCATATGTATAAAAGTAACAATGTTTAGTCGTCTTTAATTTAGAATTTGTGTGATCATGGTTACGAGGGTGGCATTCAAAGTAAATAGATTTGTCTGTATTTATCTTAACTAAAAAGAAAAACAAAAATGTGAATATTAGTAGTAAAGAAAAATTAAATTAACGAAAAAAAATTAACTAAATCATCTGAATTAAATATATATAGTATTAAAGAAAAATTTAAAATTTAAAGAAAAATTTCATTAAAGAAAAAATGAACTAAATCATCTAAATGAAATATATAAATTAAATATATATATATATATATATATATATTCAAGGGTGTGAAGATAAATTCGTCAGTTAAATACGTCCCACACAAATGTTAAATACGCTCCACACGCTGTGAATCGATTTGTTAAAATGAACAAAATTATTTTTTAATAAAAAAACTATATCAAAATTAAATTTTAAATAAAAAAATCAAAATATATTTATAAAACACATTAAAATATAAAATTGTAAAAAAAAATTTCAAATATATCACTCTATACATAAAATTTCTTTGAACAAAAATCGAAAACTTTAAGTGGTCCTAATGGCCATAAGGAGCAGACATGAATCGGGTAAGCGGAAGAGTGGAAGTAGCCTAGGACTAGTAGATTCCAGAAATGTATGTTCTACGTCCAGATTCCATCTGTGATCAGAGATATATAATTTTGAAAAATGTGTTTTTTCACTATGGTCATATGGAAAAATGTGGAATTTTCAAGTGGCTCCAGTGGACATAAGGAGCAGACATGAGTCGGGTAAGCGGAAGAGTGGAAGTAGCCTAGGACTAGTAGATTCCAGAAATGTATGTTCTACGTCCAGATTCCATCTGTGATCAGAGATATATAATTTTGAAAAATGTGTTTTTTCACTATGGTCATATGGAAAAATGTCGAATTTTCAAGTGGCTCCAGTGGACATAAGGAGCAGATATGATCAGAGATATATAATTTTGATTTTTTTTAATTCGAAATTATGTACAAGACTTTAGTAGCTAAAAATTTAAGTTGATAAGTGGCGTAAAATTTTATACAATATTTTTATAATAACTTCTGAACTATATATATATATATATATATATATATATATATATTTATTTATTTATTTTTTTTTGTGACACGGAAAATGTTTATACTTTACTTCATTATTCCTTTTTAGTTTTTGAAATACAAAAAAAATTTTAATAAATCTGTGGTTCATAAATTTCGGGGAATATTGAATATGTGTATTTTTATTTAATTGTTACCCTCTAAAGCATTTCAAATAAATAAATGCATTTCAATGAAAATAATAAAAGTGCATGACCTGAAAAACACGAAAGGTTGAGCTATGTAGGTTTTGATACTTAGAATATCAATATTACTTAAATAGATCAAATTATATCCCTTTATATCATGAACTTACTGATACAAATATTTGGTACTAATCTGACAAAGGGAACAGTACCGAAAATCTATATTTTTTTACAAAAATAAAATAAATATTTTACTTTATTATTTTATTTTTTAATTCGATTTCACTAATAACGGCTTTGCTCCCTTACTTTTCATTACTTCTAAAAAGTAAGAAATTGTAAGAAAAACAACAAAATTCGAAATATCCTGTAAATTTTCAGATATTTCGCAAAAAAAAAAAAAACGTTTTAATGATAATTAGAGCACTAAAGATCTCGTTGCTGCTTAAATTTTAAGTCAATTTTGAATTTAGTTGAATGAAAAAAGCAAAAGAATTTAGCTTTTAAACTCTATTGAAATCTTTTATATTTACTATAAAAAAGAAATAATTTATTATATTTTTTTAATTAAATTTGTTTTCTATTTCAAAATAATAGTAAAGATATAAAATTTTAAGCGCTATTTCATTTACAATAAAATGAGACGTCAATCTTTCAAATCGTTTAAATACTCAAACAATTATTTCAAAACTTCAAAACATTGTCAAATTATTTTTAATATATTTTTAAGCAAATCAATTTACTTGGGGAAAAATAATAACGTCTAAAAATTTATGTAAAAATAAAAATAAGTAAAAATCGAATAAGTTCTAATTTTTTTTTTCCAATTTAAAAGATAATAAAACTTGTTATGCATACAAAGAGTCTTTAAAAAATAGAACTTAAAACTTGAAAATTTTCATTTTTGTTAAATGTTGTTTAAAAATTTTCTTTCAATATTTCACCAAAACATATATATTTGAGTAATAAGCTTGATTCTTCTACTTTCCAAAAAATCTTAAAAAGAACATAACAGAATTTATCTAGGAAGTTACCAAAAAAACTGTATTTTTTTTTTGAGCATAATTCAAAATTTTTAAAGATTTTCAGTTACAAAATTACCTTTTTTTTAAATTTGGCTTGAAAAATTATAAT
The DNA here is from genome assembly GCA_932274085.1 of Protocalliphora azurea. Taxonomy (NCBI): domain Eukaryota; kingdom Metazoa; phylum Arthropoda; class Insecta; order Diptera; family Calliphoridae; genus Protocalliphora; species Protocalliphora azurea. Next base: position 107,085,900 of record OW026523.1, on the reverse strand, counting down.
TTTTAAAAATTTGTCGTTGACAATTAATATGTAAATAATATTTTTATTTAGCTTCCAAATAAAATTGTCTCAAAATGGACAAAATTTTCTATATCTATAATTTAATAACATCTAGAATAAATATAACATTGTGTATGCAAAAATTTGCAGAAAACCTTTTCTGTGTTTCTACTTAAGCGCTTTTTGTAAAATGTTTTTGATAACTTTTGATTTATAAAATATTTTTACATAACATAAGCCCAATTTTAACCAAATTAGGAAATTTAGAATTTCGGAAACCCAGGAAAAATAAATGAAATTACAAAATTATTTATTATTAGAAGTATTTAATATTTTACTAAAATTAATATATACATATATATATATATATATATATATATATATATATATATATATATATATATTATGTTGTTAGTTAAATAAAAATACTTAAAGATTTGCATTTCCTACATTTTTTTTATCAAATAAGTGCCAATTTTTAAAACCTACTGATTTACTTTAAAATTTTCGAAAGAGGATGCAAATTTTTGGATCGACAATATTAGAGATAAATTCATTATTCTTGTTTCTACTTATGACAAACTAATTTTTTCCAAAATAATTTTTATATTTTTTTTCCATTTTCTGTTACAAATTTTTATTTATTTTTGTTTAATTTTCATAGTGGGAAAATTAATTTGGGAGGCAGATTTCCCTTTCCTCCCCGTGGACCTGCGCCTGCGCTTAGCCGATTTATGTCTGTTCCTTATGTCCACTGGAGCCACTTGAAAATTCCAGATTTTTCCATATGACCATAGTGAAAAAACACATTTTTCAAAATTATATATCTCTGATCACAGATGGAATCTGGACGTAGGACATACATTTCTGGAATCTACTAGTCCTAGGCTACTTCCACTCTTCCGCTTACCCGATTCATGTCTGCTCCTTATGTCCAGTGGAGCCACTTGAAAATTCGACATTTTTCCATATGACCATAGTGAAAAAACACATTTTTCAAAATTATATATCTCTGATCACAGATGGAATCTGGACGTAGAACATACATTCCTGGAATCTAATAGTCCTAGGCTACTTCCACTCTTCCGCTCACCCGATTCATGTCTGCTCCTTATGTCCACTGGAGCCACTTGAAAATTCCATATTTTTCCATATGACCATAGTGAAAAAACACATTTTTCAAAATTATATATCTCTGATCACAGATGGAATCTGGACATAGAACATACATTTCTGGAATCTACTAGTCCTAGGCTACTTCCACTCTTCCGCTTACCCGATTCATGTCTGCTCCTTATGGCCATTAGGACCACTTAAAATTTTCGATTTTTGTTCACAGAAATTTTATGTATAGAGTGACATATTTGAAATTTTTTTTTACAATTTTATATTTTAATGTGTTTTATAAATATATTTTGATTTTTTTATTTAAAATTTAATTTCGATATAGTTTTTTTATTAAAAAGTAATTTTGTTCATTTTAACAAATCGATTCACAGCGTGTGGAGCGTATTTAACATTTGTGTGGGACGTATTTAACTGACGAATTTATCTTCACACCCTTTATATATTCATATTTTATTGTTATTATTTTTTTGCATTCAGCTCTCAATATCTACAATCTTTATTTAATTTACTATACACGAGGAGAAAATAACCTTCTGGAATCAACAATGGTAATAATTGCATTCATAACGGTGTTGTTTTCATGACATGGTAAAATTATTGTCAGTAAATGCTAGTTTTTTTTGCGGATTTAATATGAATATGGATAGCATGTTCATACATTTATCCGAGTGTTATAGGAAGCGCATTTATTATACTATAGACCTAAATATTCTTCCAAAGACACTACGACGTCTATTTATATATATATATATATATATATATATATATATTTTTTTTTTTTTTTATATTTCTTTCAGGGAGCGAAGATACGCAGATTTATATGTAATTTCCTACACATATTTTAATTTTTGAGAGCATATTGAAGCTGCCAGGCAACGTAGAAAATTAAAATTCGGCTTACTTATATAACTATTCGTTTAATAAATCTTAACGGAGCCAGATTTTAAAATTCCTATCAGAGAGCGAACATAATCGGATTTACATACAATTTCCATAGCCAGTTTTCTCTTTTCAGAGCTTTTTGAAGCTCTCATACGACGTAGAAAATTAAAATTCCGCTTACTTATAAAACTATTCGATCTACAAATCCTAACGGAACTAGATTTTAAAATTTCTATCAGGGAGAGGAGATAGTTGGTTTTATTTTTCATTTCCCGTAATATATTTAAAAGTCGGGTTTGGTTTCAAAAAAATCTAAATTTGCTATAATCATTGTTTTCCAAATTTTATCAGAAACTGGTTTCGTATTTCTGTCAGGAAGCGAATTTTTGCCGATTAATTTTTTTTTTAATTTTACCTTAATAATTTAAGTATTATTCACCAATAGATTCTAACGAAATCAAATATTTCAATTTTGATTAGGGAGAGGAAAAGTATTAAAATTTTTATCATAAATTTTTAAAGATTTTTGGGTTTATTATTATTATTATTATTATTATTATTATATTGCAATTTTTCCTGGTATTGGCAGGCTTATATGCTAATACTATATATTATTCATAGTTATCACCAGGACAACTAAAAACATGAAAAATCTATCATTCCCATCAATTCAAATAAACCGAACTGTTAGTTATTTATTATTTTCAGACAATTTTGTGAATTTCCTGCATATTTTCTTCGTAACAGTATATTTTTATCGAACTAAACTGAAAAGAAAAAAAATTTTGCACGATTTCGTAAATTCAAAAAAATCTCATTAATTAAGAATCTAAAAAAACTAAAGCAAGTAAAAGACATATTTTGGTATATTTTGATGAAAAAATTAGATAAATATCATAAATAATTTAAAAAATATAATCGCTTAAAACTTATAAAAACATATATAAACATATATTTTCAAGTGTTCTTACAAAAAGCGCGATTTTAGTTTTTTTTTTAATGAAATTTCGCAAAATTTGAAAAACGTATCTCATTAAAAGATAAGTTCTATATAGAAAATAGTTTTTAGTATTCTAAAATTCGAACCATAATGCGACATATGTAAGGACGCTTTTTAAGGCTATGAAAAAATTTTTGTTCAATAAAAATATTTTGACTCTATTGGATTTCAGTAGATTTTGCCAGAAACAAAATTTTATTAATATAAAAAATATCACTATTTCTAAAGCTATTAAATATTACCAATCCCTTTCCTTGTTCTTAAAACATATTCTATTTTTAAAGTTTATTATATTTATTATTCTCATGACAATAAAATATTTCATATAAATATAATACTTATCCTTTTCACAAACTTAGCGAAAAAATTTTGTTTTCAACGTATATTTTATAACTTCATTTTAGTTCTAATTTAGTTTATATATGATTTAATATAAATAGACGAGGTATTATTCAAGCAATATAAGATATTGATTAACTACCATTAAGGGGTTTAATAAAAAAAAAGATATCTTGCATTTGAACCAAATATGATGGTACAAACGAATATAATTAAAGTACGAATAATATATAAATATTTTTTTCCCTATTATTTTGAATAAAAAATTAATAAAAATAATTTTTTATTAATACGTTTTATTTTAGTATATAAAAAGATGGAATAATAATATGGTATAGTAATATAATAAGATAGAATAATAATATAATAACATCAAATCATAGTCTGATAAAATGGAACAATGATGTAGTAATATTATTCAATTATATGTAAATCTAGAATCATAACATGAAAAAACAAACCATATAATCCGGCAAAATGTAATAAAATGTAATCATGATAATTATTTTTATTTTATTTAATTACTATTTATTTCTAATCATTTCTATTTTTCGCTGTGATCATATGATAATATGTTGGTCTTAAATTTTGGTGACTACAACTTAATTTTTCTCTGCGTGTGGTACATGATTTAAGTCTAAAGAATGTAAATTGTGATAACTATTAATATCTTAATAATACCAGACACATAAACTGTGCTTTTTTCCGAAATATTTATAAATTTTCAGTGAATTTTATAACCAATATAAAATTACTATATTTTCAATTAAAAATTTTATGATTTAGAAAACCAAAAATTGTTCCAAATTTTCAAAAAATTTTGTAGACGTCATGATATTAATTTCATTTGGAAAAATTATGTGTCTAAACTAATACTGATGAGCGATACGTTTTACTTGAAGTAATATTAAAAGTAATATTAAAAGTAATATTAAAAATATATAAATATATATATATATATATATATATATATATATAAATTTCGAAAGGAAGATAGTAACTAATATTATTGTTGAAATATTCTTCCTTTTATTTTGAGTTTTAGATTTGGATATTATTACTAGCATACAAGTCGCGGTAAATCTATAAAAATATCTCTGCATTTCATTATTGCTTGTGTTATCTTAACTAGAAAAACACTGATTGTTACATCATTTGCTCAATGTAGTTTGTAAGTGAACATTGTCGTCGTCGTCATCATTGAATCAACCCATAAAATTTTATATTTATATTCGCAGAAATTTGGAAATACCACAAAAAACAACAAGAGTAACACTTTTGAGATTTAGCGAATAATTTCATTTCTATTTTTGTATTTGTCTTTGGCTGATATCTGATTTTATACTATATTACTTCTTTTGTAGTTGTTTTCTATGAACCTCTTATTATTATATGTACTTTAATAACAGTTAGAGGAATATATGGGGAATTCTCTTTTTACATTTAACTTTAAGAAACCGACTTTAAGCTTAAAATATTTTTATAATATAGATTTTTTACTGATGTTAACACCACCTAGTGGAGTAAAGCAACAAACACTTGTAAAAATCGGTCAACTTGCTTTTAATCAGTCTGTCGTTGATCAGATATGTCAAGGTTTTACATGAGCACCTGTACTATAACTTAATCTCATGGTAGGTCTCAGCCACTGGGTGAAATAAAAAGCACCCCCTTCCGCCACAAAGCCGTGGCCTTTGGAGTAAAGGTATCATTTGAAGAGAAAGTGTACTCTTCCACCTTGGCAAGGTGCAGAGTCTATCTAACACTCCTACTGTTCTTTGAATAACAGCACAAATTGGTTGCAATGCAACTTCACATCGAGCAATAAATTGCTCTGCCCGCGATTTGGGTATAAAAACCACAGTCACCACGTTACTTCCGAAGGGCCTCACCATTAACTAGGTTGGGACCATAGTTCCCGTTCCCGTGGTACCGAATAAAGTCTCCGGTTAGATTCGTAGCCATAACTACTACTAGTTGAACCCCAATTGGTTCCGGACTGGTGGCGTCCAATTGGACGCTGAAAACATCAGCACATCAACGACGCAGAGCATCAGAAGGATGCCGATGATTCAACCCACACACCACCCCGAGAAAAATCTTCCCATCCAGATATGCAGTCAGCCTGCAACTTCAGCCCCGTGCAAAAACCTGAACGACTCGGACAAGTCCCCACCATGCAAAGATACATCGAAGAAACCGTATCCAGTCGACACAATCCCAGGCTTAACCCGATGCCAAAGCACGGACGGGAAGCACACCATGAAACCCCCGAACAAATCAGCACGACCCTCGTGAACCCTCGTGATCGTATGAATCACTAGATCGCACGATTCCCATACCACCCAAGTCCCTAACATTTTCGTAAAGAGGACACACCGTCAAAACATGTAACCAACCCTCAGCATCAGCTCCACACGAACACCTGGACGACTCGGACAAGTCCCTACAACGCAAAAATGAATTGAAATGTGTCGTTGACCAGTATTAAATTATATTGTGGATAAGTGATGAAACCAAAGTTTTCAAAATTTTAATTTTTTGCAGTTTTTCGATTAGAAAATTTGCGACGTTTCGAATATTGTAAAATATAGAATGGAGGTTTATTGCTCTTGTAATTGTGAATCGTTTGAGATACATCCTATTAATGTGCTCCCATCAGCAGCTCTATAGAGGATGCCCAGAAAAAATTTGAATGGCTATAAGAGATGCCTATTTCGTGAGGAACACTCACAGTGTAATTTCATTGAAGCTAAATTATCGCGTAGTCAAAAAAGTTTTCGATATTACATTTTAAAATCATTTTTGAGCAATAAAATTTTAATTTGCAAAGATTTTATAACTCTTTAAAATCGATCTAAAATATTTGGTACTTTATATCAGCATTTTATAATAAGTACATCTATTCTGTTTTATTTAAGCGAAAAATAGGTTAAGAAAAGAAGTCCGTAAAAAGCATTAATGGCCTGCGATGACGGTGTTTTTAATATTTCATAAATCGTCGAGGCACACCCAAGACGCTGAAATCGATGAAAATGTATAACAATCTGCAGCTGTTATTATAGTTTATATCAGAATCAGCTAGTACTATAATTGCGCGTTGGAATTTAATGCAACTTTTAATATTTTTGGGGTGTGTTTTTTTGTCATTGAAAAAATTATTTTATAGGTACACCTAAAAAAGTCAGTAATATTATGGTAAATTATTCATTCAATTAAAACCTTTTTTTTAAATTTGCACCTCTCACTAAAATAATTATATCAATTAATAGAAACTGCAAAAATTAAAAACAAAAAAAATTTTCCAATTAAAAAATTTGATCAATTCAATCAAGTAGATGATTGAATGGATTAAAAATTGAAGTGAAAGATACAATTTTTTGTTTGTTTTATATTTACTTGAATATATTTATTAAATTTTGATGCAAAATGAAACAACTGTGCTAATTGCAAAAAATATATGGTAATACTTTTTTCTGTGTATTTAATTAATACCATCGTTTGAAGATTTTTTTTATTTATAGATTTAAAAATAACATCAATGATTTAAATGCAATTAAAGAAGTGTCAAAAATCTATGCATACTTTGTTTTTTACTCGATATTCTAAAGGTAGATTAAATCAGAATTATGGTCCCTATTACGTTCACTATTATAAAACGTATCGATTCTCCTTAAATTTGTATTTTGTATACCTTTTTGTAGGTTACATATCTGCATTTATTTTTGATAATTAAAAAAAAAAAAAAATTAAATATTTAATTTTTAACTACGACGGCGGATCAATAAGTCCGTGATTTTTCGAACTTCCCTCGTAGTTATATGAAATGCAACACTATTCCCAACCTGTTAATAGACTACTTCCAAGTTTTGAGCAATTGTAGTCATTCACTTTGTGTTTAACAGCTGTTCAAAACATACAACCTAAAAATGGAAAAAAGTGAATTTCGAGTGTTCAATAAAGATTATTTTTTGCGAAAAAAAAACCATCAATAAAACCAAGAAAAAGCTCGATAAATACTCTGCACCATCGATTTGAATGATAAACAAGTGGTTTACTGACTTTCGTTATGGTCGCACAAGTACAAATGACGCTGAACGTTCTGGACGGCCAATTGAGGTCAGTACACCCGAAAATGTCGAAGAAGTCCACGATATGGTGTTGGCCGGCCGAAGAGTAAAAGTGCGTGAGATTGTTGAAGCCATAGGCATTTCATATGGCAGTGTGGTTTCGATTTTAAATGATCAGTTGGGTTTAAGAAAGTTGTTTGCAAGATGGGTGCCGCGGTTGCTCTCAATTGACCATAAACGTAAACGTGTGACAACTTCAAAGGATTATTTGGAGTTGTTTAACCGAATGAGTTTTTGCGGCGTTTTGAAACTGTGTATGAAACATACATCCATTACTATATTCCGAAGACCAAGCAGCAGTCTAAACAATGGGTTTCTCCGGGTGAACCTACTCCGAAGAAGGCCAAGGTAAGTTTGTCGGCCAATAAGGTGATGGCAACAGTTTTTTGGGATATACGCGGGATAATCCACATCGATTACCTTCAAAAGGGAAAAGCAATAAACGGCGAAAATTATGTCAACTTATTAGACCGATTTAATGAGGATTTAAAAAGAAAATGACCCCATATGGCCAAGAGAAAAGTTCTTTTTCATCGATATAATGCATGGGTGCACGCGTGTGCAGTCTCAATGGTAAAAGTCTATGAATTGGGCTACGAATTGGTACCTCATCCGCCATATACTCCCTAGTGACTACTTCCTATTTCCAAACCAAAGAGAATCAGCTCCAACGTTGAAATTATTGACAAAACAAATGCCTATGTTAAGGACCTCGAAAAATTGTATTTTTACGCAAAGTAAATGACTACACTTGCTCAAAATTTTACAGTAGTCTATTAACAGGTGGTACTTGATGGGAGTAGTGTTGCATTTCATATAACTATGAGGGAAGTTCGAAAAGTCACGGACTTATTGATCCGCCCTCGTACCATAACATAAGCGGTAATTTTTTGTCATTTAATATCATTCTAAGAAATTTTTTGATTGTCAAATATTGAAAATATATCAAAAAATTTTATAAAGTTAAAAAACGAGAAAATAAGTGCATACAATATTGATTAAAATTTGTTTAATGAAATCACTACGATTGCTATTATCTTTGGTGTAATCAACAGTATCGTATCATTTTTAATTTGTACATTAGACATATCGATGTGGATCAAATACGTATGGTAATTTTTTAAAAATAATTTCGGTAATTTTGTATAACTTTTTATTTTAAACCTCTATATGACTAAGTCCATTCGCTATGAGTCATTTACGCGAACAGATTTGTGTTTCACTAAAGCCAGGTAATCAACGTTGCTATAAAGGCATTTAAAGTACAATCTAGCACTTTTGCTCTTTTTTATGAAAAATATTGCTAGAAGCTTATTAATATTTTTTAAAGCTTTTTTTGCAAATAGAATATAATTCCTGGCATTTTCATTTCATGTTTCATTATTTTTTTTACACTTTTATCAACTTAGGGATATATGGAAGACGAAATAGCCAAAAATATCTATGTAGGTCGTTAACAAATTCCGATCTGATCTAATTATGTTCATCTGTGTGATAATTTCGGTGCTTGTAACTTTTCCAAGTGGGAGAAAATAAAAAGTTTTGCACAAGAAAAGCAATTTTGAAACATATCATCTCCGATTTCGATGATTTATTAAGCATCAGTTTAAGTCTAGGTTTATTTAAATTTGTTAACTAGTATCGAAGGTATGCTGATTTAAATTTTATATATTAAAAAAATAATAATCTGGAAAACTGAACTTTTCAAATTTTGGATTATTTTCTCCCAAACATGAAAGGATTTTAAATATTGTTTAAGTTTTAGTAAGTAAGACAAAAAGTACTATATTATATCGTATGGTTTAAAAGATATTTGTTTTCAAAAATTTAATTGTCTATTTTGGCCTAAATTGTTTAGGTTTTTGGCATATATATATATATATATATATATATATATATATATATATATATATATATTTTTTTTTTTTTTTTAATAAATTTATTATATCGTAAATAATAAAATGTTTTCAATTAGCTCAATTCGTTAAATCAAAGTGAAATGGGTCTCAAAAATTGCTATTTTTAGAGTTTTTTTTTGGTTAGAAGCATTAAATATTTTTTTGGAGTTTTTAAAAATTTGTCATTCCGCATCTAACAATGATCTAAATTCATAAATTTAAAAAAAAATCAAGTTACGATTATAATTTTAGAACTTTTTTGATGCAAGTTGGATAGAATAATAAGTTTTAAAACAATCTTCTGGTAAATTTAGTCTAGTTAAATTTATCTTATATTGTGAAAAATAAATTTCTAATAATAACAATTTTTATATGAAAAAAAGTATTTATTAAATTGTATCGATTTGTTTGCTTTTTTGAACTCTCTATCAAACACTTCAAAAAGTATTTAACAATTATTGCGATAACTATAAACGATTTCAAGATATTCATACGTATTTGAATTTATGAAATACTTATGTTCCTGAAAATATGTTCTATATTTTTTGGTTTTATTTTAACAAAAGTTATAAACTGTTAAATAAAAAAAGAAAATACAAAATGTTCAATAGGAAATAATTGCCTGTAAAATTATTGAGCTGTGTTCCAAAAATAACGTTGGGCTTAACTGCTGACAACTAATTTCACATACGAAGGCAGTGAGTGATTCTGAATAGATTTTTACTTTTGAAGATTGAAGTAGAACAGTTGTATTTGGTCGTAAAAATTGCTCAAATAAATTTAATGGACTGCTGATATGCATGAATAATAAACATTTTTATTGTGATAGTAAAATTTAAAATTTGCATATTTTCTGAAAAATTTCACTTTTTTAAAAGTCATTTTGCATTTTTCCTAACGAAGTTCTGGCAAAACTAAATCTAATATTGATACTAAATTGCGTTGATTTTCAAATTTTTTTTTGAACCCCAAAAGTAAACGAGTATGAAGAAATGCCCATATGTTTATGTTTAATTTTTTACATGCTTATTGTTGATTTTTCTTACTTGTTCAACAATTTATATAGTTTTATTTTTATTTTCATTTATCTTTAAAATAATCATCATCATTATTATTACTATCATTATTGAAATTGCTTCATATTATATGTTTTTCGTTGAGGATGATTATTTAGTTTTCAAAAAGTACAAGTACCTAAATTTGAAATAAACAATCAGACATACAAGAATAAATGGCAAATGTTTGTATTATTTTGCACAATAATAAATGCGACACGAGTGGTAAATGATGATAGACGGTAAAATATCTATCTAAAATTTTTCTTTAGAGTTGTAAAATAAGTTTTATTTTCTTTTAAATACTTTAACTATAAAAAATATATAAATAAACTCAAAATAAATTTACTCAATAATTAATGGTAAGTTTATTTAGTTTAAAATCCTCTTGAATTTTTATGTAACGATCAACGTTTTCTGATGCTTACTCCTTTGCAAAGCACTTAAGGGGGTGAATATGAAATGATCTTAGGTTGATTTACAATTTAGGCATTGCTTCTTTAAAAACTAAATGGTTTGAACTTTTTTGTCGTTTCTTAATATTAAAAATATTCCCAGAAAAGCATCATCAATTGCGAAATGGAAAATATTTACAAATAAACCACAACATGCCCACAAGCGTGCAGGCTCAAATTAAATCTTCTCATGTTAAATGTTCCTCATGTATGTACTCGTGTAGCTGAATATTAAATTAAATTGAATTTGCAAAAAAAAAAAACTCAAATAAAATACATCTTAACATGAGTTTAGCGTGATCAATGTTCATAGAAGTACGAGTACTTATTTATTTGCGTTAGCCAAATTGTTTTTGCTCATTGATAAAAAGGAGTTTGCGAAATTTTGTATTTTACAGTCTTTCATCAACTCAAATGATTACAACAGTTATATTAAATAAAATTTTATTTCTAAGATTTCAAACCACAAAACACCAAAAATTCAAAAGTGAATGGATTCTAATGCTATTGTATTTTGCAGTCTTTTTTTAGTTTTATTATTATTTTTGAATAGTCAAAATCTAGCTACCTATACACTATTTTTATAGATTTTATTTTTATTTTGTTTGCTGTACATCAGGAAGACATACAATAACATTCAAAAATTTTGTTTTAATCAGATAAAGCAACATAATAGTGACTAAGTCAAAAAATTTCAAAGTCTTTTAGAATTTTATAGTCAATTGTACCAGAGAAAAAATTCAAACGATTGAATTTATTTAAATTTTAGTTCCTTTATTAAACATTTACAAGTTTTCGTGTTATGGCCATATATGAGTACAAAGTTTAAAGTATGTTGTTTATTAGAAAAGAATCATAAAATTCTATGATTTTAGAAAACTGCTTATGGATTTCATACACCCTACAGAAACATAATGCAATTTTGTATTACTTTTTCTGATCTAAGTATTTAATTATTTGTTATTATTTGTTGTCATAGCAAAACAAGTAAAACTACAATAAAATGAATTAAAGATATTCCCCAGGTAATTTCCTTTATCTTTATATTATTCTATATCTCATTTCCCACTTAAACTAAAGGCTCACGTCATTCTCAATCAGATCAATCAGAATAGGACATTCCAAACTTCTAAACGAAGTCAACCGCGGTGGACATGCCCTGACTCCCTCTGGGTCTACGGATTACATGTGCACGGTATTTAATTTCGGGGAAAATCCTACACTGATTATTCCAAATAGGGAACAATGGTCAGGTAAGGAAAAACTACTCAATGGAGCATCGGTATTCACTGACGGGTAAGTGGTACGAGACCACATCTAGGCTTTTAGTTCAGGTTGATTAGAGAGAAGATTCGGGATAGAACCAGTCATGCATGGAATCGTAGAACGGATTGCAGATTATCAAGGGTCATATGGCCCAAACTTGATACAGCAGATACAAATCTAATATTAGGCATGAAAAGGGAAACTGGAAACTATGATAGGTGTTCTAATGGGTCATTGCCCCATAGGGAGAATGACAGGAAATTGGGAGATAGGTTTGCAGGATGTGCGAAGATAATGAGGAGATAGAGACGGTGGAACATATTATATGTCACTGTCCATGTCTGCAACTAAGTGGGCAGAAATGGCTAGGCAGTCAATTCGTTGACGAATTAGATAGCATATCAAGGATCGAACTGGGTAGCTTGATAGGATTCGTCATGGGAATAGGCTAGCTAAGAGGGTGTCGTTGGCCTAAATCGAACGAAATAGGGCGGTAGTATTTTTCCTTCTATACAAGTCTTTTCTATTCTTTTCAGTTCTTTTCTTGGTCTCAGCTTTCTAATATTTTTCCTTCTTAAATCACTCTAATACTACTACCACTTTTTCTACTTTTTCTATAAATTCTATGAAGGGACTCACAATGGATCTCTAGGTCTCCGAGTGGAACTCTTCCGAGTACTGTGCAACCCTTCTCTACCTATCTACCTAATTTAAAGGCTCACAGGTGTTTTCTAGTCGTCTTAGTTTGCATATTAAAATATATAATTTGTATAAATGTTCGCATTGGAATAACTAACTTCCCTGTCTCTATGTTTACCTCACAACAACGGTCTGCTTCTTGTCTAGACTTCTTTTGTCCAACTTTATGGTCAGTGAATTTACTACATGAGACACAACAATAACCCTCATCATCATCAGCGACTGCATTATACGTTAGTGTATATGATTAACATTTTTTTTTTTTAATTTCATACTTGTGTTGGTTACAAGAACTATGGAAATGCAAAAAAATTAATAAATAAAAATCATACGAAAATGGTAAGAATCGATTATAGATAAACAATTTGACTATTTTATTTTTTTGTATTTTGTTGTCTGAAATTTTATGACAATTATTGCTTAAGTTTTCTCAGACAAGTGATGATTTCAAAAGCACATCAAATTTTTATTTCAGAAAAGTGATGAAATTGAATTTCATAATAAATAAAATATAATTTACAGTAAAGCAAATTACTTATACTTATTAAATAGTAATTTTGGCATATGAGTTAAGTGGAATTATATTTTATTTATTATATATTTTAATGCAATTGCAAATTTTATTCTAAATAAATTAACCAAGTAATGTAACGAAAGCTGTAAACCCTTTGTAGTGAAACAGAGCAGAGTGGTGGAAAATGAGAACATAACCAACAAACAAACTCTAATATTAGCACACTTTCAACTAGCGTACTAGGACAGCCAAGGTTATTTTACAAACGGAAATTAACCAAGTAATAAAATATGCAATTTTTCACCAAAAATTCTATTTTTAACTAAAAGTACCGAAAATCTTAGAAAAAATATATGAAAAATATCTTTACTCATTTTCTCTGTATACACGCAGAAAAAATATATAAATATAATCTAAGAGCAACAAATGATGTTCGAATTTATAGTTCGCATTCCATCAGATTATGATTTCATTTTATTATATTATTTCATGTTATCATATTATTATCCCATTCTATCATATTATTTTTTCTATTTTATCATATTATTATCCCATCTTATTAAATTATTATTCCTTTTATCATATGTTAAATTAAGGCATATGAATTCAAAATTATTATTTTTTTAAATTGTTTACTTGTTTCAACATAATAGATAAAAGTATATATTAATTATAAAAAAATTATTTACATATAAATAATTAATTTTATTTATTTGTACCATCATATATTGTGCAAGATAATACAAAATATTTTTTATTAACTAAACCCTTTAATGGTAGTTATTAAATATCTTATAATGCCTGAATCTCACTAAATATAACAAAGCCCTGTCTACTTATATTTATTCATGTGTAAACTAAATGGGAATTATAATGAAGGCGGAAAGTAAACTTTAAAAACGAAATATATTTATTAAAAAACCAACAAATTATGAATTTTTCAACCACATTTGTAGAAAACATATCTTCTTTGCGATAAATAAGTCCTATGTGTTTTTTTACTACTTCTCAGAACAAAAAAAAAAAAAGTTTTATTTTGTCAATTCGCAATCTTTTTTCACTTTTGATTTTTGTATTTGCTGTTAAGATATTTTAAAATTTTTTTAAAATTAATATCTATTGGCGTTCGCAAATAACAAAAGAAATTAGGAAAAAAAAATCTACACATAAGTTTTTTTTTTTTGTAAGAAACTTTTAATTTATCTTTTAATATTATTGTTTTTTGTTCTTAAAAAATCTTATGTGAAGTAAAAGACAAAAACAGTATTTTTTTCAAAGAAATATACACATAGGACTTTTTATGACTTAGAAATGCGTTGAGATAGTGAAAAACGCTTTGGTGGGTGAACGTATGTCTAATAATAATACAAAATGCGATTACAAAAAAAGTCAAAAAATTACACATAGGAACGTCAGCCAACCGACGATATTTATTTGTAACATTTTATTATTATGGGAATAATAACATCAATATGGTTTGAAAGTAAAATATGGTTTAAAAACAATGATAAAATTGGTAATATTTAATGGTTATAGAAATTATATTTTTTATAGTATTAAAATTTTGTTTCTGGCAAAAATATTAAAGAAATAATTATTACATTAGTAAATTTTTTAAAAATAAAAAATAAAAAGTTGGTTGAAGTAAATGCGCTCTCTGATCGAAATGCTAAATCAGTTTCCCATACCAGATGGTGTCGTGTCACACGAACATGTGTTTCAAAGGTGATACTTCAGATAATATTTTTTTTTTGGTGAAGATGAACTAAAGAATAATTCGTTGCTGGCGTAAAATGGTATATTGGTTTGAAAATGAATTTGCCATCAATCTATTTTTTAAAGTCGTTTGTGGAAGATCACCGGTCTTTGACTATGATTTTTTCGTTTAATATTTTCGTATTTAATCCATCTTTCATCGTCTGTATTGATCCATTTCAAAAATGATTCGATTTCGTTGCACTTTAGCAGCATTTTACCGACAGTAATTCGATCAATCAAATTTCTTTGCGGTAATTCATGTGGCTACCTTTTGGCTACTTTAGGTCGCCATTTAACTTAAAATGTTAAAAGCTAAAAATAATGATAAAGTTTGTGAACACCTATTTAAAACGACAATTGCCAAATCCTTTTGAACCATCTTTTTTCTAAATTATCACCAATGAAAAATAAATTGTTCAATCGAACTAATGCGACGGATTTGTAAACCTGGAGCCCAAATGTAGACCTTGTACCAAAGTATGGAAATTTAATTAATAAATGGAGGATTTTATGTTAACTATGTTTATGAACTAATCTTTATGTATTTGTTTTATTATATATTTTTGTTTTTATCAAATAAATAAATTTTATAGAATTTTTTAAGTATTGAAACAGTTGGCCCCTTTTTCCAAAAAAATCCTCTTTTTGGACACTTTTTCAAAATTCTCAACAATAACGCTGTATGGCACCAAAATATTTTTATCCGAAACTAAAAAACGCGCAAATCTAGCACCTTTAACAACTTTCATTTAGACCTTTAAGTTCCATTTTATCTTTCTAAATTTTAATTTTTTTTGCGTATTACGATCGTTTTTTGATTGAGGAAATTTTTGTTTGAAGAGGATCAATATTTTGCTCAGTTTTTATTTTTTTAATTTGACAAATGAACTACTATTTCACTTCTTGATTTTTTATCAAGCTCTAAAAATAATACTAATTTTTAAACAGAATCTTAACAAATTTAACTAAATTTCAAAACTCTAGTCTCAACTTTTAAAAACGGTTTTCAGAAAATAAAATTGAGTTAAAAAAGATTGGGCGAGATTCTTTTTGCGCTTTTTCTCATGATTGCGCCACAAAATTTTTGTGTTTTAAATTTAGCCCTTTTTAGACATTTTTTAAATAATTTCTGCACGTTTATATTTGCAAGAGCTGGCAATGAGTAGCCAGAATTTTTTAAATGCATTCAAACTATCATATATTTGATTTTTAGTACCCCTGCTATCTCCTGACAATTTGCATGCCTGTCTTGCTCCAACAGTTGCAAAATTTCATCCGCTTTTTCAGTGGCTGGCCGACTAGAGAGAAGCAAAACGTTTCCATGTCCGGCATTTACTCAGCATTGTCACCGTACACGACAATATTTTCGAAATTTTTTTGCAACGGCTTTTCCTTTTTGTAATAAAATTCACAAATCAATATTAATATTTTTACACTAGGTGAACAACTTTTTGATGGCATAGAAAATCTTTAATAATTTTTTTAAGACTTTAAGCAATTTTAAAGGTTGATGTCTCGTATAATTTTAACTAAAATAGTATGAAAAACTTTATATAAAAATATATTTCGTCTGAAAGAAAAGGATCCAAAAAATTTTAATCAAATTCAAAATTTTGAAAAATAAAAGGACAAAAAGCTAAAAATTATTTAAAAATTATTATTTTAAAAAATCTGTACTTATCAGAGTTGTAAATGTATCACTCATTTTTGAATTAATTCGCGAGTCATTCATGCACTGAATTAGCAAATTTTGAATTAATTCTAATTAATTTAATGAGTTGAATGCAATTTGAGCCAATTCAAATGAATTTGATAAAATGAATTGCAATTCATTTCCAATTCAAATGAATTTGTCAAATGAATTGAAATTCGTTTTCAATTCAAATGAATTTGCAGAATGAATTGCAATTCGTTTCCAATTCAAATAAATTTGTTACATTGAATTGCAATTCAATTCAATTCAATTCAAAACGAATTGGAAATTAATTGCAATTCACTTTAACAAATTCATTTTAATTGAAAACGAATTGCAATTCATTTTACAGATTCATTTGAATTGAAAACGAATTGCAATTCATTCAACAAATTCATTTGAATTGGAAACGAACTAAAATTCATTTCTGCCTAACTCGTTTGAGTTCATTCAAATTTCGTTAATCCATTTTTTTTTTGTGAAAAGAATTAATTTAAAATTTAGCTAATTCGTAACGAATTAAAATTAAAAAAGAATGATTTGTTTACTTGTACTTATATATAAATGATTTTAATATAGAAAATCTAAATTTTTTTTCAAACTTAAGGAGCTAAGGAAACTTTAGTGCATCAACTATCCTCAAAACAATTTACTTTGGAATATCACAAAATTTAAAAGGTGTTTGAAAATAGGCTTGTGACTACAAAAAGGACTATAGGTCATAATATCGTTGTTGGAGTGAAAATGAAAGGTATAATTTTTTAGCAGATTGTTATTACTCCTATTAACTGAATTTTTCGTCGCTCAAAACGTAAACAGAACCAAAAAATAAAATCAACTTCATTAAACTGTTTCTATAATAATTGACTTCCGTTGTAGCTTTTACCGCTTTTTCTGTTATTTTTCTGAACAACTCCTTCAGCTGACTATATTTCTAAGAAGAAACCTTAAAAATAAAACTGATACCTTTTCGAGCCAAAGATGAACTATCTATAAGTAGATATTAACAGTGTCCATTAAAAAATGAAAGATACCGTTATAGAATCATCGGTGAAGAGTGAAGTTACATAGTCTCGAAGTATAGTATTTAGTTTTTAATTTAATCCAATCTACTATTTGTGTTTTTAAGTTCCAGATTAAATAAAATATGGTAATTTGTACAAATATCATATGTTATCAAAACAGTACGTTTTTTAATAAGAGGAAAATGTGGCGAATCTCTTATTATTATCTGTGGAAACAAAATTTTAAAAGGCTTAACTCTATAGCTCACTTTTCAAAATCTAATTAAATTTTTTATCCTAGTGATTCTTTTAAAGCATTCATAATAATTTAATTCATAGATTTAAATTCTATGTACTTCATATGATTGGAATTAATTTTATAAAGACTTCTACAATTCAAGCATATATAATATGTTAATTCATTAAAATTTTAGTTAGTTTAAATCTATTAGAAATTTTCATTTGAAATATTTTTTAATTCATTTTGTAAAACACTAAAAAAACAAAATACTCAAAATTGAATGAAAGAAAAATGTTTTCATTCATTCATATTTGAGGAGATTTGAATTAACAAAAATTTAATGAATTTTTATGCATTAATTTAATAAAGAATTAATTCTATTCAAGTAAAAGCCTTTCTATGAAGCTATAGAATTTTGTTTTTGGGAATGGTACTACGGAAAGAAATACCAATATATATTAATTTAGAATTAAGATATAAGGGAATTAAGCTATGATTTAATTAATTATTTCGAAGCGCTGTATTGAAATTTGGAACGATTAGTTAAATTTTCACAGAAATACCTAACAAATTCGGTGTTTGGTCATCTTTACAAAAGGATTTTCTAAAAATGCAACCACTCGCTGTTATTGATAAATTGTCGATGACAATGTCCGGAAGATTTACTGTCTCGGGAATACCTAGTTCTCATAAATTAGTATTTTGTTACAAACATAATAAAATGAATTATATACATTTTCCAAATTATTGTACAGGTACAGGTTTTGGTTATTTATAAAAATTAGTTTCAAATTATTTTCTATTCAATTTTATTACATACATTTTTATATTTCTCCCCAATTATATGTTTATTTTTCACATGAGCTATACATTCTGAAAGAAAAAGAAAGCACTATTATACAAATGATTCTTGAAGTCGATCAGTTTTCATCACATACCTAATAATAAAAAACCTTTTTTTTTAGACAATCTCCGATATTTGTGAACCGATCATGCTGAATTTCAATAGCAAAATTCTCGAAAGTATTTCCGATCGTATATATATATATATATATATATATATATATATATATATATATATATATATATATAATTCAACAGTTTATATGGATATATTGATTTCTAAGTAAATTCAATCCGCATTAAGAGGAGTATTTTTAACTTAGTTAAATATTAAGACTTTGTTATTGAATGATTATGGAAAATATTCTACTGTAAATAGCTTTAAGAATAATATATATGCTAGCCTGTAAGCAACTGTAATTTCATTGACTATTAAATAAATAAATAAATAAATACACATATACATATGATTCAACAAGAATGGAGAATTGTAACTGTATGTTTTTTGAGTAGTCTGTTATTCATAAATTATTATTATTATTATTATTATTATTATTATTATTATTAAAAGCAAACTTGATATCCAAAAATTTACTTGAACATAATTCTTCTAATCGGTAGTAGCCTAGATTGACAATAGCACTTTCTGGCTTGCTTTGTTCTTAGATTTATAACTTATCATGAGGCGGATAAAAAATACACTCTTACATCTCATAAGCATCAGAATAAGTAACTTCGATATTTAAAGAATTGGACGAGGATTTCGTGTTTTATGAAATCGCTGAATCTATATAAGTAGAAACTTCCTTTTGAATAGAGATTTGAGGCGATATTCTGAAAAAAGTCCTCACGATGCTAATAAAGAGAAATTTATCTCTATATATCATTATAAAAGTGCTATGTAAAGAGTTAATTCCAACTGGGAGTAAGTATTAAGCCTACTTATATACCCAAATATTTCATTTTTAAGTATTAAAAATGTTGATTAATTCAAATTAAATAAATTTTATTGCCTTTTAGAAACTTCATATAAAAATTAAACGCAAAATTTTAAGAAAAAAAAAATTACAATAAACTCTTATTTTGGCATAAATTTAGTTTTATATTTTATAATATCCATCATCTAAATCTTAACTCCCTTACAAGAGATGGCCAAAAAGGGCGGTAAGGACAAAGGGGCTAAAGGTAAAGACAAAAAAGGTAAAAAAGGAAAAGCTGCGGCAAAACCCGAAGAACCTAAAATCGAAAAGAAGGAAGAACCCAAGGAAGAAAAGAAGGAGGAACCCAAAGAAGTTGTCAAAGAGAAAGTCATAGATGAACCCTGCATATTCAACTGTGCTCAAGACAAGGTTACCTATCGCCCCAATTCCTATCCTGGACTTCTATCGCAACCCAAGACTATGGCAGTGGTGGGCTCTGAATGTGGCAGTTATGATAGTTTATGTAAATTGTTACATTCTGGCTTTCGTTGTGCTGATCGTATTTACGTTATGGTACCATGGGGTAATTATGTAGCCTTACGGGCCCATAATGGTACCATAATGACTTATTTCCTTTTTGATGGTTGCACTTGCAATGTCAATCGTTTTCGTTACTTGGATTTAACTTGCGGCACTGCGGGCCTGTTGTATTTTGAGGAAATGCATAAACTTTTAAATTATATAATAATGTCAAGATCAAAGCGAGAAGAGATAAAGAATTTGAAGCGCAGTGTCGTGGATGATGTGTGTAAAGAAATGTATGGATCAAATCACATTTAGGGGGAGAATATTTTTTGAGTTATTTGAAAATAAGTTGGTTAAAATTCAATATTAAATTTATATGCAGCATAAATTATTTTCTCCAAAAAGAACAATAAATCGGTGACAAATTATATTTTATTTTATTTAAGTTTACTTCGGTGGGGAATGTTAGTTATATCAATGATGAATTCCATTATTAGCATCTTTCAAAGTTATCTATGCCTTCAGTGAAACTAAATCTTCAGCTAAATTAGAAGGAAATTGAAAATAGCTGATGTTTTAAAATCTGACTATTTGCGATCCCACCGAAATTAAGCTTTTTTCGAAAGAAGCTAATTTCACAGCATTTTAACAAAAATTTTTATATTTAAGGATTACCAATTAAAGTGGCTTTTCATGGACCTCTGATGAACATAAATGTTCTTGCTTTCAACAGAAGTATCTCTTTAAAAAATTAAGTTTACAAAGAATTGTTAAAATTAATCGGTTATTTGTAGCTTAATATAAAAGAATAACGTTACTGATTGATTGAAGAATTCAGATTCGCCCAGTCCAGACTGTAGGAACCTCTTCCGCCATGTACACTCACTAATGACGAATTTTCAAAATTCTAATGTTTACGTGGAAAAAAAATGGTAAAAATTTTATCTTATGATCTTCCAAACTACAAATATTAGGAAACAATTTAATTTATTTTCTCTACTAAAAAAATTGGCACACACCTTTGGTGTTTTTTGGAAATTAACACTTTTAGGCAGAAAATGGCTGAAAACTTTATTATGGTACTTTTTTAACATTACATGTAGCTTTTAGATCAGAAAAAAATTACATTATATTTGTTAATTGTCAAAAAATGACACCAACTTTTCGTTCTTTTTCCATAAAACATTTTTTTCTATTTATTGACATATTCGTATGAATATTTTTTTTTTTTTGAATCCCACCATAATTTTGAGATTCCTTGGAATACAATTTTCGTAATATCTATGGGAAAAAAAGTAAAACAATATGGTAAAAACGGGAAACTATATTTTATTTCAACTTATTGAACCATGATACTAAAGAAGAAAATCTAATGGTGATTTTTTATATATTTTTGAGTTAAAATCCACTTGTTTGTTCCTTTATAGGTACTTTCTATATTTCGTATGCTATGAACTCAAAGGGATAAAATTAAACTTACGTGACCCTGAGAGCAAATATGATACCTTTTCGTTCTCCTAATGGTAGTTTTTGTATTTTGTGCAATATTGAATGCAGAAACACGAAATTAGAGATACATGTTACATGTGGAACTTTTTCATTCTCCTAATGTTACTATTTGAATTTTCTATGATATTGAGTGAACGAAATCCAATATGAAAGTATTTTTTTTAGTACCTAATCATTCTTTTGATGTTATTTTTCGAATTTTCCATATCATTGAATTTAGCAACATGAAATTAAATATATATGGTCCCAAGTAAGTTAGAATTTACAAGCGGGCATTTTGTAGTACTCTTTCTTGTTCCTTTAATGTACATTTGGAATTTTTTGTAATAACTATCCTAAAAACATAAAATTAAACATACACGATCCTAAGTGAGTAAAAGTTTTGTATAACTGCTGATGTTGCCAAACAACTTTACTTCGAAATGTGAAATTTAGACTGTTGGGTTTTCTAGAAATTCGGATATATGGAGTTAAACATATGTAGAATTGCCTTTTGTATATTTAAGAATAGAAATAAAAGATTTTTACTTTAATCTCAAAAGAATTAAGAAATAGAGTTGGGAAGTTTTAAAAAAGTTGATTTTTTTTACTTCGTAAAAACAAATTAAATCTATTCTTTAGTAATCTTTTGCTAACCTATCCTTTGATAGTATAGTATTAGAATTAACTATTAGGAGATGCTAAGTGTTAAGATGTATGAAGTCTTATTTCTGAAGACATCAATATGTTGCATAAAACTTTATATATATTTTAACTCTTCGGAATTTTTGATTTACTTGATTTTGTATTTTCAAATTAATTAATAAAACAAAATCAAAAAGGACACATAGTGTTCAATGAAATTAGGTAAATTGTCTCACTATAATACATTCGATTTTTTTCCGTAAGTAAATTAATTGTAAAAATATTTAAGCTACTTGGTCTGTAGATCCACAAGTCCGCCAATGCAGTGGCCGGTTAAATGCTAGTAGGTCATAATTTGATATTTCATGCACAAATTATTAAAAGAAAATATTTGGGATTAAACTTCAATAAAAACGAAAGACTCAAGATATAAACTTAAAAATATTTTAATATTTAATCTAATTAAGTTAAATATACAAATTCTATTTCTTTGTAGAATTAAATATTATAAGTGACTTGAACTATCTATATGAAATTAAGCTTAGTTATAAAAGCACTTATTAGCCATAGCAATAACATAATTGGCCTAAATTTAAATAAAACATAGCTAAGGTGGCCATAAAATATTGCAACCTCATGATGTATCTTAATCAACGAAAAAAATGTTAGTTAGGAAAGAAAACCCAAAAAAATAAAAAATAAATAATTTAAATTTATATATTCATATTCTTAAAATTGCTAACTATAAAAAATTTTAGCTAAATTCCTCATCAATATGCATAAAATTTTGCCAAAGTATTAAACTACATACTGGTATGAATTTCAAAAAATCATCAAACTTTAACATGAAGTTTAGCAGACATGAAAAACAAGAATAATCGCAAGCACATATGTAAATATTATTTGCTAAGACTTACGGTCAGACAGACAAATAGACATATGTAATGCGTTTTGTTGTCTTTCACATTGGTTAAAATGTTTTATTGGAAGTTTTTGCCAGTTGTTTTCTCATTTATAATTTATATTTTTGGTCCACTATAATTTCGTAGACAAGATGCAGAAAAAAATAAGAAAAATAACAGAAATTGTTAAGCTTTAACATTCACGGTTTTTCCTTCCACCAAATTAACATTTACATTTATATTTATGTATGTATATAACTCCGTCTTTTGTTCCTCCATCTTTCTACACAGAAAAAAATAAAAATAAATTTCAATTACCAAATTTCCAATATTAATTAAAATTTTGTTTGAATTTACACCAATCATCAATATGGTAATATTAATTAAGAGAATATAATTGACTTTTTTAATATTAATTAATTTTTTTTAATTAAATAAATTAAATTTATTATCAAAATTTTGAATAAAATGAATTAAAATTTTTATTAAAGCAATTCAAAAATTAAATAAATGCATACCATTGTGCTAAAAGGTTCTCCAATATTTAAAATGTAAAAGTTTCGTCGGAACAATTTATTGGTGAATTACAAATACATATTTAATAAAATGTATGAATTATTTCTCAATAATGTTTGTAAAAACATTTCGGGAAAACTCTTTTGCGTCGTAAACTGATATACAAATGTATAGACATATAATAACTTATTTAGAATCCACAAATATATTCAATGCATACTTTATGCCTTATAAAGAATTTTCTTTAAACAGCGTACATAAAAACTCGGACATCGTTATTAAGACAATTTGACCTACGCACCAACAGCTGTATCAACCGGAGATTTTTTTCCTAAAGAAGAACTTCCAACGAGAGCAGCAGTGTTGCCAGTTTAACCTTTTCGAGGCTAAATCTAGCCTTTTTATTTTGCTATTAGGCTCAAAATTTTCATTTCAGCTTCTAGCTTTTTTTTAGCCTTTTTTTGATTCTTAAAATTGCTTTAGTACTTCAACAAAGAAGAAAATTATTTATATTTAAATAAAATTTTCACCAGCGGAGCTTCAATTTCCAAATCAGATTTAACTTAACCAATTTCAGGAACTTACTTAATTAACTATTGTAGGTAATTATTTTTTAATAAACTTCATTTATGAACACAATTAAAAAAATCATATAAAAGGAAAAAATGATCCAAAAGTTTGGAAATGATTAATCATAAAGGAATTATAATTCAAAAATGACGAAAAGTCACGTCAAAATATTTGGTAGTGTAGAAGGGGGTGCATTTGCCACTTTTTTGTTTAAAGTGTTCTCTTTCATAACCGTAAATGATGTCTGTATACTTGCTTTTATACTAAAGACAAGCTGACTTTAATTTAATTCTATTGATCCTTAATATCTCTCCGTTATGTTATTTTTTTTCTCTTTTTGAATTTCTAAAGTGACCAAAAACGGCAAAGCTACCCCAATCCAATCGCCCAGTAGTGGAGTCAGAATCGCTTTCCTATATCGGATGTTTGTCTGAGTTCACACACAGTAATTTTTCTTTTTCATTTTTTCTTTTAAACATGCATCTACATTCACTCACAAAATTTTACTTCAGCAATTATTGTTTTAATTGCCTTGATTTGTTTCTGTTTTGAAGTACGAAAATGAAAAATTTTGAAGTAAAGGCTCTTCTCTTTCGTATTCCCTCTCGCTCTTCCTCACACGAAATCAGAATTTCAGCAAGAAAAATTGCCTTGTGTGAACTCAGACTTTCTGCAACTGAAAAATATTATTGATATTAATGAATATTATTAATTGAATTTTATGTGAACTAAATAAAAATTTAATTAGTACTGCGGATTCAAAATCACTGCAATGCGAAAATCACATTTTTTTTTCTTTTTTTTTTTTTTTGTTTAAATTTTGTAAGTACTAGGGAATCTTTACATATAGAGAAAAATATACAATTAGTAAGTACCTCATAGTTAATTTTGAAGTTGCCGGACGATAAGTTGTATCTGGCCTACCAGCAGCCTGACGAATGCTCCGCAAAAAGTGGTCTTAAGCACCAATGATAATCTTTTCACACTTTAAATCAATTTATGAAAACACTTGTATTCAATCCTTCTTCATTAACATCAAATTTATAATACAGACTAAAATCTTTATTATATCCTAAAAATTAAGAAAATTATCGCTAACAATACCCACAGTGAGATATTTGGGACAATATTTGAAAAGCAATTAATCACGTCTACCTTTGATTAAATGTAAATTGAAATTATAAAAATTTCGTAGATGAAAGATCAGCAATAAAGGAAAATAAACTCAATTATTGGCACAAAAATTATTACTTCGTTATCAAAATAATTGGCAATGGCAAATTGTTAAGGAAATTTTGTAGGTGAGTTTTTACTGGAATTACAATATTTTTGAAAAAGTATCAAAAACTAATGAAAACGAAATAAATAAATAGATAAATAAATAAATACACAGAAAAAATTATTCAAAAAACATTAGTAATTATCTGTTATTTCTTTTCGTTTTGATATTTAATTATATTAATAATTAACTAAATTAACCTTTTGATTGATTATAATTACCGTTTTAAATAAACTGACACCACTTCAAAAAAATCAAAGAATTTTTGGATTCTCATGAATTTTTGTCACTGTTGGTAAGTTAAACCATTAGATTTTTATATTGAATTGAGAATTGCTAAGAATTTTAGGTTTATTGCAGAATTTTCCATCGTTAAAATTGGAGTTTATCATCAGCGCTCTATAGGGAATCCTGATATTCTTTTGGAAAATAATAGGTATATATGCCTTGGTTATTTGCGACTATTGATGAATGTATAATCTCACATGTCTCTCGTTGCTCTTTTTATTGTGCAGGTGTCAAAGGTTACACTACTACAACCAAAATTTAGCAACCTCTCCCATTATTGCATTGGCTCGAAGTGATGACCGCTTTTGCCTGATAAAGAGTATTGCCAAACTTTAAGTATAAATTTTACATACTTAATATATTAATTTATTTTAATACATAATTATTGCAACAAATACTTTAAATAAGTATTTGAAGGTTTCAAAATTTTATTGTATTTTATTTTTTATGCAATAGAAAAGATTCAAATAACATTTGAATCGATTTAGTCAATATCTAGATTTATTTTTAGTCAAATTGCAATCATATTTATTATATTTTTTAATTAACAATTATTTAAAATTATTAAATAATATCAATTATTTTCCTTAATTAATGTTATCATTATGATGATTCTGTGTAAATAAATAAATAAGCTTTTAATTAAAAAAATATTATCTTTTTTCTAGCCTTATTTTTTTTGGGCGTTTAGACTCTTTTGACCTTTTTTAAAGTTTAATTTAGCCTCTTTTATCCCACTTTCTGGCAACATTGAATGGTAGAACTGTTACAACAACAATAAATTCCGTCTTCATTGATAGGAATATCTGTAATAAATCGAAGTGTTTAACCATCTTATGAAAAATTAAAAATTTATACTTACCAAATAATAAATAAAATTTAATATGAATATTTAAATCCCCGAAAATTTGTATAATCTGCTTTTAATTATAATTTGCAAAACAAATTCTTCGCAAAAGAAATAATAATAATAATAATTTATTGCTTGTAAAATAAAATTATTTTATCTTTCCCAAATGTTTTTCTTTAGGAATTGTCAATTTTTATGAAAAACAAAATCAGAACCAATTATTAACTTAATTAAATTTTAAAATAATTTCAATTATAGAATTAATTGCAAAAATTTTAAGGAATATTTTTTTTCTGTGTAACCATAAGCAGCTAACGCAAATCTTATGTTTTAAGTTTTATTTTAGTATGTGTCTATGTTTCTGCTTCTTTTTTCTAACAAGACACTTAAGTGTGGTAAGCATCTATTAGCCATGGCCTCAGGAATGTATTATGATTGTACAAGTTTGTTATACTATTGTACAAGTAGTATTATAAAATTGTTTTAGTTTAAGAAAAAACAGGAGCCTTGTTGCTTTTTTATATTTTTGCTTTTATTTTTGTTTTGTTTTCAGTGGGCCTTAGTTTAATCTTATTTTTTATTTCTTTTTCGACTACACTATTTTTGGTAATTGGCTTAACAGGCAGGCGCCTTTGGCTCTGCTAACAGTGCACTTGATTTTTGTCTTAAAAAAAAAGTTTTTTTTTTTTTTTTTTTGAAAAAACCAAAAATAAATTCAAATGTTACGGTGGTATGTGCTAAAATGTGTTTTTGTTTATTGTAGATTATTTTTTGTATAAAGGAATTTTATTGAAGTTACTTAAAAAAATTTAAACGAATTCATATTTTGGAGTTTATCTAAGCATTGGACAAGTATATGACCATATTTTTAAATTGCAAGCTTATGTACATTATACATTTGTGAGTTCTTATAATGGGTTGGAAGAAAAGTTAGTATGGTTTAAGTTCTATTATATTATTAGGAATTAGCCCAATGAAAAGAGATGTTTAGTATAGTATTATTGAAGTTTCAAATATACTTCAAAAATACTTCAATAATACTATTAATATCAGGATTCGATTACACTAATAAATAGCGATTTTATTATATAGTGAAAGGCTGTACTTATTTTTATTACCAAAAGGCAGCAAGATTTTTTCACAATATAATCTTGAAAATTTTTCGAAATCGAACTTTTTAAATTATAGCCCATTTACATTTGCTCAAAATCTAGTTTTAATGAGATTTGAAGCAAAATCTACAACATTTTATTAGATTTTAATTCGATTTTCCTAACAAATCAATATCTAGTTTCTAATGAGATTTTAAAATTTAACTGGATTTGGAAAAATATCATTATTCAATATTGCTTTTCTTTTAATTTGTAAGTAAAATACAAAAATGTACTAAATAAAAATTACTTTTGTATAAAAGCAAATATTTTTAAATTTAAAATAGAAATTGAATGATAAGTTTTCATTTAAAATTATTCATAAGTTTGTGCAAATTTTATATAAAATAACGTTTCGTGATACATAAATCAACTTATAATGGTTTAGTGGATGTTGTAATTTTTAAAAATTTTCAAAAGTGCTGAAGGAATAAATGTAAACGGTGTGGGTTTTGTTTTTTTGGTCTCCTTCAAACGAGATTTCAAGTGCAAGTGTAAATTTGGTATTATTTAATTTTTATATAAATAAAATAGAATAAAATAAAATAAGAAAAATATTTTTCCATTCACGGACTTAACGTCTCAGATTTCTATGGAATTCACTACCTACATTGGCTATCGAAAGTGTCTCTCTAATCATAAGCTTTTAGACTCACGTCCTTTCTGATCCAAAAATATGACGTTAAGAATGAAAAAAAAACTAAAAACTTGACCTGTTCCAACAGGTGGATTTTTAAGAGACGTTTTGTAATCTTTAGTGACCTCTTAAAGCCAAATCGACACGCCAGGCAAATGGAATGTTTTTGTCTTAGGCGTATAAAAATTGGTGATTGCAACAGAGCATGAACACCTTTCTGGATATTTGGTGGAAATATGTGCAACCATGGTATGAAAATTTAGAGGCCATGACTAAGAGAATGTTCAGACTTTTTAAGGAAGTAGCCAACGAATAATTTCGATTTAATTAATATGTGAAAAAATATGAGAAAATTCTTCCTCTTCATTTTGAAAACTTTTGCCCAAATCATTGAAAGCCTATTGGAATAAACTTTCTAAATTTAGCAACACAATTATAAATTGTGTATTAAATAAAATTTAAAAATAATTGGGCTTACAATTTATTGAACATTCTACAACATCCCAGTAAGAGAAGAATCGATAAAGAGCAGAATAGTAATGAATTTAATATATCGCTATCATTGAAAAAGACCTCTAGAAGTACTGAACTGTTTTAATCATAGTTTTGGTTGGTAGCATATTCTTTTTTATTATGACATTCTCTTGAAGCTATGTATACATAGTTGTATGATAAAAAATATTAATTTAGCTTTATTAAAAGATAATAGAAATACTTTTGAATTTGTGAAGCTGAAATTTTATTACAAATAGTTAACTTTTTTCGTACAAATAAATTTATTTTCTATTTTTTTAAAGTAATACAGTGAAACAGTGAAAAAATACTTGAAAAACGGCATATCTTACGTGATAGGCATTATTGAGGACATCATAATTTAATTTAAAAAATTTTTAACACACCTCTAAAAATATCGAGTTATTCGAAAAAAAACTGTTAGAAAGGTTCTTGTATAAATGCAATAATTATTATTATTTTTTTTTTGATATTTCTTTTTAAAACTTCTTTGGAAAGAAACAGGCTTTTTAGCAATATGCACTTGTTATATTAAAGCAAATTTTTAAACAACATTTAGAAAAAATAAAATTTGTCCAAAAATTTTCGAGTTTAATTGCGATTTTTTCTATAGATGTATTAATTTTTAAAAACATTTTTGTAGTAAAAATTGTAGAATTTATTCATTTTTATCTGTAATAATTTGCTTTTATAAATTTTTGTTATTTTGTTTTATATTATATATATATATATATATATATATATATATATACCTATAGTCTTAAATTATAATATATATAAATATAAACTTTGTAAAGAAATATGACTGTACAAATTATAGAAAAAACAAATATAAAAATTTATAAAAAATCAGAATTTCGATGAAGAAAAGGGAAATAAATTTCAAAATGGTAACTAATATTATTTTATGATGTTCTCAAGAACGTCTATAACCCATGTTAGAACCTTATCCGAGTTAAAATGTAAAGTGCCATTTTGTAACAGCACACATTGTGTGATCTTAAAAATTTAGCTTATCAAAAGTTAATAAAATTATTGTTCCCAAGTGTTGTATAGTTTCTTTCACACGTCATTTGTAACATATTACATTTAAATATTCTAGAGCTGACACAGCTATTAAGCGTCATGGTGAATTTAGGGATTTTGGATTTATATTTGACGTTAAGTTATCAGTTAATCATCATATTGATTACATCCTTTCTAGAGATTATGCAGTAATTGGTTTTATGGAGAGAAATTCAATAGAGTGACCCCTTTACGCTCAAATTATTGTACGATTCATTTCTCCGTAGCATTGTAGAATATTTCTCAATAATTTGGTATACATTTTAAGAATCGGATCGTTTAGAGCTGATTTTCATAAAACTGATTTTTTTTAATTTGTTGTTATGTTCCCTCCAATGTTGCTAGGAGAAAGTTCTTCAAACATTACATGACTGTAGATCTTACAGTTGTACATGTTTGCTTAAAATATTTTGTAACTTTTTTATATTAAGCAAGATCTTCATGAATATACTTTTGTTTTAAAGATAGATGTGTTATCTGTCTTAGAAGATAATAATTTGAAAAAAGTTATCAATAAAAAAATCTTTGGGACTTTTAAGTCTTAAACTTTTTTATTTTTTTATATTAACTTTCATTGGACAAAAACTAAAGAGTCGCACAAAGTAGTGTTGCAGTCACTTATAGGTGGTCTTCAAAAATCATTAATAATATTTTGCTCCAACTTGCTTCTTGTCAATTCTAAAGCAACGTATTTCTCGCCAAAAAATGTTTGATATTTAGTTGCTTGCATCAAAGAATAAGAAGAGCTAGAGTTTTTTTTTGAGTTTATTTCTAGAAATGTTAGTACAATTTGAATTCAAAATGGCTGTTAGCGAGAAGAATAAAACCTTCATTTTTACATATATAAATTGGTTGTTTAGAGAGATTGTTTTATCAAAGTTTTTGCCTCCTTCACTAAACGCTTGTGGAAGGCCAATTAATTATAGCGAAGGTTTTTCATATGTACCAAGAAAAGGAAAAGTCAGAGATCTTCTAAAAACGATGAATCCATATCAGACAAAGATGGCAGCCGAAATACAAATGTGTTCAGCAAAAAACCTTTATCTGCTGCAAATGTTGGTGAACTCAACTAGTATTATATTGTGCCCTAACTTTAAAAATATCCTAAGTGTAGAATGCGTTCAGCAGAAAAAGTTCATCTGCTACAATTGTTAGTGAACCTCGAAAATGTCTTAAATGTAGAATAAAAAGAAATCATAGGAGAATAATTTTTGTGATTACTAAGTATATTGATGAAATTTTGACAGATGATGTAAATGATTTTTAGTTTTATATTTTCATAATTAAGGATTGATATGCTCGCCATCATAGAATAATGCATTGTTCCTACCGGTCAATTATTCGAAGAATTAAGAAATAAAGATTCTAAAACTTTTGACAATATTTTACAAAAAAAAAAAAAAAAAAAAAAAAAAACATCTAAAAAGAACATCAAATATATTTGCTTCGTAGACTATTAATATCATCATATCAATTAACTTGGAGCTTAATAATAGCAATATATACTTTTGATCGCTCAAAATGCGAAAATCTCACACTCACACATGCAACTTATTATTATTAACATAAAAAAGTGCAAATATGCACTTATTTTAAAGGCTCCATTACTCTATCCTAAACATAAATGTAATGAATCAGCTAACATAAGCTTTTGTTTATCAGAGTTATATGTATATGGGTACTCAAAAATATAAATGTAAGCTACTGAGCAAAGGATATTAGGTCGCTTTACGTTTTTATGTGTTTGCATATTTACACTTACGGTAGAATAATGGAGCCTTTACTTTTGACGTTGTGTAATGTTCTTCTTCTAAAAGCACTTGCACGTTTTTTTGCTGCGATAGATTAACGAAAACACTTTTTTCACCCAACAGCTCCCATTTTTATTATAATTTTCATCACACATGAACAAAACGACATTGAAATATAAAAGACATCTGCTGCAGGCTAATATATTAATTAATACAAATGTAAGTTATGTTTTCATTAGATAAAACAAGTTATCTAAAAGTCTGGTAAATTGAATGCAAATAAAATATTGTTAAAGCAATATTTCTATTAATTATGCTTATGGATGTTAAAGTCTTAGAATGTTGGAAAATATGGATTATTTTCCTCTGATATAATTTTGTTATTTGATTAGTCAGAAATTTGTGTAGTGAATATTGAAAATAACTGAAGCTTTCTGCTATTAGGTAATTCCAAAATACTGCAACCCAGCTCGGATTTTGAACCTCCCCGATTTTATAAATATTCAGCACATAAACCTACGCTTCATATGGCGCATTAACCTGCACCATATCGCTAACGGTTCATATTCTATGAACTTCTAAAATGGGACACATAAAGTTTTTTGCAAATAAGGAGCAAACTTTAAGCTTGAATAACTTTTATGTGCAGTATTAGCTTTCAACAAACTCGGTACCATTTGAGAGGGCTAAGATACTTCTTTATCATAAAGTCATGAGAATTAAACGCTTTTCTGGCGCAAGGACTCCTAAAATGAAAAAATAGCCTTTTACACGATGTATACAATCAGTTTGTAGACCTCATCGGAAGTTACAATAAGTTTTCTTTACAAATTAATAAATTTTCTATTAGACCGTAAGTTTTTTTTAGGCATATTGATATACTTATTAAAATTTTAATATGACAGATTATTATTTATTTAGATTCCTGATCCCAAAAAAATAAATTTATATTACTTTAAAAGTCAGAGATCTTCAGGAAGACATTAGTATATATTTAACCCACTGTAACCAACCTTATAAAATCCGCCGAATTATTTGTAACGATTTTAAATATTTGTTATTCAAATTTGGTACATGGAGTTACAAAGGCAAAGTCTAATGAAATTAATTTTCTCATGGTAGTACATTAATACTTATAAATAGTTGAAATATGTAGTATTTATGTAATTTCAGCACACACAAGTTTTGCGCAATCATAGATCGCCCAACGAAATATCATAATGATTGGTTCATAATTGATCGTGGCTACTATAGAATTCACATTCCCGAGAAATACTTAAACGTGCATAAATATCACATAAATGCTAATATGGAAATAAAATTTTACATAAATAATTCTCATATACGCATAAATTACTATAAACAATTTTATAAGGATCGTTCCACAACTGATCATAGGTCCCATATAAAAGCCTCTCCAGACAATAATTTTAATGACTATTCACAAGCATATAGCGTACTATATGGTCGATGTTGACCAACACTGCTTGATTTTATCCTTTCCTATATGTTTTGATACTAAATTTAAAATATATATATCAAAACACTTAAAAATATATTTAGTTGTTAGTAAAATTGTACTAACCGCCATGGACAAACTGTTATAACTTCTGATCTCATTGAGATCATATTTTGAAATTTTTACACTATAACGAAAAATTGATTGTAAATAGAATGTCTAAAAATAATAAAACTTTTTTTCAAGATATGTTAGGATAAAAATATGTTTTTCATTTTAGAGATCCTTGTACAAGGAAGATAAAAAAATTAAGACCCTAAAATAAAAAAATCAAATATATAAAATATTTAAAACTGTAATTTTGGATCGAAATTGTTTAGAATTACTCTATTTCTATACTACTTGGATTGACTGTCCCACTTTAGTTATTTCTATAAAAAAAGAAAATAATTTTTAATACATTTTCCAAATATAAATATTTTTAAATAGTTGAAAATGTAATAAATTTTAACAAATTTTTTTTCTATCCAAATATCATATATATTTTTTTTAATTTTATTGGCTTCAAGAATTTCTGATATATTCTTATTTATTTATTCAAACAAATTCTTTATTTCTTTATCAAATGAATTAATTTTTTAATTATTTTTATGCTTAAGTTATTAGTTACAAATATTTAGCGTAGGAGTTATAAATGAATACAATTAAAATTAAATGCTAAACATTTTATTTATAAATCATATAAAATTTCGTTTAATTTATTTAGTGCCACTGAATGTCAGCACATTTCGTACTCCTTATATTATTAACGTTTTGACATTAAACTTGCTCTACATTTCACAAAACAGTTTAAATTGTTAGACGTTGTTCTTTAAAACTAATTTTGATAGTAATGTTAAACAAATAACTTTGTAATACTAACAAATAAAAAAATCGTCATGGTGCTACTAAAAAAGTCAAGAAAATCTTAAATTTCAAATAAGTTAAAATAATATAAAACTACATGACTTGCTTCTGTTACTTTTTTTTTTTTGTACTGCTTAAAGCATGTGGATCTCTAGACAGTCAGACGTTTACAAAAGAACATTTATTTTTAAGGCTTTTAAAACATCATATCATTTAAAGTGTAATTTGTTTGTTAAATTAGCCGAGTTAAGAACATTTAGATTTACTTCGAAAACAAGCAGTCAACAAAAATATTTTTTAAGAATTTTAACAAACAGTCCCAGGTGTTTTGGTACATTTTACTAGAGTTTTCAGTTACGAATTTGGTAGCGAATCTTTTAAAGGTTAAGTTTGGTATAACCTTTGATTTGAGTGCTATTATTTATTTTTCATTTTTTAAACTTCGAAATAAAATTTTCCTAGTAAAAATAATTACATATTTGTTGATTTTAGCATTTTTTTTATTCATGTGGTAAATTTTTTTTGTAATGTTTAAATATAATTTATTATTTTAACTTAAACAAATAAAAGAAAACTCATGGTTTTGTTATTGAACTTGTTACAGTTACTCTATCATTAAATCAATTATTTTATTTTAATCTTTGATTACTTATTGTGGCATATTATTGAGATTTTTTTTTCTGTAATTGACATAATTGTTGCAAAAGGTTATTTTTAGTTATAAGGCGGATATAATGTCAATATTGTTATTATAAGTTGGTATGATTAAGTTAAATAATATGATTTTTTAAAAGATTTTTGTATTATCCTAACTTAGTTTTATAATTGCAGTATTGATTTAAAAGCTTTATTTTATATATTATTTTTCGTTGATTGTTTTTAATTTTAATTTAAAACAATTAAATAATACTAAAAGAAATTGCTCACATCATAACATGAAAGCAGCTGATCTACGAGAAAATATATATTTCTAATAATGAAATTATTATCATTTTTTAATATTTTTATTTTTGTTGAACGAGTTTTTACTTTATAAACTCATTAATACTTTTTTTAGTGAACAAAAAATATTATTTGTTGTATTTTTGGTCATGTAATTTTCATTTTTTCAATTTTTTACGCCACGAAAGAGATAGGAATAAAAAATTGACCTCTCAGAAAAGTTGAAATATCCAAAGTATAGCTAGAAAGCATGGTTAGACTCGGAAAGGGTATTTTTGCTAGGAAAATGAAGGACCTGCAATATATGTAATATAGCACCATGTGACAGTCATTTTTACACATGCGCAGACTAAAAATACAAGTACTGAATTTAAAGATAAATAGAAATAATCAACTTATCGTAGTTTATGCTTTCAAATATATTTTAAAGTCTTCCAGACAATGTTGTCATACTAAGGTAAGAATTACTTAAGATTTTAATATAAAAAAAAAATTGGTATTACATGCTTGAAGTATCACTAAAATGAAAATTAAATTTGTACTTTTGTTCTTAGGAATAATTTTCAAATCTTTGAATAGATTAAAAATATAAAATTAAAACGATAAAATTTTTGTACATGAAAATGGATATTAACATTTTTAACATATATTATTTTGGAAATTATTTGTTGGAAACTTTCAAAGATATTAAAGAATTAAATACTTGATGGTATTGTAAATGTTTCTCAAATTATGAACCTTTAGGCTCATGGCCTTTCCAGTCTTTCCGATATAATAGTATGATGGTTTGAAAAACAAAAAAAAGTGAAAATAAAGAAAATAATAAATAAATATTCCACGAAAACTTACATGTTAAGTAACTAAAAACTTCTGAGTTATGCAAAGTAAAATTTTAGTTTTTGTTTAATTTAAAAGATTTAGGATATTTCCTTTAAAATAATATGCACAAAATAAGACAGTTTATTTCGAAAGCTCAAAGTTGAACCTATATAAATCAAAAGGAATTTTTAAAATTCTTAAAAATACCGTTAAATGTTTCTACATATTTGAGGAAGCCGCACCATGGGATGCGCTGAAATGTGAGCTGATCATAAATAGTTTTTGAAAATGCTTGAAATTTTATAAAATTTTTAATTTACTGTAAAGCTAGTATGTCATGAACTATTGTGTGAAAATGTTGCAAAGTTCACAAAATATTCGCTAAATTTACTATATTTGAAATAATACATTTTTTTAACAAAAAGCTAGCATATTTTAAAAAGTATTATTTTCGCATCTTAAACTTTGTAGAATACGATTTGTATATTGTAACCGTAATAGTCCTGTATATTTTCATCTATACTAAATATTTTATTTTCTTCATTATAAAAAACTTACTTACACTAAAATGTATTACTTATTACAATGTTTTATTAACATCTTAAAATCCGATTAATCCATTACAATGAAAATTTGTACACAGCTCCAGAGTATAATACTAAATATTACACAATTTAGCAGAAGTCGTTATAAAATTACACAGTGGTCATATTATGTCTGTCCGGCTGCCTTTTTGAATAATTGCCCTATAACCCCAAATAGTGTTTCATTGTCATGCTTTAAGCTATTTCCTTAAGCCCAGGGCTTTAATGTTCCTATCCTCATTTCTCTAAATAGCATAAATTTTTAATATAATTTAAACTTATGTAATTAAATAAAAATAAATTTAAAACTCAAAGAGATTTTGCTTAATAATTTATAATAAATTTAGACCATATTAACTAAATTGATGGGAAATATTCTCAAGATTATTAGAGGAAATTTTTATTCACTAACTATTAAAGATTAAAAAGTTATAGATTTATGAACAGAAAATAAAAAAATAATTTATCACTGTGAGCCGGTGTAATAAAATATTATTCACACTATACATTTTTTATACCTTCTCTGCGCCCTAGAAAAATGGCATAACTATGATAATGAACTAGCAGATAAATTATCCAGTAAAGGTTATTTAAATTTTACTATTTTAGTGCGAAGAAAATACCTTCTAATTTTAATTAAATTAAATTTAATTTAAAATTAAATTTATTTTTACAGAATCTTCCATATAAACACTTTGTTGTATTTACTCGCACGATTTCTTAATAGTTATAATTTGACTAACCGTAAAAACTATTTAAGGATATAAATAAAATCACAAAAAAATAATAATAATATTAATAAAATCACAAAAAAAAAAAAAAATTGGAAATGTTTAACCCAAATTGACCTAGCGCACCTATAGCATATACATAGTATAGATAATATTCAAAATTTTAAAAAAATCTAAATTACATTCCATTACTTAGAAACTTATTAATAATATTAATACAAAAAAGGTCATTTATATTATGTGTTTGGAATGGGATGATATCTCCTTTCGAAATCCCTAAAAAAAATATTGTTAAAAATGAAAAAGTAATTCGTATATTTTTTGACACTACGAAGTCCTCAAGAACAATATTTTCTTATTTATATATAACCAAATAGTATTATGCTATATTGATGTAAATCAATAAAATATATAAAATATTTTTATAATGCTTTTTGTGAACTATATATTTGCCACATGGGTGAACCAGGCACAATATAGACATTTTTTTGGTAGTAATTTCCTTTGAAAATTTCGTCAAAAAAGTTTTGTTTTATTTTTTTTTTTTGGTTAAAACGTGTTTTCCCGGAAAATGTTAATGTTAATGAAGCTTTGAAGAATTTGAAAGTGAAAGTGATGAATATATCTGAAGGATTTTTATCGATTGACCTAAGATTATGTCGATATTAGTGACGAATATGGTGTTGGTAAAGTTTAAAATAGTAATATTCCTCGTTTAGCTCTTGAAATATTCTTTAAACCAAAATGTAATTGTTTATCATATTGAATATAGAGGAGAAAAGTTTTAAAGCAGAATTTTTACATTTTTGGTCAGCTTCAGCGTAAATGGAAATGAAGTCTTAGTTAATTAGAGTTTAGAAACAAACAGCAATTTAGTAATCTGTAAATGGGAACAAATGGATGTCTTCCAATATTCAAAATCGGATTCGTAATACACAAGATTTGATGATAATTGTGAAGGTTATTTTTTAGTACCTACAGCTAAAATAAAACGTTTTATTGGTGACTTCTGCAACTCAAGTAATTATACTTAATGCTGGATATTCGATATGCAAAATAAGTTTCTCAATATATATATATATATATATATATATATATATATACATTTAAAACAAACAATTATTTAATTAATTAGTATTATATTTATTTTATTGTTATAGGAATAATAATATTAATATGGTTTAAGAATAGAATATGGTTTAAAAGCAATGAAAAAGATTGCAAATATTTAATGCTTGTAGAAGGGATAATATATTAAAAATATTTAAAGACATATAATTTTCACAGTCAATCATATTAAAATTCTTATTTAGTGTAAACATTAAATGACAAAATTTAAACAAAATCATTCTTATCATGAACATAGAGTTATTAAGTTTCAATAAAATTAACAATGAGAACATATAATTGTTGTAGTGATAATGCTGCAACCATGTTTTTTCTCTGCGTGTAAAGTATATAATTAACTAAGAAATATAATACTAAAGGGTTATATTTTCAAAATATATTTCACAAACTTTTTTTAATGCAATATTTAAATAAAAATATTATTCTATTACAGTAATTCTGCGCTTTATTTGACACCCATATTGGGTTGGTATAACTTTCGTAAATTTTTTATAATGTGTTCTTTAAAATTGTTCATATTTCGCGACTTTGAAGCCCTTTTTAAAGTAAATTTTACATCCCGGATCATGAATAACCTCTAGTTTTATCCATAGAACAAATTTTGCATGTGAAAGATTGATTGTTGTAGGCTGATAAACATGTGAAAATAAAAAGTAAAATATAAAATTTTCAAAGGATATTTTGTTGCTTTTGTTCTGCAATATTTATATTAGAAATATTGCAGAGATTTTTAGCTTTAATTTGACATCCATATGGTGCTGATATAATGTTCTTATTATTTTTTATATATATATATTTATTCATAAAACTAATTAACATAAAATTCTCGTTTTATTAATTAAATTTCTGTGCCTTTGTTAGCGGTCTTGACTCTGACTCCAGGTTTACAAATATCCGTCTAACAAATTTAGTACTGAAAGCATGGATTCACAAGTATTGACCTTAAGTCTGTTGGGCAATATATTTTTCATTAATGATAATTTAGAAAAGTGAAACGTTCCACTGAAGCACTGCTATGAGTCAGGGTAAAAATATAAATTAGGATATAAGCATTCATCAAGTATATTTTTCTAATTTTCACAATACGATCCAAAAATATTCAGCATTTGTTGCTTTAAATAGTTGTACATAAATTTTATCATTAGCTTTACTTTCTAACAGTTTTAGTTCATATAGAAATATTTCGGGGTCCTTTTTTACATCATTACATTCCGAAACAATCTATAAAGAGTTAGTTTATTCGTTGGAAGCAATGCATAAGTGATCGAGATATTTCAGACAACTTAGTTTCTCGTGATTTAGCATATTGACTTTAAAAGTCACCATTTAGTTCCATTTTAAAAAATGGGGCAAAAACTGGCCAGGTGGTTGAAAAGGGAGCAAGTGGCGACTAAACTCGCCAAATGGTGACATTGTCTTTCCCTAATCGAAAATAAGAGTCTAAAGAAATAATTGTGTCAATTATATTTAGATAATATTTAAAATTGTAGCATATATTTCGAACACAAAATTTACAGGACATTTCTAAAATATTAAACAATTTTAACTGTTTGAAGCTAATGTGACATTAAGCAATTCCATTATGATGTTTTAACAATGAATATAATTTTAGAATAATTTGTTAAAAAAAATTTGCTAGATATTTAAGGATAAAATATTTTAAGGGTATTTTAACATTATATATGACCGAAAGATCAAGAAGGAAATTTTTAAGTCATATTC
Organism: Protocalliphora azurea; assembly: GCA_932274085.1. Taxonomy (NCBI): domain Eukaryota; kingdom Metazoa; phylum Arthropoda; class Insecta; order Diptera; family Calliphoridae; genus Protocalliphora; species Protocalliphora azurea. The sequence continues at coordinate 107,045,604 of OW026523.1, read as the reverse complement.
CATCATTTGATACCTCATCGGCATTTTTGAGCAACTAACAGATTTTTAAATAATTTATAAAAAATTATTAATTTTGAAATTTTAAAGCCCTTTGAAAATGTCTCTACTTTTGTATGTATATGTTTTCGTTCGTGTACAAAAAATGCTGTTTTATGATGTAATTCAGCATTTTATATTTTATATTTATAACAGAATACCAAACTAAATATATCGTGTTGGAATTCTAAGCATATCTAGTTCAATTTGGTATTATCATCCAACTAAATCATTAATATATCAAATTATTAAGGTAATTGAGTAATAAAATTAAGTGACCGAAACCAAGTTTTATGTCATATAAATTTTAATATCTAATAAAATTTAATAGAATTATAAAAAATTTAATTAATTAAATTCTTTTTCATTTATCAAGAAATCATATACTTAACAAAGATGAAGTTATTGATTTCAATTGCGTTTCAATGCACTTATTAAGATAGTTCTTACATACAATAAAATCTTAGAATTTTAATGAAAAATTGTCGATGTCGTATTTATTTCTTAAAATTATAATAAAATGTCAGTAAAAAAAATCAAACCAATGAAAATGAAATATTTAAGACACAAACATAATTTTATTATGATTAATAGTTGTTGCATTGTAACTGCGAGTGTTACTATGAACTAAAAGAATTTGTCTCATAAATTGTCTGTTTTTTTATTTATCTTGATTTAAGTGTCATTAATTTGAAATTCAGTTTTTTTTTTGGTGTTATTGTCAGTTTTTGTAAATTATTTTTCATTTTTAATTTACTGACAAAAAATTGAAAAATTCATAAAGTAGAAAAAAAATTCATTAACACCTGACAACTTTATTTGGACAACCTACACCTTGCTTAAACATAAATCAAATTTACGGAATTCTTTATTGACACTCATATGGACAAGAGCAAGTTTCAACAGTTGTAAATACTAAGATACATAAACAATTTGGTGACCATACAAACTTATTATTTTTACAAAAATATTAATATTTTCAACGCACGTTGTAAAGGAGTATATTTTAGTTGCTTGAATTTACCACTAATACACTCTTATAAAATTGGCCTAAACTTATTCATTAAAATGTTCTTGACAATGAGATTTGTATAAGTGCTAGAGTGTATGTGCACGATTGTTTTACAACTATTTTGGACCAGTCAGCTGGTTGTTATTAAAAATCTTAAAATTTATTAATTAAATCAAATAAACTATGATAGTAGTACAAAAAAGTATTAAGTTGAATTGATTTAAAATTGTGAAGCAAAATTTATAACATTCATTTAGAAGTTGTCAAAAATGTTGTTAGAAAAAAAAAAAAACAAGTTGAAAAATTGTCTCTACAAAAAACGAAAAACGAGGGGTGAATAAATTGAAAACCACTTCAGTTTTGAGAACAATTACTGAATTTTGGATTTCTATGGCCAAAAAATACAGAATTCTTTATTAAGAACTAAATTGAAAATTTTTCAATTTTAATTTTCTCCTGCAAATTTATAATTTCTAAAAGTAGGTATTAGTTACTTTGTTTCCTATAAAAAATAATAATACATAAAATGCGTTTACCACTTTAAACGACCCTCTGAAAGCACAGAACATACCAGCTGCATAAATACGTATAAGTGCGTTAATAATTTTTGCCACAATTTTCATGTTCGGCATATTTTCCATGTTTTCCATTTTTTGATTATGTATTTGCAATCAAAAGTTTATGTACGTCCAGAGTAATGATTTGAATATGTGGGTTGAACATACAAGTGTTGATGTAGATAAATTAACAGCAAAATAAAACATTTTCAAATTCTGTTAATCTCATTTATTTATTTTTTCGGTTGATAATGACAACCAAAATAAATTTCATTAATTTGAAGAAAACACGAGGTAGGTTTTTTTCTTTTATTTTCTTTTATTTTTTTTTTTGGCAAAGAGATATACTTTTACTGTAAATATTTAATACTAATACACACATATATTTTATTTTATGTGCCTAGTTTTGTAAGGAATTATTTTTTAGACTTTTTTATAATCAAGACTCTTGTTAAATCTTTGTGTTTAATGAGTAAAATCTGGACTGATAATGACTTAATCTTTTCATGAGTTTAAATCAAATATATTGTCAGTTACTTTATTGTCAATGTTTGCCTATTAAATTAATTGAAAATTTTTTTTATACTTTATTAAAATACATTTTAATGCTCATGCAAGCAACTTTGTTTTTGGTATTAAAGGATTTTCAATAAGGGAAGATTGTTGTTCACGGTGTCTGGAGTTCATAATGTTTTGTCAGCCTCTGTTAAATTTTAAATATTCAGTCACAGATGCTCAACCATCATGGCGTATTAGTGTCAGCCTACAATAACAGAGATAGCGATATTTTTATACAAATTTTACAGATAACTACGCTGCTCACTGTCGCTGTGGAATAGAATTTATTTGATTATCACAGCGACATTTTTTATTCTCTTAGTTTTTCGCTCACACACACTCATTAGGGGTTTTTTTTTATAAACAAAAAAGTATAAGTATATATATGTTGCATACACTTACAGAATAAACAGAAAATTTACACATAAGGAGAAAATTTTAATGTTACAAAACTACTGCAAATTTTAAAGCTGTATTCTTTAATAATAATGTTAAAAAAACATTATTTATTTAAATAAAACATAAAAAATAACAATATCGTAATTAGTATATACAAAAAATTTGGATTCTGTTATTTTGCTTTTTAATAGTTTCAAACTATATCCTTTTTTTTTTTTTGGTATAACGTAAAATATTTTTAGAGTAAACTTTAGAAATCATATAGATTTTAAATAGTTTGATCTTAAGGCCAAAACTAATTACACTTTTTATCAATTATTTAAATTTGCATTTACTATACCATTTGTTTATTTCAATTAGGCGCATAATTTACTACACTTCTTAAAAGTAGACATCACTGAATTAGCACGCAGCGCTGTATAATTTTATTCTGTGTCAAATTTTTTTGGGACAGAAAACATAGTGCCTCTGCGCTGTTATTTCGGGTCAACTTTTACACTATTGAGCAGCACAATGACTAAACTTTTGTTTTTTATCAAATGTTATGATCTCTAAACGTTTGGTGGATAAAATTGGAGAAGACATACGTTGGTTTCAAATGGCTTAAAAGTATCGATTAATTGAAATTCTAAAATTCATTTCTTCGAAGGAATATAAAAGTTAGTTTCCAAAGCTATTGATAGCATGGTTAAACAGAAATAAATCTCCAAAAATGAAACAAATGTTTTTGTTGTACTTTTTAAGGCTAAATCTAGCCTTTTTAATTTTCCTTTAGCTTCAAAATTTTCACTATAGTTTCTAGCTTTGTTTAGCCTTTTTTAATTTTTAAAATTACTTTAAAAAGACTAAAATTCTAGTAATTAAACAAAGAAGAAAATAATTTATCTCTGCTTTTACTTGCTTTTACTATTTTATTTCTATCAAGCATTTTTGTATATTAATCTACACAAATAATTCAAGATTAATTAACTTTAACTAAAATTTTCGCCTGCGGTGCATTAATCTCCGAATTAAATATAACTTATAAAATTGTATACATTTACTTAATAAATTAATATACGTAGTTAATTAATTTTTAATAAACTTCATTAAAAATCGCCCAAAGTTTTGAAAATGATGAATAAAAAAGGAATTACAATTTAAAAAAAAATGGCGAAAAATTACATCAAAACACTGGGTCATTTTTCATATGAAATATGTATACCCCAAATTTATATAGAAATTTTGTAGTTGATTCTTTTTGCTCAATAATTCCGTTGCCTATAACGGCTGTTCATAAATTTATTACAATATCTTTAAAAAATATAAAAAATAATGAGAATAAAAAATAAAAAAATAAATAAAATACATACATAAATATATAAATAAATAACTAAACAAATAAATAAATAAATAGAAAAATAAATAATTAAATAAATAGAAAAATAAATAATTAAATAAATAGATAAACAAATAAATAAGTTTTCAAATAAAAAAATATTAGCTTTTTCTAGTTTTATTTTTTTGGGCATTTAACCTTTTGCGACCTCTAAAGTTCAATTTAGCCTCTTTTTCCACTTCCTGGCAACACTGGTGTCAAATATAATATAGCTGAGTTGCAATTATTTATATGTTTGGCGCAATTACTCATATGTTTGAAGCATTTATAGTAATATGTTGATGTCAGATTATGTTATATAATATCTGAAATTCAAAAACCCTTAGGAAAAGAAGAAGCCATAGACTTGCAAAATTTCCTTTTTTAACTGTTTATTGTGTTTTACATATTAGGAAAGTTATTCATTTCCAGAATTAAGCGTCATTTCTCATGCCATTGAATGTTTACTGATGCCAAAGTCACAGGTGTGTGCAAATAAGCCGCATTCCGGTGCCCTCAAAATCCACAGAATTTTGAATATCGCTCATATTTTGCTATATCTACACTACGGGTTAATTGAAAATTGGACGTCTCGAAACCATGCCACTACACAAATTCACAATAGAAAAATATTATAATTCAGAAATAGTTTTTTTTTTGTTTCATTTCAACATCGATCTTTAATTCGTTACATAATTACATATTATATATTTTTGAACTTGTTCTTTAATTTCATATTTGGAAAAATCTGATCTGGCAACCAAAAATATGCAAAACCATGTTATTTCCTGAGCTTGAAATGAACCAAACTGTTAAGAATTTTGGCGTCGACTTATTGTTATTACATGCTTTTGTCCTAACGGCTGCATAGTTTGTCATATTTTCATAGAAAATCCTTATTTTGGAGCATATTTTAACAACCTGAATGGTATATTTTTGCATATTTTTAACTTAAGAGCATAATTTTGCATATATTATACAAATGAATTTGATTTGGTGTATTTTATATCTAAGAGGCAGTTTTTGCATATTATGGATCCAATAGAATTTTTTACGTATTTTGCCATTAGTGAAATACTTGCATATTTATTGTCACTTACGTATTTCAAATCCCATTCCCTAATAATTTTGTAGTTTACAATGTATTATTAGCTTTGAATGTTTTAAGCGCAAGAAGAAAATATTTTCAGCAATTGCTTATAAAAATGAATTTTATCTAGTACCTATTTTATATATTAAAATTTTGTCAGGAAAAATTTATTTTAAGAGCATATTTATTTTTTTTTTAATTTAATATATATATATTTTTTAATTAATTTAATAATAACTACAAGAATATTGCAAATATCAATAAAAATAATAATTAAACTCAGCTGACAACAAAAAAATTTGCACAACGTACTTTAACTGACTATTCTACTCTACCTCTGACGTAGAAATATCAGACACCGAAATTAATGACGTAGAAATAAACAGTATATCCTCTCTCTCGACGTCGAAATCAACTGCAAACCAACCGACTACTAGCAACGTATTCCTCTTACCCAAAAATACACCAAATAAAAATAAACAAAAACTTAAGAAAAAACAACTAACAGGTGCCCGTAGCAAATAATAAATAACCTCTCTTTAAATCATCGCAAATATACTCTTTTTTCCCATATCATTCTTTTTTAAACATATCAAACAGATAACAACAATCATCAAATTCTTTGTATCACACTATCTTATAATAACATTTTGTAATTGTAAATTAATAATTACTCTCTCATTTTATTACACTGTTTATATCAATTCTAACTCTTTATATATATTAAAAATCATTATATACAACAACAAAAACTTATCTATATTTTTTAATCACTCTCTTTAAAATTCATTACATTTATAAGACCATTATAATTCTCTTATTCTTAACTTTTCTCATTATTATACATTCCCCATATACATCACAGCCAACAATAGTTAAATTTTGTCTCTTAAAGTTACTCCTAAGAGTACTTTTTACTTGTAAATTAATAACCGTGATCTTATTTTCAATATTTGTAATTTTTAATACACCAATAGCAACAAAATTTTTTTTCAATTATCAACAATTACTAAATTATTTAAAATCTGTTTGTATTTTTAAAATACTGCTAAAAATATTCTTTTATATTTTAAAATATATAACCGCATATTTATTTAATAAATTTAATTTACACTCTACAATATTTTTATATCTACATAAACAATTTGTTAGTCCACCTAATTTTAGCATTAACAAATATCTAATTATACATTTATTTCAAATTAATAATGTCGTGTAAAATAATACAATGGAATATGAATGGCTATCTTAATAACTATAATAAATTGTTACTATTAATAAACCAATATTTCCCTAAAGTCATTGCAATACAAGAAACCCATTTACACTCCCTAACAAATATTCCTATTCCAATAAATTATAACTTATACTCAACAAACTCGTCGGACACTAGATATGGAGGTGTTGGAATTTTAATCCATAATACCGTAGAACACAATTATGTGTTTGTGTTCTGGTAAAGGACTTTGATACCATATGTCTTGAAGTAAAATCAGGAATAAGATTCAACATCGTGTGTGCATATATCTAACCTCAAACCAAATTACGAACTGTTCATAATAATGTTTTTGGAAACCTCTCCTCACCATCTATTATTTCAGGAGATTTCAACGCTTGGCACAGGACTTGGGGATCTCTAACTAATAATACACGTGGAAGAATATTGGAAAACTATATAACAAACTCTCCTTATGTTATCTTAAACGACGGATCAGCAACATATTTAAGTACCCACGGAAGTCTTACCCATGTAGATCTTACCTTTTGTTCATCTTTAATTGTCATAATGATTAGTTGGAACTCTGAAAATAGCTTATTTGGAAGTGACCACTTCCCCATTATAATCTCGATCCATTTTCAACAAACATCACAGCTACATATATCTTATAAACCTATATTTAAAACACAACAAGCAGACTGGAATAAATTTAGCTATATATGCTCTAGATTGATTTCAGAAAGACCTATGGATAATGAAGTTAACAAAGAAACTGCAAATATTCCAAAAATCATTATTGAAGCAGAAAATTATTCTATTCCAAAAAAATTTACAGCAACTATAAACCCAACATTACCAACAGATAAACTTTGGAAAAATATCAGCAGATTCACAGGATACAAAGGTAATTCTAGTGTACACAGCCTATATACAGATAACAATTATTCAACACTGTATACCAAAAAAATCGAAATAGCAAATACCTTATGTAAGTTTTGGTCAGATAATTCAGCAGACTCTAATTTTCCAATAGAGTTTCAGAATTACAAAAACAGGCCTTCATTAGATCCAATAACTCCATCAGCATCATCCAACAAAATTGAAAGCAATATCCTCCTCTCCGAACTCACAACAGTACTTCATTCTTTAAAAGGGAAAAAAGCAGGGCTAGACAGGATCTCCTATCCAATTTTGAAACAATTGCCATATGAAATGAAAATTAGATTACTCCATCTTTTTAATAACATATTCAACCCTAAAATTCCACAACAATTCAAAACAAGTGCTATAGTCCCCATATTAAAGCCAAAATCAGAGAAGACCTTAGCTAACGCATACCGTCCAATATCACTAAATACTTGTTTATCAAAACTTCTCGACAAAATCATAGCAAATAGGCTATGGTGGCTTGTCAAGGCATACAAGCTTCTCGATAGTCGACAGTTTGGATTCAGGAAAGGGAAATCTGAAATCGATCCTCTACTATATATAGATTATCCGATTGCAAATAGCCTTTCCCTAAAGAAACACCTTACTTTAATATCTCTTGACTTCGAGAAAGCTTTCGATAAAATCGGAACACATACAATAGTCGATCAACTCCTTGTTTGGAAAATTGGTCCTAAAATTATTAATTATATTAAAAATTTCATGTCAAATAGAAAAATTATAACTAGAGTGGGTAAACATTATTCTAGCTGTCACTCATTACATAATGGAATCCCACAGGGGTCACCATTATCTGTAATATTGTTTTTAGTTGCTTACAATAAACTCTGTTCTACCATATCCCCGTACAACAACATAGATTTTACAGCCTACGCTGATGACTTTAACTTTATAGTGAGATCAGCTCTCAAAAATAATCCAATAATTGATATTAATGAAGTTTTCGTGGATATTCACGATTGGTGTAAATATTCGGGAGCAGTATTATCTGCCACAAAATGCAAATACATACATATATGTAGAAAGAGAGCTTGTACTCCCAGGGTCAATTGCAACAACATTACATTAAAAGAAGTGGAAAACCTGAAAATACTTGGATTATATATTAACAGAAAATATAACTGGAATTCTCAGATATATTTCATTTCAGCATCAATCTCAAAACAACTCAGCGTCATAAAATGCTTATCAAATCAAAAATTTGATTGTAATACATCTACACTAGTATCAATTATTAAAACTTTACTATTATCAAAAATAAACTATGTTCTTCCTTTTTATGGATATTCTTCAAAAACATTGCTTAGAAAAATAAAAACAAAAATTAACGCAGCTATAAGATTTGCATTGGGAGCTTTTCGTACAACACCTATTTCTAATATGCTTTTTGAAACCAATATACAACCCTTGGAGTTGAAACGAGATTTAGTGCCAGATAGACTAAATACAATAATCAGGACACCCCACTTTACCAAATTATTAACAAGTGTAAAAAAACTAAACAAAATCCAAAAATACCTTCTGTTGTACTAAGAATTATAAAAAACTGTAAAAAATATAATTTGCCGATTAAAAGGAAAATATATAGACATATTATCAGTACTCCTTGGCATTTTAAAGAAGAATCAATTAATACTACACTCCACTGTTATTCTAAGTCAAACACTGACCCTTTATTATTCAAGAACCTCTTTAGAGAAATTTAATCTGAGCATCAAAAGTATAATTTTATATTCACTGATGCATCAAAAACAAACGATTCAGTAAGTTTCAGTGTTACCGAAAATAACAAAATTATTAAAAACTCAATCCTACCAAGTTATAGTTCAATATTTTCTGCAGAAAGCTTGGATATTTTGCACTTCGTACCGATTCCCTTTCTTCTTTAAAAGCAATTTCCAACACTGCAAACATAAATTTTTATGTTACATATATAAGAAACACGCTTATTACTAAATACCCAAAAATAATTTCAATTTGGACACCAGGCCACAGTCAAATGAAGGAAGCGAATTCGCAGATAAAATTGCAAAAGAAGCAACCAATGCCCCACTAGTAATGACAAATAATTACAACACATCAGATATTAACAGATTTCTAAAAAATCAGTATATCGGAAACAATTACCTATTTCAACAAACATCTAACTGGTATAGAGTGATAAACAACAATAAATTACATATAAATGAGTTTTTTAAATGTAACAATAATTTTATAAATAGAAGAGATATGATTAAATTTGAAATACTGCGCTTAGGGCACTCAAGGTTGTCACACGGACACTTAATAAATTTACCTCCAATCCTAATCTGTAATTGCAATATAAATCCTTCAGATAAAATTAATCATATACTTTATTCATGTACTAAGTTCCAAAAACACCGTGAAAAAATTTTTATAAATATTCCTAACCCCAAATCCTTGCTAACAAACCCTTCCGATAATAATATAATTAAAATTATTACCTTTTTAAAAGAAACCAATTTATACAATTTAATTTAAATATCTGATAACTCATAGAATAAACATAAATCAAATATATTTTGTATTCACCATTATATGTAAATTATTGAGCCTAAGGCCCAGATGCCATGGCCTATTATACATTAGTTAATAATTTGTAATTATTATCTAATCCTGTTAAATAAATAAAAAATAATAATATCTCATTTTTTGAAAGTTAGAAAAAAATTAATTGTGCATAAATTCGACATTTATGACTCGATTTTGATAAAAAAAATATGACTCTCTTTAATTCTAATAAATATATCTTTATGATAGACGAGAAAAAGGGCATTTTTGGCAGTTTTACAATTATTGAAGAACAAAAATTTTTAAATTTCGTAAAAGACTTATCTTGAGTAAATCGAAAAATAATATGGGCGTTGCTTGCATTTAATCTATGTCAGATTTTTTTATATTTTAAGCCAAATCACATAATGCTCGAAATACGTTCCATTAGGTGATATAGCTTCGTTCATTTTGTATATTACAATTTATCTTCAAAACTAGAGTCAATTAAAGTAAAAGGGATTTATAACCAGGAAAACTGAGAAATTTACCGTCTGTATTCGAATTTACGCATACAATCATATAGTAAACTCTTAATAACAGTTTTGTGAAAATCAAAACACTTCAGTAACAAACGTTACGTGTTGCTAAAAAATTAAAATTTTTGTTAAACTAAATAATTTGAATTAATTTAAAAGACATATTTTGCTACCATTATTAAACTTAATTATAATAATTACTTCTCAGCTACTGTTTACCAGCCAGTTATATTTATCCACTTATTAAATCTGCAAGATCTACAAATTTTAAAATTGAATTAACATTAGCACAAATTTTATGCAACAAGATCATACTCTGCAATTTTTTTTTTTTTATAATCTTGTTAAAATTACCAAACAGCACAACAACAAGTATTACAATTTTTATGTATTTTGCCTTCAAATAACTGCATGTAATATTCCATAAAACCAAAACCAAAAATATAACCACCAACCAACCATGTACTCATGTAAACATTTCGCAAATAAATACTATTCCCATATTTAAGCATAAAATAAATATTTATTTATGCCTGTATTCTATACACAAGAGTAAACTCGAACTTGCAAAATGGTTAAAAAAATAAGAGTAAGAAAAAGAAAAATATTTAAATAAATAAGTTCATATTTAATACCATAAATAGTTACACAGTATAGTAACCATTGGTTATTATGATTTTTGCTATGGACACATGCAAATTACTTTGCATGTTGATTTTCTTCATGTTAAAATGTATGATTTGAGATACAAAGTCATACGAGTTACAAAGTCATTTGTTGTATGGACATCATTAATGTCAAGACAAGTTAAGATTATATGGTAATATTTTGTTTCTTAACTATTTTTTCATGCCGGTAACATACGAGTAGGTATATAAATTAGAAAGCATAATGTTTTTTAGAGTAGCTGTATTGGGGGATAATATTTTAGGTTTGATAGACAGTTTATATGGATTATTGATGAAATTTATGATTTAGTTAAATGTTATGGGATTGAAAAGGTTTATTTATTAGATTGTAGAAGGGTCTTTTAGGATTTGCATTATTATTTTAGTTTAAAATTATTTATAGTAAATTTAATAGTTTTTAATTTACTGAAGTTTTGTGTTGTTTAAAAATATCTTAAATGAGATTTTTAAGGTCTTATGGTAGCAATTCTATTGTTTGTTCTAAGTTCTAGTATTGCCATAGGGTAAGAAAAAAATAAGCCAAATTGAACTTTAAAAAAGGTCAGAGAGGGCTAAATGACCCAAAAAATAAAGCCAGAAAAAATTAAATTTTATTTTTAATTAAAGAACTTATTTTTTCCCGTTCTCATAGTTTTTGATAACTTTTAAGATACTGAGTAATTTCAGTTCAAAATTTTGACCACTCAAAAATGTTCTCTGCAGTAGAAGCCGATAAGGTTTTGGTAGGAAATTAAAGATGGAGTTTTTTAATTCTCTTTAGAGACATATATCTAAAGATCCATTGCAAAAAAATTATTTTGATATCATTTATACAACAAAATGTATGGCCTTTTAAAAAAATGTATTAATCACTTTTAAAGCTAAAGAGTTTCCACAGTTTTCAAAATAAAAGTGAATAAAATTTATTTTACATGCGTGTGCATTCTCCGCTACACAAGCACCAAATTTTATCAAAATCGGTAACCAAGGGTCAAAAATTTTTAAATTTAAAATGAAGTTACCTTGTTGCAATAAATTTTGTAAATAAAACATAGGACGGTTCCCAGCAAAATAAACTAACAAAAAAAAAAAAAAAAAAGGCCCAAAAAATGACCATACAAATTTAGTTTATATTTCACATGAGATATAATTTGAAGTGATTTTTTTTGTAATTATTGAATTCTAGTTTCTTTTTGATTAAGAATTTCCAATTTTTTAGGTATTTTTTCACTTTCATAAGAATATTTTCAAATTTATTTTCATAAATAGTTTCCAAAGCTAATCAATTACATTAAAATAATAATAATAATAATTTATTTAGTAAGTCCATAAACTTAGTTGTTAATTTTTATTTGGAGAATGAAGCGCCGTAGGCGAAAATTTTTGTTTAATAATAATAATCCCTATTTTGTGCAAATAAATGGATGATTTTGTAAAATAAAATTACTAATAGCAAATAATAAACTATTTTCTTCATTGTTGCAATAACATTTAAGCATTTTAAGGCAATTTTAAAAATCAAAAAAGGCTAAAAAAGACTAGAATCTAAAGCAAACACTTTTGAGGCTAAAAAAAACTGGCAACACTGCTAAGTACATTTACATTATGTGCTGAAACCAATTGTTTAAATTTTTCATGCTCGTGCTATTTTTGTGTTCATGTAAATCCCTGACTAACAATTCTAATTGAATTTATAACTAAGATAGACTAACAATGGTGGTATATTGTCGTCCGTAGAGTGGCAAGCTTTAACAATGCCACAAAATAAATGGTATGTTCTAAATGTACCTAGTGATATAAATAACATATGTATCTACTAATATACACATTTTATAGACCAGTTCCTGGAATTGATATTATCTTGAAACTGCATATAGAAAAAAAAAACTAGTATAATGTTCGAAAATGGAATAAATTCTAATAATGGAAGAATATTTAATTGACATTTTTTAATCTATTATTCTTAAAACAAATATTTTTGGCTTATTTTTAAAACAAATATAAGATATTCTTTTAAAATAAAGCTAACGTTTAAACAGATTTATGTTATATGTTATAGAGACAGCAAAAAGTATATAGTTATACATAAATAAAAGAATTAAATAGTTTTAATGTTTTTTGAACATCACCATTGGTGGGTGTAATGCACCTGTGTTGATTTATGCAACCACGGATTTAACCAAATAATTTGGGGGAGGGGTTGAAGAAATTTTTTTGATATTTTTTTATGAAAAATTCGATATTAATATCTAAAACTTTTTATTGATTCAGCCAATATAAAACTTTTAAAGAATAGACGTTTAATCGTAATTTTGCGCTTGAAATTTGTGAATTAAGCCAAAAATGGTGCTTAATTCAGAGAATTAATAATTTTATTGCAATAACTAGCTCACTAATACGTTGAAAAAATACGAAATTAAATAACTTTTTTTTAGCATAAACTTCTATCCGTCTGGTTGTATTTGTATTAAAAATCATTATTTCTGCTAATATTTATGTTTCATTGGCAATTGAGCCTATTTTGGGCCAATAATGTATCATAATAAAATTGGATAAAATGCAATCATTACTTTACTATGCTCCGATACTAAAATTTTCCCGAAAATAGGTCAAATGCTCATAAATATTTTAAATATATTCGTACGTAAATAAAATTCATCACAGATGGGTCTTGTCTAAACAAAAATCACACTATCAATTTTAATATGGATCGGTACATAATTGACCATATCTCCCATACAGGAACCCCTCCTGGAATTACTTTTTCCTTGGTAATTGTTATATACATAATCGCTTAAACATAAGATTCGATAAAAATAAATTCCAATTAAGTAATACTCATACAGTCAAATTTCAGATGGATCGGTCCGTAAATGACCGATCAATTTTCTACTTGTTTTAAATATTTTTTGAAAATTCTATATAATTCTTTTTTTATCTAAATTTTAATTACTTTCATTTTATTTTATTTTTGCTAAGAAAACAAGCATATTTACCATGAATTTTTTATTGAAAATATTTATTTTTTTTCTTTCAAATCGCAAAAATCCGCAAAAGGTTTTTTTGGATTTTTATACTATATATATTAAGTAAAAATAAAAAGAAAAATCACCCAAGTTCGTCTAAAACTTTTTGGAACTTCTACATAAAAATTGAACAAACTTATATAATGGCAGAGACGAAGGGATGTAATTAATAAAAGGTCCATCTATAATAAAATATTTAATTATAAATACTTATACAGAAGTAATTAAATTGCAGGGATGAGAAAAAAAAACAATAATAAGATTAGTTTTAGAATCCATAGGGTAGCTGGATATTGCAGCATAAAAAACTCACCTTTCTTTGGGTTACCTTTAGGAAATGAAGTTTAAAGTTGATTTCAGGAGGTAAGTATAAAAAGCTCAGGTTGCGTTAAGGTAATTATGAATTTAGCGGTAATTATTTATAGAATAAGTGATCTTCGCGATGGACTGGTAACAAGTTCCGTTTTTGTCATGATAGCAATAATATTAAGTAATTTATTCTAATAAATTTCTGTTTTTTTCAATAACATTTTCCTTTACAGCGTATACTAAAAGTGCTACCAATTTATACAAAATACACTTAAAAAAATAACTGTCTAATATTAATTGGAGTAATAATTAATACAAAAATTATAATGATTATAATTTAAATAGCCAGCTAGTTTGGACGAAAGTAGAAAAAGCCCGTTTTTAGACCGACAAAAAAAATATGAAAAAATATTTCTACACGATTAACTTTAACAAAAGGCACGTATATATATTTCTAAGTACCTATATTTAACAAGTCTATTGTAAAAATCTACTTTTTGTAAAACAAAACTTTAAAAATTTTGATTTTAACTCAGCCATCTGTATATCGCCCAAAAATCTAAATATTTTACATCAATTTTTAATTTTTTTTAAATACAAATAAAAAAATAAAATTATATTTTCTTAACACAAATATTTCTGTGAATATTTAGTAGACTTTAATGGTTTTAAAAACGTTATTATTTTCATATTACCTCATAAGAATTTCAAATTAAATGAATTTTATAAAATATTCACAACCTGAAAAACGCGAAAAGCTAAGCTAGCTCTTGACCAAGCAGTTTTTCGTTAAACGAGTAATTTATAAAATTACTTTTTAACTGTTCTTTAATATCTAACATTATTGACTTAGAATTTGAAGCTAGCAGGATAAAGAGAATCTATACTAAAAATATATTAAAAATTATGAAAGAATACAATTTTTTTCGCATTTTTAACAAATTCTGATTTGCAGTCTGAAATTTGTAAAATTCACAGAAAATTTCTTAAATAAGTATGTTGCTTTAATTAATTTCAGTTAGAAAGATTTATGTATAACTTCCGGAATACAAATGAAAATTCCTACATTAATAAAATCATCAAGTCTTGAATAAAATTATTTAAATATTTCGCTGTGCAGGCGAAAACTCTTATGTGTTTTTCAACATGCGAAAAGACAATTTATGTTTTATGTGAAAGTCATCCAAATTATATACACATAAGTATTAATCCTTTTGATTACTTTGGAACTAATAAAGATTTTTAAATCTGTTCTGAAGCAATTTTTGGCATCGGAAAGGAAAAAGCCTTAAAAAATATTAGCAAGCATATATAAATGGTGTAAAAAATGTATAGTAATTCATAAAATGAAAAAGGCTGGGCCGATTTCCGTAAAATTTTTGTCAGTTCTTCGTATTTTCGAGGAGAAGGTCTTTTTAATTTTGGAAAATCTCTTCGGAAAAGTCGGAAAATTGGAAAATTCGAAAATCGATTTTTTGTATGAAATTTTGTGTGAAATTATTTATTATTTATTAAAAATAACTCATAATAAGAAATTTCGTAGAAATAAAAAGTAAATCGTTACTAACAAATTTTAAATAAAATATCCTTTTTTCGTTCTTATTAACTTTTTTCTAAAAATTACGAAATAAGGTAATAATAATTTTTTATTATCTTTTATGTAATGTATATGTCAGAAATTTTGATAAGAATCATCAACTTAAATGGCCGCGGAGCGTCCTGATCCAAATATCGTAGGAAGTTAAAATTTGGCAAATATGTTCTAAATGATGTCTGCTTTATTAATTTTAGGTACTTATAAATGTGCGGTAGACTTTGGTTTTCTTCATACAATATTGGACCACCCAAGTGAGCATATATACATTCTTTAAATTTCTTTTCATGATATTTATAAAAGCAGAAAACTTCACAATAAATATTACCTAAAATGTGTATATTTATTAACACCCGTCTCTGATAATACATCCACTAATTAGGAATAAAAGGATGAACGTAATTTTATCCGTTTTTCCCATATTTTATTTTTTATTTCAAATTATTTAAACAATCGTTAAAGTTTTGTGTATTTCTCGAAAAAAATATAAATAATTAACAAGTTTTTAAATCAATAATTTTTTTTAATTAAATGTTTGTCTAAAATCATACTTGAAAAATTTGTATTGAAAATAACAAATAAATTTGAATTTATTTCTTGTAAATTTTAAATGTATAAATTTTAATTTATTTCTTGTTTCCAATACAAAATTTCGAATTAAATCTTCATTTTGTTTTACAAAATGTGACCCTTAATTTTGTAAAATAAAATATTTTTTATAGATTTTTACTTCTCTAAAAGTTTCTGTCTTAAGTCTTTTGTTTTTGTCTAAACAAATTTCAAACTATCGCGTTTGTTGCTTAAATCTTTTGTTTATAATTTTTATTTTTCCTTTTTTATACAATTTATTTAAATTTGCAGCTTTATTTATGAATTTATCTTTTTTCTTTTGTAGATACAACACCAGTAATTTATTTGTGCACTAAGTGTGAAAAATGGAAAGTTAATAAAATTTAAAATAAAAACAAGTTCCGTATTTTCCCACGTCTTTACTTACCTTTTGAACGGCTGGTGCGTCAAGTGCATTCAAATGTAAAGGTGTCTATCTATCATATACAAGCATACAATTGTCTGACCACTTAAAAAAAAATCAAATTGTTAATAATTTTATAATTTGTTTTTTTCACGCTAATTGATTTTTTATGAATTTGCAACAAACTATTGCCATACAATTCAATTCAATTAAGTTATATCAATAAAAAAAAAATAAACAAATATTTGCAACAACAACATAAAGCCACATAATGGCAACAATTTGACTTTAAGTTCACTATCAATTTAAGATTAATATCATTTTTTTTTTCGTTATAAATTTAAAACGACTTCTTGTTAAGAATTGTCTTAAATGGTCTGTATTTAGTAAACACAAATAAATTTTTATGCATACTAATAGTTTTTAAATATTTAATTAAACAACGCCTTCGGTAAGACATGTTATAATATTTTTTTCTAATTTTTTTCAATTTAAGATATCTTTAAGATTTTATTAAAGATTTTTTTAAATAAGTGAAATACTAAGAAGTGAACGGACAATGACCACAATAATAATGAAATGAAGTTTTATAATAAAATTTCTTAAAAAATTAAATAAAAAAATATTGTAAAGTAGCTAATAACTGCATGAAAATAGTAACATGTATAATTGTTAACTAGTTAGTAAAGCAGTGTGTTGTTAAAATTTGATACATGGTCTTTTAAATTGGTAATTGGTATTAATAAATTATAATATGTTCAATTATAATATAATTATGTGTCGTATTCTCTTGTGTTTCTTGTTAATATTTTCGTCATGGTTTGTTTTATTAATCAATACTTTCTTGTATTTATCAAAAGACAAAAAAATTCATTTAAAATTTAAACCCGCATTAAGGAATTTTTATAATATTAAACTTTTCAAATTTATGGACTGCTTAGATTTTATTATTCACAATTTTTTCCTAAAGAAATATTTAATATCTAAAATTAATAATTTCATTTATAAAAAATAGATACGCTAGATAAATTTATTAAAATTTTAGTAAAAATTTTGTAAATAAATTAAAAACTAATATTAAGGTAAGACGGAAAATGTATTTATCTATTAGGTTTAAAATTCATTTTAATATTTGTTCCTTCAAATCAGCTTTTTGTTTTATTTAAGGAAGTTCTATGAACATTTTTTGTAGCTCTCTTTTTTCACTTAAGTAATGTTCACATATAATTTGTAAACACTGTTAGTTGCATAACAGCGCTCCCATCGTAGATAAAACAATGTTATTGGTATGTGATATTGACAATTTTTACGTCATTTGAAGAAAAACTGTGAGAGAAAAAAGCTTTAGAAAAACAACAAAACAGGAAATACAATTGTGCACAATTTGTACAGAATATATTGAAGTAAAATTGATGCGATGCGAAAATAAGAAAAAAAGTTAAATCAAAAAAAAAAAAAAACTGTCGAACAGAACTACTTCGTTCAATTCCAAATGAAGATAAATAAATAAATAATAAAGAAATAATAATGGAAATCGAGCCAAGAAATATAAAGTAACCAGAAAGTAAGGAGGGCTTACATTCCTTTCTGTAATTAAGTACTCAATGGAAAATGAAAAAATATTTCAGTGTCAAAAAAATATTCAAATGGCTCTTTCTTCCCTCTCAGAATACTAAAATTCTAACTTTTATTTCATCGATCGAAAATAAATGATCTTAATAAGTTATCAAGACAATGATAATGTTAATCGATGCTTATTTTATATATTTATGTCTCTTCTTAAATTAAAATATTTTGATCTTTTATCTTAGAATTGAAAGAAATTTTCTAAAATCAATTTTCTAAAAGTGATGCGTTAAGTTATCTGGTAAATCTGGTAAATCATTAACAATAGGTTCAAATTAACTCTTGTAAGCGTTCTTTTAAACCAGTTGTTCATGAAGTGCTGAGTACTTTATTTTTTATAAATTATCTAAATGACATTAAAAACCTCAATTTCCGTGACAAACTTTCTATATATTCGAATGATATAGGTCTATTTTATCCATATAGGTATGAAACTGTATTCAAAGCCTATATGGCACGTGATGCAGCCTTATATATCGGAGTTTGTTAGAATTAACGAATTGACCTTAAATGCTGACAAAACCCAATTAATAAGCTTTAAACCATATCGTCACATTAATATTAACCATAGCATATTTGTTAATGGTAAGAAAATAGTTGATGTTCATTCAATAAAATATTTGGGTGTTCACTTACAGAATAATTTATCTTGGCATCAGCATAAACAGCATCTAAAAGTCAAAATATCTCAGGGTATTGGTCTACTTTACAAGCTCAAAAATATATTTGATCGATATACCAAAATTTTCATATACAATGCTTTAATCCATAGCCACGTAAACTATTTAACTATTTTGTATAGTTAGAAAAAGTCTAATGAGCTTAAATCTTTTAACCAATGTCAGAAAAAGATCTTAAAAATCGTTTTTAATTTGTCTATAACGTTTCCAACATCATTAGTGTATAAGAATATATGTGCAACAGTTCTGCCAATTTTTGGAATTTTAAAAATGCAGCTATTATTTTATGTTCTCAAGATTATTCACAATATTGGCTATCATACCATACAATGCTAAAGAAACTAAGATTAGCACAATGCGAAGAATAATAGCAAATTTTCAATAGCAAGATGCGGTGGAAACAGGAAACCAAAGAATAGAATTTATGGGTATTCATGAGTTTGCTGATACAATTAAAAAGCTTAGACAGGCTCTAATTATTTAAATCCCCGATTAAGCAGTACTTATTCCAGAATAAAGAATCTCCTATATAATTTATTAAATTGTAGAAATGATATCATATTTTTTATTATTATTTTTATTATTATTGTTATTTATTTATTTATTTATTTATAATTTAAGTGAATTAACCAATTACTTCTGTATGAATATATTAACAACTCGCTTCTATAATGCCTATAAGGCAACATAATGTATTGCATTCTTTTTCTTATAATGAAATAAAATATTATCTAAAAAAAGTTTTTAATTTTATTAAAACCTAATACTTCAACTGATAACTTCAAAGTTTTGATTATTAATGCTGTACGTTTCGCTTGCACCGACTTCGTTTTACAAAATATAGCCGACTTTAGTCTTTTTTTCATAAAATCTTGTTATTTTTAATTATAATCAAAATCTCAAAAATGAGCTTCATTAAAGTCAGGCTAACTAAGTCATAACTAAGTTTATTTATCCTGTAATCTTGTTTACTTGGAGCTCATAAAAAACTCATATACAAGGGATACTCTTCATCAAAATTTAATAATCTTCCAAACCAAGTGAACATAGAATGGAAAAAAATTTTCTTAAAATTTAATATTTTTGGTTATATTAATACAATTTTTATTGATTTTGCTTCAATAATTGAAATAATAATATTGGGTAAGTGAAAATAATTGATTTTTTGAATAATTTTAATTAATTTTTTAATCAAATAAAGTAAACTTGTTATCAAATTTTTGCTAAAATTAATTAAAATATTAATTTACTGAATAAAAATAAGTTAAATGAATCTACCCTACATTCAAAAATATTTATTCCAATGAAATACATATATAAATATTACAATTATTACAATTTTTTATTACAAAATTAAAATATTATTTGACAATAATGCGAGTAAATATGGTACATGTGATATATATTATCTACTATGTTTAAGTGGATTTAACGATGTTGAGATTAGGGCATACCGAAAACAAAGAAATGCGTCTTCTAGACCAAAGATAAAAACTAACGTATTTGCAATAATTTAAAATGTTTATTTTATTTCGGACATTTTTATGGTTGATGTGTGCTGATGTTATTCAGAAAAATAAAAGTGTTGTAAAAAAATATTTAAAGAAACATCATTTGCTTTATGAAATGAACATTTATTTTTTGTATTTATTAGATATATCACAAATTATTTCACTTCTAGTGCATCTTTTTCGAATAGACGCGACGTTTATTTTATAAGTTCTGTATATAAGGCCTTCGGATACTGTTTATACTCCACCTTTGATATAACTGAAATGGAATGTCCTTTATCACTACCACCATATTTTAAACCAAAATTTACTTTTTATTCTCAATGACAAAAAATGTCTTTGTAAGCTTATTTTCCGGTATATCTTCTATAAGGGCTTTATAGGTTTTTCAATTATTTACATCTTTATTAGAATAGGCATACTTTCTAAACTCTATTTTATTTTTTACACACCTAAAATGAACAGAGTTCTGTACAGTTTAGTGGATTAGCCTGCTTTGATATACAACAGCTGAATTTGTTTGATACCACTCAGTGACCTTTTTTGTGGTAATAATGAGATAAAAGGTCAAGTTAGAAAAATTAAAAATCATTGTATTTTCTACTGATGGGAAAGGCATATTTCCTGATGGAGTAAAGTTTTTCTTTTAAAATTCGTATTATTTTCTGCGATCATACAGTGTGTTTTTTACTCAAGAAACTGTATTTCCCGACCTATGCTTTCCTAAGAATTGTTTTATATGTACGACATATGTTTTAATTATAAATTTTAATTGTGTGCTTGGATGAATTTTATTAAATTTTAATTTTAAGATAAACTAATTATGCTATTATAACAAAATTTAGTAAATAGTTTCTGAGAATAATAAATGTAAATGAGTTAATGGTACTAATTTTTTAACGTATAATAAAAGTTATAAGCCTTAAAGTGTGCAGGGATTTTCTCGTGTGCAGTTCTTAAGTTTTTTTTTAAAGAAATTATGAAAAAATAAAATACCCAGATTTTTAACCTTTATATAACGGACATGAAGATATTGACCGACAGTGGTAGTAATTTTTAAAATAGTTCTCTAATATTTATATTATTTATTTATTTATTTATTTATTTTTCTGAAATTTCATTACGATATCATAAATTTATAAGCTCTGGCGTGATTTTGAGTGATATGTATGGCGTGGTTTTAAGTTTTATGTGCTGTAGGCTAAATTATGACCCGATATTATTTATGTTATGTTAAATATATTGTCTTATATGTATCAAATATATTATATAGGTATTTCTAAACTAGCAATATGATGTACAGAACCAACTGAATAGTCTTTTAGTTACAAAAATATGATCGATTTTCTGTGTACAAATTTTATGTAAACAATGCTTTATTTTAGAAGTCAGAGAATAAGAAGCTAATGAGTAAATTTGTCTTTGTACCAGAGGTAAGCGTTACCGTTTGGCGATTTTAGTCGACATTTGCCCCTTTTTCAATCACTTGGTCCCTTTTTTAAATTAGAAGTAAAAGGCGACTTTTTTAGACTATGTAATTAATAACGAAAAACTAAGTTGTTTGAAATATCTCGACCCATTATATAAAAATTCCAACAAATAAAATAATAATATGAGGAATTTATAAATGAATTGAAACTGTTAAAAACTAAAACTTATGATAAAGTTTATGAACAATTATTTAAAATATGAAATACCGAAACTTTTTGGACTGGATTGAGAAAATTAAAAAAACATATTTGATTAATACTTATACACTAATTTATATTTTGGCTTTGAAACATAGCAGTGCCTCCGTGGAACATCTTTTTTCTGAATTATCGCTAAAAAAAATATATTTTTCAACAGACTTAAAGCCAATACTTTTAAATCTATGCTTTCAATCAGAAATTTGTTAGACGGGGATTATTATTATTTTTCTCTACAAAAGTAGAGAAAAATAATTAACGAAAAAGAATTTTATGTTAACTATTTTTATAATTAAATATTTAATTTTTCCATAATAAAAATTATTATAAATGAAATATTTTGTTATTAATAAAATTGAGTTTAGTAATTTTTCCTAAAATACAACATTTTTTGTTTTCACCTTTATAAGATAAACACATTTTAAGAAGGTTTTAGGTACTTGAAGCAGCAACTTTTGTTCGACTTTATTTTTTCAAGTCCCTTTTTTTGAGCACTTTTTAACATATCTCAACGGTAGCGCTGCCATAGGTTCATAATAAGTACAAAAATATATGTATATATGTGTTTTTCTACCATGATAAACATATTTTAGTTTTATCATATTAAATCAATTGGTTTCTGAGTTGCGATGATCTTATTATGTTCATTTAAATGCTAGTCTTAAAAATCAATCCTTAAATCATAAGGCTTCAAAATTAGGAGTGATCCTCCTACTTCAATGCTCACCTCCCATACGGTGAAATTATAAATAAGGGTGGAACGAAAAGTTGCAGATGCTGGGTATATAGATTCGGCCAAGCCGAATATAACATTCGCATTTGCTTTATTATAAATATCTAATTGTTAGTAATATAAAGTTTTTAATATAAATGATGACATAAATGATTGCTAATAAGTTACTACAAATACAAGCTTAATTTTGTCAAAGTTTCATTAGCTAAATTTGGAAATTTCTCCTATACATATATATTTATATTTTATTTTGTTACTTTAACGATTGCAGTTATTAAAAATGGGATAATTAATTTAACTCATTTCAATTATAGAAATAAGTACATGATTATATATATATTTTTTTTTTTTTAATTTCACAAGTGTCTATTAAAACTTATACATGTTATGTTAGTTTATGGGATAACCATTGCAAACACTTTTTGTACGCATTGAAATTTAAAACACCACTTCGCTTATTTGCAGCAAGAAAATCATAACTAAACATTGTCGATTAAAATAATAAAAGAAAAACTGCTGCTCATAAATTTCCACGCTTACAAATTTTCAAGATAGTTATACTTACTTTTATTTGCTTTAAACGATTACAATCGTTTGAAGCTACTAAACAATGTAAACCCATTATTTAATAATAATTTTTGACTTATGACAATATTTTTAATAACGACGTTTACATTTCACAGTTAATTTGTATGTTATGAGCACCCGTTATAGTTTTAAACAAAGTGTTTGGCAATTTTATCATCGAAACTCTCCAGATTGTATCGTAATACTTTCGCGTCCTAAAATGGAAACCCATCTTATGTCTGATGTATTTATATAGTGGATCATGTAAAAACGTTAAATATTCTGAAGAGGTGTTAACACATCCAACATTTATGGGATATTTTCAATTGCTACATTACGAGTCTTCAACATGTTAAAAACCAAAAAACATAAACTTGTTTGTTAATTTTTTACACAAAAATACATAATTACTAAATGCCCAAATAGAAAACATGCCACTTCATCAACTATTTTAAACATTTTCATACCAAAGAACAACATCATCATCATCACATCCCCATCATCGTCTACAAAATCATCGCTGTCAACATTGTTTCCATATACATCCTCCAAATGCAACACCTCTTTTTTCTTTTTGCAAGCATTATAAATGCAACACTTCATAGTATTTGCTGCACACTGTGCTCATCGAAACAATTAAACGCGTACAATTTATTTATTAAACACTTAAAAACTAAATTCTGAAATATTAAAAAAAAGCGAGTTTCTTTTTAACTAAAGTTTCAGTATTTTTTTTTTTTTTTTTGAAATCAATGATGTGTTAACAATTGCTGGTTAAAATTAAGTGATGTTCATTTATTGCAAGTTGTTTGCAATATTTTTCTTTTTAAAAACTTAAAGATCAGTTTTTATTTGCTTTTGCAATAATGCGTTTAATTTTTGTAATACATGGTAAGTGTGTATGTGTATCATCGTGCAGATATGGATTTGTCTGTCTACATTTCGATTTAACTAACGAGTGTCATTAATGGTTGATTAAAATAATATATAATTGATTTTAAGTATTCGAATTTTATAGTCGATGACTTCCAGTAGCTTTAAGCAAAATGTTGTGGTGTCAAATACTTTGTAATACATATGTAAATTTGTATTTCTGCGATTGTATTGCACCACATTTATATGTATGCATGTGTTAAAAGTCTTATATTTAACTTTTTATTAATATATTTGCGAATTTATATTTAATATTTATATAAATTGCTTTATCTTGTTGAGTTTTAATTTGTGTCGATTTTGTATTAATTGATTTTTAATTGTTGATTAAACAACATCTTGTTTTGATTTGTATGCTTACGATTTTGAGATAATTTATTTCATTAATGAGCAGATATGAAATAAAAACAGATGCTTTTGAAGTCGTATGTAAAAAATTCAACTATTTTTCATTTAAGTATGGTTTGTTCATTTTAGTAAGAAATATATCATAATATGATAGAGTTCATGTTACACATTGAAATATCATGTGACGATTGTGTACATAGTTATGCAAAATGCTTTCGGATGCAAAAAATCGCATTTAATAATTTATTCTACTCCATCTACTTTCCAATATAAGTCTTTTTAGGGCAAATAAGCTTTGTTATATTTTATTTATATTTTTAATTTTGGTTAATATATGTATGAAAGTACATATGGGCAAAAACATAAAACTTTTAAAATTCGACTAAAATTTATTTCGAACTTTTTTTTTTGGCACACTTATAACACTTTGAAGGAACAAAAAGCAATACTTCAGCAATTAAAATTCGTTGGTGTGAATCACTTTATATATATATATATAACGATCAAAAATCTAGAATTTTATATTGAAATTCAGCAAGATCGGACATGTGTCTAGGAAACCATTTCTTTAAACCGATTTTTGATTTTTTTAACCCCCTTTTAAAACTATATGCAAGACTATGTGCCAAATGACGATAAAGTAAGTTCTTTGAAATACATCGACCAATTATATATTAATTCCAAAAAAAAAAAATACTTATTTTGATTCACAATATAGTGATTTAAAAAAGACCGCGAAGAATATATAAATACCGAATTTTTTTGGACCGGATTGGGAAAATAAAAAAAAAATAAATAAATTTGATAAATTCTTATATACTAATTTATATTTTTACTTTGGCTAACAGCAGTGCTTCGGTGGAATTTTTTTTTTTTTTTTTGTAAATTATCACTAAAGAAAAATAAATTTTTGAACTATTTTTATAAATAAATCTTTATTTTTACTATAATAAAAATTATTATAAATAAATTGATTTGTTAATAATAAAATTGTATTTTGTAATTCTTCTCAACATACAATATCTTTTGTTTTGTTTTCATCAAGTAAACAAATCTTAAGGAGTTTTTTAGCTTTTGAAGCAGTTAGCCCCTTTCCTTCAAAAAATCCCCTTCTTTGGGGTTTTTTTTTTGAAATCCCTTTTTTAACACTTTTTAAAAACTCTTAATGGTAACGCTGATTATAACCACCTATGGTGGTGTAGGGTATAGGGAATGATTTTTTAGTTTTTTTGAAACCAGAATTTTCAATATTAACAAGTAAAATATTCGTGCATATCATAGACATTTTTTTGGAGTTGGTAATCTTTATACAGTCGAATTCCTAACATTTTCGTTTTGTTTCTCTAACTTTAATACATGTTCACGAAAAAATTAAAAATACTCTTTATTTACAAAAATGTTGTATCTCTATACTAGAATCAATTAATTACCGAAGGAAAAATATTTAAAGGAAGAAATAAATATCGAAAATATTTTTATTTTAAATTAAATTAAAATTTTTTGGTGATCACTTAACAAAAATATGATTTTGGTTCACTTATTGTTAATTACAAAGGTGATAAAATATCTTACAAAGTGGGCTAATGTGGTGATATTTTAAATAAAAACAAATTTTGAAATTTTGTTTTTGTTTTAAATGTAAGTTAGACGAGTCGTTTTTGCGCTCGTGTTATAAAAACAGGCAGTAATAAAGCTCTTATTCACTGCTGGTTTACATTAATCTTTAAATTTAAATATAAAAATTTTTCCTTGGTTGGGCTTAGTTCCACCAAACAAGTATATTGCCCTAGGTCTAACATATCTGTGCTGAACATTTTTAAAAAATTTAACTATATCAATGGAAGTTTCATGGCGAAGTATGTTGATATATTGTATAATATCTAATTTATTAGTAAAAACGGTTTTGATATTAATAAAAAGTGCTTTTAGGAGTAAATTGTGTAAGAACCTAGGTAATTTTTTTTAATAAAAAATTTAGATATATACTATTGACCTCCAACTATTGAGAATAGTTTTCAAAGTTTGTAAGTTAAGAACATCAATCGGACGATCTTGACTATCGGATGATATAGTAACAACCATTATGGCAATGCTGTACAATTTTACAATTATACATAATAAATTTATTTTTATCACATTTTTCATGTTCCCATAAAAAAAGAAACAATTAGAAAATCAAATGTTAAACCTCTGGAAGCTAATATATTAAATATGTATGTGTATAGGTGCGGTTCATTGATCTCAATTTATAGACATTTAATATTTACAATGAAAACTACAAAAGCAATATTTATAAGATAATATTTCTCATAATCAATATATGTATTTATGTATTACAAAATTAATAATCACCTTGAATTTTCTTTAGAAAATAAAACCAAATACAACTGCATATTGTCTACATACTCCAGTGATATCAAAAGGTCAATAAAATCAATATCAATTACAAGCATTAGAGTTTAAACTAAAGAAATAAATACTAAAATAAACAGGCTTTAAGCCACTTTCAAACACGTTTTCATACTTTAAAAACAATTTATAAACGAAAATAAATAAATTAAAAATACCACAACACAACGAAGCAACAAAACTACAGATAACCTATTTAAAGATTTTCAACAATTGTTGTAATTTTTCCTGACATTTGAAAATGAAAAATAATACATATATATATATATATATATATATATATATATATATGAAATAAAATTAAAATAAAAACGAAAATCAGAAATCAAATACAATGTGTAGATTATAAGCATAAACAGCATAAAATATACAGTAACAATGGCAAAAGCAGCAACAAGTGTTGCAAGCATAAGTTTATGTATAAATTCATGTAGTATAAAAAAAACCAAGCAGAAAATTTTGGTGACGTGAAGACAGATAATATATTACAATCCGCCTTGGAATTATTTGCAGTTCGAATTTTAGGCATGATGGAGTAACATAATTTGGGTATTTAATTTCTGAAAGAATAAAAGATTACAGAGAGTGCTATAAAATTTACAAGATTCACAAAAAAGTTTAACTGAAATGATTAAGTTTGTTTATTGGGTTATTTCTAGAAAATCTCCATAATGATTGTGTTATTTTTATATATTTTTATAGCCAATGATCTACCAATGTTAGAAAAACATGAATAAATGAAGCAACTTTTAACAACACGATCTAAGTTGGCTGATTAGAAACAACAACAACAACCATTTAAATGACTTCAAATGCGCCCTTTCACGTTTTATATTTGTTTATATGTATGAGTATTTGAATGAAAATTTTAGTTGTTTTAAATTGCCCCACTCCATACAACTTCTATCCAGCCTTTTGTTGGCGGTGGCGTTGTTGCACTGTTAAAATGACATTTCAATTTTTTCTTCTTTTTTCATTTTTTCCTCCTTATATAAAACAACCATTACACAGTGCAACAATTTTCAAACTTTTTTTTCACACAAGAAACAACAGATTTGTACGTGAGACTAAATAAAATACCTATATAGTAAAACGGCCTTCTTCCGTCAAATTTTCTCTCAAAAGGACTTCAAAGTTTTAAAATATTCACAGCTTTGAAAAAAAAAATTAAATATTTACGAAAATTATATGAACTTAATATCGATATTCAGTAAAAGCCAAGAATAGCTGCAATATTTTAAGAGATTGTATTTAAATGATGTAGAAAAAATTGTTAAGAGAATACCCTTTATATATAGTATTAAAAATGTATGATATTTATTTAAAAGTAAATATTAAAGGGATAAATATCCTTTTGAAAATATTATCTTTTAAGATTTAATTTTTTATGCTGCAATTTTTAAATAAATAATATTATTAGGTTCCTGAGTTTCCTGGATGTTTGTTATTTTAGTATATTCTTCGAAATTTTGTAGTCCTTTTGAAAGCAAAATTTTAGGTCTGAAGTTTTGTTCATATATAAATTTTTTCATTATATTTAAA
This sequence comes from Protocalliphora azurea, assembly GCA_932274085.1. Taxonomy (NCBI): domain Eukaryota; kingdom Metazoa; phylum Arthropoda; class Insecta; order Diptera; family Calliphoridae; genus Protocalliphora; species Protocalliphora azurea. Next base: position 107,016,771 of record OW026523.1, on the reverse strand, counting down.
AAATAATACTAAAAGGTAACATTTTGCAAGGGTTATTTTCTTAACCCTTTATGATGCAACGGAATCTTAGTTTCCATTTGACACCCATATTGTGTTGATATAATCCTTTTAAATATTTTATACATATTTTTAAAATTATATATTCTTCGAAACTTTGGAATTATTTTGAAAACAAATTCTAAGTCATACAGAAAAATGAGTATACCGTTTTATTATGTATAGTCTCTAATTTCATGCGTATAATAATTTTTTTATATGTGAAAATTACTGTCGTAGGGTGTTATGTTTTCTATATTAGAAGCTACAGAATACAAAGTCTATTTTTTGTTGGTATTTTATTTTATTAGCGCTGTTTTTAGATTTCTTTATAACGGCTTTTTAAAATAGAAAATTAAAAGAATTCGCTACGGTTGTTTGAATAAATATTAATGTAACTTTTTTGACCTTTCCGCCACTTATTAAAATGTTAATGGGTTAGTTGCTGTTTTAAAGGTGGTGCTTTTATGAAAATTGATCTTAAAAGAAAATTTTATATGTATGAGTTGCAACACAATTAAGTTTTTAAATATTAAAAATATTCTGTTGGTTATATAACAATGTTATCCTCAATTTTGTTGAATAATACTTGTCGCTAAGAAATGCAAGATTTTAATGCATATACAGATAGAAGAGAGTATATTAAGCTTGTAGTTACCAAAATATATTTATCCCAGCTAAAAATAATATGTATGGATCATATATTTATACATATATGCAGTTCAATATATATTTGGATCCGAAAAATGTGGGTATATGAAGATATATGTATATCCATATATTTATTAATATATATCAGTAATTGTATTGTGAATTAAAATTAGAATTAATTACCTTTTTTATTTTTTTAAACTTTATTTCTAATATAAAAAATAATATACAATAAATAATTTTTAAAAGACACACGATAATTATGCAAAAACTGCAATTTGAATATGTACATTGAGGAAAATATCAGCTGGACTTGATATGTATACTATTACACATTTCCTCTTAATACCAAACAATTAAAAATAAAACATACTCACGGTAGCTGGTTCTAAATATGCGCCGAAATCAATAAAAATTCCCGCACCATGACATTGTTTGCCATAATGTACTGCTCTACATATCAACACATCATCGTATGTCAGAGCTTCACCCTTTCCACCGCAATCACAAGAACAATCACTGATGATTGCCGAAGACCTAGTGGTCGTCCACCTTTAAGTATAACTTTATCGCCATGCAGAAGTCTCAGACTGAAGGTTTAAACCCGTTTGAAATATTCTCTAAAAATAACGAATGAATTTTTCTTGTCTTTTCTACCATTGCAGTCTCTTGCAAGTTTTTTAGCTGTTGGACCTCTGCAAAACTTTCCTCATTTATATTAAGCAAATTTGTGTCTAATATAAAAAGAATTCTTGGATATTTTCAATAATAACTATTTAGAATATTTAGCCACTTACCAACTTTTATTAAAATATTTTTATATTTATTTTATATTTTTGTATTTGTTTTAATTTATTTTTGTTATGTCAAGAAACTTTATTTTGAATATATTGGCAAATACTTTATCAAAGACACAATTTATTTAGTATTAAAACCTATTATATGAAATATAGTAAAAATAAGGAAATTTGTTAAAGATTTTTATATAAAATAATACAAATATGTACATAAGTTTGCTATTTTAATCGATTTAAAATTTTATACAATTTTATAAGCAAAAGCATAAATAGTCATTTCAGATAATTTAGCTTTAATATTTTTTTTAATATATGAAACTCATTTACATACATGTTCCCTAAAGAAAGAATTTTTTTGATAAATATATATGCTTCCAGATATGGAAAATATTTTCATATATGACTAAAAATTTACATATATAGTTCCATATATGATAATATTTTTGATATATGGTTATATATATATGAATCCATATATTACAAATATTTCTATATACGAGCGCATACTATTTCATACATGGAACGATATATATCCATATATTTTCATTCATGAACCATATACAATAATATATGTTCGTTTTTAGCTGGGATGTCAATTTTAAGTTCGAGTTTTTGGGCTTCTAAATATGGGTAAAATGGAAAAATTATCGAAATTTTTGATTCCGTTAAAATTTAAGCTCTTTTGGTTTATTATTAATTTCTAAAAAAAGGATAAAAAAAATCTCTTAAAAGATATTTTTGAAATTTCGCAGCTGATAACTGATTCTACCATTAAGGCTGATAATAACCAGAGCAATCAAAAATATGAAAAATCATAATTTTTCCCAGACTTCAAATGAACTAAACTGTTAGTTATTTATCCATCTTGGACACTTTCATAAATTTAGGTATCGATTTATTATAGCATATTTTTGCATACTTTTGCATACCTTAGCAGCATATTTTGTCATTTTTTTATAGAAAATCTTTATTTTCGAGCAAATTTTAGCAATATGAATGACATATTTTTTGCATATTTCATACTCAAGAGAATAATTTTACATATTTTAAACAAATAAGCTTAATCTTTATATTTTACACAATATAAGACTTTTTACACAATTTTTCATTAGAGAAATTTTTTATCATATATGCTTTTCAAATTCGATTCCCTAATAATTTTCATTTTATAAATTAGTAGACATTTTGTAATTTCCTGATACAATATAGTGCAAAAACGAAATATCTTTTAGCAATTGCTAACAAAAATCAATTTCTTTTCAGTATGAATAGTAAATAAATTAAAAATTATTTTGAAAAAATAATATTTTAAAAGCCTACTTTTAAATTCTAAGGGCATATTTTCCGATTTTAAAATTATTTTTGATGCGTATAAAATACTTTTTTAGAGCATATTTTTTGTTGCACTAATAATAAAAAATACATTAATAAAGTTCGTATTGTGACTAAATGATATCACAAATATTAAATTTAATTAAACCATCTCCTCCGAATTTAAATACTCTCATTCCATATTTAGTAAACACATCGTGCCTCTCCCATTATCACTAAAGTCCATCTCGTCTGTGCAGCCATAATATTCTTATAGCTTGTTTATTTTAGTTTTATACATTAAACAAAATTTCAATAGAATTATAAAATTTTATTTCGTTTATATATTTTTATGTGTTAACAACATTCAGTAGAATTCACTATGGCTTATTTTATTAAAGAAAATGAAAAAGATTTTGAAATAGCAAAATTTAGTTATTGATTTTTGTGGTTGGATTATTGCATTCATGCCACATGCAACTAAACTTAACACAATATGCTGGCATCATTACATTAGTTGCTAACTGACTGACTGCTTAAAAAAGTAAATATGATATTTAACTTGCAGCAATTTCAGTGTTGAAATTGCATAGATGATTTTTTGGGTTTTGCTATTTAATGTTGAGAAAAAGTGTATACGGTAAAGAAATAAAAAAAGTAATAATAAAATATACAAAGAACTCCCACATTTAAAAAATGCAAGATGTGATGACAAGTTTGTATCTTAAGTCTTTTGTTTGTTTCTCTTTTTTGTAACTGCTTATTTTCTATTATATGTAATTGAAATTTTATAATGAGTATTAATGACTATTTGGTAATTGACTTTAAATAATTAATTAAGTTCTGCACAAAGGAAGAGGTTAGTTAGAAAACAAAGAAAATGTAACATTGTCATGTGCTTGAACTAGAAAATTATAATTTCATATAACTTTCCATTAAATTGTTAGTATAAGGGCGTTATTAAAATATTGACCACACGTAAATAAATTTTCTGAGATCACACTTATAAATATTTCTTTTAAATTAACATTCTAAAATTTTTAATAATTCATAAAATTAAATAATCTGTCAGATCAATTTAAATATATCATTATTTATAATTAACTTTTCTAAGGTAAACATGGCACCTAAAACTCACAAAATTATACGACATTTACAGCGCCAAATTGAAAACTTATGAAAATGTTGGCTAAAATATTACAATTTAAGAAACACATAATAAATATTTGATATTATTATGCGATAAACAATTAAGACGATTACTTTTTCTTTACTAACGGAATGACTTTCTGTAATTGAAAATATTTTTCTAACAATTTATAGACAGTCCATAAACATCAAACTCTAACACGAGCAGAGGAAAAATAAATTTTCCCACAAATGTTGGTTAAGCAGATGCCATAAAAGCACAAATGTTTCATAAAATTCAATTTGCGATAATTGAGGAAGAAAATAAAGAAAAACAAACTCTTATTCATTTGCATCATTAAATGTAAGAGCTGGGAAAAGGGAAATTTCTAGAGAAAATTTTACATACATAAAGCGAAATTTTTTAAAGAAAATTTAAAATTAGTAAAGATGAATTTGCTTAAGAAAATTTAATATCCATAAGGAAAAAAAGTCTCTATAAAATCTTACTTTTACAAAATAATTCTATATAAAAATCTGAATTTCATAAAGAGAAACTCAACAAATGTACAATTTACTAAGTAATTTTGTAAAAGGAATTTTCTATAGAAATTTAAAAAGAAAAATTCGTAAAGATAAAATTTCTACAGCAAATTCATAAAGAGAAGTGAGACTTTCAATTGGAAACTCATAAAGTAAAATTTTCTATCTCAAAAATCATAATGAGATATAATCTATAGAAAAGAGAGAAATTTTCTATAAAAAGTACATAAAACGAAATTTTTTATAGAAATTTTTTATAGAAATTTTCTATAGAAATTTCGTAGGGAGAAATTTTCTATAGAAATTTCGTAGGGAGAAATTTTCTATAGAAATTTCGTAGGGAGAAATTTTCTATAGAAATTTCGTAGGGAGAAATTTTCTATAGAAATTTCGTAGGGAGAAATTTTCTATAGAAATTTCGTAGGGAGAAATTTTCTATAGAAATTTCGTAGGGAGAAATTTTCTATAGAAATTTCGTAGGGAGAAATTTTCTATAGAAATTTCGTAGGGAGAAATTTTCTATAGAAATTTCGTAGGGAGAAATTTTCTATAGAAATTTCGTAGGGAGAAATTTTCTATAGAAATTTCGTAGGGAGAAATTTTCTATAGAAATTTCGTAGGGAGAAATTTTCTATAGAAATTTCGTAGGGAGAAATTTTCTATAGAAATTTCGTAGGGAGAAATTTTCTATAGAAATTTCGTAGGGAGAAATTTTCTATAGAAATTTCGTAGGGAGAAATTTTCTATAGAAATTTCGTAGGGAGAAATTTTCTATAGAAATTTCGTAGGGAGAAATTTTCTATAGAAATTTCGTAGGGAGAAATTTTCTATAGAAATTTCGTAGGGAGAAATTTTCTATAGAAATTTCGTGGGGAGAAATTTTCTATAGAAATTTCGTAGGGAGAAATTTTCTATAGAAATTTCGTAGGGAGAAATTTTCTATAGAAATTTCGTAGGGAGAAATTTTCTATAGAAAATTCATAGCGAGAAATTGTGTATAGAAAATTCATAGCGAGAAATTTTCTATAGAAAATTCATAGCAAGAAATTTTGTATAGAAACTTCATAGCGAGAAATTTTGTATAGAAAATTCATAGCGAGAAATTTTGTATAGAAAATTCATAGCGAGAAATTTTGTATAGTAAATTCATAGCGAGAAATTTTGTATAGAAAATTCATAGCGAGAAATTTTGTATAGAAAATTCATAGCGAGAAATTTTGCATAGAAAATTCATAGCGAGAAATTTTGTATAGAAAATTCATAGCAAGAAATTTTGTATAGAAAATTCATAGCGAGAAATTTTGTATAGAAAATTCATAGCGAGAAATTTTGTATAGAAAATTCATAGCGAGAAATTTTGTATAGAAAATTCATAGCGGGAAATTTTGTATAGAAAATTCATAGCGAGAAATTTTGTACAGAAAATTCATAGCGAGAAATTTTCTATAGAAAATTTCCACAGAAAATTTTACTTTTACAAAGAACAATTTTCCAAAAAAGATATTACTCTTTACTTACAAAGTATGTAAAAATTTTCTAGAGAACAATTTTTAATAAAGATAAATTTTCTATAGAAAATTTTGTTTTTATAAAGAAAAATTTTCTATACAAAATTTTATTTTTACAGAGACAATTTTTCTATAGAAGATCTAGTTTTTACAACGAGAGATTTTCTATAAAAAATTTCTTTCTTAAAGAGAAATTTTCTGTAAAATATTTTACTTTAACAAGGAGAAATTTTCTATAGAGAATTTTTCTTTTGTAAAGAGAAATCCTTTACAGAAAATTTTACTTTTACAAAGAGGAAAATTCTACAGAAAATTTTATTTAAACAAAGAGGAATTTTTTATAAAAAAGTTTTAGCTAAACAAAGAGAAATTTTTTATAGAAATTTTTTCTTAAACAAAAAGAAATTTTTTATAGAAAATTTTACCTGAAAGAAGATATATTTTCATAGTTTTACACAATTTGTGTTTCTACGAAAGATAATATCTTTTGAAATATAAATTTTAGACATTAATATGTGTCAGCCATTGCTTTTAAGTTTTCACTTCTCTGTTCAAGAAGATTGATTTCCTGTTACGTGATAATTTTTTATTAATATGGTAAGATGTTCACTTTCCACCGTTTTAAAGTTATGCTGAACACAGATAGTTAAAACTTAAAGCCTGAAATTGATCCTGTAAATAATGGAGAAAAGCTTAATTTGTTTTCAGGTTTAGTTCCCCTTTTATTTTGGTTACCTAACGAAGTAAATGTCATGAAGTGACAGTGGTGTTTTTTATTTTTTTAACTAACATGACCTAATACATGCAAAACGGCGATTATGCAAATTTAATACAAATATATTTAGGCATATTCCTTGGAGTATTTTAAATATAAAACTTTTTGTACGCAACAACTTTCTTTGAGTAATACAAAAATTCGATGTACCAAATGATTTGTAGACGTACAAGAGACTTATGTTTACGTATGGCTAAGAGTAAAAACTTCGTTATGGACATGAGGCGACATTTTTTGTTCCACTTGTCTCCTGAAAGTAGACAGACGGACAGTTATTTTATATCACAAAAAAATACCGGCATAAATTGACATTTTTCCAGTTTTGTTTTGATTTGTTTTCATTTTTGCAATTAGCGTGCTGTTTAATCTAATAATTAAGTTTTACTTTACATATTAAATAATTTTGTTACTAGCTGTTTTTCCACCTCTTTTCTCATGTGTCTTTCTTTAATTAACAAAAAAAAAAATAGTTTTTACACTAATTTGATGTATGTTGCATAAAATAAATAGTTTTTAAAACAAACTACCTGAATACGACTGACATATTTGTGTAGTTTATGTTCATGTATTGGATTTTTAATTAAATGACATGTTTTTTTTTTAACTTAAACACTTAAAAATAAATAAATACATCAAATAATGAAACCCTGTTTGTTGTTTCACTTGAATTTAAAAAGTTTTTTTTTTTTTTTGATAATTAATGCCAAATTTGACTAAATAAAGAGTGTAAAGTAATAAAGTAATATAGAAAATAAATAATTTATCAAAATTACTTAATGTCACTGTGTCACGGTGTTGGTGTTTTAGTTTAAGCTTTTTTTTAGATGGAAATCTTATTTAACTATTTATAAATGAGCTTAAGATAATTGAAATCTCAAATTTAAATAATTTTTTTTGTTTTGTTATTTTGCCGTTAAGTGTTTTTGTGTTTACGGCACTTAAGAAAATAAATTTTTAATTTCGGCTGTCTTTTGATTATCACAAAAAACTAAATAAGCAAAAAATTAAATAAATTGAACTTTCTCTTACTAAATGAAGAGCAAAATTGTTTTTGTTTCAACATATATGCGTGTGCTAATATTTTTTTTCTTTGTGTGAGAAATAAAAGATTTAATTATTTTTAAAAAAAATGCGGTTTTATTTCATAGTCTACATTTAATTTCACACTACTATCCTCTTTGAATTATTTTTGCTGAACATTTTTTTATATATAGGCAGTCATTAAGTTATTCAAGCTGTTGGTTACTTAAATAAAATTAATATGATAAAATAAAATATATTTCAAAATGTCTATTTTATTAAATGGACTGAAAGGTTTTGTTATTTGTTAAATATAATGTCTTTTTTCTTTAAATATCTTGTTAATGTCTTGTTAGATTAAAAAAATTAAGATTATGGAAATTGTCCTTATAAAAGTTATGAGAAGCCACTGTATGCTTATATCATATCTATAATACAATCAGATCAATCTTAAAATGGCTAAATTATCAATTTTCACTAGAAGATTTATAGTTTAGAAATATACTGTATCTACTGTGAATGGATCGGTAAAAGAGGAACTGAGGGTTGGGATATCTGCATCTAAAGAGAGCCATCAGTGAAGTCACGCTTTCAAAAAATTGTACAAACATGCTAAAATATTTACCAAATATGTTGCAATTAAAATTAATACTTGTGTTCAATCAATGTTTCGTTGACCAGTGTTAAATTATATTATGGACAAATGGTGAAAACCAAATTTTCGAAATATTAATATTTTTCAGTTTTTTTCATTAGAAAATTTTCCACGTTTAGAATTTTGTAAAATAAAGAATGCAAGTTTATTTCCCTGTAATTATGAACCGTTTGAGATACATCCCGTTATAGTGCTCTCAATAGCAGTGCTATAGTGGGTGCCTAGGCTTGGGGAGAAAAAAAGTGAATGTCTCTAAAAAGTGCCTTTTTTACGAGGCACAATCACAGCATAATTTAAAAGAAGATATAGTATCGTGTGATTATAAAGGTTTCCATACTACATTATAAAATCCATGTGGCGCAATAAAATATTAATTTGTAAAAATATTATAACTCTTAAAATCAATCGAAAATTTTGCGACTTTATATTAGATTTTTTTAACATTTTATGTGAAATAATATTTATAATAAGTATAGATGTACTGTTCTAGTTAGGCATAAAATGGGTTTAAAAAAAATTGCCTAAAAAGTATTCGTGACATTAATATTCGTGTCTTTATTACTTCATAAATCATCGAGGCACACAGAAGGTGCTAATTGAAATCGATGAAAATGTATATCAATTTGCAGCTGCTATAATAGCTTATATCGGAATTAAGTGGCACTCAAGAAGAATTACGCGTTTCGATTTAATGCAACTTTTAACTTTTTTGGGTGCGTATTTCATGTCATTAAAAAGATTATTTTGTATTTATATAATTAAAATATACAACTTTTTATTTATCAATATCATTTAAAGATTTTTTTGTGGTTAGATGTGAAAAATACTTCAACGAATTAAACGCAATTAAAAAAATATTAAAAATCTATGTATACTTCGTTTTTTGCCCTAAGTTCTCAAGAGAAGTTTAAACAGGTTTGTGATCGCGACTATGTTCAATAATATAAAACTTACCGAACCTCCTTTAATTTATATTTATATACCTCTGTGTAGGTTACATATGTGCATATATTATTAATATCAGTCTTAAAATGGAATTTTTACAATATGTTTAAACTTCTGAATTTCAAATACCATAACAGATATTTCTTGTCCATTAATATCATTTAAAAAAAAAATTTGTTGATTGTTAAATATTAAAAAAATATATATATATATATAAAAGTGCATAAAATTAAAAAACGAAAAAATCTATGCATACTTTTTTGATTAAAATTTATTTAATGATATGCTAACAAATCACTATGGTAGCGATTATTTTGATTGTAATTAACAATACTGTATCAGTTTTAATTTGTATTTTAGACATATTGATATGAATTATATACCTGTGGTCATTTTTTAAAATTACCACTGGTATATAATGTTTAAGATAAAAAGTTAAATATTATAACTTTTTATCTTAAACATCCATAAAACTTACATCGTTCGCTTAAAGTTATTCACACTAACAGATTTGTGTTTCACTAAAGACTTATATTGATATAAAATAGCGTTGATGATCCATAAAAAATTTCAAATTTTTTGAAACCCAAAAGCAAACGATTTTGAAGAAATTCCCATATGACGATTTTTCATTTGTATAAAATATTTTTATTTTTGATTTGAAAAAAAAAAGAAAAAATTACTTAAGAAATTTAATTTTAACTAAATTTCTTTTTTCTAATGTCTTATAATATTGATATATTATACTGAAAAGTTATGGGAGAATGGAAGATAAACAGCAAATGTCATACAATTTATTATTTGTAACTACAAAACGATTACTATGTTGATCTGAATGTCTCTATAAGAAGTCAACCTTTGACCTCGACAAGTGAATTTCAAGTCAAGGGTTAAGTTTTAAGCAATTTTAAAGTTTAATAAACGGAAAAAATAATCTTCAGCGAATTATTATCAAACAGTTACTAGTACTGGATGGATTTAGCAAATATTAAACAATATCATTGGAAAATATTTTTTTGGTTATAGGTGCATTGTTGGATTTTCTGTGAACTTTGTAAGAAAATTAGGACTGCGCAAAAAAAAAAAAAATAGAAATCCGTGCACACTTCAAGGCTTATAACTTTTATTATACATGAAAAAATTTAGCACAATTTTTTATAATTTTTATTATTTTCACTGCTAAAAATGTTAGTGTATAGCGTTACTGTTTGGCTTCTTTAGTTGACAATTGCCTCTTTTTCAACCACCTAGCCACTTTTTTGGTTTGAAATAACTCGTTCCATTATATATTAATACTACCAAAGGAATTATTTATTCTGGGATTATTTCATATAATAATGTTGTAAAAAAAACCTGAAGAATTTATTAATGAACTTAAACTGTTAAAAACTAAAGCTAATAATAAAGCCAGATTGGGAAAATTAAAGAAAAATTTACTTGATGTGTAATTATATCCTAATTTATATTTTTACTTTGACTCATAGCAGTGCCTCGGCGGAACATCTTTTTTTTAATTATCACTAGTGAAAAACAAATTGTCAAAGAGACTTAAGGTCAACAATTCTAAATCCATGCTTTCCATCATAAATTTATAAGATGGCGATTTTTAAGACTGGAGTCCGTGTGAAGATTTCGTACAAAAATACAGAAGTTTAATTAAAAAGGAGGATTTTATGTTAATTATTAGTATGAAAAAAATCTTTGCTTTTGTTTTATTGTATGTTTTTGTTTTTTTTTCAAATAAAAAAAATTGAAAAAATTTTTAGGTATGGAAGAAGTTATTTCCTTTTTTTTCAAAAAAAAAAAGAAAAAAAATAGCCTTTTTTGGCGACCTTATTTTTTGAAATTTCATTTTTTGGACACTTTTAAAAAACTCTCAATGGTAACGCTGTTAGTATGTCGGGAAGTATAGTTTCTTAAGTCATAAAAATACAAAAAGTTCACGATTACCGAAACAATATTGATAATATGTGTTTGTAAAAATTTTCAATATAAACATTGTTTTATTTTTGTTAAAAGATGATAAAAATACTTTAGCTTTTTTTTTCTTTCTAAAAATGCATTTATTTTCACTTTTTTGGAAGTATTATTTATAACTTTCAAAAAAGCACGAAATACGCTCTTACTTCTACTCTTGAAGTGGTGAAAATATTCTTTTTGCAGGCACTTGATCAGTTTTTTGCTTGGTTGTAAGGGTAAATGAATAACTTGTAAACATTTTATTAAAATATTTTTTTCACCAGTTTAAAAATTTTATAACCTTGAAAATTTCAAAAGTTAAGCAAAATTCGTGAAAAATAAAATAATCAACATAAAAGTAACGATTAGATACATAAACAAAACACTTGAGAGTTTAAATAATTCAACTTTTTTCTCTCTCCCAAAAAAAGACGAGTAAATCTCTGATTAACTCTGTTCCGTTTTGGCAAATTTGTTCAATTTGGCGATTGTTTATGCATTTTGGTGATTTTTTTCGTTTTGAATTTTTCTATTTTTTATATTGGCATTTTTTTCATTTGCGAATTTTTTTATTTTGGTATTATTTTCATTTCAGCTTCTTCTTTTGTTTGCATTGGTGATTTTTATATTTTGAATACTTTTTAACGTTTTAGAGATTTGTTTGTGTTTTTAAAATCTGTTACGATCCCGAATTTAAATATCTAAAATAAAAGAACAATAGGATGAGCTTATCTTAAGAATGCATTAATTAATGAATGATTAATTAAAATAATTGTTTATTAATTAAAATAATTAATCAAATTAAACTGTACTTTGTTTCTCATTACGTTTGAACTGAAATAAAAAATAAATAAAGCAATTCCAAGTAGTGATGGTATTTGAACATTTATATTTAGTGAATATTTGGGATTGAAAATATGCCAAGAAGAGTTGGATAAGTCCGGGTATAGCTTTTATAGAATTAAACCAAACTAAAAGAAAAAAAGAAATATATAAAATCTCTTAGTGATCGGACAAAAATTTAATGCAAGATATTTAGGCCATTCCAATTTGCCCATACGATATAATCCATGAAAAAAAACGGAACAAGTACTGCGCATTTAAAATTTATGGAAGAAAATATTAACATACATGGCATTACGTTTCATTGATCGTAGAAGCTTTGAAATTTGGACACGTTGATAAAAAGGATGTCCCGTTTCATAATTTTAGGTACGTTTGACTGTAGCTTGACAAAAATAATTTTGGACCACCTTTAAATTATTACAGAAGCCACTATTGGTGAAAACAATATGATCTAGATACATTTTAGGTTGTTTTAGGTTCCAAGTAACTAATTAAATGTTATTATATAAAAGGCTGTTTTTCCTATTATTTTTACTTTAAACGTAAAAAGAATATTTTATAAAATTGAATTAAAAATTTCAAACATTTAACAACAACTTTTTTGGCATACTAATTATAGCTCTTAAGGTTTATTTGTTAATATATTTAAATGTATAAAGAAATTATGCCTTCTCATATGTTCATCCTTTCGTTAAATATATGAATTGGTAAACTGAACTAAAAAATCAATTAAAGGTAGCATTTTTAAAAATCTAATAATAAATAATTAATTATATAAATGGTTATAAATAAGTAGTTACCAAACTGCTTCTATGTAATACAGACGGTATTTTGTTGTCATTGAAAAGTAACTACATCCGTAACTATATGCCATTAAAAAGCTTTTGCTAGGGTCTTGTTCGTTTGCTAGTACTTATCTAAGCAAAAACGTACCTTAAGTGCAGATGTAGATTTGTGTAAAAAAATGCCAATGTATACAAAAAAGTTTAAAATCAATCGATTTTCAAAAAATGTGTCAAAAATTTTAAGCGAAAAGCATTATTTGAGTGAGAAAATACACGAAGCTCAATGGGTAAATAAAAGCAGGATCTAACTACCATTACAAGGAAGGACCTCTAAAAAAACTACACCTTATGTTAGGAACAACAATCTGAGGATTCCTAGTAGAATGTTAAAACAAGAATTCAGATTGAGGTATATCTGAATATACAAGTGGTTATTCGGGATAATTTCTTCTTCCACTTATTCTACTGTAACGTACTGAATTGTCGACCTTAACTATCCCTACAATTACTACAATTTGTTTTACTAATTTCATGATATCATTATTACATTCACACTTTCTTAATTAGGTTAAAGTTGAAAGTACTTGTGCAAAAATTTCATTATCTTTCTCACACTCAACAGACGTGTGTATGTAAGTCTACAAGTATGATTTTAAATTTACCGCATAACATAAATATCAACATTATACTCATAGCACAATAACAAACAGCTGAAAAAGTAAAAGTATTATATTAATGTTTTAATGTACGTTACAATATGTTTTAAAAAGATTGATTAAATTTAATAATGAGTCATTAAGTAAGTCTCAAGCTTTGCGGTAATTTTTTTTACTTTTTTTAATCATTTGATGATGTTTTATATCTAGGACAAATGTTATCTTCTGTTGTAGTGGCCACAATGAATTAAGTTAATGTAGTTGGTTGATGGGCATCAAAATTAGCAGAGACTGTATGGAGATTTAAGATTAATGTAATATTGATCATCTTGTACGAGGTGTTTTAAATGAACTGTAATAAAGCAAAATAAGTGAATGATGCTAAAAAAAATTAAAAAAATATAAAAAAATATTTTTAATAGTTATATACTTTGTTATTATATGAAGATTTAAAAATATAGAATTGTTACAACTGACTTAAAACAATAAAATCAACTTAATATTTAAAATAAATTCCTTTGAACGAGCATTTCAGCGACACTTACCATTTAAGGAAAACTAAAATCAATCTATTCTTTTATTTTCTTTAAAAAATATTAAAAATATTCATTCTAAATCACGTTTTTTACTTCATACATCACATCACCATATTGAAGACAATAAAATCCATGTAGCATAAAATTCCACCAGTATGAATATTACGCTTGTATCTTAAGTCTTTTGTTTTTCTAACAAGTTTTTTTCAATATTTTGACACATTTTTGTAAAATTCACACTACAATAATTACTCAATGTGTTGTTTTTTTTCACTTACAAGTGTCATTTAAACAAACACATTTGACATATTTTTCCGCTCACTTACAATTTTTCAATAATGTGATAAAAAAAAAAAAAATTGAAACGGAGACAGGAGACAAACGACACAATAAAGCGCATGCTGTACTGCTACTTGAATGATGAATGTTCAATATATAAACGAATAAAATAATGTTAAATATAAAAAATAAACATACTTACTTAAAAAAATCAATGTAAACTGTCAATTATTTAAATTGCTTAGTATTGCCCAAGTTAACATTGACTTATATTTACTACTGTAAATCACGAAATATTAAATATTTTCAAATTCAAACTAATTTGCCATATGATTTATAATAAATTTATCAAAAAATCTTAAAAATTTTGATTTCTTTTCAAATAAATTTTCTATTACTATTTTCCGAAATTGACTAGCAGGCATCCATATATCATTAGCCAAATAACAGCCATATTGTAGTCAAATATGTTGCTAATATTTTATGAACCATGTTGATTTTCACAGCTCCTCTTGTAAGAAAATTTTATTATTATTATTTTTAATTTCTTAAGGTCCACGTTATGGCTTTGTTGCAACACCAATTTGATATCAAGATCTATGTTTAGTTTTCTTTTTTTAACAACCTTATAAAAAACCTAATAACAGTAATAATAATGTAACATTAAACTTATGTTGAAATTGTTTAAATATTTAATAAATCAACTGTAAAATTTTGAGTTGTTTGAACAATTTGTAAGTGGTGTTGGCGTTAAATATTTTGTTTCGTATTTATACAGCATGAGTAATTTTTGGTTTTTTGCTTATAAAATGTCTTAGGTTGAATGCTAAAAGTTAGCAAAATATGAAAAACGATCATATAAATAAAATATTATTATATAGGTCAAATAGTTTTAGGGTAATTTGTGATTTCAGTTATTCTTTAAAGAATTTTGCCAACAGGAATAAAGTTTTAAAGCAAATAGTCGTAAATAATTTTATATAAAAAGTAAACTAAATAAATTTATTTCTAAAAGTTGTGTGATATTTAATTTGCAGCAACATGAGTCACTACCAAAGAGATTTAAATGGTCATATAATACTAAGTAAATTTTTTTATTTTGATTGAAAATTTATATTATCTTAATATTTATAAAATTGATGAAATTTATCAGAAAGTGAACAGTTTTCTTTTTTTCGAGATACTGCTTTATTAACAAGATATCTTAATTGCTTAAAGTAATTCACAATACATTGTTAAGCAGTTTCATAATGATTCAAAAGAAAAAAAATTTTGTGAAATAAAAAATTATTTTTATTATTTTTGGAGGTAATGTATACAAGACTAGGGACCTTATTAGATATTTTAAAACCACAGGATAGATCAAATCACTTATTTTACTAGTATCTAGATATGAGTTGGCGCTCTTAGTATTAAACAGATTCATTGAGAACGAAATCGTAAACTAATAAAAATAAATCGTCAGCCAAAATATTTTAAATTAAATTACAATTTTGTGTTTTTGATGGAAAATACTTTATTTTCCAAAGTACATATAACCACAAATTTTCAGACTTAATTAACGAATATACATAATAAAGAAATTATAACATACATATAATCATAATATATGAAAAAGTGCATGATTTCGATAAATCAAAAGAACGAAACATCACATTTGTTAAAAAAAAAATAAAACAAAATATTTGAATTTTATAAAGGAATTTACGTCTACATATTACTAAAAATATGAAAGCTTTAAAAAATGTTAGAAAAAAATTATGAAAGCTAACAGTATTATTATTTTAAAAAATTTATTTTTTTAGTAAAATAAATTTCGTTTTTTCACAAAAACTAATGATACATGTAAGTAAACAAACAGGAAAGCTATAATCGGTTAAAAACAACCGTATCATACCCTACACCATTATGTATATAGTAAAAGCGATTTCCGGAAGGATTTCATATGAAGTCTGATGTCACTTTTAGACGGATTTTTTTTTTTAATTTGGAAGGGTGTTTTAACTATGAAACTTGATTTTGTTAAATATTATCTTGATATTAATATTTTATAAAATTTATTTGTCCTAAAGTGATTTTAGGAGGTAGGTATAAGACTTATTTTTGTCAAATATTATCTTTATACTGACCTTTATAAGGGATTTACGCTCGTTAAAGTGGTTTTTGGAAGATGGTTTTATGTGGGAGCAAAGGTCAATTATGCACCGATCTTATATTGATTTAAGCTTACACAAAACTTATTTATTCGAATTTCACAAAATCGTAGTATATTTATGGCATTTTATTCATTAAGTCCCTATAACAAGAAGACATTTGTATGGGGACTGGGTGAAAAAAACGGATGCATGCAAAGTATATTCGCGTTAATCATTTTTATAAATGCGCGCAAAAATTTATAAATGTTTAAAGTTTAACTTGTAAAAGATCTTCGAAATAGGGGCATCGTTTTATCACAACCAAAATAACGCAATTTCATAGAACTTCTAAAGCATTATCTGAATATGTCAAAGCTATCAATGCACCTTTAATATTTATTGAAGTATATGGAAAAGAAAAATTTTTGATTTTATTTTTTGCACAATTTCGTAAATACAAAAAAAAAAAAAAAAAAAATCATATACAATACTAATTTGAATTTAATAAAAAATATTCAAGTTTATTATTTATTATTTACAGAATGCAAATAATTTAAAAATCTAGTTATAACACAAAAAAATGCAGTTTGATATCCTTAATAAAAATAAAATAAAAATTTCATAAATTTTTCGAACTAAATGAAAAATGAGATGAAAATCTATACCTTTTCGAGTTTCCCACGGCCTCCATACTAGAAACTCTACACAAAAACGTACTTTATCGCTAATAAATGTATTAATTATATTGTCTGTCAAACAAACTTTTTATTAAAATAGTTGGGTTTTTTTTTCTATCTATGTACTGATTTTTTAAATGCATAGCTAATACACACTTATACAGCTCGAGAACTGTTCATCAAATTTAAATAAATAAAAATCTTTTAGATGCCAATTAAAATTATCTTCATATTAGCTTAACATTATTTTTTTATCCTCTCAATATTTTCGCTCATTTTATTTACAATGATACCAGAGTTTTTCCGGCTTAATTTCTTAAAAGAAATTTTCTTGAAATCAATTTTGCATGAAAGATTGAATTTTCCGACACTAATTTCTAAATTACTCCGAAACTGTTACACCGATAAAAACAATATTAAACGGCTTAAAGATAAATTTCGTCTGCATCTTTTTGTATTCTAGTTTTCTAAATCGGACGACACGTTCTCGAGTTACGGAAAAATATATTCGTGTATTCGACTTATTATATGGGAGATATTAGATATTCTCACATTTTTTTTTTTTTTTTTTTTTTTTTTTGTGAAAAACGAACATATTTTTTTTTTGTTGCCGACCATGTTATAATTGTGTTAAACTTCTACAATTCTGTATTACAGACCCATGTAAGGGACTTTTAGGAAAATAACTTTAAAGTCATTAAGCGCGATCTTGTTAAGAACCACAAATGTGCACAATCACCGTAAAAGTGCTACAACCTACAGATTTAGTATATAATGTAGGTGCACAATAGTGTGATGTATTATATGGTCGCGATTTAATGATTACAATTTTCTCATTTAATGATGCAAAGGACATAAAATTCCTAAATTTTGGCAGTATAATTCACAAGGTAAGTAATATGTATACATTGTCGATAACAAATATAATTGTAATTTTTATCATATTTTTATTTTTGAAATTTTTTTTTTGTTTTAAATGTAAGTTAGACGAGTCGTTCTTTCGCTCGTGTTATAAAAACAGGCAGTAAGATGATACTTCACAGATACTTTTGATGATGTAGAATATTTCTGGTCTTGAAAAAATGCAGAACAAAATTAGAAAATTTGCAGTTGTAGAAAATGCTACTCTACTTAAATTACAAACCTTATGCACAACATACTTTGAATTTATATTTATATTTGAATCGTAGTTTGTTTTGCTTTTTATATAACTACTGAAAAATTTTTATTTGTCATTAATCAATAAAACTTTAAATCGTTTACAAATATTTCGGGTTGTCTTTTCATTTTTTACATTGGTTATGGGCCCAGACGTTTAAACCTTCAAGAATAAGTATTTGTATTGTCCAGCCATTTAAATCTTCCAGAATATTGTATTGTTAATAAATTCATTAAATATGACATCGCCATTTCTGCAAATTGAGAAGTTAGATGAAAGGAACTATGATTCCTGGCATGTGCATATGAAGAGCGTTTTAATACATAATGGATTGTGGAAGTATACCAGCAATCAATTGAATTGTGAGCCTAGTTGGAATGAGGAACAGAAAGCAGATTGGGTAACTAACGACGAAAAAGCGCTTGCAACTATTGTTTTGAGCATCAAAGGAACTCAATTGAATTACATTAAAAAATGTAAAAAATCTGCTGAGGCATGGAAAAAATTAGCTGAAGTGCACAAACCTAAAGGACCTATTCAGAAGGTAATGCTATATAAACGTCTGGTGAATCTAAAAATGAATGACAACGAGGACATGACCCAGTACTTGAATAAATTTCAAGAAATAATCGAAGGACTTGCTGATGTAGGTATAGAGCTTCAAGACGAATTAATAGTGATTGTACTCCTATCAAGTTTGCCAAAATTGTATGAACCGTTTACAATTGCGATGGAAACTCGTGATAATTTGCCGTCATATCACGTTTTAAAGCTGAAATTGTTGGAAGAAGGTAATCGTCGAGAAAACATACAGCACAATGACGAGGTGGGTGGAACACAGCAAGCTTACGCAGCACGTTCCAATAAAAAAGCTAAGAATTGGAACGGAAAAGGCACAAAAGAAGGCAAAGTAGTTACTGGTAAATGCTACAATTGTGGTCGTAAAGGCCATTACGCACGAGATTGTCGTGATAAGAAACCTACGGATTGCAGCATTGATTGCTGCTGCAAAGGGATTTAAACCAGATGTATGGTACGTTGACAGTGGGGCAACGTCTCACATGTGCAACAATAGTAAAATGTTTACAATCCTTGAGCAATGTGATGAAAACATTTTTCTTGCCGCCGATAAGTTTATAACTGCTACTGGTAAAGGTGAAATCGTACTCCAAGCAGAATGTGAAATTCATCTTAAAAATGTGTTGTTTGCTCCGGATTGCAAGGTAATTTCATTTCTATAAGCAAGGCAGTTGAAAATGGATTCACCGCCACATTCAGTTCTGATGTAGTGAAAATAAAGGACAGAGATGGTTATATCGCAATAAAAGCTTACAAAGAAGAAAACTTATTTGTGTTGTATCAAAAATCCAAGCAACGTATTTTTGCAGCAAATACAAATGACATGTTATGGCACTATCGTTATGGCCATTTAAACTTTTATGATTTGAGTGAAATGTGTAAAAATGGTATTCTAAATGGCATGAAGATATCGAAACAAGCAAAGGAACATAATTGTAAGACATGTATGCTAAGCAAGATTCATGTTATGCCATTTCCTAAAGCAACTGAAAGTCGTTGTGAACACGTGTTGGAGTTAATTCATTCGGATGTGTGTGGTCCGATAAACGTATCGTCAGTAGGTGGTTCGAAATATTTTGTCACCTTCATTGACGACAAAACAAGAAAGGTGTTCGTATATTTCATGAAGTCAAAGAGCGAAGTATTCGAGAAGTTCAAAATTTTTAAACAGCAAGTTGAACGTCAAACCGGAGAAAAGATAAAAATTCTCAGGAGTGACAACGGACTTGAGTATCTTAATAATGCCTTTGATTTATATCTTCAGAAACACGGTATTATGCGCCAGTTGACGGTAGCATACACCCCGCAACAAAATGGTGTTGCTGAACGTGCAAACCGTACGTTAGTAGAGATGTCCCGATCGATGTTAGTACATGCGCAACTGAACAAAAATCTGTGGGCGGAAGCCGTTGCTACAGCTGTATATTTGCGAAACCGTTCTCCTAAAAAAATCTTATCGAACAAGACGCCATACGAAGCTTGGTATAGAAGAAAACCTAAAGTTAGCCATTTGAAAGTTTTTGGCTCATGTGCAGTAGCTTTATATAAACGTCCAAAGCAAAAGTTTGACTCGAGGTAAACAGTACGTTATGGTGGGCTATTATCAAGTTGCAAAAGCGTAAAGATTGTATGATGAAGAATCTCATAAAGTTATTGAGGGTCGTGACGTAATGTTTGAAGAAAATACATTTGACAACTGTGATACGAGTAGTATTAAAAATAATACAGCCAACAACAATGATGATTTTTTGATTTTTGTTACTGGTGAAACTAAAAAAGATTCCCAGCCGTTACACGTTCCAATTAATGAAGAAGCTATCGAAGAAGGATTTAGTAGTACTGATGAATGTGAATTCAATACAGCCAGCAAAGAATCTGATGAAAACACCATTACCAATAGCAAAAGAATGGAAGAAATTCAATCGGTTGCAAATGGGTATATACCATTAAAACTACTAACGAAGGAGAAGTTGAGCGATACAAGGCAAGGCTAGTGGCAAAGGGCTGCAGCCAGAAATATGGAATTAACTATCATGAAACATTTTCTCCTGTTATACGCTACGCGAATATTAGACTGTTATTTGCAATAGCTGTCAATAAGGGTATGTACTTGCACCAGATAGATATTGTTAGTGCTTATTTAAATGGTGATCTCAACGAGGAGGTCTATATGAAGCAGCCAAAGATGTTCGTTGATAGCAACTATCCAAATAAGGTCTTACGATTACGTAAATCACTGTACGGCCTTAAGCAATCTGGTCGCGAATAGAATACTAAGCTCGACTTATTTTTAAAGAAGATTGGATTCAAGAACTGTGAAAACGAACCCTGCTTGTATAAAATGAAAGTTCAAAACGAACTTGTGTTATTAGCTGTGTATGTCGATGACATACTTATCGGATGTAGAGATAAAGCTGTTATTCAAAGAATAAAATTTGAAATATCAACAGAGTTTGACGTTAGTGACAAAGGACCAGTACAACATTTTCTTGGAATGGAAGTCAACAGAGATAGTGAAAAGGGCGATATAACTGTGAGTAATATACAATACATAAAAACGTTATTGAAAAAGTATAATATGGAACAATGTAAGAAAATATCAGTCCCGCTTGAACCTGGATTTCAAGTTGCTTGTGCGGATAATTGTTCAAAAGCAGATGTGACGTCATATCAGACAATAATGGGTGAACTTATGTATTTAGCAATCACAACCCGGCCTGACATAATGCATTCAGTAGCAAAATTATCGCAAAGAAATACGGATCCACATACTGAGCATATGAATGCTGCAAAGAATATTTTGAGGTACCTAAATGGAACTGCCGAACTCAAGCTAAGTTACAAATGTAGTCAAACCGAATTAATTGGATATGCCGATGCAGATTGGGGCGGAAATGCTCTTGACAGGAAGTCATATACCGGTTTTTGTTTTTCTATGGAAACTGTTTGATTTCATGGGAATCCAAAAAAAAAGTGTAGTCGCACTAAGTAGCACGGAGGCGGAGTACATTTCAATGTCAAATGCTGCAAATTTATTTGAAAAGGTTATTACTTGTGTTATTAAAAGTGGATAATCAAGGAGCACTTAAATTGGCGTCGAATGCAATATTTCATAACCAAGCAAGCATATTGACATCAAGTACCATCATATATGGGAACTCATTGCTAAGAAGCAAATTAATCTTAAGTATCTAAGTACAGACTGCATGGTAGCAGATATCTTTACAAAAAATTTGCATAGAATTAAACATATGAAATTTATTGAATTTATGAATATGAAATAGTGTTTATGAATATAGTTGCATATAACTGAAATGTTTAGCATCAGGTTTGAGAAGGAGTGTTGAAAATGCTACTCTACTTAAATTACAAACCTTATGCAAAACATACTTTGAATTTATATTTATATTTGAATCGTAGTTTGTTTTGCTTTTTATATAACTACTGAAAAATTTTTATTTGTCATTCATCAATAAAACTTTAAATCGTTTACAAATATTTCGGGTTGTCTTTTCATTTTTTACAGCAGTAAATTTTAAAATGTGAATAAAATTTTTGCATTTTAAAACTTTTTAACACCTCTTTGACTCGGAAGGGTTATTTATTAAAGAAATTTGTTTACGCGATATTTTGGATAATTTCTATAAAAGTGGTATTTGTCAGTAGAGAAAAAAATTTTTTATAAGCATTTAGAACAACTATATGGAAGTTTTTGATGATGGTATCTGATGCCTGGTTTCCTGATATCAACGAGATATATCTCATTTTAGAGAATCACTTCTTTTTTAAAATTCTGTTCCCTAAATTTAGTTTTATTATGCACGAAAAATTTCTATCCCAAAAATAACAAAATTTAAAAATCATCAATTCTTGATTTCATTTCATTTCAATTAGTTTCGCAAATTTTTAAAATTAATTTTAAGATTATATAAAAATAAATTCTTCTGCACTGTAGTTCTGCACATGTTTCATTTGCAGGGAATAATAATGAAAATTTTGTAAATTTTCTTAGCAAACCGTAAAATATGTCACACTAATAACATCAAATACTGAAAGTATCATAAATTTTATTTAAATAACTCAAAAAAAAAAAAAAATTATATGTTCAACTTAAAACCACTATAGCTAAAATCTCTTATACTTTTTGCATAAATTGTATATATTTCATTTATATAATATACACTACTTTGCTAACTGCTACTACGTTTTAAATACCTAGTATTTTTATGTTTTTCAAGGTTTACGTTTTCACTCACAAAATTTCAAATTAACTAAGTATTAAAATTTTTATCATATACGATAATTTAACGTAATATTTCTAATATCTAAATAATTACTAAATTTTATGTTAATTTGATTTTGATGAATTATATCCTAATATAATAACGTAGCCTGCATAGAATTATTTTTGTACCAGTCTAATATATAAATTCAACAAAATTTCAAACTAAATTTGAGAAACCACAGGCATTCAATAAAACAACTACTGTATTTTTGAGTTATTGCTACTCTTTTGATTATTACTATGGGTTTGAAAATATTAACATTAACTCCCACTCAAAGTAGGTTATAGCGATTAAATATCAAAATGACGATACAGTAATATTCATCTTAAATATATACTTACTAACCACATAAAAAAAAAGACTTAAGACATATACTGGAAAATACAATTCAATAAAAAAATATTTTATTTATTAATAATACAATTGCAAAATTAAAGAATCTAACACTGTTGACATAAAAATGAAACACTTAATACACTCCTTATTGCGAAACAAATACCAATTTTGTTTAATGTTATAAGCCATGGAATAAAAAGAACACTCCTTGAAATCACACTTTTATAAAAACTCTTACAGATGGCTGCCGTTTTTTATTTACTTATTTAACAAATTGTTAACATTTCTTATAAAAAGATGGAAAACAAAAGCATGTTTTCTGTTAAAGTTCAAGTTAGTCATATTTCGTGCAATTATCAGTAAGATGAACAAAAAATATTATAAATGATGTTTGAAAAATAATAAATATAGAAAATATCTATTTAAAAGAAGATGTATTTTTTATATTATTTATTTTATTATTATTTTTATTTTCTTATTTTTGGAATTAAACAGATGGGTGCAGTGTTAACAATATTAACGCATTTAACACTAATACAACTAATACTTTGAAACAACTTCAAATAACAATGCATAAAAGGAAAAAGGTTAATGTCAGCCAATACAACAAAAATTATAAAGTATTTACTGGCATTGACTTTAGTATTTAAAAAAACATAATAATGTTTATTATTTAAATGCTGCCAGAAGTTTCTGCACTGGACTGTCTAAACAATTTTATTAAAATGTGGAAGTTTTTAATAAACTTATAGAATTTTTATTGCCCAGATGTTTTCTGTCCAACAAATTTTAATTTATTCTAATCGTTTGCTTTAATCATATATAAGTGATTTTAGTTTAAATTTTAAGCACTAAGTTGAACATTTTCATATAAATAATTTCAATATGAGGCTTTTCAAATATGTCTCTTAAGGCGTTTTTCTTGTTAAAAGAAAAGAGAATGGCATGCTGTTTAAATATTTAAATTATTTATATAATAAAATCATTTAAAAATATTATTGAAATCAACTACCACATCTCAAAATAAACCGGCAATTAAACTTGACCCTACCCCTAGTTAAAAACATGCTTACATGTGAGAATATCTATATGAATTAGAAACTTCAAAACTGTTTATATCACATTTAGTATTGAGTGTTAAACATGACTAATTTATTTTAAACTCAACAGGCGTTTAAAAATAATTTTCCAAATATAATTTTTTTTTTTAACTCAATTATTAAAAAACTTGTTTATATTTTTCTGTCTAAAATAAAATAAGAAATTTACAACGCAAAAAAAACTAACTTTTCCTATAATTGTTCAAATATGTTTTGTAAAAAAATTTCTAGCTTTTGTTTTAATTTTTTGTTCCTTAGCTGCCAATAATTTATCAAGAAATCTTGATAAAAAATCTTTGCAGGTCTATCGTTTCAATCATCGACAACATATTGCCACGTTTATTTACTTTGATATTTCTATTTGACGATCATGTGGTCTAAGGAATGGTTTATGGAAAAAATACCAAATCATTACAATAATAAATTAAATTATAAACTATTTGTTAAATAAAACAGTTGCCTCATAAACGTCGCTTATATGGTGCACTACTCTAAATGGGATAAAAAACATGTGGGTGATCGTTGGAAATCAAAATGAAAATAAGATGTGGCATTTGCTGGATATTCAAGTTGTATTTTGTGAAGTGAGAAATTTATTATACAGTTACGTAGTTATTTATTTGATAATAAACATTTTTTACAAATTGTTAAAAATTAATTTTTACAAAAAACAGTATACGCTTTTTTGTAATTCTCTAAGTTTTTTTTTGACTAATTAAGGTAACTGGTAGAATTAAATGCATTAAAAATAAAAATTAATTTACAAAAATTTATGTCGACAATTTCATGTAATAACGCCCAAAAATATTGTCGAATGTCTTTTAATTTCAGTTTTGCAAAATTCTGAAAACTCGTTTTTTTAAATTTCTTAATAAGCAAAAAGTGTTCTAAAGCTTAGAACTTTGAATAGAAATATTTCTGAAATTGTGCATTGTAGTGATTAAGAAAGAGTTTGAATTTCGCTTATGTCAGCTACAGTACGAACATTTCAGAAATCCGCAAGATTTTTTCTAAAATTCATTTAATGTAATTGCACTTTTTAAACGCATAGTCATAAACTACGTAATCTTTACATCAAAACAAAAATCTAAAAGTTTTGTTACGCACACATCTATTATGCGGAGTTTCGCTTTTTCTAAAACTTTTTTTATTTTTTCATATAAAGGTGATATTCTAATGATTTAAAAAATGTATTGGATTAATTTTTAAAAATCTATTAAAAATAATTAACTTATATGTACTAAAATATTTGGTATTGCAATTTATGATAAATAAAATTATTTAAAATGTACTTAATGAAAAATTAAAATCTAATTAATTCACAGTTTTCAAAAATGCAACTATAAATTGCATTAGCATTTTCCAAATATCTTTCAATGAAAAGGATATCTTGGGAATGCTGAAATGCAATAGCATTTTATATGATTTTTTAAATTACAAAAATTCGTGAATAACTTCAAGAGATACGAGTATTTAAAATTGTATACTTTCAATATTTGGTTAATAATATACAAATTAATATAAATTTTCAAAAAGCAAAAAAAAAATTAAATTTTATATTTATATGAACAATTTGGAACATGTTTTATCAGAATGTATATTATAATGTATGAATAGTAAATGTGCTCGTCCCAAAAATTTGAGACTTTTATTTTAATGTAAAGGTTATTCCATCCTTTCAATATATATATATATATATATATATATATATAATCAAAAAATTTCAATCGCCTATTTAACTAAAAATGAACCTAAGAAATCCAATTGCATTAAAATGCATTTTAAAAAAATTTGTCTTATTTGTAAAATTTTCATACTAAAGCAAACATAAGCAAAATTTAAACACCATTTAAATCATTATAATTCACAAAGTCTTTCCAAAGATATTGCTATTAAAAGTTACATACTTTTGCTATTTTTTTTGAGGAGGTGAACAAGCGAAATAAAATCGCAAGTTTTCGCAATTTTGAGAAACATAAAACTGAAATTGATAAATAATTTAATGTAGTTTATGTTATGGAAATTGAAAGACACCATTAAAAAAAAAAGATCTTTTTTAGGCATCTTTTCATTTAATTGTCGATATATAAAAAAAGAAATTTCATTACAAAAACAAAAGACTTAAAAAACATACCTAAAATTAATTTACTAAGCACAGTGAATAAAACAGTTTTCGTCTTATTCATTTTCTAAATAACGACATTCATTCTTAAGTATGATGAATGCATGGTGAAAATAAGAATAAAATAATTAAAACAAAAACGTTAGCACTAGGGGCAAGTGTTAAGCTAACTAATGCTGAATATTTTTATTTATCTTTTTTACTGCTGTTAATAAAATTTCGTTTTGCTCCAAAAATGCCAAAAGTATTTTAAAACGATTAATTGTACATAATCAAATGTTTATGAACACAATATATTGTAGGGTATTAAAACAAAAAGCGAAACAGATTTGTTACAATTTATTCTTAACGATTGTAAATAATGGTGGATGATTATATAAACGACTTTTAATCATACAATTCTAATGGGTCAGCACTTAAAGGGGACTTCAACTAGAGCTGTTATTTTCATATGGAAAAAATCTTTAAAATTTTATTTTACAATATATTTCGAGGGAAAATTTGATGGGAATAGTGAACGAGGATAATGAAATCAATATTATTCTTGCTATCAAGTGTATTTAAAAAATCACATCTTACATTTTTTGTTTTAATTTTGTTTTAAAATATTTTCTAAAATATTAGCAACAATATATACAAAATTTAGGGTGAACCCATGAGGAATAAATTAATTTGAATATGTATAAAACAACGTTTAAAATTTCGACTTGTTATTAGCGATACTATTTTACTAATGTATAAAATTGTACAAAATAAATTTATCTCGTGGGAATAATACAAAAAATCAAATAGAAATATTTTGACAATAAATAATAGAAATCTAACTAACTGTCTCGTTTGATGAAAAATGTCTGAGCTCTTCCAGAGAATCTATGTTTAAGTTTCTATTTTAATTTTACGAAATCGTAAAATTTCATGATTTTTTTTTTACCTATTATTATATTGAAAAACTTTAAAAATCATAAAAGTATGTAAATTTAAATAAAAATATCTCGGAGACCTCTTAACACATTAAGACAACTCAAACTTAGTTTAAATTGCATTGTTGTTATCTTCAACTAAAATATTTGGAAAATTATTAACATATTGAATAAATGCATTTTAATGCAATTACATTTTTTTAAATGTATTTAAAATAAGAAATTTTTTCATAATCTGAGCTTTTTAGGACACACTCATTTATTATGTACGTTATTGATTTCAGAAAAAAAAAAACTATTCACATATCTTCATACACAAAACAAAAATACAACTGTTAAGAAGTTTATGGTACATTTTGTTGCATATAACAAAAGTTATAAGCCTTAAGGCATGCACGAATTTTTGTATTCGCAGTCCTTTTAATGTTGTTACTCTTCATTTATCATAAACCTCACTATTTAAGTGTGAAGATATAATCCGTCAAGTGTGACTATATGATACCATATATCATGCCAAGATTCCGGTGGAGGTCTTCTATGAGATCTTTGAACAATTGCTAACAGATTCATATAAGAAGTGTAATTTATACTTCTATAAAATAGACTTATTTATAATATTATATTGATACTAATATGGGAGCCAATTATGAACCGATTCTTATAAAATCTTGTTAATTTGTATTTGCTTATGCAAAAAAATGTTTGCATCAAATATAATCTTAATAATAATATTTATATTGGATTTGTGCATGTTAGAGTGATATTCGGAAGAGAGGTTTACATGAGAGCCATAATCAAATATTGACTGATCTTGATGAAATATGACAGATTTTTACTTATATAAAATATTGTTATATTTATGAGCATTAAAATGCTACTCAGGGAGGACTTTTAAAAGGGGGCGAGGTCAAATAATGGATCGAAATTAATTTACATGGATAGACAAATGGGCGGAAATCGGTAAATCTACTCAAAAAAATTCTGAGTCGAACTTTATATTTTAGCGTGGGGTCCGGTAATTTTTTGTGCGCTATAAACGTCTGCACAAACTCATAGTATATCAGGGTATAAGAAATAATAACATTTCTTTAGCATTTAAAACTATTTTAACATCCCTTTTTTCAAAATTCTATACAATTTACAGTATCTTATAAATAAATTGCTTCGTTTTTTTTTTACCAACTCCCGCATAGTTTTAGGTGGAAGGTGATATAAGTTACACAACAAACTTGGTTGGAATTAAACAAACATACATGTGTGTTTATACTTCTGTAAATAAAGTTTCAATTTATTCATATGTATTGTGTAGCGCTATGTGTGATGTTATATCATGAAATACTCTAGATCTCTGCATGTTAGATTCTCATAAGATAGCTATATATTTATATACACAGTTGATCACTTCTAATCTATTGCAATAAAGAATTAACAAGTTCACATTAGAATTCAATTTGTGTATCTGTCGGCAGCGATGACGATGTGTATATTTGTATGTGTGTATGTGTATAGATTGGGTTATTCTGGTATATTCGTATGTTCAAAATACTTTATTTCATTTATTGGTTTATTTGTCTATTTTGCTACAAATTCCACCATATAAGAAATGTATTGCATGCATACAAGTACTTATGTCTTAAATCTATGGCTTTAAACGGATTTCGTTTGAGTTAAAATTGTTTGAATTTATTTTTTTGTTTCGTTTTATTTTCAAAGTTATTTATTGTTTCAATAAAAGTTTAATATTAGTTGGTTTTTTTCTACTTGATACATTTTTGCTTTTAATCGGTCAATTTAGATTTTTATTACACTAATCACCTACATTTAGTAAAAATGTTCTGATTTTTAGTTTGTTTTTATTATTATTATTTTTTTTTTTTTGTAATTTTTAAACATCTATGGCAATTAGTTTCTCTCTTAACTTGGCAAACAAGCTTCATTATTGTTAATTTGGTTTGGATTTTATTTCAATGTTTCCAATGAAATCATTTTATTTGTTATTAAATGTTTTTAATCGTTTTTTATTAATATTAAATTATAACAACAACACATGTTCTTATGTTTTCTATCAGTATATGTGTTTGTACTTTTAGTTAAATTTATTATGTGTCAGTTTTGTTTTGAAAGTCATCTTGTGGTAGTATCCGTTTATTAAATACACTTAAGGAATTTGATTCTAAAGGGTTTATTGTTCTAAGGTAACTTGTTTAATTTTATTCATTAAACTTGTTGATTTATTAGTTCAAACCTTTAATTTTATTTAGTAGCGTATACAGATCTAGTTTAGCTGCATCCAGAAACGTTTAGGTTTGGTATGCCATCCAACCCTTTTAGAGAATTTAATGAATATTTATAATCTTAACTATTCTTTTTTGTCTTAAATATGTGATTTGATTATGCACATAATTGCAAATTAATAAACATATTACCCTGAACTGATTTCATTTAAAATAAAATTAAATAATTACTTAATTGTTGTCACGTTTCTTTGTTATTTTTTCAAGAATGTAATGGCACTTTAAATAGGTTTTGTTTTAGACTCATAGGCAGTGTTACCAGTTTAGCATTTTTAAGGCTAAATCTAACCTTTTTATTTTGTTTTTATCCTCAAGAACGAGAATAAATAAATATAGAAATTAAAAATAATATTAGCTTTTTTGTGGCTATATTTTTTAGGGCACTTAGCCTTTTCTTGCTTTTTTAAGTTTGATTTAGTCTATTTTGTATAAATCTCCTAGCGACACTGTTTATAAGCAAATAAAATCTGATATAAAATAAAGAAGAACTAAAAAATTCCAAATTCGGGGAATAGATTATATTGAAATAAATATTGATATCGTAATGAGAACTCTTGAACTTCTATTTTTATTATACCCGACACCACCATAGGTGGTTGTCTTGTTATGCGATTGTGCTGATTTTTATAACGTACGGAAAAAATCATCCTATCAATCGACTCAGAATCACTTATTGAGTCGATTTAACGATGTCCGTCCGTCCGTCCGTATGGCTGGCTGGACGGTCGGCTGGTTGGCTGGCTGGATGGCTGGCTGGACGGCTGGCTGTCCATGTAAAACTTTTTGAAGATAATTCAATGAAATGCGGTATGTAGGACCTTCGTGAAATATGAATGAAGCCTGTTGAAATTGGTTATGATCGGTCCATTATTTCACCTAGCCCCTATACAAATGTCCTTCCGGAACAGGGGTTTAACGAACATAAATGCCATAAATATAGCAATATTGGAAGGAAGTTTTGTATAAGTATCAATCTTTGTACCAAATTTCATGCAGATCGGTTCATAATTGACCACAGCTCCCATATAAAACCCTCTTCCGAAAATCACTTTAACGTGCATAAATCACACACACACATGTTAGTATCAGGTTTATATTCGATACAAATGAGTTTTATATAAGTAGAAAGCATAGATCGCTAATTTACCATAGCTCCCATATAAGCCCACTTTCGGGAATCACCCTAAATGATGGACATGCGCAATGGTGTGGGGTATTATATGGTCGGGCATGACCGACTATAAAATTCTTACTTGTTTTTTTTTTAAGTTATTTATAAAATATTCTAACAAAATAAGTACATCCAAAGAAGTCAATAAGATCCCGAATTTGTGATCCAGAAGTAGTGTAAATTCGGATCATTTTCATTGAATTATCATAGGCTTGTCATTGGAAGATGTTCTATTTTCTGATACCTATTCACTATTCACCAAGTAGGAAGTCGTGTTGACGATGTCATGTAAAATTGATTTTTTATGTAATTTTTTATCAATTATCTGAATTACTTTTAATTTTTATGTAAACCAAATATTTTTTTATTAAAAAAATATACATAACAATATCTTTCATTTGATTAAAACAATACTTTTAAATTCTCAATGTATCCGAAAAATTTATCTGAATTGTTTTTTAATAACATTCTTGGATGATGTTTATATAGCTTCTTAGGCATAAGAAACCATACACTTGCTGAAACTTTGGATATAATGGAAAAGTACTTTCTTAAAAATGACTTTATTTATCTTTACTGGGATGCTGTTTCTTATATTTTATATCTTCTCTTATGTCTTAAGGCTTTTTTCTGTCTGAATACATTTACAAATATTATTTTATTAAAATTGGAATAAATTAAGCTTCAAACAAAATCTAGGATAAATTGCACTTTGTTGAACAACTAATAAATAAATATTCCTTTAACTTTTAGCACCTAAAAACGAAAAAATAAATAAAATGTATATTTAATTACTCAAATCATCACTTTTATTACCTAATTAATGCAATAAGAAAAATAATTCAAAGCCGAATTGAAAGTAAAAAATATTAGAAACTTTTAATTTTGAGCACTTGAATAATTGCTACTAATAGAAAAGTAAATGAAGTAAATTGTATCTTTGATAGAATATTGAAACCTGTTTTAGATTAATTAACTAACTGATAATTCTTTATATTAATTAATATATGTGATAAAATAATTTTTAAAGAAATCGTTGAAAATAAAGCGAATTTACTTGGTTGGCACCACGACTACGTTGCAACAGAAAAACTAAAAAGAAAAAAAACAGCCTAGAGAACAATTCAAATTCGCAATCCGCAGTGTGCAAAAACTAACTAACCCTTTACCGTACTAAAAGTTTCGTTAATATTTTAGAGTTAAAATTGCGAATATTTTGAGATCGATTTCGCTAAAAAAAATCTCAAAATATGTCTTTGCTAAAAAGCACCAGAATTAAGATTTTGAATCTCTAGTAGGGAACTGAAGATGAGTTTTAAATATTTTTCCGTATTGAGCTTATTAATACCCATTGTTTCAGACGTCTTTATAAAATGTTTTTCGAGGGGACATACTTACGAATACCCTCCTTATCCTCAATGAGTCATAAATGTAAAATAAAATCCACAGATTCTTGAAGTAAAAACCGATTTCGTGATAAGGGAAAAAAGTATTTTAAATTTATGATAAAAGCAATTACCTTAACACATGTTGAATGTACTCATAAAAAACTATTATATAATGTTAATTTTTCTTAATCATTTTTGACAACTTCACAAAAGATGAAAAATCACAAATGTAAAAGTTTATAAATGTCAACATAGATTTCATGTCAACTTTGCTTTAGAAAAAAATTCCCAATGTATACTTGTACCTATAAAGCCAATATATTTTTTTATTATTTATTAATGATTGATTTGAGTGGTATTATTAAGATAAATATAAAAAAAAAGAAATAAACAAATGACAATATTCTACACTTCACTCATACAAATTATTAGGGTAATCAAAATACTTTGTATTTCCATTATTTCAAAATTATATTTCAAACATAAGTTTTCGCAGAGAAAAATAAATTTACTTAAAAATTTCAATTTGTTTAGCAATTTTGGTTTAATTTAAATTATTAAGAATTAAGTAAGGTTGATGTTATTTTCAAACCACCCTAATGTTAGGCAATGGATATATGTTTAAATAAAAAAAGTATAAGTACAAAAAATAAAATAAAATCTAATCCATGATTGTCGCGTTTTTGTCTTTCTTCTATTATATTTAATATTATTCTATTTATTCTTATTTATTCTTAGCGCATTCTCATATGATTTTTATTATCTACAAAAAAAAAAAAAAAACATTTAATTTTTGCTAGATTATAGATTTTTTTATTATTATTTTAATATTCGTCAAATGTTGTGTTGTCCATTACTATTATTTGCGTTCAAGATTAATGTCATTGTTGTTTTAAACCGCCAAGAAATTAGATTTCAAGGCTACGCACGCTTTATTTAATTTTATGAGAACTGGAAATAAAATAAATAAAATTTGAATGGTGCATTACACAATACCTAATTATTTAAAAAAAAACTAATTTAAATATTTATTATTTTCGATTTTATTATATTTTAATTAATATGATTATTGCGACTATCAATCGATATACTGAACTTTTAAAACAAAAAAATAAAGAAAAGATTTTTGCAATTGAATCATAAATTTTTAGCCCAAAAGTGGTAAAACAAGTACAAGTTTGCGCACAGGTAAGAATAAGAAAAAATCAGGGAAAAATAGTAAATTTTCTATTTCTTTTAATCAAGACTGAACAGTAACTGAACAATATACGGTGTAATTTTAGACATTCGAGACTTTCTTAATTTCTATTTCTTTCTTATTTTTCACACCATTCTTCTATAACCAACATCGCACAATGGGACCAATTACAAAATAAATGATAATAATTGTGGATCTTTTACACCGCTGTGATAAAACTAGAAATATCGATAGAAAGGGAGTTAGGCTTTCAGAATATTGTTGGTTGGAGTGTGTAGCTGATACACGGGCGTGGACAAAGTTAATCACCTAAAGAGTGTAAAACATATCGGAGTTTTTAACCCTTACAAACATGAACTGATTTTAAATACTTTCACATTTTTGAATTCTCCTAAGTAAGACAAAAAAAAAAAAAACGTTGTTACTGTGCTAAATTATCTTTTATGGTTTAAAAGTTATTTGACTTCAAAAATAAATTATTTTATTTTTATTTTTTCTAAAATTCGTTTTAAAAACATAGCAAAATTCTCTATAATTTTCTAAATAATGCTTTTTTGGTTATCTTAATTCTATAACAAGAAAAAACTTTTCGAAAACAGGTCTCAAAAAGTAATCAAAATCGTTTCATATTTGTAAAAGGTGGTCAACTTTGGCACAAAGTTATGCTATCCGTTCACCAACTACAAATCCAGCCAACAACATTCTGAAAATCTAACTCCTTCTCTATCAATATTCTTAGCTTCATAAAAATTATATTGCATTTGGCCCCACTATGCATCGTCATATCAATACAGTCTTCTTTTGTCTGCTAAGATTTTCATAAACAAAATTGTTGTGATGTTTTAAAAAGTTTTTATGTAATGAGGTCTGCACGTTTCCATTGTTATTCACTTCTGAGACTAATGAAATTGAAAGTTCACTAAAAGTTCAATGTCGCCTGGAAGCAGAATAATTGAATTAATAAGAAAAGAATATCATGATGTTACTCTAAAGAATATTGCATTATTATGCAATAGTTGTTACATGATCGCTAGTGTATAATAAAATATATTTATTGACTGAAATAAATTAAATAAATGGTTAAATTAAATGAAATGTCATTTGGTGTTATTTAACAATTAGTAATGATGTTTTATGAGTATTGCAGCAGATTGACTAGGGTAATAAATTTAGAATGCGGAAACTTTGTGCTGGTTACCTAATTAAGTCTTTGAATAGAATAAGAAATAAAATATGTGTTATGCAAGAATAGTAAAAATAGTTTTAAAAATAAATAAATAAATAAAATGGTAGCAAATACATAGATGAAGTAAATTGTATAATTATTAATAGAATTATTAGTCATCCTATTGTTATTGTTAAGAAATTGCAGATACATTATATTTTTTTTAATTAAATATAATTTTACGATTATACTTCTATAATATGACACCAGTGAAAACGCAAACTGTAAATATATTCTTAAACTAATTGAATGAAAATCCATGTAAAATGAACTCAGCCCAATTCCATTGATATGCAGCCGTTACTTCTCTTACACCAAATGACAGACCTAAACGTATAAGTTCTTCAAAGAGGTGAAATTTTTCAATCAATCGTTCATGATCATTTGACATATATTTCAGCAAAGTTATCAAAGAGCGATTGCAATTATTTGAAATTTGTTAAGAAATATCAATTATTTTCTCTTCAAAGCTACGGTCCTAATTGTGATTTCTCTTAAAGAACAATGTGTATCAGTGTGACAATTGACATTATAATAATCAGCACCCAAAAATATGCCCATAAAGATGCACTTAAAATCGGAAAACATTCACTTAAAATAAAAAAAAAAAATAAATAAATAAAGAACATGATCTTAACATATTATTTTTTCTGGCTTAATTTTTATTATTTTAATTAAGTTACTTGATTTTTATTAGCAGTTCCAAAAAAAAAAATATTTTTTTTGCACTTAAAAACACTCAAACACCAAAAATGCACCAAAATAAATTTAAAGAATAATCAACTTTGCTCAACCCATACTCTTGTGTATGTAGATTAATAAAAATTAATAAAAATTTAATTAAGTAATTTATTTTGTTATTTGTAATATAACCACATAATTACATAACCTAATAAACAGCCTATCGTGAACCATCGCAATGTATCAAGAAATTACACAATTTATGTCGATTTATAAGATGAAAATTATTAGAGAGTTCGATTTAAAAAACGTATCTACAGTAAAAACAACATTTCATGGCAAATTATGTAAAATATTTTAGTTAGTGCAAAATATGCGAAATTTTTCTCTTAAGTCTAAAATATGCAAAATTATGCTTTTAAGTGTAAAATATGCAAAAATATTCCATTTGTATTGGTAAAATAGACTCTTACATAAATATTTTATGAAATAAGACAAAATATGATGTTAAGCCAAAAGTATGCTGTTAGGATCAAAATATGCAAAAATACGTAGTAAAAAATCAAAACAAAAACTCTTTAAATTGTCCGAAACGTATTAAGTACAAAAAGAGCACTTATGGTAAATATGGGATTTCAAAGTTTCAAAAGACGCGAAATTTTTAAGAATATTATGAAATATTTACGAAGATTATATCGACCCAATGTGGATGCTAACTGAATGCCATATCAACCCAATATGGGTGTCAAATTTGGATATGTATGATCTCCTGCTTTCATGCATATATCGATTTTTTCATATATGTAAATGACTGTTGCGGAGTGTAAGATTTATTATTATTATTATTATTATTATTATTATTTTTTTTTTGTGTAAAATTTTAGTTAACAAAAATCGAGTTTTGAGAGAAATTCAGGTTTTGTTTTGATCTAGGGATTTACATTTACATTTTTTTCAGTCATCAACAACCTTCGGAAATTTAATTTCAACAGGCAGACGAACAGATGTACTTTTCTACAGCTACAGACAACTTTTATTGAAGCTATTTTAAATTGACTTTTGAGTAATCGAACAATTGATTTTTTGTTGAAAACATTCGAAAAGTTGAAGTCGAATTTTTGATTAGAAAATTGTCGAGAAATCGACTTTCTCTTTGCCGAATAATCGAAAATAAGCTGAAAATAGCCGGAAAAGGTCGAAAATAGTCGGAAAAAGTTGAATTTAGTTGGAAAAGTTCGAATATAGGAAAAAGTAAAAAAAAATAATAATAAAAATAAAAAAACTTTACATAAAAGGAATAGTTTCTTACCAGTTTTTATTTCAAATACATTATCTAGCTCTTGGAAATAGTATCGTAAAAATATATTTTTATGTGAACAGCTATAAAACCCTATGCCCCGATGTCATAGTTTGTAGTGAATTATACAGTCAATTTGGGGATTGTGGGTTCGATTCCCACCAGAGACTCTGGTTTGTTTCACTACAACGAGCACATGGATTTTCGTCACCCCGCTCGTAGGATTAGAATATAACTTGTAATTGTATTGTAATAAATAAATAAATACATACATACATAAATATAAAACCCCATTCAAAATATAAAATAAATTTTAAGTTTTAATGGCCAAGGCCGAAGGCAAGCAGCCCGAAGATTCCGAGCCTAAAATAAAAAGGCGAACAGGTCAATGTATATGCTATTGAGTTAGCTGATTTTCATTCAAAACTATGAATGAAATTTTACACTGAAATCACGAACACGATTTCGTATTCGAAAGAAGCAGATGCTAAATAAAAAATACAATAAAAATACAATAAATATAGAATATTTTTTGATGGAATTGTAGTGTTATAAATGTTAGTTATTTTAACTATTCTATAACTAAAAACTAGTTTTAGTGAAAAGTCTAATAAAAGAAGTTATTTCAAAACTAAAGATAATTTCTTAGTTGAAGTAAATAAGACCCGCAAAGAAGAATAAATGTTAATTTCGAGATTAAAATAAAATAAAAAAGATAACAAATTAGTGTGTTTAGTATTGAACTAGCTCCAGTTATAATTGCATAAATATTGAGAATTTTCTGATTCACATCATCAGTTCAGTTTTGGTTTAGTTTTTATCGAAAGTCTTCCGAAATCTGGACATCTCTCAGTAAGATTATCTCACTTGGCGCTGTAAACATATCATTCGGAAGAAATACTTTATATGCAGAGAGTCATACATAAGTTCAAATTTTGCAGTGAAATCAAGAATACAATTTTCGATGCTGAATTTTATAACGGTTATTTATTTATTTATTTATTTTTTATTTATTTATTTAATAGTTAATAAAATTACAATTTCTTATAGGCTAGCATATATATTGTTTTTAAAGCTATTTACGATAAAATATTTTTCATAATAATTCAATATGAAATAAGAAAGTTTTATTATTTAACTAATTTAAAAATACTCTTCTTAATACGGATTGGATTTACTGAGAAAACAATATATGGATAAAAACTGATGAATTGATTGCATATACATCTCATGGGATCAGTATTATTATAACAGGTTCGAAAATATTTGATATTTAAAGGAGTATAATATCCAGATGGATGATTTGGGATTACGAAGCAGGCACTCCGAATTAAAATAAATATTTTCTGTTCCATGCGTTATTAGTTTTAATTGGTAAATTAGTATAAAATAATTATTGTATATATGATTTTCGAATTAATTATTTGGTTTCAAGAAATTTAGAAGTCTTCAATGGTCACTAATATCTATACGTTAAATGCACAATATTTATGTAACTTCAATTGAGGGATTTATAACAGAAGCTTGCTTA
Source organism: Protocalliphora azurea (assembly GCA_932274085.1). Classification (NCBI taxonomy): domain Eukaryota; kingdom Metazoa; phylum Arthropoda; class Insecta; order Diptera; family Calliphoridae; genus Protocalliphora; species Protocalliphora azurea. The sequence goes on along the minus strand of OW026523.1, from coordinate 106,978,242 downwards.
TTGTTCACTATCAAAATAAATAAAATATAACATTTTATTAATTTATTTTTCAAGCACCTGTTGAATCAAGCTAATTTGCAAAATATCAAAAGTTTTATTTTCGCTAAATAAATCTTTAAACCGCAGTATGATTTTTAAGGAGCGCCTATTTTCTTAATAAAAGCTTGATTAATTGCTCAAAAATATGACAAGTAATCAGCAAGACAAAACCCTTTAATGTACTTGCAAATAAAAATGACTCATTATAATAATATTTCCTTAAGTCTTAACATTTGTTTTATTATTACTTATGTAAGGTTTAATGTTTCATTATTGTTTTAATTTTTTTCTTCTTTTGTTGGGTGTGTGTATAATTGTTTATTGTAATTGTATTTATTTACAAGTAATTTTATATTTTCACACGATATAAAATTACGTAAATAAACTGTTTACTTTTAAGTCGTATAAAGAAACCAAGGAACACAAAAAAAAAACAATAATACAAATAGCAATCTTGTTTAAAGTAAAGTAGTATTTACAAAGTGAAAAAACACTATATTTAAATAATTAAAATATATAAAAACAGTACACTTAATAATTATTAAATATAGAAAAAAATAGTACTTTAATTTAATTAAAAAAATACTAATTTATTATAATTCATGGCTAATTACAATTTGTTCTTTTGTAATAAAAAATAGCAATAATAATAATAATAATAATAATAATAGTAATAATAATAGACTATACACTACTATTCTAAGGAGTCTTGACTGATTTGAAACATAGTTTTTTAAATAGCATTATAATTTCAAATTACATTTCGAATCCCAAAGGGAAATAAAATTCATATTAAGGCTTTTGAATATCAAATATTAGTATAGGATTATTGTACAGTGTCAGCTACTTATGGGAATTTATAAGTTGTATTTATTTCCTCCAGCTAAGCCTTTTTTCAATTGTACTTAAATGCACGTTAAAGATAATGAATAATGATACTTAACATTATTCATTATCTTTAACGAACTCAATTTGTTTTTGTCACATTAGCTGCGGCCATAAAAAGCAACAGAAAGAAGAAACAAAAATACAACACAAAAGTCAATTAAAGTAAATTATGAGTCTTCTTAACTAAATTATAAACAATTAAAGTAACAACGGCAGAATTTCTTAGTGCTAAGATTAATCTAAACTAAAACTAAAATGTTATAAAGAAGAGATGGCAATCACAAAACCTTGACAGCATTTTACTAAGTTTTTCGTTTTGTTTCAGTTATTGTCATTTGTTGCCAATGCTGTCAGTATTTAGTGATTTCTATTTATGTAAAGTCATCGTTTTAAACTTAAAAAAAATACTGCATGACAATTGCTGACATGCTCATCGTATGTTTTTGTTTATATACTTCAATACACTTCATCAGCATGAGTATCATTATTGTCCTCATAATCATTGTTATTATCATCATCGTAGTCGTCAATGTTGTAGTCATCGTCATGATAAACAATTGTTTAGAATGTTTTGCTGTTTTTAATAAAAACTACAAGAAAATAACAATAAATATGTACATTTGAAAAACATTATCGAAAATACTTTGTCAATGTTAATCAAAATTTTAATTTTTTTATAAATTCTTAAGATACTAGCATTTAAAAAATCTATTATGAAATATGTATAAAAACTGTGAAGAAATAATTAAGAACTTTACCGTGAAAACCCTTCATTCGATATGAAGGTTCTTTGATAAGGAGGACAACATGACGTATGATTATGTTTATATATTTTTTTAATTTGGGTAAATATATTGTAATTTTGTTAAGAAATATTTAAAATTTAGTAAGATTATATTTATGACCTTAAATATTTTAATATTTTTTTAACTCTTAAAATTTTTCAAAAGCCTTGTGTTTATTTGAGTGGAATGTAAATTAATCAATTGGAAAATTTGAAAAACCTTTGCCTATCTACTTTATATTAAATCTGAGAAGACTCCGTGATCTGTTTATCATGAATAAGAGTTCGATATTGAGTAATCATTGTTTACTATCCTGATATCATATAGGGATGTCAGAGCCTTCATTCTTGTCGTTAATGGCATAGGTTACATAATTCTTATAAAAACACAAGGTATTCTATATTCACTCTTAGAGCTTAACATAACTAGAGGTTTCCTTTCTTTTTCTTTTGCTTCGAATTAACTTAATATTATCACAAAATTTACTGAAATTCTTCTAAATAGTTTCGTGATCAGTGATACCTTTAATTTTTAAATTCCGACAAATTGTATTATTTCATAGGTTCCGGCTAAGTTTTCAAGTGAAGCTAATTTTTAACTTTGAAATGAACTACAATTGAAGCCGATTGAAAGTTATCATTGAAAATAATTTTGAAATTCAAAACTACTTAACATTCATAAAAAAATCTATCAATAATAAAAAATTTTGGACCTCGAAATTAACAGCTCACTTATGACTTTTAAAATACCAAAGGTTTAAGCTGATTTTAATTTCTACAATCCAAGCTAAATTTTAATTTTATAAATTTTAATTTTTAAAGGATTGATTGAATATAATCTTAGACTATAAAAAGGACGTAGTACTAAAGCTAAATTGTAGATTTAGTAGTTCCTTCAACTGAAGATTAGCAGGCGCTTTGAAATGACTTACGAATAAAATAATTGCGGAGTTAGCTGACTAAAATTCCAATTTTGACATTGATTGCTGCTCTAAAATATATTTTATAAACAGTAGTCAATATATTGATTAGATGTAATATCGGGTCATACTTTACCCTATAGCCTTTATATATCAGTTAGTTTGAAATAGCCTAAAAAATACCGGGTGAAGTGAAGAGGCAGAAATAAGTACGTGATTTTCTTCTTAAAGCCTGTAATCTATATGTTCAATTAGAACTATTGCGGTTGTAAATATGCGCAAATAACAAAAAATTTACTTTGAGGAAAACAATTGATTCACATTCTTTCGTAATTAGATTTAAATTTAATAAAGTTTTATAACAAAAACTTTAATGTTTTTGTTATATTTTTAAATAGGATAAAATACTTAATTAAAAGTTCTAATAAACTGGTTTGAGACACCACACATTGGATTAATTTGGCACATTCATGAGGTAAAAATTTTACTATAATTAGTGTTTTTGAAACACCTATATTCTGCAGTTTTAAATAAATGCGTAGTCAGTTTTAATGTTACAGTTTAAAAAGATCCCCAATTTTGGAAAATATGTATTTCAAAGATTCATACAATTGAATCCTATGAATTTTAATAAACGTCTTTTACCTTCTCAAATTCACTTCCTCAAATTTAGTGCAAACAACATTAGCATTGGATGTATTTATTGTTGTAGATGCATACAAAAAAAAAAAAGCGAATTAAACTTCCTATATAACAAATAAATAAACACATTTCATTTTTCTATTTTACATCTTCTTAAAAAAAGCATAACTGATTATAAATAACTTCCACTTTAATAAATCTTTATTAAAATTAAACTTCAAAGGTGTGTTTCAACAAAAAACTAAACTATTTACACAGAAATAAATATTTCAAAAAATATTTCAATTAATTTATTAATTCATTTTGTAATAAAATTTAATTGTATTGATAATTAATACAAAAATTAATTTTTTAATTGAATATAATTTTTGTTTTATATAAACTAACGGTTCTTCAAACAATTAAAAATATTTTAAAAAGCACAATAAAACTAAGAAAATAAATAACATAATACAGAGAAAACATATAATATTATTAAATGAATAGACAACTTAAGTCACATGCATGAGGAAAAACTTTTGGGAATATACAATTTAGACGGGATATGATGAATTTTTGTCTTACAAGGATCCGAATTTGTGTAAATTGCTGGTAAGTTAAACTATTTAATGTTTGCTAAACTAAGAATTGTTAAGAAGTTTAGTACTATTGCAAAAATCTTCGTCATTAAAACGGGAATTTAATATTAAATCATTAGGGCTTTAATGTTTATATGAATACTTTTGTAGGAATAGACAGTAAATATGTATGTATTTAAGACAATTTGTGTTGTGATCTCATATAACCTTATTGTTCTTTTTTTTTTTGTGCAGATTTCAAAGATTACACCATAACAACTGACATTTAATCAACTCTCCTCCTGGCTGTACTGTTTACTTTATATATTATATTTTTTAAAAACGTAATTCTTGCAATAAGTATTTCATTTGAAATTATTTAAATTGTATTGTATTTTATTTTTAAGCAATTGTGCAGAATCAGTTATCCTTTGAATCAATTCAGTTATTATCTTGATTAATTTAAAACAAATTTCTAATCATTAATTGTATTAATTTGATTTAAAAATTAATTGAAATTTATATAAAATAGAAATCGATTTCGAAAACAAAACAAAAGGAACTAAAATCGAAAAAATATTTTTTCAGATTTATTTTTTTTATTATCATTTATTAAAAAATTTTAAGTCTTCCATGAAAATTATTTCCTTGGTTTTCAATAGCGCTATATCTTTTAAAGGAAAAATAAAATATTGTTTCAAACATTTTTCTAAAAATTGATCGAAATTAATCACAATCTTTCAAACTGTACGATTAGCAAACTATCGATTTCCATCACATAGCTAATTATCATTTTGATGATTAGAGCAAAAGCAAATAAAATTTTAATTGACAAGCAATTATTTAATTGAAATCGATTTTTATTTCTTTCTGTGTAATTTTTAATTAAAATATTTATACAAAATTATTGAAATACATTTCAATTCATTATTTTCGCTTAAATTTTAAAGGTTCATTTATACATTTGAATAAGACTATGATTGAGCTTTTGCATTACACAAAGGTGGTACTTTTAATTTTTTTACCATATATATTTTTTTATATTTTTGTTTTTATTATCTCTAAAAAACTATGCAGTAAAAAGTACGTACAAAAATAAATTGTTCAATTAATTGCTCAACATTTATTATAACAAAAAGGTTTGTCGAAAATTTATAAAAAAATGTGTATAGAAAAAATTTATATAAAAATTATGTTTTCATTTGCAGCTTGTGCCATCATTGTCTACAAAGATTAATCGCTTTTCCGAATAAAGTTATTACTATCAAATGAGTCACTAGCTAAGAAATCCAGATGTTAATTAAGATGTATACGTTAGTTCCGCAGTGGATATTTAAATATGAAAAATACGTAGCTGAAAGTGAATACAATTATGTTCTCATGCTAATTAGGAATATAGAGGAGGTATTTTTTATTATTATTATTTAGTGCGATAATATTAAGAACATTATTTTTAAAAGTAAAGTATAAATACTTTAAATTATTTTATTTGGAAAAATTAAACCATGTTGAAATAAGTATATTCATCTGTGGCAAATTCTAAAGGCATTCATAATGCCCTTATTATTTGATATACATACACTTTTTTCACTTTGTACTTTGTTTGAAAGTAACACAATTTTATAAGATATTACAGTCATGGTCATATTTGTTTATACTCCAGCAAAAAATTAAAAAAAAAAGAAAACTGTAAATGCGACGATTTTAACATTCTACTGTTAATATTTAGAGCTGAAGAGGAGCTGCAGAAGTATTATGGTTTTCATTTTTTATGGTTCTTCTTTACTGCTCCTGAAGTTCTTCCCTTAAAACTATGTTTATAAAATTATATAATAAATATATTCACCCTATTCTCAACTTTTTTATTGTATTATTTGTTAAAGTACTAATAAAATAATATTTTTGAAAAAGTAATACTCGTACACTTTGTGAATAAAGGTGTTATTTCCAAATGAACTAAAATATAATTTTCGCAAAAAATGTCAAAATTGTTTATTAATTTTTTTCTCCATTTAAATATATACGGTTTTAATTAAAAATCTTGAAGAAAATCTTATTTTTTGAAAACCAGTCGACTCATAATCACTTTTATGGTCGATTTAACGATGCCTGTCCGTCTGGCAGGTTATCTAGCTGGAGGGCTGGCTGGTTGTCTGTCCATGTAAAACTTGTGCACAAAGAAGAAATCGTAATTTTATAGAAAATTTTATGAAATTTTAAAGAAATATTCCTATGGAATATACTTTTGGTACACCTTATTCATATCACTATTTCAATAAAATTTGGTACAAATAAATTTTATACAAGAGGGAATCAGAATACCAAACTCCATCGGTACCATAACTAAAAATAATTAAGACCCGAAAATCACCATCAAAATAATATTTGACACAAATAAGTTTCATATAAGCAGAAATCACAGTACCAAGGATTTACAAGGATCGATCCATAATTGGCCATAGGTCCCATATAAGACTATTTACAAAAAAAAAAAAAAAAAAACTCAAAAATCATTTTGAAGTTTAAACGCAATGGTGAGGATATGCAGCTTGACGGACTGTAACTTCTTTTATATAGTTTTATTGATAAATCGATTTTTTTTTTGTTTTGGTGAAAAATCGTATATTGAATAAAAAATTAGATTTCAATATTTCTAACATTTTGTGGTTAATAGTTATTAAAATCTTTCAAAAAATGTGATTACTATTGCAAGATTTTCTGTTGATGCACATATGTACATATGTATGTAATGTAATGTTGTTGATTGAAAAAGTGTAAAATCAATCAACTAAAATTGTAAGAGCACAAAAACGAATGTTAAGGATGCTAAATTAAAAATACAAAAGACAACGATAACTTTATTTAGATTTGTATTAAAAACGACTATAGTTTTTTGTATTGTGTATTTTTTTTTTTTTTGATATACAAAAGGCAACAAGCAACATATTAAAAAAAGTACAAACACAAACAAATGCATTGCGCAGTATTTTTTCTGTAAGATAGACGTGTAATAGAATAGATAGATAATATAGAATGAGTATGATTGGTTTTGAACTGTAAACAGAAGCTTAAACTAGATAGGATAAATGAAAATAAAGAGAGCTAATAATATGTATTCCGATAATATGTACTCAGATATATAGATATGTATATAAATGTGTTTTATAAAAATTCATATATGAACTTCTGTTTTTTCTGCACTTGTTCCGTTTTTTTTTTTGCATATTTTTTCTACATATTTTTTTGATATTTGTTCAAGATCTTTTTCCACAAAATTTTTCAACATATTTTGCAAGGCTGACACTTTCATATTTTCCAAGTATCAGCTTCGCAAGTGTGTGTTTATTCGTACACATTTACTTTGTAGTAAGCAATACTCAAGACGAAATATTTTTATTAGTTCGCACTGGTCATGTTGCATATTTTTGTCTTGTAAATACAATTTTTGGCGAACTAGAACTCGAATTTTTTTTAGTAAAACTGCTCAAAGCATTTACATGGACACATGCAAACACATATAGCGCTCGTTGATGTTAGTATATTTTTAGAATGTATATCCCTCAAAAAATTTTAAGGATGCATGTTCTCAAAATGGGCTGTCGTAAAATTAAAAAAGCTATTTAATGATTTTCAAATTTTGGCTTTAAGTGATAAATCACACAGTAAAGATTTTTGTGACATTTCGCAGTTTTTCTGAAAGCTTATAAAACAAGACTGTTATTATGAATGAAAACTGTACAAAATATTTTACTAACCTTCTATAAAACCTTTTATAAATTGTTAAAAAATAAATAAATGAATGAGACTCTAACAAAATAAGGAAACGCAAATCCCAAGAATTTGGCACTTATAATTTTTTCTATAAAATCCATATTTGTCCTTAGACTGAGAATAGCCACTCATTCGGTCAGGAGATTGTCATTTTAAAAAGTGTGGTGCAGGGAACTAGCATGTAATTTTTTTTGTACGATTTTAGCATTTAAAACTGCATAATATCGTTTTTTAGGAAGCTACTGAAAACCTATGAATATTTTTTAATTCATATTCTAAACCATATATGACGCAAATATGGTCATCCGAGCACATAAAAGTTAATTTCGCTTTATACATGCACATTTAGTAAAAAATCTACTCAGTCAAATGAACAAATTTGAAATCATGTTGACATGTCACAACATTGTAACTGAAGTGCAAAAAATATTTAGTTTATTGACAAAGATTGACAGTTTCAAAACATTGTATGTTGGTTACATTTTTATTTTCTAGATATAAATGCTCTCAAAGAATGCTTGGTTAGATGACAATTAACATTAGTTTTAAGATCAAATAAACCAACAATTGGTTTTTATTCTATTCAACTGTGGGAGTTGTTTCAACTACTTAAAAAATATATTTCTTTTCTGGTTTTTATTAAATTTATACTGGAAATAGTGAAGATAACATATGCAATAATACCTACTATTTGTTTCAAATAACCTTCAAAATGTAGATCATTTAAAAAGCAAAACGTTTTTATATTTTACTTAATATTCAAATATATCGTCGCTGTTCCGACAAATTTAGCTATGTGTTTTTATTAGAGTAGAGAAACTGTTTTATTTTGTAGTTAAGCAAACTTCTTTGAAATTTATATGTTTAGTTGTTACCTGACTAAAATTACTATAGATATTACTTGAACAAAAATCGAGAGCAATAATAATGTCTTTCAAAAAACTACACGTAACTCATTTTGCTGGAATATTTTTAATAAAATAACTTTTAAATTAGAATATACTTTTTTTGTACATAAGTGTTTTGGTTCGTAAAACTTTGCTTTGAAAATTTGATAAAGTTTGAAGGAAATAACTTATTCCATGTGGATATGAATTCTTAAGAATTAATTAATTTTTCTTCAAACTGCTACGTTTTCTCTAATGTTGTCCTTAATATTAATAAATAAAAATATTAATAAATAAAAATAAATAAGTGATAATCAGCTGAAATGTAAATTTTTGCATAGAATTCGATTGTTATATAATTTATTTATTCGTATTTATTTTGATAAAATTACTTATTTTGTGATTTTTTATAAAAGGTAGTAATATATAAGATATACATAGATTATGACGTAGATTGACATAGATAAACACAATTGAAAAAAAACTCAAATTAGTACACGTACTAGAATTGTTTTTGTTTTCAAAGAAATTTTTTACTAACACATTTTTAGACTTAGGTTTTTTTTGGCAACCGACTTAGGTTTTTAACAACGGAGCTTCATATCTATGTTAATCTATGGAATATAATACAAAAATTAAATATTTTATTATTTCTTTTAAGATAATAAACATTAGTTAAAATGGATAAGGTAGTGATTTAAATTTTCATAAAATCCATGGAAGTCTTTATGCATAAATTTTTTTAAGAATGTAAACTGTTGAATTTTGATTACTCTATTTTGGCAGAGGTTCAATTTAACTTTGAGGAGGCTTTTGTTTTCTTTTTTGTGGTAATAGGCTCTAGTCGTCCGGCTGTTTCACGTTGTTTATTACTACAGTTTTTTTTTCTCTTCAGCGTTTTTACTAGAGGTTATTGAATTGAACTTTGTGGTTGATCTTTTTTATTATAGTTAAATTAAATTTTAATCCATAACTTCTATACTAAATGCTTGTGAACCTTAAAATTTTACAAGAGTAAGGAGGATAACTTTGTCAATATTAAATAAGTTTTTTAAGAATTTTTAAAATACTGTTTTTTGAGATATATTGGTTTGATATTTATATGTACAATTTGATCTCTAAACATTTGTAAAAACAAACTTTATAAATATCGTTGTAGGGGTAATGTCTTTGTATATAATATGAAAATCAAACCAAATATATACAATCTATGTTTTAGAAGTTATTAGTAACTAAACAAGTGGAACTTATAATTTTTCTAATTTTTTTCAATTTTTTCATATTTTCATATTTTTGACTGGAAAGTATCCTGACTCTAAAAACCACTTCCAATAGCAGATATCTAGTGAATTTCATTGGAATTGGAGATGTCAAATTCGAAAATGGCTGTTTCTCTCCGTTTTGTTATGGAATAAAACCTTTTATGAATCAGTAAATATCTGTTTTAGTCATTATTGACTATTTACAGAAATTTTTTTATGAATTTTTTTATATTCTAATAAAATTTTTACAAAAAAATTTAAAGAAAACCTGCAAGAAAAAACCATTTTGTTAGAACATTTCATATATGACTGACTAACACATCGCTGATTTTGAGAACTTTTAACAAATCAAAATCTATTAAAACGGGACCTAGAAAGGTTCAAAATGATGAAACGAAAAAAAATCGAAAACTGTCACTCGCAGAGAAAAAACATGGTTACAGTATTATTACTACAATAACATTATATTCTCATTGTTAATTTTCTTGAATTTTAATAACACTGTATTCACGATAACAATATTTTTGTTTAAATTTTGTTATTTAATATTTTCACTCAATAAAAATTTTAATATTGCTGACTTTAAAATTACATGTTTTTAAATATTTTTACCAGAAACAAAATTTTATTAATATGAAAAATTGCTAATATAAAATATTAAAAAAAAAATAATAATAATAAAAAAATACTTCTACAACCATTAAATATTTACAGTAATTTTCCTTGCTTTTAAACCATATTCTGTTTTTAAACCACATTAATATTATTATTCCCATAACAATAAAATATTTCAAATATATGTAATACTTATTCTTTTCACAAAGTTAGTTAAAAAAATTTTATTTTTAATATTTGTTTTCAAACTTTATTGTAATCCTCATTTAGTTTATATATGAATAAATATAAATGGACGAGGTGTGATTCAAGCAATATCCGATATTGTATAACTTCCATTAAAAGGTTTTGTTAAAAAATATCTTTCATTTTATCCACATATGATGGTACAAATGAATATAATTAATGAACAAATAATACATAAATAAATATATATATATATTTGCTTTTTTCTCTATTATTTTCAATAAAAAAAAGTTATAAAACAATTTTTTATTAATACTTTTTTTTATATAAGATAAGACGGAATAATATGCCAAAATGAAATATTAAAATGATAAGATTGGATAACTATATGATAAAATGGAATAGTACTACGATAAAAATGAATAATATAACAATATGGTGTAATAACATAATGTTACAAGATGGAATCATAATAATCTATTTATTTTATTTAATTATCACCTATAATTTTTCTTATTTTTCGCTGTGATCATATGTTCTAATCATAATATGTTGCTCTCAGATTATGGTCACTACAGTTATATTTTTTCTCTGCGTCCAGTTGATTCACCCTTTTATATTTTTAGCATTTAAAGAATTTATTATTTTTGTTTGAAATTTCAAAATTACATATTATTAAAAGTTCTCATTTCAGAGATAGTCAAAACTAAATATTATTTAATAGCATCTTTAAGTACTGAAATTACTTACTTTAGTAATATGCATACAAATATTAAAAATCATAAAACAAAATTGTAATTTATTCGCATATTTCACACATTTACAACATTTATTCATGCTATCGATTTCAAAGCCCATTTGTTCGATTGAGATCGTAACTAAACTTTTTAATACCATTCAAATCTACAACAATGCTACTAAAGTTACCCAGCTTATTTCTTATTAAGCACTTCTGTAAAATCTATTGTCTAGCAATTATTTAATAAAGATTGTTTTCTTCATCATCTTTCATTGCCTCTTATTTCAAATGTTCAATTTGAGAAGAAAAACCTTAAGGCAATTTTGGCAAATCGTCAGTGATTGCAAGAAAAAAAAAATATGCTGAAATAATAAACAACACATGTATATTGTGTGGCTTAAGAAGAAAAACATAAAAATATGATTAATAATTGTTAAAGGTAGTTTTGCGGTATGTTGCAGATATATAGATATAATCGTAGTGAAATAAATATAAACACGTTGTGGTTGGCGTTGTTTGCTACCCTTTCAATTTAGATTTTATGTGTAAATACAAACATATTTATTTTATTTTTAAATTGATCCATAACCCATTTATCTCATAAGTATTCATACATACATGTGGTTAAAAGTCATACCCCTAGCAATTTTTATCTTTTGTAACTGATTATTAAATTTTTTGTGTAATTTGTGAAAAAGGCAGAGGAGAATAAAATGGCTCCCTACTACATCGACATGGACCTAACAAATAGTGTTATTCAATAGTGATTTAAAATATTTTGAACTATTGAGCCAAAATGGGTAAAGCTCTTAAATTCTATTCCCGTTTGAGGCTCTCTTACTTGATATATACATATTTTTCTTAATTTTCCTTTTAATGTTACAAACTTTTTAGAATAATTATTTAATTCACCTTCATTTGTAGCATTTGACATAAATAAAGAAAAAACAATTTATTTCAATGTTCATTCATTATATTCAAATACATGTATACTTTGCAATTGTTATCATATGTATTTTTAAATTGTTAATTATAATGTACATGCCCAAAATACGAGTATATTAGTTGTACAAGTATTATAAAAATATTTCGTTTTAATTAAAAATGAAATTTGAATAAAAAAGAAAAAAAACTTAGATTTGTACAGTTTTGAAAATGTTCAATTAAAGAAATATGAGCAGTTAATAATAAACCAACAAAGAACTCAATGACTACATAGACAAAATTATAACCTTATAATTTTTAATTAACACAGTTGTTTTTTATTTTGTAAATAATATATTCAAGCAAGAAATAAAAAACAAAAGAAATAGTAAAAATAAAATTAAAGTAAGATTTTCTTTCTCGTTTTAATTTTTAATTCATTCAATCATCTAGTTAATTGATTTAATAAATTTTTTTAATTAGAAAATTTTTTATGTTTTTAATTTTTTATAGTTATTAGTAAGTGACAAATTAAACATTCATTAATTTAATGAATTATTTTGGATATTGATGACTCTTTTTGTGTAATTTGTTCGAATAATTGCTTTGATTACAAAATTGATCAAATAATTGCAATTATCGCTCAATATAAAATTGAGCTGAAACTTACAATTGTTGCTACTTACGGAAATAAAAAATATTGTATTGTTATCGATATTATTATTATTATTATTATTATTATTGATTTTATTATTATTAATATTAATAATAATAATAATAATAATAATAATAATATTATTATTATTATTATTATTATTATTATTATTATTATTATTATTATTGTTGTTTTTATTATTATTATCATTATTATTCTCATTATTATTATTATTATTATTATTATTATTATTATTATTATTATTGTTATTATTATTATTATTATTATTATTGTTGTTTTTATTATTACTATCATTATCATTATTATTATCATTATTATTATTATTATTATTATTATTATTATTATTGTTGTTTTTATTATTATTATCATTATTATTATCATTATTATTATTATTATTATTATTATTGTTATTATTGTTATTATTATTGTTGTTTTTATTATTATCATTATTATTATCATTATTATTATTATTATTATTATTGTTTTATTATTATTAATATTATTTTTATTATTAATATTATTATTATTATTATTATAATTGTTTATTATTATTATTATAATTGTTTATTATTATTATTAATATTATTATTACTGTATTTAAATGCTTATAGCAGAAACAAAATTTTTTCTCTACACAGAAAAGATAAAATTTCATATTCAAATACTAAATTTATAAAATCAATTTTAAATTTTACTGAAATCGGTCCTATCATTGAATTAAGAGAATCATATATTAAAATTCTTATATGTTTTATTGAAAAAAATGTAATTTTTTTCTTATTAAAATATTTTTACTGTTTATAAATTTGAATATTTGAAAATTGTCATAATATTTAATAGGTTTTTTAAGTAAAACAATAAAAATAACATTTAATTTTTAGTAGATATCCAAACAATATTTATTGTTGTTTCAATAGAATATTTAATAAAAGTATATATATATATATTTATTTTTTAATATTGCATATTTTACAATTAAAAAATAATCGAATAGGATAAGAGTAGGATTCATGAAAGAATATCTATATATGAAGTGGAATTTAGGTATTTTATGACGTTAGTAACACTGATGCAGAAATAAGGGTATGTTTTAATATAAGAATAAGAAAATACTATTCCTTTGACACTTCTTTTATTATCAAATAGATATTATATAACATTATCAAATAGATATTATTATAAAATTTAACGTTAGTTCCAATTCACAACTATTTACTTGTCTTAGATGTGGTTTTGATATCTAAAAGTGGTGATTTCGATGTGTATGATAAGGAGCCTTCCGGCCGGTCAAAAATATTTGAAAATGAAGAATTGGAGATTGGCACAAATTCTCCAAGTGCTTTCAGAATTATTGCGTGTAAATAGTTTCCGGACACGTAAGAGCATTTTATTCATTCAAAGGCAGGAAATTAGGTGACACGGGAGCAGAAGCCAAGGGACGTCATAAGGAGATTTAGTATGTCTGAAATGCGCTACAAAATCAAATCGTTTTTGCATCGAATTTCTACGGGCACTGAAATGTGGATCCATTATGTTAATTCAAAGTGTAAAAAATAGTTTATGAAGTCCGGATAATAAGGGAAACAGTATCGAGGGATCTGTATCAAACAAAACCGATTCATTTTAAGAGAGCATATAAGGACGGACATTTCTTAATTAGCTCACTAAATAACATACATGTAATTATTTAATGAGGTAAAATATATTTATCATCACCTGTTTTCGAATCATCAGAAAGATACATAAATTTTGATCGTTATTAGGAAAATCAGTAAGGAAATAGGGATACAGTTACCTTTGAATATCTTCATTCATTTTATATCTTTTCCAAATTTTTATAAATTTATTTTATATTTTACTGAAATTTCTAAATACACAAAATTGTTTTTGTTTTGTGTATTGATTTTAAAATCGTTTTCAACCAATAAAACAAAACGTTAAATCTAACAATATTTTTTAATTTTATTTATAACCAAAAAATGATTAATTAAAAAATATTTTAGCCATAATTTTTTCTGTCTATAAACGATTTATGTAAGACAACCAGTTCCTGTTGCTTTGAATAAATCGCACTGATCTCATTTTGTTTCTCACACATAGAACTATATTTGAATATATTTTAGAGAGCTCTTTAAAAACGTGCATAAATAATATATCAAAACAGTGCCATATAAATTTTTTAAATTAAAACTTTTATTAATTTTAAAATCTAGTGTTTCGAATATATATGTTGCCTTTCAGAAAAACTATGCATCTTTCAATATAATTTGAATTTTTTTTATTTTGATTTTTGTCTATAGGACGAATCACTGTGGAAATCACGGTTATATATATATATATATATATATATATATATATATATATATATATATATAATGTTAAAAATTATACATTTCATGCGTGGAGTAATGGTAAATGGGATTACTTTAAAATTAAACAATATTTAAGTTTAAAAAATTCAAATTTTTTAACCGGAAATCGGACAATTTTATGAAAATTAATAAGTTTCTGAAGGGAAAATGTAGGTGCAGATATATGGCATAGGTAGATATGCCCTTGCCCTTAGATTAGATATTTAGAATGTCTATCACAAATCTGGGTACTATTTTGGCCAGTATTTTAGAAGAAAATTAGTTTTATTCATTCCAGGATATATATAAGACCAATGCGTATCTTTGCTTCTATTTTGTTAGCTCTCAAGTAATATATGTACCAAGTTTAAGTTTTCTGTAACACCTTCTTCTAATCTTATAAAATTCAGAACACTATTTTAGCCAAAAATGCATTATTCTGTTTTCAGGATATATGGGAGGTAGCTGTGTTCTTGTTTTGATTGAAATAAAAATTGGCACACTTAAAAATAATCTATAACTAACTGTAATTACAAATTTTGGTAAAATTATGACCAGTATGCGAGCAGTAGTTCCGTTTTCTTTTTTAATTTGAGAATATATGGAAAGTAGACGTGTCCTTACCCGATTAAAAATCTTGCATTCACTCAACAAACTAAATTTTAAAGGGACCAAGATAAATGCAATCGCAGTTTGGCTTTCAGTATTCGCATCATATATCCTGGTGTTTACTAGATAATTCACTGTCCTTGTAATATCCAGAAACTTATAAAGAAGATGTTTTGATCTAGCAAAATGGGGAGGCTCGCTTCCTAAAATAGATCATGTAAAGAATATACCAATATGGGCGACTCAGTTTTTATTATTTTTATTTTAAATTTATTTATGTATTGAAAAGAATCAGTTTGAAATAAAAATTATTCAATCAATATTTCTAAAATAATCGAATACTTTAACAAAATTAATGGTACTAATTATTTTGCACTTAAAACAGATTCTTGAGGATTATTTTCTTAGAAAGAAAGTTTTCAGTTGTTCTGTGTCAAAGTAAGTTATCCAATGTTTTAATTTAGCAATGTCAAATGAAATGTAACAAACGAATTTAAGAGAATAATAAAATGCTGTATATTAATAATTAAACGCCTTATGACTTTACTGTGGAGCTTTGGAAAAGATAATTTATATTCTAAATGATTTTTTTTTAAACGAAAATAGGAGTATATGGAATATATGGAGTTTGGCGTACTAAACAAGAATTTTTTTTATTGGCATGACCCCAATTTTAGATAAATAAAACTAAAATAGATGTCTACTAAAATTATTTTCAACTCACTGAGAAAAAACATAGTTACTGCATTATCAGTACAATAATATTAATTTCTCATTTTTAGTTTTCTTGAATTTTAATAACTTTGTGTTCATGACTGCAATGCTTTTGTTTAAATTTTTCATTTAATATTTCCACTCAATAAAAATTTTAATATAGTTGACTGCAAGAATTAAATGTTTTTAATGTATTTTTTTACCAGAAACAACATTTTATTAATATCTACAACCACTAAATATTTGCAGCTTTTTTTCTTGTATTATTATTTACAAAATAATCAAAAGTTTCATATAAATATAATTTTCACAAACTTAGTGGAAAAATTCATAACTCGTTTGGTTTTAAATACATTTTTTTTTAATGTTTTTTTTCCAACTTCATTGTAATTCTCATATAGTTTAATATCACCAATATATATATATATATATATATATATATATATATATATATATATATATCGATATATAAATATATTATATTAACTATAATTAAAGGGTTTTCATCTTGCATCTGAACCACATACAAAGGAATATAATTAATGGAAAAAAATGTATATATATGTATATATATACATATGCATATATATATATATATATATATAGATATATTTATTTATTTATTTTTTTATTTTTCTAATGAATACTTTTCTCTATTATTTTCAATAAAGAATGTATAAAAATAATTTTTTTTTAATACGTTTTATATTAGTATATGATAAGTTGGAACAATTTACAATATTAAACAATGATATGTTAAAATTTGATAACATGGGATAATAATATGATTAAATGAAATCATAATATAAAAAATGACATATTAATATTATAAAATGTAATCATTATATGATAATATGGTATAATAATATAGAGTAATATAATAACATCAAATCATAATCTGATAAAATAGGATAATGATATGGTAAGATTGTTTAATTATAAGCAAAAACTAGAACCGGACCCAATATGACAAAATTGACTCATGATAATTATTACTTATATTCATTTCAATTTTTTGATGTGATCATAATATTTTTTGTGTATTTTTTCTCTGCGTGAATTTGTAAATTTTTATTTTGTTTGCTCAGTAGTTTCATAGTTATTCAGAAATTAGTGTAAAAAAAATAATTATTTAATGCACAATTTTAAAATTTTGTATTCCTTAAATATATTAAAAGGTTGAAATTGGCATATATATTCGATAACTGGGGCATTTTTGAAAGTGATTTTAATAGGCAAATGCACAGATGGACATCGTTGTATCAACTTCCCTATCAACAGCGATCCAGAAAATATATACTTTTTGTGGTCTTAGATGAATATTGTAGAATTTTCAAACAGAATAACAAACTTATATATAGCCTTTACGCCTGTGGTGAGGGGTAGAAAAACAACAGTAAATATACTATATTGATAAATTTACAATTTGATCAGGTCAATTTTTGTACAGAAGTTTATATAGAGCTCTTAATAATTTATTCATTTAAAAGTATTCAATTTTTCCTTCACTTTGGACTTTAATCACGATCAAACATATGCGCTGATAACAACTTTTGTGAACAAAAATTGTGCAGGAAAATGTTATATAACTTTTTTATTACCAATGGTATCCATATAGTTTCCCTTATATATAATGCCAAATATTCAATAAAATAAAATTCGCTAAAAGTTGAAAATTTTACTAAAAGGTTTTACCTGAAATTCCAAATTTTATTTTCTTGTTATGTACTTCAACCATTCTTATATTTTCCTAAACTTAAACAAATATTTCCATCAACACAACAAATAAAACATTCATATGTTGATCCTAGAAATAACAAGCTATATTAAAATGCTCCAGTTTTTTTTATTAATTCCTTTGAATTTATTTCAACATTTTATTTTCACAGGTGTTTTTCTTACATGAGACTAACAGCTTTCTTTATGTCTTGTTAATTTAACACATTTTTCTTTAAACTTCTGCTGGCGGTGTATTTGATGTAATTGAATGAACGTAT
The DNA here is from genome assembly GCA_932274085.1 of Protocalliphora azurea. Lineage (NCBI taxonomy): Eukaryota > Metazoa > Arthropoda > Insecta > Diptera > Calliphoridae > Protocalliphora > Protocalliphora azurea. The sequence continues at coordinate 106,959,681 of OW026523.1, read as the reverse complement.
ACTCTGTATTGTTCGAGTAAAGGTATTAAAATTACAAAGAAATGTTAATTGAAACTTTTTGAATTTTTCCCTTTAAATGTAACCAAGCCTAAAGCTTGGAAATATTAATTTTAATTTGTCTTGGTTTACATATATTTTATATAACAATCGCTCAAAAACAATTGTGCAAAGTGAAAGATAATGACATGTTAACTACACTTTAGTGTAGTTCCATGTAGTTATAGCATAGACATATTCAAAAGTTTAAAACAAATTGAAAGACGCTAAAATAAGACAAATCACTAGTAATGGTAAAAATAAGTTAATTGAAATACAATCTCTTTTAAGGTAACATGATTTTCTGCATATAAATGTTAAATTAGGAACAAAGTTGATGGTTTACTTTTGACAATAAGATGGATAAGAAAGGATACACAAATTAGAGGAAGTGATGAAAAAATAAATGAATAAATAAATAAAATATAAATAAATATATTAAAATAAGGAATATCTATTAAAATGTAATCAGTAATTCAAATTGTACATAGGACTATATTGTTGGTGTTATTATTTTATTACAAAAAAATGCTTCTTTTCATATACTTCACACTGTTTATATTAAAATACTTTAAAAACCATAAGTTGAAGAAAGATACATAATAAGTAAGCGTTAATTTGTCAATAAGTTGTATGAAAGTGTTTAAACACAAATATCCCATAAATGAAAATGTTATAAAAAATTAAAACAAGATAATGAGCAAATATCAGTTATGCTGTTTAAGTCTTTTGTTTAGTGTTTACTACCTGTACTCATATATGAAGTTTTTTTCTTTAAATGTTTGTTGCTTAAGTCTTTTGTTTAATTTCATATTATACATTTTAAAACATCAGCACAAAGTGGTTTAAATTTAATTTATTTATTTTTTTTTTCTACTTTTAATCTTTATAATTTTGCAACATATAAAGCATTATAAATTTAGCTTAAAGTCTTCTACTATATAATTTTTATAATTTTCTCTGTTTATTATAGACATTAAACTCATTTAAAATGTAACCATTGTTTGTTTTATATTTCTTAAATAATTTAGTTTCAGCATAAAATCTCTATTGTCTCGCTTTACTAAATATTATCGTATCGCATATTCTTATCATTATTTATTAATCAAATAGTTGTTGGTTACTCGCTTGCTTGCTTACCTACCGTAAAGTAAGTTGCTTGTCAAAATGTCAAGACAATTTCAAGACTTTTTTAATGTATATTTTTTAGTTTTATTATTGTTATTATTATTTGTTTTTAAGTTGTAAATTGGAGTTTTTTCGTTTACATATTAAAAAAAGCTAGCAATATTTTACACTCCCACAAATTTTAACAATTGTTTTTTAATTTTTTGCTTAATTTTTTTCAGTTTTGTAATGTTTGAGATATTTAAATCTTAAGCAAACGCATAATTACAAGTGTAGTTTTGAGGTCTTAAGTATTTGTAAGATTATTGTTAGATTTATTGTATCTATTTCTGGTATTACAAAGAGCTAGGTGCTCAGGTTATACAATAGATTAAAAATACAATAAATAAAAAGTTATTACAAATTCATATAAAAAGGAAGTAAAATTTAAATATTTATACGGGGCAGTTTAAGATCAACATGGAAAAAGGGCTTAAGATTGTATATAGAATGAGAATGAGAAAAACCTCTTTCTTATTTTACCTATATTTACAAGAGTTTATTATATTTATATGGATCGATAAATGGTTTCCAATCACAATCAAAAATGAATTGCACTGAACAGAGATATAAAAGCTAAGATCGCTGAAATATGTTTCAATTTTTAAATCTCATTCCGCTCTGGTATCGAACGAGACGATATTTAAGCCATATTTAACAAGTAAATATAATATGTGTTTGACTTCTACAATGATTTTCCTTATAAAGTTTAAGTTAAAAGGGCTCTTATAGATATTGGTTTTAATACAATAGATTAAACTTAACTTTATATAAGCCCTAAATTAATCAAAAACAACAGATTCCTAATGCTGATCAAAGAAATAGTTTTCTTTCTACTAGATCGGTGCAAAAATAGCTTATGCCTTTATATAAAAAATCAATGGATACTGTGATAAATAGGTACTTATATCAACACCAATATGTTTCTACTGTATATCAAAATAATGACTATCTGTACTTTGCCATCATTACTTGTGCTTCAACTCAAATTCCTAAACCCTTTAACACAGTTTGACTTTCTAGAAGTAGTGGGTTCTTGTAATACCTAGAACTACCAACTCATGCTCACATATACATTAAATTGCCTTACAGAAACAAGTTGCAAATGTATTCCTCTAGAAATGAAGAATAGAATGTTCCCATATAATTCTCAAAATACTACGTCTGATTATTTCCATTTAAGTGAGCTGGACCATTTTTAAAACATCTATAAAAACACGGATTTCTTTCAATAGCATTATAAATATTTAAAAAAAAATTTGCTTCAAAACATGAAAATGTGCACTCGTTTTCCAGGATAGAAGTGCACAAAGAATCCTAAAATGATCTAAATAAAATTAAATTAGCATTGAAACACTTTCAGACTGTTCCATAACAGACACTCTAGAGTCCTCTAGTATATCTAAAACCAATGGTTTTTACCCTTTTTTATAGAAAAATTGTAAATTTTTTTAAATACTGCACACAGCATGGTAAGGAAGGAATTTCTAATTATTGCTGCTGTTGCTTCAGACTATCTATTTTTGTTAAAGGTTTACACTATGATTAACATACCCTAAATTCCTAGGGAATTACCACAAAATTTTATATTTATAAAAATAAGTGAATTCCTCTACTAAATCTCTTTTATAGCCTGACGAACTATAGAAACCACCAGAAATCATTTTTTATCTAAAGAAAAACGATATTCTTAATGATAATTTAGCCATTTTCTAATAAACAAGAATTATCGAAATTGTTACCTGGAACTACTTATTTGGCATAAAGTTTTCAAGTTAATCTCAAATGGAAGTCACTCTACGATATCGCTTTTCAATAAAATTAATAATTTTGAATACTAGCGATACTTTCTAACCACGCTTTGGGTAAAAAAGCGCTGCAAATCTACTTTTTTTGCCAGAAAAGAGTAAAAACCACTGGCAGTAGTTCCACAGAGGTACGATTTAATGAACTTGGAGTGTCTGTTATACAGCAATACGAACATTTTACAATTTTCAATGTTAATTTAATTTTAAGACTAGTTGTGTACTTTTATCTTAGAAAATGATAAAAGAAAGATAAAAGTATATATTTTTATATTCCTAGAAATTCCTAGAATAATTCTGGAATTACAATAATTCCTTTAGTAATTACTTCTGTAAATCAATAAATAAAGAGGTCTGACCTTATAACTTTGGCTTGTTGGGAAGCGTATATTTTCAGTGTTTCTGTCTAAAAAATATAAAATTTTAAATAAATTATACCAAACGGTGCATTTAGGAACACCTTTCAGTAGTAAATATTTTAGCTAAGAGTATCATTAAATACCTCATGAATTTTTCGATATACTGATCTTATAGTTTTGCCGGGCACCTTATATTTCCGACATTTTTCTAGATATATTGGGTTTTAAGTCACAATTGGAAAGATCTGTTCGATACTATTGAAAATTGTATACAATTTACCCTTTAAAAGAAAAGGTTCAATCTTATACATTTGCTTCCCGAAAGGTTAAATCATTAATTTTTACAAGTAAGTTGAATTGAAGTATTTTCTCAAAACCGAGTTAATAATCAAATAAAAGAAACCCTGTAATTTAGTAGTTATTTTACATGAATTTATAGTTTTTAGAAAAATTTATGCTTTTTGTGACACTTATTTCTTAAATAACCATTTATTTGACATAAAAATTAACTTAACTTATTATGGACCAGATATCCCAAAAAGTTACTTCTGAGATTTAAGTGAATAAATTTTTCAATAATACTGAATGAGACTGTTCCAATAATGCTCTAGAACCTCAGTTACGATGGAAAATAGCCGAAATATTAAAACTTTAATAAAATAGTATTTAAAAAATTCATAGAAAATTTTACTAGAATCTTCATTTAACTAGAATAAAAATTAATTTTATTTTATTTATTACGTATTAGACGACATATGTTTATTACATACTGTAATTTGTTTGACAAAAAGTTAAAAACGGTATTCAGTGTTTATCGAAAACTATACTTTTGGAGGTATTTTAGAAATGGTTCAGCTCACGAGAATGAAATAATTGAATTGAAATATTTTGGGAATTAGTTTATAAGATATCACTTTCACAGAGGTACATTCGAAAACAGGCCGAAAAAGGTATTCGATATAGCCATGTGTAAGTTAAACTTCTGTGCTAAGCATTTGAAAGAAAATTGAAAAATTTAAATTATTTCTTAATATTTCAATGGAAAAAAATATTGGCACAGGAAAGTAAAAATGCATCTACATTTTTAGATTATTTCGGTCTATGAATTAAAACTGAAGCCATATACTACACAGAAAAAACTGGAACCTTATATTTTTCAATTAACATATTTATTTCATTTTTCACCTAAATTAAATAAATATATTCAAGTAAATATAAAATAAAAATATAATTTAAGGAAAATTTTATTTCTCACTTAAATTTCTAATTCATTTAATCATCTACTTGATTGATTTGAACAATTTTTTAATTGCAAAATTTTTTCTGTTTTTAATTTTTCAAAATTTTTAGTAATTGATATGATCATTTTAATGAGAGTTGCAAATTTAAAAGAGTTTATAATTGAAAGAATTATTTACTAATATATTTGTTGTTTTATAACTATTTGCTGTATACAGAAATTAATATATTTGATAAAAAAAAAATCACTACACCCTTAGAAGTATTTTAAAATTTCCAAACGAAAAGAATTTTGCGAAAAATAGTGTTCATTATATCATTTCAATGATATAGTGAACTCTTTTTTGCGATTCAAGTCTTTATAAAAAGAAGAAAGTTTAAATCGGTTCGATTTACAGAAAGACTTTATGACAGATTAATACCAGCAGTCTTTGTGTTTTGCCTTCTACCTCAAAATTTTTGTTTTAGCTTCGAGCTAAAACTTGGGTTACTTGCTTGATGTCATTGCATGTTTCATTTCTAAATTTACTGCAATATCTTTAAAAAATATCAAAACCTAATACGAATTAGAAAAAAATAAGTTTTAAAATAAAAAAAGAAATGTTATCTTTTTTCTTGGCCTTATTTTTTTGGTGTTTTTAGCGTTTTCTAAACTTTTGAAAGTTCAATTTAGCCTCTTTTTTATAAATGTCCTCAGACTGTGATTGTGACATTAATAACCTTAATTATAATTTCAAATCTTGAAGCTCAAAAAATCTTGAAAAACTATTCATTGTTATGTTTCAACATGATATAATTTTTTGTATGATATAAATTTGTGTATGAACTAAATATAGAGGTAATTCGCAGTGCTGCCAGGAGGAGAGAAAGAAAAAGAGGCTAAATTGAACTTTAAAACAGTCAAAAAAGGCTAAATGCTTCAAATAAATAAAATACGGCCAGAAAAAGTTCATTTTTGTTTTTTAAATTTAAAAACTTATTTTTTATCTTTCTCATTAATTTTTGATATTTATTGAATGAGATTGTAATAAACTAATAAATAAATCAAAGAACGGCTGCTAGCAAACTGATCCAATGAAAAATCATAAAAAAAATTCCATACAAATTAGGGTTAAATTTCACTTTTGAACTATAACTCCTTTTGATTAAGTATTTCAAAATTTTGAGAGATTTTTCGCTTTCATATGATTTCTTTTAATTATATTGATAGATAGATTCTATATCCAATGAAGTATATTAGGAAATAATTATAATAATCGAATTTTTAAGTACATAAAATTAGTTAATTAATTATTTATTTGGAGAATGAAGCACCCCAGGTAAAAATTATTGTTAAATATAAATTATCTCGGTTTTTGCTTAAATGAATGATTCTGTAAAAATAAAATTATTAACAGCAAATAAGAAATTCGTAGCTGAAATATTAACATTTTACAGCCGTATTCAAAAAAATACAGCTTTAATAACCAGTTTTTAAGCAAAATTCCTTAAAGTTGTATTCAAAAACGATGATAAACTTAATATGCCATTTTTAACTTTAAAAGTTCGTTCGACCCTACTATAAAGCTACTTTAAAATTATTTCCGTTACATAAATATTTAAAGAAAAAAACAGAATTTTTTTTTGTATTCATGCGAAAATTTTTTTGACAGAAAGGTTTCCGGATGTTAAGATTCATTTCAAAACTAAGAAATGCGACAATATAGCTATTTAAAAACGTTTAAAATGAATTCCGGGACAGGGTAATATTTTCCTCAAATATCTACAATTTAAGCTACTTCGCTGCCAGCATGTCAACCAAATATTCGCCACAATCACATAGGTGCGAAATTTTCGTTGTTTGTTGCTGTTTCCACATAATTACAAATAGTACATTAACATGTACATGTCTTAAATTAATATGCCATTAAACTAATGTGTCAACCCCGGATTAAATATTACGCATCATAACAGAAAAAATTATTAAAATAGTTAAATTTCAACAAAATTTCAACGGAAGTAATGTAAACGAAAGTAAAAATAAGATAGTGATGTTCATTTTATCACAAAATATTCGTTATTCGAATATTTATAATTATAACCAACAAAAATTAAATAAAAATATTTAATTTATCCATAAATATATTCACATGAACTAAATAATAATTTATTTTTAAATTAAAAATTTTTTTACCATCAAAAACGCACTACAATATTAAAAACAATAATGAAATAAAATAGTAAACGAATAACTTATTCCAACTATTCACAACACTAACAATATATACGGGAGAGAAATTGAGAAGGGTTGCTTACATAATCAAAAAACAGTTCATTAGTTAAAGTAGAGTGCAAACAGTTTTCTGTATACGATTTTTGATAAAAGTTTGAAGGGATCAATTGTGTATTAGCTAGTTTTTGTTTTATATACAAATTATAATTTTTTTCTGAATGCGTATTTTAGCCTTTCTAAGGGAATTTTAAGAATTAAAAAAAGCTAGAAGCTAAAACGAATATTTTTGAGGCTAAAAGCAAGATAAAAAGGCTAGATTTAACCTAAAAAAAGAGAAACTGGCTACATTGGTAATTCGTCTTTAAATTTAATTTTAAATTTTTATCAAAATTTCTATTTAGTTTACAGAGAAATCATGCGACAACATTCGATTTGACTTTGAATTTATTGTCGAAATCATTTAAGTTTCATGCTAAAAATTTCCTTTGTAAGATGTATACTATAGATCTGTTTTAACAGCTTGTCACATTCCCCTTTTCTATAAGGAGTACAAAGTGTATTACAGTTTCATCTGCCTTTCACCTGGTGCAGCTATACAGAGGCTGGGTTAAATACTCTATGCAATAATAGGAGAAAATTGATTTACTTATAATATTATATTCAAGATTATTATGTAAGAAACACTTAGTCTAAACCTACTATTTCTAGTTTTTAACTCTTTCAATTATAACAGCTGTTTTTAATTGCGTATATCTCATTTAAAGCCCAATTTAATTTAAACATGACTTTTAGTTTGAATATTGCCATATACTCTAATTAGAAAACGAAATAAAAATATTTGTTAACTTCATTCTTTTGTAATATGTTAACTTAATATTTGTAATGAAATGCTACCGTTTTCTTAAACAATGATTTGCATTTATTTATATTTATTTTAAACTAGATTTGTATCACATCATTAAATATAAATGTGCCAGTGGCAAATTTGATATGATTATTGTAAATACAATTCAGGGTCAGTGTTAAATATAAATGACACACTAAAATAACAACAACGAGTTACCTAATACACCTTTAAAAAAATACTAGAAGAACACTAAAAGTGAAACTAATCAGCAAAATGCTAACTAACAATACTTTATGAGGAAGTTTAATTATTTACAATTCAACATAAATCTATACTAAATCTACCATAAATATATCAAAAATTATTAAAGCTAATTTATTACGCCTACCGTAGGTTCTTAAAAAAATCCTTCAACCTTTCATTATTATCTTAAACTTACAAACACCCAACGTATAAATTAATTAAAGTATGAATCGAAAAAAAGCAAACAAAAGACTTAGAACACAAACATTCATTATGATTTTATTTCAAGTATGCATGTGTCAGCTACTCAATTGTAAAACAGTCAGCCAGCTAGACATTTTCATATTTACACATTTTTAAATTTACAACACTCATAAATTTGTCGCTTTTTTGTCGTTGTTCAACCTTTTCATAAAATTCTATTCCACATAACGTAAATCATTTTTTACACACTACATTTTTTTATATTTTATAGTTTTGCTGCCAATTCTTTTTTCCAGCCACCAGCATACGCAATTTAAGCTGTTTTAAGTTTGCAGCGGCTATAACAGCTAATCAAAGCTAATAATCATGACAATGAACGGCAACATAACAAATTTATTTTTTATGATTATTGTCAATAAGAGTTGACACTTTAGGAAAATAGAAAATTGAATCAAATGCCCACCTTGGCCATTAAAACATTACTATACGTATAAAATTGACGCCTTTGGCTACAATAATTTTTTCGTATAATAATTTTTTTATCTTTAAAGCTGCTGGAACTACAAACATACATATGTACATGTGAAATTGTCAGCTAAATCGTGCTGAATGTTAAAGCATGCGTTTTAATTTAATCAAAATTCTTCTATAAATAAAGGTGTGTACTATGGTTTTTTCTTATGTGTATGTCATAAATAATAAGATTTAATTATATCAATGGTTATTTATGAAATTTGTTTTAAGAACATTTTTAAAATTGTCTCTTTTATTGTTAGTCACATTAATGTCATGATTGTGTTGGTAATTGTGTGATTTTAATTAATTGATGACATTTATAGCACCATAAATTGTATTTGTGGTTTGGAAATTTAGTTAGATTAAAAAATAATAATAGTTTATTAATTATGAGGATGAAAATATTTATTATGGAGCATCTTTATTACGTTTCTTAACAGATTCTTTCATACAACTCTTTGTGCATTGAAAAAGACTGGTGGGTTGTTCTATATCAACATGAACAGATAATAGCCATTTTCGGATTTGACATCTCAGATTTTAATGCCATAAATGAATAGAAAGCGCTTGTATTGGTGATCCTGAAATGTAACATATAATTTTAATAATCTTACGATAAAGACCAAAATGCTATAGTTATTTCCATTTTGTCAATACATAGTAAGATTCAACAAATATAAATTTCTATGCAAAATTTAAGTTAAAAAATCAAAACAGAACTTTTAAAAATTTGTTGCCGTAATTGGGCAAAAATAAAATGAGTGTATATATTCATATATAATAGTTAAATATAAGTAGAAACAATTGTTTTCTACCCTAATGAAAAATTCCATTGGAATTTAAAAACTTCTTGATAGTAGGTATCAAATTTTTTAAGTTATATTAAATTGCAATAAATTTGTAAACAACGCCCAGTAAAATGACAATAAAAAATTTTTTAAAAAAATTTCACACAAATTTGGGTTATATTGCATATGAAAAAATTACCTAATAGTTCTTCGTCATTTTTTCTACTATAATTCCATTTCCAAATCTTTGGGTAATTTTTCACATTAATGAAAATTGTTTTAATTATTTTCATAATAGTTTTTATTGTTGGTGAATTGTATTAAAAAGTAATTATAATAATCGACTTAGCAACTCTACAAAATTTGTTAAAACACTTTTAATTTGGAGATGCAGCGCCGCAAGCGAAAGTTTTTATTAAACATAAATAACTTAGGTATAAAAAATCTTGATTTTTTTGCAAATAAATACACAAAAATGCATAAATGAATGATTCTGTAAAAAAAATTAGTAATAGCAAATACGAAATTATTTCCTTCTTTATTGAAATAATAGAAGAAAGAAGCTAAAAGCTAAATAGAAAATTCCGAGGCAAAAGCAAAATAAAAAGCTAGATTTAACCTTAAATCCACATGCATTCGAGTCACTTTACACAAATGGATTTTAATGTGCTATTAAATGTTTTTTAAGACCTAAAATCAAAAAATTTTGATAATGGTCCTTATAGAGAGTAACAATTGCAATAGCATATTTAAATTGTAATACTCTGTGGTTTCTTGGATTTCAGCTTTTGGAATTCAATCAGATTCAGCCCAATTCTTGTTTGTTTATTAATATGATTTATTGTTATTGTCAAATGTCTATATTGATCTCCCCGTTCTTGCCTATTTATTGGTTAATGCACCTTTTAGGGACAATGCATGTTACCATTTTTTTAATTTAAATTTGGAGATAACGTTGTTGCAAATATAGTAACATAGTTGTCTCAAAGTGGACATAATGTAGAGGTGTTTTTCACTAAAGGAACTATTTTTACGATAAATCATATTCTGTGTTATACGGGAGCCGAATTTGATTATAATTATCTTCCTAAATTATGTATGGGCATAATATATGGTCATGCATTAGTTATGTAGACATTAATTCTTTAATCATTTAATACAAAAATGAGCACAAGGCTTCCTAGTGATTCAATTATGAAATTAATGCCGCTAAAATGTTTATTTCGACAACTGCTCAGTAGTTCCAAATCGCTTGTTTTTGGAAATAATTCAATAACTTCAAAACCGTGAGAAATATTTCAATAAAACTCCACGTGGTCCGAGATGAGATGTTTCTGAGTTGATCTGGAGGAGTACAGATTGCTAGCTAGTCACGGGGGAGTGGATTTCCCTCCAAAGGTGGTATCCTCGGGTATTTAATTTTTTAACAAATCACCAAAAATTCATTTGTGATTTGAGAGAAATTTTACGCATGATAATTCTTGTTTATCTATGTAAATATGCTTAAGTATATAGTTTATCTCTTTTAGCTTAAGAGGTATTTTGGTCGAAATAAATTCTTATTTCATTGTTAGTCTCGTTTTTTAAAGTTTTTTTTAACTTGGCGGGTTTAATATTAACCTTAATTTTTTTAAAATACTTACTAGATTTCTTCAAAATTCTAAAAAGTACTGCTGCAGGCATCGTATAAGTATACAGATTCGATAAAAAGTTATATACATCTGAGTTTGGAACTTTTAAAAGGAAATCATATTTTTGGGTTAAAAAAATGCATTATTTTTTCACTTAAAAATTTTTCTTTTTGTTCTGGTCTATGTAATTTTTGATGCGCATGATGTAAACCCGAAGGCACTAGAGGCAGCAGTTTCTCCACAATCCTTATCCAAACTCATTTTTTCACATTCTTTTTTAATTTCTTTTTAAAATTTTGAAACCCAAAGCTGGGATAATACAAAAATTATGTTAACTAAATACCTTTATATATTGGGTAAAAATACAAAAATCATTTTCTGACGGATGCCTCTTTAACGACAGAGTAACCATTTGAATGTAAAAGTCAACTTTTATAACATGTTTTTTCCGATTTAGGATTTTGGGTATTTTAGTACAAAATAGTTGAATTTTTTTATAACTCCCTGATCTTAGAGAAAGTTAAAACATATTATGCCAAACTTTCATTAAAATATTTCTACCCGTTTAAATTTTAATTAGTTCAAAATATTTCTCAAGAATATATCTAAAGTCAAATTCTTAAGTTTTATGCACAGTGTACATCACATTAATTTTTATAACCTGAATTGCAATAAATAAATCTATAGAAATGTTTTTATAAAAAGTTTCATATTATTAAAAAAGAATAGAAATTGGTATTCTGTTAATTTTTATATGCGTAAACTTGGGTTTAGATTTGAATAAAAATTGGGGAATATGTAAATTTTAGTTTTTAAAACTGCGGCAGATCTATAGTTTTAAAAGTGGTTAAAAATTACGTCAAATTGGCGATAACTTTTGTTTTTCAAAAATAAATTTGAAAGTTATATAATTTTTTTTTTTTGGCATTTATACACATATCCAAATCGGTATACTTAATGCGCAGAATTTTTCATTATGGATTAAAAACTAGTTTTTGAAATATAATTTTTGGCCACTTTCAAAGCTATAGAGTTTCCAGAGTTTACATGCTGGTGTACCTTCCTCAAGATATTCACCAATTTTTATACAAACAACACTGATCAAAACTGCAATTTTTTTTTTTTGCAGAAATTCCAAAATAATAGTTAAAGAAATTGTGAAAAGTGAATTTATTTTATAAATGATAACAGAAAAATTAGTCAAGAACATATATTAAAAAATATAATATGGCAACGCTGATAGTCTAGCAAGGTATTAAAGTAGGCAATTTAACATTATTTTTTTATATTTTTATTAAAATGGAGCTAGAACTATAAAATATGCATCGTATAACACAAAAAATATACAACAATATTGTATAAAGTAAATTGCAGCCTAGAAGATGTATTTTAAAACCTTCATATTAAATTTTATATAAGTCGTGCATTTGTCGTTATTTGTCAGCTTTGTGGTCATGGTATAACGTGGAATTTTTCGTAAAAGTGTCTATTTTATGAAGAAATTCAGATAGCGTTATCATTATGCGGAAAACTCTTCCTATTATCAATTTTCCCTTAGTTAAATTTTGGTAAACTTAAGAGGAAATTTCTTGTTTTTCATAAAAGAGTTGGAAAACGTATTATGTTCTAACCTATTACGTAGCTTCACTAATTAATTAAAATCTAAAAAATAATTAAAACAAAAAGGTAAATAATATTTGTAAAATATATCAACTGTAGTAAAAACAAATATTATAGAGGTTTAAGCAAAAATATTTAAAATCTACTTTAATAAATATTATTATTTTTTTTAATTTATGGCAGAAAAAGTGAATTTTTGACGAGTATGCAAACTTAAAAGCAGGAATATTTTTTTTTTTATTTAAAATTGAATTACTCATATTAAAAAAATTTACCATGTTTCGCATGTTTCAATAAAGTATGACAATATTAAAAATTTTAGTTTCTGTGAAAATTAGTAGGATTGATAAATATATTTACCTATTTTTCCCCCCAAATTTGTATCATTTTTACAGAGAGATACTGATTCGGAAAAATTGTATTTTGTTTCATTTTGACTTGTTTAAAAAAAGTCTTTGGAAAGTTTCACATTTTTATGAAAAGCATCCAAATTTCCATATAAATTGAAAGAATATGAAAATCAAATCATAGAATTACTTAGATTTTTACTTTTACATTATTATGAATTTTACTGTAGAAACATTTAAAATCACCTTCATAAACATTTTATCAGATATATAAATGTAAACGAGTTAAGAAACAAACAATTTAAATGTTTACTAAAAAAGTCTATGAGCATTTATTTTATACTCAAATTTTGTTTATTATTTATTTTTCTAAAGACAAAACAAAACAAAAACCTTAAGAAATACAAATAAAAATTGAGTAAAAAAATACAAGACTTAAGACACATATTTTTTTATATCAAATCACTTAAAAAATGTAAACAATTTGTTCTTAACTAATGACATTTAAGACTGAAATATTTCAAAAACATTGTTTTACTCATTTCTGTACTTAATTGTTGTACTTTTTTAGACATTTTATTGCAGTTTTACATGCTTTTTGTTTGTAGTTCAAAAGCAAGAAAAAAATGCCAAGTTAATACCATCACCTTTTACGGTGTAATTGTCTATTTCCAATTGTAACTTAAAGTTATATTGACAAACTGTATATGTACATTTTACTTACTTGAAGAATATTGACTGATGGCAATTGAAACTAATAGGGTGAGCAGAAAACTACTCAATCAATATTCAGTTTAGAAGAAATCTTACTACTTATACATATTTCATCAATATTTTAAAATAATTTTTAAAGATGTTGGCAAACCCTATAGTTTTTATATTGTTATTAGAATTGCAACCTTTTTTTTTTGACTTTTTTTCTCTTGTGTTATTGATGTTCAGTACTAAATTTATTACGTTGTGTTTCTTAGCGGGGGTTTTTGTTATTCTGCCTTTATTTTAAATTTATTGTTTCATATTACATAAGAAAAAAAATTAACAAAAAATAAATATTTGAAGAAACCTCAAGAAAACCTAGACCAAGTGCTTATTAAGTTAGAACACAAAAGCTTAATAAACAATATTTATTACTGTTGTATGTCTGTATTTTTTTACAAATTCATACATTTATTTCCATACTTTGTGCTTTATGGCTTAAGTCACTCATTGTGGTCATAACTCATAGTTTATTATATGATTCTTTTCAAGTAAATCGTATATATTTTTTATTGTGGTTGCTTCTATTCTGAACAAGACGCCTTCATAATACACCACTATTTATTTTGCCGCAGTATAAAAAGTTTCCCTTTCATGGTTAGTTGAATATTGCTACGTAAAAATGATGAATAACTAGTTGCAACAATTACGCAAAATTTTTAGTGGAATCATATCTTATTGTCTGCAGTAAAATAAATTGAAAATAAAGATCACAGAGGTTATAACCAAGCACCCGAAAACTTTTTAATTTTATTTTTCAGTTATTATAAATATCTTTACTATTTAAAATATAGTTTCATTTGTTTAAAAAAATATATGAGGAATTTTTATTTTCAAATATAAATATCCATCATAATGAGAATTATAAATATCTTTCAAAAATAAATATCAATATGAAAAAATGCAAATGATTGTTTTTTTATTAATACTATTGTTTTTGTTACAAAAAAATATTTTCTACTACCCTAAAAGCAAAATAATACGCAAGTAGTTCGAATTCTTGTTATTTAAAGGAAAAATTTTACTGCCGCAATAATCTTATTCGTATCATCTATGGGGGAAAAAAGAAGATACTTCCAGATAATTTTCACTAGATAAATCCTGAAATAATATAATAAACAACACTTTTACATTTTGTAAAGCATGCGCACAAATCTTAATAAATCTTAACGAAAACTAAAACGCCCACATAAAATATCTATATTTTCGCAAAAAGCCAAACAGGTTTCTTCAATATTTTTTAATTTTTGAACAATTTTTGCACAACTGTAAAAATTTTGACTAAAAATAAAGGTATTTTTTTAATTTTTTTCAGATGATCTCAAAGGGATAACATCAATTTCTTGCGGAGGTGCTTATCACCTTACTGAAAACAGGTAATATTTTGAGGACAAAAATAATAAAAAATAAGATTTTATATATTTTTTCTTGTTAACTGAATAATTTTCATTAAGCTGAAAAAAACATAATATTAGAAAAATATTGCTTTGATGGTTTTCATCCAAATAATAAAAAGAAGATACTGCTTAAATTTCTTCTAGGACATATCTTTCAAATGCTTGTAGGATATTCTGTTTATTTGAATTTTGTATGTATTGTGCGAATATATTTTAGATATTGTTTTATTCAATGAAATTGTTGTTGTTTAGAATTTTTTCATCCGATGAAAAGAGTTAGAAATAGTTTTCAACTTTTGTAATAAATATCACAAATGATATTTATATTTTTTGTTTCGATCAAAATGGAAAAATAGAATTATTGGTATAAATAAAAAAAGTTATGATAAATTTTTCCTATTTCTAAAACACCGAAGATTGTTTTTCGATTGAAATAGAAATAGTTTTTTTAGCATTAAAATCTGGTCTTTGTTAAATTTTTTTTTCTTCATCTTATGAAAAAAGTTCAAAAAAATAATTTCAACACAAATGATTTTTTTTCCTTTTTTTTTCGATGGAAAATAAAAAATAATGATGAAAATAAAACAAAATCATAATGGATTTTTATTATTTTTTAAATAAAAAGTTTGTTTTTCAAATAAAATAAATTTGAAAATTTCTTCTCTTTAGTACTAAAATCGGATCCTTGATTATATCAAAATAACAAAGCCAATTTTAAATAAACAATTTCATAAAAGTTATTATTAGTTTTTATTTAACTCTATAACGCTATTTTCGTTGGTATATTTAAATTATAAAAGCAAATATCTTTAATAAAAAAACATTTAATATCATTTTAAATAGATAGAAACATACCTAAAAATATACTAACTAAATCTTATTAATAGCCACTATTTCAAATATAACTATAGACTCGTAAAAAATCATAAAATATTTAATTCATATCATACCTAGAAAAAAGCTTATATCATTTTAGTAATATTCAATAAAAACTATTTTAACTATGTAATTATGTATATAATACTCCAAGAAAAAATGTTTAATTCAATAATATTTATAAATTTTCTTTATGTTAAAAAACAATCATCACCACCATCATCTCGAGAGACGATTAAAATTTTGTTGCAGCTTGCTGAAAATGTACGCTCATGACGTTTCCGCATTTATTATGAGCAGATATGTTAAGTCACCATAAATTCATGATTTATTAAAAAACTATATATATACTTTTTTCTTCTTTTTCGCTTTTGTTGCTTTTTTTTATAACATGAATTTCTATTTATGGAAAATTGAAATTTTTTCAACAAATTATTTTCCATTAACATTTTATTATGTATGAACCGATACTCGTATAAGATTTAAAACGAAACAATGCTTATTTTCTATTTATTTTGGTTGAATAATATTTTCTTTGTATAATATTTTTGTTTAGTTTTCATAGAAACTACTCATCTTGAAAATATTATGTAAAATATTTTCAACAAAGTCGTGATGTAAAGCAAAAATTTTGTGGTTTGAGGAAAAATTATTTTTGTTGGTTTATCCAAAATCAATAGTTTTGTACTTGATGGCGTGGTAGAAAAACATTAAGTGGCATTACTGTTGCAAGAGTTGGAAATTTGGAAACATTATTGAAAAGTTTAAATTAGAAATCAGTTAGCAAATCCTTTTGCTTGAGAAATCCTAAAAGTGGTAATATATTACTTTCTAATAATACAATTATATATGAGGCAACATTATTTACTTTAAGAAGTGTTATCATATATTTTTGCTGTAGATACTGTGATTCATATATTGCATCTTTCTGTCGTTGTTGTTGCTTTATTCAATTTTTGGCTCTTACCACGTGATAATAACTAATTTCTTTTAAAAATGTATGCATGGTAATTTTGTGAGCTCCATTTGAATACAAATGGCCTAAAATTCCATGTATATATATATATATATATATATATATATATATATATATGTATATATGTAAGAAATATTAATAATTACTTTAAACATATTTGATAGGCAACAT
Organism: Protocalliphora azurea; assembly: GCA_932274085.1. NCBI lineage: Eukaryota > Metazoa > Arthropoda > Insecta > Diptera > Calliphoridae > Protocalliphora > Protocalliphora azurea. Next base: position 106,942,491 of record OW026523.1, on the reverse strand, counting down.
TTTACATGATAGGGAAATAGGAAACGTTTCTCCAATTTGTTAACAGTAACAGGTCAACAGTAAAACTATGCCGTAACCTTACGGGCAATCAATTAGACTCGTTAGAATCCATTTTGATGGAACCACACTACTTGCCAGGTGAATGAGTTGTATTGAGTCTGTAATGAGATAGAAATGTAGGGAAGAACAATGAGAACATAAATTAATTAGATCCATTCATAGCAGAGTCTACCCGGGCTAATTCGTCTGCCTGTTCATTACCATAGTAGTCCCTATGCGCAGGAACCCAGACTATAGTAATGTCATGCAGTCGACTTAGTCCAAGCAGTTCCTCTTTACACTGTCTGGCTTGAATATTTCTATCGCGAATTAGTTTACACGCTTCCTTGACCGCTAGTATAGTATACGATTGCCTCGTCAGGGAGTCTACATGAGTGTCTAATTTCAAGATCATTAGAGAAGACACCAGAGCCGAAACCGCAGTTAATCTTTGAGCCGCCAGTGTATATATTAGTTCCATATTGTTCAAGAAGATTTCCCCTTCTCCATTCACTCCTGGTGGGGAATAGGACTTTAATAGTATTTTCGAAGTCCATCTGGGGAATCATATAGTCGGTAAATTGATTGAATTGCGGGGGCATTAAACTTAATATCCTCGCGTGCCCATACGTTCTTGATCTCTAGCTTTCCGTTGCAGATAATCTTATCGCACTATTAACTGATGATTCTATTATGTATAGGTCTATAGGTGTTAGGTGCAATATAGTGTTCAGAGCTTCTGATGGACTAGTACGTAATGCACCTGCAATGCCTATGGAAGCGGATCTTTGTATCCTGTAAAGTTGATACACCACATATCTCTTACTAGTAGCGGTCCACCACACAAGAGATCCATATACAAGAATGGGCCGCACTATTGTAGTGTATACCCATTTTGTCAATTTTGCACTCAAACCCCATTTCACACTAAATATCTTTCTACAGGTATTATATACTACTGTAGCCTTACTAACCCTATGTTGAATGTTTAGCTTCCATGAAAGCTTGGAGTTCAAAATAATACCCAAGTACTTTGCATTGTCCAACAAGGTGAGTTCACAGTTTTCTAACCGTGGTAGTCTGAAGCTCGGAATCTTGGTCTTTGTGGTGAAAATTACCAGCTCTTGCCCGGATTCACTCCTAGTCCACATTCTTTGGCCCAGTCACTGAGTGTAGTCAGAGCAGTTGACATGATATCACTTATCACGTTCAGAAACAGTCCTGATACTAGTATCACCACATCGTCCGCGTAAGCCACGACTTTCACTCCCTTGTCTTCCAATTCGCACAGGATGGTATTAATGACAATAAGCCACAACAGCGGAGAAATCACACCTCCTTGTTAAGTTCCACGCATAACTTGTTTGGTCTTAACACTGTTGCCTAAATTCGCAATGACGAATCTTGTCTCTAGCATTAACACCGGCCAGTTGGTGATATAATCCTCAACTCGTAGTTCGTGCAGAGCTCTCTGTATCGCCATAGTCGCGACATTGTTAAAGGCGCCTTCTATGTCCAGAAAGGTAGACATAGAGTATTGTTTAAATTCAATGGATCGCTCGATGACCCTTACGACTCATGAAGAGCCGTCTCCATGGAGCGACCTTTAATGTAGGCATGTTGACTTCCTGAGAGTCGAGTTGTACCCTCTAGACGCTGCCTTATATGTAAATCAATGAGTCTCTCCAGAGTTTTCAGCTGAAAAGATGAGAGACTAATCGGACGGAAGTCCTTTGCACTCTCATGACTTCTTTTTCCGGTTTTTGGAATGAACAGTGCCTTCACTCTCCTCCAATTCCGGGGAACATAGTTGAGGGTTAGGCAGAGTTTAAATATTCTATGTAACCAGGGTATGATGTATACCTTTGCACTTTGTAGCATCCGTGGTGTAATACCATCAGGCCCTGCAGATTTGTGTGGAGAGAAGCTATCCATTGCCCATGAAATTTTCTCAACGGATATTATGTCATCCTCGATTCCTTGCGAGGATTTAATATGCCAGGAAAATGAGTATTAAGTAAAATGTCCAAAGATTCCGCCGACGATTCTGACTATGAGCCATCCATCCTTTTAATATAGGATGGATTATTATGATCGTTTACCAAAACCTTACTGAGTCTAGCAGATTCCTTGGTATTGTCGATAGATTCGCAGAAGCCTTTCCATGAGTCTCTTTTTGCGATCTTTATTGCTTTTTTATATTCTCTACGCTTATCGTGATACAACTGCCACGATTTTGTTCTCTAGCCAATATTGAAAGCATTGCGTGCCTCCTTGCGCAGCTTCGAGTTCCTTATTTCACCAGGGAGGGAAGCTCTTATTAGCCTTTATCATTGGACAGGATATATTGAAAGCTTTAACAATTTCCTTGCTTAATGTGCTCTCAATTTGGTCAAGACCCTCAGTCGTTGCTTCGACTGGAGGTATTTTTTTCAGTTTGTGCAGGAGAATCCCATTGAACTTAGTCCAGTTCGTTCGTCTTGGGTTTCTGAAAGTTGACGCTGTTTCTTTGCAGACGAGTCCAATTTCGAAAAGTATCCAGCAATGATCCAAAAAGGATTTCTCTTTGGATACTCTCTACCTATCAACTGATAAATTGGATCTGTCTTTCATAAGTGTAATGTCTAGCACCTCTTCCCATCCATTATGGTTCACCAAGCTCGGAAAAACGAATGTGGGGTCGTTGCCAGAGTTGCATATGGTCAAGTGGTTTGTATTAATGAAATCAAATAAACACTCACCTATGTCATTGATTTCAGTGCTACCCCATATTATATGCCTTGAGTTTGCATCACAGCTAAGAATAATGTCATCTTGAGCCTTTATAAGGGATTATCGTGTGCCATATAGCTGGAGGCGATCAGGAAACTCCTGTTTCGCACTAATTCGACCCTTGCGACTGTCAGGTCTGCTGAGCTATACTGTGAGCAAAGAAATATATTTATGTGTTTTTTAGCAATAAGACAAGATCTTGACTTGGGAGTTTGAAACCCAGGGTTCCTGAACTATAGAGTGTCTAGTTGATAAAAATTTTGTAAAAGACAAAAAAATGCTATATTTTGATCATGGAAAAAATTATATATTTTCTTGCAAAGTGTATGAAAACTATACGTTTTTATTTCTGAGTAAAATATTGAAAAGTTATTTTTTAACTATAGTTCATCTTAAAAAAGTTTTAGAAAAATTGTTTATGAAAATGCACTAAAAAATAGTAGACCAAATCCCATGGGAAAAAATATTAAAACATGTTTTCTATAAATAGCTCAAAATCAAAAAAAAAAAAAAATACTATATACCTGAAGCGAGCAGTAGTTCCGAAACGTGTTTTTAAATAACTCTGTAACTTGTAATTAGTTAAAGGTATCTGAATAAAATTTACATACTAAGAGCTAAAATATTTTTTATTTGACTTCCATTACCACAGATACCTGCTATAATTTTTATAAAATTATGAATAATAGTGATGCGGGTATAATATAAAAAGTTACGTTAATCTGAATTTGTAATTAAAAAAACACATTCTTGGGTTTTTTCCAAAAACGTGGTAATACTTTATTTTGTTTTTTTTTCTGGCCTGTATAGTTCTCATAATAGAAACCCTAATCATGTTCTTACGCTACATGCTAACGAACGTTAATCTGGAACTCTATATATCTAAAGATGGTACTACCTATAACACCAGCCTTGCTCAACGAAAAATGGGGAGATTCGTTTCTTTATCTAAATAGAGTTAGCTTATTACAATAAAATTTAAACTTAGGTAGTATTTTGAAAATTTATGAAACGACTATTAACAATACAAAAATAATAAAGGAAATGAAAACTAGGATGCAAATATTAATGTGAAAAGGTCTAAGTTGTTGATTACCTTTTCTGCTCTTAACCCGCCCATGACCTATGTTATTCCTTAAAATTTCCTGAATAACCCACCACAACCCCATCTTACTGATTCAAATGTTTCGCGAAAAGTAAAAAGTAATTATTTAAATGTCCATATTACAAACAAAATGTAATTTATTGAAACAAAGAAAACTTAGTTATTAAATAAAAATCAAATAATCTAATCATAGTTTACTATGTCACCAAACCAAAGTTTAATAAATTAATATAATAAATATAGTAAAATATTTAAGTTAAATTAGTGTAAGTTAATATAAGTTAAAGAGTAAAGTATAGATGCAACTTTCTAAATGAAACAAAAATACAAAAAAAAAAAAAATAATAATAAAAGAATGTATATATTAATCTATACGTGAACTAATAATAAGAAAAAGAGCTAACATTTTTCTTTCATTTAACGGTTTCTTGTATTTATTAACTGTATTAATTTATTTATTTATATTAATTTGTATCTCATTTCTAGGTGTGTATGTGCGTGTTTTTGCATGTTTGTGTGAAATGTGTATGTGTGTAATTGTGTATATTTGATTTTACATTATTTTTAGTTGTTTGGTAACTAAGGAAAAAAATTATTTAGGTAAGTATAATAACCAAAAATAAGTTATTTAAAATTATCAGATTTAAGCTACGTTAAGTTATGTAAAATTACATTTAAATATAGTAAGATATTTTAAGTTATGAAATGGTTAGTTCACAATATGTTTAGGTTACGTTACTTTTAAGTTTGATTAGTTCTACTTTAGGTAGATTTAAGATGGATAGTTTACTTTTAAGTTTGGAAAAGGTTACGTTAGGTTTAGGTTTGGAAACTTCTACGTTAGGTTTAAGATGAAAAGTTTACTTTAGGTAAGTTTAAGTGAGGATATTTTCACATTAGGTAAGTTTAAATGAGGATTCGTTTAAGTTGTCAAATTATTAAACTTCTTTATGTTGCCAGGAAACTTGCGTATTTTATTTTTATTTTTGAAAAATTGTTTTCTATACCGGATTATGTTGAAAGACTGGATTTCGTTGAGACTTCAGTACAATTTGACTGACTATTATTTCCCTTATAAATAGTAAAAAAAATCTTGGTGCAATGTTGAATCACCCTGAAAAGACCACAAATGCACTATCTTTCCCAAATTATTGTAATTGTACGTAGAACCTTATCTTTTGAGTCCCTAACAGAAAATACAAAAAAAAAACTATTTTGAACACATTCAATAAAATTATTATTTAAATACATTTTTTTTCTCTCTTTTACTTTATTGTTTCCAAATCTTTCTTTCCTCTATGTATAAATCCTCTAAATATTCACGGCTTTTCCTAATTATTTTGCTTTAAATTATTGTCTCCGTTTCCCTTGCAACTTTCTGTGTTTGAAAATTTTCAATGAATGAAATTTCCTACAAAATTTTCTAAACTAAATTTTAATGATAAGTATGAACGTAAAAAAAAATATTTTTTTTTTTTCATATAATTATAGAGACACAAAATATGTATATTTATATATATATATATATATATATATATATATATATACCCAAGGTGATCATCTTTGGAGATCTACCCACTAACCCTCTTCACCGTTAGGGATCTGCGCTCCTCTAAACCAACTCAATAGTACATCAGTTCTAGCCATCTCAACTTTATTATTATTTCCAAAAAAGAAACGTTTTGAAACCACTGTGCATGCTTACTATAATTAAAACATTCCCTTCTTTTTCAGGATTGCACAATTTGGGCTGAGTTGAAAATTTTTGGAAATAAAACTTCAAATAGATACAATAGTTTCAGTTTCTCCAAAACACAAATTTTTACAAAAATATGTCTTTAATTCCAAATGCACTCCAATTTTTTCAAACAAATTCTTTTGTCTAGCTGACGTAATTCTTAATTATATACAAAAAGCTTGAAGTAAATATCTTTCACAAAACCAAAAATATATAAATCCATCCAGCCGATTAGAGATTACAGATTTCTTTCCAAAAGTTTTCGTTTGTGCATTGAAAAGTGCACTTTTTATGTCAAAAATGTGTTACCTCCAACTGAAAATTCGCCATACAAAATTCATGCCATTCGTAAGAGAAACTGGAAGCGATTTTTTATTTTTTTCCCCTCACAATCTTGTTTCATTAAATTTTTTTTTACTGGGCCCTTAGGATGGTAAGGGTATAGTGGAGAATTTTAAAATACAATCTAGGTCGTGGCACTCAAAACCATAATGTTGGCTGCTTCCATTGTGTTTTACGTTGTATGTCGTTCAGTATTTTAAATACCACAGAGAGGGAACTATTTTCGGCTGGACATTTGAAGCTACATGCTCTGAGGCTATTCTTATATATACATTTCTTTTCATACAATACAAGGGAATCTTACAGCTCCCAAGTGGACATCTTGATTATTCTATTAACTGACTATCTTCAATACCTAAATAAACCTCTTGAAGCATGGACACGTATAAGGGAGAATAAAACCAATTTTTCAAAATGCGTTTTCTTTTTTTTTATAATATTGGTTTATTAGCCAAATTACCTTTATTAATAAAAAAATAATTTTAAAATCCATCAATGTGGTGGAAATATTTACTTTAAAGGCACGGTATTATGGAATTTTTATTATTATTATTATTATTATTATTATTTTATTTTAATTTTTGTTTGGATTTTTAAGTGTGTAAATTGAACACATTCTATTTTTAAAATGACACATAGAACCCAAAATATAAAGAAGAAAATACATATTTATGTAATATTTGCTCATGTCGCAAAATATTTTATTACCTTATTAGTTTTAATGCATCGAACTAAGAACAAGTAAAAGGGTATATATCCATCATTTAAATAACATAATAAGGTGATGTTTTGATCAAATTTTGTTAATAATTTCAGTAAATTTATTTGAATAGGAAACAAAAGTAAACAGCATATATTCGATAATCCAATCATTTGGTACCCTACACCATACCCTACAGCATTTTTAATATTTTCGGAGGACCGGTTGACATTGTCAATTATCGACCGGTGCTTAAAAAATTTAAAGGTTTAATTAATATTTCTATAAAAAAATATTATTTATTATGCGCTTGATTCCCGAGAGTAGACTTTATATGGAAACTATCATCAATTACGGATCGACTGTGATAAAAATTTGCCATAGGTTTTCTACCATTAAAAAATTTATTGTCAGCAAATGTTATTGTCAAGTTAGTATTCATATGAGACTTATATACTTTAAAGTAATTTTCGGCAAAGGATATGGTCAATTTGTTTTCCGATCTTCATGAAATTTGGTACACTGGTATATTTCATATTGTCCGAATTTTAAAGAAATCTTCATCAATGTGAAGCATTTCTAAACACCTATTACTATTAATATTCTATAAAATATCAGCTCTTATTCCAATTTAGGCTATTTTTCATCTGCAAAATTTGGCGTAATCTTAACCGAGATTTTATTGATGCTTTGCATACAGATCCTTAATAAATCTTACCAAAAATCGAAAAAAGGTAAAAACGATTAATTTTTTTAATTTCATAAAGTTTTTTTCGTTTCCTGTAATTTTTTTTATGGTTTATACGCACTTATACGTGACCATGCATCAATTATATGCTGTCTGAAATGAACTTTTTTTGAATGTTGAATTAATCATAACAAGCTCTTATTATATCTGCTTGAATAACTTTCTGTGATATTACAATAAATTCATTGGTCCTTAACTAAAATTATAAACAAGATTGTTTAAAAATGTATTTATTTATTACGATAGCTTACTTGTAATTAATTTAGCTTATTCTCAAACATAAATTATTTTTATAAATTAATTTTTAAAAATGTTATGCTTTAATTTGTTCCAATGGTTAAACCAGTAATTTAATACATCAATAAGCCAACATCTAATAGCCAATCAATTAAAAAAATAATCTAATAGGTTTTTTATTGCTTATGCTATTTAAACCCTGCAATTAAATAATGCCGCTTTATACGGAAGAAAAATGAAAAATCTAATTATTTTAACTACAGTCTTTATATATGATACATGAATATTTTGCTAAATACAAAAACTAATTACCCTTAATATTTTATTTTTATTTTATATATTTCCACAAATTAAACAACTTTTTATAGCATGGCAATACTGTTTTTAATTTTTAAATTTAAAATTATATAATATCATTCTTAGAGAATGAAAATATTATATAATTGTGCAAAATTTTATTTGCATTATTCATTATATTTTTGCATTTTAGAAACTTGTGTTCAATCAGTCTGTCGTTGACCAGGGTCATATTATATTGTGGACAAATGGTGAAACCAAAATTTTCAAAAGTGTAATTCTTTGCAATTTTTCGATCAGAAAATTTGAGCTTTTTACAGTATTACAAAATAAAGAATGAAGGTTTATTGCTCTTATAATTATAAATCGTTTGAAATATATCTCATTAATGTGGCAATCTTTGGGAGAAAAAACGTGTAAGACGTGCTTTTTCCGCTAGATAGACAGCGTAATTTGATCGTGTGATCAAAAAAGGTTTCAAAATTACATTTTAAAATCGTTGTGGCGCAATAAAATATTAATAATTAAAAACGATCTAAAATTTTGCGTACTTTATATTAGCATTTTTTGCAAGTAAAACTGTTCTGTTATATTTAAGTAAAAAATAGGTGTCAACAAAAATTTTCATAAAAAGTATTCATGACCTGAGGTCGCAGTGTATTTAATATTTCATAAGTCGTCGCTGTACAAACATGAAAATCAATTAAAAATTTTATTTTTATTTTTTTATTTTTTTTTTTTTTTTTTTTTTTGTAGTTAGATATGAAAAATATATCAGTGAATGCAATTAAAAAAATATCAAGAACCTATATATACTTTGTTTTTTACTCAATATTCTATAGGGACGTTAAAATAGAATTGTGGTCGCCATTATGTTCTCTATTATAAAACGTATCGAATAAAATGGAATTTTTAAAATATTTTTAAACTTTTGACCTTTTACTACCATAACATAAACGGTTTTTGATTGCCAGATATTAAAAATATATCAGAAAATATAATAAAATTAAAAAACAAAAAAATCTATACATATTTTGTTGATTAAAAACTTTTTTAATGAGATGTTAAAAAACCATATCGTATCACTTCTGATTTGTATTTTAGACATATTAATATAAATTATATACATATGGTAATTTTTTAAATATTGTTGAAAATAAAATATTTCATTTTCTTCCAACTTTTTGTCTTAAACTTTCATAACATTAACGAAAAGTTATTCTTGCGAACAGATTTATGTTTCATTACAGTTAGTTAATGTTAGTACAAAATAGCGTTAATGTGATAATTTTTTTTCGAATCCTAAAAGCAAACGAATTCCCCATATATTTGAAAAGTAATGCAACTTGCTAAGTAAATCAACATTTTTATGATAGCATACACTAAAAAAACTAATTTCAACGAATGAAATACGTTGAATGAAATTCGTTTACTTTTTGCGCAAAATTCAACGTACGAAATCGTTATTTCAAAGAAAATATTCATTGACATTCAATGTAATATTCAATGCACTTATAAAACAGTACATTGAAGTCTTTCGTTAAAGTTTTTGCGCAATAAAATAAATAAATTAGTTCTTTGATTCAACATATCAGTTCAGTGTCTAACAAAAAAACAAGTTCATTGAATTTAAAGAACTTGTACTTTGATTTAAAAGAACAAAAAGAAAAGAAATATAAAATATGGTATATAGTGTTGCCAGTTTAGTATTTTTAAGGCGAAATTTAGCCTTTTAGCCAGAAAATTTTCGTTTTAGCTGCTAGCTTTTTTTTCTAGCCTTTTGGGATTTTTAAAATTTCCTTAAAAAGGCTAAAATGTACTATCTCAACAACGGCAAAATATATATATATATTTTTTTTTTGCTATTAATAATTTTATTTTTAAAGAATCATTCATTTAAGTAATTTTGTATATTTATTCATAAACAAATTGAGATTGTTTATATTTAACAAAAAATTTTGCTTACGGTATTTTATTCTCAAAATCGAAAATAACCTAACTAATTTCATGGACTTACTAACGGAATTATTATAATTATATCTTAACATACTTCGTTAACCATTGAAACTACGAATAAAACTAAAAAAATATATATTGCAATAATAGCAAAAATCTCTCAAAAATTTGGAAATTCTTAATCAAAAAGAAATTATAGTTTAAAAATTACGAAAAATCATTTCGAAACATTGTGTCTTTTTCGTATGAAATATAAGCCAAATTTGTATGGGAATTTTTTGGGTGATTTTTCATTGGGTCGCTTTGCTAGCAGCCATTTTATGTTTTATTTATTGATTACAATATCTTAAAAAAAATTTCAAAAATAAAAGAGAACGAACAAAAATAAATTCAGAATTTAAAAAATATACGAAAAAATTTTTTTTGCCTTATTCTTCGGGGTACTTAGCCTTTTCTAACATTTTTAAAATTCAATTTAGCCTCTTTCTTTCTCATCTCCTGGCAACAATGTTGGTATACATAAAACAGTTATTCAACGTACAATTCGTTAATACAAAGTATTTGTACTTTAATTTAAGAAAGAAGAAGCCTTACTCAACGAACAAGTATTTTGAGTCAAGGAAATAGTGAACTTAAACTTAAATGAAAACAACCCAGTTTGTACTCATCGCTTAACAAGGAATTTCGTAAAAGTATTTTGTAAGTAATAAAAATATATACATGCATATATGTATCTTCAGACAGGAGACCTCGAGCACCTGTAATTAGTACACTGAGTTAAAATAATTACTTAAAAGCAGGAATTTGGAACACATGCAGGATTTCTAAAAATGTATTTTATTTATTTATTAATTAATAAATTAATTAATTTATTTATTTTATTTATTTTATTTATTTATTTTACTTATTTTACTTATTTTACTTATATTTATGTAGATGTAACAATTACGGCACAGAAACGTGTTACTGGCCTCAAGGATGAGGTTTTCAAAAAATATTTTGAATACAAAAACCAATAGGTTTTAATTTCATACTCATCAAAAAATATATTACACACTGACAGATTTATAGGTCGCCGGAACATTTCATGAAAATATGGGAGCATCTACAAGCAGAAAATAATGTCAAAGATAAACAAATTGGATGAACCTCTTAGCAATTAATTTCAGTTGTTAACTAATAATTAACAAATCATTTAATATATATGGTTATTTGAAAGTTCACGATGTCTAAACCCTTTATTTTTGGTGTTGGTACCATGGCCACGAATGATGTTTTTTAATTATTTAATAATTTATTTTAATAAGTATATTTACAGCATCTACATTAATTATATATAGAGAAATTTCTTATTTTTTACCTATATTAACTGAATGTAATATAATTTAAATAATTTAATTTTAAGTAAAAGTAATATCAAAAATATAGACAGCATTCTTACTGTGGAACATTTTCAACGTATAGTTTCATTGGTTCAATACGCAAGTTCATGTATATTATGTTGCAGGTTCTAGAAGTCAACGAGACCGTTCATTGTTACTGTGTTAAAAATTTCAGCGTATAATTTTATTCAGACAACGTATAGATTCATTAAAATCAAGGTACTGGTTTTTTAATTTGACTTTTACGTTGTTCGTTGATTTTCAAGAATGCAAAAGTGTTAATGTATGGCAATATTTTGTTTCAGTGTACCTATATGTTAGGTCAAACTTAGTGTAAAAATTCGTTGAATAAACAACCATCTTCATTGTATTTATGTATCTTATGTGTAGTTACCACATATTAAAGCTTGATTAAATGTTTTCAGGAAAAATATACCTATGGACCATTATCAAAAATTTTTAATTTTAGGCCTTAAAACAAAGAACTATTTTTTGTGGCACACCTAAATTCATTTGTAAAAATATAAAGTGACTCGAATATATGTAGAGTTAATCATTTCGTTCAGGGGCACGATAGTTTTAGCGATTTTAAATTTAACATATAAAAATATTTACAAAGTAGAAGCTTATACATAATTCTGATAAAAATTACTCGCAATATTACTAAGCATTGACGACATTAGAGTAACATATTTTAGGGTTTCCTAGTAAAATTAAAAAAAAATGTTCTTTATACTAAACACCGCGATTTTTAAAAAACTTGCGAAAAATGTGGTTTGAATCTAAGTTATTTCCTCATACACCATATATAGTTTATTAGAGTTTATCACAAAGAAATGTAACCAAATATTGTGGTCCTTTTTTAAACCTAGTAATTTTTTTTCGGTCAATAAAATTTATATTTTTTGAAATTTTTCTGATTTCCGTTAAGTATTACCGACGCCACCTAATTATGCCTATTATAGGCTATGTACCTTAGCATAAGTGTTCGGTTTCAGCTGTCAACAACACTTGACTTAGATGTTCCGATCAATTATTTATTTATTTATTTATTTATTAGACTGCACCAAAATTTACCGACTTTTGAATTTTAACTCCAATAAATATCTAATATATATCATTAACCCGCCCCGCATCTATTCTGAAGTTTGTATGGTGCGTGTATATGGGGAAATATGGCATTTTTGCAGTTTTAGACAAAAAAATTGCTATTAAATAATTTACTTTATAACAAAATGTTAAAAAAAATCGTAATCTGCACATAATTATCTAACAATCAAAATATAAAAAGAAAAAAAATCAGTGAACAAATTTTAAAGTTATTACGAATTCCCCAGACCATTAATGTGTTTTTGACTCTTGTGTGCAATGTAAAAAAGTTTAATTAAAAAAAAAAAAAAAATTGAATGAAATACTATTTTCAGTTAATTCAAACCAATTTCCATGCTTGGTTAAAAAATATTGATTTTGTTATGACTGTTTCAAAACTCCAATTTCAAACTTTAAAAGAAATTATTAAAAAAGTTTCAAAAACTATGCAGGTTTATAAACAACATATATATATATATATATATATATATATATATATATATATATATATATATCCAAGATTTGTATAAACTGCAATTTGCTATATAAGAATAGAAAATCCAAAAATGCAATTTTTGCATAATTTTCAGAAAGTCAAAAATAAGTGTTTCAAAATTTAAAAATTTTTGAGGGGCGTCCAAAAAACATAAAAATTTAAAAAATTAAAAAATTTTGTCATCAAATTCAAGTACACTGTATTTAATTGTTGAAAGTCTGCGCAATAACAAGGAAGGTGTAGAATTTATCCGCAAAGTCCGGTTAATATATCTATATGATTAAATGCGATTAAAAAGTATAAATTTGCGGAAAAAATGTAGAAAAATTAAAATTATAAAGTGATAACTATGATCACCAAATGATAACTATGGTAACAAAGATTTTGCGCTCTATTAGTTTCAAGTCTTGTGAGTTCAGATCTGGAACCCGTTAGTTTTAAATAGCATTATAACTTATTAGAGATTAAATTCAATTTTAGCCAGGTTAACAATTTTTGATAATGGCCTATATATAAACTAAATTTTATTAATTTATGAAAATTTTCATTACTGAACCGTGTTGCAATAAATGAGTATAATTGCCGTAATTATATGGTTATAAATTATGAAATATATGTGTAAATACATTTTCATTTTTTTAGATTTTGGAGGCATAATAACTGGTTTGTGTGTTTAAATATTCTTTAAAAATACTTTACAGTGATAAGCTGCAAGTTGCAAAACAATTTTGTTAGAAGAACAAATTCAGCAAGAATATAAAATATAATAAATTGTTCTTTAAAACAGATTGCATGACTGTCTATCAATGCTAAAGAACTATTTTTAAATGTTTAGTAGAATTTTCTTAAACAATTTAAATAAATATTTAGCGAAGAAAAAAATATAACAGATGATCTAATACGACCATATGGTACACTAAACTGAAGAAATAAGATTTTGCAACGATATATAAAATAAAAATATTAATGTAGTTGATATAGCCTTCTTATCTATAGGCTATTTAATTATAAAATTTATAAATTTTAATTACTTTTAATTAATACTCATTATAATTTTTAATAATTATTCAAACATGTTACAAACAATAAGACAAACTTTATGTAAACCTCACGCGCCTTAAGCTGTCATCTACAGAGAAAAAAAGGTTCGCCACGAAAACAATTTGTTTTTAAATATCTGTTATTTAATTTAAAATGAAAGGTGTTTAGTTTGACACCCATTGTGAAAACATGTGTCATGGATTTTTTTTTCAATTATTTTTAAGACCAAGAGTGTGTATGCATAGTTTATTATCAAGAATTTTCCTATAAGTTTATAATTTATTGTTGCTTTTATTATTTATCTATAATTTTTGTACCCTTTAATTACCATGTAAGCATTTTAATCTTTCGCTCATTTTATATCTATTGTTTATTTTTTCACCTCTATCATTTTTTTAAATATCGTAGCCACGTTTTTACTGAAATTTATATTTGGTGACTTATATTTACTGTCAACGGATTTACGACACCCACATATTAAATAATACCAAGAAATATTAAAATCAAATTCAAAATAATTGTAAATTCTGTAATAGTTACAAATAATTTAGGATATGGGTTGAAGAAAGAATAAAATATTAGTAAAATGATGAAATTATTTTGGTTTCTAAAAGACGTGAAATATTTATTTCGAACTTGCTGGTTACTTCGCTATTCCAGTTAACTAAATTGAAGTTTAAATTGAAAGTCTGGATAACTTAGCATATCTTACAACTAAAAAATTAATTGCGTTCTATATACAAATATGTATATAAAGCTAAAAAATTCTTCATGAAGAAATATCTTACTCTACCGTAAACTATAATTAAACTACTCTATAATTTGTAACCTAAATCACTCAAAATTTCAAACTTTTCTTTGCATTTCTATAACAATAGAAATGTAAATATCTTCATCTAATTCATCTACTACAAGCACACGAAATTAAAAAAAAAGAAAAAAACATCCAACATGTTTGACGTTATTAAAATATCAGATGCTAAGTTAGGATCACAATAACCTAAACTATTCAACTGCCTCAAATGAGAGCAAATAGTCTAGTTTCTTTGTTATTTTCCATACTTGCGTAGGATACTTATAAGAAAGTATTAAAAATGAATAGATATTAAAGTATAACATCAACAAGTCGCTTACAGGATTTGTTACGGTTGTTTTGAAAAGACAATAAAGATCTCTATCTACAGTTCAACAAAATAATTTGTCTTAGAAACACCCATACACTAGTAATGGTATACACAATAAAAAAATAAATAAATGCCATTTCAAATAGTATTTAATATACTTGCAAGTTTATATGTTTTTATCTACCATTTGAGGCACGAGACTATTAAAAGTAATAAAATATTTATTAAAATTATTATGGTAGTAAGTGGACTATGTGATACCCTACCTAATATTTATTCCCTATGCCAACATTGGTGGGGAGGGCATTAAGCATATGTGCTGATATTTGTAACAATAGAAAATTTTGTTATACGACTCATCAGCTTAGAATCAATTTTTAAATCGAATAAACGATGTCGTTAGTCTGTCCATAGCTCCTCTAAACCGCTCTTCCGAAAACCGTTTTAAATTGCATAAATCCCTTACTAATGTTAGTACAAAGTTAATTTTCGTCACGAATTTTAACATAATATAATACAAACGTAAGTTTTATAATACAAATTTAAGAAAAAGATAGAAACATTTACTTATGAAGATTTTAAGAAAAATATAACATCTCAAAAAAGAGAGCTTAATTTTTTACCTTGTCACATTTCTACTATATAGAAAAAATTTCATTACATTTGATAATGTAGGATATTTGACAGCGTTCGCTTACTACTTTTGAACAATTGGAAATTATTTCGACTGATTACCTAAAAATTTTATTATTCGTACAGTATACAATTTTAAAAACTATATCTCTTTTTTTAATATTTTTTATTTTATACTTTGTTTGAGAATAATTTTTATTAGCATTTTTTAACGTCATGTAAAAAATATTCATAAATTTTAGCGAATAGTGGAAGAAAATATAGCATATTTGATATAAAATTTGCTCGAAAGAAAAATACGGAAATAACTTAATGGGCTAGGCATCTTCTTGTCTATAAAACTGTTCTATTGTCTTGAAAAAATTGGAACAATTACTAGGGGAAACTGGGGTATTGTGGTGTATTGGATAATTAAAAAAATTTTAATTTTTTCGCGTATTTTGATTTTTTCCTTTTGCAAAAAAAGACATATTATTACATATACATATGTTTCACAGAAATATATAATTGACCGTAGATCCCACGAAAACCCTCCTCACATATAATAAAAACTCATGGTCTAGGTTCGGATCCGATCGACAACATATTGGTTAATAGTTTTTTTTTAATACATTTGCTGAAATTATTTAGCAAAATCACATCAAAATATCATCATATTAGATTATTTAAATTATGGATATACGCCAATTTACCTGTTCTTACTTTGATATATTAAAACTCACAAGATAATATTTTTTTTTTTTTTTCAATATGAGCAAATGTGACATAAATCTTAAGTGTTTTCTTCACATTTTGAAGTTTATGTATCAGACCAATACTTGATTGTACTCTATTTATACAAAAATACCTAAAAGAGAAAATTAGTTTGAAAAATAAAACTTCCATAAAATCCTTTCTTTAAAGTAATTTTTCGACAAAGTTGGCAGATTTTTAAAATTATTTTTGTATCAATAGTTGTAAAGCAATCACGCAGAGAAAAAATATAGTTGTAGTGACAATAATGTAGAAGCAATATATTATAATTGGAACATATAATAGCAGCGAAAAATATAATAATCAGTAATAAAAAAGTAATAAAATAAAAAGTAATAAAAATAAAAAGTAATAAAAAGTAATAATTGTAATGATTTCATTTTGTCATATTGTGTCCGATTTTGTGGTTTGTTTTTTCATCTTATGATTCTAGTCTTACATATAATTGAACAGTCTTACTACATCGTTATCCCATTCTATCAGATTATAATTTGATATTATTATATTACTATTCTATCTTATTATTTTATTATACCACATTGTCATACTATGATTCCATTTTATCATATTATTACCCATGTTATAATATAGTTATCCAATCTTGTCTTATTCTATTATTTAATTTTGTTATATTATTATTCCATGTTATCATATATTAAAATAAAACACATCAATAAAAGCTTAGTATTTTTATAAATTTTTTATTGAAAATGAAAAAAAAAAAACATTAAAAATAAAACATATTTAAAAAAAAAAGTACTGAAATTTTCCACTAAGTTTGTGCAAAGGATAAGAATTATAATTATTTGAAAGATTTCATTGTCATGGAAACAATAATATTAATATGGCTTAAATACAGAATATGGTTTAAGAACAAGGAAAAAGACTGCAAATATTTGATGGATGTAGATCTAATGATATTTTTCATATTAAAAAAATGTTGTTTCTGGTAAAAATATTTAAAAACATATAATCTTTACAGACAATCATTTAATAATTTTAATTGAGTGTAAACATTAAATGACACAATTTAAACAAAAAAATATTGTTATCATGAATACAAAGTTATTAAAATTCAAGAAAATTAACAACACGTAGAGAAAAATATAGTTGTAATGATCATAATGTAAGAACAATATATTATGATTAGAACATATAATCACAGCAATAAATAGAAATGATTAAAAGTAATAATTATTCTGATTTCACTTTGTCATATTGTATCCGATTTTATCTTACATATAATTGAACAATCTTATGATATTACTATACTACATTGTTATATTATAATTGCATTTTATCATATTATTACCTTATGTTATCATATAGTTATCCAATTTTATTTTACTATTATTTCATTTTGTCATATTATTATTTCATCATATCATATATTGCTTTAATCACACCGAGTATAACCAAACATTATCTATTTATATTTACTCATATATAAACTAAATCAGAAGTATATTTATTGGTGTCGGAAAACATATATTAGAAAATATATATATATTTAAAAAGAAACAAGTAGTAAAGTTTTCCATTAAATTTGTGAAAAGGATAAGAAATTATATTTATTTGTAACATTTTATTGTTATAGAAATAATAATATTAATATGGTTTAAAAACCATATTAATAAATGCAACCATTTAATGATTGTAGAAGTAATGATGTGTTTCATATTAAGAAAATTTTTTTTCTGGTAAAAATATTCAAAAACATGTAATTTTTGCAGTCAATCATATTAAAATTATTATTGAGTGTAAACAATAAATAACAAAATTAAATCAAAATCATTGTTATCATAAACACAGAGTTATTAAAATTCAATAAAATTAAAAATGAGAATATAATATTGTTGTAGTGATAATGCTGTAACCAAGTTTTTCTCTACTTGATATTTTGCAAAAACACATTTTGAAAAATTAGGTTTAAACGCCGTTATCCGCGTTCATGCTTCGTACGATAAACCAAAAATTTTCAATTTCTTACTTTTAGAAGTTACAAACTCTTAAACAGTTCTAAAAATCCCTTTAAATATCACTACATAATTTACGTTAAAAAAATTATTGCAATTTCCCTTACATACAAATTGTGCTTTTATGCTTAAACATTTTTAAACGATTTGCTGTTATTGTAACAAATTATAATAACAAAAATAATATGCAAGTATTTAATAATGTCACACCTCAATAAATGTCATTAAAAGTATAAAAATAACAACAAATATTTTGAAAAGATAACAGCTTTAATAAAGAAGTTAAATGATTTCAAATAATACAAATGATAGGGAAAGGGGATTTCTGCCACAAGTTATACAACGATTTTAAAAACAAATTAAAATAAATTAATCTTTGTATTTTTTGCAACAAATAATAAAGACATTTATTTAAAATTTTAATTTTTTAAATTTAAAAACAAAGAATCAAAATAAAATATTCATCATTACTTATCAATATATGTATATATCAATATTATTAAGTAACCAAGTATTCAAACAGACTGGTCATTTTAATGTTTTATATTGATTTGCTGTCATTTATTAGCATACAAATTACTTATTAAATTGTTTGCTCTTATATATTCACATAATCAAAGACACCACGCCCTCACCTACACTGTCTTGTAGTCTGTGTGCATGTCCGTCTTATTTGTACGCTAGCTTGTTTGTCTTGCAGTCTATGACACATTATGATAGATAACTAAATATTACAGTTATTATCCTCTGGCTAAAGCTGTACTAAACGGTTTATTTACAGCAATTGTGGCAACGAGCAATACTATTTCTTTTTTAACGGTTTCTTGTTAGTCATGGTCATTGTCCGGTTAAGTTCTTTGTCTGAGACTTTATGTCTTTAGCAACACGAGTTCATAAGCATATGAGCATGAGCAATTTTGTTTTGTTTTTTATCCGTTTTTCCATAACTTCTTTAATCATTTGGTATTTGAGTCGACAACACTTTGAATATTATGTAAGAGTAGAATGTTGTTTGTGTCTTTTATATATAGAATTTTTTATTAAGTAAAGAGCAACAAAAAAAGGTTTATGTAATAGTACTAATTGTATAAAGGTAAATATTATTTACTTTTTTATAATTTTAGTATTGCACAGTGGTATTTTAATATCTCATTAGACGCGGATATTTTATTTGGATGTATTTTTAAAAATTAAGATTTAAGTAGAAGTAAATAAATATTAGCATCGATGTCGGTTTAGTACTAATTCTGGAGGTTAATTATCAAAACGATTTGAAGGAAATATTTACGACTTTTTTCATCATTGCTAGTCAGTATTCAAATACTCTTTTCCATTGTTATCTTTTTCGTTTAACGATATTCAGAAGGAGCGATGTTCATTAGAATTAAAAATTAATAACCGCACAAAAAATGTGGGGTATAGGTGTTTAATATATATTTTTCACTTTACTTCTATCATAGTTTTAATTAATCCTAAATTTGTCTTTTTTTATACATCCAATAACATTATATGCTGGCCGTAAAATAGAGTAAAACGAGAAAGTGATTCAACGATGCGTATTGATGAGATGAATTTTACGGTACTGTGGAAAATAACAATCTTGTCTTCGTCCTTCAATGCAATCATAAAAAATAATTTATATATATATATATATATATATATATATATATATGTACATATGTAATATTGAAGAATACTCTGAAGAACTTGGTAGCTGATAAAAAAAAACAGGCTGAATGGAGTGAATGCCGTAAAAAAGTTTGTGTGGTGCGCAACAGTATGTACTAATGATTTAAAAATCGGCATCAATACTGTTTCGTCTTCACTTTTTCATGTATGACTTTTTTCAATATCGAGCTCCTTCCTAAACTTACTCGACAAAAAAAGCAGATAAAGATATGGATGAATAACAAAAGAACAATGTCGGAGTAGGTGAACTTAAAAAAATGTATAATTAAAAATTTTCCAATAAAAAAATAATATAAAACAATGATCTTTGTACAAAATATACGTTAAGAAACTAAAAACAAAAGAAATATAAAAAAATCGAATTAATATATTTTTTTCAATTAAAACTTTAATCATTTACTTGATTGATTTGATTAAAATATTAATTTTATTTTCATTTAACTTTTTGATTTATACAATTAACACATTGTTTAAAATTTCAAATAATTTTTTTTGTTAAAATTCTAAAAGTGTTTTATTGGAAATAAAATCTTTATTTTCCAGTTTTTACAATTTTTATTAATTAATATAATCACTTTGGTGAGAGGTGCAAATTCAAATATTTTTTCTATTGAATAACTGAACGAAGTTTCATTTCTTCTACGTACAATTGCAGAAGGCCGATATGTTAAGTTATTTGCAATCACAATAACCCATTGCCACTAATGAACGTACCCACGTTAATTTTAAATAATGGAGGATATACGAGAGACATCTTTCGATAAGTATGAGGTAAGTGTTATTACATCTCTCGACAGCGCAGATATCTGCATTCTTTTCATTTTTTATTACAGCTGCGAAATATTCAAAGTTCATCTATGAAAACGCTCGTTGGCAGCGCTACCAGAAATTTTGGATAAAAAATCATCATTTTAGCAAAGAAAAATCTTAATTTTCCTTTAAAAGTCATCAAACTTATTAGGTAATTGGATTAATTCCTATCATTTTACATTAGATTACGCTAAAAACATTTATACCAAGCGGTTTATCTTGATAACTATGTTACGTTAAAATACTGTTAATAGGCATTCTTATATATGTGGTGAGTTTCGTTCTAAAAAAGTTTAATTTTATTATTATATTTTAAAGAAAACCGCTGCGAAAATTCATCGTATATTAGTGGGAGTTTACGAGGATCATTCTTTAGCCGAGGCAATTTCGAAGGCCAACAGAAAAATTTTAAAAATGAAGAATTGGAGCCTTTAAACGATCAGTAGCCATACTAAACGTAAGAAATCCTTTGAAATCGTTGAGAATAGAGCAAATAATAATTTCCGGACATTTAAAAACTTTTGGGTTCATCCAAAGATATGAAAATTGGATGCCAATTCAGACAAAAAAAAAAAAATGTCGCTCCGGCATAAAATTTTTACGAATGGTAACAATTGGATCCATTATGAGAATTTAAGGTGCAAAAAATATGTAAAACCCGTATATAAAGTCTCGGCAATGAGAAAAAACGAAAACAATGCCAGATATCTCTGTCACCAAAGTTTTGCTATTAAAGTAAAATATGTATGTTTTGCAGATCAGTATTGAGGTAAAAGCGCTCAAGAAGTCGAATGGTTAATTTCGCTGATTTGAGTGAATAATTCAATTGAACTAGTTCGGTCATAAACTACACAACTCTAATTGAAACGATCAGGGAAGATCGAACACAATTGTTTCATTTGAAGTGACCATTTAACGAAAAGCGGACAGAGTATAGCACCAGACACGAGAAAAAAATATCATGATAGTACTCAGGATTACGTTGAACGATCACTTAAATACCAAGGCTTTAAGATATTTGCCCTATTCGCTGAGAGCCCAGATATAAAAATACGAAGTTTATTTGGGATGAAATCCTGTGCAAGGGTCCTTATACATACTTATAAGTCAACTTTGGCTAAAATGTAACAAAAACAAATATATATAAATTCACAGTTTTAAATTCCTATACAACATACCAAATTCAAGAACATTGGGCTCGCACGTTGCATAAAAATAATAAAAGCGTAACAAGGAGCAATGTATGAGGTTAGATCATATTCATTCTATTGCACATTAAAATTATACAAAATTGAAACCCTTATACGTAATCTAGTACCGTTAGCACTTGATGATCGGTTTAGCAGACTTCGGTCATTTGATATTATTATTTCAGCACTCTCTCTCTGTCTCTTCAAACATAACACAAAAACATATGGATTAGCAAAGAATTTTATCACACTCTGTTTTTGTGTACATAATTAATATTGCTGGGAAATATTTTTTTAAGATTTGCCCTGGGATCAAAAATGATCATGTAGCATCCTGTTCCAATCATCTTAGAAAATTGAAATATTTTCTTAATTTTATATATATTTAAATGTAGCTTGCAAGAAATAATTTTGGACCACCCAATAGTACATATTTTAAAATTAGTTGTATGAATTTTAATTAAAATCTCAGAAATTATTGCAAGTGTTTAAAAAAATTGGCTTATGTAATTAAAACAAAAATCCTCAAAAGTATGAAAAAATCACCATTCTGGTAACACTGTTTATTAGTCTGTATCTTCTAGTAAGATCAAGAACAATACAAGAATTTACTTATAAAATATCTGATGCCTTGCCTTCTAGAACTTCATACTTCACTTCTTTTAGAAGGAGAGTTTGAACGTGCATTTTTAATAAATTTTGTTTTCAGCAACAATAAATTGATACCAAAAAATACTTTTTGCTTTAAGAAACACCAAAACTATTCAAAAGCCTTTACAAAAAAAATATCAATATCAAAATAAATAACTTATCTCAAATTTTCAATTTTTTCAGGAGAGCTAAAAACTGTTTAAAAAAATAACAATTTCTGTAGAAACGTAAATTTTTCATCAAATTGTTTTATCTCGAATTAAGCTGTTTTATCAAAAGTCCACAGATATGTTTTTAAAACCGAATTATTTTATTTTATTTTATTTTGTTTCATTTTTTTCAGTCTTAAATAGTTTACAGTAATTTAAAATAATAAATTTTTACTTTATATAAATAGAAACATAATTTATAAAAAAGTGTAGGGGACCTGTTGAAGGCCTGCTGACAGTTTTTATTGAAGAGATCTTTTAGAAAAGCTGTATCGGGTAGTGAATATGTAATGCGGTGAAAAGCTCTGAAAAAGTCCTTCTAAAAGGCCTCTTTACCCCTTCTTTTTACAGCTGGATAAAATTTTTTTTTTATCATTATATAGTGAGCAGACCTTTGTTAGATAATTAAAATAAATCACAATTAACTGATTTCAATTAAATTTAAATTAAGAGACGTTACATTCTGGAAGCTTGTAATACGCTACATACTAGAGAATTCTAAAATCGTTATTTTAAACTTACAGAATTAATTTTTGTAACAATACCTTGCCTGAGTTGCTTGCCTGAAAGCAATCGCCCAACGCAACAAAATTCTAAACCAATTGAGAGGGGTGTCAAAAGTTTGGAAACTCAATTTCAACACTTAAATATAAATGTTGGTGAATGCAACTTCTTTTCTCTCATGTTCCACTGTTCTTTTTAAAGCTCGTTCTTAGCAACAATTGGTTTTACTTTTCTTTTCATTTGCAAAAAAAAAAATAAATAAATAAATTGATATTAATTTTATTTGCTAAAGAGTTATTAAAATATAATATTCATATTGCATTAGATATTGCATAACATAGTAAGAAATATAACACTTTCAACGAAAAGCCATTAAAATATAATAAATATTGAAATAGCAAAATTAATTGTTATAATAATTTGCAATTACACAAGAGCCACAAATGAATCACATATTAAGGAAATACTAAATTGTAATTAAAAATACTTACTACATTAAATTGCAATTAATATAGTTATAAACAAAAAATCAACACAACTAAACTTGTTTGTTTTTGCAGAAATGATTACTAGTATTGCGAGAATAAAATTTCAAAATCGACTAGTTTAACCAACTTTAGCTAGATTTATTTAGAATCTTCTTTTTTTTAATTTGAAAAAAATAATAGAAATCTTGCTCGTTTCCAAATCCCTCAAATAGGCTTATGATTTTGAAATTTATTTTGATATTAATATATTAAGAATTTTGCAATATCATTAATTAGCCATCAAGCTTTTAGTCTGTCATGACCAGTGTTGATATTTTACAGTTAAAACTTTTTTATTATGCTGAGTTAAATTTAATTACCAGCTTTTAAAATTAGCTTCAATATGAATCATATTGCATATATTTGTTTCTAGTTTGAAATAGTATGTTTCTATAAATTAAATCTTATTGAATTAAAATCTAAACTTTATTATTTTTTGATGATGAGAATTTGCGTAATATTTGTAACAATCTAAAGACGTCTTATACTAACTAATGTAGTTTGTGTGTGCATTTAAATATTTGAACACCAGTAGTTAAACTTGTACACATGTCATCAGTAATTTTGCGCTTTTGGTGATTAAAACAATCTTGTTTATTTGCGAAGATCAGCCTCGTCGACATAGCCATCATCATCGTCGTCAAAATCGTTTACATTACAATCATTTAAATGGCATGATCTTAATGTTGGTAATTTAATTTAGTTTCATTTTGAAGTGCATGTGGGTAAAAAGATGCCATATTTTATTTTATTTTTTTTTTTTCCAAAAGAATTAAAAAAATATTAAAAGCTGCAATTTTTCTCATTAATAAAGTATATATACATATATAATTTTTTTAATAAAATGTCTTTGTTTAGGTTTCAACGAAACCAAAATGGATAAGATACCAGGAATGCTGATGAAGTATGTAGCGGCACAGAAAATACGTATTAGATTCTGCTGGTGTCTAATTATAGTCCACAAACTCTGATTTGGTACTGCCGAACAGAGAAAAAAAAAGGCAATTTACGATTGCAAATTTGTTTATAGTCCTTCGAACCGGATGTCGGCTTAAGACAAATTGCATCTAGTGCAAGGCGGTCGCCATGTTTAGGTTTCAACGAAATCAAAATGGATAAGATACCAAGAACGCTGATGAAGTGTGTAGCGGTACAAAAAATACCTATTACATTCTGTTGGTTTCTAATTATAGTCCAAAAACTCTGCTTCGGTACTGCCGAACAGAGACAAAAAGGCAATTTACGATTGCAAACTTGTTTATGGTCCTTCAAACCGGATGTCGGCTTAAGACATTACTGTAACTACATCCGTAACGGCGTTTACGAAGCTAGGTTCAGTCTCTCTTTTACTTTAGAGCGAGTCCCTCAAAATTGCATCCAGTGCAAGGCGGTCGCCATGTTTAGGTTTCTACGAAACCAAAATGGATAAGACACAAGGAATGGTAATGAAGTATGTAGCGGTACAGAAAATATGTATTACATTCTGCTGGTGTCTAATTATAGTCCACAAACTCTGCTTTGATACTGCCAAACAGAGACAACAAGGCAATTCGCGATTGCATACTTGTTTAGTCTTGCTAATAAGGAAAAAAATACTGCCCTTACCTTACCAAAATGTGGCCTTTTTGAAAGCATTAACCATTTTCTTAATATATAAAAAAACAAAAAAAGAAAACATTTTGCACACAATACTTAAGACTAGAATGATCTTACTAGCAAAAAGCCAATATTCTCAACCAGTAATGGGACAGAGGACAAAAAATTCTACACTTTGGACTGAAAAACAAACTTTGCTGAACAAATTCTATATTTTTCGGAATTCCATAATTATTTTTAAATGTTTACATCTGTTAACTCTGTGGCTTAAATTTTGATTGCATCTTAATAATGTTTTCTTTATTTTTTTATTTAATGACATTGAGTGTTTAGCAAATGTGCGAACCTATAGCTATCGTATGTGCAGTTGTAGTTTAAAACTATCTATTTATCTCCGATTATTTCAGTGCGCATTTACATTTCAATAGTTCAATTTAGTTTCAATACAGTGCTTAGATGCTGGCATGACAGTTTTTATGTCTCTAAAAAGTACATTAATATTAAGTTTGTTCTTAACTCGAATATAACTTGCACAGCATGAAATAACTACTAGAGATTGCGACACATATCATCATATGCAAATCAGAGATAAACCCTGTATTTATTTGCATTTTTAGTGAAACATAAGTAACGTTATTTTTGAAATATTATTTCCACATACAACCAACTGTCAAAGCAAGTGACGATGGCGACTTATTATAAAAAGAATTACGGTTAATATAGAATTAAATTGTATTGAATTGCTTTAAGTTAAAAAATAAAGTTTTAACCATATTCTTTGATATGCTTTTATAATTCTATTATAGATACTTACTGCTTTCTAATTGTAGACAATTAATTTTATTATGTTTTTTTTTTTTATTTATAAAAACAAATAATTTATTCAGTAATTATGAAGATGTATTTTTACATGAATTTTGCTTATAAACTAAATTTCTTTTCTTTTCCTTTTTTCCTAACAAAATAAACAAATTATTTTATTTTTTTATATGTAATCGATTTTTTATACATATATTTATACGAAACTAATATAAAAAGTAATATAACTAATGTAATGAGTATTTCTTTATTTTGTGGCTAAAATTATGATTTTGAAAAAATGTTACAAAATAATATGATGGAAGACATTTGAAAGTAAAAATCTGGAATATATTTAATAGTTATAAATACAAAGTGAGATTTAGGAAAATTTATAACGGAATGGTCATAGTTTGGAAACTTAAAAATAAATTTCAAGGAAAACTTTGTTATATGAGTATAAAGTTTATAAAATCTGTTTAATACTAAGTTAGTTTTTGTTGAAACATTAAAGTTTTAATTAGTTTAAAAGTCTAAAAATAAAAAATTGTTACAGAAAATCATAAAACCTATATAAAAAGATAAATCACTATTAATTGCTTTTATATTTATTTGTTTTACTGAAGTTATAATCGTTTGATATAAGATATGATTTTTGTAAAGAAACTTTAGGAAATTTTATGTTCTGCGAAATCCTCGTACTTAAAAAGTTGCCTACAAATGATTCACCCCAATTTAACATTTTAATAAAGAACTTTAAAGGGAATGTTGTTCATAAGATTAAAAAATAGTGAGTAATGAAAAATAGCTTCTTAAGATCGTCCATAAAAGAATAGTCAGAAGTGCAACAGATAGACGGACAATCACTAAACATTCTCATAATTTCTTTTCTGGATTCTAGAGAAATATTGTAGAACTACTAGTTGAATGAAAAAGTTCTATATACGGAGGGAAATTAATAAGTATAAGACGTTTTAAACTGTCTTCGTATCTAATTAAAAATTGACATAATAACTCTATGACGTACACCAGACGTTTTCGATGTCCAATTTAGTTCACTATAGTTGGAGATTTAAAGGGCTTAAGATAGTTGACGCGATTTTAAATGACAAGTTGGGTTTCAAAACACAATCCGCAAGTTAGATATCTTTTTTGCTAAAAATCAACCATATATTCGATCGTACGATAACTTCGATATTATTCAACCATAATACGGCAAAAGAGTGGGGTGCAAAAAACTTAATGGAAATAATTATGCAGTTTCGAAATGATTAGTTCGATTTAGAAGTGTAGGCGAGTTTAAGTTTTGAGCTTGGATGACATAGACCTATCGGGGGCGGGTACATAGAGTATCGGGTATGAACACTTTTTTTAAATGATGCTGATTCGATATATTTGAACCGATTTGGAAGATCGTCGCATATATATCTTATTTCTTTTAGTTTACGAGATATTGATATTTAAGTTATTTGGTGTAAATTTCACCCGACTTTTTGAAATTTTATTTATTTAATTAACAACAAATAGCAAAATCGTGTATAGAAAAATTATCTTTCAGAAAAATATAAATGCTATTACTTAATAAAATTTCTCTATAAAAGAAAAGGCATGCGACCACTTCTTTTGGCAAAAAGAAAAAAAGAAGGAAAAAAATCTACTTGTCTTAAAGTTCAAAAATGCCTATAGCTTTGACTCCTCAAATAATTTTTCAAAATTCTTTCTTTACTCGGTTTTGATATATAGCAAAAAATCTTCACCTTTACTAACACCATGTGAAATTTCATTTAGTTCAGACCAGCCATTCAGAAACTACATAATTATTTTTATTTCATTTTTTGATTGCACACTGTGCGGCAACCCAGGCAGCAGTCCAAACAATTATTTTCTTCCGGCTTTTATGTGTCGAAAGTATCCGTGGTGTGCTTGTTGGCTTGCAATATCATGACTACAAATTCCTGTGAGATCTGTTACACAAACCGGTAGAAAATATGGTAACATTCATAATTTAGATATCATAAATTATTATTGAAATTTTATTTATTAAGACATTTTTACATTTGTAAATGTACTTTTTTCAACAAAAATAATAAAGCGCTTCCCTGATATGGCAAGCCATATTCTAAGCCATCCAAGACATCATATTTTATGCTATCGAGGAAAGTATTATTGCTGAAATTGGTGCTTTTCAATGGAGTTTCATGTTTTCCGCTCTTGACATTTACACTTCTCCATTTGAGGAAATTGCAAAAAGTCTTTGTACCTTAGAGCACCATATGTGGATGCTGGTAACGCACAAGAAAAACACCTGTCCATTTAGAATAATTTTCTGATTTGTGTCTGTCCATTTAAAACTTGTGAAAAAATTATATTCAAAGCAACGAAGCCCATTGAAGTGGGTTATGACCGATTAATTATTTCACATTTCTCACAAACAAATATCTTGCTGAAGAAGGGTATTGACATTAATTATGTCAATTACATCAGTTTTTTTTATAAAATTTTGAACAACTAACTTCAGAAGAGTCCCACTTTAAAAAATCACTTTAACGTGCAAATTTTATATGAATATTAGTATAAATATTATAATTGATAGAAATAAATTTCATATGTATAAGCTGAAGCACATTATATAATTTTGTATATAAATTAAATAAATATAAGGTCCACATATTAATATTAGTATTAATGTAATATTATTTTGCAAACGTAAATTTCATAGAAGCACAGCCGACTTTTTCAAATTTTGAAAAAATCAATCCTTTATTGGATACAGAGACCATTTCGCAAAATATTTAATATCTGGTAATTTTTTTAAGATTTAAAATGCTGTTTAAAAAGAAATTAAAAAAAAATATATATATTAAATACTTATTTACCTAACACAGTACCAAAATCAAATCGATGATGTAAGAAACACTATAGTTATCTATACGGTAAGTCATACCAAAGACTTGATATCTAGGCACCGCACAGTGTGAGATTTTTCCAAATTAGCTGGACAGTAATGTCAATTTTCTTTGACATTACTGGGTTAGAAACTGTTCTAAAATTTATTTTATACACAGTAGATTTTATAAATCAATTTCCCCATAATCCATTCAAAGTGCCTAGATTCTTAAAATAATTTTGTATAAAAATGAAATTTTTATACCAAATTATATGTTTTTGTTGTATATTTAAACAGGATAAAGTATCTAAATAAAGGGCCTAATGAACAAAAGGAAAAAAAAATATGGAATAATTCGATTCCAATAAAATATTATGTCGTTTCAAAGATAAGCAATTTTCAACAATCTTATTAAGTTTTTTAACACTCCAACAGTCTTATCAACAATTTATAAATCAAAAATTTTAAAATATAACTAGTTAGTGTACAATTTTTGGAGGATTTAAAGTTCAGATATTTAGTTTATTGGGGAAACTAATTAACTAAATGATTAGAATACAGAAAGAAATTAAAATATAAATTATTATCAAAAAAATATGACCTGAGGCAGCCTTTACCGTTGGATTGTTAACTCCTAAAAAATATCCCACTTTGAAGCCTCGTTATACAGTTATTGTATGCGAAATATCAGATTTTTTTTAGATTTTGTTCCTTAAAATATACAATCCGTTTTATCATGAAACTCAATGATCAAAAAAATTACATTTGGCCGCCTAATTTACACTGTGCTTATCTTTATAAATTATTTTGTAAATTATTTGAATACTTCGTAAAAAATTTTAAAGAAAAAATCAATTCGTATCAAATATGACTATCAATTTCTATTTACGTATATTTGTAATATATTTTTTATTTTTTTAAATTTTAAAGTTAGAAAGATGCATTTATATATTGGAAAACATATGTTTGTTTTTCTCTGCATATTTCTTTGCATATTTTCTCATCTTTTTGCACTTTTTTAAGCGCATATTTTAATTCTTTTCGTGTATATTTGAACTTGCAATGGTAATAATAATTATTGGTGTATATTTTGCTATTTTTTGGTTCGATTCCACGACAATATGACAACAGAATTCGTTCAAGAACAAAATATTTTTATCAAGGCAATATGTATAGGAGTGAAAACTTGTGTAGTGGTTTTCGTAAGAATCTAAGTATTGGGCTAGGAACTATTTCTCATACGACATGTTCTCTGGACTAATATCATGGTTTTCTATGTAAATGGCTTGAAGAAAATGAAATTTATTACTGTTTGCACGGTGTTACCATGAAAATAAAAATTTTAAATGATCTAGTGTAGGTTGTAGGCCTTTTTAAATATGTATATATATTATTACATTTTTTTTACGTGTTTTGGAACTATTATTAAATATATCTTAAAATTTAAATTTTTTTATTTTTAACACTTAAAAACACATTTTTATACAATTGAAATAAAAAAACATTTCTATGAAAAAACTTTTTCTGCTTTGAAGTCTATTATGTATTTCGAGATGAAAGGTACTTAGTATTGTTTCATAAAATTTCAAAATATTTAATATGTATAGCACAAAATATAAAAAGAATATAAATTAATAATGAGTGAGTATGTACGGTTGTATTTTTATATATTGAAAAAATTCTCACCGACGTTCACTTCACCAGTGTTTCTATCTTTTCACTTAAGAACCTGCGTGTATCAATTATTGGTTATTTGGGATGAATAGTACTCCCATATTACTGGTTTTCGGAGAAAATTCGAAGTATTCCTTAAATATTTTCAATTTGGTTTTGATCCTTAAGTCATGCAAGTCATTTTTGTAATACATCAAAATTTTTTGTCAGGCAATAGGTGTGAACTGAAGCGTTTTTTTTTTTTTTTTTTTTTTTTAATTGGCTCATATATGTGAAAATTGTCCATAAAAGAAAGAACTTTGTTATCTAAGTAGAGTCTAGCAGATCGTCTTGGGTGAAAAAAAATGCCAGTTCAACCATTACTTCAGCATAGAGCGATTGCAAACGCATTGCAAACGTCGAAAATCCTTAACTAGGTTACTGATATACCTTTTTAATATGGAAAAATTTAACTTAGCCGATCTGGGTCGCGTTTAATAGTTATCGGAGGAACTTCGAAAAGATTTTCCATATGTTTCCAAAATTAAATTTTTGGTGGAGAATGTTCAATGGGTTTGGGATTTTTCAGTGTAGTTTTAATAGTCTCAATGGCGTCTTCTATCTATTTCATGAATGTTTTTGAGTATATTGGAGTGTAATGTGGCGAATTTCTTCTTTCACAGATATAAACCAATTTTCTATCAAAACGTCTGACAAAAATATGTATACATAATATATATATATATATATATATATATATATATATATATTTAATTGCCTTCATGAATTTTGGATCAAAACCCATTTGAAAATATTTGAGGAATGTTATTCCGTCGGATTTGCCCTGAAAACTACAAATATCAAAGTACCTTTCATCCAAAAATAATCGATAATTGATGCATGGAGGTGCTTAAGGGAAGAAATGATGGCAACAATGGTGAAGAGAACGCCGGTGAGAATTTTTTCAATATTTAAAAATATAACACTACATTCTCTTACTAATTTATATTCTTTTTGTATTTTGTGCTTTCCGTTTTAAACATTTTGAATTTTTTAGTTCAATGTCTTTTAGTTATGAAACGCTACTAAGTACCTTTCATCTTGAAATACATAGCAAAAAAAGTACAAAAAATATTTCTTGTTTGAATTGGCAATATGTACTATTCTACGACTTTTATATCTTCAGAACTCCTCGAAAGAATGGTGTATTTATAGTTATGCAACGGAGTGCATTATTTTGTTTGAAACTATATACATTTCTTAATTTTATTAGAAAGCCTTTTTAATTACGAATAAAACAAGACCTCACTTGTTAAGATAGAATCCAAATATTTAAATTTACAAATTTTTAAACACACTTCGAAAGACACATATTTCAGATAAAGTAACGTAACTTAAAACAGATACATTTTTGCTTTGAAAAGAATTGTAATATTTTATATTAAATATGTATCGTCAAATGTTTTAAAAGAATTTTAACTTTAAGAGTTTTTCTATGACTTCAATATATGAGGCCTTGTTTTATTAAAGATTAAACAATATTTGCAATAAAATTAAGAAATTTATATAGTTTTTAACAAAATAATATAAAAAACTGTTGCTAAAGGTAAAAATAAATACAAGAAATTAAATTTTCAGATATGTTTGATAATAATAACGAAAAACTTGTATCAATGTAATAACATGTGAAAGCGTAATAATAGTAACACCTTGAAAGCCTAAGCATTCATCTTTCTAACTCTGATTAAAAATTTAAAATCTGTTTCAAAATAAATTTTTAAGAAATTTTTTAGTTCCACATCTATACTTTCAGATTTTGAGCGTATATTTAAATTTCTGAAAATTGTAGAGTAATACACTGATCGTAACCTATAACCAGCACTGGATCACTTTAAAAGTCTATACAAATTTATTCGTTTTGTAATAAAGTGTTATTATAGAAACAAATTCCTATTTTGAAGACTATCATATTATTTCGAAGGGGGAAAAATTGTAAAATTATTCGATAAAGTCTATTAAAAGAATGTCTTGTTGAGAGACTATTTTTTTCTGGTTAAAAATTGAAGGGCTTCCTCAAAAAGTATTGATCTTTAATTTATTCTCGCACTGTGGTAAAAGCTATAATAATACATATCTAACTGAAGAAGATAGTAAAGCCGAATGAAAGATCGTCTCAAAAATATATGACCATTCGAAAAACTT
Organism: Protocalliphora azurea; assembly: GCA_932274085.1. Lineage (NCBI taxonomy): Eukaryota > Metazoa > Arthropoda > Insecta > Diptera > Calliphoridae > Protocalliphora > Protocalliphora azurea. Next base: position 106,909,347 of record OW026523.1, on the reverse strand, counting down.
AAAAAAAGAACACTAAAATTATGAAAATTGATTCGAAAAATACCAAAGAAATTACAACAATAATGAAATATAAAATTAATAATATATCGCTAATAATGGTTTAACGATTTTTCTTAATTTTTTCTTTTGTACATTTAACTTAATATTTTTTCTCATCTATAAAATAAACACATAAAAACATGTACAGATATTACAATTTGGCACCATGTACCATTAATCCTGGTTGTTTTTTTTTCTGTTTCGATTTGTATGTTATGTAAAAAAAAAACAAATTAATTAAACTAATAACAATAAGAAAGAATTACTGGATTTTTCAAATTGCTGATTATAAGTAATAGAAAAAAAAAAAAATGCAAAATGCTTGTTATGAAATTTGCTCTTTCGCCTTTCATTAAAAATAATAAATTAAATTTAAAATAATGTATTTCTTTTTAGATTTTTTTCTTTAGAATTTGCACATTCCCTTTAGCAACACGGCTTTTAACTCAAAGCCAATAAAGGCTCTTCATCAATATCCTTTGCCGCCGTCGAAGGCGGTGATGTAGCTTTTTTTTTATATTTTTTCTGTTGTAATTTTGTTTTGGCCAATTTTGTTTTTGACTTACTGGGATGTTTGGATTTTTTCAATTTTTTTTCTTCGGCTGCTTTTTCTTTATCCAAAAGTTCCAATTGTTCAAAAATATTTTTCGGATGTGGATGTGTGGCAGCTTTTGTAGAATTCTTTGCTTGATAAACAACCACAAAGTGGGAGAAAGCGGTATCTACAGGTGTGTTGATATCGGCAAAATCACGGAAATGGGCAAATTGTTCTTCAGGATAGGTATATTTCTGTACAAAATCTATGCTGTCTTCTGGGTGATAAGGCATTTCTTCTTCGGGATAGAAAGTACCACCGCGTATAACACCAAAGTCCCCTGAACCTAAAATACTATGGTCAAAACCTGCAGCTCTTTGATGGGGTGGAAAACCAGGTCCTAGATTACCAGGTCTATCTTCGGCGTATTTAGGTGCAATAGGAGCATCGGCTATGGGAAAATAAGGACGAGAATGACCATGTGGTGGAGCCTCCCTAAAAAAGGGTGGATAATAATTTTGAGCCGCCTGTGAATGTGAATCGATGGGGTTTATATAAGCTGCACTGGTTAAGTCAGATCTGGCAGTATATCTGGTATTTGGTAATGGACGGAATTGTGTTGAAGGCGGTTCATGAAATTGATGTTCTTGGGAACGTAAAATTGTTATAGGACCAAAATCATTGGGTTCCATTAGCATGTCAGTATCCTCTTGGGGAAATTCATCTGTAAGAATAGAAACAAATAAGAAACTATTAAGTCAGCATATAAATAAAATTAAACTAAAATATGTAAATTAAATTAAAATTAATTCAAACTAAAACAATTTGTAGAGGACGGCCTCTTGCTATATTCACATATTTTGCTTAATCATTTAATTATACAATCAAGTTTTACACCCGCTTGTTAGCCACAATATGTCTTAATTCTGATTATTTAAACTGAAATTCTATTATCCATATAATTTTTTTGCTTTTTCATTTAGCCACTTAATAATAATTTACCATGTTAGATCATCATATTTGTTGTATTTTATCTTAAAGTTTTCTTTTTTTTTATTAATTTATTCCATGTTAACTAACCGTGCATAATTTCTATAGTGAATTGTTTTCATAAATATATTTACTATTGTTTTATTATTTTTTCATTAAGAACTCTTTTTTTTTCTTGGGTTTTGATGTTTATATTTGAGTTAGAATTTACTAGATTTCACGAAATCTATTCGTCGTTGCTTAATGTTTTTGTAATGATGTTAATTATTTTATTTATATATAGAATTCTTAATGTGTTTTGCTAAATTTAACCACAGATTTTAGAATACATAAACAAAAACAATGAAAATCAAGGTTGAGTTTTTATCAGAATAATGAATGACTGGGAGTGTGTCATCATGATTTAATGTTTTAGTGAATACTAAATTTTTCTTGCTAGCTGGTGATGAGTTAACTTTATAAAAAAGATTTTTTTGAAGTTGAGTATATTCTTAATTAAATTCTATACAACTGATGGCAATTGAAATTTTGTTTTTCGTTTTCCCTACACTAGTTTTAGAAAATTTAAGTTCTTAATCAAGTTAAACAATTAAAAAATAGATATCATACATTCCACGAAAGAACGAAATTTTGTTTTTCATTTTTGTATTTTTTATTTTTTTGTGAGTTTATTTTATAACTAATTTTATTCAACTTATTTTTTAATTTGTTATTTCTGGTATAATGTCTTTTTGTCCCAGAATAATTACTAATGTACTGAGTAGTAAACATAATTGTCTTAAATATTGCGCAAAAACATTTGAAATCTTTATTGGTAGAAAATTGTTAAAACGCATCTGAAAATTGCAATAATTTTGTGAGTGTGTCCTTAACAAAAATGTTATTTTTGAATTATTCAATATAATTTATAATATTTATTGTAATAAACTTTACGATGTTTAAACCAATAAAATCAGAAGCACAATTAAAGATTTATCGTTGATGCGCGACGAAGAGTCCTATGTGTAATTTTTTTTTTTATCGTATCTTGTAGCATTATTAGCCATACATTCACCCAACAAAGTATTTTCCGTTATCTAAGCGGGTTTTGAAGTTAAAAAAATTTCTATGCGTAGATTTCCTTCAAAGAAAAAAAACACTTTTTGTTTTTACTACACACAGGGATTTTTTAAATAAGATTTTTCTATCATAACAAGTAACAAAACGTCGGCAGAGCTCCTGTAATTTTTTTATTTATATCAGCATATATGGGAACACGTAGATAAAATTTTATTATAAAAAATAACTTTGCACGTTTTTTGTCGCGGTATGTTGTCAAAATTTAATAGTAAAATTTTCTTTTATTTAATTTCATTATATTTTGTATAAGTTTTGCTCGAAATAATTAATTGAGATTGCCGGAAAGTAAAAAATAAAATAATGAAGTTTGATAGCGAAACAAACTTAACTCTAATAATTATATCATAACCCTGCATAAATGTAAATAAATTTAGTCTACACGTAATAAATTCTTATCAATTCTTGTATTTTTATGATAGAAAAATCTGTCGAGTAGATCCTACTTAAGACGTCTTAAAAAATATTTATAGAAAGTAAACAGAAATAAATAAAAATACTAAATCTCATAAAATTATTTTAAAATTTTAAAAATATTTCAAAATTTTTTCTTTGTGGTTATATATTTTTTCAACTTTTTAATTTTACAGCTCATAAGCTTAAGATTTCTTTACATGTTTAAAGTTATTTCCATTTATTTTTTTTTTTTTTTTTTAATTGTTGGCACACAAAAAATATTTTGCCCAAAAAGAAAGTTTGATACTTGTGATGATTTTTAGAATTACCATAAGCAAATAGTAATCTAAAATAAAGTATAATATAGTATAATAAATATATCTATGATTTTTATTTAAATAAAATATTTAAAAAGTTGGGACCAACCTATTGTAAATATATCAAAGCTTAAAGCTCTTTATTTGTTTTCTTGTCAACTTACCTTTTAAAGTGTAAAACTAAATATTATTTAAGTGTGAGCTTTAACTTAAATGTTTCTTAACTAAGTTTGCACTTAAGTATACAATAAGGAAACAGTATAAAACAGATCCTTAAAATTTCTTATACAAAAAATCCTATGTGTAGATTTTTTTAATTTCTTTTGCCATTTGCGAACGCCTAAAAATCTAGATTTTTTTCCAAAAGATAAAGTTAAGAAATGTCCTAGTGAAGAATAAGAAAACACTGAAATTAAAATATAAAACATTTTTTTTCTGAAAGGTAGTCAAAAAAAAAAACACATATGAAATTATGAATATTTAAAGTTACTTATTATTGAATAAATTTGAATTGAATTTTTCGAAATTGGAAAAATTAATAATGAGAGAGCCCAAATGGTTCCATATGTTATATGCGTAGCAAATTTCTGATGACCCTTTTTAAAAAATAGCTATTTTTTATAAACCTCTCACGGACTGAATGCTTATTTAATTATGAGAGCGTTTGGAAAAGTTTTTTAGTTCTAGACTGAAAATCATTTCAATAGACACTTAGCTCTGAAGACCGCACACAAAAAATTTAGTGCGTACAATTCAGCATAAAAAATGAAACCATTGCGTCAAATTCTATGAAATTTGGATTTTGTTTAAGGCTCTTATTTTTAAACTATAAACAAAAAGTAACTTTAGTTCTTATGAATTATTATGTTTTCAGTTATTTATTTATTATTATTATTATTTTTTTTTTTTTTTGAATAGGGGCACTTATTTTTGAAATCTATTTTATTTTTTAGTCAGCTTTAAGTATTCTTTAAATGCATTTAAAATGGACAGAATTCTGGACAATTTAGTTGATTGGCTACCTTTCGTACATAACAATACCTTTTGTTTGATATGGCACTCACTTGCGTAAATTTGTCTGTTAGGAGTGTCATTTGTTATGAATGACGTTTTTTATCCCTACATGTACTAATGTCATACCAGACCAAAATTTTATTCAAAAATTTCAGCTTTTTTATACGACATTTATCTGATACACTTCTATAACATCTGTGATATGGGATGCATGACCAGGATGTTTGAAAAAGTCCGCTAATATGTACTTTTTATCACCCTTTAGGCAGCATTCATATTTTTTTAAATAAAAAATAAATAAATAAAATAAAATAAAATAAAAAAATAAAAAATAAAATAATAGTCTCAGTAACCTTCGTCCTATTTTTTTGCCTTCTCATTTTTTCTAGCGTTCCTATTATGGATTTTTTTTTAATTTTCTGATAAAACATATAGAGCAATTAAGGAATTAGGCACATCCTATCCAGGGATGTAGATATTTTCTCTTAAAATTCGTATTAATTTGTATGTGATGCTACAATCTGTAAAACAACTTTTTGTTCTGTAATCATGAACTCCTTTTTGTATTTTTTATGATTCAAAATACTAAATATCTCAAATAACTTGCACTCCTATAAATTGTTGTATATGGTTCAGATGTGTTTTGATTATACATTTGAATTATGCTTTTAACGAATTTTACTATATTTTCAATTTAAGAGATACTATTGCAAATAAATATAGCAAATAGTTACTGAAAATAATAGAAAATGTAAACAAGTTAGCTGTACTAATGTTCTTCACGTATAATAAAAGTTATAATCTTTTGAGTCCACGGATTATTTTGTACGCAGTCCGTCTTTAATGTAATATTTAATATGATCAGTTGATAACTCTACTAGTGTAAAATAATCTATAATATTTATATATTTAAATCTATCACACTATAATTACACATGCAAATAATTAATTAATAATATAATGAGCATTTTGAAAATCATACCTAATTACAATTTATCGTAAGGGTTTATGCAAATCTCCTGCAAGAAGTTAATGAAAAATTATTATTGCTTTAGCAATAATGGTCAATTAGTCAAATTATTCCATAAATTCCATTTAATTACTCAAATTTCAATTTATTTAACACAATAGAAAAAAAACACTCTAACAAACTTTAAAAATAAATATTACAAAACCCTATTATAGCAACCAGATAGCAGGTTGTTTATAGCCCTGCATTCCTACATAACTGGAAAACTACGTGCACCATTAAGTAACTACAGAATTCATAAAATATGAAATATTTAAATTAAATTAATGTGACACAGATTAATGGGTTCCGTTCTTACAATGTTATACTTCATTCTTATTTATCTCAAAAAATAAAAAAAGAAACCTAAGACCCTAAACAAAATTCTATAGTATAGATATTATATTTTTCCGCAAAAACTCTCATTTCAATGTCTATGTGACAGACGACTGAATATTGGAATGAATGACAATACATTTTGCTTATTTGAAAATCGTGACATGTTTTGAACTATTTATGAGAATAACAATAAATTTGTATTCAATTTAAAAAAAATAAAAAAGAATTATAAGGAAATCTAAGAATAGTTTTTAAATAAATGTGGTCAATTGTAATCAATAAGACAATAAAAATTTTTTTTATAAAAAAAAAATAAAGAATACCACTAAAAAAGTTAACATGAATTGTATATAAGATGTAATTTAATGCTTTTTATATACAAACTTGAATTTAAATTGAATACAACAATAAGTGAAACATGAAATTTACATACATGTGACTCACATAATATTGTGTATGACAATAATGAGTGACATGAATGTGGCAATATGTGTTGAAAAATAATGATAAATTTTGTTATGCAAATTGAGGAGATTTTGTTGCAATAAGTTTAAAATAATCAATTAACCATGTAAGCGAATTTGTGATATTTATATTTGTTTATTCCTGGTCAGAAACTTCTTAAAACACCTTCTTTTTTTTGAATAAAATGACTGGTAACATGTTTGTTTTTCATATTTTTAGTTACAAACTTTTCTTTTGATGCCTCAGTTTAGTTTTAAGAAAATAATTAAATAAATGAATAAATAAATGAAAATTAAAAATAAAAAGCTTTGATGAAAAATCCTTCCTGGCGATTTGTTGTGAAAAAATAACTTTTGATGAAAATAAATATAAATTCTGCGGAAATGAAGTTAAGTTACACAATAATTATTTCAAGAAGAACACACTCGATGAAAAGAAAAGCTATTATATCAATAATATAGAGCATGAAAGCGTGGGTTTTGCGATGTGTGTTTAAATAAAATATAACATATATATTTTTAAATAAAAGCAGAATGAAATAAGCTAGGATTATGCGTAATCATTTTATTCTAGCATTTTACCGAAGATTTTTTTGATGTATCATTATATATGTAAGTTATTTGTTAACTAGATTTAATTTAAATTTTTGGCATATCTTCTGACATATTTTAAGGTAATTTTATCCAATGTTTAACGCAATCCGTCTATAAAAAATTTAAATTTGTAATCGTAATTAAAGCTTGCTGTGACTTCTTAATTTCACTTTTAATAATCCAACTACATTCTAATTGCCACAATTAAAAAAAAAAAAACTAATGTTCCGAATAATATTATAAATATCTGGGTGCTCCTATCAAAAATGCAAAATACAATATTTTATGATAAGAGTATTATTAATGTTTTCTTATAGCACTCTTTAGCATAATTATTTGAGCTTATTCAGAATAAAGCTGAAATAAATTCATTTATTTTCAGCATCATTTTCTCGATATTATTCAATTATTATTAAGAGTCACCAATAGCTTAAGTTTTGCGATCTAATGAAAACACTGAAAAATTATTATTTCATTATTGAGGAGCTTTTATTATTCTGGACCTCAGAGTTCTTCTTAGCATTATTATTTAAAAAATTCTTAGCTTTTATTGATAAAAGCTGATGTTAAGCTTTAATTTGATCCAAAATAGATTTTGAGAAAATTACATAATGGGTCATTACGACCGAATATATTTAATAGTATTGTGACCTATTCTTCAGAATTAAATTTTGGACTCATTCACTAAGTCACAGTGGACCTTTCTGATTACGTTGAAGTCTAATTCTTTGGTCAAAAGTCACTCAATTAAGAATTTATAATGAATTAAAAAAAAAAAATTTAATTATTTTGCACATTTTGCTCCTCCACCTCTACAAACGTAGAAACCAACTGAATTAAAAAAATAATCTGTTGCTAAATCTGTTGTATCTTTTGAAGACATTGCGATCAAAACAAAAATATTTAAAATTAATGGCAGCAGGAGTTATTGAAAAAAATGTATGTTAAATTTTATTTAAACGCATTCCCTATAATAAAAAAGATATGCCTCATTTACTTCAAAAACGTCATAATCCAACAAATTTTTTTTTTTAGTTAATGATGTAGAAACATGCGTTATGTCAAACTTTATCTTCTGTAAAAATATCGTGTTTATGTCTTTTACGGTCACCGATTGAGAATATATTATGTCATTCATTACTATTAATGAATGAATGACATTAATAGTAATTTGAAAATTTTAATGCGTTTTCTGTAAGATCGCATTTTTTGAGTTATTTTATTATTTAACCTTGCAGTACATACCCAACAAAATTAATGTTAGTCAATACACCTTAGTGAGTTTTTCGATGATTTTGTTAAAAAAATTATAAATTTATGTTAATTATTTATTAGTATTATTTAATTAGTTATAAACCTAAAAGCAAACTGGTAAATGAACGTAGAAAAATCTTGTTTTAGTATGTTCACGATATCCGTTTGTCCGTCTATCCGTCTATCCGTCTGCCCGTGTATATGTCCATGTTAAAATTTTAATGAAAATCCAAGCCGCAATTTTTAAGATAATTGGATGAAATTTGACTTATATGATACAACAACGAATTCTATCCAAATTAGTTGACAATAGTTAGGTATTATAATTTAGCCTCCATGCAAATTTTTTCCTAGAAGCATTACACACTTTAAAATCCCCATTTTGTAATTTATAATATATAATTTTTATAAATGTAAATGTACATGTAAGGTTCCATAAAGTATAAATTGTAATTCTAAACTTTACAACAAGACTTGATCCACAATAAAATACAGGTTTCATATAGAAAACTCTCCAAAAATCGGTCAAGCCAGACTATAACTCTTTTAGAATCCTAAAGAATTTTGGCACTGAGCTGATCCACAGATGAGCACAGGTGCCATGTAAGTTTCTCTACGAGAACTATTAAACTATAACTCCCTTACATTCCAAAATAATGTTGTTATTGATAGCACAGCGTGCTGTCCTGGAGCTACAATATCGAAAGTTTATGTGACCTGGCATGAATAGCGAAAAGAATATCAACATCGTGAGCCTCTGCGTGATATTTTAAAGAAAATTATTCGACATTTTTACATAACATAGAAAAAATCTAAAAAAGAATTCATAAAAAGCACAGACAATACTGATAGATATAAAAATGTCTTGAAGAATGAAACTATGAACTATGAAAGCTGTGGCAAAATATGTAATAGTCAGAGATATTTGAAAGTGGTCATATATTATTTATTAATAATCTTTCTGAAGCTGCAAATAACCTAGAAAGTTTAAAATTAGATTGGTTGTGAAATTAATTTTCCTTTAAATCCTAATGGATCCAGATTTTATATAAAGACAATTTTTCCTGACATGGATAGGCTTATTCACTAATATAAACAAATAAAATTTTTAATTTTAATTTTCAGTGAAGCAAAAGGCAATACAAATAATAACTATTGCAATAAAAATTTATTTGGAGTGCAAAACACATAAAAATTATATGGTTGTACCCGGAAATGACTCCCGTAGGTGTCAATTTTGAGGCCATTTTATACATAGACCCGGTTAACAAAATTGAGGTTTTTTCAGTTTTTAAACTTTAAGACACCTTTATCGCGAAGATCTGATGTTTCGTCACTATATCTTCATTTTTAAAGAAATGCGGGTATTTTAAATTCAAAAAATGTACACAATTACGCAGGCATGTATCGAAAAGAAGTACTTCATTATTGCATTTTCTAAATCTCTGAAAACAAATTACTTTGAATTACTTTTACATTTTAAGTAGGTATTTATTTAATGTTAATACTTTTGAAGTCACTACTCGTATAAGGTTTTTTATTACAATATTATTATTAAATATTAATTTGTTTTTCCAAAAAAATCATCAAATGCAAATATCAAATATTTTTTTGAGAAAATATCTAAATACAAGTCCAAAATATATGTTTTCAAAGAGATTTTGTATTCTATTCAACGATAAGATTTTTTTAATATTACTAACATATTGCTATTTATATTGATTTATAATTTTCATTTATATTAAATAAGTCTGATTCTACAAATATTCCCTCTTTAATTTTAGTTTGACTCAGCGAATGAAACATTTCATTCAGAAATTTAAAGCCTGAACTATATTTGTTGAAACGCCTGTCAAAACCATTTCAATAATTTCATTATATTTGGAATTTGAAATCTAATGCACTAGAACATTACTCTGATCCCATCTAAAACGGTTTCTTGTGAAAGGTTTGAGTGACTTTAAGTATTGATTTAAAATATTTAATAACAAAAATTTTTTTTTCTCATCAAGAGTTATTACAACAAGACCCCTACTGTAAGTCAAGGAATAGTTATTGTACAGAATTTTCAACATAACTTTTGAACTCACCATAAAATCATAAACCATAAATCTATACAAAAAGTTTATAAAGAAATTTTATTCACCTACATTTCAATTCGAAACCTACATTACATTAAGTTAAACTTATTTTGGAACTTTTGATGTCGATACATTTTTTTTTCAGTGTAGTTTATAATTTTTAAGGTCTACGATAATGTACCAGTTATGTTCAAAACAAGTTCTTCTTCTCAATTCAATATAATCTTGGGAAAATTTTAGTCTTGGGAATTTTAAGCACTTCCTGGTTCTTAAGAGGAAATTTAGAAAATTGACGTGTTCTACTTTTTTCTTGTACTATTCTTCTTTCAGAAAAATCAAAGAAATATTGGCTCTACCTATACTTGCAAAATTGAGTGTCCCAAGGAATGGGTTTTTCAATTCTGATGTAGGAAGACTATACGTATTGATGAGCCAAAAATGGGATAAAAAATTGGTATTTAGTTTCTAAAAAGTTTAGATTTTTTTCGAAATAGGTCTCAAATATTGCTTAGTGTAACATTGCTATGGAAAAATATATTTAAATTTTTCCTCTTGTTTTTTTTTCTAGAGATATTTTTTAATATATAATAAAAGCAAAAAAAATATCACACCCTTAAAAATTTTAAAAAATCGCCTTTACTACATAAAGTTTTAACGTAAGAAAATAACTCTCGTAGATGTCAGATATTTCCGATGTGAGTTTAAAGTACTAATATGTAACTTTAACTCTGTGTTTTAGTAATTGAAAATTTAATAGCTGTTAAGATAGTTAGATATTTTTGACAAACCATATTTTATATAACCACCACAATATTGTGCCAACAAATAAACAAATAAATATTCCTATTCTTAGTTTTCTCTAAAGAATCCATAAATTTAAAAGATGAACTTAGAATTTTATAAATTTATACTTAAACTAAGTAAGTTTATATGTATGTATTAAATTAAATACCTAATATTAAAAATATTTAATCAAAATATTAATATAAGTCGTGATTTTAGTAATAAAAAAACCAAATAAAAAAAAATAAAATAAACAGATACACCGCCCCAACAAAATAAACAGACAAATATGACTTTTATTGTATTTTTTAATGTTGAAGAACAGCAAAGTATAACACCCAACCCAAAACATTTTCTTGTAAAAATAACACAAATGTCAATAACCATTTTTTTCCTACATATTATAAATCAAACGTTATTATTTAAAAATTCTGAAAATACTAGAAAACCAAAAATTGTCTGCACGTTTTTCACATATGGCTAAGCTATACAATTTTGTAATAGTCGTCTATTATTTGGCTTAAAACTCTAAATCCTATCAAAAAGTCAAGGTTTTGTATTTGGTTCTATTTAAGCTAAAAGTATATTTGCATTAGCAGGTTTATTTATTTATAATTTAGTACTCAAAAAGAATATTACAAAATTAATCTTGACATTAAATACGCCACCCTATAAGTCAATAAAACTACAAGCAAAAGAATACACTAAAGGCAAAACAAAACAACGGAAAGACAACAACGGAAAAACAAAAGACTTAGAAACAAAGTTTTGTTTCAAGCAGAATCATATGTATGTATGTGTATGTATGTATGTGTATGTATGTACGTATGTATGTATGTATGTATGTATGCATGTATGAACGTATGTGATGGGTACAAATGAGTAACAAGGACAAACTTATACATTTAGCCGTGGGGCATCATGTTTTTTTCTAGTCGACTCGATTTTATTTGTATATTTAAAAGAACAAAAAACATATATAAATACATTTACTATAAACTAAATATAAATGTGTTTAGAATTTTTAAAGACATTTAAAAAATAATGAGTTTTTTCATGTAAAAACACAAAGTGATTATCATTCCCAGCTAAAAAGAGACATAAATAATAAATATGTTTTTTATATCCATCAGCTTGAGAATAATGTCATTTTAAAGAGTTATTTATGCTAAAAAGGCTACTGTTTTTATACACTTCACCACAGATGTAAAGGGTATATATAAATTTGACATTCCGTTTGAAATTTCCAAAATTTTCGTCGAAGAGTAAAAAATTTTATATTTTCTAGTTCCGTCCGTCCCTCCGTCGGTTGAAATAGCATTCATGAGAATTTTGCTATTAAAATTCAGCAAGATCGGTATGTAAATGACGGAAATATCTGTAAAAACTGTTTTTTTTTTACTTAAAAATGATTTAAATGACGTTTGTGAAGCCTTAGTTTCACCTTGCAACGGAAAAACATAGATATATGATACATGATATATGAGTTTCTATTAAAACTCGTAAAGACATTCGATCAAGATACAACATAACCTATAATATTTTACAGTGAAAGCACTATTTGTGTGTCAAATTTCATGTAAACGTGTAAAATTAAAAAAAATATATTTTTTAAAGTAAGCGTAAAATGTGGCTGTGACGTCCAATCAAGATCTAAAAGCCAATAACCACCTCTGGCAATGGTAATATCTGTAAGTCAAATTTCGCAAAAATCGTTTCAGTTGTTTAGACGTGAAACAAATAAAAAAAAAAAAAAACAAACTTAAACAAATTTTCTAAAGTTTTTAGTGTTTACATAGATATAGTACATACATATATTTGTAATTATATCCAATATAATATATTTCATTTTCATATAACACATCTTAACACGGGTGAAGAGTATATAAGATTCGGCACAGCCGAATATAGCATTCTGTCTTGTTCATATTAAAAGTTTTTAGTAAAAAAAATCTGAACATCTTTAGTTTTTTTTTTTTAAGTGTGAAGTATTCTTAGGTAAAATTTTTATGCATGATTCTTAATTTAGGAGTGGCTTTTGTTACAACCGAAAAAAAAAATAAAAAACTCAACATAAAAAAATATATAAAGTTAATGCTATTTGTTGATATTTAAAGTGATTTAATAGTTTGAGGTATTTTAAGTAAAGCATAATAATAATAATAATAATAATTGAAGATAATCTTCAAACTGAAATACTGAAGTATCATTTGCTTCATTTACATTCACATTTATAAAAACAATTATGAATTCCAAATATTATTTAAAATAATAAATCTCGATGATTTGATATAATTATTTGTTTATGTTTAATTTTCAAAAACTAAATTAATGATTATTTCAATTAAAGTCTTTGCACAGTTTTATATTTCTTTTTGTCTGAACAAGGTTAAGGTTAGTTTATTTATTGTAGTATTTAACACATTATTTTTCCACCAAATCATGCTTTATTTTTATTCATACGTACATATGTATATAATATATTTATTTGCAGCTTTATATTAAGTTGACGTTGAAGTCTATATTTAAAATCATAACATATGCGTTAGCAATTAGTAAACACTTGCATTTATAAAACATAAACAGTGAAAACGAATTTAAACGTTAATATATCATTAAGTGAAGTAAAAAAAAAATAGCAGAGCAAAGTAAAGCAAAAAAAATTATTCCGTTCACGCATTGCCTAAGACAGCTATTAAATCGGTTTTGGTTGCTACTTTTTTGTTAAAGCTTTAGTTTTGTATGTAGTTTGCATTATTCTGCAGATACTTAAAACTAAATTTTAAATTATACCGTTGTTTTTTTTTTTTTTGCAGTTTTGTGTTTAAATACCAAAACAATTATATGTGCGGTATTATTAAGTTTGTTTTCTAATTTGTTTAACTTACTGCAACTCTGTGTGTATTGTTTTAACGATCACTTAATACCAAATCATTTTCACATGATTGATTTAAATTGTTAACTTAGTCTATTGCCATGCAAATAGACGGTCACAAGAAAATAAAATTTTAGTCATGCAATATAATTTAGGAACCTTCATTATAGAGTAAAATGTTTAATCTATTTAAGTCAGCTAAAGTTATTCTCATTATTAAGAAAAGAATTCATTACAAATCAAAACAAATTAAATTATTAGCGCTACACTCAGGTTCTTACTTTTTACAAATTCAACACTAAATTTATTTTATAGAAAAATAAGTTCGATCGCTATATTCGGCTGTGCCTTCACCACCCTACCAAAAAATAATAAAATTTACGCCTTAAAGTATACTTTCATATTTTCACATATATACTTACAAAAATAATTAAAATTTTTTTTAAACTTCAAAAATGCAAACACAAAATTAAACTATTATAGTTTCTGCCTTAAAAAAGAACAACAACAACATCGATAGCTACTAATGACAACTAAATTTATATATATATGTTTGTATATAGGTACATGCTCATACAAAAAACAACAACAAATGCTTGTGTGTATGTATATACAATCAACAACTATAGCTTGGTTATACAAAAAACAACAACACTTAATAATTTGTTCAGAGTAATATATATATATATATATATATATATATATATATATATATAAATATATATATATACATATATATTTATATATTTTGTTTTTGATATTTGCTTCAAGCATATTTTAAGAAATTTATAATTAAATACAATGAAAAATCGCAAGATTTCCTATACAAATTTGGGCTACATTTCATATCAAAAATTACCTAATGTTATGAAGTGATTGAACATTTTCTAAACTTTATTAAAAATTCTTGATATAGTTTACGACAGTGTTTTTCTATATTTTTTACTTGTTTTTTACTTTTTGAGGAAAAAATTTAAAATACAATTTAAAAATAAAAAAAAAATTATGTTTACAACAAAAATGCCCATACAAATTATTACAGGCTCTTATAGCAAAAATTGTAGTAAATCGCAGTTGAACTCGCAAAATTATGTAAACATTTTTATTCCAGATGCTGTTTAAAAATTAGCTTTTAATATTTGACCAAGAAATAACATATACATACAAAACAATAACAGAAATAGAAATACATTTTAAAAGAATCTATCAAAAAAGAATTTTTTGCAAATAACTCGAAATTATTTTCTTTTTAGTTGAATTACTAAAGTTTTCGCCTTCTGAAGATAATTCTAAGAATTAAAAAATGCTAGAAAAAATCTTAAAACTAAAATGAAAATTTTGAAGCTAAAAGCTACTGGCAACACTGATTCTAATAAAGAAATTAATTATTTTGAGATTGTTTAACAGTATTGTGAAGAATTGATAAATGAACTGAAACTGCTAATAACTAAAACTAACGGTAAAATGGTAATACTGCAAATGCTGAATCTTTTTGTACCGAAAAATTAAAAAATTGATTTGATAAGTACTTATATTCTAATTTATATTTTTACTTTGGCTCATAGCAATGCCTCAGCAGAGCGTCTTTTTTCTAAATTATCACTAATGAAAAGTAAATTTTCCGACGGACTTAAGATCAATACTTGCGAATCTATACTTTTAGTCCTAAATTTGTTAGACGAGGAAGTTAAATTAATAAAAAGAGAATTTTATACTATTTTTATAAATAAATCTTTATGTTTGCCATAATAAAAATCATTATAAATAAATTATTTTGTTATTAATAAAATTGAGTTTAGTAGTTTTTCTTAAAATATAATATTGTTTGTTTTTGTTTTTATCAAATAAACAAATTTTAAGAAGTTTTGTTTTTAGTTACTGAATCAGTTATCCACTTTAAAAAAATACCCTTTTTGGCGACTTTATTTTTCCTTTTTTGACACTTTTTTGAAATTCTCGAATATAACGCTGCCCATGCGTATTTCGCCGTCTGCCAGAGCCAGCTAGTCGGGAACCTTTCATAATTTCTTTAGAAATACTAAAGATATATTAGAGTGTAAGGTTTATATACTCAATGAGAATTAAAAGATCGACTCTAAAATATCAAAGCTCAAACAAAGCCCAACAAACAAATCATGATTTTACTCTTTACTCACTTTTCTTATAAATTCTAAACAGATATATATCTTAACCTTATTATAACTACATAAAAAAAAGAACTAATTAAATTTTATTTACATTCTAATATTGGCACGTGTACTTATGTTTATATGAGACATACACTCAATGCTTTCAAACGATTTTATTATTTATGATTTTATTATTATATTTGTCATTATGTTAAAAATTATTGAATAATTTTTTTAACAATATTTAATACTTATCTCAGTTACTTTGAAAAAAAGCATAATTAATGATTAAAGAAAAAAGAGATATTTCCTCTCAAAATTGTTAAAAGTAAAACTTAAGGCTGATTTTTGTTTTAAGCATAATTATTAAAAATCAAGGAAATTATTAGCCTCAAAACATGCTGGTAGAAAAAAATTTTGAAAACAATAAATTTAATTTAAAAAAATGAGTTTTATTTTAAGTTATAAGCCGCAACTATTTATGTTTATAAGAAATTATATAATTTGGAAGAAAAATAATTAATTATGCAAAAAAAAATATATTTTTAACCAAGAAAAAAATATATATTGAGAGTAACATAATTTAATATAACAATTTGATATAGATTATCAGCTATAAAAATGCCATAAATATTATTTCATTAAAATTAAATTAAATTTTAAAACGTTTAAAAATTGAAATATTTTGCTTTGAATATAATGCAATTAATATACAAAAATCAATAAATTTTTCAATGCCTCTACAATATTTAATTGATATTTGCCCATAAATATCTTATCTTTTTTTGTCTTTCAAATTTCGTTTTTTTTTCATCTTTTTTTTTATTTCATTGATATTTGTTGAAAAAAAAAAGAAATTTACATATTTATCGTTTCTTTGTCGGCTCGTAAAATACATTAGTTTACATAACATAAGAAATACAAATTAAATAAATACAAATAAAGCAAATTAAAAACCTAAAACTTCAATATAAATAATTTGGGTGATTAAGCTTTGGCGGTTTTAATTTAGTTTATTTATTTTTATTTATTAAATTTTTAAGATTTACTTAACTTTATCTTGTTTTATTTTTTTTTTAATGGCGCTAAAATTTTTGTTTAAATTTCGTTGATAATTCTGAGACTGCGTCAAGTCGAATTTAAGTTGGGCAAAACGATAGCAGTGACTGCATACAGTGGGATAACGTCGTTGCAAATTGGAATTGTTTGATATAATTTTACTTAAGAATAAGAGAAAACTAAGCTCCAGTTAGGACCAACTAATGTATATTTTTCAAAATAATTATTTTTCTTTAATTTTAAAAGATGAATTATTTTTTTTTAATTGTGAAAAGATCCTCATATTATTTATGCATGTTGTTTCTATTTAAAAGAAATTAAATTTTTAAAATTTTATAATATTTAAAAGAGAAATGGTATTTCATTACTTTCTGCAAAAATTTTATTTTGTATTGACTAAGTATTTTGCAGATCGTCAGATAGATCGAAAGACAAAGACTTATTTTATAAATCGATCTTAAAAAGTGCATTCAGTAGTTTATTTAAAATGTTTACATAAACAGTAGGATGAATATTTCTTAACTGAATCATTAAGATGTTCTGACTTGACATGTACCGATAGACTGATAGAAAAAATTAAATAAAAGGAAAAAATATTACGTATGCGGAATGAAATTGCAACAAAACTTTCGGGGCTGGTTAAAAACAGTATAGTAACGATAAAGACTCTTTCTTGTCAGTTTTATATGGTCACATGTTTTGTAATACTATTGTGTAAATTTTATGAAAAACCGAACTTATATTTTTTTCAAAATATTAATAAAAGTCAAACTACCTTGGAAAAATATTTGTAATTTTTTGACTTATTTCTATATATAAACCACAAAGCAATTTATATTTTAACTCAGACTTCAACAAGAATCAAAGAAAAAGTCTTTTTCGGTAGATATAGGTCCATTCATAGAAAAAAGTACAGCTAAAAGATTTTAGAAGAAAAAAGTGTATGTGGGTCAAAATTAATTTGAGGCGAACATTTTTTTTTTTTCTTGAAAGATTCTAAAATCTAACTTGACTTTAATTTTTTTAATAAAAGTATACTTATGATAACGACATTTTATCATTCAATTTGGATAGCTACATGTTTTCCTGTTATAATATGCCAATCAGAGTTCCAGTTTCTTTAAAATAGTAACAAGAAAGGAATAACCTTAAACAAAAAATGTTTAAGTTTCTAGATTATTTTTATATTTAGTTCACATAAAATAATGTATATTTTAAATCAGATGGAAATTTATTTTTTCGATAGATGTAAATCTATTGGTAGGAAAAATATAAAAAGTAAGGCTAAGCGTTAAAAAAAATGAATGGAGCAACAAATTTGTGGTGAATTTTTATCTTTTTAAAATTCTGTTTTGACTCCATTTATTATTTAGTATATTATGCACAAGAGATAGATTC
The DNA here is from genome assembly GCA_932274085.1 of Protocalliphora azurea. Classification (NCBI taxonomy): domain Eukaryota; kingdom Metazoa; phylum Arthropoda; class Insecta; order Diptera; family Calliphoridae; genus Protocalliphora; species Protocalliphora azurea. Next base: position 106,890,955 of record OW026523.1, on the reverse strand, counting down.
AATAAAAATAAATATCATTATATATTATCCTATAAACATGTACTTTCTAAACCTCTTTGGTATCTGGATATAGTGACAGGATGATTTTGAGGTGTAAGAAAAAAAATTAATGCTAAAATTAAAAATTTGCAAATAATTTAAAATTAAAATCGATTAATAAGTTTTGGACCAATTTAAACAGAAGAGAGTTTGTAGATTCATATCGATAAAATTCCAAGGTAAACTGGGATAAAATAACCGATTTACAAGTTTGGAAATTTCCAACAACGAGTTTTTAAACTCATGATGAAGAAGTCCTTCAGAAGTGCTCAAAAAGTGTACAAAAGGTATCCAAATATTGAGCGTATATAAAAAACATAACTTATTATCTTTTGAAAGAACAATATAAGATTTATGTTAATCTTTGTAGAAATTAAAATATTTTTAATTTTGTTGCAATTTTCTCTGCATACTATTATTATATTATGAGCACTTTTTTGTGAACAATATAATAATAGTTTTTCAAACTTTAAAATATTAGTCCTTTATATTATTTAAATTTATTACCTGCGATAGAACAATATTTAACTGGAAATTTTAATTTTCCGTTAAAAACGATTTTCCTATTCAAAGAAGTAAAACAAATATAATCGTTCAAGCCAGACCATATGGTGCTTTACACCATTACCTATATGCATCAAAAATCTAAAAACATAATAAATAAACTCTGCCAAACGAGACGTATGGTCCATTTAATATTAATACGTTTTTTTCATTTTTTTTTTCATTGGCACTTTTAATTTAAGCACTTGCAAATGTATTGTTACATTGACTTTGACCGATATTTTGCAATATTTTATACTATCCGTCTGGCTGGCTGTCCATGTAAACTTTGTGCACAAAGAACAAGTCGCAGTTTTTAATATAATTTAATGAAGTTTTGCACGTGAGACTTTAATGATACAATGACTATGTCTATTAAAATTGGTTATGATAGGTCCAATATATCACCTAGTTCCCATAAAAATTTATTTCCGAAATTGGGTTTCAACATTCATATATATCTTAAATATAGCAATATTTTAATGAAATTCGATTAAAATAAGCTTTATATAAGCATAATTTTTTTTTATAATCTATCTATGGTAAATCCCATATAAGCCTTTCTTCCGAAAATCAATTTATAGTGCAAATGTCGGAATTAAGTTAATATTGGACACAAACAAGTAGAAAATATAGTAACAAATATCACAAGGATCGGTCCATAGCCCCCATATAAGGCTCCCTCCGGGAATCACCCTAACGTGCATACATCCCATAATATAATGTATACGTATGTTTTATAGAAATAAACACAATTATGGATCCACAATAGACTTATAGGATATAAAAGTGCCAACAAAAAAAAAAAAAAAATAATAATATTCCATAAACCATAAATCTCAAAGTTTGGCAGAGTTTGGTTATTAGGCTTTTAGATAAGAACCACTACAGTCTTCATTATGCAAAAGTTTAAAATTATACTGCATTTTTTGCGATTTTCCTTCAAATTCAAAATAAATTTAGGATGATAATTTTAGCCACCTTCCTCAATGAAATAACAATTCTTTGAGCTTCCTACAAAAAGTACACTTATATTAATAATCATTACTATAACGAGAAAAGTTTAGGTCACATATTATATTTGAAGAAAAATTCGAGGATAAAAGTGTTTGTGAAATATTCATCTATTTAAACAATGTAACGGTTTGTCCTTCTAGACTTCAAATTCGAACCATTATGCAATGATGCCAAGGCGAAATTACAAATAAATACCTAACAGAATTTTTCACAGTTTATTCAAATTTCATTTTGATGGCATTTAAATTTCGGATATTTTGGATAATATTTTTTTGAAGATATGTGAAAATAAAAATACGTCAAAATCTGTACATTTCATTGCAAATATGAATGCTAATTGTTTTTCAAAATGTAATGCTTTCTCGGTTACTATGCGAGATTTTTTGACTGCACCTTTTATATTAAGATTGTTTTCAATACTTGAGTAGTCACGTTATTCAATCGATTTGATTGAAATTTTGTACATGTTCATAACGTGCACCCTCTGGATGGACATATTAGATATAACATATTAGATATAAAGGTAATAATGAAAATGCCACAGAAGAGTCAAATAAAATTTAGTACAAATATTATTACAGATATTAATCATCTTTTTTCCAAGCTCATTATCATTTTTCTAACTGTAACCTAAGTGGGATGCTATGCCCAATTTCGAGCCCACTTTCCGTCAAAAGCAATTTTGCTACTAATGGGGCAACTAATTTGATGTACATGAAATTGGACACACACAAAGGTTATAAAAAAGGTATATCTTTTAAAAAATATTCTAAGTCGGTAACACGCCGCGCTTTCGCCCACTCTTTATATACTATGGTATTGTTTTATATTGTCGTCAAAATTTATATGCAATTTTGTCAATCGTACAACCTCTCAAAGGGCACATATAGATCATATAGATTTCGATTACATGCCACGCTATTCTTTTTGAAATTATTAAATTGAATAATATAAATTTCTTTTTACGTCCTGTGTCTGGTACACATATAATGTAAGTTAAAATATAAAAAAGTATCAATTAAATATTGTAGGGACATTGAAAAATTTATATATTAATTGCATTATATTCAAAGCTAAATATTTCAATTTTTAAACGTTTTAAAATTTAATTTAATTTTTATGAAATAATATTTATGACATTTTTATAAATGATAATCTATATCAAATTGCTATATTAAAATGCAATAACACTTGGATGGAATAATTTAAATGTTTTTTATTTCTAGTCGTATTGAAAAAATTATTCCAAAAATTCGAACTTCAAGAAACCATTAACAGAAATTACAACTAACTTTTAAAAAACGCTTTCAAAAGTTTAAATTAGTTTTTTATTTAGAACTGCCAAATTAGAACATGGGTCAAAGAACGCTAATGATAATGCTGTGTTATCTTAAAGACTGTTTGTTTTTTCTCTTTTGACAACGATCGTTCTTTCTAGTCTACTATTCAACGTTTGGTGGCGAAGTTCGAGTAGATTGTTTTATTGAAGTATCAGCCAAAACCTGTAAGTTGACAAAACGAAAGATACTTCGAAAAAATTCGCGTTTGTCGACAATTTTGTGAGCTACCGAAAGAAAGTAATCTCAGGCAATACCGTTTTTTCGCTAATTTGCTGGAGTAATTGGAAGTGAAAAAAAACCTCTTCAGTAATACTACACATTTTTATTAACAAGATAAATTGCTGAATTTTGTCTATACCCTCGGATTCTTCGTAAACTAATTCTTCGTAAACTATAATAGCATTACTGCCACCATTAGCAGAGAGCATAATCGATCGATGTCAACCTATTTCATTGAACAAAATTTGCTAATATGAATATGAACGTCATGTTCAGATTTTGCAATTTGACTCCGTTAGATTTTCTCTTCTGGAGTTTGCCCAACTTTCAGGTCTATGCTCTAAAATATTGTTTCCCCACGAGTCGACATAATCAGCACTATCGCTAAAATTAAGCTTGAACTTAGCTACAAGATGCGCTCTATCTAGCACACTTCAAAATAAGAATAAAAGAAAACTAAAACGATAACTAATAGCGAAATCGATCGAATACATTTTTATTTCACTAAACTCTTACTTTATTTATAATTAACATAAAAACTTTCACCTTCTCAATACGTATAGCCATTATTCATTATATTCTTCTTAATGGAATGAAATGAATTGAAGTATATAAATAAAATTTAATTTTTCCCTTTTTGCTCCACTGTTTTGTGTCAAATAATTTCTTAGACAAATTAAATCATACCACAACTTGTCTTCGAAGGTATATTTTTCTTTTTAAAATACTACCATGTATTTTTTTAAACATTAATCAAATAATTTGGTAATAAAAAAAAAAAAAAAAACAAAATAACAAGCTGATATTGTTAGATGATGATTAAAGATTTGTTTTGTTGTATTTTTTTTTTTTTTTTGGCAAATTTTTTTCAGTTTTTAACCAAAAGTAGAAAAAGAAAACAAAAATAAAACAACAAATGAAACGTAATAAAATGCATAATATTTTATTGATGAAGGTAGTTTTATAATCTATTAATTTTTTATATAAATAATGTTACACAAGTTTTTATAATTTGCTTTGTTTCACTTTAATTTTGTTTAGATTTTCTTTCTAGTCATTAGAAACAATTAAAAATTAATATGTTTAATAACAACACAAAAATGTTCAAGTTCAGTTTTAATTGCATAATCTTGTTTTAGTTTTCATGCTTGAACCATAATCCGTTTTAAAAGAAATAAGAAACTTTATATATGTACATTAGGGTGGCACCAAAATAAAAAGTATCGATGTTCCCAAATCAGTTAAAAATATAATTTATTCTAAGATACCGTTTCTCAAAATTTTCGTCCTATCATTTTACTTACGTGAGCTGAATCAAAATGTGAAAAGAACCTGTTTTCAGGTTTTTCGGATTTTTTTCGTATTTCTGCCAAAGAAACTGTATAAACATTTGGCTTTTGAAACGCGAATTTAATGACATAACAAAAATTTGAGATCACGTCCAAAAAAGTCAAAAACTGCATTTTTCACAAAAAAAAAAAAATAGATATTTGAATTTTTTACACATAAATATATTAAAAATTCAGACTTAAATTATACAATATAATATTCTAGAAGTTATGCCGAAACGGTTTTTTTCGTTTTTTTTTTTTTTTTTTTAATTCGGTCTTGTACTAATTGTATTCGAATTTTACGAATCATAATTTCCTTCATATACAAATGCTTCTATATGAAAAAGAATTAAATGAATTTAGCATCAAATTCGTATTTTTGTAAGCTTTTTAATGATATACAACACTTTATACATCCATAAACAAACAATGAAATAAATTAAGTTATAGTAAAATACGCTAATTAGGGAATTTTTTTACAATTATAACAGTTAAGTAACAGATAGAGAGCTATTTTTTCTTCTGACTCACAATAAGAAATTACTCTCTGCGTGTAACAAATTGTAAATATATACTGCTTAGCATAATTTTTGTAGGTATAAAGTGTTAAATGTCATTAAATAGCTTACAAAAATACGATAATTTTGATGCTAAACTCATTTGATTTCTTCTCATATAGAAATATTTGTATATGAAGGAAAGTGTGTTTCGAAAAATTCGAATAAAATTCGAACAAGTGCGAATTTGAAAAAAAAAATGAAAAAACCGTTTCCGTATAACTACTAGGGTATTATGTTGTATTATTTAGGTCCCAATTTTTGCAACATTTGTGTGTAAAAATTAAATTTTCAAAATTTTTTGTGAAAAATGCTAAATTTTCAACTTTCAATTTGGACCTGGTCCCAAATTTTTACTATGTCTTTAAATGCGAGTTCCAAAGGCCTTTTCATATTATTACCTTGGCAGAAATATGAAGGAAATCCGAAAAAGCCCTAAAAAGGGCTCATTTTTCATTTTGATCTAGGTCATGAAGGGCGAAAATTTTGAGAAATGGTATATTAGAATGAAATACATTATCTATATCTTATTTTATTTCCATATAAACGGGGCTACCCTAATGTACATATATTTTTCAATTTTAAATATATTTTGCTGCACTTGCAGTATTTTTTTTTGCGCAAGGGAAAAATAAATTTACATCATACTTGCTTATGAGTTATATATATATTTTAACACATTTCTTGCCCATTGATTAAGTGTGTTAATAATACTCTTTTTTAGTTTACTTACACATAATATTACTTTTTCACTTTATGTTTTATATAAAAATAAACTTATTTTTCTTTTGTATTGCATATTAAAAGAAATATTTTATTTATTACCTACTACTGATATTTTGTTAACTTTATAATGCTTTACAGTGCTTACTTTACTTGTAAGTAAAAACTTTCTTTATTTAACTTGTTTTTTTAAGCTTTTTTATTTTTCTGCTCTCTCCCAGATTTTATAGACATACAGACAACAGAAAACAGATAGTCAGACAGACGGAAAGTCAGTTAACAATAAATTTGTGTTGTTACCATACAAGATCAACAACATTAAACGACATCATCATCGCGAGCATCAGCACCATCATTAAGTTTTCTTTACAGCCAACAATCGGTAATGACGTCGACCACTTTCTCCTTTAGCATGCATGACATGTTTGTTGTTGCTGCTTCATATATGTTTGGAGTTGTTGGGTCTCGTTTTTTAGACAAATTTATTGAACTTGCAAAACTGCAGTTATTTATTTTTAACCGGAAAATTTTTGATTAAAAACAATATTTATTAAAAATTTTGCCTTGAAGAATTTATTATACTTTTAATTTAGCTGAAATCTGTTTTACGCAATTTGGTGTAAATGGTATTAAACTTTTTGTGCGTGTATGTTTTTTTTTAACTCCGAAGCAAGTAATGCTTAAAAACATTTAATATAAACAGAAATGAAAATATTTGTATGAGGGACAGTTTAATATATATCACAGTGACCGTTAAAGGACCTTATTCGCAAGGAACCATTATGTAAGCAAAGTTTCGAAAGCCTTAATTCTTTAATTCATTTTTTAAAATCAAATTAAGTTTACTCCTTTAAAGCATTCAAAATAATTTAATTCATAAACTTAAATTCTTTGCACTTCGTATGAATTGAATTATTTCTACAAAGAATTAATTCCTTAAAGAATTCGCAATCAATTATACGATCCAAGAATAAACAAATATTTATTAAAATCTTCTTCAAATAAAATCTATTACAAATTAGTTTTAGAAAATATTTTTTTAATTTATTTGGTTAAAGGTTAAAAAATTAAATATTAAGAATTGAATGAAAGAAAAATATTTTCATTTGACGGCTAGAAAACTGAGAACTCACCTTCTCGAAAAATGCAAAGTACTTGGGCATTATTTTGGAAAACATTCAACATAGGGTTAGTAAAGCTACGGTAGCATAGTACACCTGTAGAAAGATGTTTAGTGTGAAATGGGGTTTGAGCGCAAAATTGAAAAAATGGCTATACACTATAATAGTACGGCCCATTCTTGTATATGGATCTCTTGTTTGGTGGGCCGCTACTAGTAAGATATACGTGGTGGATCAACTTTACAGGACACAAAGATCCACTTCCATTGGTATTGCAGGTGCATTACGTACTAGTCCATCAGAAGCTGTGAACACTATATTGCACCTAACACCCATAGACCTACACATTATTAAATCATCAGTCAATAGTGCGATAAGATTATCTGCAATGGATAGCTGGAGATCAAGAACATATGGGCACGCGAGGATATTAAGTTTAATACCCCCGCAATTCCTGAATAATATGGAACTAAGATATACACTGACGGCTCAAAGATGAACTTCGTTGTCGGCTCTGACGTCTTCTCTAACGATCTTGGAATTAGACACTCATGTAGACTCCCTGATGAGGCAAGAGTATTCCAAGCGGAAATACTAGCGGTCAGGGAAGCGTATAAACTAATTCGCGATAGAAATATTCAAGGGAATATTAGTTTATTTGTCGACAGTCAAACGGCATTTCTATCGCTCAAATCACCCAAAATTGCCTCTATTCTAGTCAGACAGTGCAAAGAGGAACTGCTAGGACTAAGTCGACTGTATGACATTACTATAGTCTGGGTTCCTGCGTATAGGGATTACTATGGTAATGAACAGGCAGACGAATTAGCCCGGGCTATGAATGCCTCCTTATTGGTTTCTGTCGCAATTCCGTTAGAATAAGTCAAAAGCAGAATCCAAAAACATTATCTAGAAAAGGCAAAAAATAGATGGTGAAATCTGGACAAATGTAGAGTCGCGAAGGAAATGTGGCCTATCTACAACGGAAAACGCTCAATGCAATTCATTGGCTACAAACACAAAGACTAATAGAATTGTTTACAGGTCACTGAACGATCAGGAAGCATGCAAGCAGATTTGGTCTCCTTTATAATGAATACTGTCGTAGTTGTGGCAATCGCAGGAAGGAGGAGACAGTATATCGTCTTCTATGTGAATGCCCAGCCTTGAACGCAATCAGACACAAATTTCTGGGAAGGTACCAATTAGACAACCTCTGTGAGATACCTGACACTAGACTCAGAGACATTATTAAACATCTCAATGCTACAGGCTGGATCTAATTAATTTTTGTTTTCATTTTTCTTCCCTACACTTCTATTTCATTACAGACTCAATCTAACTCATTCTGTAGTATGGTCCCATCAGAATGGAATCTAATGAGTCTAATTGATTGCCCGTCAGTTTACGGGCAACCACGTAAACCAACCATATCATATAATTTCTTTGTCTTATCTTAACAATTTATAAAATATTTATTAAAATCAAAACTCGGATTTATCGCACTGGTCCCTTAAATAAAGTCACCCGTACCAACAAATACTATTAGTCTTACTTCCGTACGGGAAAGCCAAAGATCAAATTCTTTCTATGCCCATGGAACCTAATCCATATAGCTCATTCTACTTCCAGCAATTCAATACAAATCGCGCTGCAGTTTAAACTTGAACCACACGAATGAAATGTCAATTAGATAGCCAATGAATTCATTCATTCAGTGCCTCCTGTTTTGAAGTTTTATCTGCTATAGATGCTGGGACAGTTTGTATTAGCTTAATTCTTAGAACATAAAAGAAAACAGCTTAGTTGTAGATTCCCAAACCGATATAAACCTGCAACTCTAACTTAATAACTTAAATGTGAGTAGAAGCCGGAAGATCGTTAGTCCTTATTGGCCAACTTAATTATAAATACTTAGTCGGAGGCCATGAGCATATTCGCAGTTTCATCTTTATTCTAATCGCCGAGTTCATAGCTTCAGATCTACATAAAGTCTTTGAGGAGCCGCAGAACAAAATGTACTTTTTTGCATTTCTAGGATGAAATGTAATAGAAAAAAAATCTTGTTAGGATATTTTTTCCTTACAATATATCGGTGCATAACAATACGTTCCTTTCTATTATATTTTTTTTTTCAAAACATATTTTTTCCGTTGTAATTATTACTAAACTTATTATAATTATTTAATTAAATTTTAGGTTTAAAGCCTATATATATATATATATATATATATATATATATGCATCAAATTTCAAGAAGGAAAATTATACAGTTTAGAATATATGAAGTTGTTTATTTTTTCTCAGCTAATATTTTAAAACCTCAATTTAATTCATAACTCCTAACTTTAAAGACTTTTCTGGCTAAAACTTAATAAATATACTTTTAAAAATTTTAAAAATATTGTTTGGCCTACGACTAATATTTATTTTTTAAATATTACACATTGATTTTTATACCCCTAACTTTTACCCTTGGGGTTTCGAAATAAAAATCTTTATAAAGCAATATTGTTATCTTTTAAATGAATGTACATTTAAAATTTTACCATGTATAAGTCACATATGCGCAGTTAAGCATGTAAACTTGTGTGAAAATTGTAATATTTCTCATTTGCAAAACCTCATATTTCTGAATCTGAAAGGGTCCTAAGTTAAAAAGTTTATAATTTAAAGTGCGTCTCCAATAGGTAATATCTGCACTGAATTTCATTAAAATCTAATGGCCATCCGCTTTAATATGCAATTACACCCTTTATCATTTTGGAGTATTTTTTCTACCCTATTTGGAGTAATTCTAGGCAATTAAAAATATTCTGCAAAAATATTAGCTTTTAAAAAAATACACAAACCAAAACCTACCTTTTCAATATATTTTTAATAAAACGTTCCTTTTCACTATCATTTTAACAAAACGTACTTCTTCAGAATTAAAAATCTTAATATCTCATACATTCCTAACACTATTGTGGTGATTTTTTGTAGTTTGATATATCTTATTTACTTATCACATCTTCTTATTATCTTCATGTTCATAAGATGAGTAAAATAATTCTCAATTCCTAAAAATTTTAAATGAACAAAAAGGTAGGTTTTGCTTTGCTGCTCTTCATATAGAGTGATTTGTTTTAACCCATATAATTAGGAAATGCAAAAATGTTATCGAATACGGACACGTTGATACAATCATCACAAAAACAGTAAGTAACAATGGAAATAATCAACTTATAAAAAACATGATAAAAAAATATTGGGGAAAACCAAATTATTAAATTAATTTCAAAAGTTATTAAAACCATTTTAAACGTTCCTAATAACTATAATGGCCGTATTAAAAAAAAACTTAAAGCAGACTTACAATGCTTTATTAGGAAAAAAAGTGTATTTAAAAAAATAAAAAATTGTTAGTTTAAAATACATTTTGTAAACTATTGTTAAATACAAAAAATTAAAAGTAGCTTTTTTCCCCTACTTTAAAATAATTTTAGGACTTATTGAAAAAACGAAAATTTTATATTATTCTTAATTGTGTAATAAAACCAACTATTTTTTAAATTTAGAAGAGGACATCCCATTCCCGGCTGATATCCTTTCCCATATATGGTTAGTTTTAAATTACAACTTATATATACCCAAATATAAAATAGGCATATTGGGGTATCCATTCGATTGCCTGTACGCTAAACCTATGTCCACAATCCCGTTTTTTTTTTTGTGTGTTTACTTTGCAGAATCAGTTGTCCTTAATCCAGTGTACCAATTTCGCCTTAAAAATGTAAAGTTTCATTCATTTTTTTGCATAAAAATTCAGAAAACTTTGTAAAAATAACAAAATAAAAATTTTTGTTGTAAACAATATATTATTTATTAAATAGTGATGTTAATTTTATCACAAAATATTCGTCGTTCCAATATCTCTCATTCTGATTAACAAAAATTAAAAAAACTCTCATTATTTTTACATCTGAACTGACCATATATATAGTTAGCTAAAGATTTAAATCTATTTCCTAACAAATCCTGTTTTTATTTAAAAATTTTAAAAATATAAATTAAGTTAGAAATTTAACAAAAAAGTGAAAGAAAAAATGAAAATTATTGGCTACATAAAATAAAATCTGTATATTGGTTGAAATGTTGTTAACAATTCTTTTAATAATGTTTTAAAAGGCTAAACTGTTTGCTAACTATTTTGTGTTTAAAATCTGAAATATCTTTTTTTTATTAATGTTTTTTTTTTCTTTTTTTGGATACGGCTGTAAAATTTTTAAATTATTTTCTATACTAATTTCTAATAATACTCACCATTCTTTTTCTCATCTTTTGTCTCCACTTTGCCCTCCGTATCCTTTGAGGGTTTGGCTTTCACGGCATTTAATATTAAAAATAAAAATAGACCGAAATACAATATTTTTGATTTTGGCAACATTGTGTTAAATTAATTTTGAAAAGTGATATTATTACTAAAGGAATAAAGTTGGAAAAAAATATTTACGAAAGATAAAAGAGAAAAAAAGAACACTGCAAAAAAGATAAAGAAAAGTAATTTTAGAAAATTTTGAAAACTAACTGTAAAATTAAAGAGTATTTTAAAAGAAATAAACTCTAATCTCACATACTATAATTAAAAATTTAACAGTATCTAAAGCTTATAAAAATAAAGTTGATAAAGATGTCATATAAAATTAATTTTCAAACTATTTGTTTTTAAAAAGTATCACAAAATAAGTCTGGTATATTTAATATATTTTTAAAAGCCATTATTACACAAACATTGTAACAAGCTTTTGTAGAAAATATGGAATCGTTTTTTTTTTTTTTAAGATCAAAAATTAAAAATTTCTGATAATGATCCATATACATATGTTAATATAGTGTCAACGCATGGGTTTAAAAAAATAATTTGCGCTAAATTGAAACATTTTGCTATTAAAAAGTATTAAACAAATAAATTATGTTGCTAGTTGTTTTATTTAAAGTAAAATTACTACTTAAATCATAAAATGATAATAAGTATTAACTTAAATACATTTATCAAATTTACTTATTTTTAGAATTAAAAAATAATTTGTGAAAATAAAGCAAAAATAATCACGCAAAATTATTGTTTTATTTTGTATCTATTCATCATTAATACATAATTTTGAATACTATTTTTTATTCAATATTTTATTTTTATGTCAGAACTAATTATTTTTATGTCAATACTGCTTTACAAATACATATGTTTAATAATGCAAGCTTAATAATATTACAATATTCACTTGAGTTTTAAACATATTTAAATACTAAATACTGCTTATTAATTAAAAATGATTTACTATCAAATCCTCTACAAAATTTTAAATAAAAAATTTGAAATGAATTCACTTGCTAAATCATTTTCAATTGCATTTTGGAAATCTTTAATTTAATTTCAGAATATTCATTGATATATCAGAATATTTTCTTTATTTACTAAATTTTTTTCATTATTCTATCTATTGCTCTTTTTTGTTGTTTTCTAGGAAGAATGTTAAACCGTAAATCTATTAGATATTGTTTTCATAATATATGGTATTGCCATCTATTTTCAAACTATTGTAACATGTGTTACCCTAATGGTTAATAGAGGTGGATGCTTAAATTTATTAAAAACAGACTCAAAAAAATTTATTTCTTCTTTTTTTGCGAAAGGAAGAATTTCTTTATAGTATTCAATATTTCACAAAAAAATTCAAACTTGTTCCAAAAATGCGATTTTTGATCTAAAATATGATATAATATTTCGGAAGTTCAATTGAAAAATCTTAGTAGAGAGAAGTCTAGAGAGGCTCGATTCCTCCCCGTGACTCTGGTCTGTTTGACTACAACGGGCTCTGCATTACTCTGCTCGGATAATTAGGTTAGAATATAATTTGTAATTCTATTGTAAAATAAAACAAGTAAGAAAGTTATAGTCGGTAAGGCCAGGGAATAAGATACCCTACACCGTTGCGTTTGAGTCTTAGAATTATTTTCTAGTTTTTCGAAAACGATCCAAATATGGGAAATATGGTCATTTATGGACCGATCCTTATGGAATTGCATGCTGCGATAATTGGGGAAATTGGGAACTTCGATTCAATCTTACATAAAACTTATTCATACCCAATATGTGCTGTTTGCTGCAATCGATGAAAAGGGACTAGGTTCTGAAAATTTATTTTTCGATTATAAATTGGCTATGTAACAAATAATTTCAACAAATTTGCAAAGAAATTTAGTAAATGCACGCATAGAAAGAACATATTAATGTCATCATAACAATATTATGTTCTCATTGTTAATCTTCATTAATTTGAATAAAACTGTGTTCACGATAACAATAGTTTTGTTTAAGTTTTATTATTTAATATTTAGATTTAATAAAATTTTTAATATAGTTAATTACAAAAATTTTATGTTTTTTAATAATTTTACCAGAAACAAATTTTTATTAATACGAAAAAATATTATTATTACTACAAGCATTAAATATTATCAATATTTTTCCTTGTTTTAAACCATATTAATGTTGCTCTTCTCATAACAATGAAATTTTACAAAAATATAAGACATATGCTTCTTACGAATATGGCTGAAAAATTCATTGCTTATTTGTTTTTAAATATATTTTGTTTGTAATGTTTGTTTTTCAAGTTTATTATAAATACATAATGTAAGATCATGTTCATATTATCTTATACAATATAAAATTAATCAAATAAATCATTAATAAAAAATAAGATAAGTTTGAAAAATGTTATCAGAAATTTTGATATTTTTTTTTTTTATATAATACGTATGATAAAACCAATTCATAATATGTTATCATAACATGAGGAAATTAGATCATAATGTGATAAAACCATATCATAACATGATCAAAATTTTAAATAAAATATTAAAAAAATCTTATCATAATATGATAAAGTTATATCGTTTTATGATTATAATTTTCATATTTATTATTATTATTATTATTTCTATTATTATTTTTTACCATGAAAAGTTTTACAATAGCAATATAATCCAATCATAATATTACTTAGATTGTGGTTATCGCAAACATATTTTTTCTGCGTGTGCTGAGATCCAATTTTATCATATTATAATCCGATTTTTTTCATATTCTATTTTAATATTCTATAATGTTACGATCCGGTTTTATGACATTATAATCTAACTTTTCTACAACATGATCTGATTTTATCATATTATGATACAAATTTCTTAAAATATTTATTTTTTTCATCAATGTTGTGCAAGATAATATTAGGATATTTTTTATTAAATAAATTATTTAATGAACCGATAATTAGTTTTCCATTTTGTTCAAATTACCCTAGCTATAACCTAATCTTGTCTACTTATATTCATTCATGCATAAATTAAATGAACATTTTAATAAAGTGGATAGACAAATATTAAAAACCAAATATGTATAAAGATAAGGAAATTTTAATTTTTTCAACCATGATATTTTAAAATTATAGAATTAATAATATTTTTGCATAGCAAACGTAATATATATATATATATATATATATATATATATATATATATATATATATTTAAATAATAAATTGTTAAGTTAACCGTATTAATATATTTAATTGGGATTACCACAATATATAAACATTTATACATAGTATTATCATGAGCTAGTAACTATAATTTGTTTCCATCTATTTCTGCAAACATAATATTGATGCCGAATAATATCGTAATCGCGTTCTTTCTCTGCGTGCAGAATCATACGAGTGTTTATTAGGAACTTTAGAAGTCGATATATTAAAGCAGCTTATAACAGACGGACGGACATAAAATATCTCTTTAAGAATTCAGGTTATATGCACTTTAGCTAATCGTAAATGAAAGTTTTGTAATATCTAATTTATACACTGAAAGGTATTTAAATAATAGAACCTTGTTTAAATGTAAAACAGAAATTTCATAAAAAATATTTTGCAATATAAAAAGACTATAAAAAATACATGAATTAAGTCAAAAAATGTTTGCTTTTGGTTCCTGTATTAAAAATACTTCTAAAATTAATATTTTCATTGCTAAAGTCTTTCGTTGACTTTATAGTTTTTTTTTATATTTTTTAAAGTAAGATTATTGAATTTTAATTCTTATTCGGAATCAAATAGATTTTATTTATTTACGCATAAAAATTGTTTATTTAAATTTTTATTTTTGTTGTACCACTATTCAAGTTATATTGTTTTTATATATAAGTTATAACAATTTTATCTTTTTTTTTTTTTTGCATTTATGTTATTATTATTATTATTTTATTTTTTTTTTTTCTTTTAAAGATATGTTTTATATTTTTCTATTGTACACTTAAAGGAAAATATTTTTGCATTGTTTCTTAGTTTTATTGTTTTTTAAAATTATTTCTTTACAATTTTTTTTAATAACGAAACGAAACAAAGTTAAGTAATTAAATATTTATTTTTATTTGTAACTAATAAAAATACTATTATTGTGTTTTAGCTGTTTATTACACGCAAACATTATTTTGTGTTGTAAATATATCTATATATAAATATAATTTTGATTTGTTTAATACACGGATATTTGATATGTTTTTGTGGCATAAATTTAACCATTGAAAACTTTTGCAATATTATGGTCAGTTGGTTTATACAGGTATTTTATTCGCAGAAATCAAAACAAAACTTATAGCACTTTATTTAAAGCTGCTGTTGTTTATAATATTTTAGCTCAATTTTAGCAAGTGGCTTTGAAAACTACTAGTGCAGAAAATTAAAAAAAAATAAAAAAATAAAAATTAAATATTGATTTTTTTAATTTTTTTCATTATTTAAACAATATGATTTAATCAGACTATATTTATAACAAATAAATAATAAGAAAATTATAACAATTGCATGTCAAAAAAATGTTATGTTGCCACCACTTTAAACAGTAGTCAGTGTATGTTTAAGTTTTTTTGTTTAGTTTTTTGTTAATATTCATAATCACGTTTTAACAGCTGCTTAAATATTGAAATATTTTGTATTTGATTTGTAATTAAATATATTATTTACTACCAGATTTTTTTTAATTTAGATTAGCAGTATTTTCTTATTTAAACGTTTTAGCCCATAATATTTTAATTTATTTACACGGAACTTTTTTTTAATTTTTGACTAATATATATTTTTTCACTATGTTGACCAGCACGAATTATTTAACATTTGATTTTAAAAATTAAACATAAATGAAGAAAGCATTTGCAAAAAAAAAATTGCTTTAATACACAAAAACTGGTTAAAAATTGTATTTCCTTGTATACACAACTACTGGAGGCATCAATTGCAGCTTAGGCCTCGATTACATAATGTTTGGAGTATGTAACATGTACATATTTGCCACCAAAGTTTAAACACCTTTTATTAAGTGATCAAAGCTCAAAATGTGTATTTTTTCGTTAAAAAAAAACTTCCTTTTAAACCGTTTACGCATAGCAGTAAAGCACCAAAGTAGTAAACGTTTTTTTTTATTTTTGAGGCAAAATCTACTATTAACTTGCACTTGTATGTTGTATTTTGGTATAATAAAAAAAATGCACATAAAATTCTCTCACAATTATAATTGAAAAACGCAAAAAACACCTGATCTACATTAAAAATAAATTTAGTATAAATCTATAAGTTTAACGTTACGTTTACGTAATTTACGCTTTTATTTTTATTTATTAACAAACTCCGTTTTTGTATTCCGCTTTTACCAAGTGTTAACCACGAATGTTACCAACAATCTGATTTGTGGTTTATTTGCAACAAACCATAAAACTGAAATACTAACTGAAATTGGTCCCCATCAGTTCATACTCTGTTAATGTTTTCAAATCAAATGAATTGTTTCTCTTAAATAAGTTACAATTAAAACTCTCATTAATTTGCTCTCTTTTTTTGTAAAAATGAATTTTATGTTGGTTAACAAACAGCTGGTTTTTGTTTATTTTGTTTTTTATTATGAATGAACTCATTAGTTTTGTTTATATTTAGCTTGTTGTTTTTTTATTATGTTTAAGCCGGCTTTTGCTTGGTCAGCTGTTTTGTTTATTTTTGTTTTAATAAAACACTAACAAATGCCGGTAGTATGTTGTGGTCATTTCTTTACAAACACCCATAGTGGCGTATATTATAAACTTGATTATGAAACCAGTTTTTTTAAATTTCTTATGTTTATAAATTAGTATGACTATATAATGGTAATTTTTTGTTGTGGTCGCTGTAAGCTGATTCTAGTGTTTGGTAATACCGAATAAGTATTGGGTATTTTAGTGAAGACAGTTTTCTTTGCCGAAAAGTATTTGTTTAGTAAGTTACACTACTATAGGTTATTCTGTGCTGATATCGAAAACGCTTAAAAAATGTAGCCTTAAACTCATGTTTAAGTAAACTAATCGACATAGGATCATTTTGTGTGGTAATTTACTGATATCAGTTCAAGAAAAATTTCTTTTAATATGAACTATAAAATCTAAATACAATTCTGCTGCAACAAGAAAAAACTACTTAAGTAGTTTTTTTTCTTAACTTTTCAGGAGAGCAGTTTATATTTTTCCATGCAACACTATTGAAAATTTTATTTCCGAATGCATATATCCCTTGAAACACTTACTATATATTTAAAAAAAATTTATACAGCATAGAACTGAATATAAATAACTCAAGAGTGGAAAAACAAAAATTTTGCATATCCTAAGATATGTAGTTTTTCCCTGTTGCCACAGAATTAATGGGTATTAGCTTAAAGCGATTAAATTTGATCAAAATAGGTCTAGGCTTCATATTGATCGAGAATTTTCAACTTGTAGACTCTTTCGCATAGTGGGTTCCACAACGGATCTGACTCAAATAAACGTTTAAGTGTTCAAATACTCAGCAAACATTAATTGGCTTCTGGCAATGACTACTACTTACTAGACTCATCATCTGGTGATGAGATATCATCATTTTTCGCATTTCTTTGAATTTTTGAATAACTAGGTACCAGTAAATAACAAGTTGATTTAGCTCTGCAATGGCTCAATTCGATTTCCCATACATTTTTTATGAAAATTATTTTAACTTCTATTGTTATGTTAAAACTATTAATAATTTACACAAATTTAATGTTTACATGGAGTAAGACAGCAGTCTTTGAAACGTGTACAAAAGTTTCTGCCTCGGTACAAATCTCAGTTCAGCCAAATTTTTCAATTTTGTAGTTGTGTAGTATTTATAGTTTATAATATTTGATTAACTAATTATTTGATTGTCTAAAATATGTACTTTAATAATGGTAATGAGTTTTTCACCCGAATTATAAGTATTTACCTCCTTTTCGCAATGTAATATGTTGGCTTACCGGGTAAGTAATACGCTACGTGGGAAGTTTAATTTGGTATTAAACCTTAGATATCGTAGAATATATTACCGTATTCCAACTAGTGAAACTATCTAGATTTAGTTTTTTTTTTTTTTTTTGAAAAATATTAAGGAAATTACTCTCAAAATTATTGTTGAAAAAATATGTTCACTTATTAAATGATAAAAAGTTATGATCAGAAAATAATAAAAATTTAAAAATTTCTAATATGCTACGCATCAAAATATATTGATTAAAAAATTTTTAAAAATACCTTGTTCTAGTAGTGAATAAAATATGAATTATTATATTTGCCAATTTATATTGAAAATATCTTTTAACGACAACCGATAGCCAAAGGTGTATTAGACAATTATTTTTTAATTAAAATTAAAATTATTTTTTAATTAAAATTAAAATTATTTTTTAATTATGACCTCAAAATAATTAATCCAAGTAGTGTGAATTCCATTTAGTTCGAAATTGCAATTTAGGAGAAAAAAAATGGTTTACAGATCATTACCTAAGTTTTCAAAGGCACTGATTTCGAAAAATTATTTATTTTTCAAGATATTTATCATTATATATTAAATATTGTTTAATTAATTGATTCACTTTCGTACATATTTTAACACAGACTTGAAATATTTCATAGGAAACCCCAGTACCTCTTATGACTACTTTTAGAAAATAGGTTTCCGCCGTGAATTCAGTTTTTTGGCTTTGACATCCCATATTAATATTTAATTGCAAAAATTTAAAAGACTTTTTGAAAACTAAAAAAAAGAAAATAAAAATAAAAGAAGGATTTTGCTTCAGCGTTTTTGGATACCAAAAAATATCTTAGAAAAAAAAAACGCAGTAGTTTATTTTAATGATAATTTGTTTAATCAGTCAAAATAAATTAGTTTTGGCGGAAACAGGATACTTTTATCTAAACGCGTTTTGCATGAACATATCCAAGGCCGGCGTAAAAGCTATCAAAATGCTACTCAAAAATAAGGTTTTGTCAAGATTTTTCCTAAAATCAAGGACGCCATAAAAATTACGAAGTTTATGGAATTCATAACTAAAAATTTCATTTTCGTAATCCAAAAAACGATGACATTATAAAATCTTCTTTAAATAGATTTTAGAGTGATACAAAAAGTTTTGATTACTTTTCTATATGGATATATTTTTAAACATAAAATATCAGCGTATATCGTATAGAACTCAGAAAGGAGTTTCATCAGAAATGATAAAAAAAACCGATCGTAATCAGATAAAAAAAGCAATAATCGTAATTAAGTTATTAAATATTAAAATATTAAAAATAGTCAGTAAAAATTAATATATATATAAAATTAATATATATATAAAATTAATATATATATATATATATATATATATATATATATATATATATATATATATATATATATATAAATTTTAGATGTAACTCAGTAATGATAATATTGTCAGTCTTTTTACATGTGGTGATAGTTTCTCACAAATTTTATGAATATGTGCAATTATAATGTAAATTATAATGTGAAATTTGAGAATTTTTAAAATTTCAAAATTTACACCTTGTGCCAAGAAAAAAATCTGAAAAAAGTTTTAGTAGAATTTTAAAAGGTATGTGCTTTTGCCCATATATTTACATTAAGGTGACTCCGGTTGTATGGAGAAAAAATAAGATATCGATATTCCCAGCTAAAATGGAATTTTATTTCATTTGCCCTGATGTTATCCTTTCGTGAGTTAAATCAAAGTGATAAAGGGTTATTTTTCTTGGTTTTCAGATTTTTTTCATATTTCTATATAAGAAATAATATGAAAATTTTATATCGCAAGAAAGTGACTCACGCCAACAAATTTTAAATGTTGAAGTATTGTTTTTAATTCATTCAAAGCGCTGCGCAGTTTTGCGGTAGGCCAATTTAGCGGAAAAAAGTCATAACTTCTCTTTGGAAGCAGCTAGAAGCTTGAAATTTTGGAATTTTGTATCTCTGTTTGAAGGCATTCTTTGTACGAAGAATGGGCGTTATGGATTAAATGGGTATGGCACTTCTTGTAGAAGCTTATTATATTTTTAAATTATAAAATTATAAGTTATATAAATGTATAAATTTAGTAGTACTAGGAACCCATTTTGACCATTTTTGGAATGATATTTATATATGCACATGAACTAAATCAACCAATTGTTTGGTTTACTAGTTTATATAGTAAAATAAAGAATATGAAATTTTTCAACATGTATGATGTTAATATGTTTTATTAAAATTCAGCACGATGACCATTCTATAGTACACATGAGACAACCGTGGCAGTCACTACTAAAACGCACCCTTAAAATACCCAAGGCCTTGGGTATTTCACTAACCTCCAAAATAGCTTAAGAAAATTAATTTAGAAAAAGTTTATACAACACTTCTAATCTTTCTATTCAAATTGGATCTGATGACAAAAAAAATAAAAAGATCTTCTAATGTTTTCCCTCGTATGATGTTCGCTAATAAATCTGAAATCTTTGTTTTGAGATTCAAGATCTTTCCAATTGGAAGTGCAGCATTTTGAATTATGTCTTAATTTCACTTAATTTATTCTTTGGGGAAAGGAATCGCAAAGATTTGAAAAAACTTTGCCATCAATCATTGCCAAATAAAAAATATGTTTAACCATAACTGCATGACCTTCAACGTTAATAATTGTTGAAACTATTGCATCAATTTGACTTTTTATATAATTAGTTTCACCTTTAATTAAAGATTTTGTTTCCAGCTTAATTGCAATCTTCTTCTATTCAGGAATTCTGTAACTCACTCCTAATAAACAAATAATTAATCACAGCGTTTGCCTTTTCTTCTCTTTCCATTTCGGCAATCCACACTTTATAGAGTTCTCTCCGAGCTATGGGTATGCTATCTACATTTGGATTTAAGAAGCGAAATAGCACGTATTAACAATAAATCTTTTTTCTTTCTAATGTATACATTGCACAGATAAATAGACGATAATTAATTTTACATCCGAGGGAATCCCATTTCAAAGTTACATTAAACGTTTTACAATACAAAACATTTACTACGCTAAACATATTTTTCTCTTGCCTATTACGAGTATTTTACACACCGAACATTTCAATTAAATACCTGACATAATGCAGAGAAAAAAGAAAGTAAAAAATGTGTTGTTGTTTCTTATTACGATCACTTTAAATATGATGATTAAAATATACTGCGCTTTTATAAAAACTGTGACAATTCAATTGCTAATTTTTCAATCAACATAAGAAAGCAAATAATAAATAAATTAGGGGAATTTGATACATAAAAAATTGACCCTTTTCCAAGTAGATTGGCCTGCGGCAACATTGTGCGCTTTCAATGCGGCAAGAGAAAAAAGTTAAAAAAAATTTTAGTCGAATTTTAAAAGTTTTGTGTTTTTGTTCATATATGTTTTTGTCCATATAAGGGGTGGCCCCGTTTGTGTAGAGAATAAAGGATATTTCTAGCTAAAATGAAATTCTGCTTCATTTTGAGATACGGTTTCTCAAAACTTTCGTCCTAACGTTGTATTTACGTAAGCTGAATCAAAATGAAACAGGGTCCCTTTTTCGGATTTTTGGGATTTTCTTCATATTTCTGCCAAAGGAATAATATGAAAATTTGGTATCGCAAAAGAGGTCTTTAGGAAATGTATTCGATGATATAATCAAAATTTAGGACCAGGTCTAAATGAGTATAAAATTATTCGATTTTTTACAAAAAAAAAAATTGGTACCCGAATTTTTTACACATAAATTTTTCAAAAAATAAGACCAAAATAATACAATATAAACTTCTAGCAGATGTACGGAAATGGTTTTTCCGTTTTCCAGAATTCGAACATGTTCGAATATTATTCCAATTTTTGAAACATATTTATACCTCTATTAACAAAAAGCTGAATAAATTAAGTTTAAGGGAAATAAAACGTCCCTTTTTTGGAGATAAATATAATTTTTTTGTGGAAAACTGTTTTCGTATCGATTTGATATAAAATCGGTTTTCCTAAAAATAAGTGGATTGTTTTTTTTCGTGACAAGTGAATTGTTTAGAATAAATCTGTTTTTTTTTTTTTTGTTTTTTGGTGAAAACTTTTTTTTTTGACAATAACAAAGCGCAAATTTTTGATAAATCTACGTAAGCATCATGTTTTTCTCATAACCCATCCATTTTTAAAATTTGGATAATCGTAAACAATGTATTGATGTCTGTCTAATTTTTTTGGTAGACTAGAAAAATCAAAGGTATTGCCCTTCATACATAATTTTTTATCTTTCCTATTACTAAATAAACTATAAAAATTAATTGAAATCATAAACATGATTTACAGTATCAAATCGTGTTATATAAAAAAAAAAAAAAATAAGTTTGTAGCTTAAGACTTTTGTCTTTGCTTCACTCACAATTTTCGTTTAATTTTTTCCACTTAAAATCAATTTAGCAGTAAAAGATCAAATTATCTATATTTCGCGCTGAAATAAGTTTGCCGCTTAAGTCTTTTGTTTCGAATTACTTTATTTTCTAAATGATCTAATATATCAATTATCTTATTATTTTGCATAATCCATCATTCTTTTATTTATATTATTATTATTATAGTTCGTATTTGGTATTTTTATTTCTTTGCTATTAACTTAAAAAATAAAAGAATAATTGAAAAAATATAATTAACCTTTTTAACTTCCTGCATCCATTAATAATCAACTAAACATAAATACAGTTTTATTTCAAATGTTTCTTAAGTAGCTTTTAAAAAGATGCTTTGTTTTTATTAAGTCACTTCTCTTCTTATTAAAACACTTTTTAAAGTGTTTAGGAAATAAAGTGTGGGTGTCGTTTCTTGTTAAATTTATTTATTTATTATTATTATTATTTTTTTTTTTTTGCTTTAACTCTTGATACACAAAAACATAAATATATTTTATACTCTTTTTACATTTAAACGTTATTATAAAGTAGAGAAGTAAAAAATAGTAAACTCATGCCAGAATGTTATTTTTTTCCGTAAATAGTTTCTAGGGTTTATTGTTTTTGTTTTTAAGGAGTGTTTTTAGTCGTTTTTTATACGGTCGTTGTAAGCGAATTTTTTGATTTTTTATCTATGATCTATTGTTTTGTGTTGTTCTTTTTTTGATTATCTGTTGTTAGATTTTGTTGATAAAAGCTAAGTAAACATCTCAGCTGTCAATTTTGTATTAGCTTAGTGTCAAATGTTGTTATTGGGCTTTTAAAGATAACATTTTTGGCAAGTCAAATATTTAGCCTTGAATACAAAAGTTTATACAAAAGTTTATTAGATATTAAAAAACAATACGTTTAACAATAAGTTTTTAGATAAGAATAAAAAACTATAGGTTTAATGATAACTATATGTTATCACTTCTAAAAAAGGGAGCGTAGTTTTTCTTTTAGGCAGATATGTTTAAAGGCACAACTTTTAAAGCACTTCTATTAAACCTAAAAATCTATAAAATATTTCAGCCTTAAGACATTATTTCTATAACAAACGTGTGTATGTTTCGTGTTCAAACAGTCATTTTTAATGCAAAAATTCAAATCGACTTTCAAACAATAACCACATTAAAGGGTTCAAAGTTTAAACTAATATATTATAAACGTAACATGTTTAACAATAAGTCATTAGTAAAAAAAAATAATAATAATTTGCAAAAACATATATATTTTTTTAAGAAATTCAAGGCTTAATAAAACATTAATCCAAATGTCGCAAATAAATCAATTTAAATTATAATGCATTTTTCAAAACTACAAAAAAAATCTAACTAAGCAAATGCCGCCATATTAAAACCAGTGTCAATTTATGACATTTTTTTCATTGTGACATAAAAATCTCAGACCCAGCGGACGCTTATGGTTTTACAAATGAATTTTGAAAAAAAAAAACCAATAAACATTTGCAAAAACTTTAACAATGTAGATTAAAAACTCCAAGATATGCAAAATAATATATGTCCAGTAGATGAAAACGCGGTTTCAGTAAAAAAAACTGAAACGAAACTAAAACAAAAGGAACGAGTAGCAAATTTATGGTTTTCTTTAACGCGTGCTTTTTAGCACGCAGTGATGATTTTTTAAGTCCAAGCCTTTGATCTTTTTATTTGCTTATTTGTGTGTAAAAACCTCAAGAAATACCAAAAATAGTCGAAACTATTTTATAACCGTAATAAACCAATATTTTTTACTTAGTGGGCAAATAAAATTATTTTAGTTTTGACAAAAGTAAAAAACTAACTTTTTGTGTAGCATGTTTTTTCATCATAAACCAAAAGGTGTTGACGGAAAATAATATTTTTGTCCTCAAAAACTTCAGATTTAACTAAGTTAGTTTGAAAACACGCGATATATTGGTTTGACTATTGTTTGTTTTTTATTATTAGAATAAATTTGATCTTTGCATAGTAGCAGTTGATTGGATTTGCTTACTAGAATGGAAAATGTTAGAAATATGTAACATACACACATAATATGTATTAACACAAGATACCCTATAACATCTAGTGCTTTTGTTTAATGTTATATATAATTTATATTCCTGCTGCCTTCATGTTAAATATTTTTTGAATTTGAGGTTTGTATTTACAAGATATATCATCTGTAGATATAAATATGAAAAATTATATACGCAGATTTTAGTAGGAATTGAAAAAAAAAAATATTTTAATTTTATTTAAATTGTAAATATTTTTAAAAAATTTGTCATTTATAACAATTTTAAGAGAATAACTTTACCAAACGTTATAATCATAGGAAATATTAAACCCATATTATGCCTTTCACAAATACCCTTATAATAAGAAAGCTTTTTCTTTATAAAAAGAAAAAATCATTGTAACGAATTAAAAAAATAAGTCTCTATCCAAACAAAAGAACCCTACAAGGATCCTGACATTGGATCGAGGGTGGTAAATATCTTGCTTTCAGCCTTGTTATAATAATTTAAATTAATCTCAGTATACTACAATAAAATGCTAAGTTAATGTAAAAATAAAACATATTTCTATCGAATTGTTTTGTGCCGAATTTCACTTGAGATGTCAAAGTTGATTTTTAAGAATATGTATATTACTATTTTAAGAGATTTCTAAAGTATCCATTTGGTACATAATGAATAAATAATTTTGCCAATATTAAAAAAAAATTTACCTTATAATATCATGAAAAACAGCTTACTTCTAAAGTCCTATGCGGAACTATTTCATCCTTTAAAACAAATATTTTTTAGATTCATAGGAAAGTTTTTAAAGAACTTTATTCATGAAATGGTAAGGCATTTTTTAACTTTGTTCTTATATTTCAGAATGGCATAGCTGTTATGTAACAACTATGTCATTTGTACTAACCTGAGGGATGGCAAATAGAGCCGCCCTATCATTCAGATCTATATCATCAGATTATGGTCAAAATAAGGTGTTTTTTCATTTTGTAATAAATATTCCCCGTTATTTTTGATTTCTTTCGTACGAGTATGAAATGTACGAAATTACTTTAGCCTTTTTGAGAAAATGATGGAAAAAAGCTGGAAGCTAAAATATAAATTTAGAGGCTAAAAGAAAATAAAAAGCTAAACAGGCAACACTTGTATTCAGATAAAAATTTTATGATGTTTCATGACACACTGATCTAACTTAAGGAAATCAAACCAATTTAAGCATTTCATACCTACGGCAATTATTGCGGTAAGCTGGGCTTACCTGCAAACATTCTATCTTCTTTTGGTTAACCGAAAAATGCTGGGAAGTGCACATGCAGAGAAAAAATATAGTTGTAGTGACCATAATTTAAGGCAACATATTAAGGTTGGAACATACATACAGCTAGATATATATATATATATATATATATATATATACGTACATTATTATATAATCGTACTAAATTATTATCTCATTTTAGTAGATTATGAAGTCATTTTATTTTATTATTCCATTTTATTTTATTATTCCTTGTCATATTATGATTCCATTTTATCATATCACTTTTCCGTCTTATCATATATTAGAATGAAACACATGAATGCAGAATTATTACTTTTCTATATTGTTTATTTAGTCCATTATATTTGTTTCAAAATAGTAGATAAAAGTGTTTATTAACCGTAAAAAATTATTTACTTGTTTTTTGTGCATTAGTTAATTTTAATTATTTGTACCATCATATATTCTGCAAGATAATATAAAATATTTTTTATTAATTAAAACATTTAACAGTAGTTAAACAATATTTTATATTGTCTGAATCACACCAAATATAACAAAACCTTGTCTACTTATATTAATTCAACATTGAATGATAAAACTGAAACAAAAACATTGTTATCCTTAATACAGTATTATTAAAATTAATGAAAATTAACAATGAGAACATAATATTGTTGTAATGACAATGCCGTAGCCATTTTTTTTTTGCTGTGTGTAGAGAATTTAAAATGGCAATATAGAAAATAAAGGAAATAATAAATTAACTCAAATGGAAAGTGATTTTATACATCTCCTAAAACATTTATAAGACAAATTTGTGTTTGATATTTCTACGGAACTACAAGTGCAATCTTTTACATATGTAGCAGACATATATTTTAAAATTTTGTTCCATAAAAATAGTGGTACTTTTACTTCGTACGAAATTATTATAAGACCAAATATTAAGAATTGTTTTAAACATTTTAAAAATCAAAAAATTTATAAAAAATATTAAATGCTTTGTTCATAGTTTTAATAGAGGGTACTCTGAGATATCAGAATTAAATTTTGGTTCAGTGGAACAAATATATTTTTATGATATAATCGATATAAATATACGTACAAAAGTTCCATTAATTTAATTTTTTCTGTACTTTTATATTTTTATATACACTAAGCTTTGAAAGATCGTTTGTCTGCCTTATGAACTTCGAATTTTTTCTCAGTCTAATAATGTGTTCCGTCTTAAACTTATTGCGTCCTTAGCTTAAAACATTTGATTATCCCACTTTATATATTTTGTTACTGCTGCTGGAAATATATTGTTCTTTTTTTTTGGTTACTAATAATACATATAATTTGAATTTTTATGGCTGGGGAGCCAAATATGTTTTTTTAAATATAATTAAACACTTTTATATTGTATTATTTTTAAGTTTTATATTATCTATATATAAGACTCAGGATTATTACTGTGTAACACGTATTTATATTTTGGCCTTGAAAGCTTTTGTTACTATGGACTTCAAATTTTCAGAGTAGTCATCCTCTCCCTTTTTAGAGATTGGTGCAACATAAGAATCCTTTCGGGATATTTTATATTCACCAGCTTAACTAAGAGAACGAAAAGGAAGCAGAAATGGTACAGTATGGTTGTGTTCCCTTCAACATATCTACATACATATATAAATAGTGCCAAAATCGATACTAAACATATATCTGTAGACGTTTACGATAACAACTTAAATATATTTTAAAAATAGCGGAAAAACTTTTGTTTATAAAAATATAAAATTAAATAAAAGTATCATTTTTAAAATCCTTCGCTCGTAGGGTACTTTTGTTGGCAATCATTTTCTATTGCTATGTAATTTATATTTACATATGGTGCTATATATGTATAATATAAATATATGTAGTTCATTGTTTTCAATAAGAATTAGTGTTCGTAACTACTAACCTTTATTTCTCTCTCTCTCTCTCTCTCTCTACATCTTATTATTGTCTTCTATGCACTATGTAATTGTTGACTGCCAGTATTGATTTGCCACAACAATAAGTACTCAAAATTTTTATAAAAATGCAACTAAAGAAAACTACTCTAATACAATGAAGTATGACTGCATATCTGTGTCGATTTTTTTCTTTTATGTCTGGTTAAAAGTCTTACCATGAAAATTGATCTTTTTGACATAATTTTTGCTGTTACTCTTTTGCTTTTTTATTCATTTTTTGTTTTTATTTATTTTGTAATGCTACTGCAGTAGCTTTATACTTTTGTTAAAAATTTGGTTTATTTGGATTTTTGAAAATATTTTAAGATAAAAAATTGTGTTCTGACTATGATTACATTAAATAATAGACTGAGAATTATCAATTTCATGCCCTTGGGTGGTCAAAGGTTGGAACAAATTGTGAACACAAATTTTTGCAACAAGGTTTAACACCAGATGGAATTTTGATTTTTTTTTTTCACTTGGTTAATAAATAGTACAAATGTCAAATGTGAATTTTGCTAAAGAGGCAATTTTGGTGGTTAGTTAATATAGAATGATAGTGGTTAATTAAGATGACAAACATAAAATTTGAAATTTGGACCATAATAATATAATGAAAGTTATTACTTAAAACGTAGCAAAATAAAAAATATTATATCGAAATTGAAATATACATTTCTTTATAAAAAAATTTTTTGTCGACAATCAACAGCGCTACTGTTGAGCATTTTCAAAAAGTGTCTAAAAAAGGGGATCTCAAAAAGAAAACAGTCACTAAAAAAGTTGATTTTTTAAAAGAAAGGGGCTACTGTTTCAACATCTAAAAAACTCCTTAAAATTTTTTTATTTGGTAAGAGCAAAAGCAAAAAGTTTTGTTCTTTTTTAAGAAAAACTACTAAATTTAATTTTATAAATAATAAAATTAATAATAACTTTTATTATTGCAAACACAAATAATAACTCATAACAATAGTTAACATAAAATACTCTTTTTATTAATTAAGTTTCTGTACTTTTGTGCAATCTTCCTGATCCCCGTCTAGCAAATTTAGGGTTGAAGGCATAGATTCGCAGCTGTTGATATTAAGTCTTTTGGATAATTTATTTTTCATTTGCGATACTTTAGAAAAATTAGGTTCCGGCGGGGCACTGCTGTAAGGCAAAATAAAAACATAAATTAAGTATTCATCGAATGTATTTCTTTGATTTTCCAAATGCGGTCCAAAAAGTTTCGGCATTTGATGTTTTAAATACTTAGTTGTTCATAAAATTTATCATTAGCTTCAGTTTATAACAGTTTCAGTTCATTTATACATTCTCCAGGTTTTTTTTATGTAACGTTGCGGAACAATTTCAAAATATTTAATTTCTTCGTTGGAATTAATATATAATGGGTCGAGATATTTCAAACAACATATGTAGGTAGTTTTTCGTCATTTAGCACACAGTCTTAAAAAATCGAGATTTAGTTTCATTTTAGAAAAGGGAAAAAAAAGGTAGCCAGATGCTTGGAAAATCTCAAACTGTAACACCAACCATTAGTTTAGTTTTTATACGGTACTTTCATGACAGTACCACTTTTGAAATACAAATATTCAGTCACCATACATACATACATACATACATACATAAACACATACAAACATACATAAATAAACACATACATACATACATACATACAGTAATTTGTGTGCCAACTTTATCATACACTCCTGTTTTATCAAGTACGATTTTTTACGTTCGTCTGTTTTTAACTTAATTTTAACCCAATCCAGTCATTTTCTTTTCATGCCAACACTTGGAGTGATTTAAAAATATTGAACCATTAAAAGCATTTCATGAACAGCAGAAATATAAATAAATAATAAATAAATCACACGCCCTCTTTTGAAATTTTAACAGGTTCTGACCATAAAACCTCAGTCATTGCGATTTCATATAAATGATAAAATAGAAAATTTATACTCATCGTCTTCAGTGATGTATTTCCAATTTTAACAAGTAAGAAAAATATAGTCGATCAAACTCGACTATATGATATTTTACACCATTCTGTTTGTACATAAAAATTCTGTGAGGGGTCTTATATGGTCTTATAAATTATATACCTGTGGCAATGGTTGACCGATATTTGTATTAAGTTAGTTAGTGTATATTTCTATGAAACATATGTATGCATTATAATAAAAAATTTTACCCATATAACTTACAACTTATATATACCAGATTTCAATAAAATAATGCTATATTCAAGGTATTTATGATCGCTATACCCACATTCAGTGGGGACTATTGTATGGCGACTATATAAAGTACCAATGCAATCGCAACCAGTTTCAATAGGCTTCGTCTTCGGAGCACAAAAGATATGTGCACCAAATTTCATTAAATTATTTTTAAAATTGCGACCTGTAGTTTGACGGACATCATTAAATCGACTCAGAAAGTGATTCTGAATCTATTGGTATATACTAAGGTGGATATTAGACCAATTTTTTTGGGTATTACCAACAACAGCATAAATGCCTAATACCCTTTCCACCTATGCATACATTTAACATTTAACATTTTTAAGAAAAAAGGGCGTTAATAACACCATGCCCACTTTTCATGCAAAAATTACATTTCAAAAATATTAGTTTTTTTTATACCCTACACCACTTCCATCGATGTTTATAAATTAAAAAAAAATAACCGTACTCCCAGAATCATCTTCTAATTCCATAAAAGTTGTCCGTCCATTCATCTAGCTGGCTATCTATGCATTAAAGAACCTCACGAAAATAAGATGCAAATGTACGCCTCCAGAAATGAAGATTAGTTTGTTCTTATATGTTTCTCAAAATACTACATCTGAGTGTTTAAATTTACCATTTTCAAAACACCTCTAAACCAAAATTACTAAAATTTTCATTAAAAGAAAATTAACTTCAAGTTGAAATATAGTCCTACTAAGGCCAAGCAGAATCATTTTAATAATTGTTATGCCTCTTTTAAGATTTTACAAACATTTTTTGTCAATTTATTTATTTTTTATTTAAACATATAATTTTATATATTTCGAACATTTTTAAACCTACATTGAGTTTTAATATACCATTATAATGGCCTATTCTGATACTATTACAGATTATATGTGATTAACGCTTTAACAGCATGAGGGTCAGTTTTATCGCACTAAAGAAATTTTAGAAATTTAGTCACTATTTTATACGAATTTATAGTTTTATGATAAATGCATGTTTGTGGTGACATTTATTTTCTTAACTAATCATTTATTTTTCATAAAAATTAACTTAACCAAGTATGGACCGTAAACGCCAAAATATTACTTTTGCAACTAATGGGTCAAGTGGATACATATATCAATAGTATTGAATGCAACCTTTCTAATGATGCCCTATAATATAAAAAATTGTGGAAAATGTCCAAAATATTAAAACTTTAATAAAAAAGTATTTAATATAGTAAATTTTACTGAAATTTTAATTTCGCGAGAATGAAAAACAAAATAATCATATGTTGCAATTTTTTGGAAAAAAAGTTAAAAGCTATGTCCACTGTTGATCGAAAACTATATTTATGGAGGTATTTTAAAAATGATCCGACTCATGTGAACGAAATAATTAAACTGAAATATTTTGGGGATTAGTTTAAACCATATCAGTTTTTAATTTTAGGGGGTACACTTGCAACATTTTTTTGCTCCGTACAAATTAATGCACTTTACTGTATATGTGAAACTTGAAACAAACTACAGGTTACAATTTTGAAAATATTTTGATGATGAAATTACTCATGAATAGCTATTATAGTTTAATGCCCCTACATTTGTTAAATATTCCATTATTTTAATAAAATACAACACAAATAAGTTAACGTTTATCATAGTGCTAAATTTTATGAAGATCGGTTTATATTAATCATTGATACCATTTAAAATGCATGCGTGGCAAATTGGGGCAGGATATTATTTCTTTATTTAATAAATGGAGTTGCAGTCACATGCAATGGTAAAATTAAAATAATAATAATAACAATAATAATATATTCGGAAAAAATAAAAGTGGACTTCAATTACGAAATTAATTGCATTAATTAAATTTTTGTATGATTTTGCTCCAACCACCAAATTTATAATATTAATTAACTAGAATAATTGATTTTGGCTAAAATTCAAATAAATTTTTTTTTAAACTTAATAAGAATTATGATTAAATATTTGCCTAAAGTCAATTAAAATTTTATTGATTCAATTATGCAGTTAATTAACTAACCCTTTCATAAAAATATAATTATTTAATGAACTATTAGAAATATTTAAATAATATTTTACTCGTAAAATATTAAAACTTTAAATTTGATAGACGGAAATGAAACTTTGTGCATAAATAATTTCATCATGGCGTCATATACACCCTGTTGAAATCACCGATAATCATGTATAAGTAAGATTTTTATAACGTTTGACCTCGAATTTCTAATGTAGCTTACATGTGATTATCAGTGACTTTTAAAAGAATTTATACAAAGCCAAGACGTAACTACATGTCAAGTTTTGTTTCCTTCCATTAAATTTATTTAGTTTAATGTATGAATAACGTAAAATTCTATGCAATATAATTCACTATAATGATTATA
Source organism: Protocalliphora azurea (assembly GCA_932274085.1). NCBI lineage: Eukaryota > Metazoa > Arthropoda > Insecta > Diptera > Calliphoridae > Protocalliphora > Protocalliphora azurea. The sequence continues at coordinate 106,858,319 of OW026523.1, read as the reverse complement.
AAATGTGTACCCTTAATAATACATTTAATGTATGTAATGTTTATACTTATATTAAATTCCCAAAGAATTATGATAAAAGTGGGAAGTTCCAGTAAAAATCATATAATCCGCTTTGAGTGCCTTTACGACATAGGACGAGCTACCAATAACAATATGACAAATGTCTGAACAAATCGTCAAAACCAGCCAATATGCACATACATATATAAATAATCTTTCATAGAACAGCTTTAAAACAAACTAGGATATAAATTAATAAATATAATTAATATAAATTTAAATTCCGGTACCAATGGCAGGAATATCTATAATAGCATCGAAAGACTAACAATCTCATCAAATATATAAAATTCGTAGTTACCTAATAATTATACATTACACATCTCACCAAAAATTGAGAAAATCATGTAAATATTTCGCACTGCTATTTTTTTAACGACAGATTGAGTCCAAACAGTTGAAAATGGTTAGAAATTTAATTGAAGTTGTTTTATTTTTATATTTTTTATTAACACGTTTTTCTTTTTCTTTATATTTTTTAAAAGCTGTCGATTTTTGTCAAAAAAAATTTAAACCAATTAAAAATTTAATTACAATTAATTAAATTATATAACTAAATTTTAATATAAATAAAATTTCAATATAAATTTGTATATAGAAATAACACAGGAAATACAATTGATATACAATTTATTACAATAGCCTTAAAAGTAAAAAAGATATGTAATTTTTAACTATGAGCATTTTAATTAATTTTAAACAAAAATTTTCAATGATAAAAATTTCCAACTGTTGTATTGTGTTTCAAAAAGTTCTTATTATATCGACTACTTCTGAGCTAACCGAAAAATTTATTTCTGTTGGACAACTATTATTTTTCGACTTTTGTCAAGCTAAATTGGTCAAATGTCACAGTGTCTATGCTGGTGTAGGGTACAAAAATGCAGTTGCATCAAAAAAATAAGAATAAAAAATGTGTGCATTCTCAAACGAAGACATAATATTCTTATATAAATAACTGTGTATTTTTATGATCAAATCACTCGATTAAACACCAAAAATATAAAAAAATCCAAATATTTTTTACAAAGTATTTACACAATATATTCATAAAAAGCAAATGTTATCTAATAAATGTCTGATCAAGTGGCAGTGCTAAGTAAAATCTCATGCAGCTTAAACAGCATTAAATGCAGTAAACTCCAGACCCATTAAAAAACTTCCCAAACTAAATAAAAAAAATTACAGCAGTCAATTAATATTGAAGAGTCTTTTAACCAGTTGGATGAGCTAAGTTGAATGGCTGATTGAAAATATAGCTTTGGGTAGGTTGGTGGTAAGTACTTACAAATTTACAATACATATTCGTATTGCATGTTTTTTAATACCTCCGTCCACTTGCGCTTCTTTTGTGTCTGTTTACCATTGACTTGTTGCATCTGGCTGCGCTTTAATATTTTGTGATTACTTACTGCTTCTTCTGTTTTATTTTTTTTTTTATTTTTTTGTAAAAAGTGAAAATATAAAATATGGTCGATTATATAATTTTGTTTAGATACACTAAAGTGTCTGTCTGCATTAAATGAAGTGTTTATATATATTTCTTTATATGTCACAAGGTTGCAGTGTTGCCAGTTTAGCTTTTTAAGGTTAAATCTAGCCTTTTTACTATTTTTTTAGCATTAAAATTTTCGTATTAGTTTCAAGCTTTATTCTAGCATTTTTTGATTTTTAAAATTGCCTTTAAAATGCTGGATAATTCCCAAAATTTTTGATCTAGCTCGTATTTTGATCAAACTAATCCACTACTCTACTAGGTGTATCAACCTGCACCAAATCGCTAATGGTTCAAATTATATGGACATCTAAATTTCGACACCTCGGGATTTGTTATCAAAAATTAGCAAAATTTTAGCATGAATAGCTTTTACGTATATTATCAGATTTCAACAACAAAGGACTGAGATCCTTCTTCATCGTAAAGTTATAAAAGTTAAACATCTTCCTGGCACATGACCTCTAAAATGAAAAATATCCTTTATTCTTGGATATCCTGAACAAAAGATCTATTAATTTTTATTATTTTTTTACACGATGTTTACAGTAAATTCTTAATTATAGCATACAAATTTTAAAACGGGATCTCAATGAGATCAGAAGTTACAAAAAAATTTTTATTTTTACTAGCACATTTTCTATTAGATATCAAGTGATTTTCGAGGCATATTGATATATTTATTCAAATTTTAATAAAACAGATCACTATTATTGAAATAAGTCACATATATAGCACAGTACTGATCTCGAAAAAATTGTTTTATATTATTTTAGAAGTTTCGGGATCATCCACCCAATCATTTATGAAGATTTTAAAAATTATATGCTCAATTTTCATACATCTTACAAAGGCAAAATCTACCGGAATTGATCATGATCGGTCCATTATTTCACCTATACCCCATGAACTTTTTTCCTTGCAATAGTGGTTTAACTCATATAAATATCTGAAGTATGTCGTATTTATATAATTTCAGCATACATAAGTTTTGTACATACGATTCCGCTGCGCACACAATAATAGGTCCATAATTGAACATGATTCCTGTATAATCCCTATTACCGAAAATCTATCAATAAATATCAATATCGTGATAAAATTTAAGAAAACTAAGTTTTTTATAAGTATAAGTCGCTTCACTAAATTTCAAAATAATCGGTCCATAATTTTACAATGGCTCCCATATAATTTACATTCTAGTTAAATACATAAACGTGCACAAATCTCACATATATACAAATATCAAAATAAAAGTTTACATACATAATTTCCATATACACATAAATTATTGTAATTAATTTCATAAGGATCGTTCAACAATTGATTATAGGTCGCATATAGGGTCCACTCCCGATAATCATTTTTGTGCCTATACAAAAATATGTAGGGTATTATATGGTAAATACTGCCCAACACTGTTTATTTTTATTCTTTCCTATTTATTTTGATACTAAATTTAAAATAAAAGTATCAGAACACCAACAAACTGAAACTGAACAGTGAAAAGAATATGTTAGTAAAATTGTACTAACTGCTATAGACAAACTGTTATAACATTATTTCAAAAAATAATGAAAATTCAAGAATATCTTGTTTCAGGATCTCCTGGGATAAAAGATATCCTGTTTGTAAATTAATTAATAAAATAAAAACTTTTGATCCTATTGATACAAATTGATTGTAAACATCATTTCAAAAAATAATGAAAATTCAAAAATATGTTTTTTCAGGATATCCTTGGATAAAAGATATCCTGTTTGTAAATTAATTAATAAAATTTACTCATTGTTAAAAGTTACTTAAAATTAAATTTTTTATTTAAAACGGAACTACATCATTTTAGTGATCCTTTCGCCAGGAAGATATTTAACTTTTATGATTTTATGATATAGAGCAATATGAGTCCTTGCTACTGATACTAATTTTGTTAAAATAGGATAATGCTTATAAATGTTATCTAACCTTAAACTTTGTTCATTTTTGTCAAAAACGCCCGAGGTGTCCTAATTCAGAGGTCCAAAATACATGAACCGTAAACGATAGGGAACCTATTCATACGCCATAAAATACACGATGACTGCTTTAATGTACATGCCAAATTTAAAGACAAATCGAAGATACAAAATTTTAAAAGTGTAATTTTAGGTCGAATTATTTTAGAATTACCCCGTTAAAATGTTAAAATATTTCAAAAACGAAGAAAATAATTTCTTATTTTGTATAACCAATAGTTTTTTACAGAATCATTCATTTAAACAATCTTATGTATTTATTCGTAAAATTAGTAATATGTTACAAAAATTTTCGCCTGCGGCTCTTAATTATTTAAATCAAGACTAACTAAACTAATTTTACGGACTTACTAAATCGATTATTATAATAATTTTTTTATATACATATTTCTTTAACTAAGGAAACTATTCACAAATATAATTAAAAAAAATCTTAAAAAAGCGAGAAATTTCTCAAAAAATTTGGAAATGCTTAATCAAAAAGGAAAAATGATGAAACAATTGTTTTAAAACATTGAGTCACTTTTAATATGAAGAAAATTCTGTAGCTTGATATAACCTAGTTAGTATTGGAATGTTTTAGGCAATTTGTGCCGTTCTATATTTTACTTAAAAATTTAATACAATATCTTTCAAAAAATATCAAAAACTAAAGAGAACCAGAAGAAATAAGTTTTTAAATAGGAAAAACTTTAACTTATTTCTGGTCTTATTATTATTATTTTTATTATTATCATTATTATTATTATTACTATTATTATTATTATTATTATTATTATTATTTTCCTTTTTTTTTTGGATTTTAGCCTATTTTGACCTATTCTACAGTTCAATTGAGCATCTTTTTTTTTCTCACTTCCTGGCAACACTGCTGAGTTGTTTCAATTTGCTGCTGTTGGTTAAATGTTTGTTTTCCTCATCAGTGTTCAACTCAGAAGATGCTTTGGACCGGTACGATTTATTTCTTCTTTTTTATGTGTTGTGTTAATAAAGTATTTCCATAATCGATTATAAATACTGTTTGGCAATTTTCTACAGTTTTTATAAAAATTAATCATGTTCATAATTGATACATAAAAATTGTACAAAATTTTGAAAGCAAAAGAAGCATTGAATTAGCAGAAAGATTATGTAAGGGTTGTAATTAATGACCATTTCCAAGTTGAGTTTAATTTTGTATAAAAATCATGAAATATATTTATAGTGGTCAATATTAACAGATAATTTTAAAAAATATAGTTGAACATTTTTAGCTACTCTGAATTCTGAACCAAAATAACAGCGATTTAAAATCACGGGTCTAGTACATTTTGACGAAATATTTAAAAATAATTTTTCCGTAGCTAGTTCAAAATTAAAAATTTCTATAGAAAAAACAATTTTTATTTATTTATTTATCTATCTATTTTCAAAATGTACTATCCAGATCTTTGATTTTTCAATTGCTGGTAGTGCCTCTTTTTTATACCCTTCACCATAGGTGTAAAAGGTAAGTGTCTGTCATACCATTTATAATTTCTAAAATATTCATCTAATACCCCAAAAAGTATATATTTTATGGATCCTTATTGATAGGGAAGTCTATATAACGATATCCGTCTGTTAAAATCACTTTTCAGAAAACCCTAGTTATTGGATATATATGTTTTATGTATATAATTATAGGGAATTTTTCCTAAAATGACACTAGTAAAAAACAAAGAAAAAACTCAGCCCATATATTGCCAAAAACAACGAAAAGGCCTCTAAAAACGTATTGGTTTTCAACTTTTCTAAGAACCTATATAAAGTAGCGACTTCGTTTTTGCACAGAAAATTAGGAATCTTTTTTTTTTTTGGAAGGTTTTTGCGGAAGAAATTAGCAAAAGAAATAGGTTCATTAGTAACTAAAATTCGGTTAAGAGGCATTTGTGGACTTTGTGAAGCTTCTATATAAGCTTCGGAATAACTTTTTGTACAGGTTTGTAGTAAATATTTTTCTAAAATTTTGGTTAACAATATTCCGTCTATACAATCGAGTTATGTACAAAAAATCTGAAAAAATTTCAAAAATATACACACGCAAACGTACGTATATAAAAAGCATTGCAATTACTTTCAGTGTTGTTGTTTTTTGTATAAGCAAGTCGTAGTTTTTGATTTTAATACATGCACACAAGCATTTTTTGTATATGATAGAACGTTTTTAGATGGATATAATATCATTGCAATAACTCATTGTTGTTGTTTTTAGTACATGATTATACAAACTTATGTAAAAAATTTAGTAGTCATCAGAAGCTATCAGTGTTCTTGCTTTTAAAAGGAAGCAACGCTTGATATGATAGTTTAACTTTTTGCTTATATTTTTATAGTTTGGAAAAAATGTAGATTATTTCTATAAGTATAAATATGAAAGCATATTTTAGGGTGTAAATTATATCATTTGTGAAAGGTACGAAAGATTCGGAACAGTCGAATATATCGCTCTAACTTGTTTCTATCCTTAACATGTTATACAAATTTTCTTAAAAAGGCTAATATGTTGGTATTTTAGAAATGAAGAAAATAGTATACAATATTTTAATCTGAACGAATTGATGAGTACATCATTGTAATATTTTATAAATTTAAAATATAATCATATTGCAAATGGTGTATACGAAAGGGTTTTGGAAACTGAGATGCCTAAAAGGCTTGTTACAAAGACCTCTAAACACCCACAATTTGCTCCCCTTCCATTAGACTTTTTTTGATACATCTTTTTCTCTACATAACGTTTTTTAAATCACAATACTTTTTGCACAATTAATTTCATTAAAAATTTTAATATAATAACTCTCTAACACAAGGGCATTTAGTATTTTGATATACGAATGTCACAAAAATTATTTTCATCATTAATTCTAGGAAATTTCGTAAAAAAACATGAAAATAATAACACGCTGTTAAAGTGAAAAATTACATAGTTTAGGTTATGGACCATCTTGAGGGCATCATAAATCAGTTCTGGAAATTTGCAATATACCCTCAAAATTTCGAATTATTCGCAAAAAAAAATATTTTTGGGAAGATTTTTGTATAAACGTATTTCTAATTATCTTATTCTTTTGTTTATTTTTCTTTTTTAAACTTCTTTGGAAAATAGAAGAAACAGGCTTTTAAATTTTTCGAATTTAACTGCGATTTATTACAATTTTTTCTATAGAAGCCTAAACAACGATGCAATAATTTTTAAAGGCATTTCTATTATGAACTCAACTAAATGTAACATTTTTAAATCGGACAAAAACTGTATAACTTATTGGATTTTATCTGAAATAACTTAATAAAAATTTCCAAACATTTTAAATTTTATACTTAAATAGTAAAAACGAATTAAAAAATATAAAAATATTTTATCTTAAAATATGTGCAGAATTTTTTAATAAAGTATAGAAAATTTTTAATATTTTTTTTAAGTTTTTAAGCGATCTTATATAGGGATATCTCAAACTTTGTAAAAAAAATTTAGAAAAAATTTTGAAAAATTTACATCAAGATCAGAATTCCGAAAAATTATTTAATTTTTTGTATAAAAGGGTAATAATATAGTTTAAATGCTACGTCCTTCTGATTTCAGAAACAATTTAAAAATTTTTAATTGACATAAGATTTATGATGCTATGAGATCTATAGTGCAGGAACTATGCAAAAAATAGATTTTTTACAATATTTCTAAATTTAGGAGGTGTTTCGAAATTTTTTTAAAATAGTTTTGTGATATCCCTAAAAAGGTCTACAATCTACTTTAGAATATTTTTCGAATGAAAATAAAAAGTGCCATTTTGTAGCAGCATGTAATATAAAACTAGTTCAATATAGTTGTTTTAATTTTTATAGTTTCGTTGTAATGTAATGACTTTATATGCCATCGTAAGTACATTTTGAAACTCCAGTGTAAGTACCCTTGAAGCTCTTATCTTTATTGTCATCTGCGATATTCTAATTTAATTTCTTTTGATCATAAATCGATACTTAGACCAAAATGTTTCGAATATTTTCTGAAACATATAAAATTATGATTGCAGTTATTACAATTTTATTAGACCTATAGATCTTCTTTTTCCACAGTTTCCAAAACTTTATTATAGTAAAAATATGGTTCCTATAATGTTTAATTCAGTTGCTGTAACGAGTTATATTTAGGTAAAATAATTTAATCAAACATAAGCACGAACATATATTATCCACCCACATGGTAGATATTATATGATTTACTTACTATAGAATTAATTTTTTTAAACTTAAGGTTACTTTAACACAAAAAATTTCACACATCCCAGAAGACGTAAATATCCCTCACGAATTAAGTTTGTTGACTAATTCTATAATCGCATTGGCGAATAAATCATTTTATTAATGCTAAAGCATAAATTAACTTAAACTTGAACGTTTCTTGAAAGTTGCATGATGTGTGTGTTAAATAAACTTGAGGATTAAAAAACGAGGGTGGTATTTCTCCAAATACACAAGTATACAAATTCAGTTCAACTTTTTAACCTGAACAGATGAGAACTAATTTTAATATAAACTGCATTCAAATATGACATTCGATTCTCAGGATTGGTTCCAGTTTTCGAGTTCTCGCGTATTAGAGCAATGTGCTATAATATTTCAATCACATTATTAATGTTGTATTTTATTCCATATCACGTAGAAATATACAAAAAGTATTGCAAAGACAATTTCAAGAGTTTTTTATTATGCTTACGATTGTTATATACTCAGGGATGTGAGCAAATTAATGTTAAATGATTAGAGGTGAGTATTATTATTACTTTAGTTTTTATGCTCCACTAACTGAAATTATAGACTTGATCACATCATGTTTACAGGGGTAAACAATAATGCACACTATAAAAAAACTTTATAGTAAAATGAAGCATTATTCCCATTTATCAAGACAAATATAACATACATGATATCAACGATTTATTTGCTTTCATGAATGCACCGTTCGATACCATATTTAGCGGAAAAAAGAACCTCTAAGCTCACGGAGGCAAAACTCAAAGAAGATTTATTAATCAAATCTAATATTCGAAAACTGACGACCGATGAAATCTTCAAAAAGTACTTAATGTCCAAAGGATGGATAATATAAAATCTTATTAATAATATTCTCGGCAATTGCAAATTTCCTGATCTGAAGCATATAATGGAATGTTTGTTGCAAAAACATCACAAGATTGGAGCTCGAATAACTTTAAATCTTAATTTTCTTTACTCTACTTCGATCTTTCACTTAAAAATTTAGTGGAACCAGTAATGAGAATGGAGAGCAAATACAATAAAGTTTGGCGAAAATCGAAAAAATACCACTGTTGGGCTCTAATATTACAAAATTTTAAAAATCTATAATTGGAATTTATTACTTCTTATTGAATAAATGGGCTATCAGCAGTGTTACCAGTTAAGAATTTTTAATGCTAAATCTAACCTTTTTATTTTGCTTTTATCTTCTGTAGTTCTATCAAGAACATAAGTTGATATACTTCCGCAGTTTTGACGTATACTTCCTTTGTGAGCTTCCAGATTCTCTGAATGTTCACATAGTAAGATAACCCAAAAAAGAAATTTGGGGCGATAAAACTTACTTGCTTTCGTATCCACTTAGATAAAAATTGTCCTCGTTCTGAAAATAAAGTTCAGTTAGAAAATCGAATTGTTTATTTCAATTCGTGAAGAAATTAATTCGAAATTGTATTTAAAATACATTGATTATCGAAAACGTTTTCATCCAAATCGAATGTATTATTTCTTGGCTCGTTTAGAGATGCATAGATTAGCAAGGAAAGATATTCAATTTAGTTTGGTTGGTTTATGGAGAAAATGCGCTCACCAATTATAGAATATTTGGAATGATTTGCCCGTCAGTTAAATAAATTATATCCAAAGTGTTCTATAGAATTTTACTATTTCTTCTTAATAACTTCTCTATTGAAAAACTTTAATACCTGTGAAAAATATTTGTGATATATTCATTTCTAAAGAAAATGTATTCCATCTATGTAGAATTTATATGAAATTTATTACAGAAAGTCCCTTTACTTAGTATAAAATAGAAGAAATTTGTGATAACAAATTAAGCTTGCGACTTCATTAAAAAATTAACATGTAACAGGAACAATTTTGTCGAAACAAAAGAAAAAAACAACGTGGGCACATAAACATCGCTAATGAATGGTATAATTATCCTTACACTTTTAAAAACATTAAATCGAATTATAATATATAAATGTTATAATAACATCAAAATACTTATGATGCATAATGCAGCAATTATATGAAATTTAATTTTGTGAATTTTGACTTCGAATAACTTACGTAGTGAATACATGATTATTATTACAGTCAAATTGCAGTGAAAAATTATGAACAAAACTTACAGTAAATATTTAATTTGTTTTTAATTCAGATGCATTTTTATAAAAGTGAATTTTTGTAGCCACCCTCGTTCCAAATAATCGTAACCGACTTAAAAAATAGTTCCAATTTTAAGGAATGATTACACTGACATTACATGATTATTACCAACTATTATTTAGTATCATTTTAAATAATTATTTTGTATAAGAATTTAAGTAACAAACAACTTATTGCACGTACACACGTTCATACATGTTAACTAGACAATTTACGGATTCATGTTGTTATTTCAATGTTAATAACAGCAATAAAATCATATAACTTTCAACATTTGTAAACATTAAACTAAGTGAAAAAAGCTCTAAAAATGGAAATATATACATAGTTACTATAAAAATTTAAACTAAACATTTTATTGTATTTGTTGGCTGTTAAGTATTGTCATATTCTTAATGTCACATAAAAGAAACAATAACAAAATATATATTTATATATATATATATATATATATATATATATATATATACGTTAACTCACATGAAATTCATGCAACCTGGTGTCATGTTCTGCTTTATGATTACACAAATGATGTTCATTCATTCATATACAAAAAACACTCATTGTTAGTAGATGCTCTTTTATAATTTTATTTTGTTTCTAGTTTTTCTGCCATCATAAAATAGTTTAAAATTGAAGGTAAACTTTCAATTTCAATTACCTTAATATGGCATGATTTGTTGCTCTTCGCTATTCAACTTGTATATAATCATAAGTGTACAGAAAAAAAAATAAGAACACAAAGCTCTTTTTACGTTGATCGTAATTAAAAAAATAAAAAATAAAACCATAAAGAAATTCTTTTGTGAATTGTTTTTTTTTTTGTAACATTACAAATTCAGAGCTAATGAATGAATTACCAACATGAAAAACAAAAGACTTAAGAACCGAACTTTGTTTAGAAACCCCATCAAAGTAATTAAGTATGACAATGAAGTGAATGTTTAAGATACCAGCACTAGACTCAATTATCTAAATGTGGAGAGGAAGTGTGATACGTAAATGGCATGTGGTGGTCATTTGATATATTTAAAAGAATTTTTAAGACCATGATTGTGCTTAAAAAACAGAATGATTTATGAGCAAGTGATGTTAAATTGATACGTTTTTTTTTTTGTAAGGACATACCAGACATTAGTTACAGATATTAGTATAGGAGTAATTTATGTTTCTTTTATAAAATTTACAAAAGAAATAAAGGCGACTACAATACATTTTCTTATAAAGGCTTAAATTTACTGTAAAAGCTTAAAAAAATTTAAATTGATTTTTTTGTAGTTAGATATTCATAATGTTTTGATAAAACTCTTAATTAAACATTTTAAACAACTTTAAAACACTAGAAAAATATGTAACAGTTTGTGTTAATTAAACTCATTTGCTAACCAAACCTTTAATTTTAAACACATTTTCATTCAACCACCATCTAAATATTGCATAATATACATAATGTACTGTTATTGTAATTAAACACCAACAACCAGTAAAATAAAAAAACAGAACAGATTCTAAGAAAACTGCAAGATCTACCAAATTCTATATAAAAAACTAAAACTACAAGAACAAAATTTTATTAAACCAGAAAGCCAAATTAAACTGTATATTATTAAAGAGCAAAGAAATGCCACACCTCAAACACACAAATAAATTAAATAACCAATTAAGCAGCCAATGAATCAAAAGAACAAATAACAGAAAAAATCTACATTTAGTGGTATAAAAAGTTATATAAAAAATCTGTTATAGAATAATATGACATAACTTATTTAAATGGTCAATGGCCGAATGCTGCATGTTTGTAAGAAAGAACGTTAAGTTAATTGCGATTAACCGTTAAGACCCACTGTGTTTTTTTTTATCAATTTTGTTATTTTTGCCTTTAAGAAAAAAAAAAATGTGCAAAACTGTATCTAGATGCAAATATATTTCCACTAACATGTGGTAATAACGGTACTTATAGTAAAATTATTATATAAAGTGAATGTACTCATAAAGTCACAAGTGAACAGGGTGACAAATTATATATAGATACAAAAAGGTAAAAGATCTTAAAATAAAAAAAATCGAAAACTATTAGGTGCTACATGAACTGAAGCCAAAAGACATCAAAAGGCGATTTTTTAGGATACTGTTTCAGCGCCACAAAACGGTGCACAGCGGCGTGAAATTGAGAAAAATATCGATTAATTGAAAATTAATATTTTGAAAAAAATATTGATTCTAAAAAAAAAATAGAAGGAATAATGCATCATTATCGGCTAAAATATTTTCATAATTTTTTCTCTTTCGGCATCAAAATCATAGATCTACAATTTTTATTCACGGTGGTAAAAACTGAAAATTTAGTTTTTTCGAGTATCATTTTATTGAAAAGAAAAAAAATTTTTCACCACTAATATTTTTAAGTATAGGTATTTTAAAACATCACTTTTTTATTTTATATAGAAATTCAAAACTGTATATAGTCAAAATTGGGTGAAAATAAAAATTTTGTATTTTTAGGTAGTAAATATGAATGTCAAAAAAAAAAGAACAATGTTTTTGCTTTTTGGAAAATAAAAAAAGAGTATATTTTCAAACAAATTCCAAAGAAAATATGCTTTTTGTGTGAGTAAAAATTAATAAAATTGAATTTAAATATAGTTTCTGTCACGATTTTAGCTCGCCCGATATTAATTTTTTATTTAAATTATTCTCTTTTTCTAGAAAAAGTTATCAATTATTTGATTAATTCAATAATGTACTAAATGCATTGCAATAAAATCTCAGAGTATAAAAGTTACAATTTTCGGAACAATATTGTTTAGAAACAAGTAAGAATGTTATATTCTACTTGGCCAAATTTATATGCCCACCATCAGCATTTTGTTTTATATAGAAGATGGGCGGTATTTTTAGTTTCCGAGTTTATATTGGTGCTTGAACTATTTGTACAAAGTCTCTTTGATATTTCACCTTAAATGGCATGTATTCGGTAAAGTGGGTGGATCATACCCATTTTTGGTTTTCCATTTTACATTGGTTTTTCAACTGTAAATTTCGTTGGTGTATATGCATTATTGTAAAAATTCAATTTTCGGCCGAAAAGTGTAAACTAGAGCTACGACAGACACCCTGTTTTTTTATTTGGTCCATACCTTTTTTGTTTATGAAGTGATTTTGCTTATTTTCAATGTCAAACACACCTTATATAAGACAAAGTCTTTGGAGTTTAGTCTCTATTTTGCATGAATTTTTTTGACAAATATTTGCTTCTTGTAACATTTATTTTCTTAACTAACCATTTATTTGCCATAAAAATTAACTTAAACTATTAGGAGCTGATGATTCCAAAATATTACTTTTGTGTCTGTAGGATTAAAAGATTTTTGAAGAAAAATTTAATATTTTAAAATGAGGTCCACATTTATCGCAGTTTAGGAAAAAATCACTGCCAAACTTTTTGAAACATAGTAGAGTTCTTGAAACTGCATTCGGTTTGGAGAACAAACCTTTAGGATTTTACAACATATAGGCTTAATTAAAAATTTTGATTTAAAATAGGTCAAATTCGGAAGGGACCGTACATAGTTTTTATTTGGGTTCGCTTTTAATTCCAAAGTCATCTATGTGAAGATGCCTTTCAGGAAATTGTATTATTGTTCTTAAATTTTGGAGAAAAGGAGCGTAAATACTTTTTCGGCCAAAAAACCAAAAAAAAATATAATTTTTGCAAATTTCAATTTCAAAATCGTTTTGGACTTAGAAGAGATACCTTCTAGTGATTCTAGTTTTTTTTTATTCGGTACTTAATTTTGCTTTTTAAAAAATTGGATAACAATTTTAGAAAACCGGATAAAAATATTGGGCTAAATATTGCAAAAACTGGGCCCGGATTTGGCAAAATTGGGATGGTTGAATTTTCAAATGAAAATAACTTGAAAACTATAAGAGGTAATTTGCAAATGCAAGCATGTTTTCCAAAGGTCGAGGGCTTTAATAAAATATAAAATTATCTGAAATCGGATAAAAAAGTAAAATTTAACAAGCAGTTAAAAATTTTCTATATCAGAGGTACCCGATTTTGAACCCCAATAGCTCCGCTTCTGAGGGGTATGTGGAGACCCCATTTTACGTCTATGTGGAATCCAATGAGCAGATTAGAAGTTACAGATTTATTTTTAAAAAATTTTGATTTTGCCCCACTGTGCAATAGAAATTTGTTACATTTGTTTCTATTTAATAAAAAATCTTTGTATCAAACATTAATTAATTTATGCACTGTAAAGAAATTCATGAGCGTCGTCAATTATGGGCCGAACTTTTTTTAAATTTGAAGCTTAAATTTCGATTTCATAAAACTTATTTGTGCGGAATTTTATTGACAAATTGATATATTTAAGGACTTTATAAACGGTATAACCTGTTCGGGGAAAACATTTGTATTTAAGCTATATGAAATAATGGGTCAATCATAATAAATTTATATCGGCTATTCAGTGAAATAACGGACGCAATGACATCGCTAAATCGACTCAGAAAATTATTCTAAGTCAAATAGTATAAGTCATTGTGAAAATTGTGGGGATGAAATTGAATGGGATGAAAAAAGCCTACTTTTGATTAAGAAAAAAAAACTACTCTTTATAGAATTTGAAATTTGTTGGGATTTTCGCAGATTGGGAAAAAAATATCGCAAAACAAAATACAAACATCTGCATTGGAGGGGGCCATGTAATTAGCAATGTTGCATAATATAAAAGAAATAAATGAGTAATACAAATCTATTGAAAGAACATCTTTTACACAAAGTTTTAGCATTAATAACGACCAAAATCATAGGAATTTAAATAAAATAGTACCACTTTTAAACTTTTAAACGAACAACTTTTTCTTGAAGAATTTGTAAAAATTATAATTTATTTCCTTTTCTATAGGATATAGTTAGTTACAACAAGACTACAACAAAATCTATAGAATCTAGTTAGTTTCAACGAAACTAAAATCGCATATAATTTTATTCAATTTATGGAACACAGTAAAAATGACAGATCGATTTCATTTCGACCTTCAATTTTAAATCACTTTAAAATAAAGAAGATGAACTTTTTTATTTTAACCTTTTTGTTTTTTACTGATATTTTCTTTAGCAAATTGGTTATCTTTGAAAACTAGCGCTTTTTTTAGATAATTTATTTCAAAACTGATACTTTTTTAATTGGTACTTTCTCAAAAAAAAAAATAATAAAAGATTTGAGTTTTTTACCATAATACTGTATAAATTTCTATATATCCATGCATATATCTCTGTGGAAATTTATGTCAAAATGTGAAAAATATTATAATACAAAATAAATGTTTACATGCAGAGAAAAAGTATGGTTGTGTCATGTTTACGACAACAATATTATGTTTTTATAGTTATTCTTCATAAATTTTAATAATACTGTGTTCATGATAAAAACTTTTCTATTTAAATTCAAATAATTTAATATTTAAACTCAATCAAAATTTTAATATGGTCGACGACAAAAATATTATTACATTGCCCCTAGAAGTTTTTAAAGTTGTAAATATCAAGAATTTCTCAATTAACCCTATAGAACCGTGAAAAAATGAAGTGCAATAAGTGGGTGTAGAGTCGAAATTTGTATTAGATATAACTAATACATGACCGTAGAACATAAAAATGGTACAATTTTTAAAATCGCTCTGACAAAAAATACGTAGTCATTAAAGGCTTGAAAGAAAAAAAATATAACAATTCCAATTTAAATAACAAAGTCGATAAAAAAGAGAAGAAAATATGTACATCGTGAACATTTGCTTGGAGTAGATATAGAGTAAAATGTGAAATAAAACATGTTTATTACATTACAATTTTAAGAGATATGATGTTTATTTTTAACCTTATTCAAAATTAAATGCATATTTTTTCTTAAGTTAGATTTGCAAAAGTACTATTTTTAAATTTTTCTCATACCAAAAATAGTCTGACAACACTAATATAATCCTTTAATAACAGCATTTTGGTGAAAAATCTTCCCTTGTTCATTGCTTATTGCTTCCATATTTTCAGCGATTTTGACAATTTTAAAAATTTCTAAGGGTTATGTAGGGCAAGTTGGTAACATGGCATTTTTTACACTTTTGTTGGACTATGCCTTCTCTATAAAACACGAATGACAAATTTGCTAAACCTACTACGTAGAAAATTAGATCATCTAAAAATTTTTGAGCTACATATTTCCTTTAGTAATCAATAAATTTATCTTTCGACGTTATATTTAGTTTAAGGAACAAGAATTAAGCTCGCTTAATGACCGATTTTGAGATCCACGACTATGTGTTAATTATAACAAATAAAAATTTTTCCTCTATACACACTCTTTATACCTCATTTTGCCATATTTTAAAAGGGTTAATTGAGAAATTCATAATTTTTACAACTTTAAAAACTTCTAGGGGCTATATGCGGCAAGTTGGAGACTTGACTTGCTTTACATTTCTAGTTAATAATACGTAAATGGCTAGCTTGCTCTACCTATTAACTAGAAAATTATATAACTGAAAACTCCTAAGGAAAGTATATTTTCTTTGGTCGTCAATGTGTTAAAAATGGAATGTGATGAAGAAAAACCTACCTGCAATATCTTTAATATATTTTTCACGATACTATTTTATTGTTTATTTGTGTAATGTATCTATGTGCTTTATTTAAAAAAATTTAGTAGAGGAAACATATAAATCTTGGTCATAATATGACAAAATGGAATTAGGTTATGATACAATCAAATTATAATATGAAAAAATTGATCGAAATTATTATACGTTGTTATATTACAAAATTGGATACCATATGATAAAATAAGTTCATAATATTATAAAATCGAATCACCAAATAATAAAATGGAATCAAAATAATTAGTATTTAAAATCGTTTTAATTTTTAACTGTGTATGTATTCCAATCACAATATGTTGCACTTAGATTATGTTCACCACAACCATAATTTTTATCTGTGTGTACGAATGCTATTTCAGTTTTGAAGATGGATCGCACGGTCTTTTAGAGGGCATGGTTGCCTTTTAGGATTCTTTCATATAAGAACAAAATTTTATATATTCATTAAAAAATTTATATTTAGAGTGCGTGAATATATCCTTTTTGCAAATAATAATAATAATAATAATAATAATAATAATAATAATAATATATTTTAAAATTGAAAACTAAAATTTAACCCAATTATGACTAAGCAAAATATGCTTTCACAAGGAGTTTTATTGTCTTGGAAAAAGTCAGAGCAATATGTCAATTACGTTTTGTAGCGGAGAAATAGTGCAACAAATATATTATTACATATCTTTATTGCACCATTGTTTGCGGCTTTTTGCACTTAATGTAGCCAGTGCCAGATGAAAAACACTTCATTTACAGATCTTTTGGATTCCTTAACTGTATAAACGTTTTTTAAACTTTCTTTTGCAGCATCTTATTTTTTATAACAAGAAAAAGATCCAATTAATAAATTTTTGGAGAGATTTTAGGACGTACATTTTGCTAAATATCAGTTGATAAATAATCAGATATTCATACTTATGTACATATGTATTAAGTAAAAGACATTCTTCCATATCGTATTATTTATCTCATGTCATGCTGTGTTTTAGATCGAAACTTTAGATACAATTTTACTAAATAATAATATTAATTTGTTTAACATAGCGAAATATAAAAATTAATTTGTATATGTGTTTGACAATTTAATAAAGGTATGGTAACTAGAATAATTTACTTATGCTATGATCTTGAAAAAAAAACACAAAAATAATAATAAATAAGAATAAATATTTACTGGAACATAAACTGGCGATTAAGAACAAATTTTTTCAATTTTAAATAATTTTATTTATTTTTATTTATTTATAATAAATAAAATTAATTGAAAAATTAATACTCTATTCCTTAACTGTGATAATATGAAATATAGTGTGTTATTAAAATAAAAATTATGCAGTCGGACATAAAAAAGAGAACGTGTTGATTGTGTTAAAATGATATTAAATCATAATCATAAAACAAAACTAACTAAACTGTAAACTATAATAGAGAATAAAGACAAAATACTTATACTGAGATTTGATCTGTAAACCAGGAAGACAAACACTAACGATAAACTGAAGTTACATTAAAGGTTAACAACTTTATTTGCAATTTGTTTACCTTCTATATTCATAAGTATTTCTTTATTCTAGTTTTATTTATCAAATTCCCAGTTTTGTTTAGTCATTTTCAGACAACTTTCGCTTGTTTTTTTTTTTTTTTGTTTTTTTTTTAGTAAATCCCCTAGGGCGTTAAAATAATGATGTAGACTTAAGTTTTAAGTATATAATTAGTATCTGTTGAAATATAATAAATTACTAGTATATAGTAAATTAATAAAAGTGATTGATACTGTGGGAGCTACTAGGTATTAAGTTAGAAAAGTTAGTAAATATTTTTTATAGGTCATTTAACACATATGATCATAAAGACTAGAGATAAAATTGTTATATATTAATTAAAAGTGAATGTAGTTTAAAAGTATATAAGAATGCAAGGAATTTCTTTATAGAAAATAGAGAGATGAGCAAAAAAAATACTTTAATAAAGAAATAATGCTTTATTTATATATGTCAGAACTGTGCAGGAAAAACTAGAGCACGCTTTAAGGAATATAACTTTTATTACACATAAAAATTGTTAGTATCGTTATCATGCTAAAATAGTTTATTATTCTCTTTAACTATGTGCTAGATTTTGTTGTGAAAGCTTAATAATTTTTTCTTAACATGGAAATTGAACAAAAAAAAACACGAAAACGCATAATTAAAGTTTATAAAGAAAAGGCATGTCGACCGTATTTTGGTGGATTTCAGATTGTAGGACTACAGGCAAAATAAGAGGAATATGAAGAGAAAATTCCTCCATCTGTAGAAAGCTGCCTGTATTTTTTATCAGAAAAATTAAAAAAGCTGGTGTAAAGACGCACGAAGTAAAACAAGTTATAGCAACGCTAGAAAACAAATGTGAAAGGAAATGAGAGGAGGAAAATTATTGAGATAACTTTTTATTAATACGAATGGTATCTAAAGGATGTAACAAAATCAAAATTGTCAGAAAAACTAATCCTCTTAATAAGTATATTTTTTACGAAAAATATTTTTGTACTTAATTTTAATTGTTGGCTACGTTATTAGTTATTATATGATTTTCAAAAATGATTTTCAATGGGGACCCCCGAATTTAAACCAATTCACAAAATTAGGTATGGTTGCGGAAACTATAATCGAAGAGGAATATATTATGATTGGACAATATGGTCATAAATACTAATAAA
The DNA here is from genome assembly GCA_932274085.1 of Protocalliphora azurea. Lineage (NCBI taxonomy): Eukaryota > Metazoa > Arthropoda > Insecta > Diptera > Calliphoridae > Protocalliphora > Protocalliphora azurea. The sequence goes on along the minus strand of OW026523.1, from coordinate 106,838,941 downwards.
TATGAACATTATAATCATAAAATAATCTAACTTTTTATAGTATAATCCGAGTTTTTGCATCTTGTATTTAAATATTTCATAATATTACGATCCAGTTATATAAAACTATGCTGTGATTTTCTTATATTTTGATTCGCCTTCGTCATATTATTTACCACAAAAAATTGCATAATATGTTCAAAACTACTAATAACAGGTTTTATATTAATCTTAATATGATAAATCATTATTTGTTCAATAAATAATTTTATTTACATATGTTGTGCAAGATAATACAAGATACTTTTTGTTAACTAACACTAGTTAATCAACGTCTTATACTACTTGAATCACACCAAATGTAACAAAACCTTGTCCATTTATATTTATTCATGAATAAACTAAATGAGAATTATAATTAACTCAAAAAAAATATATGTGTTTTTTAACCATATTTTTAGAAAGCATACGTATTATAAATATTTTTAACATTATATTGTTATGAAATAATAATATTAATATGGTTTAAAAACAAGACGTGGTTTAAGAACAAGGCAAAATATTGATAATATTTAATGATTGTAGAAATAATGATTTTTTTTCAAATTAAGAAAATTTTGTTTCTGACAACTGTATTAAAATTTTGATTCAATTTAGTAATAAAACTGAAGCAAAAACATTTTTATAATAAACGAAAATTAACAATGAGAACATAATTGTTGTAGTGACAATTCCGTAACCATATTTTTTCTCTACATATAGAAACTTTAAAAACGCATTTTGAGAAAACATTTCTATGACGATTTCAACCAAATTTTCTTGCGTCTTCCTTAGACTCTGGCAAATTATGACCAAAGTTTGACCAAAATGTTTACATTAATAATGGCTGAATGAACGAATTGACAGAGACTTGCGAGTCGGATTAGTAAATTGCTTAATGCTAAGGTAAATATTATTGAGAACGTCATAAAACTTCGCATCATCCAGCATCTTATAATGATGCACGTTATAATTAGAAAAAAAATCTTAGTATATTTTTACGTTTTATTTCGGTTTTTCAAATGTAAAATTTGTTTAATGCAGAAATCCTCCTTTTTTCGACGACACCAATATCTTTTTATAAAGAAATACGGTTTAGTTAATATAACAAGCGAACGCATTGTTTTTTTTTTTTTACAAAACAGTCATAATACACAATAAAGTGACCATATCCGATCATATTTAGAAAATTTCGTTACTTAATTAAGTGTTTTTATTTTTTTTTTTTTTTTTTTTTTTTAATACAAATGTTAAATTCAAAACTACAAAACATAACATTTAAAAATTTACTTTTACGAAAATAAATTACGCCTAATAATATACTTTTAATAGGCTCCCGAATAACAAAACGCAACAAGAAAAATTGCTTCAATAATTTCAACGCAAAATAAAACAGTACCAATAGTCTAACAGAACCACAAAGAGATTTTAAAAATTAGCTCGAATTTCAGTTTTATGGCCTTTTGAAGTTCGAATTTTTCAGAGCATTTCTCAATAAGATTCGAAATAAAAATTATTCAAATTATTTAACTAAATGTACTTTTATGTTGTTTTATATAATACTGGCTTTATTATACCAGATTTTTGCTAGATGCCTATCCCTTTTTACACCCATTTTTCTCAAGTTATTGTTTACTTTATTTGATTTGATTTATGTCTAAACTTCTGAACCGATTAAAATAAAACATGGCACATATGTATATCCTTGAAGGAATTACTGACAGGATACCACACTCACTTTTTTAAGAAAGGGTATATATATATATGCAATATGCCAGCAAAATTGGTTGAATAATTTTACTACTCATATATTGCATAAACTCTTAATAAGAAAAGTGGGCGTAAGAGGGAAGGGGCATTTAGTAAAAATCTTCAATAACATCCAAGAAGAGCTTTGCACTTTATAAAATAATTCGTAACCAAAAATACATTGAAATTAAATGATTTAACTGTTTTATATTTACACACGTAATGGAAAAAGTATTTCAAAATAACCTAAGTTTAAAGTCCATAAAATCAAAATTCAAACCAACTTTGAAACACCCTTTAATTAATCTGATGCTGTAGTTTAAGTTCATATTAAAATAATTGAGACAATATTTGATGACATAGTGTAACAAAAGATTATGTTAACAAATGGTTCCCGAAAAATAGCCAGAATCATTTGAAATCGATTTACTTGAAGAATTATTCTTCTCATTAAACATTTTAATTAATACAATGCTTATCATTGACATTTCTTATTTCAATAAATAAAAAACTAAAAAAAAAAAATAAAAAAGATATCCACATTTCGATATGGTGTTCAAAGCATGCTGATCTTCTAATATAATATCCTTTAGAAGAATCTGTAATTGAAAGTTTTATTTTGGCATCGTATGATGTCTATCCTAATACATAGATCTTTAAGGAAATAAAATACAAATTTCTTGATGAGTATTCACAAAAAATAGATAAAAAATAATTTCCTTACTTTTTAAATGAGTATAAATCGATATATATTGGAATTTTCTTGCAATTTACGAACATTAAAGCAACAACCACTAATGTGATCCAAAAAATAATTAGGACAAAAGAGTCCTCGAACAAAAGAAATTTATTGTTATATATTTAGTTACCAGTCTTTGTTTTTTATATTTATGTATATGATTAATAATTTATTCTTTTTTTTATATGGCACACAAAATTATTTTTATTATTATATTTTATTATATTACAAAATGATTTATTCCAAAAATGTTGGCAATATGTTAAATTTGGTTAAAAATTGACTGAAATGAAAATTTAATATTGCATATCTGACAATTTACGAACATTTCTATTAAAGAAATTGTAAGATATTTTTATTTATTTTTAATTTTTTTAATTAATTATAATATGTATTAAGAAATTAAGACAATTGTAAAACTTTTTGTTTTTGACTTTTGTCGTCCTAGATTGTGTAAATTTGGCACTGTGGTGGGTAAATGGTGTACTTAAAAAAATCCCACCAATAGGCCTAATCTCACCTAAGAGCTTAAGAAGAAGTGGATCCATTCCAACAAAAAAGTAACCTAAACACAATAAATCTCTTATTGAGAGTATTTCAGAAATATTAAACATTTCAATAAAAACTAATAAAATATAATTTTTCTTTTAAAACTAAAACTTTAAAAAATTTAAATTTCACCTGTTAGTTTCATTTTTGTAAGCTGAATTATGTGCACAAATTTATTCATGCACAGTCCTTGTTAAACACGCAAGAAGGAAAATCGAACTTAATTTTTATTTACAAATTTATTTTAAAGTAAACGTTACTAAAATAACTTAAAATCCAGAAATAATTATGTCTATGTATATGTTGCATTTAAACTTAAATATATAAATAATGCTTAATACTATTGACCCCTATAAGAGATCAATTTATGATATAAATTTAAATTTGCACACAAACAATATTATTTAAATTAGTTGAAATGCATTACAAAAATAGAATATAAACAATTAGACAACATAAATTAAACGTTTTATTACTTTGTGCACTCATATTTATTTCATAAAGAAAAGAGCTGAAAAAGTTATGAATATAACATTGTTTTTTTATTGGAAGGAAGTTCTGAGTGCTGAAAAATAGCTCCAGAAGTTCTTTCTTTTAACGTATGGTTATCATTGGAAGGATGTTATGCTTCTCGTGCATTGCTTTTGATAACTTCTCTTCAAACTGTGTCTACAAAATTTTTTTAATAAAAATCTGTTCTAAACGTATTAATATGTAATAAAAATGCTTTAAAATTTGTTAGAAATTAATACCCCTTCTTCCAGTTAAAGGTACATTTATTTTCATTCTCTTGGGGGTAATTATTATTAACTTCCAAAAAAGCTCAAAATATGCACTTAGTTCTAATTTTGAAGTGAAGAAAATGTTCGTTTTCGAAAGCAGATGATTTTTTTTTCTGGGTAATTAAATAATTATTAGATCACATGCTAAGTTACTTCTACATTATTTCTTATTTTTATCTTTCTTTAGATTTTACCGATCTAACAAATAAAAAGTTTTTATGAAACTAGACAATCCTTATAATAAGAATTTAAATTTATTTTTAAAGATTTTATACAGTAAAAAAATATATATATATAAAATTGTTTATATTTCCCTTGCAGCTTAATTTAAATTAACACTATTTAACTGCGGAAATTTTTTTTTTAAAATTACTTATAAATTATAAAATTATTCGCTTAACAGGAACTTATTTATGAACAAAATTACCCACCTATAGCACTTTAAAATAAATCAACATTTTATAGCGACAATTTACTCTTCAAAAAACAATTAAAATTATTTTAAATTATTATCATTATTAACTAATACATATTAAACAATTATATAATAATATGAGCAAAAAAAATCCGTTTAGTTGTAATTCTATGGCAATAATGACACCGCTTAAATGATTAGTAATTAAATAATGAAAACAACAACGTCAGCTTCTTACACGAAAGACTTAAGACACAAGCATCATTAGTTATTTAGAGATAAAGAGAAATAAAATAAAAAGCAGCGAATAGTAAAATATTTTAAATTAATTCAAAACATTTGCAAATAAAACTTATCAACTTAAAGTTATATTTATTAACAAATTAATTTTATTTTAAATACTTTTTTCTCGTTTTTTTATTTCTTGTAATACTATTTATATCTGTAATTTAAAGACTTAACGGAGTGATGAGAAATCAGTTTTCTCTTTTATTATTATTATAATTTGTATATAAATCACCTTATCTAAACACGAAGGTTTATATTTTAAGTTGAAATTAAATAATAAAACAACAATAGAGCATTGTTTGAGTGTATGTTTATGTTGGGTAAATGAGGATCACAGCATGTAGGCTTTATAGTAGATGGCACAAATAGATATAGTTTAAGTAATCAGTTAATAAGGCCTCCTAAACACTTATTTTATTGGTTTAAAAAGGGAAGTTTTCTTAGGAAAAGAAAGCTACACAGAAAAATTTAAATTTTACATTCTGTCATTAAATTCTTATAATCAATCATTTTTTTAAATGAAATCGGACCTAAAATAAAATTTGTAAATTCTAATACTTGAATTCGTAAATATTTAATACAAAAAAAATTTTTTCTTTATTAAACTAATTATACTACTTATTAAAAAATCTAAATAATCAATAATTTTCTTTAGTAAAAGAATTAAAATAAATTTTGGATTTGAATAGGAATTCTAATAATATTTATTTTAAAATCAGTAAAAATATTAAAAAAAATAATTTTGTCGAATTTCCTATTGTTCGGATTGAGGTCTTAATAAGTAAAAATTAAAAGCTCTTTTTATGTTTTTTAAATTTATTATATTACATTTTATTTTCATCCAATATATATATATATGGGGACTTTATTAAATTTTTGTGAACTTTATGCGATTTAAACTTATGTAAAACTTATTTATAAAAAATTGTATCTAGATACCAACAACAACAACAAAAAGGATAATTAGTAGTTTATAACAGATGGTCATATATGGAAGTTGCGATTAATGCAACGGTACTTTTACTAACTTTTATAAAAAAATTACATATGTAAAACACTTAGGACTATATAAAACCGAAGCCATGCACGGTGGCTCGGAAAAATTAGTCGTCCTTAAAGCACATACATTTCATAACGAAATTCATAAAATTTTCTTTAAAATTACTATATTTTTATATCTTCCAGGTTAATATTGGTCGACCAGGAGCTAGTCATTCTTGCAGTAAGACAGACATCTATATCATTTCTTAAAGCGATTCTGTTTCGTTAAGTAATATTAATCGCTAATGTTGGCATTTTAAATTCCGATAGAAAATACACAATAAACTCTTGCTCTTTTGGTGACTTAAGGCATACAAAACAACTAAAAGTCCAACTTGCGTTAAAAAAACGTAAACTAACTGTCAAAAAAACCGAACTCTTTGTATGTATTAGTAGAATTTTCTTCAAAACTAATTTGTTAATTGTATTTAACTATAACTGACTTAAAGAGAAGAGAACGACTGATTTTCTCACAATTTCAATTGAAAAAAAATATATAATTTATGTATACTTTATTTTTATTTATTCATTTATTATTATTTTTCAATTTGTCATAATTCAAAATAATTTTTGCTATACCATTAATGTTTTAAATTATCTATGTTTTATAAAACGAAATAATAAAAGCAAATATTTTTTTTATTATATTAGAATTTAAATCCAATAAGTGATTTTTTAGAAAAAAAATTCTAGTTATAATTTTTTCTGTGTTAGCAAATATAATAAATAATTTATTCTTTATTTACAAATTAATACCTTAAATATTTTCAATACAATATTTTATTTAACAAATATTTCAATTTAATTTTTTTTTTTTTTTTGGCAGACCTTCCCATTTCAGTCTTAATATTACAATAGCGTTAAGAAACATAACTCTTTGTAGTACAACATTTCACAGAGTGCAGCTTAAGTAAACAAACTGTCTAACTGACAGATTGAATAAATGATGAGATTTGGTAGGTGAGGAGTAATAAAAATTACAAAGAAATAAAACAAAAATGTTTGCAGCAAAAATAAAAATTCATAAACATATTGTTGCAGTTAATAAATATTGTTGCTATACTCTTGGTTAATGCAGTTGTTGCTGTAAATTTTAGGAATTTTAATGTGGGTGCATAATGTACGTACACACACTGCCTTATATTATATCGCTGTCTAATCAGTTGTCTGAATAGTTGACTGAACAACTATGAATTTTACATGAATTAATCTTTATATTTTTTTCTATTATAAAAATATGTGTTATATACTCATATATTTTATAATTGTATGTAAATAAAATAATTTTGTAAAATTCAAACATTATATTATTCACGCTCTTGTTGTACAAGTTTTTGCTTTTGTTTTGTAACTATTTTGTTTCTTTTGTAGGAAAGTTATAATTAAGTTTGTCTAATTAACAAATAATATTTTGAAAAGGTCTTATCACTTAATTTATGGTGGAATATTTTATTTTTATTTACGGGAATTTTCTGGTATATAAATTAAAAAAAATATCGATGCTGATAAGTTAATTGCTGTAATTATGTAAACATAAAAATACCGAAAAAAGCATATATTTTACGTTATTGATGTTTTCAATTTAATTAATAAATAAATGCTGAAAAGTTATGTATTAACTTTTGGGAGGTCTGTTTTTAATAGTTTATTTTATGGCGTATTTAAACAAATACTTTTTATGTATTTAACCCTTTTGGGTATGTAAGTAAAAATTAAGGAACAGTAATGTATGTTCCACTATATTGTATAATATTTGCTATGAAAGGCTCTAATAAAAATGTAAATTATAGCTTTTATAATTAAATATTCATTTGATAAGGGTTCTTGTAGTCTTTTACTATATCACAGATGTATCTTAAGAAAGCTAAAACATATTTAAACATTTGCTTATTTCAATTTTTCTTATACCCTTCACAACAGGTGTAAAGGGTATACATAAATTTATCATTCTATTTGTAGTTTCTACAATATTCATCTTAGATCCCTAAAAGAAAATGTTTTCTGGATACTTACTGATAGGGAGAATGATGTAATGATATCCATCCGTTTGTTAAAATCAGTTTTTAGAAAGTTCGATATATGTTTTATACATCAAATTATAGGGAATATTTCATAGAATGACACTAGTAAAAATCAAAAAATCGGTCCACTAATGGCCGAGATGTCGCCGATATATTATATATAAAAAGCATAAAAATAAAATCTTTTTTATGTTTATTTGGACGTTTTTTTACAAATAGAAGCGTTGCAATGGCTCAGTGTTGTTGTGTTTTGCATAAGTATGTAGATACAGTAAGTTGGTGCAGGGTTCGGCCGAATGCAGGGCTGTACCTTGTTTCTCTCTCTCTCTCTCTCTATATATATATATATTATGAATTTTGTGTTAAAAAATGAACTAAGCATTAACCGAGTTAAATGATAGAACGCGTTATTAGATCCTTGGAAAGCTAAATAAATGTCCAGCTTGAGTATGGTGAAAAGTTGTGCCTAGCGCTACCGTTTAGAGTTTTTGAAAAGTGCCAAAAAAAAGGGGATTTCAAAAAATAAAGTCGCCAAAAAAGGGGATTTTTTGCTTCAATATCTAAAAAAAATCCTCAAAATTTGTTTATTTAATAAAAACAAAAACAAGAAATATTATATTTTAATAAAAACTACTAAATTAAATTGTATTAATAATAAAATAATATACTTATAATAATTTTTTTATTACCAAAATAAATATTTATTCATGGAAATTCAATCGGACTACAATCTTACAAAATTATGGATGAAAGAATATATTCACAAATATTGACCTTAAGTCTATTGGATGATTTTTTTTTTACTAGTGATAATTTAGAACAAGGACGTACTAATGCCCCGGATATAAGACAAAATATAAATCAAATATAAGTATGAATGAAATGTATTTCTTAATTTCGGCATTTGATATTCTAAATACTTGGTCATAAACTTTGTTATTAGCTTTAGCTTTTAACAGTTCCTGTTCATTTATAAATTTTTCGAGGTCTGTTTTTACATCACTATATGGTGAAATAACCTCAAGATAATTAATTTCTTCGTTGAAATTAATTTATAAGGGGTCGAGATATTTCAGTCAACTTAAAAAGTCGCCATTTAGTTCAGCAGTTGAAAAGGTTCCAAATGGTAACGCTGATTGTCAACATTATATATCTTTTAAAAATTTTAAAAATACCATTTTCTGAAATATAATTGTTTGATATTTGTATGCCTAATATAGACGATTGAACTTTTGGTGTAAACAAGCTTTATACATATGGTTCTAGAGGTAATCTCTTTATCCTTAATATAAAACTAAATCCAGAGGTCTACCATGTGTAGTTTAGAAATTATTAACAATTAAACAAGTAGACCTTTGTGAAGTTTTAAGATTTTTGTCGTTTTTTAAAACGTCATATTTTAGAACAGGAGAGGCTGCGACTCTAATAGTTTACGATTTGAGAAACAATATCAATATCTGTAGGGAATTTCATCGAAATCGCAGATATCAAATTTAGTTGCTGTCCGTTTTGAAAAAAAAACCAAATTAAATTTTTTGAAGACTATAAATACTTATTATTTTTTTGAAAAAAAAAATGTAATAGAACCATGTTTTTCAAATATTGAAGACCAATTTTGTTTTCAATATTTTTTCTGTATTTGAGTGATCGAAGTACATAGTTTTATTAATCTTTCTACATCACAATTGCAAAAACGCAATATGTCAGCACACTGTAGTAAATAACAATTTTTTTTTTAACTGTTTGTGTAAATGTTAGTATGTGTTCTTTTCATAAAAGAAAATAAAAACATCGTTTTTGTTAGGAATGAAAAATTGATAGTAATTAGCAGTGAATATTTCAAATAGAATTCTTACAACTAAAAGTATAATGATAGCTTTATATTTGTTCGAAGTAATTTCATGGTATAGAAATAGAATATCTATATAAAAGTGAAAAACTTATTTTTATTAGTAGTATTCATTTTAATTTGAAATACATTATTTATAATATAGTGGGAGTTTTATGTTACAAAACAAAAAGTAAAAGTTTATTATAAGAAACAAGATGCATATATTAAAATATCACAATAAAAACGGATATTCGTGTTTAATTCTCTTAATTCATAATTATATTTTTTAATTAAATAACTTATCTGTATAATATTCTAAATTAATCAAATCATATATAATAAATAATATAAATCTAATAAAAATTAATTAAATATGATATTTGTTTGACTATAAAACATAATCAAACAAACACGAAACAATATTGTGGTAACATGCAATCAAGCTGTGTTCTTTTTAGTAAAGGTATGCACTGAGGTATGTATTTATCAGCTTATGATAGATGGGATCACTTGTTAATAAAACTGGCAGCACACCAGCAGATATCAACTTTTTTAAAAATATTAAGCCTTTAAATCAAATATTTGTAGCTTTCATAAAATAAAGCAGCATTTATAAAGAGAGGTGTAGTGAATCTCCTTTTCCAACATTTAAGAAACTCTTATACAATATTTAATACTAAATTAAAAATAAAATGAGTAATTCGCAAAAACGACTATTAAACTAACATGCACGTACTTGTACAAATGAACAATATTATTACAATTTTAACATGTACACCATGTAACACTACCAACAAACTGATATCGTTCGTGTCAATGTCACAATATACAGAAATACGCTGTAAAAATCGAAAACAAAAACAACAGTCGGCTAAATAAATATAAGGTATAAATACTAATCATTTAATTGAAAATTGACTTTTCAAACACAAACCAACAATTACGCAAGAGGATACACAAAATCAAGGGAACATTTTGGAAAATTTTGCTTTTATATATTTCGTCATATATTTTTAAGGGATCAAACTAATTCACCCTAAACTAAATATCAAACACATATAACTTTAATGTTTAGCATGAAATTTCTTGATAGACATCCCAAGTTATATTATACTTGGTATTAGAGTAGCCAATCGATTAACCATCATTCGGTTATCCGATTAATTTTGGTCGAATAACTATGGGAATATTTCAAAACTGTCTATTTTCGAATAAGAGATAAACCGAACAATTTGTGTTGAATAACTTATTAGCCGAAATTTGGTTTTCTGGAGTTATAAATTTAAAACATTTTTTTGTTTTTAAAAAATATATATATCAATTATATCTTTTTCGTAAATGTTTGTTATATCCCAGCAAATGTAAATGAAAGTCATTTTTTATGAAAATCTTTTTCATTACATTACAAAAAGCATCCAAATATATTATAAAAATTTAATTCAAAGAAAAAGAAATTCTTATGGAATGCTAAGCTTCCTTTTCTTTTCCTTAAAAAAAAAAAATTAAATATAATATAAAATACGTTTTAGAAAATACAAAACAATACGATTTTTTTTTTAATTTAAAGCATTCCTACCTTCACTTTCTTGCAGCTAAGTTATATATAGAATAATGGAAAATGGGTTACACTATAAGACAGTATAAGTAAAATTTTTTGCTGGTTTTGGCAAATTTATTAAAAGCTCTGGTAAGGACAAAAAAGAAATTCTAAAAAAATTATTTTCTTTTTAATCTAAAATTTATATGTCGAAATTTTTTAAAATTAATAATCCAAGTTACAATTGATTAATAAAGAGAATATCGTTCAAGTAAAAGTATAACAAATTAAAGGTACATAACCGTTTGGAAATTATGAAAAAGTAATTTTTGATATACTTTTTATTCTGATTAAATTTATATGATTCAAAACCTAATATCTTTATGCTTATGTTAACTTCATTTTAATTGATCCAAATTTGCACTACTTCTGGATAACAAGTTCAGGATCTTATTGACTTCTTTAGATGTTAATTTTTTTTGTTATAACTTCATAAATTCTTGTTTTTTTGTCGTTACAGAAGAAGCATTCTTACTGTTGAGAATTTTTGAAAAGGTTCCAAAAAGGGGATTTCAAACAAAAAGTAGCCAAAAAAAGGACCAATTGCTTCAATATGTAAAAAATCCTTAGAATTTGCTTATTTGATAAAAAAAACAAATATTGTATTTTAAGGGAAAACTTCTCAATTCACGAGTGCCATTAATGTCACGAGGATTATTAATGTCTTTTAATGTCACACTTTAATGTGATTATTTGAGTTTGTCATACGATATATTTTTTTTAAATTTTTATTGCTATTTATTTTACTTATTTCTCCATTATTAGGTATATGAGAAAAGTATATGAGAAAAGTCAACAATAACGTAGGTTTTCCAGCCTAAATAAAAATTACGGGAATTATTATAATTTTTTAATTATTGAGGAGCTTTGATCATTCCTTGCCTCAGAGTTCTTCTCAGATTTGTTATTTTTTTAGCATTGATTGACTCAAGTTTAGGCATAACTTTAACATGGTTTATATTTGATTTTGAATAAATCAACATAAAGTGCCATTATGCGTCCAAACATGTTTGGCATAGCTCTTAGAAACTTCTCTATTTTTTTTTCTTTTTCTGAACCAATATTTATATCACTAAGCTTTTTTTTTATTATCCATTTGTCAAAATTTACTCAATTAACATTTTCTGGTAATTTAAAACAAGTTTAAAAATAAATTTTATTTTGCATATTTTTCTTTGACTGCCATTTGCATGCGAACAAATAAGTGGATTTCAAGAATTCGATCTGCTATTAAATTTGACTTTTTTGTAAAAGATATAGTTATTAAGAAAGATATTAAAAATTAATGGCAATAAGAGTTATTATGCAAATTTTATGTTATATTTTATTCTAACGCACACTATAGCATAATTTCATAATTTTATACTTTTTAAGTGTCTCACTTTTTTATCTTACTGTATTAGCATTTGCCAAGATGTTGCTACTATTGCCAATGATTGCTTGATATTGCTGTTATTGTTATGTATGGAGCAAATAGTTTGAGAAAAAATAAAAAAAAAAAAACAAATCATGTTGAAATAATATGGTCAATATAAATCATTTCAAGATTAACCACTTGCACAAAGAAGATTTATTTTGTATTAAACAATTTTAGCTAATTTTGTTTTGCTATTTTCTATGTTATATTACATTTTATATATATCTATATATATATATATATATTTTTGCAAAACAACTACAACATCAACAACAATTACATTAACAAATGTGATGAAGTGATGCTTTTTTTGCGAATAAAATATGCAACACGACGTAAAGAAAACTGAATACAGACCACATTTGCAATGAATAACATAAGATCAGCTCTATGAACAATAAGTGTCTGGGGAGATATACTTTTTTGCAAAAAAAAATAAAAAATAAATAAAAATGTTAATATTTTTTATTAATTTTTTTATTATTACACTCTCATTAAAGATATTTCAATTACATAAAATAAAAAAAGTAAATAAATTGCTAATACATAAGTACTAGTAATAAAATCTGAATAAAAACATAGTAATAATATTTATATAAATTATTTTCTATGTCATGGTCTGGGCCAACAAGTTTTATTTTTTATTCATTTAGTTATAAATTTATATGAATATATTTTGGTTTTACATGAATATGCATCAATAAAACATTGTAGTAATTTCTAAGTTAATAGACATTTATGTGTAAAGCATGAAAAAAAATAAATGCAATAAAGTTTATTTAATTTCATTATACAAATATATATATGTATGTAGCGGGTGTTGTGATTTAATACGCTGCAAATGTTAATATAAGTTTGATAGAATTGTTTGTGACCAATTAAGGAATAAATTTAAATGTAGACAAAATAATTGTAAATAACAAGGTAAATACAATGTATGTATGTGTCTTAAGTCTTTTGATTTTTACACTTGTCGTGGTAGTTAAATGAGAATTAAATTGTAGTTGTTTACTTATTGCTTAAAAAGTGTTTATATTAAAATAAGGAAGTATAATGACAAACCCTGTATTTAAGTCTTAGAAAATATTGTTACCGATCCACAGTGTCACATTTGACAGTTTTAGAACGATAAAAATCCGGTTTCGAAGATATTGGACTGAAATTTTGTAATCTATTAGTAGACAAGACCGTAAACATTCTCAAAAAAAATGGCCGGTTAGAATCACTGGTACTGATATTTCTAAGCAGGAAATCTAAATCAATAACATTTTTAAATCGGTGAATACTATATTGACTACCTGATTTTACACATACTGAAATAACAAAAATATGTTTTCACTCAAGAACAAAATGTTTTATTTGAATCTTTACTTAAAATAAAAATTATGAAATTTGGGTAATGCCCAAAGGGGTCCTAGCAGTTTTGCGGCATAAATTTACAAAACTCGCATTCCAGGGCTAATAATATGCTGATCTATCCTCCAAACTTATTACTTTTTATGCAATTTGTTTAACTAGTTAAAGTGGTATCTCTAAAGTTAAAGTATTTTCAAATATTAATTTTTTTAATCTACTGGAGTATAGCGTCAACTTTAAATACAAAAATATACATATGGTAGATTTTTTGGTTTATTTCCCCTTATATCATAATATAGTCATATCTTAAAATACAGAATCATATATTTTTAATGTTCGGTTTTTAATAAGCAATAATCAATGCTTATTTTAATGAAGAATTTTTATCTAAATCAATTATATAATGTTTAAGTTTCGAAGTATATAAGTTATGTAAGGGATATGTTGGAGAATATAGATTCATATGCAGGTTATATCTACTATTCCAAGAACTAAAAGTATAATAAAGTTTTTCTGCCCTGGTCTGCCCTGTTGAACAATATTCTTAATTTTCTAACCTAGCTTCACAAGTAATACATAATTTTTATTTAATTTGAATTTATACATACATTTTGTAAAAAAAATTTCCTAAAGTTAATTCGACAAAGGATTTTAATTTCAGATTATTTAATAATCTTAAAAATAAATGAAACTAATATCGTGTAAATGATCCATTTAAATGTATATAATTAACACTTTTGAATATTTTAACACAAGATTTTTGTTTTATTTTGCTACTACGAATCTTGATATAATTAATCCAAAATTTGATTTTGACTTGCATCATATTAAATTTATGCACGTATAATTTTCAAAAAAAATTATTTTGAATGAGGAGTCTTATGTAGAAATTAATTTTGGGCCAATATTCGAAAACTTGGATATCATAATTTTCACTTAAAACCGTATTGCGGGAAAACATTTCTATGAGAATTTCAACCAATTCCACTTAAGTTCATCTTAAAAAGAAAGTTATGTGTAAAATTTCATTAAGTTTCTTACAAATTATAACACATAGTCTGATTAGGATATTTACATTAGTAATGATAAGATGAACTGACGGATTGACGGACATCGGTGAAACGTTATAGTACATTATTTAGCACCATTATAAGTATTACCAAAATCATCATAAAATTGCGCAACTTACAATGATGTAAATTAGAACAAAAAAGAAAAAGAAATAGTATATTTTTACTTCTTATTTATGTTTTCCAAATGTGACTTATAACTTTCTTTAGATGTTTGAGGTGCTGAAATCTTTCTCTTTTTAATGTCATCAATATCTGGCAATAAAAACTTATGTAATAATAATAATGTAATAATAATAATGTAATAAATTTATCTCTTTTTTGTCTAATCGCCAACGACTTGAATATATACAAGAAAATCTAATAAAACAAGTCAACATAGTGATGTCTTAGTAAAAGTAATAGAACATACGAAAATAATAAATAAGTCTCTAAACTCCTTACGATAAGATTAAAAATATTATTTAGAACAAATATATTTCATTACATTGGCTTACAAAGGAAGAAAATCTGAATTTAAAAATTGCGGAAGTAGAGGGTATTGTAAACATACACACATAGTAGGGCCGGAGAAGTTAAAGTGCGCGAAAATTTTAGCAATTTATCACACATATAAATTAGACAATTCTAAATACAAGAAATAAGTGTCTACTTTTATAAACTTTACTTAATTATTTTCTATTATTTAGTTTTTCAGTTATAACTTATATGTTTTAACCATTTTTTCCTTACCATCCATTCCTATTGCTTCTAGGCGGCTCATCTCGAACACAAATCGTTAACTATGAATGAGCTCCAGTAATGCTTTTTAGAATTTTATGAAGAGGTTTTATAATATAAGCATTACAAAACGCATATATAATACATTATTTTTACTTTTTTCAGAAGTTTTTGTAAAACATACGAAATTTAAATACCTATATCTTTGGTTTTGTTTGTCCGATTTAAACAAACTTTTGCATAAATTGATGCCACATAAATCCACTTTCTAACTGTTTTTATAAAAATGCCACTTTTCAAAAAAAGTATAATGAAATCAATATTTGTCCTGGTGTCGAAGATATTTAAAAAATCATATTTTTCATTTTTATAATTTTGCTTTAAAATATTCCTTAAGTGTTGGGAATAATATACAAAAAATTTAGAGTGGAACTATGATGTTGAGGAAATTTTCATTTAGTAAAAAAGATATATGACTATGGGGGTTGTTGAGAAAATTTTCACTTAGTAAAAAAATCATTTAGTTCAGTAATAATTTGAAAATTTTTATTTTTTTAAATTAAACATTTTGTATATGTATAAGAAAGCTTTAAAAGACCGTCTTATAAGCGATTTTATTTCACTAAGTTGAAAAGTTGTAGAATATATCTTGCAGGAATAATACAAATAACTTAAAACAATTTTTAGTAACAGGATTCTTAGAGCGACAAAGTGAAAATATTTTGATAATAAATCGGGATTTCTAAATGACTATTTCAATTGATGACAAATGTCTGAGTTATTCCAAAGAACCTATTTATGAGTTTCTCTTTTAGTTTTGCGAAATTGTAAATTTTCTATATTTTTCTTTACTTAGAGATATTTTGAAAAACTTAAAAAATCCTAAAAGTATATAACTTTAAACAGCAATATCTGGTAGATCAATTAATACATTAAGACAGTTCAAAGAACATTTAAATTATATTAATGTCATCTACAAATGAAATATTTGGAAAATTATTACAGTTTTGAAAAAAATTTATTTTAATACAATTACTGAAATAAATGAGTTTTGTTTTTACTAAAAGTTACGTTATTAAAAGTTATGACCCTTAAAGTATTTGAAACATTATAACTAATACTTTAGGGAATATTTTAAATAAAAATTATTTTAAGTATCCTTGATACATTATACTTTTCATTTCAGAAATGGCATTTTTACTTATTTGAGCCAAAGTTTATTTAAATCGGAATCCGAAGATCACGTACAAACTATAAATATCTATAACATTATAAATCCTCAAATTACGATTTCATATCTTGAAAATGATTTATAATGAGTTTATCCTTGACCTGCAACTTTTACTATAAACTTTCAAAATAATTTCAAGAGACTGATTCTGTGATACCTATTCCAATTTCATATATGATTTATATAAGCTATATGATTTCCCTAGTAAGACAATTTTACATTGATCTTTTAACTGAATAAAATTACTATTTTTATTGACTGATTTCCTTAGTTTAAATTATCAAACATAATTTGTACTTATTGTTTTCACATTTTGAATTGTTCGGCAAAATGCTGGCTGCTGGATAAGTGTATTTGAATAATACTAAATTCGATAAAAAGTTACAACTAAATTTAAAACCACTTTTCCTTTAATAATTCTCTTACTATCTTAAATTCTTCAAATCGCTTTAAATAAGTGCCAGATGTTCTTTAATGAAGTACTTTCTGTTTTAGTAAACTAAACAACTTTTTTATTATTTTAAAGTAGAGTATATCTACTTCTACCTCATCTTACTCTACGTTTTCATAACAAATAAATAGTTTTCCTTCAAAGTCTTAACAAACACTGACATCACTTGTCTCATATCTACCACATAAATACATATATACTTGCTCAAGTATGTTCATATCTCTCCATTACAATTTTATTATGTGTGAATTGTAATTTGCTCACAACCACAATACAAACTATAAAAATGTCGTCAATTTTTATTAATAAGATGAAAACAAGTCATGCACATACAAATCTCAAATCTTACATAAAAATACTACAGAAAAATACCTTGAAATTAAGTAAAGAATAATTGCATTGTTTTGTAGCGAAAAGAATCGCATAAATAACAGATTTACATAAATAAGCAAAAACGATTTTTTTAATATATTTTCAAAAAAAATTTATGCTTTTCTTACTATTTCAGAAAACTAGGATCCAAATGTCAAATAATTTTTCTCACATAAAATATTTCTTTTATTTTAAACTTAAGCTCCATTAACTTCTTGCTAATAGTTAGAAAATTAATTTATTTTAACTTAACTTGACTATATTATTTAAATGATAAAATGCTCGTTTGCAAAGAAATTAATATTGAATTTCCTGAATTTATAAGTAGGCGTGTGATTTATTGAAATTATTATTGTTGACATATATTTAGCTCTATTTTGCCATAATTAATTAGCACAAGTCAAAGAATAATGGAACTTTACTATTACAATAACAACAAAATAAAATCAAAGCATTAATTCGAATTGATTTATGTTGATGTGTAAACGAGAGAAGAAAAAATATTTTTTAAATAATTTGAATGATATTTAGTCGTGTGGAAAAACAGAGACTAATTGTTGAATAATTTTAAATGGTAAATAATAATTATTTTAAAAAATAGTTATTATTTTAGCTAAAATGTTTATTTAGATTTTATTTAGCTCGCTTTGATTAGTTAACAATTTAATTGTAATGGAGTATAATTAATAAAGTTTGTTTTGAGTATTTCCATTTTAAATTTAAAAAAAATTACCCTTAATTACCAATTTGGATAAAATTTGGTACATGTGTAGAGAAGGATACATAAGCATAAAAAATGAATTTTATTCATTTTTATTTTGAAAACTGTGGCAACTCTGTAGACTTTTGTTGTATGAAAGATATAAAAATATTTTTTTTGCAGTGGAATTGTCAGAGCTTGTATTTTAAATTAAATTGTATTTAAATTAAAGAAAATTTTTTTTTAAACATATTTTTTATAAATTTTTTTGTTTAGAGACATATATTCAAAAAAGTCCACCTTTAATTTTTTTATAATTTTTTTCATAAGAAGACTTGTTAGTATACTTACTACATAGAAAATTTCATAGTGGTCTAGAAAGCAGTTACTAAGATATAAGCAAAAATTTTAACGTATATACAAGAAAAAAATATATATTTTTATTTTTTAATTATTAATTTCTATTTCTTTTTTATAAAAATTATTAACGAAATTCTAATAGTCACATCATAGCAGTCATTTACATATTTATTAAATAACTAAAATATCAATTTTCATAAAAATTCGAATAAAAAATATATTTGCGCTAATTAGAACTTATCAAAATACCACTAAAAAAATTCGCTGCAATCCTTGTAAGAAATTAAATCACAGGATGCGAAAAACATCTATTCCAAAAATATCAAAAAAATTCAGGGAACGTTTTTCCAAGTACGTGTCTGGCCTGTACATCTGTATACAAAGAAGATTAAATTTAATTGACTATGTAATAGCTGGGGAAAAAGATAATGATTATTTGTTTTCTGATGAAGAAAAGGTATGCGGTTTTGAGAAATCTAATACATTTTATCATTTAAAGAAGTGTTTAGAAGCTCTGGAAGAACCACCAATTAAATAAAAGAAGTTTTCCAATGTTAAAAAAGAAGAAATTTTAAACACCTTAATTTCGGTATTTAGAGATAAACTTTCTAATATAGAGAAAGTGTCTAGTGATGGTGATGAGATACGCTTAAAGGAATTATTTAACCTTTTGGGAAGTGATAAAAGTAAACAGATGAAAATATTAACAACATTGCCGGAAAACTGGAGCGTTAGTATAATAAAAGAACACTTCCTAACTACATTTTATATGGCCAGTAAAGCCAAAAAAATTATAGAAAGTGAGTAATATATTAGCTCTATACCTCCAAAAAATCCATTGAGTTCTATAAAAATGAGAAAAATAGTCGCATCATGCCTGGAAAAAATATTATAAATCTATTAAAAACAGTAGTGGTGAAAGAATCCAAACTCAGAAAAGATTAATATTATGTAATCTTAAATAATTGTATAGTCTATTTAAGGAAACATATCCTATGGAGAAAATAGGTTTTTCAAAATTTTCAGAATTAAGACCAAAAGAATGTATTTTAGCCGGTGGAAGCGTAACTCATTCCGTTTGCGTATGTACAATACACCAGAGCTTAAAGCTTATGTATAGTGCAGGAAAAATTAAAGAATTAAATGATGATGGCCTTGTGATATTTCCTACATATAAATATTGGATTGCGCAATCGATATGCAATCCTCCAACTCCGGAGTGCTACATTAGGAATTGTAAATTTTGTTCAGGAGATACACACCTCAAAACGACTATAATAAATTCTTATTCTGAGTGGGGAATAGAAAATACTCAATATAAACAATGTATACAGTTTGATAGATTAAATCTTTTAACTTTAACAACTTCTACCGAAGAATTTGTGGAAATACTTTATGAACAATTAATATTACATAGCTTTATAGTAAAAGAACAGACTAAGTTTTTGGATGAAACAAAAGACAATTTAAAGAAAGGAGATTTTGCAGAAAACTACACATTTCTTATTCAAGATAATATACAAAGCTATCATTGGACAAATTCACAAGCTACTATTCACCCGTTTGTAGTATACTTTCGAAATATATATGGCGAAATAAATCATGTGAGTTTTGTTGTGATTTCCGATATTTTAGAGCATAACACAATATCTTTTCACTTATTCCAAGTGAAATTCATTAAATTCTTGTGGAAAATATTAACCAAAATATTAAAAAAAAATCTACTTTTTTTAAATCGCAGGTTTAAAAACTCTTGTGTTACTAAAGGAACTCGTAGACTTCACTCATTCGTACCATTTGCAAAAACACAAGTTATTACAAATTTTTTTTCAAATTCAAATGAAATCCTAACTCCTATTAGTGTGATTAAATAGAATTAATGTACTTGTTGATAATATTTAATTAATATTTTTACTAAAACAGTAAAAATAGTAAAAAAATATATATTTTTTTAATTATATATAAATTAATATTTTTGCTTATATCTCAGTAACTACTATCCAGACTACTAGGAAATTTTCTGTATAGTGAGTATATTAACAAAGCTTCCTATGAAAAAAAAATATACAAAAATTAAAGATGGACGTTTTTGAATATACGTCTCTAAACAAAAAATTTATAAAAAAATATGTTAAAAAAAAACATTTTCTCTAATTTAAATACAAAATTTTAAAATACAAGCTCTGACAATTCCACTGCAAAAAATATATTTTTATATATTTCATACAACAAAAGTTACGGCTATTTAAAAAATATATTAATCACTTTCATTCATTCACAAATTCATTTTATATTCTTGCGTATACAACTCTACACATGTACCAAATTTTATCCAAATCGGTAATTAAGAGTAAATTATTTGAAATTTTAAATGGAAATACTCTTTTGTAAAACTTTTTATTTTGGGAGTGGAGCCAGTAATACGAAAACTAAATTTTCTTTAATAGTGAGAAATATCTAAATTTTTCTTAGGGTTTTATAAAAATTAAAATTTTTGCTATCGAATATCTGAGAATTTAGCAACAAAATTTTATTATTTAATCTTTTTATTCATTTTACTCGACTTTTTTATTATATATATAACTCGAAAATCGATTAATCGAGGAAAGTTTTTAAGCTACTAGAGTTGTTCGAATAAATTTTAGCTTTTTTTCGCGTTTTTCAATGTTTATCAAAAAATAAACCAATCATTCTGTGTTTTCTTTTAAAAAAAGAAAACAAAAACGTTAATATTGTTTAATTAATTTAATATAATATAAAAATTGTTATATACATCAAATGTATATCTACATTAATTAAAATCACATAATTTACAATAAAAAGTAAAATTCCCATTCTGAAATACTTCTTAGAAAATAATATGTAATTAAAATTTGAATATATTTTTCTTTATTAATTTTTTAAGGCCATTTTTTCTGTATATTTATTTAATATTTCAATAAGCCAATGAGCACCACCTAAACTTGTTAATGTTCAAATATTACTGTCCGTAAAAGAAATAAATAGAAATTTGATGGCATATTTATGAAATAAAAAAAATTTGGATTTACTTTAGATAAAGAAGTTCAGCGATTCTTAATATACTGCTTAACTCAATAATATAATTCTATATGACAAGTTTCATCCAAGCCATCATTGTTATATCCACAAACCAGACTGAGACCTATTGGTATATCAACTCCATACTTACAACTATCGACTGCACAGTCATTCGACGTTCAACAATATGCTTTTCCAAATCAAGTTCATATTCTTCCAATTTGTTTCTTGCGGAAAATTAAGTATAAAAAGTTTAATTGGTTTACTTTATCTCCCCCAAAACCAAATTATAAATAACAAATAATTTAAATTTTACATTATATTTTTTTTTAATGACGTTTATATATATAGTTTAATTTGTATACCCTACATTTGTGCCGATGTTTATAACGCATAGAAAAAATCATCTGACCACCTTAATTTATACCGATCCATTCAGGATCATTTTCTGAGTGGATTTATCGATGTCCGTCCGACCATCTGTCTGTCCATGTAAACTTTGTAATCAAACTACAGGTCGCAATTTTAAAGACAAATTAATAAAATTTGGCAAATGATCTTCTATTGTGGCAAGAACGTATCCTTTTGAAACTACTTATGATCGGTCCATTATTTCGCTACCCCATAGAAGTATCCTCCCGGATTAGGGTTTTAACACTCATAAATTGGTTAAATACACTTATATTTAAATTAAATTCAGCACAAATAAAACTATGGTCAATTATGAATATGAAGATCCTTTCATAGTTGTCCATAGCTCCTATATAAACCCTCCTTCCTTAAACCGCTTTAAAGTTCATAACTCTCATAATAATATTAGTATCAAATTTTTGTTTTATATAGGTAGAAATCACACTGCTGATAACGATCGGTCAATAATTAAGTAAAGTACATAAGTGCCGTATAAATATTAGTATCAATATGACATATATAATACATACGTTTATGTTATAGAAATAAGCTTTATCCTCAGTATAAATATTGGTCCACAGGTTCGCCATAAGATCCCTTCTAGAATTTTGATTCGTATACACAATAGTATAGGGTATTATATGGTCGGGCTTGAATGGACTATATCTTTCCTACTTGTTATGATTGAAAAACCTCCTTATACTTCTACTACGTGTAGAATTTCAGACACATATTCAATTTCAAACCCTAGTCCAGTGGACGATATAATAAAATCTTTAAACTTTAAACATTCTATACAAAAAATATTTTAAAAACTACTTAAGAAAGGAAATTTTTTAATACTCTTTTACTCTAATTAGTCGATTAATCGGCATAATTTACTCGAACAAGTTTCATAAGTCAAATTTCAAATATAATAATTAGGGTATTCACTCGAATAATATTTGTTCGATTAATCGACAAATTAAAACCTAATGTAATGCTACAAAATAGCACTTTTTATTTTCAATCGGATATCACGAAATAATTGTAAAAAAAACTACAAAACACCCCTAAATTTCGAGATATTGCAAAAAAATCATTTTTAGGGTAGTTCCTGCCCTATAAATCTTGTACCTTCATAAATTTTAAGTCACTTTAAGATTTCTAAATTTATTTTGAAAGCAGAAGGACATAGCTTTTTGATTAAATTACCATCTTTTATATACACTCAAATTCAATATTGAGTTATTAATTTTTAAATTTATTTCCCTTTTCTTTGTCTAAATATCCTTATAAAAATCCTTAGAAACTCAAAAATTTAGTAAGCATTTTTTTTAGATTTTATTAAAAAATTCTTTAAGAAAATATATTTTTTTTTAATTTTTTTTAATTGGCTTTTAGTAAATTATTATAAGCTTTTAGTAAGTTATTATAAATAAAATCGTATAAGTTGTACGGTTTTTGTCTAATTTAAAAATAATAAATTTGGTTATGTTCGCAACAAAAATGCCTTTAAAAATTTTTGCATTCTGTATAGGCTCTTATAGAAAAAATTTTGATAAATCGCAGTTAAATTCGAAAAATTATGGAAGATTTTATTTTTTCTAAAAGTTCTTTGAAAATTTGCTTTTAATATTTGACCAAAAGAAACCAAATGCCTTCTGTTGAAAAGCTTGTTTCTTCTATTTTCCAAAGAAGTTTAAAACAGAAAAATAAACAAAAGAAAAACATTTTTACAAAAACCTATCCAAATTTTTTTTTTTTTTTTTGCGAATAACTCGAAATTTTGAAGGTGTATTGCAATATTCTAAAACTGATTTATGATGTCCTCAGGAAGGCCTATAACCTATACTACGTGATTTTTCACTACAATTAATTAGCAAAAAGGGGTCAAAGTCATCAAAGTATTTAGTTGTGCCTTGACAGTAAATATGTCAGCAGCTAATTTACAAAATCCTCAACATTTAATGCATTATCTTTCCACAAGTGTAGATCGGTGACAATGATTTATAAACTGTTTGACATTACAAACAAAACAAAAAAATAAAACAAATCATTTTTTATTATTATTATTTTTTTTTTTTTTGGCAAAAACTCATTAACCAAAAGTGTGAATATTTATTTCACAAACATTAATCATTGCCAAATAAACGACTACATCTTGCCATTTAACTACCTAATTAAATTAGTAACATCCCCAGTAGAACACCTTCATAAGCTCAACTCTACAACACAGCTGGTTACTCTAGCTGTAAATCATAGTAAAAAAAAACAATGCTAAATAAATAAATAATTTAAAAAAAAATAAATAAATCTAACCACATCATTGTAAAAATGTGTGAACATAAATATGTGAAACTCCAACCTTCTTTAAAAACACACGTCTATAAAACAACAAGTGAGTTGTAAGCATAAAGAAAAGAAATACTCGCATTTAATAACAATAATTAATTGATTTTTATTTAAAAATTGTTTCAACAACTATACAAATAAACTGTCTACAAATACTACCATTTAGATGTATGAGTACATACACACATATGTACGTTACAAGAAAATGCATTAATGTTCATTAGATGCATTAATTAATTGATTTCTTTGTAACTTACCCAACCAACTGCCACAGAAACGAAAAACCTTAAAGAGAGCAATTAAATAGAAAATTATAACAAATAAATCATTTTAAAATGGTAATAATTAAAAAAAAAATACTGTAATAAATAAATAGTTTATTTAAATTTATTCATAAAATAAACAGTCCGAACAAAACACTCTATAAATATTAATTTAGTTCATATGTATTTCATATCTTAGGTACTATTAATTAATTTAAGAAATGTTGTATTTAAAAAAATAAATAAATAAATTTTTGATCAAAGTCTTTAAAAATAAAATTAAGTGACTCCAAAATTTATTAACAAATAACATATGTCTGAACAAATTTGAAACTTTTAAATTACAAAATTTTTTGTTAGTCTTTTAATTGGAAAATTATAAATTAAATATTTTGAAATTGATGGTTTTTATTTTAGATTTGCAAATAAATCACCTGTTTATGACTGGTCACTAAAAAAAAAAAAATATTATATTATATTATACACTTGAGAAAATTACAAAATAAATTAATAACTTACAACTCCAAATAAAATATGGGCCATTATCAAAATTTTTTTGATTTTGCCTATTTGGAAATGCCACATTAAAATCCATTTCTATATAGGCATTTCCTGAAACTCGTTTACTTGTGGGATTCAAAAGAAAATTAATCAATAACGCTGTTTAGTAGCAATATTAACTGGCTCTAATGTGACACAAGCGAACGGCGTTAGTTTAAGATAAAAAGCTATAAAAATTACGTGTGGTAACATTCAAAATGTTACCACACGTTCATATTCAACATCAATATGTGTAAAATACAAACTAAAAGTCTTACAATATTGTTGATGACACCGAATATAATCGCGATCATAGTGATTTTTAATATTTCTTTAGACAAATTTTAACTAACAAGGTATGCATAGATTTTCTCGTTTTTTAATTTTATAAAATTTCCTGATATATTTAGAATATTTGGCAACTGAAATATTTTCTAAAATAATATTAATGGACAAGAAATGACCGCTTATGTTATGGTAGTTAAAATTCAGAAGTATAAAAATATAAAAATGACGATCTATGGTTACATACATACCTATAGGTTACATACATACCTACACAGACGTATAGAAAATACAAATTAAAGGACGTTCGCCAAGTTTTATACCATTGAACATAATCGCGACCACAAATTTGTTTAAACCTTCCTTTCGAGCAAAGAACAAAGTGTACATAGATTTTGTTTATTAAAATATATATATATATATATATATATATATATATAACCAAAAAAAATCTTTAAGTGATGTTAGTAAATAAAAAGCTGCAATATTAACTATATAAATATAAAGTAAATAATACACCCAAAAATTTTAAAAAGTTGCATCAAATTTACACGCGTAATTATTTTTGGGTGAAAGTTGTACTTATTATGTAAAAAATGCTAATTTGAAGTACGAAGAATTTTAGGTCGACTAGAAAGACGTTTTTGCAACTTAATATTTTATCGTTCCACAACGATTTTAAAAAGCAATTTGGAAACCGTTTTTGATTACACAATACTTTACCTTCATTGAAATTCCGCTGTGAGTGTGCCTTCTTACACCCTCAATAGAACTGCTATTGAGAGAACACTAACGAGATGTATCGCAAACGATTCATAAATATAAGAACAATAAAGCTGCATTCTTTACTTTTCAGTACTTGAAACGGCGCAAATTTTCTAATCAAAAAACTGGAAAAACTTAGAATTTTAAATATTTTGGTTTCACTTCTTCTCCACAATATAATTCAGCGCTGTTCATCGACAGGCTGAATGAACATAAGTTGGTCTATTTTTATATGTGGTTGTAGTTTACATTAGAGGAATTAGACACATATGCTAAAATCCGAGGTTACAGGAGTCAAAAGAAAGAAACAAACTCGTTATCTTCAAAAACTTTTTTATTATTTTTTCAGTTTGAGTTCCTGCTTCTATATAGAACATATAAAAATGTTTACAAACTAGTAGTTTAGATATAATTCTGGTAAAAATTACGCCTAATATCAAAGTCTGCTGAGTTATTTAAATAAAACTTATGATACCCTCACTGTTTGATGGCAATGGTGTCGCATATTTTAGGGCTTCACAGTAAAATTTAAAAATTTTTCATTATATTAAGAAACGTGATTTTTTTAAATTTTTGCGAAAAATGGCGATTGAATCTATGTTACTTCTTCATCTATTATACGAAAAAATATTTTATCAGAGTTTGTTATAAAGAAATGAGTCGCGAAAATCTGATTTTTTTTATCTTCGTTCTTGCTTTTCAAACTTTGAGACTATCTACTGTCACTCAAAGAGATATAGGGCAAACTACGCTTAATTACAACAGGTATCAATCCTCTTTTTTAAAATTTGTATTTCCTTGAAAGGCGCATAGACCCCACCCAAAAAAACAAAAAAATTTAAAAATTAAACAATTTTGTTATCAAAATTTCACTACTCTGTATGTAACTGTTTAAAGTCTGCACAATAACAAAGAAGGTGTAGAATTTATCCACAAGGCCCGATTAATTAATATAAAAATGCATGGGATTAAAAAGTATAAATGAGCGAACAAGAAGTGTAGAAGAATGGGAAAAAGTTAAGTACGAGTAATTTGTATCCCTTTTTCTAAGTGTTTGAACTGAGAATATGAACAATAATCATAATTATAAAATGAAACTTATGCTAAAATTGTTACTCTATTACTCTTGTAAGTTCAGATCTATAACCCGTTTGTTTAAAATAGTATTACCACAGTATTACTAAATATTAAATTCAGTTTCAGCCACGTTAAAAAATGGTCTATATATCTTGTATAAAAAATACTTATAACCAAATCAGGAAAAATTGCACTTTTAAATAAGGAGTAAATATACACAAATTGTACAAATATAATTAAATAATGAAAATAATGATTTGAAAGTAAATACAGAAAAGAGGAGTTCATTAATTCCACCATAAAAAGTAAAATTCAATGACGAAAATAATGATCTACTATTTTTCGACAATCGTTCATTAAAAGGGGTTTAACAACAAAGATATACAGTTATCAAATAATATGAACCTTACTTGCTTTAGTGGGACAAATTCAAAAATTTTGTAAAATAAATTGTACATGTCCTTAAAGTAGTATTCGAGACTAAAGTTTGAAATCGTAACCCACAGATGCGTTACGAGCGAACTCGAAAATGAAAGAATTTTAAGCCCTAGTTCAACATAGCGAATTATTAACAATTGAGAATTCTAAAATTTCTCAACAACTCTTTTTTCAGAATATAAGACCAATTTTCATTAGAATTTCTTTGACGCTTTTTTTTCGTTTTTAATTTTCTTTGCTAAACAACAAAATTATATCCATATCGACGTCTTATCAGAGTACTAAAATAAATACTTTTTTCTTTAGTAAAAAAATCATGTTTTTAAATTGATTACAAAGTTGTTGTGGAAGGCTTTAAATCGTTGATGTGGTGACCATTTGACTTTGCCAAGACAAGTTATACAACCACCTAATAGCACCGAAGTGGAGTTGGAATTATATCCCACAAATTTGCGTATTTTACTACATCAAAATTTGCTTCAATCAAGCAGCTAATAATTATGCAGCAGTTTCGGATAACTTAGGGTTTTTGTTGAATAAGTAGTAGGTTTCATTTTATGTAACCAATAGTGTTTTAGCTTCTGATGGAGGTTTTGTTGCAATTACCACCTCTAGGGTTTTACAGCCGTTAAAGCGTTATTTAGCCTACACTTCTGTATTGACTCGTTTGATTTCTATCCAAGTTCGTATGGAGGAAAGAATAGGCTCTTCATATAATAGTAAAACTTTATTGAAAGGAGATCATATGACTCGTAAAGAACTTCTCATTACGTATAATGATGAATTTCTATTGGAAATACGTAACGAAGATCTAACATGACTCAATAAATTAGATTTTTTGAGGAAATGATCTCTTCTAACATATTCCTCCATAATCTCGGTACAAGCTCCAGGAGCTACTTGTTTGGGAAATACTTGCTTATGAATGCTGCTTTGCAAGTGCTATTCAATACTCAACCTTTGACCAGTATTTTGGATAAAATGTGCACTTATTAAATACCACTAACAAATTAAGTACTAAAAGCCCTTCAGCTCCCTTATAAAAAAAATTATTAATATTAAAATTACGTTTCTATGTAATCAAACATGCTACTCAATTTACTGGTGGTGGCCACAACGATTTACAAGAGTTATTAGAATGGCTTTCGGATACTCTACAAGAGATCTTTAATAATTTAATAAAAAAGACCTATAATAAATAAGCTAAAATACTTTAATATAAGATCCGACATAATTGTGGCTGCTGAAGCTGGGTTACATCGTGGCATCATGTAAGCAATCAATGCTTCCTTAAGAATATATGAAAGCGACTTCACAAGACAATACCATAGGTGGTTGGGGTGTTATACTTTTGTGCAGATGTTTGTTATGCACAGAAAAAATCTTCGAGCATCCACCTTAAAGTATACCGTTTCACTCGGAATTATTTTATGAGTAGAATTAAACATGTACGTCCAACTCAGTGGTTTTCCATGGTGGGGTGTCATAAAGCCATAATATTTAATGAGCACTCGAAATTCAATTTTTTATATTTTTAGAAAAATACACGAGGTTGTATGTTTTCAACAGCTGTTAAACGCAAAGTAAATGACGACAAAATTTGACAGTAGTCTCTTAACAGGTAGTACTTCATGGTAATAGTGTTGCATTTCATATAACTATGAGGAAAGTACGAAAAGTCACGAACTTATTGATACGGCCTCGTATAATAGAGCATACTAACAATTAGAATGTGCATTTAAATAATTGCACAACTCTCTTCATTCGCAAAATATTAAGATTTTATTAACATTTTTGTCATATTTTTATTATTTAAACATGTATCGGATGTTTTTCAACATATATTTGGTTTTAATATACCATACGAAAGGTTTATTTTGATAATATTAGAAATTACAGATAATTAACCCATTAAAAGCAAATGGATAAATTTTATACATTTGGTTAAATTAGCAATTTTTGCAAATATGTTGTATGGAATTATATATTTTGCTTAAATATCAATGAATTTATGAAAAATATAATAAATTCATTTAAAACCGCAGTAGTAATCGAATAAAAAAGTCTTTGAGGTTTAGTCGCTATTTTTCACGAAATTATATTTTCAAATTTATGCTTCCTATGATATTTATTTTTTTAAGTAATAATTTATTTGCTATAAATTTTATCTTAACCTATTACGGAATGGTGATCCGAAAACATTACTTTTGTTACTAAAGGATTAAATGACTACATATGTATTTTAATAGTACTGATTAAGACTAATCCAGAAAAATGGATGAAATCTTCAAACTTTAAGAAAACAGTATGTAAAAAAATTCGTAGAAAATTTTACTAAAATCTTCATTTCACGAAAATGAGAACTAACTTTAAAAAAATGTCACATGTGTCTACAATATAATATTTTTTTTTTTTTTTTTTTTTTGAAAAAAAAAGTTCAAAATAGTGTAAAATATATATTAAAAACAATATTTTTAAAGGTATTTTAAAAATGGTTTAACTCACGAGAACGGAATAGAAATATTCTGGGGATTAGTTTAAAATATATCAATGCTTAAGTTTAGGGGGTATATTTGCAATATTTTTTGTCTTTATACAAATCTATGTACTTTAATATCCATCATTTAAATAATATATATAGTAAGATGATCTTTTGATGTGATTTTGTTAAATATTTCAGTAAATTTATTCGAACAAATAATTAAACAACATGTACTCTGTCAAGTTCGATCATTTGATACACTACATTCATGCATTTTTCATATTTTCGGACGGGATTTTTAATAGGTCCTATTGTCAATTGTCGATCGGTTCTTATAAGATTTGATGGTGAAATTTATAATTTTAAAAAACATATGTATTTGTAATATCTCAATATTACCATTTATTATGCGCTTGATTCTCTAAAGTAGGTCTTATATGGCGACTATGTTCAATTCTAAACCTACTATGATAAAACTTTGCTTTCCTCTCATATAAAACTTATTTACGTCAGATATTATTGTTATGCTAGCATTTATATGGGACTTATGCACTTTAAAGCGATTTTCGGAAGAGGGAATTATATGTTAGCCATGACCATTTTTTTACCAGTCTTCGTGAAATATGGTACAATAAAACTTGCTTATATTATAAAATCGGGATCAATATAAATCATTTATAAACATTGATTACTACTATTTTTTATAAAAATATATCGATATATTCTAGTTTAATATTTTTTCAGCTTCAAAATTAGGTATGCTCTTATCCGAAGTTTTTGCGATATTTTGTACACAGGCAAAGTCTTACTAAATTTTGGAAAAAATTAAGAAAACGAATAACGTTTATAATTTTGTGAAGTTTTTATCGTCTCCTGTACAATATTCTTTATGGTTTATACAACTTTTTTGCGTCAATGCTTCAAATACGTAATGTTGTAAGGTATCATATAATCTTACTTGTTTTTCACTATGATTATAGTATGGAATTATTCTGTTTCGCCAAGTATTTTAAAAATAGAAACCTTGATTAGCCGTCCAGAAATTAATCACTTTTTTCTGATTAAGAATTTCTAAAGCAATCATAAATCTTTTCATATTAAAACGAAATTTTTATTATAATAATACCAAGGTAAAAAATTGCAGATTTTATATCTGATGGATTTCTAATATTAATTGGTACTTGATGGAAAAATTTTAATTTATAAAGTCACGAACTTATTGATTCATCCTCGCATACAGACGTTATGTAGAATATTTTAAATAATCTATACTATTTTAAATAATCCTATGGGTTGTTAACTTATGATATTTTTATCCAGAGATAAAGTCTAATATTAGAAAAATAACATTGTTTTAATTCAGAGTAGTCACTTTGAGTACAGTTAAGCTTTATCTTTGGGTAGAAATTTGATAATTTAACAGGAAAATGTGTTAAAATTCATTAATTTGCAAAATTTTCTTTTCTTTTTATAAGAAATTTAAAATTTTTTTGAGAATTTCATTAATTTACCTACACCAAAAAGTTTCTGTTTTATTTATTTTAAAATAAATTTTATTACCTAAACCACATACTTTTCAAAAATATAAAAAACATCTAGAGGAATACTTACAATAAAAACAATAATTTGATATTATCGTCGAAGGACAACAAATTACACGAAAGGATTATTGGATATCGAAAAGCTCTTTAATAAATTTGCATCTAGCGCAATGAATACTGCTTGTTTTCAGCCTAACTCCAAGTACTTTAAAGAGCTACCATAACATGAACTTCTGTTAGAATTTGTCATTTTCAGAAATTTAAATACGCCCGCGTAATATAGAGAATATTAATTTCTGTTAATAATAAATTGATATTTTCAACAAAGTCTCTAACATAGATTGTCAACAGTTATTTTTCTTTGTAAACAAATAACGACGTTTTGGGATAAGTCTGTATATAAAAAGCTATCTTCTGACCAATTTAGGAAAACAGCAAAAAAATATGGAAAAACAAAAATGTTGTTCTTACAATCTTAGCTGTTTTTGCAATCCATGTTTATACTACAGCACCTTCAATTAAAGTAAAAATACGAAGATTTTTATTCGAAAATCTAATTAAGGACTCTTTTTGTATAATGATAATGATAACCGTATTTTTCATCTTGAATTTTTAACATTTTTTATAAAGTGTCAAGCTTCGTTTTCTGTGTCAAACTTCAATATTTTGCTTGATTAACCTTCAATATTTTGCTTGATTAAAAATCTGTCAAAATATTTCAACAAATCTCCCACTTTAATTTTTAAATATCAAATTTGTTAATTAAGAAAAATTAATTAATTAATTTTTAGTTATATCAATCCTATTCAACATTTTAAATTTTAACATGACTTTTATCTAAGTTTAACATAAATTTGATTAAATTAAGCATATAATTACTATTCTTTAATTTTTTTTCTTATGTGGCATTTAACAGAAACTTAAACAGACATATTTCATACCTTAAATGTGATATTCAAAACCATTATATTTTTCTTTTGTTATTTTTGTTTTTCTCTACATCTCCTATTTATTTTTTTTTTTTTTTGTATTGTTGCCAAAAAAAAAATTAACCGAAATGCCAAATCATGGTTAATGATCATCTATTATTGTGTGAATATTTTCTGGTTATATTTTTCGCTGAATTAGAATTAAATGCCAATTCTTTCAAAATAAATGTTAAATGCAAATTAAGGTATAACAAATTCCACAGCACTAATGTTAGTTTTCAACAAAATTATATATAATAAAACAAAAAAAGCAACAATTTGGTAAAATGAAAAAAATCTAATTGGCCTAATTGCAATAATCCCACATTCAAAAAATCATTTTTATTAAACTCATATTAAAATATAAATAATAAAAATGTAAATTTGATTATTTTTTTTTATTGTGAGAATTTATTCATTATAAATTTTATTTATTATTAGCAATAATAGCAATGTTTTTATGAAGGTTTATTTATTAATGGAATTTACTACGTTTAATTGTTGAAGTGAAAAAATAAATGATTCAATTCGTTGCATACTTGTTTAATATGTTTGTTGCTTAAGTCTTTTGTTTAGTATAGAAGAGAAATATTAAAATGAAAATTAAATTATGTATATATATACTTACATATATAAAAGTTATATGATCTATATAGAACTAAAAACGCATAAATATAAATAATCACTTATAGCTTCACTTTTAATATTGTCAATATATTTTTTTATTTATCATTTTAATAAATTAAATATCTACAATCTTTTGAGCTGGTCACCCCTTTGCAATTTACATTATTGCTGTTATTTTATTGCACCTTAATAATACAATAAATTTAATATTTATAATTTGAACTCAATAATTATTTATTGTAAAAAAAAACTTAAAAAAGCACTTGTTTCAAAACGATTAACATTAATCTAAGGAATTTTGTATTACTTATGTTTCCTTAACACATTGAAATCTCTTGTTAATTACAAAACAATTAAATATTCTGAATAACAATAAAAAGATTTAATTGGTTCATATTTATTTATATTTTGTAATTAATAACATCAACATAAAATCTACATGATCTATAAAAGGCATGATTAAAATTCGTTTCATATAACCTATAAAAATTTATAAAAAGAAATTAATTACTGTAATTAAGTTTTGAAGTAATATTTGTTCTTTAGTTGTATGAAATATTCAATTAGGCAATTTTTATAAATTAATAAGTCTGCTTAAATATTTATACATTGAAAATGATAATGAATAAGAATAATAAATCATAACCATTGAATAATAGATTATTATAATACTTTCATAAGATTATAGCTATAATATGATATATGAGTTTAGAATTTGTTATTAACCTATTTATTTATACAGTTTTCTCTAATGATTCTCAGTATGCATCCTTTCTCTTATTACCAACTTCAAAAGTATTGGGTTATTATTAATTTTTGTTAAATAAATATTAGCAAAAAACAAAAGACCTAGAAAACGGACATTATTATTATTATTTTCTACAAATTTCGGCTCTCATTCCTGCTGCTGCGATCTAGTAATTCATTCTTTACTTTTCTTTCCAGTATTGTGGGAAAAATTATAATAAATATTCAAGGTTTTATATTTCAATTAAATATTTATACAAACAACAATTTATAAAATTTATCTTTATCAACATTTTTATATTATTGTTAATTAATTATGACCTAGAGCAAAATTATATATGATGGATTAGGTTACGAAATTTATAAAACACTATTTTTTCCTAATTATTTGATAATGTGTATTTTGCAATTAATATTAAACAAAAACTTCAATAGGCGTTATTAGATTTTAATATCTATATACATTCTATCAGGTGTCAATCAATCATTTAGTTAACAATCTGTAAAAAAAAACAAAAGAAGGAAGTATATTTTGTTTTTGAGCTACACCCAAAAGTTCTAACAACATCTCCAAATAAATTTAGAATTATCAAACAGTTTGTCTAAGCAATGAAGATAACTATGAATAAAATTTCAGAGTCTATATTATTCAACAATAGACAAAAGTAGGAATTTTATTGTAATCAAAATTGTGTACTGATGAGTCAAACAAAGTTCACGACGTATAGTAAATCGAACTGGATGAAAGGCGACGGATAGTTAAATAAGGACAAAGAATATTTATGTTAAATATTTTAAGCGTAAGAGTTCTAATTATATAGGACTCGTAAAAATTCCTTACATATAGCTTATCCGATCGAAATAATTTGTATTATAGAGAAATTTTTGAAAATATAGTAATATTTACTAAACTTATGAAAATAATGCTTAAAAATTCAAGAAAAAAGTAAATTCTGTGGTAAATATATTAATATTTCAAGAAATTTTTTAAATTTATTTATAAAATTCTCAAAACGCAAAGCTGCGAACAGCAAACTAATATATTGGTTATATACTCCCGTATTATGGTTAAACACACAAAAATTATTTTCTGATGCACAACATTTATAACTATATAACTATATAATTACTTAATCTGATAACCAGCCTATCGTGAATATCCTTTATAATTGTCCATATTCTGACGTTTCCTATGACACCAAATACTTTTATAAAGTGTTTCTACTTTTGCTTTAAAACCAACAGAAACTTTGTTTCCACAGCACTTTTCCCATGTATTATGTGAAAAGTGTAAAAACATCGTGATTAGCTATAGATCTAAATCTACTCGAAAGCAACTTAGCTTTGGCCATGTCAAGTTTTTCTCAGATATCTTTAACGAAAATTCATACCGCATTAAAAACAAGTTTACACTGGTTCAGTAACAAATTATTAAAATACATTATGTTTTCTATTTTGTATATTAAAATTTGTAATCGAACGGTATTAAAAAGCCTATACCGTAAATTGCAAATGTGACCACAACAGTGGTGGATTTTCTACTTAATACTCTATTTGTGCACACATATAAATATTAAAAAATATCTATATTAAATACTCAGTTGTTATAAAGAAATGTACTTCATAAATCAGGACATTGTTTAACATAGATACGGAACTAAAAAAAACTCAATTGACAGATATTATTTAAAAAATCATATTAAGGTTTTTATTCTCAATTAAATTATTAACTAATACATTCATATAGTTCGGTTTTTTAACAACAGGCGTAGGTTTTTAGTATAGATATCGCTAGATAATCTTCTGAATGATGTAATAATTATATACAAAAATTATTACCCAATAAATCTTGAAATAATGCAATAAAGAAAATTTTACATCTTATAAAGCATACATGCACATAAATGTTAACATCATAAGAGACGAAAAGTAAAACGCTCACATAAAATATCCATTTTCTTCAATATTTTTTTCATTTTTAAACAATTTTTATACAGCTGAAAAAATTGTTACTGAAAACTAAAAGTGTTGCATTTGTTACTTCCAGATGATCTCAATAGGAATTCATCAATTTGTTACGGAGGTGATAATCACCTTACTGAAAAAAGGGCGATATTTTGAGGATAAAAATAATATAAAAAAATTAAATTTTATATAGTATTTTTTATTGCCTAATTTTCTTTAAACTGATAAAAATACAATATCAGAAAAATATTGCTTTGCTGATTTTCGTCCGAATAATAAAAAGATGATATTGCGTAAATCTCTTCAAGGAAGATATCTACCAAATGTCAGTAGGGATGTTTATCTATGATTTGGATGTTTATCTATGATTCCAGATTTAGATATTCTTTCTAAAAATTTAAATTCAAATTTAATATTTTGGAATATTTAATTTACATTATTATATTTTTTTAATAAGTCCCGAGGTATATGAGCGAAAATTTATTTAAAATATTCTGTAAATTTTAATATATTACAAAATAATATTCATAAAACATTTTTTTATTACCTCAATTTGTCTAGCAGTAACAAAATATTCAAAGCCAGCATTCTGAAATTAGTATTTTATTTATATAGTTTTTATATATTTTCTCACATTTTTGTTAGTGACATAGATTTTTGTTCATTACATATTTCAAAAGAAAAACCTTCAGAAATGTTAATAAAGAAATTTTAACTTGATTTATATTTGTATCCTACGTCTAGCATTGGTCGAGAATGGTAAATTTTTGAAACAAATTCCATGTTTTTTCGATCTATAAATTTATTTATTTTAAATTTATTTTATTTTAAATTTATTAATGCTATTTAAACAAAAAATATTTTTAGATCGATTTAGCAATAAAGTGCCTTCCGCCTTAATAAAGACGAATGCAGGGATATTTATCTATGATTTGAATGTTTATCTATGATTCCAGATTTAGATATTCTTTCTAAAAATTTAAATTCAAATTTAATATTTTCGAATATTTAAATTACACTGGTCGGAAGAAAAGTCCTCTTCTAAAGTATAATAGGGAGAGCAGATGAATCTGTTTCTTTTTTTTTTTTTTTTTTTGTTGCCAGGTCCTGATTTCTTATCTGATATATTTCCCGTAACATCTGTTATATAGAAATCATGACCAAAATGTTGTAAAAAGTCCGTCAGTACGTACTTTTTATCTCAGAATTCATATTTTTGAAGATGATTAGTCTCAGTAATTTTCGTTCTCTACTTCTAGAAAAACCTATAATTGTTTATGCAATTTGAGTGAAGTAAGACCCACGGCTGCAATTAAAATTTGATAGAGTTTGGCAAAAGAAAGTATCACTAATTTTACTCGATTTCCTTTTTTTCGGTTTTAGATAAAATATAGTATAACTAAAATTATATTTATAATTACGATTTTCACTCAAATTTATTTTACGAAAGTGCAATTTCAAAAAAAATCGAACCAAACTTAACGTTTTAAAAATTTTACATCTTCGATTATCTCTAAATTTTGGATGTATATTAAACTAGTCATTGTGCAATTTATGTCGTATGAATCAGTTCCATATCACTAACGGTTCGTATTTTACACCTCATGCATTTTTGTCCAAAATGAACACAGTTTAACTTTTATATGCATTATCCGATTTTAACAAAATTAAAGTCAGCGGAAAGGATTGAATTATAAAATTATTTATCATAAAATTATAAAAGTTATATATTTTTCTTATACAAGCACTTCTAAAATGAAAAAATATCCTTTATCCTAAGATATTCTCTTATAGTTTTCATTACTTATTTATAGGATGTTTACAATCAATTTGTTGTTGTAGTGTAAAAATTTTAAAAGGGGATCTCAATGGGATCAGAAATTATAATATTTTGTCTATAGCAGTTAGTACAATTTTACTAACAAAATAATATCTTTTTCAGTGCTCTCATACTTCTGTTTCAAATATAGTATAAAAACAAATAGGAAAGGATAAAAATAAGCGGCGTTGGTCAAGATCAACCATATAATACCCTACATGCTTTTTTATGGGCACTAAAGTGATAATCGGGAATGGGCCCTATATGGGACCTATGGTCAACTTATTACGATAACTTGTGCGTGTATGAAAATTATTTATATAAAATTTTATTTCGATATTGGAATTTATATGACTAACTATTAACTATTTTCGGGAAGCCATGGGAGCCATGGACAATTATGAACCGATCATTAATAAATTTAGTGGAGCTATCTATACTTGTACAAAACTTTTTTGTGTTAAATTTTATCCTGAGATTGACATTTATGTGAAATTCATCCAAGTTTAATCTATTTTCGAGAATTGGGATTATATAGGAACCAATTATTGTGAAATTATGTATGATGATTTATAGCTTTATACAACTCATATATATACAATTTTATATTGACGTTAACATTCCATTAGTGGAACCTGCAGGAAAGATATGATAAATGATGAACCGATCATTATAAAATTAGGTATAACGGTCTATACTTATACAGAACCTACGCGTACTGAAAGTTCATAAATATGAAATATTTTAGACATTTATATGCGTTAAACCATAATAAATTGATCATGACCAATTTTAATAGAGTGTGCCTTTGTAACCCCATGTATAAAATTTGAGTAAATTATCTTTAAAATTGTCACAAATAATTCAGCGGATTTTGTAAAGGCGGATTAAAGGTCTGTTAACGAATTCCTGGAACCTCTAAAATAATGCAAATTATTTTTTCGAATAAGGCATGTGAAATATACACGACTTTAGTATATAATGATCTGTTTTAGTAAAATCTGATAGGTATATCAGTATACTTAAAAACCTTAAGATCTAATAGAAAATGTGTTAGATAGTAAAGAAAAATTGTAGTAGCTTCTGACCATTTTAAAAGTCCTTGCGCTAGGAAGATGTTTAGTTTTTATGACCATATGATAAAGAAGATCTCAGTTCTTTCTAATGATATCAATTTTGTGGAAATCTGGTAATACATAAAAAAGTTATTCAAGCTTGAATTTTGCTAATCTTTTACAAAAAATCTTCAAAATCCGTACTGGGTCGGAATTTTTTGGAATTAACTTAAAGGCTCACGAATGTGTATAATGTCAATTTAACCATATAAAAGCAAGAGATTATAAGTTAAATATAATCCAAAAAATCTAGCCTCAAAAAGTATAAAATGGAATTAATTTATTCCCAATCAGCTAAAATTATATTATACCTATCAATATGTAAATCTTAAAAACTTAAAAATATTATTTAATTAAATACTAATTTCACTAAAATTTCATAATTCCCTAGTATTTACAGTATTATAAATAATTAATACAAAATTACTATTTCAATTTGTTAAACATAAAACAGGAATTATATACCATAAAATATTTGTTAAATATTATTTTTCAACAAATTTTTAATTATAAAGATAAATATAAATTACATGGTAAATTTTATTAATCTTGATTTGATAAATAAATAATGTATTTTTCATTATTTTTTTTTCTCATAATTTTATCGCTCTATTACTCGTTTGATATTTACATTTAAAAAAACCCAAAAGTTTGTTGCTTAAGTCTTTTATTTTGTATTTGCACTCATCTAAGACCGTGATTAATAAACAAATCAAGCCAAAAAAGTTATATTTAATTAAACTTTTGAACTTTTAACGTTTTGTTGTAATCATAGTTTTAGATAAAAAAAAAAAGTGGAAAAAAACTTACTGACGATTTTTATGGAATTTTTAGGCTAAAATATAAGAGCAAAAAATATAAAAATTTTATTCAGGTGAATTAATAATGCTGGCGCTTAAAAATCATTTTCAATTTAAGTTACATTTTAATTAAATATATTTTTCTCTATTCATTTTACTAATAATAAACTTTATTAATATTGTAATGAGTTATTAAATAAAATATTATTTAATTATTTTTAATTAAAGCCTTTACAGCATTTGTCTCTGCATTATTTATTATGCCATAATTTGCTAAAGTATTCAATTAACTCATGTTAGTTAGAACGTTATTGTCAATTATTAGTGGAGATTGTGAAAAAGCCTGTAAAATATTTTATTAATTTTTTAACATAACAGGAGACACTTTATGTGTTATGTATTTTAGAAGTTGTTTTTGTTGTTCTTTTTATGACTAAATGATCGATAATAATATTTGTTACTCATGTTATAAAGTCTTATGTTAACAATATTTTCTCTCCATTTCATTTTAATTAGATAACGAACGAGTACGTATAATTAAAAAATTAATAAAAATGTTGTATAATTAAACGTGGGCGTAAAATTTTTATGTCTTTAATGAACAAAACATAAATTATTTCGAAGCCAGCTGAAATTTGCATATTCTATTTAAAATAAATATATAAACAAATAGATGTCAGAAGGTGATTTATTTTAACCCCTGTTAATGGTTTGATTGTAACTTTTGTCATATTGGAAAGTGTATAAAATGCGTAAATTGATTGTTAATTAATTTTACATATTAAGTATGATAAAATGTATATGTATGTGTAAAAAATATAAGGTACAACAGTGGTGGTAATAAAACACGCTATTTGGAAGAGAGGTGGTAATTATGTGATATTTTAATTAAGAAGATAAAATTAAACTTTTTTTGTTTTTCAATTTTTGGTTTATGAACTTGGTCGCCTTTTGCAGCAAGTAATTTAAAGTACGGTTTTTAAGGCTCCGTATAATGGAGCCGATCGAAAAAATATGGTAAAAATCTTTTATCTCCTAAACTACTGATCGGATCGAATTGAAATATATGAAACAGTTTTAAAGAAGGGCCTAATCTTTCAGAAAAATTATGTTGTAGTTACTCTTTCATAATGCAAGATAAGTTTAGGGAATCAAAGTTGAAACCGTTAAATATAAGAAAGTTTTAAAAAATCGTTAACTCTACAAAAGAAGACCAATGTCTGTAAATTGCTTGCCGATATTAAGAAAATGCATTCTTAATGCATAAATCAAATATCTCCCGATTCTTTTACATAGCTTGCATTATTAAATTAAACAGAAACTTAAACGGCAATGAAAAATTAGCAACAATTTTATTTATTTTCATTTCGTTTCTTTTTAACTTTTTTCAATTTTGTTTGCGAAATGAATAAAATTTTTAAAAAATATGGTAATATAAAAAAATAATATGGTAATATAAAAATATAAAATAAAATTTATTTTTGAACCGAGACGCATTGCATACTTTTCACATAAATTTGTATGGAAATTTCCTGACCGGACTTATTGTGTTTATATATTTACTCACTTAAGTTATCTCTTGTTAAAAAGTTAAAAAGACAATTTCGCTTGAATTTATGATTTTTAATTTTTGCTCTCAACATTACTTGTTTTTTTTTTTAATAACCTTCAGAAATGTTAATAAAGAAATTTTAACTTGATTTATATTTGTATCCTACGTCTAGCATTGGTCGAGAATGGTAAATTTTTGAAACAAATTCCATGTTTTTTCGATCTATAAATTTATTTATTTTAAATTTATTTTATTTTAAATTTATTAATGCTATATAAACAAAAAATATTTTTAGATCGATTTAGCAATAAAGTGCCTTCCGCGTGGATAAAGACGAATGCAGGAGTGAAGATTTCATGAAAAAAATAAATTCTTCAAAAGATTTTTTTAAAAATGCACAGAAACAAATATTAGTTCCAAATTTCTACTCTTATTTTGAATGTATTGCTCAAAAAATAATATAAATTCAACCGAAAATCTTTAGACATTTTTTTTTATAATAAAAAATATAATTTTTAAGCTAAACTCCGTTCATTTTCAAAATTATTATAACCAAAATTTTTCTATTTTGCAAAAATTTCGCCAGTCATCAGGCTTGATAAATTTGAGTAGGCTTGATTTGGAGTCGAAATTCTTCAATGAAACATTCAAATTGATGCAATCTCTGTAACTATAAGATTTCTTCGCTTAAACCCTCAAGTTTTATAATTTTATCACTTACCAAATTTATACTAAAAAAAAATAATAATAAACATTACAAAGTATTAAATACCATTTTTCTATCTCACTTTCCATCTACCAATTTGAATACTTTAATTAATATCAAAATACATGACCAAACAGAAAAAGATATAATATTAACTTAAAGCTAACAAGGGATCATCATCCACAGCCTTCACTGGTTGCCTTTGTACCCATTTCTTTTCCAGTAATTTCGTCTTTACCAACTTCAATTTTGTTATACTAGGATTTGTTTGATTCTTTCTGAATCTTTTCTGCTCCAAAGCTTTTTCTTTATCAATCTCTTGCAATTGTTCAAAAATATTTTTTGGTTTTGAATTATGGCGGTCACTAGTAGAATTTTTAGCAGCATAAACCACCACATATTGTGAAAAGGCCGAATCTGCTGGAGTAGCCAAATCGGCGAAATCCTTAAAGTGAGCAAATTGTTCTTCAGGATAAGTGTATTTCTGGATAAAACCCTCAGTAGTGGAAACAGTGTGGGTATTACTAGCATCTCCATAATAGAAATCACTGGTTTCTTCATTATGATATGCTTGTTCTTCATTGGAATAGAAAGTGCCTCCTTTAAGTATGCCAAAATCGCCAGAACCTAATATGCTAGTATCATAGGGTGAAAATGATTGTTGATGTCTAGGCTGAAATTCTTTACTTTGTTGGGAAAGAAATTTTGCAATAATTGGATCTTCAGTTAAAGAATAATAAGGCTGAGCATGTCCTAGAGGTGACAAGTCGGGGAAATAATTATTGTAATAATTTTGAGCTGCAGGTTGTTGAGGTTCATTTGGCTTTTGCTGAGCAGCTGCTCTATTCTTAGGTAAATGAAAACCTCGAGGTTTTATGACCACCGGTAAGAAACGTTGAGAAGATTTGTAATCCGTAGCAGCCACATCTAAGTCCGAAGAGTTTTTCAAAGTTTTTGCTGAAATGAAAAAATAGAAGAAACAAAATAAAGTTAAAAAAAGCTTTTCTTGTCCATCAACCTAAACTGTTTATTACAAAAGTTTAACAAACTAAAATAAAATCACCATAATTTACACACCTTGACAGGAAGTATTACAAAGAAAAAATTGTTGAAGCTTAAAAACAATAGCTACAATTGAATCGTATTGTAATCCACCGTCAAAAATAACAACGAAATAGATTTTAAAATCTAAAGAAATAAAAACAAAATATTTTTAGTACAAGTTAAAAAAAAAACGACAAGTCATAAGCAATTCATAGATCAATGATAATGGTCTGAAGAAATACAAGTATTTGTATAACATTCAGAAAAAAAAAACAAAAAAAAACAAGGAAAAAACATAAATTTCGAAGAAAAACCCATGTTTAACTTCATTGAGACATAAAATATTATGATATCGAAGAAGCAAAAAAAGCAAAAACCAATAACTACCATTTACAAATAAATAAAAAAAGTCACTGCTAGTTTTATGCAACTTCTGTAATGTAAAATAAAAGAAAAAGCTACAAAAAAATATTACAACCATATTTACAGTATTTTGGGTTTACACGAAAAAAATGTTGTAAAGATTAAAATCTACTAAAACCGATTTGATAATGACATGGAAGTGTGTGTGCAAAAATAACTCAGTAGGAAATTTGTTTGACACTGTAAAATTAGAAATATTTATTAAAAGTCATAAAAACTTCTTTCATTATTATTTACAATTACTTATTTCATTTTAACAAGGCTACATTAAACCCTTTTAATCCTTAAAATTTTCCTATAAGGTTATTTAACTACTGTTTTTAAATACAAACATCAATTTGAGTATAAGATTTACGAATTACATTTTTTATTTTATGTTTTCTTTACACAAAAATCATGTTTGATCATAAAAACTTAAAAATATATATATTTACATGTGCATAATAAATATAAATCTGAGTGTAGGAAAATGTTAAACACTAAATTTTATACTAAATATTTCCGTCAACTAATACACGAAGTGAAAAAGAAGTTAAAGACTTAAACAGAATACATATGCTTATGCCCAAAAAATTTTATAAATACTAAAAAGTATTTTATAAATAAAATACACAAAATATTATAAATGAACTTTAAATTTTTTATATCTTCAATTATGTAGTTCCCTGTTACCGCAGATTTTTTTTAATAAAATATATCTTTCAACAACATTACTAATTATGCACCACTTTAAAAAAGGTTTCTCAATTTAATTTTTTGTTTTTTTTTTAGCTTACGATAAAAAGGGACAATGAGCTGATAATTAAAAATAATT
This sequence comes from Protocalliphora azurea, assembly GCA_932274085.1. NCBI lineage: Eukaryota > Metazoa > Arthropoda > Insecta > Diptera > Calliphoridae > Protocalliphora > Protocalliphora azurea. The sequence goes on along the minus strand of OW026523.1, from coordinate 106,794,479 downwards.
TAGAAATGTAAAAAATGTGAAATTTTCAAGGTCAAACTGTAATTATTTAATTATTTTCAGTCACACAATGCACAGTGCTCCCAAAAAGATTTTTTTGAAAATAATTCTGCAACTTGTGAAATTTCACATGATATTTTTCATGTAATTTAGAGAAGTACTGGTCCATAGCGGATCAGAGAGATAGAGGGTAGACCTCCAAATTTAGTTACCTTCTTTTAAATCGCCAAAAAGTCAATTATGACTTGAAATTTTATATAGGTAGTCCTTATATGCCTCTATAAAAATATGCGTAAATATGAAAGATATCTCTTTCAGTTTAAGAGATATTTAGGTGGAAGCAAATCTTATCCTCATTTTTGGCTTATTTTTTTAAGTTTTCTTAACTTGAAAGCCTTAATTTGGGCCTTAATTTTCTTTTGAAAATATTCTTATATATATAGTTTTCTTTCAAAATTGCAAAATTTTAACTAATAATTTTGCAAGAATCTCATCATCATATCTATCCCATAAAAAAAAAGATTCATATTTTTTGAGTTATTTAAAAAAATGTAATATTATTTCACTCTTAAAATATTATTTTTTTTCCGGACTATAGAATTTATTTAATAGTTCTAAAAGAAATCTTAACATAAATAAAATCGGAGAAGCTTGGGAAACGGTTATCCTCAAGCCCTATCCAAACTTTATCAATTTTGACAAATTTTTTAAATTTCTTTGTAAAATTCTCAAATATCTAAACCGAGACCAAAAAAATATATATATTTGATTTACATATATTTGATATATGTATACCCCCATATGTTAGTTAAACATACAAAAAATATTTTCTGAGCCATGCCTTTTATAACTGATGGATGATTTTAATAAAAAAAAAGACAAGTTTTTAAACAAGTTTTTCCCGGACTAGGATTTTGGATATTCTGGTAGAAAAAAGTGGGAGTTTTTCTTAATTCCTTGATTTCATTGGAATACCTCCATTGCTTTAAATTTTATTTAAATCCAAATATTCATACTATTTATAAAAAATATACTTAAATTCTAAATTTTTAGTTATTCGTGTCATAGTCTGGATAAATTTTAAAAATTTTTCGATTTCTTATATAAATACTTATATATGCAGCCCACATTCGAACAAAAAATAAGAATAAGCCTATCAATTTTTGGCAATTTTTCACATTTTTGTATGAAAAATACTAAATATGTTACAAGTACAAACACAATGTAAAAGCAACAGAAGAAGTTAACATTGTAGTGCTACTCTTGCTGAATTTACATTTTTAATAAAATACGAGGGAAAAGTGCTAAAATTACCTAAAAAGACAAAGTTTTTATTAGTTTCAAACAAAACTATAAACATTTTATAAAAGTATTTGGTATCAAAGGAAACGTTAGAATAGAAGAATTACAATTAGTGAAAATATATTGAATTCGGTCTAATTTCTTCAGATTATGAACAATATAAAATTAAGATATTAAGTATATTTTTGAGCAATAATGTTAATATTTTGACCTAAATAAAATTTAAACGAAATTTTGGCACAGTACAAATTCTATAGCCCGAAAACATGATTCTTGCAGCAATACTATTTAGAATTTTATAAGAAATCCAATAGACATTTTAAACAAACTTTTTGCCAGAAATTAAAGCCCCAATTAAAAAAGAAAACTTTAAAAAAACTAGGCCAAAAATTAGGATAAAATTTGCTTCAATCTAAATATCTCTTAAACTTAAAGAAATAACCTGCACACGTACACATATTTTTTGTAGATATTTTTAATTATATATACAATTTTCTTATATTCAAGACATAAATGATTTTTTGACAAATTTAAAAAAATACATACCCTAAGTGACCAACTTTAGAGATCTACCATTTACCTCCGTGACCCACTAGGGACCTGTACTCCTTCAACTCAACTCAGAAACACCTCAGCTCTAACTATCTAAAATTTTATTTACATATCTCCAACGGTTCATAAGTTACAGTATTATTTCCAAAAAAGAATCGTTTTGGATCCACTGTGCAATGCAGATAGAACAGTGAGTTTTTTAGATATTTTATGAAAAAGTTATATGTATATACTATATAATGGTTCTGACGCATAATTTCAGATATTCTTTGCTACAGATTTTTATAGAAAATTAACAATTTAATACTCCTATAGTTTATATTTGTCAATAGAACTATATTTAATTAGCTTCCGTAATTAAATTCAATAGAAATAAACCAAAAAATTTCAAAATTTCAACAATAATCGTTATGTACAATTTTATAATATTTATGAAAATTAATTTATTTTGTTTGAAAAAACTTTGGCTATAAATTTGTATGTTTTTTGTAATTCGTACAGTTTATGTTAAAATACACTCCAGAAATTTAGAAATTGTTTCTGTGCTTGATAGTTTTTAACTAATTAAAAATTATTTTAAGATTTCATAATAAATTTTTTTTAACAACACTTCTTTATTTGCAATCTATTTTACAATTTAAAATAATAAGCAAATCATATAATATGTAAAAATTTAAAGCTTATCTTAAGATATTGAGCCTCTATAAACTCAATAAAAGATATATAGTATTAATATATTTACATAATTTGTAGAATTAACATAAATATTTACATTTTCATTTTCTATAAGAGAGGTCAAGTACATGAAATCGTACTTATTTCATTACTATCATTTAGTAAGTTAATAGCTAACACATTTGAATGGCTACTAAGACGGTTGAGATACCTGTCACTATAACGCGCAATTTCTTCTTTGACCATTGGAATTTTGAGATCTTTATGGATGTTGATATTTTTAACAACCATGAAGCATTTGTAGTTAAAAGTAAGATTTTTGATTGATATCTTTGCAAAATATCTCAATATTCGAATGACTTGTTGTTCCCCACAGTTGAATGCCATAAGTCCAAATCGGCTTCAGGATACTTTTATATAATAAAACTTTGTTTTTTGAATTTAGTTCCGATGACGGTCCTAATAACCAGTACATTTTTTTTTTTTTTTTTGGTTTTGATATTTAGTTGTTCGCGTTTCATTTTTACATTTTTTTTTCCAAGTTAGTCTTCTGTCAAGATGGAGTCCTAAGTATTTCACGTTATTGCTTGTTGGAATTGGAGATCTATTTATAAATAAAGGTGGACAATCATTTTTTCCTAAAGAAAGTGTAACTTGAACTGATTTTTGAGCATTTAATATTCCACTTTAGCAACCATTCTTGAATTAGATTTAATTCTTCCTTCCTTCCGTTGGTGATTCACAAGGTGCGGTATCATCAGCATAAGTGGCAGTAGTTAGCTTATCAGATGTAGGCATATCAGATGTAAAAATCGTATAGAGAACTGGTCCAAAAACGCTGCCCCGGGGGATACCAGACTTTATTGTACCAAAATTTGAGTTTTCTTCATTGATATTTATAAAAAACATGCCTTTGGTGTAGGTACGACTTGAACAGCAAATAGTATGGCGCGGTATTAGTGTTTTTAATTTGTTTTAGTATCATTATGATTTTAGCATATTTCCACAGAGATGGAAAATGATTTAATCTGATTACAGAATTAAAGATTGTTGTAATTAAAACTTTCCTTAGTAAACATTTTAGAACTTTAGAGTCAAAGTTATCATATCCTGGTGTTTTTGAATTTTTAAACATTTTTATAGCACTTCATTTGGCATTATATGCTTAATAGGTCTGCCCATTTGTCATAGTACAACAAGGAATTGAACAATTTTTTCTCTCTCAATAGGGTTATTTAAGTTATAAGCGTCAAAAGTTTCTTCTATGTGATTTTTAAATAAATTTGCTTTATTTTTATCACTTCTATGCTAATCTCCATTTGTATATTCTAGTGGTAAATTTCTTTTGGTTGGTCTTTTAAGATACTATGTAGCATTCCAAAGACTATGTTCATTATTCTATGTAACATCTAATTTATTTAAGAAGTTTTTTACTAAGTTGTTTTTGTAGTCCTTTAAACGATTTGTAAGGAGTTTGGTTATTCTATTCAAATTTGCTTTATCTAAAGAGCTTCTTGTTTTATGAAATATTCTTCGCAGATACCTTTTGTATGCTATAAGTTTTCTTACTTCTGTAGATATTCATACATTTTGACCACGATTTTCAGTCTGTTGTGGTGTTGCTAGGAATGCTGCATCATGAATTAAACAATTAAATGACTCAATTGCATCTTCTAATTTACATCCTGCTGTAATTCGAATATTTAAATTAAGATTTTGTTCTATCCAGTTGGTATAAATTTTCACATTTGAATTAGAGTTAAGAATTTTAACATCACAGTTTGAAGTACTGTGTTAAATGTGACAATAATAGGATTATGGTCAGAACTTAAATCGTCACAATCTGGAATATCCAATAACATTTCAGGAATTCCATTATAAATAATAAAATCTAAAAGTTCAGGTATTTTTAAAGGATAACTAGGCCGATAGATAGGATTTCCAGTGGATAAAGAAGAAAAATGATTTTTCGTAATACATTTATATAATTTTCTACCTTTTGGATTAGTTAAACAAGATCCCCACCAAGGGTGTTTGGCATTAAAGTCACCACCAACGATGAATGTTTGACCAATGTTTTTAAAAAAGTCTTCGTATTATTGACATTTAACAATATGTTTCGGTGGAAAATAAATTGAAAAAATATTTACATTTCTGTTGTCACATGTAATTTTAATACCAGCTTGTAAGTATGGTTTTCTTATAGGAGCTAAAATTTCATATTTAATATTTGATTTCACTAAGATTTCTGATTGCTGCCGTGGGTTCCATCATCGGGATGATTTGCTGTTATAATATCGTAATTATATATTTTAAAAAAAGTTTTACTTGTAAAGTGTGTTTAAGAAACTAAAAATATATCAATGTAGTTGTTTTTGGGAAAAGTTTCATATGCATGATTGGAAAGGCTATTCGCATTCCATATTCCAAGTCCTATATTTAATTCCACAATTTATCCATAATCATGAGATTTTCCATAATTTTTTTCCGGTCTTTCAATACGAGAATTTGCATCGGATTTCCCCACCATTTCTGCATATGAAACATTTTAATTACGTTTATTATACTGTTTGATTATTTGATTTGCCATTTAACTGCGAATATTCAAATGATTTTATATTAAAATTATTATTTGTTTAGTTATATGAATGTGTTCTTTGTCTAGAAGATATTTTTGAACTAAGATTTTGTAGCTAGCAGTGCGGTTTGATAAGCAATGTACGCATCGTGGTGGTGTATCTAATGTTTTCTTACATTCACTTGTTCACTTTACGCATCTATAACATCTTTTAACATAAGTTTTTGTATGTCCAAACTGTTGGCATCTATAAAATTGTTCTAACTCATTAGTTTTCTTTGGTGACTCAACTTTGATCACTGCATGACCAAGCATTTTAAGTCATATACTGTTTTATTATTAGATTTTGGATCTAACTCCACGAAGAACATAGAGAGAGGATCTTTTGTTACGCGACTTTTAGCATTTACGACAGATCTTACTCGATGACCTAATAGAATAAGTTCAGCCTTGATATCCTCAGTAGGTGTAGTATGGTGAAGTCCCTTAAGAACAACTCTGTAAGACCTTTCTTGCTTAAGTTGGTATGTATGAAAATTTATTTTTGAATTCTTAAAATAATTTGTAATTTTTCTACACGACTCCATTAATCTAACCTGACCTTCCCTTAAAGACTTATAATTAAAATCAGCAATAGGTATTACAGTTACAAGTTTTTTTTACCATAAGATTAATATTTTTAACGTCTGGAATGTAAATAGCTGGTGATTTTGGTGTTTTTTATTTATTTTCGTCAATTTCTTCATTATCTACATCAAGAGCTGCATACTTGTTGTTAGTAGTACTTGGTTGTTGATCATTTGAATTTAATCTTTTTTGTTGCTTTAGTTGTGTAGATTCTACTCGTTTTAGCTTTGTTAGTATACATTGCCAACTCAACTCAGCATCATCAGAATCAGCATTATATTGATTTATCATCTCAACAGCTTCATCACTACTTTCATCACTTAGGTTTACCATTTCAGTGTACACTGTTATTGTTAACCTTCAGTAAATTATTTTGTGTGTGCATTGTTAGCACAATAATTGTTTATGTGGGTTTTAAAATTCTTAAAGAATGTAATAAGCACTTTCAATTTGATTTTTTTTAACAATTTATTTTTCGTTTTTTTTTTAACAATTTGTTTTTTAGTTTTTTGTTTTTCATTATTTTAAATATTGTAGTCACAAAATATTTCCGTATATGGTCGCGATCAAACAAAGACTGAACAGTAAAAATAAACGTTCTTTTAAGAATCATATCAAGAAAATCACATTTTTTAGTATAAACATTCTTGATTAATATTAGTGACACTAGTGATATAAAAATGTATTTTTATGGTAGCATTTAATCCGCTACTGCGTTAACGGATTTACGGGACTCCTACATGTACAAGATATAAACTTTGTAGTTTTTTTTTTTTTTTTTTATTTAAATAAACAAAATGTAATACCAAAAGTGGAAAAGCCCGCAAAATTAATCTATGACACCTAACTCGCATGGTATTAGTGTATTCAGAAAATGAATAACATATATCACAGGAACATCCAAGAAGTGGCGTATTGTACCCCTTTGTAACCTTCATTAAATAATACAGGCTAATAAAAAACTACCAAAGTATATACATTTATCACCCAATTAAAAAATCGGATTTCATAAAATTTACAACTATCTTTTTGAGTTGAAAAAAAATTTAGGAGATGTATAAACAGCTTTACCATTGAAAATTTTTAAAAATTTGTTTACTTGATAAAAACAAAAATAAAAAATATTGTATTTTAAGAAAAACTATTAAATTCAATTCAATTAACAAAAAAATAATTTATTTATAATAACTTAGGTAAACAAACTCGCATCAGGGGGATGATTTTCGCATTAAAAACAAGCTCAAACACATAATAGCACTTAAAACAGACCATGCCGAATTTGACCTACTTTATATCAAAACTTTGACTTTCACCTATATGTTTAAAAATCCCAAAGCCTAAGTCTACAAACAATATCCAGTTTCGGTAAAAATTTTACAATACCTGATAAAAAATATTGGGCTATATATTGAAAAAACTGAACCAAAATTTTGCAAATTTGAGATGTTGAAATTTCAAATAAAAAAAAATTAAAAATTATATAACAATTTACGCACACGCAGGCATATTTTTCATAATTCTTATAGATGACTTTAAGAAGATGTAAAAATATTTGAAATTGAATAAAAAGAAAACTTGGCAAGCGTTTAAACATTTTCGATGCTGGAGGTACCCTATTTTGAACATTAATAGCTCCGCTCATGACTGTATGTAGTGCCCCCTTTCCAAATTTAAATTTGTACACTTCTCTGCTACATCTTTGTGAAATTTTATGTGAATCCAACCAGCTGATTAGAAGTTACAGATTTATTACCAAAAAATATCGATTCTGCCCACTGTGGAATAAAGTGATATTGCCTATCAAGAGTGTTTCTTGAATCAACAACTTACAGACCCAGGGCCCTTTTCGGTCTAAAATAAGACGTTATGAAAATCGAAAAATATTCGCAAAGAAGCACTTATTTAATTGATAGTAACTTTTATTTAATACTAATATTATTACTAAAATAATGATATTCCCTTTATAATGATATGTATAGAATTTATGTTCAAAATTGGACATATGAAAATGAAACCCTTATATTTCTAAGAACAAATTTTTAAAAATTCTTAAAAAATTTTATAAAGTTAATAGAAGTCTTTTCCCTACACGTTAAAAATCAAAGTAAAAATGAATATTTACAAATACAGAGGAATTTACAGAATTTATTTCATTAGAAGAAGCTAAGCATAAATCTTTAAATTTTATTTTTGATCATAACAAAACTAATTGACTGATCACGAGTAAGTATTTGTAAAGTTCCTCATTCTAAAGTTAGGAAGATTTTTGATAACACATTTAAAATGATAAAAATCTAATATGAAAAATATTTAACAAGCCAGCAAAAAAAGGAGAAATTATTCTAACTAACTATCTTTTCCACTACATCAAAATAGAATATATAATTGTAGCTGTTAGAAATATAGCAAACCCAAAAGACAACAGCAACTGGATATAGCAGAAAGACAATGGCCTTATAATCAATGTAAATAAAACCAAAATAATGCATATTAAACCACCACACATCGCAGATTCAAATATAGAGATCAAATTACACAACACAGACTGCCTACACAGAAATATCTGCAATAATACACACGCTAATAACACTTCTTGTTCCACTATAGAAAAAATCCTATAAATATTTGGGATTAATCATTGATAGCACATTTAAATAGAAAGCACATATTCAAAACTTACAAAAAAAAACTCACAAAGGCGTCATATATACCTTATCATTTAAGCAACTGTGCTCCTTATAGGGTACTCCGCCAAGCGTACTTCTCACTAGCCTAATCATATATCAGACTCGGAATATCAGCATGGGGAAATGTCAGATATAACAGCACACTACGAAAAACCTAAGACAGCCTGCTTAGAACCTTATGGAAAAAACATTAACTACCAGAACAATCCCAACACCACTACTGATTCCACCAATGTTCCTAAATCAAACAGCTTGACAAAACACCTAAAAATTATGAATGTCAAAAACATATACCACACAACACTTATCAAAAAATTTGATAATGATAGTCGATTTTTGCAAAACAACTGATCACACACATAACACAAGAACAAAATCACAAGGAAGATATAAAGTCCAACGTTTTACAAATGAGTACGGCCAAAACACACTTCCCGTCTTCCCATAAAAATCTTAATTACCAAAAATAAATACAAAAAACACAAAGACATTAAAAACTATCTAATAAATTTGAACACTCGTTGAATTTAATATATATAGTAAATTATTATTAAAATTTTCTGCAGACAAGCTTACGAGCTTTGCGAGATAGTATTATAAAAATCCACTGAACTAAACAAGTTTAAAACACATAAAATTAAAAATCTAATAATAAATAAATCAATTTAAAATAAACCATATAAATAAAAGCAAAAGAAAATAAAAATATATGAAAACTCGAATACTGGAGATGGGTATATAAATACGAACAATAAACTAAATTTTCCAGCCATGGAGTATCTTCAACATATGCCGAGGACAACTCAACATATATTTTAAATTATATTTTCTTTTAAATTTTTTAAAAATATACTATTAATATAAAATTGGATTGTAAACAATAACTGTAAATAAATAATTAAATAATTGATTTAAAAATAAAAAAAAAAAAATATACTTCTAAAAAAGTGAAAATGAATGTCTTTTTAGCACGAAAACATGTCAATTTTTTTCTAAAAAAATTACAGTTTAAATTTTTGCGTAAGAAATGAGGCCAACAGAGTGTGCTTTTTTGGTGTCTCTTTTAGGAAGACTCCTCAATCGATACGTACTGATGGGCTCAGTAAAAACAAAAAAAGTCATATTCGTTTACGTACCAGTGATTAAAAATAACAGTTTTAATGGCTTTTTATGAAATAACGTTTTGTTTTATTTTTTATTTTTCGAAACAGATCTCAAAATATTTTAACAGAAATTACTACCAAAGCATAAAATTTTTACAATTAAAAAATAAAATTAATAATTTCTTTCATTTAAAAAGTTTCGTGGACCAATATATCTGTGAAAAAAATTTTTTTTTTTTTAATGAATTTTATTTTATTCAAGACAAGATTAATATTATTTTATTTTTTATTTTATTTTTACATAGAAGATTATAAAAAGTTTTTTTTTAATTGTTACGAATATAAACACAAACTTTTATGAAGGTTTAATAATATGTAAGTAACAAATTGTTAAAATTTCATAGTTTTAATTTTCTTACAAATATTAATAATTTTAAATTATATGCGTTTATATACGAAGTGTTCATTGTAATATTGTGCATAATTGTTTTGTCGAACTTAGGCATACATAAATTAATGCATGCTATACAAAGTGTAAGGCCAAATCATGCCACGTTTACAATGTATTTAACTACATTTATTTACGCTTTATTAATTTACAATCATAACTATGCACCACAATTAACTAGTTTAAAACAAAAACACTTGCTTCTTCCAATACCTTTAATTTAGTTGCTGTACTTTTTTAACTATTTAACTCGATTTCAAATTGTATTCACATCTAAATCTAAAAACATTCATTTAATTTTATTTTATTTCAACAATTAATACACTTTAATTTATGACTATTGAGTAGTTGTGATTGACAGCTAATGGCACGAGTTTTTCATTTTATATTTTGAATTATAACAAATCGTTACAAAACTTTAAACCAACTACATTTTTGTTGACCATATTTTAATTTTTATTTATTTGTAACTAAAGTAATTAAAGCAATACTCTCGTTTGGTACTAAAGACAAACGGTGAGCAATTAAAACAATTATTATAGTACATACATATATATAACTCCCGCTCATTGTTAAAGCTAAAGCGGCAAGAGCTACATATATGAGCAACAAGTTACAAAGTCACGACCGTGATCTTTGTTAAACTTTTATTGGAAAAAACCTTAACATTACTTGTTGTATAAACTTTTGCTACAGTTTTAGCTAAATAAAAAAAAAAAAAACGTCTATTGACAAAACCAAACTGAGTCAATAATAAAAAACTAGTATAGGTATTTAAGTAGAAAAAAATTAAATTAAAAAACACATCAATCTTAAAGAAAATTAAACGGAAAATACATTTTATTAACAAGTGATTTAGATTAGAAGTGAAAAAAAAGTTAAATGTTAGAAGCAAATAAATAAGGGCGTATAAACCATAAAGAAAATTGTACTCGAGACGAAAAAAACTTCATAAAATCATAAAACCTAATCAATTTCTTATCTTTTTCGATATTTGGTAAGATTTATTAAGTATTTATTAAGTACTACTAAAAATTCGTATTAGAACATGAAAAACTTTTGGTTGAAAAATAGCTTAAATTGGAATAAGGGCTCAAGTTCATACATGTTTATAGTACAATAGTAGTAATTGCTATTTTTGATTTTTATTTTATTACACAAAAATAAAAATTACTTTTGATTTTTTTTAATAAAATCAAATGGAAAATAAAAATCAAAGAGTGAGTTTTATGTCAAAATATATACAAATAGTCCGATTCTATTTTGATAATATTTATCTCGAATGCAGTGTGAAATGTGAAAGAACTAATACAAAAAATATTTCATTATTAAGGATTTTTACACTAAGAGTCCATAAAATCGAAAATCGAACTAACTTTGCAAAACCTTATGGAGATCTTATGATATACGTTCATTTCGCGTTAGAATTATTGAGCCATATTCAATGTCCCAAAATTTTTGCATAATGTTATATAAATGGTAATTATATGCGCTTTTGCTTATTGTAGTACATATAAACTTAAAATTTCTACTTCCTATTTTGAAGTTTATGTGTCATGCTAGTAATGGATTGCACTCCATTTTATCCAAGAAAAAACTAGAACAAAAAAAAATTCCATAAAATCATGTCTTTAATATAATTTTTTGGATAAATTTACGGATTTATTTAAATTAATTAATTTAAATTTATTTTGAAAAATTGGGTTTATACGCCGTTATACTCGTCATGCTTCAAATATTGTAATTTTTAAACTACTAAAAGAAACTTTGTTCTATAACAAAAATAAAAATTTTAATTCTAAATTTTAAATAAATAAAATTTTTAAATCTTTTTTAAATATGAAACATAAATATTTTTAATCATTTGGTTTAATCTTAAATCTTTATGAGTGCTATAAAACAGCTTTTATTACCACTATTACCATAATTGTCACCATATTTTTTTTTATATTTAAAAATACATACATATGTTAAATTTTTTTCTATTTACTAAATCACGGTATTTTCTTTAAGTGTTATTTTAATTATAGTCATAAAAAATAAATTTAAAAAAAATTTAATCACATTTTTTTTTAATTTTCATATAAATAATAACTAATGAAAATTAAGTGGAGATCATAGAACTTTATTTATAGAAATATAAAAAGATATATATAAAAACACCAAAACCTGTATATAGCCTTACTTAGAAGTCAGCTGAGTGGCAACCAACCGCCAACCATTGCCAGCATCTTCAGTTTCTAAATAAGTTTTGATGATAATTGACCATTAATATCAAGGCATAATCACAATTATTTATGTGGCATTTAAAGTTTTCAATGATCTTGTAATTTCAACTGAAGTTTTTTGTGTGTGAGATGTTTTTTTTTATAAAATTCTTTATATCATGTCTCTGTCATGGTCTCGGTCTTTTAGCATTGTTTGACGGGCTCAAGCTGTCTTCGGTATCTTTTGCAAAAAAAAAAAAAAACAAAAAACAAAAAAAATCGGAGGATGCTTTTTTGTTTGTTTTTTTTTTTTTTTTTTCTATGGTAAAATAAATGTCAAGTATTTTGAAAATCTATTAATTTTTTACCATTATTTATTTCTATAATTTATTTTTATAGAATATTTTCTTATAAGCCATAAATCCAGTATTTAATTTCAAACAGAAAAGGTTAATTTATATGTTTCAATCAGTCTTAAATAAATGATTAAGTTATAATATTGAATATGTTGCGAAATAAGGCAATATGTTATCAATGTTTATAGTTTAATAATAAATTTATATTTTTCTATAATTAATTAGATAATTAGTAAGCAAGTATAATTTTTTTTCAAAAAGAAAAAAAAATATATAATAATAAAAAAATAATAAATTACTTATATGTGTTGGGTCACCTAAGGTGTTTTTAGATAAGATACTTAAAGCTCGGTATGTGTTACTCAAGCTATTAGCTTCACAATTACATAATTCGTTACACTGCACAGTGGGTTAGAAATCGAATGGAAATAAATCTGTAACTTCTAATGGACTTCTAACAGTTGGATTTACATAAAACTTTAAAGTAGCATAATTTCGGTTCTGTAAATTTCTATTGATATTGACTTAAGTCTTTTTGTATATAATGAATTATTATATCAGCTAGGTAATGTAATTTATTTAAAAAAAATCAAGTTTATAATTTTTCCGATCTTTTGGAATTAAAGTAAAATTTTTGTAAAAAATTAGTTTCTGGAGAAACTATAAATATTTTATCCGTAATAAAATCTTTGTTAGTTAATATATCTCAAGGAAATTTTCGGTGATATCGCTTAAAATTATAAAAATTTTAAGATTTTTGTAAAAAGAATCGCAGTCTCCATAAAGAAACGTAAAAAATCCTATAAATGGAATTTCTCTCTTATTCGAGCATAAAATTCACATTTTTCTAATGTTCCAGAGACAGCAATTGCAAACCTTATAAATTCCGAAATTGCATTCTGTTTTCAGATTCATGTTTTGGAATTTTATAGCATATAGACTAAAATCAAAACCATCATATAATATAGGTAAAATACTGGAGGGTATATATTTAAACCTGTTGGACTATTTGCATTGGTTTCTATTTTAAAATCATCCTTGTGAAGATATCTTTTAAAATAAAAATTATTATATGCTGCAAAAGAAAATTAAAAATTTAATTTTAACTTTTCAAAATCGTTTTAATTTTTGGATTAGGTTAAGATCGACTTCAAATTGTCTTTATTCAATATATATTTTTTCTTTAATTACTGACATATATATAAAAAAACTGAACCAAGAACTTGCAAAATTGAGGTAATTAGAATTTCAACTAAACAAATACTATAAGAGATAAATAACGCAAATAAGCATGTTTCCTACAGACCTTATTAAGGGCTTTAAGAGGATTTAAAAATATTTGAAAACGAATAAAAAGCAAAAAATTGCCAAACGTTTAAACATTTTCTATGTCAGAGGTACCCTACTTTGAGCCCCATAGCTTCGTACCTGAGGGATATAAGTGGTCCTCTATATATCACTCCCTAACGTCGAATAAGAAATAAAAAACTGGCAAACGTTTTCAACTTTTCCATGTCAAAAGTACCATACTTTGAGCCTCCGTAGCTCGCACCAGTGTTAACAGTTTAGTATTTTTAAGGCTAAATCTAACCTTTTTATTTTGATTTTATCCTCAAAATGTTCACTTTAGCTTTTAGCCTTTTTTTCATTCTTAAAATTATCTTGAAAAGCTAAAATTTTACTATTTCAACAACGAAGAAAATAATTTCTTATTATCTACCATTAATTTTATTTTTACAGAATCATTCACTTAAGCATTTTTGTGTGTTTATTCGCACAAAAAATCCTTATTTTTATATTTAATAAAAGAAAAACTAAAATACTAATAACTAATTTCATGGAATTACTAAATCGATTATTGTAATTACCTTTTATTTAATTTATTAACCATAGAAACTATTTATAAACATAATTTTATTCTTACAAAAGCGAAAAATCACCCAAAAACTTAAAAAATCACTTCATATGAAATATAACCCAAATTTTTGTTAGAATTTTTTTGGCGATTTTTTACTTGGATCATTTTATTGACAGCTGTTCTATGTTTTGTTTATAAATTTATTACAACATCTTTAAAAAAAAAAAAATATATATATATATAAATTGATGAGAACGAGAAAAAATAAGTTTTAAAATTAAAGAAAAAAATTTTACTTTTTTCTAACCTTATTTTTTTGGATATTTAACCCTTTTTGACCTTTTTTAAAGTAAAATTTAGCCTCTTTTTTTCTCAAATCTTGACAAGAGGATCCCCTTCCAAACTTAAAATTGTGCACTCCTCTGCTACGCCTATGAGAAATTTTATATAAATCCAAGATTAGAAGTTTCAGATGAATTTCCAAAAATTTTTTATTCTGTCCCACTGTGCTATATATTGTTTATTAAATAAATGCAAAGTTTGTATTTAATAAAAACAAGTACAAAGTTGCGATGATTTAAGTAACAAATAAAACTTAATTTTATTTTATTTTGTTAAAATTTAAAAGATTTATTTTTTTCAGCAGCCATTTGAAATCCTCATGGGAAATATTTTATTAATTTTTTATTGCTATTATTTTTATTTCTATTTGCTTAAGAAACACCTATTGTGTTTATGTTATCTGTAAAATTATTTTACTCTTTTAGAACATATATATTTATCTCTACACGGATTTTGTTGTTTTCTGCTTAAGATAACAACACTTCAAATGACCTTAAATATATCATATTATGTATATTGTTACCATTTCTTTAAACATTGTTAGCATTTGCCATAACATATTAGTAAAGACATAAAATCAGCAATCAGCAGAGTATCAATGTTAAAGTTTTATTTTTTTTTACACTTTATTCTCCAGGGCATATAAAAATATAACTGTTTTGGTTTTTAATTGACAATAAACTTGATTAAATTAAAATAAGAAATGAATTAAAAGTAGAATTAAAAAAATAAATAACAAGTAATTCTTAGTAATAAGACATAATTCAAGTTACAACTTCTTATTTATTAATTTACGAGCAATGAAATCTTAAAGCTACAAAACACCAAAGCTCACATGCTTTTCAAAGGTCACGTAAAGTAAGTTTAGATTATTTTTGCAATTCAAAATGATACACTAGGGTAAAGGGCAGACATATTTTTAATTAAATACCAAATATAATTTTAAGTCGAATTGTATCTGCCCTTTAAATTAACTTAATTAGAATTAATCTTATCAGATTTATTAGACCAACACAATGATTTGATTGTTTGTAATAAAATTTTCTAATTATATATTAGGAGACTAACTAAAGTACGAAATATAAAGTCTTATTAAAATATTTTTATTTTTACTTAATTTATTGCCAAAACAATTTTCTCTAATGTAATTATATTACCAAATACTCTCTAATTTTAAATTTTGTACT
The DNA here is from genome assembly GCA_932274085.1 of Protocalliphora azurea. Lineage (NCBI taxonomy): Eukaryota > Metazoa > Arthropoda > Insecta > Diptera > Calliphoridae > Protocalliphora > Protocalliphora azurea. Next base: position 106,778,560 of record OW026523.1, on the reverse strand, counting down.
ATAATAAAAAGAATGTAAACATAACAAATAATATAAAAACAAATAAAATAAAAACCTTTTATCTCTTTTAATGTCTTCTATAAAATTTATATGAACCACTTTCCAAAATAGATTTTATTGACCTGGACATGGTGACGAAAAAATATTGTACAAGACAATATTCCGCTGAAAAAATACAAGAAATACTGATGATTGGTTTTTTTAACCATATTTATAAATAAATATTTCATGGACACAATTCTATTCCATCAAAGAATTTTTTGGGGAACTTTAGAATTGCCTTCTAAGCATAAATTTAAGAAGTTAAATATTTTATATAAATATCGACCTTTTGATAAGTGGTATGAGTAATCAGAAATCGAGGACATTTTCTCTAGTCGAGGCTTGTCTTCCTAAGTATTAACGATTAAAAATTTCTTGAGCTTTTCACATAAAGATTTGCTTTTAGTAGAATATACGAGTGATCACAAAGTTAGCCACTTTTCCCAATTGGAGGCTTATTTACCGAGTTATGAACTATTTAACATTTTTTCGATTTCTTTTTTTTTGCTGAAAATATGAATGATCACAAAACGTGGCACTTTTCTCAATTGGAGGTTTATTTATCGAGATATTAACAATTTAAAATTTTGTTTAATTTTTCATATAAAAAAATATGAGTGATCACAAATTGAACTACTTTTTTCTTTTGGAAGGTTATTTATCGAGAAGTAAAGGACTTAACATTTTTTACATTTTTCATATAAAAATCAATTTTTGAAAGAATATATAAGTGATCACAAATGGAGTCTCTTTTTTCAATTGGAGGCTTATTTGCTGACATTAGCCATTAAAAATTTTTGAAATTTTTCATAAAAAAATCGATTTTTGGTAAAAAAAAAACATTTGAAGGAAGTGGAAATTTATTTACTGAGATATTAACGAACTATTTTTTTTTTTTTTTAATTTTTTATACAAAAATCTATTTTTGGTAGAAAATATGAGTGATCAGAAATCGAGTCACTTTTCTGGACCGAACTTTGGTATTGAATATGAGTGATCAAGTCGAAGCCCTTTCCTCAATTGGAGGCTAATTTACCAAGATATTAATGATTTAAAACTTTTTGAATTTTTCATAGAAAAATCAATTTTTGGAAGAAAATACGTGATCACAAATCGGGGCCCTTTTCTCAATTGGAGGCTTACTTATTAACCAAGATATCAAAGGTTTAAAGTTTTTCACTCATCGAATTCTTTTCTCAATTGGAGGCTTATTAACCGACATACTAACAGTATAAAATTTTTCATATAAATATCGATTTTTGGTAGAAAATATGAGTGATCACAAACGTTTTTTCCAACTGAAGAATTATTTATCGAGATATTAACGATTTAATTTTTTTTTAATTTTTCATATATCAGTTTTTGATAGACAATATGAGTGATCACAAGTCCAAGCCCTTTTTTCAATTGGAGTCTTATTAACCGAAATTTTACAAATTTCAATATCTTTACTTTTATATAAAAATCAATTTTTGATAGAAAATATGAGTGATAACAAATCGGGGACCCTTTCTCAATTGGAAGCTTATTTACTGAGAAATGAAGACTTTAAAGTTTCTTTAATTTTTCATCTAAAAATCGATTTTTAGCAGAAAATTTTCTGAGTAATCACAAATTTAGGCCCTTTTATAAATAGGAGGCTTACTTATCGAGACATAAAAGTTTATTTTTGGTAGAAAATATGAGGAAATTTTCACAATTGGATACTTATTTACTTATATCGATTTTTCATACAAAAATATGACGAACACAAATTGAAGCCATTTTCACAATTGGCGTCTTATTTACCGAGATATTAACGATTTAAGATTTTTTGAATTTTTTATCGACTTTTCATAGATTGCTATGAGTGATCAAAAACCCTTTTCCACAATTGGAGTCTTATTTACCGATATACTGACTATTTAAAATTTTTTGAAATTTTCATGTAAAAATCATAAAAAAATCGAGGCCATTTTCCAATTTCAGGCTTATTTATCGAACTACTAAAGGCTTGAGATTATTTGAAGTTTTTATAAATCTATTTCTTTTTCAAAAAAATTTAGTGAAGTTTTGCTTATCAAGATAGAAGTATTTATATGATTTCAAGTTTTCATAAATCTATTTCCTTTTTAGAAAACTAAGTAGTCGAGGCTCTTTCTTAATTGGAGACTTATTTATTAGGATATAGTTTATGATTTTTTTAAGATTAATTTTAACATTAAACATCTTGTGCCAATTATTTCATGTTACTTTTAGCACTCAAATAAATATATTTTATTATTACTCATTTCATTTCTTTATCATTTTTTTTTTTTTTTTTTGCTTCAAAACTCCAGTTTTTTACTTTTGTTAATATTAAAATACAATTAAAAGCCGAAATAAAAAAATTATAATAACAACTACGAGCGGAACTATTAATTAAAAGAAAATAGCGATTGTTTTAAAAGCATAAAAAAATAGAATCGTAAACAGTTACAAACAACAATGTATCTCACAGTTGTTACCCAATGAAAAGAGCTAACTGTTGCTTGTTTAAAACCTTTAATAGATGTTTTGTTTTAACATGTTAACGATCATTGCCAATGCCTACCAAGTACTAAGACAATTTTTCAAGTACTGGTTGTACAAATAAATAAAATAAAAATAAATGCCAAAACCATTTCATTTTATGACTGACAGTAAGTTAGTCTTATTTAAGGTACTGACAGTAAAGATTGTAGAAAATGATTTGTATTTAAATTTTTTTTATTTATTTCGTTTCATGTTTTGAGTTTTCTGGTACCTTGAAACATTTGTGTACCAAATTGATTTATATGTTTTTTCCATTACTGTATCACTTTGGTTACTGCTCACTTTTTTGTCTGTATGTGTTCATGTTAAAGATCTTCCGGGTCATGATTTTCTAATTAAATCAAATACTTAAAAAAATATAGTAAAATGTTAAAGTGTGTTCTTTGTATCTAAAACTTGTTCGATACTTTTATGAGAACATTTATTTAAGTGATTAGAATGAAAATTGTTAACAAATTATGGTTTTTGTTATTACTAGTAAAATATTTAATTATATAAGTTGTTTTATGTGATTTGTTTTATGTTACGAGATAATTATCCTGAAAAAACATGACATGTTATGTTATAATTATATTTTATGACACCATTTTTAATATAATGTGTTAAATCGTTATGCCGCAGAATATATCTTTAGAAGGTGGCTAGAGCAGAAACTTGAAATTTGTTTGTGTGCAAAAAATAAAATATATATATATATATATTAAAATACATAAATTGACCCATAATTTTTTCAGATCTACTACCTCCCCAAAATTGTAACATAATTCCATAAATATCATTCATAAATATCACTATAAATACCAAAAAAAAAAAAAAACAAAAAAAAACATCAAACTATTTTTATATGCACAAATTTATTACAGATATTAAATTTAGAAAACCGAAAATATAAATAAACAAGAGAGAATTTTTGTATTCGGCTTGACCGAATCTATATACCTACTATATGAAAATTTGTAAAATTTCATCTTATTTTTTGTTTCCGAATGGGCTGATAATGTCCATTTCCAGTTTTCGACTTCATATCATTCCTTGAATTATTTTTACAAATTTTCTTCGTCGTACATGCATTTGTTTAGGATATATCTGTCGAAAAGTATGCACTGAAGTTTCTAGTATTTGAGCCACAACTTTTATGATAATAAACCGATTTTTAAGATTTCTTATATGAGAAGTAAATTGTGCGGACCACGCCCATTCTTTGTTTTCGAATTTACATTCGTCCTCTAACTATTTGTAAATAATTTCGTTGATGGTTTACATTATATGGGAAGTGGGCGGTAAAGTGGACAGATCACGCCCGTTTCTAGTATCTGTATAAAATTTCTCTGTCGTACAAGCTTTTGTTTAAGAGATATTAGCCAAAAAGTATGAAAGGAAGTTACAAAGGATACCCTGTGTTACTAGTATTTAGCCCATAACTTTTTGGTTTATTAACCTATTTTTCCCATTTTCAATACCAAAGAAACTTTTTTAATCTAAATTTTGCCTCCTCACGTAGTCCTCCCTGAGCATTATCCTGCTTACAACAGTCTGACGGACATAGCTAGATCGACCCAGAATCTTACCAGGACCCAGAATGTATATACCTTATGGGGTCTTAAATTATTTTTTCGACATGTTACTTTCGGAATGAAAAACCCAACATACCCTAATCTTTTTGATGGTGGGTATAACTAAAGCATTTAAATAAAATTTGAAATTTTCTATTAATTTTTGACTTAACATCTGAAACATTTAATTCAAATATTTTGCATAATAACATAAATTAAATTTTTTTGTTTTGCCTTCCCCTCCTTTCACAGTAAAAAGCAATAAATTTATTAAATTAGATGTATTCAAATCGGCTAATAGAGCAAATAAAAAACAATGTTGACAGTTTTAAAATATGTTACAACTATCTACACTGAAAAAAGTAATTTCAATGAATGAAGTACACTGAATAAAATTCATTGATTTTTTTCCAAAGATTTACTGATTAAACGTACGAATTCATTATTTCAATGAAAATCTTCATTGAAATTCATTGAAATATTCAAAGCACTTATGAGCGGTATATCAAAACCATTCATTAAAATGTATATATATATATATATATATATATATATATATATATATATGTGTACATAATAAATAATTCAGTTCCTTGATTTAACGTAATAGTTCATTGATTTAAAGAACACTTTTATATTTTTATTAATAAAAGAAAATTTTCATTGAATTTAAGGAAATAGTGCATTCTATCGATGAAATTGTACATTGATTTAGAAAAACAAAAAGAAACAAAACATAAAATATTGTATACATAAAAAAGTGATTTAGTGTAAAGTTCATTTAAGAGAGAAGAGGCTTTATTCAATGAAAAAGTACATTGGATCAACGAAAAAGTTAAATTCATTGTACTTATCCATTGTTTTCTAATGGGAAATATGGCAAAACAATAACGGTAGAGGAAGCAATCAGTTTATATTCACTATTATCGTTTTGCTAAAGTGTTCTAAAATTATATAAAATTAAACCATTTATTTAACTATAATTATCTACTAATCGTTTTATTAATAATAAGTGTTGTGTACTATTTAAACAGTATTATCGTACTTCCAAACGCGGAAAAATTTTCATAAAATATTTTAACTCAAAAATACTAAAGAAAACAGTAAAAATAAAGGCGTCGGATGAGCTTGAATTACTTGAAATTAGCTCTAACGCTGAAGAACTCTGTAACTATTTGTTTAATAGAGAAATACATAATGCTTTTATTTATTTATTTATATTTAATAAATCAATTTATTTGAAAGGTTCATTTTGTAATTTCATGTAATTTTAAATGAGTATTTTCACTAATTTCTAAATAAAATAAAAATATATGCATTGATTTAAATGATATAAGTCATATTTTATTTGCAACAAATTTATCTTTATGATTAAAGAATAAAAGTTTGAATTTTTGACATTTTCAATTTTTATGATTTTTTGAAAATAAAATTTTTTGAAATTTTTTATCAAATTTCATTTTCATTTCGAGATATATTTCAATATATGGTGCAACCTACTTAATTTTCGAAATCACGATTTATCGCGAGAACTAGAGTCGATTAAAAAAAGTAGATTAGATGCTTAGTACATATTAATACCGTGTATCCTATATGACTGACCCTATGCCGTAGAAATTTTCTTTAATTTTTTTATTAATTACATATAGAATGTATATATATACACATAGAATGTATGTATATACATAAAAGTTTATAGTACATACAAGTAATAAAAAATTTATTTAATTTATAATTATATAAATTGAATGTAGTATAATTTATAAATTGTTTATTTACTTAACGTACTGGTAATTGAAATTATTTATTTTATTTAATGAATTTAATATACGTTAATGTATGACAATACATTGTTTCAATGTACCTATCAAATTTAGTACATAAATTCATTGAAACAATAAACTTTTTCGTTGCATTTATATACCTTTTTGGTTCACTGTAAGAAATTTATGCACTAATAAAACATACTTGGACAAACAATTAAAATTAAAATGGAATAAAAATTTTATTTTATATTTTAAATCTCCGAATTCAAATCTTTTTATACAATAATGCTTAATGATATGTTATTTGTCACACTTTATATATTATCATAGATTTAAATTATTTTTTATAAAACTAATTAAAATAGTTTTTGTAACAACTTTTAAATTAACTTTATATACAACTTTGTGCTCTTGATTAACTTACTTCATTTTATTTTCATTTAAATTATTTATTTTTTTAATTTTGTTTTTGCTTATATAATACTTTGACTATTACAAAACTTTATCATTAAATTAGAGATGATCATTATTTTTATTTTTCTTCACTTTAATTACCAATGCCGCTTTAAGTATGGAGAAATTTAAATTAAACCAAACAAATATCATTTAGGGTATAAACAACAGCTGCTAATAAGAAAACTGAGAAAGATAAAAATACATAATTACCTAAATTTTTTTTATTTAACTTACATCTCCCACATAATTTTATCTTGGATCTGCTTCCGCATTAAAAAAAAACTAATTATGGGTTTTAACGCAATAAAATAAAAGTAATATAAAGAAATGAAACGCTTTTTGTATTTTTTACTCGTATGTTGTGTGAACTCTTTTTGTGGAGCAGTGTGTAATGATGTCAGTAAGTTTGTTGTACTTTGCAAAAAAATAAAGGTTTTTTGGTTTATGATACAGTGGCTGTGAAGAGTGAAAAGTAGCCAAAACATTATTTGTTAATATTTGTATATAATATATACTTAAAATAAATAAACATTTCTGTCGCTAAGACAAAAATAAAACTGCAAAAGTTTAGTTACAAACGGTCGAACCTTTTTTTACGAATAAGAGTACGATATTGACATAGTAAAAAATAAAATTAGTTTAACTCTATTTAAGCATTTGTTAATGGTAAATTGATCTTTAGAAAATAACAAATAAATTGTTTGAGTTATCTAGCTTGTTTCTTACTATTTCATTTTGATTAACTATTTCATCGCACAACAAAAATAAAAAAATTTTATCACACAAGATAAATTCTATACACATGTAAAAATATTGACTTAAAGTTTTGAAGAATGAGTGAGTTTATTTTTTTATTTTGCTACTTTCTAATTGCTACTATAGGGCAATACATATATCAAATAAAAAACAAGAATTTTGGCATTATGTCGAATTACATTTTGTAAAATAATCCAAACAAAAATTGCGAAAAACGTCCTTCAAATATTTAATCCTTTAATATCCTTAAAAGTTCCCAAGAAATAATTTCCAAATTAATATATGTTAGAAATGCTAATAACCATTTTCAGGTACCAAAGTTTTCTGATTTAAACTTTATTACTTTAATCCATACAACTATTTAAAAATTATTCCTAAGAACAAAAGTAAAAATTTAGCTTTCAATTTACTGAGACTTCGAACATGCAAAGCATTAAAGTAATTCTTAAAGTAATTTTTACCTTACATATGCAAACATTATTTGGAAAACTTTAAAATATTTTTGAAAGTTTAAATGACGATAAGTTGAATATTTGTATTTATTTAACTTTAAATTCTTAAAAATACAAATATATTTTTAATACGCGAAAGTAGGTTATGATTTTTATATTATACTATCAAATCATCTAACGAAGTGGAGGGTTACTGCTACTCCTACATGTATCCGAGATAAACTTGATAACTTTCATATTGTTTATTTATTGAGAAAAATATAAATTTGCTATACTGAGAACAATTTTCCAAATATAAGGCTTTCATTGAACATCATATGAACTATTTGATTTCGATTTCAAAAACTTAAATTCTAATTTGTAACTCCCATGAGATATTTGCAACATTGGCGACCAATTCTTGTAATAAGTTTCTTTTATATTTCTATAAAACATTATTTTTTTGGGAATTATACACAATAAAATGTTTGAGCAATAATTTATGGTGTTAAATATAATCTTAGTATGTACGTTGGACTGATTTTCAAAGTTTATTGATCATTAAGAAGCGATCTTTACGAAATCTGGCATAAGGATCTACACCCACACAGAAAAAAATTATTACCTTATGTTTTTCAATTAACACAGTTATTTCATTTTACACCAGAATTTAATTAATATATTCAAACAAAAAATAAAATTAAATTAAATTAAATAAAAGAATTAGTAAAAATATAGTTAAAGTAAGATTTTTTTCATATTTAAAATTTTAATTCATTCAATCATCTACTTGATTCCATAAATTTTTTATTCGAAAAAATTTTTCTGTTTTTCATTTTTTTATAGTTATTAGTAATTATTATATTGATTTTGGTGAGAAGTAAAAAATTAAAAAAATTTTTACTTGAATGAATTACTATGGTGATTTGTGATTTTTTTCTGTGCACTTTGTGCACAAGATTCACATGGATAGAAAACCAGCCTGTCTGCCAGACGGACGGATATCGAAAAGTCGACTCAGAAAAGAAGTCTCAGTCGAACATTTTTTACATAGAAAAATATATTCCGAATATTTTTTTAATTAAAATAATTAATTATCTTTATATTGGAATTTAATTATTAATCAATGTAACTGATTTTCTATTTGTTTTGCAATTTTTTAATAAAAATCGACAGCTTTAAAAAAATTCTTTTTTCAATAAAAATATAGAAATAAAATAAATAAATCAATTTTCAACCATTTTCAAGTATTGATATAAGTACACGATTTCTCAGTGTTTTTCCTAAGTTATAAAGACATTCAGATGGAATAATATAAAATTCTTTATTGGAACGCACGCGGAAATGAATATATTTTTTCGGAAAGTAAATACAAGTGTACTATATTTTATAATTAATTTGTAAAGAACATTACACACATATATATTACACATAAACTACATATATGAGTATATTATTATATAGTTAATTAAGAGAATAACATTAAAGTTTGATAGAAGAAAACGAAACTTGGCATATAGTTCCGTCTTGGCATCTCATAGAAATTCGAGGTCGTGTTACAAAAATCGGTTTTATAAGTAACTATCGGTGATTTAGCAACTTTTGTTTCCCCTAACCAAATTTGGAGTTTTTATATTTTTTCGTTTAATTTTACTTGTACAGTATCATATCATCATATTTTTGATATACAGAAAAAAGTCACAAATCCACAAAATAACTCATTAAATTAATAATTGCTTAAATTTGCAGTTATATTTATATCAGTTTCTCATAACTGTAAAAAATGAAAAACAAAACAAATTTTCCAATTAAAAAATTTATTGAATCAATCAAATGGATGATTAAATGAATTAGAAATTTAAATAAGATAAAAAATTTTTTAAATCAATCAAGTGGATGATTAAATGAATTAGAAATTTATTTCTTCTTAACATATACATTAAATTTTGATGTAAAATAAAGAAATATATTAATTTAAAAACATAAGGTAATAATTTTTTGCATGTAATTAAATAAATAATTATACTGAAATTTGCGAATATATTTTGAATGCAGCATTTGTTTAATTGTATCATTAAATTAATGTAAATCTTAATTAATGTTAAGTAAAAATTCAATTATAATTCTAATCTATTTTTTCAAAAAATTTAATTGAAATTTAAGCTCCAGTCACCAAACGAATTCATTAATAATGTAGAATATATTAATATTATCGTTTGGTGACTGGAGCAAAATCAAACAAAAATTTAATTAATATAAGCTATTTCGTAATTGAAGTCCATTTTTATTTTACTTTGTTTTTTTTTTTGTGTATGTTTACAAGGTCATTAATTAAAAAAAATTAACTAAATAAATAAAAAAATATATTGTTTAAATATTTCATGAGGTATTGATTGTAACTATATTTCGCAAAGATGTTAGTAAAAATTTGCACGAGTGACAGGATCTAAGATCAAAAATTAAGTAACGCTGTGTGTTTTGCCCAAAGTCTTGCACATTTTTTATAGGCCCCCAAAAATTTGTTTGATTATTAAAGAATTAGCTGCAGTAACGCTCATTATCATACTCAATGGAGCGGAAAAAATATATTAAAAATCAACATAAGGCCGTATAGGCCACCTTTTTAAAAATTTGTTGTTTACATGATAAGTAATAACAGAGTAATCAGTTTCTATTCATTAAAAAAATAAAAATTTTAAAAATGGAACATTTTCATCGATGCAATAACATAGGTTTACAAATTCGGGCCTGAGCAGGTGAAAAGTAATTTTAATGTAGTTTAGACCACTAAAGTTAAATATGGTATTTGTTTGTCATAATTGTTGGAACATTATAATGTCGTAACGACTTTTAGATGTTAACGTGAATGGTATTTTAGATAATGCGGAAATATTACGTACGTCAATATAAGCGGAACAAAAAAAAAAAAAAAATATATATATATATATATATTTATGCCTAGCGCAAACTTTGGGGACAGAAAAATTCTTCACTTTTAATCAATTATTCTGAATTCTTGCAAAAAATTAGGAATATAAATTCGTTTTTTCGGGCTTAAAATATCGGGAACTAGGTCTAAATCTCTTTGAAGTATGGACCACATATTATGAGGACTGATTTTTATGCCGCGTGTAGTTCGGAGTCATGTCTGCAAAGTCAACGTTGCATATATAGCAATTATTGTTGCCAGATTGTTTACTTTTTTCCTGATAAATTTCTAACGCCGTTCACTTTTCACTACCGGTTACGAACTCTACTCCTATAAAGCCCTGTCTACACAGGTGAGCAACATATAGAAATGTTTTGCTTCATGTTTTTTGTAATTTTTAAGGAAGTTTGCTGTTTATAACAATATAAGCATTAATAATTTTAATAGATATTACAAGTATTACGAATTTCATTAGTATTTCTTATTATTTTTATTTAATTTTTCGTATAGTTTACATTTTTGTGGAAATGTTTCTATATGCGTTTGCACAACATAATTTAAAATGTCTAAGTAGGTTTTTTCAAAGGATGCGTCGTCGAGACGACGAAGTGTAGCCTCTGTGTAACTTTTCCGTTTTTGAGAATATTATTTGGTAGGTTGCTCTTTTGCTTTTATTTTGATTAAATATTATATTTTGGAGTAGCGATTCGTATTGGAAAGAAAGACGTATGTCATAATATAATGTTCACGTGTAGTAAAGGCCGAGTCCATTGGCAATATCATTTTTAACTTTTTATAGAAAAATGCTTTGCAAAAATTGCTAATGTATTTATACATTTGCATGTACAAAATTTATTTTCTTATTGGCGTCATACCCTACATATGTCAAAAGTTGTTTATGTTACACATTTCTTATGTCCGCTAATTAAATTTTGTTTTGAAAGTGGTTACAACTGAATGAAAAAATCAATATTAATATAAAGTAGTAACTTCATTAATGATTTAATTTATAAGACATGATTTCAAGAATTTTATTATTTTTTGAAAGTTCATAGAGAATTTATAAAAAAGCAAAATACATTGATGAATTCGCCGTATTTTTGTTGTTGATGAACAACTGCTAATTGTTTCATTTCAACATGTATACATTGAAAATAAATATTAATAAAAGTGTTAATTATTCAATTTACAAGATTTGAATTTACAAAGCTTTTACTATTGGCGAAATAAAACAAATGTCAAGTCCCAACCAATTGACTTTGCGACGCAACGTAGAATGAAAAAAAGAAGCGTGAAACATTTCGTACAAAGCTTCAACAAAAGTAAACGTATCATATGTTTTTGAACATTCATTGTGAAAACAACCCTGTTCTTTGGTTATTTGCAATACGACGATTTTTTGGTGACTGGTTGGGCCTTTACCCCAGGTCTACAACTGAGATTAACGCTGATATAATAAGTGAAATAACATCGGCAGAGGAGAGTAACCATTTTGTTTATATCATGTTAAATCTTAAATAAGGAGTACACATATTCTAATAAATCCTATAAGATATCATTATTTTCAATCAGTCACAGAGTAAACATATCCTTTTTATTTAAGAAATTTGCACTTTTTTAGCACAATTTTTATAAAAATGTTTTTTAAAATGTAAAACAAACACTAAAAGGAAACAATTTTACAAAAAAACATTTTTTTTAGTAATTTCCGAAATACATATGCAAATACACAAATAAACTTTCGTATATGTGTATTTTTTGGCAGTTCATCTTATAAGATGGTTGTGTAGAGAAATCCATCACAACAGTCTCATAATACATCTTATAATACTAATATTTGAATCTACACGTGAAATAATTCTCTCAGAGAGCGAATTTGACACTCTCTGACACAAAAATCTTACATATTATGTTACGTCTAGACGGGCTGATAGCAATTCTACAAAAACACCAACACGGCGAATTCACAACTTTTTCAAATATCAAGCATGGAAAAATGAAACAAGTGGCAGCAGTTCTACAAAAACAACAATACGGCGAATTCATTAATTTTTTTTATATATGGAGTTTGACACTTGAGGTGGTATGCAAAAATTGTGCTCAGATGCAGTTTAAAATTTCTAAGTACTAAAACAAATAATCAGATATGTGGGGTCACCTTTTTCAATTCCCTTTGACTGTAAACAATATCCTGAAATGTCAAAAAATTCTTTGACAGTTCGGCGAGTATTTTTATAAAAACAAAATTCATTTGCGAATTTGCCGTGTTGTTGTGGTTGCAAAATTGCAGTCACCTGCTTTAATTTGCCTTTTATCGAAGTGTATAGGAATGAATTTCAACTTGATTTAAAAAAATATTTTTTGTAAGGAAAATTGTCTTGGTGTTTTATTAAAAATTTTAAACAGAAAAAAACCTAACAAATAAATCATCAAAATGCATTGAAACTTAAAAAAAATTAATTGTGACTTTAAAAGAAGATATAATCAACTTCTCTATGTTTCTTATTTCAATGAAATCGGATTGTTACTTAAAAGTTTGAATGTTTTCAGAGAAAATAAAAAAAAATAATTTGGCGTGTCCACATTACTCAATAGCGAAAGTGTCTGCCTAATATTCTTATTTTAGAAATTTTTAAATTCTATTGCATTCCACAAAATGATACGTGTGATGAAATCGGAATGCAATCTAAAATTTTTAATGTTTTAAACTATATACTTCGTATATGTATATTTGACAAATTTCCATAAGTAAATATCTTAAATACTGAGAAAATTAGAAAGAATTATGTGTCTACCTTATTCAATAGCAAAAGTGTGTATCTAATATTTTTATTTGCGAAATTTTGAAATTCTCTTGCATTCCACAAAATGATAAATTTATTTAACAATAAATGTTGAAACATAACGGGTAGTCTTCCATAGAGATGACGTTAAAACATCATGGTAAAAATTTCTGCTCAAATTTCAACGTTTTCATTATGGCGTCCATGCATTAATGTGAATTTCTTGTTTTCTCATTTGTTTTGTTGCTGCCTTCCACTGAGAGCAAAAAGGGACGAAACGAATTGTCAAAAATATAAGTATTGTTCGCACATTGAAAAAAATATTATGCGCAAATACATTTGGATAGAGTGGACCCAACTTGTTGATGTTTTGTTCTTGTTCGCACACCATTGTTCGCACAATTGTTCGAGCAAACATGTCTGCCATCAGACGTAATTTTTGAATGTAAAAGTATCGAAGTGACACTGACGGTAGACAAATAATTATGATTTGTTCGGCAAATGTTCTACCCACTAAAAACAAAACGAAAAAATTCGTGTTTTGCTCTGCCGACGTTTTGTTCTTATGTGAACAAGAAAAAGGCTAGTCTGGACGTAGTGTAACTCATACAACAACAAAATACATGTAATAAAATACATTTCTTGTTGCTAAAAGAAAATAAAAACACATTTTTTTACAAAACAACATTTTTTTTCAATTTTCAATCGAGAGATTCGCCTCTATATGTTACTCTATGCCTTCCACGCTCATGCAGTAATTCCTTTGTGTTAGTAAAAAACATTGCGTGTGATGCTTCATGTTTAAACATGGTTCTTTTAACATTTGTTTTAACAACCGGTTTTGAACATTTAAAAATTTAACAATAATATCAACTTGAATGGTTTACATTTATCATTAACATGATGTAGTGTTAATGTTAAATATTTTATGTTAGGTGAGGACCGCGAGCAATGCTAAACAAATATGTTTTAGCGTAGTTAAAAAATATGCAAAATAAATAAATAAATTTTAATGAGTGCTCGAGCTCTGACAACTTTGTCTTGATGTTGCGTGGTTAAAGACGCATTTTTGATTGCTGTTGATGCTTCTTACATGATTTGTTATGACATAAGTTTCCTCTAATTGATAGAGATAAAAACTAACTGCAATTCAGACAAAAACTTGATGTTTGTCTTGCTGAAAATTTCTCTTGCATAGAATCAACTTGATCGAGAGTTGAACATTTCGATTCAACTAGTGTATTCAAAAACCAGTTTTTTCTTTTTAGAAAACTGTTTTTTTCGAATAATTTTTATTTTCTAGCTATTCGATAGGCCGGATTTTTCCGTCAGTTAACCGGTTTTTTATGAAATATTCTTTTATTTTTGTAAAAAAGCAAACCGTATTTCCCATTTTTGTATTTGCCCAGGGAGCTTAACTTAGGGCCAATTCATAAAAAAATCAAATTGAATGAAAATTGAATTTTCCCTAATTTTATTATATCAAAATTATACTTTTCTTTAAATTTTTTTTGAGTATTTTTTCATACAAATTTCATTTTAAAAAATTTCGCTTGTTGCACTCAATCAGGAGCTTAGATTACAATCTGATAAAGCTTTAAATTTATTTTGTTTAAATTTGGTGGTTTGAGTAACACTGATATTATTTAGTTTAAAATTACCTGTGATTACAAATGTCATGTACTGTAACCTAGTGTCTACATTAGGCAAATTTTTATCAAAACAAACGTCAAAATCAGTGCGAATATATACAAGGTAACCTTAGTTAAACAACTGATTATTATTTTGGTTGTTACAGTTATCAAACTGCATATATAAAAAACAATAATGAATACGCAGTATTGTTTTTATGCAACTGTTGCCATCTTCCACAAATGCGTGTTAAGTTTGACGTTTGTCTTAATAAAAAAATTGTCTAATGTAGGCACTATGATAAGTGTACTTGCTTAAATAATAAAGCGTTTTAACAATAATAAACATTTTAACAATTGTCGTATTAAAAAAAGTGCTTAACCGGTTTTTAAAGTAATTCCGCATGACAAATTCATTCTACACTTTTTATACATTTATTAAAATTTTAAAGTTTGTAAAAAATTCTGCGCAGAAAAAAGTTCGTGCATAAATATACTCGTAAGAATTTACTTTCATTGATTTTAGTTCATAATGTTTAAGAATTATTTCTTAAATATTAACACTTTTTTACATTTTTTGAAATGAATCAAAAGTCATGAAAACTTAAACAAATTGTTTAAATTTTCATTTATATTTTCAATTTGTAAATGTTTGACATTTTCTTTACAGAATTTTTGGTTTTTAATGATTTTTAGTCACATGTTGGGGGCAGAACAACACAGCAGATGTGTTTTTTCACAAAATGATCATTAAGTACAATAATAATAATATACATATATGAAAAAATTTTATTTTTTATGAAAAAAGTTTGGGAAAAAATGTCATGTTCGATTCATAATATTTATGAAAAAAATTTTCATATATATGAATTTTTCTTCTCTGTGTTATTTGTGTAGTTTCCATTAAGTCCAGTTTATACAATAAAATTTTTTATCAAGACAAACGTCAAATTTTTATCAGTATAAAAAAAATTGTCTAATGTAGACCGATTTCGTCTGTTGGTAGCAGTTCTATAAGAACAATAATACGGCGAATTCATTAATTTGTGTATACATGGAGTTTAACACTCCTACGGGTATGCAACAATTTTGCTTATATAATCAGCTGATTAAGCGAATTCGCCTTAGTACCTTTCATTAAATGTACTGCACAATTTGTTGCTAACCATGGCGAAGTGAAACAGTTGGCAACAAATTTATGTTTTATTGTTTTCTTTATATGACGTCTTTTAATGTATTCATGATGTCGAAAATGGATTATGAATTTAAACCAATCATATGTAATCGATATATAATTCAATGGTTAATTCAATAATTAATTTAATTTACAGAGCCAAATTTTTAATGTGAACAATAAATTTGACACTTTATGTTCAACATTATTACACAAGTTTATATTTAAGCATTTATTACGAAATGGATTTATATTGGACCACAGTTAACATTCTAAAGAGAGAGATAGAATTTGTCAACATAGATGTTATTGATATGTTAGCAATAAAATATTATAACCAGGACAATAAAAGGTATTCTCTAAAAAATGTATTTTATATGCAAAAAATGATTTTAAAAACAAACGTGCTTTAAAAATATTAAAAAGTATGCACTAAAAATTTTTAAGACAAATAAATGTATAAAAAATATAGCGTTCAAGCTTCTGTCATAACATATGTAGATGTTATTGATATGTTAGCAATTGGTTATAATACCAAGACAACAAAAGGAATTCTCCAGAAAATGTATTTTATTTGCATAAAAATATGCATTAAAAATGTTTGTTTTTGGATTAAAATTCAATTTTTTTCGAAAAGATTATATTTTTTTTCAAAATTAAAATAGAGCAATTTAAAATTTTTAAATTAATGAATAAATTCATACTCGACGTAAGTAATACATAACAGGCCATCTACACGTAACGAAATATATAAGATAAAATCATTAGTTTTATAAGATGTATTGCGAGACTGTTGTAATAAGAATTCAATATACAATAATGTTATAAGATGAGTATTTCAGAAATTTCCTAATATTCAATGTTTTTGTCAAATTGTTTTGCTTTTAATTATCTTGCATTAAAAAGAAACTATTTTTATAAAAATTTGCTAAAAAATGCGAATTTCTTAAATAAAAATCACATATTTACTCTGTAACCTATCGATACTAAAAAATCTTATTAAAATACAAAAAGATTTACTATATTTTTAATAAATAATTGATTGCCTAAATCAATGGGGGAGGTACCACCTCCCCTGGGCCTACCCGCTCAATTTTTTATCAAAAAGAACCTATTTATTAAGAGACTTATTTATGAAAATTATAAAGTTCTGCACTATAATAGTTCCCGTGACAAACAAGAATAAATATTTGTTTATATAAATCCCCCGGACCTTTGCGACAAATTATTCATAAAAGCTATTCTGTGTATGTAGTGTGAGAGTTTTCCCACACAATAGGTTAAGATATAAACGACATATATTACACTCCATTTACAAACATTGTTTGATTTTTAAATATGTAAGAAATGGCCATAGCCTGTGTAAACCTCCTACGACTTTTTTGATGTGACGTTTTATACTTCAGTTTTTATTTGCGCGCGAAGTTTAACGAGCCCAAATGGTTTTTTAGGTATTAGTTTTTTTTATATGGAGTTTGACATTTGTGTGTACGACGAGACAGCTGTTTGCAAAATGTAATTTTTTCAGTTCTTTGGCGCCAATACTTCTATATGTCAGAGCCTGCTGTTGACAATTTTTTTAACGCCGTTAGTAACAAAAAATTAATATTATTACCACTTAAAAATTAGAACTATGTTCATTTTAGTGCCTTTTTTTAAATTATAAATAATTACTTAAAAAAAGTGAAAATAAATGTATTTTAAGCAGGAAAAAGATAAATAATTTCTAATCAAAGTACTTTAAAAGCAATTAACAAGAATTGTAAAAGACAATAACAACTATGGGTTAAAAAAGGGTATCTGCTGCTCTTTTTCAGACTAAATACTTCCTTCCAATGATAACGCAATGTTAAAATCATGAATTTTTCATCTCTTCTAGTTCCTTTTTTGCTGGGGTATGATGGTTTTTATATTTTATATTTATTTAGATTTTTTTTTCTTATTTGCGCAGATTATCTTTAGCATAGGTTAATTTCAAAAAATTAAATTTTTAGTATAAAACTTTTTTAGTATCAAACTTTGGCACATGACAATATTAATCATTATTTTTGCACATTTTTTTTGGAAAACGAAAACGGTATCACTAGTAAAAACTTTTATCGTCTAGATGATATCGCTTGGATGTCGTTATGATATTGTTTGGTTTATTGAGTTATATTGAGTTAAAAAGTTTCGGCGGCTTTTTAATTCAATATAAAATTATTTGAAGTTCAAAATGATGCAAATATTTTTCTTTCATCTTTAATACATCATAAACGGCAAATGCTGCATTAAAATAATAAAAAAGTTTCGTTTTTAACATATTTTTCCAAAAAAGAATTTAAAAACGGCGGCTGCTTTTAAGCCGAAAATTTTACGGCGGTGGCGGATTCCAAATTTTTCTCGGTGGCTCGGCTTAGCCGAATTTCAACCGTTCGGCACAGGTCTCCGATATGGAATGGATATTGATATTTTTAAAATTGCATAAAAGATATAGCCCTAAAATACATATGTATATAAAATACATTCCACGATTATCCAATGTTCAACGAAACTAAACTTTTCGTACTCCTGCCGTTTTGAGCAATACAAGTTAAAAAAGTTAATTTCATGTTTATTTAATAAAAATTCATGAAATTTCGTTAATACTACTGCCATAACATAGATGTTATTGATATGTTAGCAATAAAATATTATAACCAGGACAATAAAAGGTATTCTCTAAAAAATGTATTTTATATGCAAAAAATGAATTTAAAAACAAACGTGCTTTAAAAATATTAAAAAGTATGCACTAAAAATTTTTAAGACAAATAAATGTATAAAAAATATAGCGTTCAAGCTTCTGTCATAACATATGTAGATGTTATTGATATGTTAGCAATTGGTTATAATACCAAGACAACAAAAGGAATTCTCCAGAAAATGTATTTTATTTGCATAAAAATATGCATTAAAAATGTTTGTTTTTGGATTAAAATTCAATTTTTTTCGAAAAGATTATATTTTTTTTTCAAAATTAAAATAGAGCAATTTAAAATTTTTAAATTAATGAATAAATTCATACTCGACGTAAGTAATACATAACAGGCCATCTACACGTAACGAAATATATAAGATAAAATCATTAGTTTTATAAGATGTATTGCGAGACTGTTGTAATAAGAATTCAATATACAATAATGTTATAAGATGAGTATTTCAGAAATTTCCTAATATTCAATGTTTTTGTCAAATTGTTTTGCTTTTAATTATCTTGCATTAAAAAGAAACTATTTTTTAAAAATTTGCTAAAAAATGCGAATTTCTTAAATAAAAATCACATATTTACTCTGTAACCTATCGATACTAAAAAATCTTATTAAAATACAAAAAGATTTACTATATTTTTAATAAATAATTGATTGCCTAAATCAATGGGGGAGGTACCACCTCCCCTGGGCCTACCCGCTCAATTTTTTATCAAAAAGAACCTATTTATTAAGAGACTTATTTATGAAAATTATAAAGTTCTGCACTATAATAGTTCCCGTGACAAACAAGAATAAATATTTGTTTGTATAAATCCCCCGGACCTTTGCGACAAATTATTCATAAAAGCTATTCTGTGTATGTAGTGTGAGAGTTTTCCCACACAATAGGTTAAGATATAAACGACATATATTACACTCCATTTACAAACATTGTTTGATTTTTAAATATGTAAGAAATGGCCATAGCCTGTGTAAACCTCCTACGACTTTTTTGATGTGACGTTTTATACTTCAGTTTTTATTTGCGCGCGAAGTTTAACGAGCCCAAATGGTTTTTTAGGTATTAGTTTTTTTTATATGGAGTTTGACATTTGTGTGTACGACGAGACAGCTGTTTGCAAAATGTAATTTTTTCAGTTCTTTGGCGCCAATACTTCTATATGTCAGAGCCTGCTGTTGACAATTTTTTTAACGCCGTTAGTAACAAAAAATTAATATTATTACCACTTAAAAATTAGAACTATGTTCATTTTAGTGCCTTTTTTTAAATTATAAATAATTACTTAAAAAAAGTGAAAATAAATGTATTTTAAGCAGGAAAAAGATAAATAATTTCTAATCAAAGTACTTTAAAAGCAATTAACAAGAATTGTAAAAGACAATAACAACTATGGGTTAAAAAAGGGTATCTGCTGCTCTTTTTCAGACTAAATACTTCCTTCCAATGATAACGCAATGTTAAAATCATGAATTTTTCATCTCTTCTAGTTCCTTTTTTGCTGGGGTATGATGGTTTTTATATTTTATATTTATTTAGATTTTTTTTTTCTTATTTGCGCAGATTATCTTTAGCATAGGTTAATTTCAAAAAATTAAATTTTTAGTATAAAACTTTTTTAGTATCAAACTTTGGCACATGACAATATTAATCATTATTTTTGCACATTTTTTTTGGAAAACGAAAACGGTATCACTAGTAAAAACTTTTATCGTCTAGATGATATCGCTTGGATGTCGTTATGATATTGTTTGGTTTATTGAGTTATATTGAGTTAAAAAGTTTCGGCGGCTTTTTAATTCAATATAAAATTATTTGAAGTTCAAAATGATGCAAATATTTTTCTTTCATCTTTAATACATCATAAACGGCAAATGCTGCATTAAAATAATAAAAAAGTTTCGTTTTTAACATATTTTTCCAAAAAAGAATTTAAAAACGGCGGCTGCTTTTAAGCCGAAAATTTTACGGCGGTGGCGGATTCCAAATTTTTCTCGGTGGCTCGGCTTAGCCGAATTTCAACCGTTCGGCACAGGTCTCCGATATGGAATGGATATTGATATTTTTAAAATTGCATAAAAGATATAGCCCTAAAATACATATGTATATAAAATACATTCCACGATTATCCAATGTTCAACGAAACTAAACTTTTCGTACTCCTGCCGTTTTGAGCAATACAAGTTAAAAAAGTTAATTTCATGTTTATTTAATAAAAATTCATGAAATTTCGTTAATACTACTGCCATAACATAGATGTTATTGATATGTTAGCAATAAAATATTATAACCAGGACAATAAAAGGTATTCTCTAAAAAATGTATTTTATATGCAAAAAATGAATTTAAAAACAAACGTGCTTTAAAAATATTAAAAAGTATGCACTAAAAATTTTTAAGACAAATAAATGTATAAAAAATATAGCGTTCAAGCTTCTGTCATAACATATGTAGATGTTATTGATATGTTAGCAATTGGTTATAATACCAAGACAACAAAAGGAATTCTCCAGAAAATGTATTTTATTTGCATAAAAATATGCATTAAAAATTTTTGTTTTTGGATTAAAATTCAATTTTTTTCGAAAAGATTATATTGTTTTTCAAAATTAAAATAGAGCAATTTAAAATTTTTAAATTAATGAATAAATTCATACTCGACGTAAGTAATACATAACAGGCCATCTACACGTAACGAAATATATAAGATAAAATCATTAGTTTTATAAGATGTATTGCGAGACTGTTGTAATAAGAATTCAATATACAATAATGTTATAAGATGAGTATTTCAGAAATTTCCTAATATTCAATGTTTTTGCCAAATTGTTTTGCTTTTAATTATCTTGCATTAAAAAGAAACTATTTTTATAAAAATTTGCTAAAAAATGCGAATTTCTTAAATAAAAATCACATATTTACTCTGTAACCTATCGATACTAAAAAATCTTATTAAAATACAAAAAGATTTACTATATTTTTAATAAATAATTTATTGCCTAAATCAATGGGGGAGGTACCACCTCCCCTGGGCCTACCCGCTCAATTTTTTATCAAAAAGAACCATTTATTAAGAGACTAATTTATGAAAATTTTAAAGTTCTGCACTATAATAGTTCCCGTGACAAACGAGAATAAATATTTGTTTGTATAAATCCCCCGGACCTTTGCGACAAATTATTCATAAAAGCTATTCTGTGTATGTAGTGTGAGAGTTTTCCCACACAATAGGTTAAGATATAAACGACATATATTACAGTCCATTTACAAACATTGTTTGATTTTTAAATATGTAAGAAATGGCCATAGCCTGTGTAAACCTCCTACGACTTTTTTGATGTGATGTTTTATACTTCAGTTTTTATTTGCGCGCGAAGTTTAACGAGCCCAAATGGTTTTTTAGGTATTAGTTTTTTTTATATGGAGTTTGACATTTGTGTGTATGACGAGACAGCTGTTTGCAAAATTAAATTTTCTCAGTTCTTTGGCGCCAATACTTCTATATGTCAGAGCCTGCTGTTGACAATTTTTTTAACGCCGTTAGTAACGGAAATTTTCTACTGTAAGTATGGCAGCACCAAAGACGAAAATTTTATCTTTAAATAAGAAATTTATGTACAAAGGATGTATATATAGAAAAAAGGATGTTTAAGGATAATAGTACTAACATAGAGGTATTGTTTTTAATAAAAAAAAAAAATCTAAAAAAAATGTCCGCGAAGTAACATGTCCTCAAACTATGAGCAAGGCATATAAAATTTTGGGGACAGTCCCTATAGTATGGAAAAGTCTTCAAAGTAAATGGTAAATAGAAAATGTGTCCGCATAGTATGCGCTATGCATATATATATATATATATATATATATATATATATATAATTCAGTACTTGAATCAGCGATTTATTTCAAATAAAATAAAATTTTCACGACTTGAATCCTCCAAAGATTTTTTTACAAAATATTTATGAAAAATTTTAATAACAAACTGATTTCGCATAAAAAAAGTTACTTGTTGCAAAATTTTTTAACAAAACATTCAACTATCTTCTTCTCTACCAAAAACTCCATTCACAGTCATTAAACACCGTAATTTTCATTTTTCAATTGTTAGCATGTTGGTGGCATGTCTGTCACTTATTAAAAATTATTATGTTTTTAGATGTTTGCCAGATTTTCCAGGTAATTATTTACAATAAAAAGTAAAATGAAGATTTTTTTTCTGTTCATGCCACAACATTTCTTTTGTTAAATATAAATTTTAACAAAGTAAGATTTTGTATGTTTTAAAACGTGTGGCGCTTTTTTATACTTGATTATGTCTCTGCTTGTATTCATGTGAACCTCCATATTAAGCAGCGAACGGCGATTAAAAAGGCAAGATTATGTGTTGGTTTGCTACGTAGTGTCTATACTAGATATTTTTTTATCAAGACAAATATCAAAATCAGTGCGAATGTATACAAGGTAACATCAGTTAAAAGACTAATTATTATTTTTGTTTATTACAACTGTAAAACTGTAACTGTGCAACTGTTGCCTTCTTCCATAAATTCGAGTTAATTTTGACATTTGTCTTGATAAAAAATTGTCTAGTATAGACCTATGTTTGTTTCAGTTTCTTGCTTAGCGGGCGTGTGAAAGCTGCTGCACATGCGCATGAAAAAAACGCGTTTTTAGTTTTTTTTTTTTTTAATATATATTTTACTTTTTGCTATTAATGTTTAGGGTATGACTCAAGTTGTTGGTTATGGTAAAGTTTTATGTTGTACATAGATACAGGTTTATTGCTACAAGATAATGTTTAATTTTTTTCATTTTTATTTTTTTGCATTACGAAAATTAACAATTGCTTAATTTTAGATGGATGAATTTTTTTATTTTGGTATTTACAATACAAGAGGGAATAATTACTGGATATTTTTTTACTTTGTGTGCTATGAAATTCTTTTGTCAATTTAAACGCAAGAAAAATTGCTTAAAAATATGCTTGATACATCTGCTAAAGAAAAACGAATGTGTAAAAAAATTTTATTTATCTTTATAACATATTGTTGGACAAAAAATATTTTATATTAAATTTGTTACTTGTTCAACTTTCAAATATTATTATGTTTGGAACAGTTGTTGAATAAACGCAGCATGAAATTTATATATTAAATAAATTAATTACAATTAATTATTTTTTGAACTTACATTTAATATAAAAGATTTAAAAAAAATGTTCATAGCAGTGTAGAAATTTTTTAAAAGACATAGAAAAAGTTAATCCATCGATATGTTAATCCATCGACAGCTCAATAATTTATACTATAATGGGTAAATAGAAACAAAAAACTTTGGTTTCAATTTCATGAAAACTATTTTGTATAGATAAATTGACTAACAACCTTATAAACATTTGGAATAAATCTTCTTGAAAGAAATTTGCGCAATATGTACTTTTTATTATTATGGGCAATAAATAATAAAAACCATCTAACATTTTAATTTTTTATATTAATTTTATCCTCAAAATATCGCCCTTTTTTCAGTAAGGTGATTATCAGCTTCATAATAAATTGATTATATGCCATTAAGATCATGTGGAATAAATTAATGCAATACTTTTATTTTTCAGTCACAACTTTTTCAGTTGTAGAAAAATTGTTCAAAAATGAAAAAATACTTAAGAAATTTCTTTTAACAAAAAAAAAAGTGGATATTTTATGTGAGCTTTTCTGTTTTCGTGCTTTATATACACCTCATTTTTTTTTTTTTTTTTTTTTGTTTTTGTTAACAGAAATTTCTTAAATATTTTTTCATTTTTGAACAATTTTTCGACAACTGAAAAAATGCTTCACTAGATGTAAAAGATTTCTTTATAATATTATTTCAAGATTAATTTAGTGATAATTTTCCTATATATTTATTACATCTTCTAGAAGATTATCTGGCGTTATCTTATTTTTTCACATAGATGATTACCTAGCAGCAGTATTGATTTCTTATTGCTTAGATGTATCGCCTCTGATGGACAATCTCTGCCTATGGGGGAAACTCAAGCAATACAAGTATGATTATTGCGACAATAAAATTTTTCTTCTAAGCAATACGAATTCGAATTACACTTGTATTATTTTACTTGTAGGGAAAGCATTTAAATAACCTCTAATGTCACTTACTGAGCTTGACAAGTTATTTTCTATTTTCTCTTCATTTATAAAAATTGTAACAGCTCTTATACTCGCATACTTATTGTATGTATTTAAATATAATATGCCTTATTTACTCAACTATTTTTTATAAAGTTTCACACTAATAAAATTGTGAAATCAATAACTGTTATTAAACTATAACTATTTCAAATATTTTTTATTCAAGTAACACAATTTTTTATGACCATTTTTTACACTTATTTAAGTCATTTAACAAATTATAAACATTTTCTACAGTCTACTATTCAATAAAATAATAATAATAATAATAATAATAATAATAATAATAATAATAATAATAGTAATAATAATAATAATAATAAATGAGAATATTGTATTCGGCTTGACCGAATCTATATACCCACCATCTGAAACTTTTTAAAATTTCTCCTGATATGAGAGTTGAGCGGTGAGGTGGGTGGACCATGCCCATTTTAGCTTCCGAGTTTACATTGGTCCTTGAAATGTTTGTACAAAATTTCGTTGATATTTCACCTTATATGGGATTGGCTGGTAAAGTGGGCGGATAAGGCCCATTTTCGGTTTCCGATTTTATATCGATCCTCAAACTATCTGTACAAAATTTCGTTGTCGTGTATGTTTTTGTTTAAAAAATATCAGCAGAAAAGTATGAAGTGATGTTATAACGGATACCCTGTGTTTGTAGTACTTGGCTCAGAACTTTTTTGTTTATTAACCGATTTTGCCCACCTTCAATACCAAACAAACCTTATAAAAGTAAATATTTTAGCCAACTTTCGTCTCTCTAGGTGGTCTTCCCCACCTTTCCAAGCCCTATCTTGCTTTCAACAGACAGACAGACGAACATAGCTATATCGACTCAGAATCTTACCAGGTCACAGAATATATGTACTTTATACACGAAATAACAACTACAATATACCCCCAATCATTTTTTGATTGTGGGTATAAAAACTATCTCACTTTTATAATGATCTTCATCAAATTTAACACGTTTTATTACTTTAAATAACAGAGTATTGAAAACCGGTAGACATTCATAACAAATTAATGGACGAATATTTACCATCGTTTACGATCTGCCAGTCATAAACAGCTGACTTAAATTGTTGTTTAAGCTACTTTGGTATATCGTTGTATGTTTTTACTTTTTGTCCAATTATAAATACTTTCTCCGGATTTCCAACATGATCAAATAATATTATTACAGCAACAATAACAATGGCAAAGACAACAAAAAATAAACAACTTTGTACGTCTCAATACAGTGCTACCATATTTAAAGTTTTAACCCCAAATTTGGGGAATTTTTGTTGCAGGAAAAGATAAAAATTTTGGTTTGAGAATTTGAGTATTTTCTTGTGGAAATTATGTACTAATTGTATCTTTTGTTTAGTTAAAAAAAAATGGAAATTTTGAACAAAAGTATATAATTTTAAAAATTCTACATTTACATGTCCTTGATACGAGTATGATAACGATCCCCACAAGCAATGCATATGCAGAATACATATTTTCGGTTATGAGATAGCATGCAACATTAAATCCGGAAGGCATCTTAACTCATTAAATCCTGCTGTTATTTTTAAAGTTTAAAGAGTTGCAGTTTTTTCCTCTCTTATTCAAATAAGTATCAAAAAGTGATTTAATAGTAATACAAAATTTGGGGAATAAATATTAGAAAGTCGATAAAGAATTTTCACTTTTTCTGAAAAAGAGCGTTGTAATTTGGCAATTTCTTAATTTTTATGGTATACAAATGTTTTCTTAATTATTTTTGTAAAACATTCGTCCTGAAAAATCTCGTATCATTCGCTGCTCCCAATTAAATATACTCCTCACAAAGTGAGTATATATATTTTTTCAAGAATTTCTCATTTTTAAAAAATAAAATTTGTTGGTAAGAATTTAATCCGATATTTTGAATAATTTTAATTCTAAATTTATATCTATTATCAATTCTATTGATCTATAAGATAGTAGATCTGAGGTTTAATGTATATATATATGTAAACATATTCAACCAAAAATGATCTCTGTAAAGAGAAACACAGAAATACTTGTTAAAAAAAATATTTTGAATGATAAAATGACTTTTTTTTTTTGAATGGGGAATTTTTAAGGATTTAATTTGGGGTCGGCCAAAAAATTATTTGGCAGCCCTGTATCTATAAAAAGCTGTTAATTGATTTAGTTTCAGTGTTTATTTTTGTTTCGTTTGGACATTTGTATTGGTAAACATTTCAAGTTGTTTTGTTGTTGCTCTATAACGTGATGAAATTGAAAAAAAAAATAACAAAGTTCAATGACTTTTTTGAAGAGGAGCAAACTAAAAAGAGAAAGATGTTTTTTTGCGTCATGTATTTAAATTAGAGTGTTAAAGTGAAGTTATTTTATAATGAGACATATTCATATATTCACATTTAAGATTCTACTGAAAAAAACAATAAACTTAAAATCGCTTTCTGAATCAATTTAATGATGTCTTTTCTTTCGCCTGCCCTACTATGTAATACAAATTAGTAAAATTACTAATTAAAAGATAAATCAATAACATTTTATATATGACCTTTTATTAACCACGATCAAATCTTGTTGACACTGATTGAAATCGGTGCATTATCTTGCCTATGCAAAATACGAAAACAATGCCGAAACCATGGAAACTGAAGTATAAATTAAATGAGATACAGAAATCACGATGCTGAATTTCGGTACGATCGGTATATAATTGTTTATAGCTATATAAATAATTATAAATTAGATTCTTATTGATAGAAATACCAACACCGGATTTTGCAACGATACGAATTGGCAATTAATAAAAATTTCGACATCAACTTCTTTACAATAATTTTTGGTATTTTGTGAATCTAAATAAAATAGATCAATCAAAATCGACCATGTATGTTGTTTATTTTTTTAAAGATAACTCTGGATACCATCCAGTTCATACTTTTCCGCCGATACCTGGGGAATGAACAATTTAAGAAAGATAAAATTGGCGCAACGATTTGCTATTGCTTGGAAATATAAATTGCCAATATTAAAAAAATAAAATAAAATAAAATAAAATAAAATAAAGAACAAAAAATTCAGAAAAAGGGCTTTGAACAAAAACTAGATCGCTCGGCGTGGTCCCGAACAGTTTTAAAGTAATACAAGTATATTGAAAATTTTTAAAAAGCGGCCAAAAAAGAGGACTAAAAAAAGGGCGAGCTGCTTTAGTACCTAAAATTTGCTTGTTTGATAAAGACAAAAACAAAAAATGTTGTATTAAACAAAAAACTCTAAATTACTTTTTACTACTAAAAATAATTTATTTATAATAATTTTTATTATTGCAAAAATAAAGATTAATTTATAAGAATAGTTAACATAAAATACTCTTTTTATTTAATAAACTTCCATACTTTTGTACGAGGTCTTCACTAGGATTCCAGTCTTCAAAATGCTCGTCTAACAATTTTATGACTGAAAGCATGGACTCAAAAGTGTTGACCTTAAGGCTTTTCGTTAGTGATAATTTAAAAAAGACGTTCCGCTGAAGCACTGCTATGAGATTTAATTTTCCCAAACCGGACCACAAGATTCAGCATTTGATGTTTTAAATAGTTATTCATAAATTTTATCATTAGCTTCAATTTCTAACATTTCATTTAAAAATTCTCCAAGGTTTTTATAACATTGTGAAAAAATCTAAAAATAATTAATTTCTTCGTTGAAATTAATATATAATGGGTCGAAATATTTCAAACAACAAAGTTTTTTATCATTTACCAAATAGTTTTAAAAAGTTGCCATTTATTTCCATTTTAAAAAAGAGGCCAAAAAAGTAGTCAGGTGGTTGAAAAAGGGGCAACTGACAACAAAAGTCACACAACGGTAACGCTGGTTGTCATATTATATTTTTAATATACATATATTTTTGATTATTTATTCTTTTATAATTTATAAAATACATTTTTGATAAGTTATTAAGTTTTTATTTTGGAATTTCTTCCAAAAAATTTGATTAAAAACGTAGATATTTTTTTCGAAGTTTTCTTAACTTTGAAATTAAATTAAAAAATAAACAAAAAGATGTTAGGAGTATATAATCGGTCAAGCCTGACCTATTAATACCCTATACCATAAGATATATGCAACAAAATTCGGAGAGGGGTCTTATATAGGGCCCGTGGCCAATAGTGAATTGATACTTGTTTTAAGCGTGGTGTATATTTCTAAGAAACATGTATTATAATATTTATGTACATTAAGGGGATTCCCGGAAGTGGGCAAACATGGGAACTATGGAATACTTATATACGTGAAATATTATTGGTAATTTTCTAAAGAGATGTTTATATGGGTGCTATTGTAAAATATGGACTGATCTTCACAAAATTCCGTGCACAGACTTATATTTATATAAAAGTTATATATGCCTGGAGGACCCTTGTATGGAGACTAGGTGTAATATCCGACCTATCATATCCAATTTCAATAGAATTTGTTCTCGGACCATGCGAAACCTATGTACCAAATTTCATTAAATTATTTTCAAAATTGCGGCCTGTAGTTTGATTAAAAGTTTACATATTTATTTACTTTATATGAAGGGTTCTCTGAACCTATCCGTTCTATTGAAATTTGATAAAAAAAAATTATTTCTACAAATATGTACGACTTTCACTGTAATACTCATTTAGATATACGAAAATTAATATTCGCTTTGTACGGTGGCTACCTCCACCATACTATTTTCATTTCGTAAATACAATATACTAAGTTAATGGTTCCCACAAAGGTTAAGGGTATTATCAATATTTGCTTTATATAGGGGGTACCACTCTCCCCGCTCCATTATATTTAATTTAGTGACATTAGGATGATGCTGTGAATTTAAGCAAATTGGTTTAGTCATTTGAGAGTTTTAAAAAAGTGGGCATATAATGTGGTATAAAATTCTCCAGCGCAAGCACTATCTGTGTATCAAAAGTTGAAGTAAAGCATGGCCGTGACATCCAATCGAGGTGGATCTTATATAACGTATAACTACCTCTATCGTTGGTACAATCTATGTGCTAAACTTCGTGAAAATCGTTTCAGCCGTTTAGACGTGATTGATACACAAAAAAACAAACTTACACCTCATTTTCAACATATTTGTACTATATAACTTTTCCCGGTGCGCCTCACTATCTTTTTTGAAGAGATAACTAATATTTACTTTATATGAGGGCTACTATTTCCCCTCGACTGTTAAAATTTTAAGAAAATCGGTTCAGTCGTTTGATAGTTTCAAAAAAGTATTCGTAAAATGTCAGCAAAATGTGAGTAAAATGTGGCATCAGATCAAGATCCAACGTAACCTATAACATTCCCCGGTGCAAGCACTACCTGTGTATAAAATTTAATTTAAATAACTTCACTAATAACGTTCAAAATTTAAAAAAAATAATAACAGGTAGACGTAAAATATGGCGTGACGTCCAATCGAAGTCTAACATTGCTTATAACCTCCTCCGGTACTGTCAAATTTCGTGATTGATTTACAAATAAATTTACACTCATTTTTAACAAATATATCTAACGATATAAGGATTTCAATTTAAACAAACAAATCAAATTTTATTCAAAATGATTATATTCTGGGATAATTTTCTTATCCCAAATATAATAATTTTGAGAGTAAATTTAAATATTAAAAAATCTTAAAAAAACCAACCGTGAAACTATTTACTTAAATTCACTTTAAATCTACAAATTATCTAATTTACTTTTACATTTAATATAACTAATTTATAAATAACTCTTTTTCACATACAAAATTAATATAAAATCATATGTTAATTAAGCACATTTTCATTATAAAATCAACCCGCTGTTTTATTAAATTAATATTGTTGATTAGTTTATTAAACTCACCATCTTTAGTGGCATCATAATGATTATTAATATGTTCCGTTTTATGATTATTTTGACTATTAGTAAAATTAGATATTAAAGTTTCATTATGTTTTTCATAATGATGCGCTAAAGGAAGCGTTAAAAACCCAGCTAATTGACATACTAACATCAACAGCCATAAACGCCATAAATTTATAAAATTCACCATTATTATATAATCGAAATTTTTAATGATTTTTTTTTACTTATTAATTTATTATCTTAATTAATCACAGTTTTTGAATATTTAAAATTTAATGCTCATAAAATCCAACACAAATAAAAAATTACACATTTCCTCTTTTGTAATAGTAAGTGAAGAAAATCATTAAAACGTTAGCCGCAACTTTAAAATATGTAAAACTTTTTTACATCCTGTTTAACAACTTTAATGAATTTTTTTTTTTTTAAATTTAAAGTTTGAATCCAGTATTAATTTTAAATAAATATAATATTTTTATGTTTCCTAGTTTTTCTTTATTCTTTAACTTAACACCCGTTTAAGAAAAGTTTTGCAATTCTATTGTTTTGATCTTCGTCGTCAATCATGCGCTTTAGAAAACAAAAGTCATCAAACTGTTGAGTTCTAATATAAAAAAATTATTTTATATGTTGTAAATAAGATTTTTACAAATCTAAGAGATTTTTATTTGCATTTGCTAATAAAGAGGAAAATTAATATTGTTCATTTTTGATTTTAAGAGAAGTTTTAAAAAGTTTCTCTTAAGTTGGTTAAATAATTTATGAATGAAAAAGTTCATTCAGCTGAAAATATTTAACACAGCTGTTTTGTTTATTTATTTTTATTAAACCGGTAACAGTTGTAAACAGTTAATACACTTAGTTGATGGCTTTAAGTTGGTTTTTTATTCAAAACAGTTAAAAAGTGTAAGAAGATAGTTTGTTTTTGGTAAGAGAAGCAATTAACGAGTTTGTTTAACAACTTGTGTATAGCTGTTAAGCATAATTTGCGGTTAAACATAGTTCGTTGTTAAATTAATTTCCGGTTTCGGTATTTTAATTGAGATTGTTAATGAAATTATTTATTTATTATTAGTTTTGTTTTTTTTTTCAAATATGTTATAATATTAATATTTTACTACTGTATGACATATTAGGATAATTCATATGAATAGAAAAATGTACTATTAATGATAGAACTTTATCTGATTTTTTTTTATATATCACTGGTAATAATAATTAGCCTAGACATTCCTATTTTTCGTATCAACTTCGAAGTTTGCTAAAACTATATTTTCTTTATATGAGGGCTACAACTCCGTCAATTTAGATTTAGAATTTGTTAGAAACAAATTATTTCCATAAAAGAGAAAATTATTTCCGCACGTAAAAAAACTTGGCTTAAGCATGGTCACAATAACAATATTATGTTCTCATTGATTCTTTTCATTGATTTTGATAATACTGTGTTCATGATAACAATGTTTTTGTTTAAATTTTATAATTTAATGTTTATATTCGATAAAAATTTTAGTATAGTTGACTACAAAAATATTATGTTTTTGAATATTTTTACCAAAAACAAAATATTATAAATATGCAAAAAACATCATTATTTTTACATTCACTAAATGTTGTCAATATTTTTCCTTGCTTCTAAAACATATATTGTTTTGAATAACTATTAAACATTTGTTTTTAGATCATGTTATATTTTCCTGAAATATAGTTATAGAAATATTACTATTTTTGTAACTATAAAATGTTACAAATAAAAATATTAAGTATGCTTTTTATAAGTATGGTTGAAAAATTCATAATTTGTTTGTTTGTTTTTGAATTTGTGCAATTTTCCGATATTTTTTTTTTTTTTTGGTCATCCGAAAGCTTTATTGGTCGTCCATTCTCAATTTTAATATTAATTCAAATATTTGGATTAGTTCCAAAGTTACCAAATTAATAAACATGTAATTATGTATGGCTTTTACACAAAAAATATTTTGTTTTTTCATTTTTCTGAAAAGAATTTTTCCTCGCATCGACGATATTAATTAGCTGCTATAGAATATTTTTGTTAATAAAAATTAGCTTTGCATTACATTGCATATCATTTTATGGTACAAGTAAATAATTTATGAAAATCAATTAATGAACAAATAATGATTGATCGTAATGAGATAAATTAAGAAGCATGTTATGGTTAATTATAAACACGTAATGAATTTTTTCTTATGGTAAATAATATGATAAATCCGAATCATAATATGAGCAAATCAGATTATAATGTGATAAAACCAGATCATATCGTGATGAAATATATAAATAATACAAAATGCAACAACTCGGATCATAATATTAAAAGATGGATTATTTTATGATTATAATACTCATAGTTATTATTATTATTTAAGAACATACAAATTTTTAAAGCAAACATACAATCCAACCATAATATGTTGCTCTGCGATTATGTTCACCACAACCATATTATTTCTCTGCATTTGTTAATTACATATAAATTCGGCTTATAAATTTTAATGCAATTGTGAGTTGTTTTGACCATATTCTAAGAGCAAGATATTACAATTGGAGCATATGATCACATCTAAAAATATGTATGACTATAAGCAGTAATTATTATGATTCGATTTTATCATCTGGTTCCTATTAATCATAAAAATTATTTATATAATATTTTTTCCTTAATTAGTTTTATTTATTTGTACCATCATATAATGTGAAAGATAATATAAGATATTTTTTATTAACTAGACCCTTTAATAGTAGTTAATCAATATATTATATTGCTTGAAACACACCAAATATAACAGAACCTTATCTACTTATATTAATTCATATGTAAACTAAATAAAAATTATAATGAAGGTGGAAAACAAATGTTAAAAACCAAACATGTTCAAGAACAAACAAGTTATGAATTTTTCAACCATATTTGTAAGAAGCATGTTTAATTGTAACATTTTATTTTTATGCAAATAATAATATTAACATGGTTTGAAAACAAAATATGGTTTAAGAGCAGTGAAAAAGATTTATAACATACAATAGTTGTAGAAATAATAATATTTTTTCGTATTAATAAAATATTGTTTCTGATAAATATATTTAAAAACATAAAATCTTTGAAGTCAACTATATTAAAATTTTGATTGAATGTAAACATTGAATGATAAAACTGAAACAAAAACATTGTTATCATGAACACAGTATTATTAAAATTAATGAAGCATAATATTGTTGTTGTTATCGAATTTTTGATGTTGAAGTCGATAAAAGATTGATTTCAATCATATTCTTAACGTTGGGTTTTATTCCACATCATGTAGAAATACATATGGAAAAATCATTAGAAAAAAATTATTATTTTTATGTACTTGGAAAAATGTTAAATACTTGGAAAAATGAGAAAATTGATGTTAAATGCTCAGAGATAAGTATGAACGTGAGACTTGATTCGAGGTTGGAATTTACTAAGATATATGGCAAGATCGATTGTATAATGGTTGCAATGTATGCGAGACCAAAAATGAAGTAATATTCCATATCCTCAAGGAAGATAAACATATACTTCAGTGATGATATCACCGATATATTAAGTTATACGAATATATAGTTCAATATTATTTGTGGCGGAAAATAAAACGTCTCCTTTCCGAAAATACTCAAAAGTCAAATCTTCACATAGAACATTACCTTATCAAAAACTTCTTCAAAGCCCTTAGCTGCAAAAGGCAAAAATCCAAGAGGATATATTTGTCACCCCTAACATTCGAAACTAATCACCGACGTAATTTCTAACATCCAATAAACCACCAAAGAAGGGATAATTGGAAAATCTTGTTTGCAACATTATCGGTAATTAAAAATTCCCTAATTTAAAGCAAATAAAAGTTAATTTGCTGCAAGAATATCACAATATTTGAGCTCGAGTATCTTTAAAACTTAATTTTCTTTATTCGATATTTCGATCTTTCTCTTAAAAGTTTTGGCGGTATGAGTAACGAGAAAAGAGAGCAAATACATAAAAATTATGAAAATCAAAAAATAAAACCAAAGATTTTGGGACGAGGGCATGAAAAGTTCCTACTGTTGGACTATAGTATATGAAACAGATGCCAAACAATACGAACGATTCAATTTAACAGATCTCTAATTCCGATTTATCAATTTTTATTAAATAAATTGGTTATCAAAATCAAGTATAATAAAGAAATGCTTTTGTTTATATCTCGAAAACTAAAACCAATTTTGAAAAATGAATGGAAGTGAAAAATTTTATAGTGAACATTAAGTGTGCACTCTGGAAGGTCATATATTATATGCAAATAAACGGAAATCGTGAGTGACTTCCCCGATTTCATTAAAACAATATAATATATATAATAATATAAATATCAAAAGGAGTGAAGCAACGCTTGCATCGTTTCAAAAGGCTGTGGCAATTTAATACTTACTAGGAATTAGTTTTCTTTCTTCAGTCTAATATTCCTATTGTTTTAATATATTTCATAAATTAAGATAAACTATTAAAATTATCTCAAGTATTTAGTATTAAAATAATAACCATTAAACACCATTAAAAATAACTAATTTGTGTCGTTAATTAAGTAAATAAGTAAATTACCAAGTTTTAGTACACTGATAATAAAATTGTAATAAATATCACAATTTAACACATAATATAAAGAAAATTGGCTTAACAATTAGGTCGTATTGCAGCAAAAGGAAGGTGTCATTTGCAAAAAGATTATAGGAGTAAAATTTAAGTAATGGTTCCATTCTCTTGAACAGCAAAATATACAATATTGAGTAACCGGATTTTAGGGGGAAGTTCACCATTTAATATATGTATAAAGTTATTAACTGAAAGTATTTTACAAAACGAACCTCTCCTAAATTGAAGTCATTTACGTGTCTGGTATTTTCTATAGTTTTACATAAATTTCCTGTTACGCACTTGTATCTTGTGTGTCTTATAAAATGACGGTAATGGTAAGTTAGCCTTAGATAACACCCATAACAAATTAAGTAGCTTCGATAAACTCTACTTTAAAAAGAGGTAATATAAGTTTATGATGCCACATAACCATAATATGTGGAAAAAATTAATTCAAAGTAAGAAAATTTACACTTAGGGAAAAAACATGGTTATATTATGTTCTCATTGTTAATTTTCATTAATTTTAATAATACTATGTTCATGATAACAAGGTTTTTGTTTCAGTTTTATTATTTAATATTTGCATTCAATCAAAATTTTAATGTAGTTGACTACGAAAATCGTATGTTTTTGAATATTTTTACTAGAAACAAAATTTTATTAATTTGAAGAAATATCATTATATATATCTATTATCAATCTTTTTTATTATTTGTAATCATATCTATTTTTACCTGTGACCATATGTTCCAATCGTAATATGTTGCTCTTAGATTATGATTGCTACAATTGTATTTTTTTTTCTACGTGTAGCTAGCGCTCATTTGTTTCCTAAAGGGAAAAACTTAAGTTACCGTCTAAAGACTTCATTTATAGGAAAACTTGTATCGCCTATTAAGTTTACTTCCGAAGAAAATTTTGAGCGATTTTATAGGAAAACTTGAACCGGAGTCTTAAACTTAAGATTTTCCTTGTAGGAAAACTTGAGAAATAGAAATGAGTAATAATTATTATGATTCCATTTTGTCATATTGTATCCGATTTTATAGATTTTTTCTTCATGTTATGATTTTAGTTTTACATATAATTAAACAGTATACTACACTATTATCCCATTCTATCAGATTATGGTTTGATGTCACCATATTATTATTCTATCCTATTATGTTATTATACCACATTGCCATTTTATCGCATTATAATCCCATGTTATCATATAGTTATCCAATCTTATCATATTATTATTTCACTTTGTCATATTATTATTCCATCTTTTTATTGAAAATAATAGAGAAAAAAGCCAAAGAAAAATATCTACATATTATTTGCTTATTAAATGTATTCATTTGTATACGCAGAGAAAAAATATAGTTATAGTGACCATAATCTAAGAACACCATATGTGATTCAAATGCAAGATTCCTAAATTGTGTAACCAAACCTTGTCTCTTTATATTTATTCATATATAAACTAAATGACAATTACGTTGAAATTAGAAAACAAATATTAAAAAAATTAAATATTTAAAAACAAAAAGATATTGAAGTTTGTGAAAAGGATAAGTATTATATTTATTTGTAACATTTATTAATATTGAAATGGCTTAAAAACCGAATATGGTTTAAGAGCAAGATAAAAGGCTACAAATATTTAATGGTTGTATAAGTAATAATATGTTTCATATTAACAAAATTTTGTTTCTGGTAAAAATATTTAGAATCGAATAATTTTTGCAGTCAATCATATAAAATTTCTTGTTGAGTGTAAACATTAAATTACAAAATTGAATCAAAATCATTGTTACCATGAACACATAGTTAATAAAATTCAATAAAATTAACAATGAGAACATAATATTGTGGTAATGATAATGCTGTAACCATGTTTATGCTCTCCGTGTACCAAAATATGTGGTTCAAAAGCAACTAAATCCTTTAGTGGTAGTTAATCAATATCTTATAATACTTTAATCACTCCGAATATAACCAAACCATTAAAAAGTAAATATATTTAAAAACAAACAAGTTATATTTATTTGAAATATTCTATTGTCATGGGAATAATAATAATAATATGGTTTAAGAACAAGGAAAAAGACTACAAATATTGTAAGTGTGGTCTAATGATATTTTTCATATTAATACATATATTTTTTTTTTTTTTTTGGTAAAAATATTTAAAAACATATAATTCTTTCATTCAACCATATTAGAATTTTTATTAAGTTTAAACATTAAATGACACAATTAAAACAAAAACAGAATACAGTTTTATTAAAATTCAAGAAAATTTACAATGACAACATAATATTGTTGTAATGATAATGCTACAACCATATTTTTTTCTCTACGTGTGTGCAGCTAAGAATCTCGTTTACATATAAGAGAACTTGAGCGTCCAATCAAAGATTTCGGCTACAAAATACCCTTGCACTAGGTGCTGAATATATTTAGTCAAGTTTAATCTAACTGTAGCTTATGATACACTCGAATAATACCAAATAAATGTTTCCCTCATTTTAGTGTAACTGAAATGAACCGCAAAATTTACTTGCGTGTCATTTAAGTATAACAACATACAATGGTTTTTGGAGGTCTCTCCAATTGTTGGCCGTATCAAAATTTAAGTTGCATGTTGCATACAATAAATGACGGTAAAAAAAAGCAGAGACTCATAAAAATAACATGCTGCCTACATAATTGAAAACTTGACGTATTTTCACTTCTTACAACACCGTCACTAAAGCAGCACAGATAATTGACTATTTTTCTATAAAACATTTGCCAAAAGGAAGTTTTACGCAAATTTAGAGGAACAGTAACGAATGTAAATATATTTTTATTGTTTGTTTTTGCAATTACGCACTACTTTTTATTTGAACAGTTAAAATACACATAAGTTTTCTATGTTCATTTCATTTGCGGCTGCTGTGATCAGCGTTGCCAGAAACTTTAGACAAATATCATCATTTGTAAAATAAAAATCATAATTTTGCTCTAAAAATCATTAAGATTATTATTTTTAATTTTAGCTGATTCTGATAAGTTTTAATACATGAAAACAGATTTTTATATCTGAGGGATTAGTGTGTATATCGAATGAATCAACAATTTGTCAATGTACTATATAAATCTGGGGGAAGTGTTTGGGAAGACTCCATTTAAGTTAACTTTGGACAAAAATTAATAAAACTAAAAATACGTCAATCATCAATTCTCAAAGTCCTATACAAGCACCACATTTATAAATGGACGTCGCAATGTGTGAGGAAATACTATATTCACTCGATTATAGATTATGATCATACAAATTTGAAACATTTATTTCTTACTCTTGTAGGAGCGTTAAATTATTTTTAGTTGACAATTGGTCTAGAAGACTTCGGTCATATAACAGAACTTATTAAATTATTGTAGCCGTTCCGGCTTCGTCGTGATTGCACGACTACCTACTTAAGTTATGTCCTAATAAAGAACCCTATAACACTCTATTTGTGACACTGCATGCGGAGAAAACATATAGTTACATTGACCATAATCTAAGAGCATCATATTATGATTGGATCATATAGTCACAGCTAAAAATAAATAAGATTATAAATAATAACTGTTATGATTCCATTTCATCATATTGTGTCCGATTTTATGGTTTTTTTCATGTTATGGTTCAAGTTTTTCATCTTACTATATTATTATTCCACTCTATCACAATATGATCTCATTTTTTATATTATTATTCCATGTTATCACATTATTATTATCCCATCTTTACATTCCATTACATTTCTTTCAAAATTATGAATCACATCAAATGTAACAAAATCTTGTCTACTTATATAAATTCATGTATAAACTAAATGAGAATTATAATGAAAGTGGAAAAAAACGTTAAAAAGAAATATATATATAAAAGCAAACAAGTTATGAATTGTTCAACCATTTTTGTATAAAACATTTGTATTTGTAACATTTTAGGGTTATGGGAATAATAATATTAATATATTTTAAGAACAAGAAAAAGATTGGTAATATCTAATAGTTGTAGAAATAATAATGTTTTCTAGATTAATAAAATTTTGTTTCTGGAAAATATATTCAAAAACATAAAAATTTTGTAGTCAACTATATTAAAATTTTGATTGAATGTAAATATTGAATGATAAAACTGAAACAAAAACA
Organism: Protocalliphora azurea; assembly: GCA_932274085.1. Classification (NCBI taxonomy): domain Eukaryota; kingdom Metazoa; phylum Arthropoda; class Insecta; order Diptera; family Calliphoridae; genus Protocalliphora; species Protocalliphora azurea. The sequence continues at coordinate 106,738,825 of OW026523.1, read as the reverse complement.
TTGTTATCATGAACACAGTTTTATTAAAATTTGTAAAAATTAACGTGAACTTAATATTGTTGTAGTGACAATGCCGTAACCATGATTTTTCTCTGCGGGTGGATAAAAGCTGCATAAAATACTTTTCCTTGATTTCGTCTGAATATATTCAATATACATACGTCAAATTATACATACGTCGAAAGAATATAAACCATACGCAAATATTATATGAGTATATTTAAAAATTAATTTTAATCAAAATATTTTACAAATCGAAATGATTCTTTGAAAACTTGGATTATGTAATTCAAATAAAAATCATATCTTGTAAGAAAAAAATCATCAAATAATTTTTAGGTTTAAAAAAATCATTAAAAATATGATAAAATCATCATTCTGGCTACGCTGGCTATTATTGTTGGAAACATTATTATTTTTTTGTTGCTTGCGTTCAATAATTTATTAATCAACAACCGGGAAGTGTCTTCTATTTGTGCTTGTAGACTTGTAGAGTCATTAATTTTACTTTTAAGCCTGGTTTTTTATGTTTTAGTTACCGTTTGATTTTCTTTTTCTAATTATAAATACAAATTTTGATATTACATGATATTCATGTTACTTGGTCAATATCATTTTAATGACCAATAGATGCTTTTAGTAGTTGTTAGTAGGCTGCACGAAATACCTTTCTTGGGGATTTTTTGACCACCATCGTCTTCATCTTGTTTGAATTTTGCCTAAAATTTAATATCATTTATTTTTAGCTTTTAATTGCTTAGATAGTTGCAAGATATTAGTTTAGTTTGTCCAGTTAGTCGATTTTTTTTGCAGTGATTTAAATTTAATTACAAGTTACAAGATTTTGTTATCATTCACAGATCTCTTGCATATTTGTGTCAATAAATCAGGCACACGCCAACATGTAATTGATGCTAATATGTTATTTGATATCTAGATATCTGGAGCAAAAACTGTTTTTGTTTTCTGGTCAACTACTTAATTATTTACTTTGGTTTGTTGATTAAAAGGAAGTATGAAGCTTTAGGCTGTTACGAAACTTAATTATTATTAATTGAACACACTTTAAAACAATGTATTTTCTCTAAAATAAGGTATTCAGAGAACAAATCTTTAATTTCCATAAATAAATAAATTTTGAAACTTGTATGACTGTAAAAGAAAATCAATTACTTATTATTAAAATAACAATTTAATCAAAAGACCTCATCTTATAGCTGTGAGAAAAAAATTAAAAAAATACCTGTTCCCTTATCTTTGTATTTTTTGTTTTCTTTCGTTCAAATAATAGATCTATTTTTTTTTTTTTTTTTTATATAAATGCCCACATATCATATTTCCTTAACTTCATGAATTATTTAATAATCAAACATATTACAACATGTAATATGTAATAAGAAATCCCAAACCACTAACAAACTTATTAACAACTAAACCTAAACACTTTGTCTACAACATTTCTTCCTTGATGTTTAAAATTTATTGTCAAAATTTAAAACATAATTTTTTCCTCGAAAAAAAAAATAATCTCCCATTGAGACTTAAAACATCAAGAAAAATGTTAAATATTTTGTAAAAATGGACAGGTAGACAACAAAACAAACTTAAAATAATATGAACTCTTGTAAAGGAAAACAAATCTATCTGAAAAAAAAATCACAGCGATCATTTTACCAAAGATAAATTACCAATTTAAATATTTCTTAAATATTTACTTATTTATTTATTTGATTGTCTACATATTTGTTTGTTTATATTGATTTTAAAGGCAGTAGACCGACAATTGTTTGGCAAAAAATCATTTATGCAAAATCATACAAATGTTTTGAGTCAAGCTGCTAAAAGTAAGTCATAAATAAATTTACAAATATTAACGCGTAACGCACTTGTTGGTCGATTTATTTTCATTGCAGCTGTTTAATTTTAAATTTGTATATACATATGTATATATATTTAATTTATTTATTTTTTGTTTATAAAATAGACAAAGTTTGATCATGCTCAATAAAATGCATTAATATGCCAAACAAAAAAATAATAAAAACGTTAAGTAGTTTTAAGAAATGTGAGTTCACGTAATCGGGAAAAATGAAGAAAAAGTTGGTAAATAAAAAAGAAAAGACAGTAAACTCTCTGTCCATTAGAGTCTCCAGATAAACAGTTTTTGTGCGATTCAGATGTAGAAAGACCAATCAAACGATACGTGTTGATAAGCTGAATACAAAAAAATAAAATAAAATAAAATAAAATAAAATAAAATAAAATAAAGTAAAATAAAAAAAATAAAAATCAAAATTTACTTTTAGTTGCTTTTAGACCAGTGGACCCGTGGAACTGAAGAGTCATTTTAAAAAATTCGTTCGTATTTTTCTTGTTGAGCCGTCTTCCTACAATATGATTGAGAAGATCATCAATTTGCCAGAAATTGTATAGCTGAAGACTGATGACCTTGTGGGACACATGCGAAATTTCTTTATGTCTTTATAATAATTGTTTACCAAATAAGAATTACACGGGGACAATATCAAATTTTATTGTCCTATATGGTACAAAACTATAAGCTCTCATAAAAATTGGTACACAAAGAAAACAGATTCCCTGTAGCAACTGAATTTTTTGGCAATCGAATTTTGTCGGTTCTAAGTACTATTTGTTAATTTGATTAAAATAACTGAATTTATATGGTGTATACAACTGCTTTCAAAACAATTCAGTCAAAAGTTTTTGTTACCTATTTTGAATTATTATTAAAACAATTTGACATTTTGTGTTGTTAATCTTATTCAAAAGAAAAGCAAAACAAATACAATATTTTACAAATATGTAGGTATATTCTTATATATATGTACTATATTCTTCTTCTTAAAATAAATTTAAATATTATGCAAATACTTATTTTTTTCTTTATGATATAATCTTGCTGACATATGAAATTGAAAAACCAGCGGTCTTCATCGGTCTTAATTCTGTATCTCCTCCAAATAAGTAATGTTTATGATGGTTTCTTAGAAGAAGTCAATCAAATCAATCTTCTTCATTGCAGGTAAAATCGGGAAAAGCAAATCAGTTTTTTAATCTTAAGAATGAAATTTTGCGAATTAACTATTTCTGTATCACTAAATTTATGTAAGTAGCATGTGACTATGATATAATACAACAGACAGTGCATTGAACTATTGTGTACTTAGTACTTCTTCAACAATCCATTAAGATGGTGTGCTATCTTGCAGTATTGTAATAATGTTCTAAAATTTTACAATGGTTTGAAAATATTGTTGTTAACAAAAAGTGTTTATAAATAATAAAACTTTGTATGCTATTGTGCTGTCGCTTAATCAGCAAAGATGATTTTATACAAAAACAAATAAAAAATGTTGCTTATGCATTACGACATCTAACATGTACTCTTAGCAAAAATTGGCTACTATTTTGGCTTTTCACTTACTTTTGGCTGATTTAAATTCAAAATAGCACACTAAATTATGAGGCGTTGTTCCCATGTTCATGCTATTGTTATAGGATATATGATTTTATGATACTATGAGAATGCCTTAAATATTTTTCATTTAATAGGATATGTATTAAAACAAATTTGCTCACAAAATATAGATAAATATTTTTTTTTTTTTTTTTTTTTTTATTTTAATAACATATTTTAAAAATGTCATAAAAAGAATACTAATTTTCAATTCAGACTACCGAATTTAAGTTTTCATTATTTTGATCGAATTTAAAATAATACTACAACTATGCTACTACTGTAGCCAATAATATTCAGTACAAAGAGTTTTTTGTAATAAATTAAATTCGTTTGTATATAACGTTTTTTAAATTAATTTGCAAATATTACAAATTAGTTTCCACAACTAAATTTTGAATTGGAAGAACTATAATTCCATTACTACAATTTTTACAATTTAATGAATACATAAAATCGTTGATGGTTAAAAGCAATTATTGTTTATAATGAATTTTTCGTCATTTCTTAGAATTTTTGATTATTTTACCCAAACTGAATATATACAGAGTTTTTAAAAAATCAGTGCAAACAAATTTTATAAAAATTTGTGATAGTCTTTGGAAGTAGGTTTTTTTATATGTCAGCAAATTTTAGATTTAATAGGAGTAAGGGCACAGGTACCTCCAAAAAACCATGTCATCTTATTATCTCAACTTTTGCACATTATTCCTATATTTTCTATTTAGTAACAAATTTACTTGCCTAAATTGCTTTAAATTTGGCCGATTTTTAATTTTATATTAAATTAATCTTATATTAATATCAATTTAATATTACGAAATATTTCAACATATCAGACTTTGAAGCATGAAAGAGGAAATTGAAAGGTTCTTATTTTTTTATTTTTTTTATTGTGGCAAAAAATAAGGCATTATTGACTGTAACTAATACAAGGTTACAATCAAGCAAAAAAAATATATATATATATATATATATATATACAATTTTTTTGGGGAAAAAACAGAAATTTTCGATACCCGACGAATCTCATCAGCTCCGTTGCCTATGAAATTTATAATTACTTTCAATAATATTGTGTTCATGATACTAATACTTTTTTTAAATTTTATTACATTATGGAGACCCCAATTAAATATTTTAATATGTTTGACCGAAACATGTTATATTTTTACCAAAAAACAAATTATGACAACTATGCAAAAATATTTTTATTATAAAAATTTTAAATATAACATCTGTTCGTTTGTATGATACTTCTACTAGTTTTACTATTTTTACGAGTATTTTACTCGAAGAGAATATATTACAAAAGGTAAACATTTCAAGAAGAATATTTTTTCTCTTCTGCTATACTTTACTTGAATAATTTGTACGGGCAAAGCTTGTAAAAAATGTTATTCGAACTCTTATTGAATTTTATTTCGAAAAGGAATAATTAGAAAATATACGCATAGAAAAACGGCATTGTCACTGCAGCAATATTATGTTCTCATCGTTAATGTCATTAATTTTAATAATACTGTGTTCATGATAAGAATGTTTTTGTTTAAGTTTTATCACTTAATGTTTACACTGAATAAAAATTTCAATATGGTTGACTTCAAAACTTTTATGTTTTTGAATATTTTAACCAGAAACAACATTTTATTAATATGAAAAAATATCATTATTTCTACAATCATTAAATATCATTAATATTTTTCCTTGTTATTTAAATAACAAAAAAAATATATATTACAAAAAAATATAGTATGCTTTTTGCAAATATGATTGCAAAAATCATAACTTGTTTATTATTGATTATATTTTGTTTCTAATGTTTGTTTTCCTACTTCATTATAATTCTTATGAATAAATATGAGTGAAATGGTTTTGTTACATTTGGTGTGATTGAAGAAATATACGGTTTTTATTAAAAACTATTAAAGGATTTATTTAATAAATAATATTTTTGTATTATCTTGCACAATATATAATGGTACAAATAAATAAAATTAATCATTGAACAAATGAAGCATGTTATGAGTAATTTTGAACATGTTATGAAATTTTTTATAATAAATAATATAATGAACTCGAATCATAATATGATAAAATCGAATCATAATGTGAGAAAATCAGAGGATAATTTTATAAAACTGAGTCATAGCGTTATAAAATATTTAAATACAAAATGTAAAAATTCGGATCATGATTAGAAAAGTTAGATCATTTTATGAAAATAATGCTCATATTTGTTTATGTCCATATACAGCGTTACCCTTTTTCAACCGCCTGGTCACTTTTTTGTCCCCTTGTTTAAAATGCAACTAAGTAGCGTTTTTTTAATATTATGTGCCAGAAGACGAGAAACTAAGTTGTTTGCAATTTCAATATATTAATTCCAATGAAGAAATTAATTATTTTGAGGTTACTTTACAATATAGTAACATAAAAAATTACCCTGAAAAATTTATAAATGAACTGAAACTTTTAAAACCTAAGGGTAATGATATAGTTTATAAACAACTATTTAAAGCATCAAATGCCTGATTGAGAAAATTAGAAAAATAAATTTGATGAATATTTACATATTAATTTATATTTTAACATTGTCTCATAGAATTACCTCGGAAGGACGGCTTTTTTTCTAAATTGTCACTAATGAAAAATAAATTGTCCAGACTTCAGGTCAACACTTGTAAATCTATTCTTTCAGTTCTGAATTTACTAAGTTGAGTTTTGTAAGACTGTAATCCGATAGAAGGCCTCGTACAAAAGTACAGAAGTTTAATTAATATAAAGGGAATTTTTATGAATAAAATCTTATTTTTGCAATAATAAAAATTATTGTAAATAAAAATAAATTATTTTGTTAGTAATAAAATTTTATTTGTAGATTATTTTTGATTTTAATTTCTTGTTTTTATTTTTATCAAATAAAAAAATTTTGTAGTGCTTTTTATGTATTGAAACAGTTGGCCCCTTTTTTCAAAAAAAATCTCCTTCTTGACGACTTTATTTTTTGAAATTCCCTTTTTAAAACACTTTTTAAAAATTCTCAACGTGTCCAAAATCATAATGTGGTACTAATTTATGCACCTTTAAGTGATTTTTGGAAAGGACCTTTTTGGAAATTTGATTCATTGTTTTGTATTAAACAAAGTGTGTCAATTCATCTACATTTATCTACATAATAATATTTTAGCCTGGTCAACGTATGTTAGAGTAATTTAGTTAAGATCCTCGTGTAAGGCTTATGGAAAATTATATACCAATACTTTAAGGTTAAAAAAGATTTTATTTGTGTTGAATTCTACCATATTTATGAGATTTATAGTAGTCAAACCATATTCTGGAAAGACATTTGTAAGGAAGTTAAGTGAAATAATGGACAGGTTCCAAATTGCGTTAAATTATCTTCTAAATGTACCTGTAGTTTACATAGACGGACATACGTACAGACGGACAAAGTTAAATGGATTCTGCTGGTGATTCAAACTAATTGATGTATTTTAAGGTAATATAATACTTCTAGTATTTCTTTAAAATCTTCACAACTGGATGCTTTACAAACAATTTAAGAAGCTGAACTATTGATGATATTCAACAAGGCTAAAAACCATTAATATTTATTTTTTTCACTACTTGTAATCATACATACATGTCCTTATATAAAAGAAATCCAATAATGAAATATGTGAAAAATAATCTGCAAAGGAACATATGCCCGTATTTTTGAGATGTTTCCCAATTTCCGTTTAATATAAATTGTAAATAAAAAATTAATTTTTTTTTTACTAGTTTTGTTAAAATTTCAAACGAACAAACCAATTGTTCTAATGGTATACTATAACTAGTGAATTCTAGGACAGTACAAAAGATATGTTTTGTCGTATTACGTGGTACCTTTACCAAAAAATTGGATTTTTCACAAATTTTCTTAATTTAAAGAACAAAAAAATATATTTTTACAGAATGCCAATTTTACGGCACAAAGTGGCTCCAAAAAAATTATTCTATATAATTCTTCAACTTGTAAACCGTTAGAGATAACTGAATAAACTTTGCATGACCATAACTATGGTGACTTGACGTAAATCCGTTTATAGTTTTTTTTTTACTTATCATACAAATTCTTAAAATGCATTATGTTTATAATTATTTGTAATTATAAGTATTTATTATAAGTCCTTACAAAAACTAAAGTAAGAAAAAAATAATTACACCATTTTCCTTTAATTGTTTCTTCCTAAAAACTTTTTTAAACCAATTAGTTCTCTTATTTTGTACATAAATTAAAAACGAACCTTTGTTCGCAAATACGACACCTCAGCATGAAACAGTTTCAAAACCAATGATATTGTTGTTATTGAAAGGGTGTTTTTAGAGCTGAAAAGGAGCTGAAGAAGTAGTGATTCTCTAGTATTCATTGGAAGAGTTATGTTTTTTTGTTTTATATTATATATTCACTGCTTTACAAGTTTCTCTCTTAAAGTAATATTTATATATTAAAAAAAATTTAATTTGTTAAAATACAATAAAAATACCAATTTAAATGAAATTGTGTTTTTTTAAGCATTTAATATAATTTAATTCCAAAACAGTACAAAATATTTAGGTAGTTCTATTTTTGAAGTAGCTAAAATGTTGATTTTATTTGATGTACTTCCGCTTTTTTACTGGGACAACATATAAGACCTTTAAAAAATTATCCAACTTTCTAAGCATTTACTGTTCACGCATCAAATTGCATCGGCAAAGAAGTAGCTAATGTTGTTTAACTGGACTGGCCAATCACATGAAAACCGCTTAAGATCAGTCCTCAAATACTCAAACTAAACCCTGGTAAAACAAATTGTCGGAAATATGATAAGATTTGTATGACGATGATGCCAAACGAACAGGCAGTTTAAGACAACATTTAGACAAACACTAACAGACAGGCAACACAATATTAACTAAGTGAATGAGAGACAGGCAGACAGACAAGCTACAGACAAACGAAATACTTTTGCTGCTAATAAAACTGAAATATTAAAATTTAACGCCTTTTATGAATAGGAAAATCCTAATAGTCGATTACTTTTTAACTTGAAATTTATAAAGAAAATAATTCGCAAAATAAAAATAAAACCAAGCATAGATAAGATTTTTACGCACCCAACAATGTATTTTTGCGCTTTCAGTGGGAACATAAAATTTATTTAGTTGTTTTTAAAGAAAAAGCTTTTCACTATTTTTAGGTTGTCATAAATAGAGAAAGCGGCTAAAGATATCTTGAATAATGAACCAGATATATTCATTTTCATGTTGGTTAATAAAAAATAATAAAAACACTGTGAAAAATGCCATAAACTATTGTGCGTATAATAATGCGTAGGGTTGAGTACTTTTAAAACAGTTTAAAATAGTTATTTTTAACATCTCTTCTAAATAGATTGCTTACTATTATAAATGTTAAGTGGCAAACGGCTTCTTTTGAAGATTTGTTTATTTTTACCCACACAAAATTGTATATTTCTTTTTAAGTGTACCATCATCAGCCTTTAAAATCAGGAAGAGTTAAAGTTTTCTATTGGACAAACATTGAAAACAATCATACTTTTATATAATTATAAGTATGTTGAAGTAACGTAACTCATATTTCATGTAATGGAAGTCTGGTTGTAAGCAAAAAGTACAAAACAACAATATTTGCCTAATGATTTCATTAAATAGTAATTACAGTTAAAAAAGTTTAGCATCAATTGTAATAGTAACAAATGTAACTTGTATTTTTAGATTTTAGATGAAAACAAAATTGAGTGTTGTGGTCATTATATAAATGTATATATATATATATATATATATATATATATATATATATATATATATATATATATATATAATTTGACATGTTTTATGGCACATACGCAGAGAAAAAATATAGTTGAAGTAACCATAATCACATATTATAATTGGAACATATGATCACAGCGAAAAATGGTAATAATTACATAATTAATAATTATTATGATTCCATTTTGTCATATTGTGTCAGATTTTATGGTTTGTTTTTTCATGTTATGATTCTAGTTCTATACATGATTCAACAATCTTACTACCTTATAATCTCATTCTATCAGATTATGATTTGATGTTATTATATTATTATTGTAACTTATTATATTATTATATCACATTGTCATATTATTGTTATTATTATTCCATTTAATCATACTATTTTCCCATGTTATATCATATATCATAAATTAACAAAAAAATATTCATTAGCAACAAAAAAAAAAATATATATATATATATATATATATATATATATGTATATATTTATACATATGCATATATATATATACAGATATATATATATATATATACATATTATTTGTTCATTAATTATATTCATTTGTACCACCATATGTATTTCAAATGGAAGAAATATTATTTTTTATCTAAGCCCTTTAATGGATCAATAGTATAACAAAGCCTTGTCTATTTATATTTATTAGTATACGAACTAAATGAGAATTTCAATAAAGTTGGAAAAAAACATTAAAAACAAAATATATTTAAAGACAAACAAGTAATAAATTTTCTACTATGTTTGTGAAAAGGATAAGTATTATATTTGTTTGAAACCTGGAAATAATAATATTAGAATGGTTTAAAAACAGAATATGATTTAAGGAAAAAGACTGCAAATATTTAATGGTTGTAGAAGTAATTAAGTTTTTCATATTAACAAAATTTTGTTTCTAGTAAAAACTAGTACAAATATTTAAAACATATAATTTTTGCAGTCAACCATATTAAAATGTTTATTGTGTTACTGTTATAATGTACACAGAGTTATTAAAATCTCAGAAAATTACCATTGAAACATAATATTGTTATTGTGATAATGCTGTAACCATGTTTTTTCTCTAAGTTCGTCATCGCTATTTTATACCAATAAACTGACTTTACTCACAAATCTGTTCTCGTGAATGACTTTTCGCAAACGGCGTCAGTGTTACGAAGGTTCAAGACGAAACGGTACACATATTTGAAGGTAATATATTTTTGACTGATTATTTATGCATATATATTAATTTAATTATACTTACATATTTCGTTTACAAAAAGAACTGTAAATGTAAATTTCTAATATGAAGTATATTTTTATACAATAAATATTAAATTATTTAAAATGTCTTATTTGTTTTATTTTTGATGATAGTAAGTAGTCCTTTATAATAAAAATTCTTCAATTTGAAGAAAAAAATTAGTTAATTTAAATAAATTGTTTATCCAATTCAACTAAAATTTAGTAGAATTACATAAAATAGGCTAGTTAAATTGAATAAAAATTCTTCAACATGAAGAAAAAATTAGTTAATTTGAATAATATTTTATAAAACTTGACAAAAATTTGTCAAATTAACCTTTTAATTAACTAATTCAATTAGTCATTTTAACGACTATTCATTAATTTAACTAGTTTGCGAAAAAAAACTAAAATTTTGTTAACCGAATAAATTAAGTTTACAGTAAAAACTGTTTAAAATTTAAGAAAAAAAATTGGAAATGAAATTTATTAAGTTAACTTCTTTTAAGTTATTACTAGAAATATGCTAAAATTATTTTCTGGGCTATAAAATAACTATAAAAAAATACAAAACCAGTAAAAAAAAAATTTATAATTTTTTTATGCTTTATCAATTGAAAGTAATTTTTAGGTTTTCGATAAAAATAAAAAAAATATGTGCAACTTATATTAATCCCAACGAAGAAATTAATTATTTTGAGATTGTTTCACAATATAGTGATGTAAAAAAGACCCCGAATAATTTATAAATGAACTAAAACTGTTAAAAACTAAAGCTAAAGAAAAGTTTATGAACAACTATATAAAACATCAAATCCTGAATTCTTTTGGACCAGATTGGCAAAATTAAAATTTATATTTTTTCTTTGATTCATAGCAGTACCTCGGCGGAACGTCTTTTTTTAATTATCACTAATGAAAAATAAATTGTTCAACAGAATTAAGGTCACACTGCTTTCAGTCCTAAATTTGTTAGACGGGATTTCGTAAGACTGGAGTCCAAGTGAAAACCTCGTACAATAGTACAGAAGTTTAATATTTCATATTTATGAAATGTTAACTACTTTTATGAAAAAATCTTTACTTTTTATTATTAATCGAATTGAGCTTAGTAGTTTTTCTTTTTGTTTTTGTCAAATAAACAAATTTTAATGGGCTTTTTTGGTATTAAAGCAGTTGGCCCTTTTTTCGAAAAATCCCTTTTTTGGCTACTTTATTTTTTGAAATCCTCTTTTTTGGACACTTTTTAAAAATTCTCAACGGTAACGCTGCTTACAGTATAGAATGTTATAGGTTACGTTATGTATATTATGTTAGTTATATTAGCTTATATAGGAACTTCAAAAAATATAATAACCGAAGAATTGAAAAAAACAAAATTTTTATACATTTCATCAAAAAATGAATTATTGACAATTATTTTCCAGAAACACTTTAAAACTACCTTTTTTCATTGATATTTGCTTTAAATTATCTGCCTTTCGCTCCCCCTTAACCATAAAAATAGTTATTTTCAAAAAATAATTTTAAAATGATTTGAGTTATATTGTTAACTTTCTGAAAATGAATGTTTCATTACAATTTAAAAATGTTTTTATTTTGGTTTTTGTCTATGGGACAAAGTATTGTGCAACGCAAGGTAAGCAAGTTGTACAAGCAAGAATACAAACATGTTAAATATTTTGTGGATATTCTTTGTTATATGTTCAAAGAGTTTCCTATAACACACACTATTTTATACATATTAGCTCTGTTAAATTTTCTGTTAATTTAGATAAAATTATAGACTTTTCATCATCCCATTTGATCCAATTCATAAAAGCCATAAACGTACTAAATTTTTATCCATTTGAGTTCTGTTCTTAACATTATCTATTACAGTTTCGTTAAAATTGTAGACTTTTAGAGCCGACATCTAGAGTCTGTTTCATATTATTTGTACTAAAATTTGCAGCAGATTCACAAACCCTTAACGGCTTTTTAGTTGCCGTTATAGTATTTAAAGACATTAACCAGTCCCATACTTGTTGGATAATATATTTTTTAGATAATTAGCTAAGGTATCTACGTTTATATTTTTCAGATTTAAGAATAAGAAATAAAAAGAGTTGTGTGAAATTATCGTAATCTTATAGTATGTAATTGCAATAAAATATCATACTTAAGAGAGTGGGAGTGACTAGAAATCGCACATACGATTTAATATTATAATAATAATATTAGAAAATGATAGGGTTTGAGAGAGTATACCCTTGCTCCTATTAAATAAAATATTGTTTGATCCTTAAAAACCTATTTCCAATGGCGTGTGCATGCACAGATTTTTTCAAAACTTCGTATCAATTTTAAGTCTAAAGTAACATACGTGCCAAGTTTCAATTTTCTACAAACTCCTTCTATTTTTATCTTATCGTTATATGGGAACAAAGCACTGTGCAATGTATTCAACAATTTAATTTTGAAATTTGTAATTCAATGAATTAACTAACAAACTTAAACAATTTAAGGTTTTATTCTAAAATTTAAAAAAAGTACAAAAACACAATAAACATTTTATTCAAAATAGAACATACGTATGAGGCTTCAAAAAGAAACTTTTCCGAAACAAAATAGGGAATTAAGGAATAATTTATCCTTTAAAAATTACATAAAACTGTTTTTCTTTGATAAAAAAAAAAAGTTACCATTTCATTTGTTTATTTTTTTATGTTTTTTGAAAATAAGTAAAAATTTTCTAAAAAAAAACATTTTAATTTAATTCAAATAGTAATATTTTTATTTGTTTTTTTTTTTTTATTAATACTATTATGAAATAAATTTTTAAGGGGTACTTTTCCCGAAAACATATTTACCTTTTAGAAAATTCAAAATTAAGAAAGAAAATACTTTTCAATACAGAAATAAGAATTTATAAAAAACACTTTTTAATAAATAAAAAAGCACTTGAAAATAAAGGATTCAATAGTAGAAAAAAAAAGAAAAAGTTATTGCAACTTATGGTTTATGGTAAATTATATTATGTTTGAATAAGAGACAATTAAATGGTTGAAGTATATTAGTACAAATATTATAATATGTTCGTCAAATAACCATGATATAGTTATTATGGATTCGATTTTGCCATTTTAACCAAAATATGGTTAAAATGCATCAAAAATATGGTTGATCTGCAATCAGAGCTGAGGTATGTTCGAGTTGGTTTGGAGAAGATCAAGTACCTATCGGTTCACGAGATTAGAGGTATGTATTTTTTTTTTTTAAATTCACCACAAATTCATTTATGACTTGCACATAAAAAATTCTATATGTAAAATTTTGTAAATCTCTAAAAAAAAAATATATATTTCTTAGTTTAAGATATATTTAGATTGTTTTTTTTTTTATTTTACCCCCATTCTTGGCCTAGGTTTTTTAACGTTTTTTTAACTTGGGGCCTTAATTTGGACTCTAAAATTTTTAGAAAATATCCACTAAATTTTATTTTGCAAAAGGGTCATAATATTCTTCAAATTTTAAAATTTCTTTTTTCAGAACTATAGAATTTGTGTAACGATTTCAAAAGAAATCTCAACGTAAATCCGTGTAAAGTAAAATCGGAGGCGATTTTGGCAACAGTTTCATACCAAGCTCTATCAAAACATTGTCAACTTTGAAAGATTTTTTTTTATTTTTCTTTTTTTTATTCTCAAATGTCATAGCCAAGATCAACAAAGTATTGATTATGTGCCCCTATATATTGGTTAAACGCAAAAGAAATATTTTCTGAGTCACGCCTTTTATAACGGCTTTTAATTAAAAAGTAAATTTTTGAAACAAGTTTTTCCCGGACTGAGATGTCGGCTACTTTGGTACGAAAAAGTGGGAGTTTTTTTAAATCCCTGATCTTAAAACATGTTTATCTGTATTGTGCCAGAATCTCGTTGGAATTATTTCACTCTTTCAAATTTTATTTAGGTCAAAATATTAATATTATTTCTCAAAAATATACTTAAAATATAAATTTTAGTTTTTCAGGTCATAGTCTGAAGTAATTTGACCGTTGACCAATTTTGGAGGTCTACCCTCTACCTCCGTGACCTGCTAGGAAACTGTTGTCCACCAAATCAAATCGAAAATACCTCAGCTCTGACTATGTGAAATTTTATTTAGATACTTATGTCTAACGGTTCACAAGTTACAGAATTATTTAAAAAAAAAAGTAATTTGGAACCGCCGTACGTTGTTATAGACTCTATATAATTTATATTAAAATACAAAATTAAACTATTTACATACTGTTTCTGGTTTATTATGTAATTAAAACTCATTTTTATCCATATTTATCTGCATTTTTATTTAAATACTTTTATTGTGGATTTCTCAAATAAACTTTTTAAACACTCAGAAGATAAGCTATTGTATTACTTTCCTCTCGTATTATGGATTTAAAATATTTTTACTATTTAGAACACTAAAATACCTATTTAATTTAGTATTAATTAATACACAATTTAGATATATATTCAGTATATTTTCCGATATATTTTTAACACTTCGACAGACAACAAGCACACCAAATTAGATAAACATCAAAAAATTTACTTATTTTCAGGTACTATTTATGTACATATATTGTTGTACATACCAAATAAACATATTGTTATTAAACCAAAGCAATAAATAAAATAATATTTTTGTATAAAGTAGATAGAATTATAACAATCATAACGCGATTCAAACTCAAACATATTGTTCAAAATGTTGCGCCAACCATGAAATTATAAAATTGCGAAGAAAAGTATAATAGCTATAACCAAATTGTTTTCAAAATAAAATGTATTCAACAGTAACGATGTTTGCGATAACTATATATTATTGGGGAAAAGTAATATTATTGAGATTGTTAAAAAATACTTTTCTCTGGGTGTACTTTATTCTATAAGCAATATCAATTGTTTTACCAAATACATATATCATATGTTGTCTCACACGATCACAACCAATTAAAAAGGAATTAAATATTGTTATGAAATACAATTTTATATACAATTTAGTTTTGTTAACCACCTATTCATTTTGTATAAACATGTTTAAATCTGATCTAAATTTCCTTGATTTTGGATGGGTATTAATTTTACTCAACTTGTTTGGTTAACGTATTTATTAAGCAATTTATGTCTTCCTTAAAAAAAAATTAATAAATTAATAGTGGTTCAAGAAATATTTTTTTACCCTACATTTAACATAAGTTTAGTAGAATTCTTTGGTTTTCGAATATAGTGATTACATAACCGTGTATTAGAATAAACTATTCCAATAACTACTAATTAAATAATTGTTTAATACCAGTATATTTTAAAACACAAAAAACTATGTTAAACTAATAAAAATGTTGAATATGTATAAATGTATTTTTATTCTATACATAAAGGCATAAATCATCAATAATTACAAACAATTCAATTTATTAGTTTTGCTTTACAATATGTAGCATCTATAAAAGTAACTAAACAAATACATTTTTTAATCAATTACTTGGTAAATTAACCAGACCGAAAACCAATTTCCTTCTTTATATTTTATCACGTTTGAAAGATCAATTATACACAAATAAAGAGGTGAAGAAAATATTCACCTGTATTCGTAAACGTTGGAAAATTTATAAGATAATGATAGTTTTATAGCATTAGAAAAGAGAAAATAAAAATTATAAACTTAGCCACAAATCAATATATTTTATCATTTTTAAAGAAATTATTACAAATAATGGAATAAGATTATAAATTATTATTTAATAATTCATTTTTGCTTTGCAGTTGACTTTGAAGTGAAATCGGATTATTTTTATTTACTTAGCGTTGATTTAAAAAAAAAATACAAATAAATAAAAATAAATGCCAACATAAATTGGAGACATGTAATAAACTAAAAATTGCTTTGTATCATCTCAAACAAATGTCTGAAAACTTCATAGCAGTTGAGAGATTTCAATTCGGGATAAAAGTTAATTAAATAAAAAATAATATCAATTAAAAATAATATAATAGTAATAAATTGTGAGTGTATAATTATAGGAGACACATACTTATTGAATTACTTCTCTGTTATTATTTTTTTTTTTTTTTTTTATACTCTTCGATCATTATCAATTTCATGCCATCTTACATCAGTTGTATACTTAAGGTGTTTTCACATTTAATTTACCTACCACTTTAATACGTTTAATACCGCTCCAAAATTTTAAGCATAAATGCAAATGAACATTACAGACAGCTGTAGAGACAGGCAATCTTAAATTTCAACTCTAACGCATGTCATGTGCTGTATTTCATGTAATATTTTCTTTTAGTCTACTTGAGGTGGATAGACACAATTCGATCGACGGAAAGACACACACAGACGTTTGGACACATGTTATATGTTTCAATTTGTATCATGTTTGTATAGTTAATAAATTGTTATAAGCTGATTTATGATGTGAGCATTAATGCTTTAATTTATTGTTATTACTGAAAATTTGTTATATAAGATGGGACTTGTGTATTTTAATAATTTCTAAAAAATTGATTTTTAAAAGGACTTAATTATGACATTTTCGTGATATATTGAGTGTCGCCAATATGTAATAAAATGATAGTGAAAAACAATAAACAAAATAGTTGAATAATATATATGTCTAGTATAAAAAGTAGTTAACAGGAAATTGGAAAAAATTAATTTTTACAGGTTAATGAAATCAAGTTAATAATTTATCTGAATTTTTGACTATTTTTATACTTGTGGTACTGTAAAATATTTGTAGTTATTTTTGCCTTTTTCATTATCAAGCATTTCTGGTTAATATTTAATATACTTATTCTTCACATTCAAATCCTGTTGTGCTTTTGTTTAGTTTTTTATCTTGGGGGCCTTAATTTGGACAACTTTGGAGGTCTATCCTCTGCCCCCATGACCCGCTAAGCACCTGTGCTCCTCCAAATCAATTCGAAAACATCTTAGCTCTGACCATGCGCAATTTTATTTACATTTCTCCAACGGTTCACAAAATAGAGATACTTAAAAAAACCGCAATGGGACCACTGCATAGTGTGTAATTTTAAAAATTTAGCTTATCAAAACCGCTAAAATTTTTTCGAATTTTGAAAAAAAATGTATGCTGATGCAGGTAACTTTAAAAAGTATTAAAAAATCTTAATCTTTTTTGGTGAGAAGTTCAATTTCAACTATTTGTAACATTTTTATTTTAAGCAAGATCTTTATGAACCCCTTTTTATTTTAAAGTCTGATGTGTTGTCTATCGTAAAAAATAATAATAATTTTAAAATCGTTATCAAGAAAAAAATCTTAGGGATTTTTGGGTCTTCAACTTTTTTTTGTCATTTTTTATATTAATTTTTATTAGACAAATACTAAAAAGTCCCACAAAGTCGCGTTATATAAATTATATAGTTGGTGAACTCAGTAAAAAACGTTGCTTACTTGCATGTAATAGCAACTGACGAATGCAATAGATTGCTTACTTAATTGCATATTACTTCCATATTGCTTCCAAGAATGCAATAGTGTATGTTATTGACTGAGAGCAAAAGACACTCTTCCGTACCATAGTGCTTCCGAGAAGCAGTAAAATCCATTTCTATTGCTTCTGGGCGACTCATCTCGAACAAAAATCATGTATTATAAATGCGCTTTAGTAATACTAATACTAATACCTTTTTACAATTTTATGAGAAAGTTTTATATTATATGCATTAATGAAGCGCATTTATAGTGCATAATTTTTGTTCGAAATGAGCCACATAGAAGCAATAGAAATAGGTATTAGTGCTTCACCGAAGCACTATCGTAAGAAAGAGTGTCTTCAGAGTGGCTTCATTCTTGGAATCTATATAGAGGCTATTTGCAATTAAGTAAGCAAATTAGTTATTATTGCTTCCAAATACCTTGAAAATTAACTAATTCTCTAAAAAGAAGTAAAATCATACAAAAAAGTAGAATAAGCTCAAATAAATCCTTAGAAATGTCCGCAGATACAGCGTTAGCTATGATAATAGATATGGGTTTATCTACACATAATTATAAGTCGTTAAGATAACACATATCCCACATTATTCAAAATTGTGTCCTTCTTATGAATCTATAAAAATGTAGAAAATATGTTATCCAGAAAAAATAACTGCAACAGTCATTTGCAGAAATCAATCTTCAATCAGTGAATAAGCATATAGTTTTGAGATTTTGTTTGGCATTAAAAGATACAATTCTTTCGAAAAACGTTGATTTTAATCAAGTGACCGGTTTTGCCAGAAAATATTAGAAGTTTTATTTTAAATTTTCAAAAAGAATATGCTAAAATCTGCCAAATCGAGAAATTTTTGTATAACCAGAAGAAACGCCATAAACTCAAACATTTTTTGAAAAGCGATCAAAAATTAAAAAAAGATATGCCGGACAAATTAAATTCTAAAAATTGTTTTAAACATCAATTCAAGCAAAATTGATTTATTTTAAATAAATCAATATGTGCTAAATTTACTGGTGCGTGGTCACAATTTTTTGCAAAAACCTCAAAAAATATTGTTCCATCTAAGTTAATTCGAAAAAGTGCTAAACACCATTCACATGTATTTATAGACATAGAAACTTAAAACTTTTGTTCAAAAATTTATCATTTACGAAATAATACTTAATTTAAAAAAATCGGAAAATTTCTATATATTTTTAAAAAATTTTAGATTTTTTTTTTTTAAGTTAAAAAAAGCAAAAACTCATAAAGGTCAAGGCCAAAAATTAAAAACTCAATTCTTTACTTTAAATATCTTTTAAGCAATAAGATCTTATATAGTACATTATATTTTGTGTTCATCTTGTTTATTTAGTCTAATTCAAATTATTGTTATATATTTGTGAAAATACAAGTTCCAGTGTTACTCACACTCGTGGTGGTAAAACTTAATGCACTGTACGACTGTGTTTCAGATACGCACTTCAATGACAATATTCTGACGATGTCCCAAGTTTCATCAATATCACTGTGTAGTGTGATACAGTTAATAATTTTGCCTTTAGACGAAACTTCATTCTCTGATCTAGATTTTCAGTAAATTATCTAATGAAGTTTTAACAAAATACAATGTTTTGTTAAGGAAATTTGAAGCCACATTTATAAAAATGAATCGACGTAAGAAATTTAGTGTAAGCATCTCTCTTCTCATGTGATAAAAATTATGCTTGAATTCTGCTTTCAGTAAGTCGATTATGCAAAAAGTATTTAGCAGAATTTTTCGAAAGTATCGTTGATGAATGAGAAATCTAATAGCAACAGCCGTTATTAAGGTTAAAGGCGTTAAAGCAGTAAAAGTTTCCTTCGCCAGAAGGTACAACATTATTTCAAGTCGATTATCAAGTTTGAATCATCGCAAGCTTGTAAAACTTAATTGCAATTGTTTAAAAACTTATGTAAATTATCCATTATTTTTCTTTGTAGAACATTGAAAATATATTTTTATATTAAACAAATTATTGTAATAAAAAATAATTTATTAAAATATTTTAAAAACAAATGGCTTGTCTTTTAGACATTCAAACGGAGGTCACACTCTAATTAAAATTTGCTGAATTTTATTTAACATTTTTAGATTTATGGTTAACTGGTGGTGATATTGACTAATTATATACAAGTGTGAATACTCATACCATTAACGGTTTATACAAAAATACCATTAAAGTTAGCGTAGATATTAACCATGAACGAAAACTAGTCGAGACATGTATACTACAAGTTGCAGAAAGTTATCGCTAGAGGGCTTGTGTTAATTTTAAGCACAGCAATTTAATGCTTAGATAAAGAAAAAATTTTTATAGGTTTAATTAAATAGATAAATAAATAAATAAATTTATGCTTAAGTTGATACTATTAGTTTGATAACTGGCACAGAAATGAGAAATGCGGAAAATTTTTTAATGTAAAAAGATATATCGACAATTCCACACGCAAATAAAAAATATATAACATAATATTGTTATTGTGATAATCTATATATTTATATATTATCACAATAACAATATTATGTTCTCATTGTTAATTTTCTTCAATTTTGATAACTCTGTCTCTGACTGCAACAATTATATGTTTTTAAGTATCTTTACCAGAAACGAAATTTTATTGATATGAAAAATATAATCATCAAAGTAAAAATCATTAAATACTTGCAGTATTTTTCCTTGTTCTTAAACCACATTCTGTTTTTGAACCATATTAACATTATTATTCTCATGACAATAATATGTTTGAAATAAATATAACACTTATCCTTTTCACAAACTTAGTGGAAAAATTAAATACTTGTTTGTTATTAAATATATTTTGTTTTTAATTTTTGTTTGTTCGTTCATTGTAATTCTTAATTAGTTTATATATGAATAAATATAAATAGATAAGGTTTGGTTATATTTCAAGCAATACAAGATATTGATTAACTACCATTAAAGGATTTGGTTAAAAAAATATATCTTGCATTTCAAGCACATATGGTGCTACAAATGAATATAATTTATTTAGAAATATTATGAAGATATTTTTTCGCTATTATTTTTTTATTTCAATAAAAAATTTATAAAAATAATTTTTTATTAATACCTTTTATTATAAGACATGATAAAATTGAATAATAATAATATGTCGAACTGAAATAATAATATGATAAAATTGGACAACTATATGATAACTTAGAATAATAATATGATAAAATGGAATCATAATATGCCAAATCATAATCTGATAGAATGGGATAATGATGTAGTAAGATTGTTCAATTATTTGTGAAATTACAATCATAACATGAAAAAACAAACCATAAAATATGACACAATACGATAAAATAGAATCATAATAGTTGTAACTTATAATCATTTAAATTTTTCGCTATGATCATATGTTCCAATCATAATATTTTACTTTTAAATAATGGTCACTACAACTATATTTTTTCTCTGCGTGTATGTGGACCAATTGATAACTATCTGTATTACTTTAGGTCAGAGAAGAAATTACTGACAATTAATGTGCTGCATTTAATGCAAATAGACTGAAATTATACCTTATCGTATAAATTCTATTCTAATTTTAATTATTAAATAATCATAAAATAAAATTATTACATTTTGAAAACTTTCTAATTTATTTTTTAATTTATACTATTTATTTGCAGTTTTATATTTTTCTAAAAATTTTAAATTCTTTATCATTCAATTAAATTGTAATGGTCTCTTAATAGTATAATTAAGATTAAAAAAAAACTAAGTTTAATTGATTTTCTTTGAAATTTTAAAGGCAATTACGATGTAGCTTTTCAGTTTGCCCGTGCAAGAAACAAAGAAAAATTAACATTAACTCATGTCATAGTTTCTCTTTCATATGATTTTTCTTTTTGAAATGTTTTTAATTAAACTTTCGCAAATTAACATTTACAGTTGATTGGAAAAAATTTATTTTTCGAACACATTTTAAATAAATTTTAAGAAATTCAATATCCTTTTTAATATGTTATATTAAATTACTGACAAGCGGTTATTCTAGCAAATCAAGCAGAACATATTTGCGCATTATTTAATTTGGATCAAACTATATAATATATGTATGAACATTCAAATAAGAACAATATTTTACTGATTGCAAAAAATCGTATGAATCATTATACACCATTTAAATAAGGCACACGAAATTATGTTAATGATGACTCATCATTATGTTTGTGTGTGCAAATACACTGCCTGCCACTTGAATAAGGAATCATATTTTTTTAACTTTAATTAAGTATATATGCTAAACTAAAGCTGAGAAAAAAATAATTTTTTGCGCAACCAAATTTCAAAGCGTTGGCTTCAGTCTCCTGAAGAAATAAAAAATATACATATTTTGTTATACTAAAATTGTGCGTTTATTTAAAGACATGTATTTCTGTGGTACTATTTCGTGTGTCACTTGAATAAGGAATTCTTTTAATATTAATAGCCTTCCTATGATTTGAATTTCTTTCAATATACACGGCTAGAGAATTTTTAATTTGATAGTTTTTAAATAGTTTTTATTCAAAATGGGTAAGGCTCTTAATAACTCTGTAAAAGAAAAAATTCTGATTTTGAAATCTCAGGGTCAGAATCCGGTCCAAATAGTCAAAAACATTTGTAGAGGAAAGACAATTGTGTACAATTATTTAAATAACGTGGAAAGATATGGAAAAAACATGAAAACGTGGAAGAAAATGGCAACAACTCTAAAAGAAAGACGAAAAATTCTTAGAATTGGTATCAAAAATACGTGAAAAAAGAGGAGTCAGTGCAAAAAAACTTCCACTTAATGAAAAACGCAAATCACAACGTCTACAGTTTGCCAAAAATAAAATGACATGGTTCGCAAATGGTTTAAAGTTTTATTTTCCTACGAAAAAAAGTTTAATATTGATGGTCCCGACGGGTATAACTATTACTTCCATGACCTAAATAAGGAGGAATTATTTTTGAGCCGCAGACACAGCCGAGAGGGCGGAATAATGGTATGGGGTGCCATTTCGTTTTATGGTACCATAGAATTGGTTTTTGTATCCAACAAAATGACTGCAACGACTTACAAAAACATTATGGAGGAAGCATTTCAAAAATTTAATGATTTCTTTGGACTCAAACCTTGGACGTATCAACACGACAACGCTCCGATTCATACCGCCAGAGCAGTAAAACAATGTATTAATCAACTAGGTGTTCAACTTTTGGATTGGCCCTCATATTCACCAGACCTGAATCCAATGGAATTAATTAAAGTTAAAAAAAATGTGATTCCTTATTCAAGTGGCAGGCAGTGTATGTATAGCTTTTTAACTGATTTATCATCAGTTGAATATTCTAATCGAGCTTTAAATATTTAAAATTATAGGTGACTAAGATGTAAATAGATAGATTATTAATTTGATTTCTAATAAATAAGAAAGTCAAAGTGGGTCAAATCTATGTCAATTATACCCAACAGCACACAGTGGGGACCATCGCGAAATTTTTGGCAATAAATCTGTATTTGCTAAATGAAGTTGTAGAGGAGGACCTAAGATTTCAGAAAAATCTTATAGTCATCCAGTAGTATCACGAGATAAACTACAGGGTGTCAAAGTTGACCACCTCGGGTATGTAAAACTTTCAAAAATCGTAACTTCTACAAATCAAGTAAGATTTCAAAATGATTGGTGAGATAAAGAAAAAACATGTTTACCAATCTAAGTTATTTCTTAGAGTTAACAAGATATTTTTTTGCCACAATTTTATTTAGTTTTTCAGTATTAGTCCTGAAGTATATGGAGGAATTTTTTTTTTATATATTCTGTAATTTCTAATATATTCCGAAATAATAAATAATATGTTGAGCAAATTTGTGAATTATTTCAATTTAGATAAAATTTATTGCATGTGTAGAGCAATACAGAGGCATGTAAAATGAATTTTTCTCATTTTTATTTTAAGAAGTGTGGCAACTCTATACCTTGGAAAGTAATTAACACATTTATTTAAGTGGCTGTAACTTTTGTTATATAAAATATATCAAAATAATTTGCAGTGGATTTGTCAAACCTTGTATTTTAAGATGACATATAAAAATTTTTAAAATATTTTATTAAGATATATTTTATAAGAATTTTCTTTAGTGACGTGTACCTGGAAAATTACATCTTAAATTTTTTATATTTTTTTGGTAGGTCAAAATTTTTAAATTTAAAATGGAATTACCAAATATAGTACAATTCTTTCACTTTATTCTCAAAGTTTTATTAATAGAAAAAATTTGTTCCTTACGTATTAAAAAGACGAGGCTTCACAAATGGTTAATAAAGAATATTTAAATTGATTTAGAAGCTTTAAATTGATTTAGAAGTTTTAAATTGATTTAGATTTGCGCCCTACAACCACCATTGTAAATTTTAGAACAAATTTCAGAATTATCGATTAATAAATTAAAATATATATTTAGATCTATTTAGCACTAAACTGCTGATTTTATGAAAAAGTTAAACTTTTTAAAAGACGTTTTTTAAATTACAAAAAAAAAAAAAACACATTAGCATTACATTATTACTATTATTTCTAATGTATTGTATGAAATAAATATCTGTCTTTCATGCTTACAAAAATCATTCTAATAACTTCAACAACCAATTTTTGGAAATTTTTCAAAAATAAACAATATTTCATAAATTTAATCGATTATTACGAATACTATCTCATCTCATTACACAAACAATACACGCAAGAACAATTGTGTGTTGCATATACGCACATATAGAAATATTGAGTTTTGACGCGAGTTGCCTATTTTGAAGCCATTATGTTATCTTTTTTGAAATGACCTATATAGACATGTTATATATCAGTGAATTAGTAAATAAGTCTATTTTTATAATCTTTTAATATTTCGTAAGTTTTTTTTAAAGTATACGGAGTTTTGCTTGAAAAAATATTATTTTTTTAGATTTTACTTTTTTAAAATATTATTTATTTTGAAAAATTGCCAAAAATTGGTAGTTGAGTGTATTTGAATAATTTTTTGAAAAATGAAAAACTGATATTTATTTTACATAATGCATTAGAAGTAATAATAATAATGTAATGCTAATATGCCTTTTTGTAAAATTTGAAAAAGTCTTTTGAAAAGTTGACTTTGTTCATAAAATCTGCGCTCCTGCGTTCGTTCGGGCGGGTAGCAGTTTTATAAAATTTACCATTTTTGACCAATTCTGGATGTAGGGTGCAAATCGGAATCAATCTAAAATAAATTTTCTTTTCAAGTATTTAAAGAAAACATTTTTTATTAACAAAACTAAGGAAAAGTGAAATAATTGTACTATATTTTTCGTGAAAAAATAAGCTTTTTTCATACTGATTTCAGAGTTCTGAATTTTAATATTTTTTACGGCTAAAAGAATAGAAATAATACAATGCACAATGGGACACAATGTAAATATTTTTAAAAGAAATATTTGGAAATATATTTTTTTATTAACAAAACTGAGGAAAAGTGAAATAATTGTACTATATTTTTCGTGAAAAAATAAGCTTTTTTCATACTGATTTCAGAGTTCTGAATTTTAATATTTTTTACGGCTAAAAGAATTGAAATAATACAATGCACAATGGGACACAATGTAAATATTTTTAAAAGAAATATTTGGTTTTAGTGGTAAAAATACAATTCGTTTGGAATAATAATGTTTGATGTGATTTCTCTTTATAAATGATTTTATAGTGTGAATCGAGTTAGTTTTTCTGAGTTGATTATGAAAAAAGCGGAAAAGGAATTGCAACTTTTAGGCGACAAAGATAAATAAATTGTTTACACGGTGAAAAATGTAAACGTCATTTTTAGATTTACATAAAATTTATAATTCTTTTTACAGATAACTTTAAAATTACATGTAATAAGTTAACACCATATAAAGTTTACGAGAGGTCATGTAAAATTTATTTTTTAACTTTCATAAAATTTAATTTATTTTTTAACTTACATAAATTTTAAAAATTCAATTTTTACTGAAAACAATATAACAATTGAATACTTTACATGGTGTAATGTTTACGTAAGGTCATGTAAATAATATAAATTAATAACTTTATTTTAAATTTAATTGAAATATTTGAAGAAAATATATTTTTCCTTACCTAAATATTTAATTGTTTACTTGATGCAATGTTTATGTTTTACCGTGCAAATTATGTTATAAAAAATATATTCTTAAAATTTATATAAAATTAGAAAGTAAATATATTCTTTCTTATAAAAGTTTATCCTAAAAATTCTATTATCTACTTGGCGTAAAGTTGAAGTAAGGAATGTAAATAATGCTTGTAAAAAAATAAAAACATTTTACTTTAAATTTACGTAAAATTTATAAAGAAAAAAGCACTTTAGTTTAAAGATAACTTGAAAACTTATTTTAGTACATGATCTAAATTTCAAATGTAATTTTACTTAGAGATAAACTGAAATTGCAACTTCTAAAATTTTAAATTTTAAAATTTTTGAATTCGTTTAATGTAGATAACAGAGGAAACAATGTAAAAATATACAATTTCCTAGATATAAGCTCAAAAATTATTTTTTACGGGTAATGACATGTAAACAATGTAAAATACTATTTTTTTTTTTCTAATTTGCATAAAATTAGAAAAAAAAGTAAATGATGACCTGAAAATTAAATTCTTTAAACGATGATAAATAATGCAAATTAAAAGAAAGAATTATGTAAAACTTAATAAAATTTTTATAAAAAAGGAATTTTGTTATAAGTAATAAGTGTAAGTAAAAAATAAAATAAAATAAATTAATAAAAAATTAAAAATAAAGAAAATAGTTTACCTTAAAGATAATTTGAAAATTAATTTAATTACATGATGTAAAATTCAAGTTATTTTGGGTAAATTTTGTAAATTAACAATTTATTTTTAAAAAATTAAAAAAATTAATTTTAGCTAGATATAAATTGCAATTGTTTACATGTTGTTTTTTTATCTTTTTAATTTATATTTTAACAATATATAAAACAATTTAAAAATTTATAATGTAAATAATAGTGGAAACAATGTAAAAATCAATAAATTCCATGATACAAAGATCACGTAAGA
Organism: Protocalliphora azurea; assembly: GCA_932274085.1. NCBI lineage: Eukaryota > Metazoa > Arthropoda > Insecta > Diptera > Calliphoridae > Protocalliphora > Protocalliphora azurea. The sequence goes on along the minus strand of OW026523.1, from coordinate 106,711,637 downwards.
TTAGGTAATATACGAGTATATAAATTAAAAGAATTATTATGTAAATTTAATTAACAATTTTTATAAAATATAAATGTAAATAAAGTGAAATTAATGTTTATTTGTTGTTAAAAAATATAAAACAATATAGCAATTATTATTACATCTATTATTTATTTAAAACCTATATAAATAATAAATTTAAAGGAATAACATGTAAACAAAATAAATTAAAAAATTTTATTTTTGAAATCTTTTAATATTTAAGAAATTTTGGATTTAAAATTAAAATCGAAGAGTAAATTGCTTATCTCGTGTAAATAATTAAGTAAATAATAAATACGAAAAAATATTAATAATAATAATAATAATAATAATAATAATAATAATAAATTTAAAATGATTTTAAGTATGTTGCTTTATTACAAACATCTAAAAGAAAATAGTTTATCAAAAGTAAATAATTGAAAAAAATATGCTAAGTAAAACTAAATTTGTTGGAAGTAGACTATTGGATAATAAAACTGACAAAGAAATTTGCAAAATTGTCTTAAATTTTATTTTTGTGAACTATGTTTTTAAATAATTTTAAATTCGACCATAAATATATATTCACTCTAATTATAATAAAAGCACCTACATATAGTTTAGTATAGTATACATTTTTTGTTTGTTTTTTTGTTCTATTTGTTTCTGATAAATACTATTCTTAATTAAAAAATTATCACATATGAAAAGATTAAAATATATGTTAACACACCAAACGCCAATAATTTCTTTCTGCGGTTGACTTTCGCTTTAATTTATTTTAAATATTTTTTTCTTTATTTTTAATTATTATTTATTTTTTTGATAAGTATTTAACACTTTATAATTTACAAACCAAACAATGACCTTGTTATCTATAAAAAATATGTGTATTTGAATTTTTACTAGCGTACATTTATATTTTTGTTTAACAGATTCTTTTCAATATTGAAATAAGTAAAAAAATTAACGCTAAATTTGAATTTAATTATGGATCCACAGCAGTCCGCCGGCCCAGCTGTCGGTCGTAAGAGAATTTTTGGCGTTTTGTCTTTATTAAATGAAGAATGCACGTTCTTTATTAAATGAATCATTTTGGATTTGTTTTGTATACAAATGAATGCTCAAAAAATTTGGTGAGAGGAAATATTAAAATAATTGTTAAATAGCAATAATAATAAAAAAATAAGACAAAAAAAAAAAATACTCTCCCTTAGAATAAAAATGAATTACTATTACTCACTTCTTTTATATTATTAAAATTAAAATTTTAATGCAACAATGGTGGGGCATATAAATTGATCATTTTTAATTTATTTTTTTATTTTTTGTTTGGTTTATTTACAGTTCTTGTTTTTGTGATCTGTTTTGTTTCGAAGGTGAGTTAATATTCTCTATGTGAGAGTTAAACAATAGATAAATTGAGCTTGTTTTTTGTGCCGATAAAACGAGAGAGTTAATTTTTGTTTATGTCTTTTAAAACTAATCAAGAGTATGTTATTTTTGGAGAATAGTAAATAATTGACTTTGATTTTATCAGCAGTTAGTTAATTAAATTACATAGTACATGTTTATTCTCTTGTTTTATTATTAAGTATTATTTGTGCTTAAATTTAACTTAATAATTTTGTAGAAACAATGTTTCAATTTACATGAATACATAATAGTTGATTCGATGGTGTTAGAGAGATATTAGATTGATGAAAATAATAACGAAATTAAAGTCTTAAACTAATTAAATTTTTAATTGAATAAACTTAGCAGTGAATTTTTCTTGCAGTAAATATTTTACACAATTTTAAATGGAGAAATTTGTGAATTTTTTTTTGCATTTTTGATAATTCACAGAAATAATAATAATAATAAAAAATAAAAATAAAAAAATAATTATTATCTAAAATTTTTCGATTAACATTGCTATTTGGTTTTATATTAAAATTTAATTATAATAGCCAATATCAATATCAATAATATCAATTTTTTAATTCGTTAGAAAAGTTTACAGAAAAAATAAAGAAAAAAGAAAAAAATAAATAATTTTAAATATAAAACATACAAAGAACTAAATCCACACTCTCACTTCCAGAGTTTTTTTTTCGCAAGATCTTAGATCCAACTCCTTTTATTTAAATATGTCTGCTACTCAAATTTACAATTCAAGCGCAATTCAAGATTTCATATATTAAATAAATGGTAATGTAAAATTAAACAACTGTGTTAATTGAAAAATATAATGTAATATTTAATAAAACGTAAAAAACACATGCTTTATGTAAGAAGAAAACAAAACCACATAAATCAAATCATAAATGAACTTTAAAGAGAATTATCAGCTTGGATTATAAGAGTGGTTATAATTAACATTGTTAGTCACACCTTAACGTCAAGTTTTTTGTCCAAATTAATTTGACATTTCTTTGGTGAAGAGTTTGCAAATTCAACCATGGAGAGGTACACAATTGAGCAGTGCGTTAAGGTTGTTGAAGCCTTTTACGAAAATGGGCGTTATTTCGTGCACTACACAATTCTTTTGGTCAGCGGCAAGGCATACTTTCACCTCAGTGGATTCCTTAACAAGCAGAATTGCCGCATTTGGACAAATGAGAATGTAATCTGATTGTTGACAAGCCGATGCATCCACAAAGAGTGACCGTATGGGTCGTACTTCTTCGAAAATGAGCAGTTACCGTCAATGGTGTTTGCTATAGCGAGACGATAACGGATTCCTTGAGACCAGAAATTCAGGATATGGATCTGAACGATTTGTGGTTCTAACAGAATGGTGCCACTTGCTACACAGCCAACGAAATAATGGCTCTTTTACGCGAGAAATTCACGTTATTCCGTTTTATCTCACGTTATGGCGATGTTAATTGAAGTCCAACGGTGTAAAATCACCATTGGACTTCAATTAACTTCTTTTTTTGGGGATATTTGAAAGAAAAAGTGTACGTCAATAAGCCAAGAATAATTCAAGAGCTAAAGTATGAGACAATTCGGCACATTAACGACATTGCACCTTCATTATGTCTCAGAGTTATTGAAAATATGGACCATCGGAGAGGGATATTCCATTGAAAATTAATGTTATGAACAAATATTTTACATTTTAAAGTCGATCATAGAGAATTACCCAAGGTGTAGGGTATTACAATATACCTCGAGTAGTCGTCAACATTTGAAATTTGACATCCATGAATACATTAGCATATTTAACTCGATCAGTCACAAATAACATATAAAAATGTGTTTTATGCGCATTAAATAAGCAGTAAGGAATGAAAGATATGCTCTAAAAATGAAAAAAAAAAATAATATAACGAAACATTTTTGTAATTTTTAAACAAAACTTAATTGTTCTATAAAACGTAGTCTTTTATTGATATTTTAACAATAAAAAATAAGGCAAAACTAAAATTTTTCTGTCAACGTTGTCAAAAAAACTTACTTTTAATTCCAATTCATCACATAAAAACTGGTTTCATTTTTTTTGCTTACCCATCCAATTGGTTCAGATATTATCACAAAGATTTATATGTAAATTTACATAATGGGTTTCATTAAAAAAATAAATTGTTTTTAAAATATTAACTAAAGCTATTCGGGCAAACTGAAAAGCTAATATGTCCTCTATATCATACATTCCAAATCAAATTTTAAAAATTTCCCATGACGTATACAAAAAAAAAAAAAAATTTTTTTTCTTCAAAATTTCAAAATGGGTGAATATGCTCTAAAAATAACAACTTATGCTATAAATATGCTCTAAAAATCACCATATGTCGTTAAGGGTGAAATATGCAAAAAAAAAAATACACTTACAAATCGATATCAAAATACTTTATTTGTTTTGAAACGGATAAATATTTATAAATAAATAAATACAGAAAAAATCTGCAATTGCATATTTGTGGTTTCCCTGTTTAAATTAAATTGAATTAAATTTTTGTTGTTTGGTATTTCTAAGAGGAAACATTTTCATATTTTAATTCAAATAAGGGGTACATTATTAGATAAAAAGCTCGTAAAATAAATTAATTAAATATATTTCCAATTTTTTTATAACCAAATACCCAAAATCCTAATCAGAGAAAAATAGATTTCACAAATTTACTTCTTTTATACCAACGACCTCAATATGTCGTTATTGTTTAATTTACCAGAAAGACAGCCGGACGGACATAATATGGTTTCCATATGATTTTATAATGATATGTGGTAAATAGTGTCTTATTTAATATTATCTTCTCCAGATCCATCTAAATTTTCATTGTAGTAAATTAACTGGATTCTGAAATATTAATAAAAATGTTGCGATAAGTAATACTTTTTAATGTAATTAAATTTATTCTTTTTTTTAAGTAATTTCATTTTAATTATAAAAAAAACAGCATATTTATTAAATTGAGTACTCATGATCAAAATTTACAGAGCTATTACAGTTATAATAGGAATATATATATCATTTTCTCATTTTGGTTGTATAATTACGTCCGTCCGTTCGTCCGGTGTAGAGACAACGTTTTGTTATCCTTTGCCTACATTCGCAGATGTTCGCAAATAAAATTTTAAAATTCCAATGCACAAGATATCAATATTTCGTCTTGTATTGATTTAATCACTGAGGAAAAGGGAACAACAAATACTCATTCCATTAAAAATTATTTTTCACCCAAAATATTTGAATGTATTCCATATAAGAATTTAAACCACGGTTCTATTACTTTGAAACTTATGACTAAAAATAAAATCTCTGTAAAGTTTCTTATTTTAAATAGTAAATTGAATTATATTACACAAATTTTAAAATGCAAAAAATATTACTCTTTAAAATGTGCTTTTTGTTCAACAACGTTTTTTTATTTTAAATATGAAATTTAGCGAATATTTAAGGATAGTGATATTGATTAAAATATTGCAATTTCACACAATAGTTCAGCATATGCTTGCTTTGCATTAAATTGTAAAAATTCAAAAATTTTCGAAGGATATTATTATCGCATTTTCCACAGTGTGACGTCAAAAATAAGAGAAAAAAATTCAACTAAAATGTTTCTTAAATTAATAGAGATATCATGTACATATTTATGAGGGCTATCTATGTATAATAAAATAATTTTTAGAATCAAGACATAAACTAATTTTTGGCGATATTTAAAAAAAAACATAACCGAGGCCACTAACTTTGGCAGTCCAACCACAACCCCTTACCTAGTAGAGACCTGTTATCCTTCAAAGTAATTTAAATTGATTAGCTGAATATAGGAAAAGTACTAAAGAAATTCTAAAAATTCGTCTTAGATTCTCAACTAGCGATTAAAATCCTCATAACGCGTATATTTTGCCCAAAAAAGTTCCCAGTTTTTTTTTCATATTTTTTTATATTTTTCATAAAAAACTTAAAACCGTGAATTTTTTGGGACATACCAAGCAAAAACTTTAGTTGCGGATGTAGATACTTTCCAATGACAAAATACTATCTGCATTATATAGAAGTAGCTTCGTAACTACTTATTTATAACCCTGTATATAATTACTAATTTATGATCAGATTTTTGAAAATGCTACATTTTATTGATTTTTAAATCGAGTCTACGAAAGAAGGGATAAATATATGAAAGGGCGTAATTTGCGTATGCATGCAAATATAAAATTTGTTGTTTTTGGAATCTGCAATTAAAATTTATAAGATATTTTTACGTTAACAGAAGCTTCTTATATTTTGACATTTTATTAGTTATTTATAACCTAAAATGTAACTAGTTTCCATTATTTTCACTAATAATGACTTATGTAATACTTTAAAATCAATAAGTTACTGCATAGCTTGGAAGTAATTAGTTCCTATAATGGCATCCATGTAATGAATTTCTAAAATGCCTACTTTTTATATGAGGTAAGTAGTTGCCTCTAATGTCATCAATATGTTAAAATAATGGGCTATTCAGCTAATATGTAAGTAGTGAAGAGCCATCATACTATCCCGTGGGAAATTGGTGGCAGTTCAGCTGTAGTACCAGTCTTTCCATACCAGTTGAGTACCAATTGATATCTAACAGCTTGTTAAAGTTCCAGCTAAGAACCAGTTGTCACAACTACGATCACTAAGTATAAGTTAAGATTCAATTTCCAGAATCCTTGTTAAATGAACAATTAACATGCGCGCAATAAAAATCTGTGGCTGAGTGGATAGCATACAATATTATAAAACATGAGATAAGTTAGATTAATGTAGGTTCGATACACCCCGCAGCCATAAAAATTTAAGTAAAATAAAAATAATAATAATAATAATAATAATAATAATAATGATAATAACAATAATAATAATAATAATAATAATGATAATAATAACAATAATAATAAATTAAATTTCCGTAAACTGTTGTGAAAGCATCAAGTTCTGAGACTGAAAATATATAATATTGCGACTACTATTAAACAGATACATTTAGACCGGTCCAACAGTACCTACACGGTGCTAATTAGCCACCTTCTCTCATATAAAGTTCCGGAACTAAAACCGGTCACAAACCTGTCACGTTTGTAGTTTCTTAGCACATTGTAAGGCAACCATGGTTTTTACTGGATATTTCGAGAACAAATTCTAAACATTATTTTGAGAAAAATGTACTAGACATATGATTTTCAATCGGTGGAATTAAAATAAACTTAAAAATTGTTTTTTATATTTTTTAGAAATTTTGCTCATCAATACTATTTGTTTGAATGGTATTCCTACAAGAATATAGGGTATGAAAATAACCATTTAGTTTTTATCTAAACTTAAAAACAAATAAAAAACAAAAAATAAGTTTAAAATTGTGATTGTTTCCCATATATTTTGTGGACAGGCCAAAAAATTTCTAAAAAAAAAATTGCGACTTTTCTGTGAAAGAACGAAATCTTTAACAGCCAGGGATAATTTTAATATATATATTTACATTTCTTCTAGGAATATAAGAAAACAAACTTCTCGTAAGGGTCCAAAAAATATAGAATTGAATGCTCTTTATACTCCCTATACAATTAAGGAAAACGGTGTTAGTAATATAACGATGTTGGTTACTAACATAGCAAATTGTCAGGTCGATATCGCATTATCAAGAATGATCCTACAGAGGAATAATATTTCTTCCAATTGTATTCTTAGATTACGAGAAGAAAATTATGTTCTCAGTAGATTTTGAAATGACTTAATGGAATTAAAATTTCCCGACATGATAAAATTTTTTGAAGATTTTTTATTCCAGAGAAACTTTATTTACATTATACCTTTTTAAATTAGTCTCAAGTACTGCCTTTTAAAACTAAATTTATTTAACTATAAAAATCGGTATCAGTATTTAACATTTGTTCGAACCTTAGATTTTTCCCATATTTATGACGAACAGACATCGTCCTATAGATATCATTTCTTATAAGGATCCAGAAAATATAAACTGTTTTGCTCTCCGCTGATAATTGTGGAAATTACGAACGAATTAACTAACTTATATATACCCTTTACACCTTTGGCGAAGGGTATAAAAAAACATAAAATTTAGACAAAATTTATATTTTAGATAAAGTTTAGCATGTTTGGTTTTGATAACCACGTAATTTGAATTTTATAAATAATTTGATTTAATTTCATTTCTATTCAACAATTTGATAACTATTATCGTAAACAGAAACCAGAACAACATCAAACTTTAAAATACATAAAACAAGCTAGTATACCGCAAAAGAGTAGCAATAAAAACAAATATATTAAAAATAAAATTAAATAATAAAAACAAACCTAACTACAACAAAACCACACACATATATGTACAAATACTTTGCTGCACGAAAAACACAATGTAGAACACTGAGATAAGGTGCTAAAATATGCGGGTATTGCCCGCTCTACTAGAAAAGATAGTGATTTGTTCGGATTTTTCTAAAAAAAAAACAAGTGAGAATCTTATATTCGGTTTGGAGAACCTATATACAACTTTTTCAAATTTCATCTTTTATGGGAAATAGGTGGATCAAGCCCATTTTTGGTATCCGAATTGACATTGATCCTCGAACTACCTGTACAAAATTTCGTTATCGTACATGCTTTTTTTAAGAGATATCAGCCGAAAGGTATGAAACGAAGTTACAACGGATACCCTGTGTTACCCTGTATTTGGCCCATAACTATTTTGTTTACTAAACGATTTACCCATTTTCGATACCAAGCAAACCCCTTAGTAGTCTCCCTCCCCCTCCAGACGGACTAGATCGACTCAAAATCTTACCCAGGACCCTATATATACTTTATGGGGTCTTAAATGATTTTCTCGACATGTTACATACAGAATGACAAACCCAATATACCCAATATGACGATGGTGGGTATAAAAAAAAAAAAAACGCAAAAAATCTATGAAAAATCACGCACATCTACATATTCTACTCATTAGCTCCCAAAAAAACGAATAATCATTATTCACTCTCATACAAACAATTACTCAGTAGCAAAACCCAGATAAAATATAAAAAAGCATTCTCTCTTTCTGGAAATATACGCAAGTGGCTTTTAAAAATTTAGTATCAATAAAACCAAACAAGTGGAAGCATTAAATAAATAAAATAATAAAGAGTAAAAAAGTATCAAAACAAAAACAACAACAAAGTAAACAAAAAATTATTAGAATTGTTTTCTTTATTAATGAAAGAAATGTGTGAATATAAATAAAAAATATACATAATTGTTGAAAATTTAATTTTGAAATTAAAAGAATAAAATGTTATTTAATTATAACTTAAAAAAATTGATAAAACTTTAAATTAAGTTTAATGGTTTTCTCGTATTGGCAATTTCCACTTCCCTTACTTTGCCTTCTTTTTGATAATTGGCTTACATTTACATAAACGCATTCTTATATTTACATTCGCTACAATGTCGGCACCGTTAGCGTATGATGCGACTTATTTGAAATCTATTTCCGGTATTTTAAAAATTTGTTGCATGGTAAGTATTTTTGAACTATGAATAATGTGTAACATAGATTGTGTCTTTTAGTTTTTTATTACTATTAATTTTTTTATTTTTATTCTATCTAACCTTTAGTCACACTGATATTCACTTTACCATAAGAATGTAACTTTTCATAGAATAATCCATTACTCGAGTTTTATGTGTGCTAAACTATTTTTCACTTTTTTGTTTTTTTTTTGCCATGTTTTTTTTATGTTTGACATTTTTTTACTATAGCACAGTGAATTTTTATCATAAACAACCATATTTTCAAAGAAATTTAATGTAGTGCAATTGTATCGCATTAGTTAGATGATTAAAGTTATGTGACTTAAGTTTGATAGAATAAATAGTAACTGCATATATTTATTATTTAAATAAGAAAATAAAAAACTAACGATAAAAAGTTTCATGTAATATAATAATATAATAAATAAAATTAGAATGTATTTCAATGAGAATTGGATTATAAACACCTACATATGTATATGTAAAAAATTGTATACCAGGAGATGAATCTAGTTAAAAATATGTGAAAAAGAATATAAAAATATTTATTTAAAGAATTTATAGTCGGTCAAAAACATATATCTTGAGTGTTTCATTTAAAGATTAATAAGATGGGAAAGTTGTACTCTTTTGTACAACAATAACATTTCTATAATATTACATAAAATAAATACCTACATATACTGGTAAAGGGGAAGTAGCTACTATAGCTAAAACAATTTATTTGACATTTTTTACTGTGAGCAATATAAAGCTAGATAATAAAAATATTTTGCGCTTAATTTTGCAACCTCCAAAATGAATAGCCTAATACATATCCGAAAATATTCCACACAGCTTAGAATAAGTTTTAGAGCTTTTAAAGGTATTCCATGTAAACCTTGTAATTAAAATACACATTGCAACTTTAAAGATATTTCGGATTAGAATAACTTTCTGAGTCCCTCCATTTGCCCTTTGTAATCAATTTACAATTTTAGAGATATCCTGATGAAATTTGGCACACAGAATTATTTTCGCAAAAGGACGAAACATATTAAAATTGGTTATGATCAGTACATTGTTTCACCTAGCCCCCATACAAATGTCCTCAAATTATATAAACAAAATGTTCAATGAAATTCCGTACAAATAAGTAAATATTTGTACTAAATGTCATGACTATCGGTCCACAATTGGCCATAGCTCCCATATAAATACCTCTTTAGAAAATCACTTTAACAAGAATAAAATCCATACAAATGTCAGTATCATGTTAATATTTGAAATAAATTCTATGTAAATAAAAACAATTGTTCCAAATTTAATGACGATCGGTTCATAATTGATCATAGCTCCATATAATGCCCACTTTATACATATTTACATACATACATACATGCATACATATACACATATATACATACATATATACATTTGAAAGTTTCAGGTTTTTTGCGATTTTTTGAAGAACAAAAATTTTATTAAATTTTTTTCGAAGCATGTTTATTTAATCTTTAAAACTATTGAGCTATTTAAAAAATGAGGTGGACCTAATTTGCGGTTGATATTCTTTACACTTTCTTTGGAATTTTATTAAGCCACATAAAACAAATTATTTTAAAGCTATGTTGCAATATGTGACACATCATTATTCATTTTCTATATAACGGTTTATCTCGAAAACCACACTCAATTCAAAAAAGGTTTTAGATTTAAAGGTTTATTGGCTCAGAACTCCTAGTTCACATGTACTCAAACTGACAAAGAAATATTAATATTTTGTAGTGAGTTGTGAATATATTTTATAGAAATATACATTAAACTTAATACTAATAATATACATTATACTTATTACAAATATCGGTCCATAAATGGCCACACATACCATATAAAACTCCTCCATAACTTATGTTAAATGTTATGCCTCGTTATTGTTTTTCTAACACATCTATAAATCAGAATGTTTTCTTTTTATTTTTTTTCTCTTCATTTAATTTTATGAAACGCACCTAATATTTATAGCCTACACCACCATGAGGAAGGTGGCGAAGGTATTATGCGTTTGTGCTAATTTTTGTAATAACCAAAAGTATTGGTCTAAGACCTTCATTAATGTTTACCAATCGGCTTTGAATCATTACCTGTCCGTCCGTCTATGTAAACATTGTAATAATAATTTTATAAATAATTAAACGAAATTTGGCACCAAGATCTTTCATGGCCCAAAAACGAAGCTTGTTGAAATTGGTTATGATCGGTTCATTATTTCACCTAGCCCCCATACAAATGTCTTCCTGGAATAGGATTTTAACGCTTATAAACGACTTAAATATATAAATATATTAATGGAACTCAGTAAAAGTAAGTTTTATGTAAGTGTAAATCTGTGCGCCAAATTTCATGAAGATTGGTTAATATTTGACCATACCATATAAACCCCTCTTCCAAAAATCACTTTAACTTGCATAAATCCCATAAAAATGTTAAAATTATTTATCACAAATAAGTTATCTATATGTAGAAACTACACTGCAAAAGTGCATAAATCCTAAATAAATGTAAATATCAACATAATATGCATGCGTATGTTTATACATACACATATTATAAATATCGGAAATAGCCAAATAACAAATATAAGACCCCTTCCCGAATTTTGATGCACTCAATGGTGTAGGATATCATATGGTTGGGCTTGACCGACTATATCGTTCTTACTTGTTTTTAACTGACTATTGATGGATTTCTGTTGACAACATTTCAAGGAGCAAAACAACAAAACTTCATGACCAAAAATAATTTTATATAATACTAGTATTTAGTCAAAGTTAAAAAAAAAATCAGAAAAGGTATTTAAAAACAGACAAGTTTGTAATATGAGGCTTAAAATAAAATCTTGTTATTATGTGAACTATTTGTGAACTTTCCAAAACTTGTTCGGCACACAGTGTGCGTTTCCAAAAATAGAAATGGAAATAACTATGCAGTTTCGTAGCGGCTAATACGCATTCAATAAAATATCAAATAGCAATAGTAGAGATATAGACGAGTTTAAGTTTTGTATTTGGAACGTATGGGCCAACCGGGGGCGGGTCCCTAGAGTCCCAAATTTGAACACCTTAGGTAAGAACATTTTTTAAAACGATCCTGAACCGATATGAAAGATTTCTAAGAATGAAATTTTGCACCTTAGTAGACTTTTTGATTTTTAATTTCAGGTGTTATTCACTTTTTTAAGATTCATGTACAGGAATCCCGCAATTCCCAAAAGAATTTCAAAAATTTCCAAAAAAGTTTTTTTTTTTACTTTTTTGCTATATCTTCCCAAACGATATCGGGGAACAAAAATTTCTATTACCAGAAAGCTAAAAGCTCATTAGGCTACATAAAAAAATTAACTTTTTCTTGATTCCAGCTTTGCGATTTAAGAAATTAGTGCGAAGATTGTAAATTTGTTGAAAAATAGGTCAAATTTGAGAATCACTGGTTCTCGCAGGAATCAATTTTTTTAAATTCTTTTCCTTTAAAATATTTTGTATTTAGTTATCTTTTAAAAAATATAAACGCTATATATGTTACATAAGAACATTTTTATATAACAGAAAAAGAATGTGTCAACTTTTGTCTGAGTTCACACACAGTAATGTTTCTTTTTCTGTTTTTTCTTTTAAACTTGCGTTTACGTTTACAAACAAAATTTTACTTCAATAATCCTTGCTTTAATTGCCCCGATTTGTTTTTATTTTGAAGCACGAAAATGAAAAACAAAACTTATTTCGAAGTACAGGCAAGTTTGTTCACTTTCACATTCCCTCTCGCTTTCTTTCACACGAAATCAGAATATCAGCAAGAAAAATTGTTTTGTGTGAACTCACTTTGAAAAAAAAAACAACTTTTTTCAAAATTTAAATGCCCATAAATTTCGGCTCCGTAAATATTTTTTTCAAAATTCTTTCTTTCAACGATTTTTCTGTTTTTTGTCAGTAAAATAAATAAAATTTAAATAACCGTTCGGGTCAAATTTGGCCCACTAAAGTGAAAAAACTTCACTATTTTAAAATTTGAAAGTTTTAATGTTTAAGTTCATACCTCATAAAATGAAAGGGATTAGATATGCACACGATGATGTTTTTATAGATCTCGACCACAAGAATCCTTATAACGAATCTGCATCATTTTAAAAAATGTTCTTATCCGAGGTTTCCAAATTTGGGACCATTTGGACCGGCACCCGGCAGGTCTATATGTTCCAAACTCAAAACTTAATTTCGGCTGTATTTCTACTCTTACTCGAAACCGGAGCAGCCGTTCCGAAACTTCAAAATTATTTCCACTTCATTTTTTGAATCGCATACTGTGCGGTGTTAGGAGGATTCACGTCAACGGATTTGTGATCTTAAAATGGTAATATATATTGGTACAAAATATTACTTGTTTTATATGCCATCAAAAACATTCTTTAAATCTTAAAAATAAATGAAACACAATTAAAGGTATAACATAGCTTTAACATATGATACTTTACACCATTGTATATATGTGTCAAGGTGATTTTCGAGGTGGTCTTATGTTGGACCTATCAATTGAGGACCGATTTTTGCGAAGTGTGTCTTGAACTTTTATAAGACTTACGTATGCAATATATACGCTAAAATCTTAGATAACTATGCTGTCGATTCCCTCACGGTAAATATTTATTGTGAAATAAATTACGAAGTACGTAATCCAATAATTTCCATCTATTGGTAGCTTTCTTTGTTGAGGGTCTAGTTCTTTGAAGTGATGATGGGAGGAGTCTGATAACCACGTATATCTTAAGTAGCATTCTCGTGGTTATCGATTTTTAATTATTTCATTTTTGTATAAATAATAACAATATTTTATTTCATATTGAGTTTTTTAATATACAAAAAAAAAATCATCAATCACAAAAATAATTTATTTAATTAAAAATTGTTTAAATTTGCACTTTTAAGCAAAATTATTATATCAGTAACTAATAGCTATAAAAAATTAAAAACAGAAAATTTGTTCCAATTAAAAAATTTATTAAATCAAACCAGTAGATGATTGAATGAATTAAAAATTCAAATGAGAAACAATTTTTACTTGAATCTTACTTTTGCTATATAAGAGTATGTTTGTTTGAATATGTTAATAAAATTTTTATATAAAATTAAACAACTGTGTTAATTGAAAAATATAAAATATATAATATTGTATATTTACCATAAAAAATTTATTTAAAAACTTTTACTTTTATATCATTTTAAAACTTTAATTACACCAACCGCTGTTTAAGATTTATTTTTTTAATAAATCGAATATACTATATGAGATTTATCTGTGTATTTATTGTAATTTGTATCAATTTTCTTCCATATTTTTTCTGCATCAACTGAAACTTCAACAACTATGACAACTATGTGCATATTTATACGTTGACGCTTGATGTTTATAATGCTGCTAATGCACTGCTTCGTTACGCCGATGTTATTGCTTTCTGCCAATACCTCCACCAATATATTCACCACAATCATCTCTCTTGCAGATCTGTTGCTTCCTAGGATTCTTGTGTATTGTTTGCAGTTCTGTATATTGGCACAATTTTCGCGGATCTTTCTATAATACCTGCGTTATAGTTGCCTTTATTTGCACTTTATTGGTGTTGTTGGCACGTCTCTTTCAGTTGTGGCAACGTAAATTCTATAATTTCAATGCTGTTAAATATGAATTTTACCTGTATATATTCCTGGCTTTGATTTGTTTTACAGCTGGCTGCTTTAGTATATCCTTGGATGTTTTATCCTATACAATAGCAACGGTATGTAGAAAAATATGAAAAAGCTTTATATATTTTACCATTATACCATCCCTTTTACGTGTTTTGTAATGTTTTATTTATTATTTTATTTTATTACAGTTCTTTGCATTTCTCGCCTTTAGTTTTTATGCATTTGACGCTTATTTGGGTTATCGTTTAAATCGCCTTTGTGATGCCCAGACTCAAACTCTACCACAACCACCGGTTTGAGTAGTTTTCTATAAGGAAATAAAAAAAAAAAAAAAATATTATTTTATTTATGTCTGTATGGTTTGTGTTAAAATGTTGTTATTTAAAAGAAGATAAAAATATTGTATACATATTTAGGTTATTTAGCTTTTTATCGTATAAGAGCAAGTTTGTGTGTTTAGTTTATAAGATTAACTTTTTAAGAAATAAGTAAGACTGTATTTTGTAGTCACAGAGTCAAAAACCAAATATTAAGCTTAGTCACTATTTTGCAAAAATAATTATATATACTTTCTAAATAAATTATCTTTCAGAAAAAATTACAATCTTTTAATATTTTCTTTTGTTAAATATTTAAAAATTTCTTTAAAAAAGTTCAAATATAAAACAGTTGAAACAACGATTATTCATTAAAAAATAATCCAAATTTAACATAGAATATATATATATATATATATATATATATTATCATAAAGTCAGATAATTTTATGATTACAATTTATTATTTATGACCATAACAATTTTTAATACAACCATTTTAATTCAATCATAATATGTTGCTCTTATTTTTCTCTGCGTGTGGCTCTATCAATTCTAAATAAACTACAGTTTTACATTGAAATTGATGGTGCAGACATCTCATAGTATCCCTCAAGTTTTTTTGGCTTTTAAAATTAAAATTAAAAAAAAAAACTTAAAAATTAAAATTAATTTTTTTTACATTTTTCTAAAAGCACTGAAATACTGAAATCAAGTGAAAACTAACAAATTGCCAATGATGTAAAAATTTGTATATATCTGTATGTTCCGACTTTGAAATTTAAACTTGAATACTGCTCTGTTTTTTACTACTAAAAATTTATAATAATATTTATAATATATTATGTAGCGTCAACTATATAAAACTATAGTTTCTAAAATTAATTGAAAAAGCTTGCTCATTTTAACTAAATACCAAATTTCCTAGAATATATTAAATAACTCAGAAAATAGCAAAACATAAATTTGAGAGCAGTAATCTAAAATTAACAGTAAAATTCTATATATTATGACCAGGGCAACCAAAAATTTGCTCTAAAAAAAGTGGTTTATGCGCATAAAAAATGACCTTAGAATCAGAAAAGATATCATTAGAATTAAAAAATATGCTCTTAAAATATTACTTTTACTGACTTAAATTTAAATTATCTTCTGTTCATGCTAAAAAGAACTTGATTTTTATTAGCAGTTGCTAAAAAATATTTTCTTTCACTTAAAAATATTCAAAATCTGAAACATTGTATCAGAAAATACAAAATATATATCAATTTATATATATACAGATTTGAAAAGCATATATGACAGTAAAAGGTTAATTTCGCTAATAGCAAATTATGTAAAAAATCCTATTGCGTGTAAAATATGCAAAATTTTCCTCTTAATGTTTCTCTCAGGTATATAATATGCAAAATATGTCATATAACTTGGTAAAATATGCTATAAAATAAGAATTTACTACCAAGATATGACAAAGTATGCTACTAAGCCTAAAAGATGCTGTAACAAATCAATGATAAAATTATTAAAATTGTCTTAAACGGATACATAACTAAAAGTTTGGTTCATTTAAAGCCCAGGGAAAAATATGATTTTGCATATTTTTGATTACCCTCTTTATAATCTATATCTTGTAGTTATGAGTTATAAAACTAAGAAATTTCTTATTTAAGTATTAAAACATTATTCCTATGATGTCTATGGAAACATAAAAAGGATTCAATTAATATTAAAATATTTTTACAGAGGATAAAACAGAAGTTTTGAAATAAAAAAACTCTAGCTTTAAAATTACACTCATATAAAAACCTGTCGAAATTTTACTTTTGTCAATGCTTCTAAGATATTATAATATGAAAATCTTTCAGTCGTTTTAATATGCTGCAACATCAACAGCATGTTGCTGCTGACATTTGACAAGAAAATAAAGAAGTTAAAAAATCTGAGAAACAATTTTTTTAATTTTTATTTCGCTTTAAAATTACTAATGTATTGGAATTTTCAGATAAATCCTTTTGCTTTTTAGTTAATGTTATACATACAAACTTGCAATCGATATATATACAGGTAACCCTCCAGTAACACGGATCGTTGGGACCTGAAAATGTAGGCGCAGATTCAAAACAAAATCATATTTTGGGACCAGAATTTTTATATAACGCTAAACATTAACTAAATGAAGAATGTTTGTGTGGCACCTAGAAAATATGAAATTATATATTTTTTATTTAATATTTCTTGCTGCTTAAAAAATGCCAACGGTTTATTATATTAAAATTTTTCATAAATTTTTGGTATCGATTTCCAAATTAGATGAAGATTCTCCTTCAATTATTAAATTTCGTGAAAATTACATTACTAATAAAAAAATTGTTTTTGTGGGATATGTCTTCCGGTTGCTTCAATCACAACTTTAATGTTCAAAATTAACGTATGTGCAGGTCAAAAATAGTGTAATTATGATAAAGGCCTTCTATCATAAATTTTGAGTGATCTTTTTATATTATTGTGAATATTTTATGAAAATTGGACTTCTAATTTTTTCAAAATGCTAACAAAAGATTCTGATTTATATCTATATAGACACGACCGCAAAATGATTTATATTTTAATACAGGTGGCAACGAGAGTAAAAGATTTTTTTTTTTAGATAAATATAAACCTTTTGGTAGAAAAAGTAGAAAAATTCGTAGCAAAAAAATGTATATGGCTCAAGGTCAATTTGAGACAATTTATCATTCATTTTAGATGGCTACATGTTTTTTCATTATAATGTGCAAATTTGCATGAAAATCGGAGTTCTAGTTTTTTTCAAAGTGTAAAAAAAATAAATTTTTGGGCTATTTTTGTATTTAGCTCACAGAAAATCTCAGGTAGCAATGAGTGTCAAGGAAATTTATTTTCTCGATAGATATAAATTCATTGTTAATTTATGGCGAATTTTAACTTTTCAAAATTCTGATTCGTGTATATGGTGATGTATTTCACAAAAAGAAATATCGAGCTATATTATCCAATAAAGATGTATCTTCAAAACAACTTTAGTATTCGGATATAACGACAGGATGATTTTGAGGGGTAGGAAAAATCTCTAAATTAAATTAAAGTGTTAAAATTAAAAAATCTCTTAATAATTTTAAATTAATATCGATTAATAGGTTTTGGATCAATTTAAACAGAGGAAAGTTTGTAGAATAATTTCGACAAAATTCTACGATATAATAAACGAATAACAAGTTGAAAGGTTCCCGAAATCGAGTTTTTAAACGTAAGATAAAAAAATTCCTTCAGAAGTTCTCTAAAAGTGCATAAAAGGAATCCCAAAGTTGGATATATAAAAACAATATAGAAAATAGAAAATTTTTTAATTTTGCTGCAATTTTATTCCGCATACATTAAAAGTAATTGCATTTTAAATTTTGTTCAAATAAAATGTCTAGAATTTAGAACACAAGATTCGCTACATTAGTAGTACATTTTATTTTGAGAGCATTTTTAAAACATTTTCTGAAAACAAACTAGTTTTTCAAAAAGCTCTTTTGCACACGATTCAGTTCAGTTCCTTCCAATATAGTACTGTTATTAGAGCAATTCAAGGTTCTTTCAAAAAATGATCACTATTATTGAATCGTATTATAATGAAATCGCGTAAATGAAGTGTTACGTAAATCGAAGATTACTTGTATTCTTATATTATTGACCCACATTTATTTATAACCATATTTATTTAACTAGTGCTGGTCCCTGCCAATGCACATGTTAATGTTGTTTTATGTATTTTTTTTTTCACTTTTATTTTTTTACTTCCTTTTTCCTGTCTTTATGTGGTTTAGATTCCCATTCCTTTCGAATGACATGTTTTTTCGCCTCACTGAAAATAGTTTATTACCGTACGTGCAAAATATTTGAGTTTTATATGTGTTTGTATTCGTGGGTGTTTTAGTAGTATTCTAACTGTATTTTAATAATTGCTTCCTTTTTAGTGGCTGAAATAAGGAAAAAGTCCCTATTGATATATACAAGTGATATTTAACCCATATTTTACCGAATATTAGCTAAGTAAAATTCTTTTAGGAGAATTAAATATTAAACAAGTGAGAATGTTATATTCGGCTTGGCCGAATCTACTGTACACTCACCATCTGAAATTTTTTTAAATTTATTCTTATATGGGATGTGGCCGGTAAGGTGGGCGGATCACATTCACTTTTTGTCTGCATTGCTCCTTGAAGTATTTGTGCTAAATTTCGTTCATGTACATACTTTAAAACAAAAAAAATATGGGCCGAAAAGTATAAACTGTAGATACGACGGACACCCTATTTTTCTTTCAACACAAAACAATTAACTAATAGAATCAAATTTCATCCCCATAGGATATCCGCCCCATGCCATAACATGCTTTTAACAGTCAGATGGACCGACAGTCGGACATCATTAGATCGTCTTAGCTTTTCATGAGGACCTAGAATATATATACTTTATGGGATTTTAAAAGATTATTTCGACATGTTACACACGGTATGCCAAACCCAATATACCACCCATTATTTTTTGATGGTGGGTATAGAAAGTAAACAACATTAAATAATTTAATTAATATTTCATCATTAGTTAATATTAAATTAACGCCTTGAAAATAGAGTATGCTTTTTAATGGACATCTTTGAACAATATAGAGTTTCATAGTAGTTTGATAAGGGTTTGAAGTCTCTACTTTAAATTTTGCGTAATATACCAAGTGATCAATGATATTATGCAATATTTCCTGGATTGAAATTTTGTTTTTATTATTTAGTAGAAAATGGAGTTTAATTTTGAGGGCTTTAAATTTTTTTCTTTTGTCTTTAGAAAGAAACCGACACTAAATCTTTCCCAAATACTTTATGCATACAAAAGTTCTCTGGAACATTCAGCTTTTTCGGATAAGATTGAAAAGGAGGAAAATTGTTACCTTTAATTCGTAGATTAACTTACGTGACATACCTTAAATAGATATGTGATACCATTACTGTAAGAATGAAAGTGTTGCTAGAATTGTCAAAATTTCCAAATTTTTGGAAAATACTTTAACACTAAAATAATAACGTACACATAACTATTCCTCTAAAACACTTTATTTGTTGTTTTACCAGCTAAGCGCATTTTTATGATTTATTTGTCTTCAAAAAGGCTTAAGATAAAAGAACAAATAAGATTAAAATATTAAAAACCCCCTAAAAATGCATCAAGTTTTATTTATGAAAGGTCATGAAAAATTATGATCTAGTGTTCATTTGAATTGGCTAATTTGTATACAAATTTGCTTTTATTTCTGTAGAAAGTTATTAGTTAAACGGTAACCTCGGCTGTTCACAATTTTCTTTCAATTATTATATAAATTTCATTGAAAAATTAGAAT
This sequence comes from Protocalliphora azurea, assembly GCA_932274085.1. Taxonomy (NCBI): domain Eukaryota; kingdom Metazoa; phylum Arthropoda; class Insecta; order Diptera; family Calliphoridae; genus Protocalliphora; species Protocalliphora azurea. Next base: position 106,691,198 of record OW026523.1, on the reverse strand, counting down.
TGAATACTACATCAACTAAATTAAGGTTATCCGTCGAATATTTCAACTTTTGCTCCACCATTACAAATCATATTTCCAAATTTTTATTCAAATTTAGTTACTTTTAATTACACTTATTGTACTTGCATTTAGAATATTTAAACGTTTAAAAACGTATTATTTTCTTTCTTGTATATATTTAAAAACACTTGAAGCAGGAACTTCAGGAATTCCATAACGTTAGGTTTTCACACAAGAGAGTAATAAGGATTGGAAAAAAAATTATACGTTAAATGTTCATACATTGGTATTCTAGAGTTAAGTTAACACAAAAATGTAGATATAAAATATATCTCTCGCTAGTTTCACTGAACTCGTCCTTACCAGTGACAGTTACTTCTTTTTAAGTTATATCAGATGTACTAATTCCTTGTATATGACAGCGAATCAGTAAGTCCGTGACTTTTTGAATGCAAGCCAATTTTTAATAATAATAATTTTATTGTCACCATAATTTTCCCGCCACGGCGGCTTGTGTTCTCGGATTAAATCTTTTCCTTGATGTATAGTTCATACGTAGCAGAGAAAATCCTGTTATGTTACACTCTAAGATAACTTCGGTCTTAGAGAGCATAGCAGTGTGGCAGCTATATATAGGTGCACCATTACCTGGACTTGTCTGGGGTCTATAATGGGAGAAAAGGACCTTCGGGGCCTGACCAGAGACTTTATACAGTCTGGTACCACGGGAGCCAGTAGCCCCTGGCAACACCTGCTTGTCGGTGTTGTCGTACTGGACTGGCTGTTGGAAAGGCCCTTTGGGGAGTCACGTGGTGGCTGCGGTTTTGACCTAAACCGCAGGAAGGGATTTATAGTCCCGATGTGGTGTTGCATTGCAATACACGTCGCTAATAGTGCAGCAGGAGGTTAGATAGCTCCAACTCCTAAGCAAGGGGGAGTGGACTTATCCAGACAATAATTCTCTCTAATAGCCCACCAACGCCCCAATGTGCCGGTTGGCACATTGGGGCGTTGGTGGGCTTATTAAACCTCACCCAGTGCTAAGACCACCGTGGGGTTAGGCCGTCATGGCAGGTACCCATGTTAATCTTGAGCACATCTGTCACCATAATTCCCTTAAGTGAATAAACTTGTTCACATTTGTTCCAATTTTATTACCCTTTTAAAATAATAGGATTTCTGAAATACCCTAAAATAAGTATTTGTTTGTTCAATAACTTTTTACAGAAACTAAACCTGTTTTCACATGGCTACGTAGACCATAATCTAATAGCAACATATTATTATTATTATTAGATTATATGGTTGAAGTTAAAAATTGCTTCGGTCATAAATAATAATGAAAATTTTAATCATAAAATTATCTAGCTTTATCCCCTGATATAAATATAAGGACATAGTTCCACTTCGCTCTCACAAATATTTGTTTCTGAAAAAATCATCCAACATCCACCTTAAAGTATACCAATCGACTCAGAATCACTTTCTAAGTCGATCTAATGATATCCGTCTGTCCATCTGGCTGTCTAATTTTTAAATTTTTTTTTATTTTTTGGCCGGGGCCTGTGCATCCCTCAACGAAATACAGATTTTGAATATTGGATGATACTTGTTGTACTTATGCATATTTTGTTGTATATCTCGTTGATGTGCTCGAAATAGACAACGCAGTAGATAATTACAAAGTTTGGTAAACAAGAGCGGAAATTAAAAAAAAAATCAGCTTTTCGCGAAGAACATTCACAGTTTTTAATGGAATAGTATGGATTAGTTAGTTTTTTGTTATTTTATACAATAAAATCGAAGGAGCGTTAAAAATAAATTGAACAAAAAATTTATTTACTTTTTGTTTTAGTATTTTTCTGTAGCAAATTGCAGTTTATACAAATCTTGCATATATATTGATATTGACCCCGGACCATAAATTTAAGTTAAATGTCGTTGATAGCTGAGAACAGAAAATTTTTGTCAAAACAGATTTTGCTAAGCCACAACGCATGGGCAGCATGAAATTGACAATAATTGGCATAAATAGTTGAAGTTTGTAATGTTTAACGCAAATGTATAGGCCCATCAAAAAATTTCGAAAGATAAAAATTTTATGGACCAAAAAAAGATTTACTTGGGATAAAAAAAGAATCGCAATATTAAATATCATTTTTTTTTTTAATAAATTCTAATAAAATATATTTTCGTATAATATATGGAGAAATAACTTACGAGTAGATTCGAACTCCAATTATTCGCAAAATTTTTAAAATCGGAATTTTTAATACATATATATATATATATATATATATTGTTTTTTAATTTTGCTAGGAAACTTAGAATATGCCATACTAACACCATCACACATAATAAAAAATATAATATAAATATCATAAATTTTACTTAAATAACACAGTAGATTTTTTATTATGCGCAGCATTGCCAAAAACTTTGGCCAAAAAATTATTCAAAATTATTATTTTAAAATTACATAGTTAAACTCCCTACTATTAAAAAACCACTTTTTATATCTGTATGATTATCGTGCATATTGCTTCGAAAAAGAAAATCTTTTTATTGCATAATCTGCACAAGTTAGAGGTATTTTTTATGGATTTTTTATGAAACAGTCTTACAACAACCAAACTGAGTGATCGATTTTCAATTAAAATTATAATTAGACTCACCGCACAGAGAACTAATCCCGTATTAAAATTTGAAAAAAAAAAAAAAAAAAATGGAAGGAAACTGGATGCAACGATGTGATCTTGTATATGTGTAGAAACATACGAGATATATATATATATATATATATATATATATATATATCTGTTGAAACATACGAAAAAGTATTAATTATGGCATTTTGTGCATAATTTATTTACTTTTTTATTATTCAGTGTAGCTATGGCATTAACTGGAAATAATAAAATCATTTAAATTTGCTTTATTTTTTTAACTCTTTATGTTTTGTTAGTCATATTTGTATGCAATTTATTTTATTTAAGGACGAGTCATTATTATATTTATATTATTTATTTCTGTAAAAGTCAGTCTAGACATGTGTTGCAAAAATTTACAAATGTGTTTGTTCTCTGAATGATCAAACCATTAAACAATATTACTTGCAATCATCTTTTAATATGAAAATACTGGTTTAGTAATTAATACTGTTGCTTTCATTTGTTATGTTTCGATGAACTGTTATTACGGAATTGGGCTGATTTAAAAGATTGATCCTTTGATTTTCGTTAATATTTTTTTTTTAATTTTTCTAATAAAATTACGATTGTTATTGATTGTTTTGTACAGACATTCTGAGGTATCTAAAGAATGCATTCCTTACAAATTTTTCACATGAACATTTTTTTAACATAGTTGCACAGTTGACATGGAAAACACTTATAATTTAACTTATGCAGTATAGAAATTATTTTAGAATATTTAAAACCATTCAGACTTAGGTTGTTTTCTATTGTGCCTTTATTTGCTGCTCCAATAAAGTTGACAATATTTTAGAAAATATTTAATATTCTGACCAAGTAACACAATTTTTTTCACGATATAAAAATAAATATTTCATATTTTTTTGTCATATAGTTCCTTGTAGCATTTAATTAATAAAAACACCTAAATATCCAAAACTCAATTTTGTTGTTACCTAAAATTATAAAAATATTTGAAAAATTTCTCGAATTTAGAGTCGTCCCATTTTACGCATACAAAAATTGAGATATATCTTGAATTCTGAAAGACCATTTGGTGTAAATTTTGTTATTAAATTTTAAAGTAAATTTTTGGGCTTTTTTCCACTTCACAGTTCATCATGCGCCATTCTAAACAATACAAGATTAGCAAAAGAGAAAAATGAGAAATCATGTCATTTGGATTGCAGATTATGATCATCCAAATTTGAAGCATTAATACGTGCTCTTCTATGGGCATTAAATAATTTTTTATCGAGAATTGATTGGCCTAGCGGAATGCGATCATGTGTGAGAACTTGCGAAAGTATTATTGCTTCTCTTGTGTTATCGTAGTTGAATAAATACATAGATATTTGACCTAGTGAAGAACCATTTAAATAATTTTTGTAGTGTAGTTTTGGCATATAAACTTGAGTATTTGTCAGTAAACTAAAAAAAAGTATATTATATATTCTAAAATAAAATGTACTGATCTTTAAAAACAACTTATACCAAATCATCGCAAGTCTTTAAAACACGTTGCTTATGTGATTAAAGTAAAAATCATGTTTTGAAAGAAAAAAATTTATCAAAAATATAAAAGTATCATTTTTTTATAAAGGTATATTTGATAATTGCCCATATCTATATAAAAATTACCAAAATTTTACATAACATGCTTAAAATGTATCCTATTGTAATAAAACATTATTTTTGCCCTAATTATTTATTCTATTCATCATATCTTGTGAAAGATAATACAAAGATATTTTTTGTTTGAATCACCCAGAATATAACCAAAGCTTGTCTGCTAATGATTATTCATACATAAAATTAATAAGAATTATAATGCATTAAAAAAACAAAAAAAAAACAAACATTAGAAACAAAATATATTTAAAATTAAACAAATGAATTTTTAAACCACACTTGTAAAAAGCATCTGTATTACATTTATTTGTAACACTTTATAGTTATATAAATTATATTAATTCTAGAACTATATTAAAGTAAAACATAAATCAAATACTCAAAACAAAATGTGTTTAAAAAACAAGGAAAAATATGGATAACACTTAATGGTTGTAGAAATAATGATATTTTTGCATATCTATAATATTTGGCTTCTGGTAAAAATATTAAAAAATATTAAATATTAAACGGTTCGTCTGGAGTATTTAGACCAGAGTTTAATATAATTTCTATTACGCAGACCCTTATAGAATTTTTTTGTAAGACAACAAAATATTCGTCTAATTCCTAATAAAGTATATATACTCTTGGTCCTTGTAAAAATCTAAAACGACATAGTTATGAGCAAAAGAACCAGAAAAAAATATCGTGTCCGTCGTAACTCTGGTTCATATATTTCCGCCAATATCTCTTGAACTTCTATATCTAGATAGAAATATTTTGGCACAGCGATTTTTTATTAAACTAGAATATAGTCTGCTTCAAGTGCAAAAATCTGCTGATCCGAAAAGAGGTTTTCGATAAAGATCAATGGGGATTAAGGCATTTTTAGAGTACTATTTCCAAGCCATAAAAATTAAAATAAAACATGTACGAAAATGGTTTAGTGATAAATATAAACTTGCATTAAAAAAAAAGAAGGGAACAGTGGAGAAGGAAAAAGATTTCTATGGTTAAAAGGAAAAGTTGAATAATTCAGTTTGGAAATTTTTAATTTGTTAAATTTTTAGAATTTTTGTATTTCATTATATATTGTGTAATCTTTATTACAAAAAAAGAAAAATCATAACTTTAGGAGATAGTGCATATCAGCATAATTCTTTTGTTTGTTTGGAATTTTTATATTTATTTCTTAAAAAGAAAAATTTATATAATTCAAAATATGTAAGAGAAATTTTGAATTTATTTTTGGAAAAGAAAAATATAAATTGAGATATCATCTTTAACGAAAATTATTAATTTGGAAAAATTTAAAATCAATACCATTACTCTTTGCATTATATGTTTTTAAATATCTTCAAACCATGAAATATAAAACTTTAAATTTTAAGCATATTTTTTAGAAATTATATTAATATTTGAACCTAAGTAAAATTTAAACCGGTAAATATACTCAAATAATATTTTGACACAACATAGACAGACTTGCTTTAAAATCATAGAATTAAAAACATACCCACTATTTTGTACAAAAATCCCAACCCGGAAAAAACGTATTTTTAGAATTGTCATTTTCCATTCAAATGATCACACCGTCGTTATAAGAGTCGTACGTTACAAAATACTTTTTGCGTGTTTACCCAACATACGGAGGCATTTAATTAATATAACTCTTGTTTGATTCCAGGTTTACGATTTGAGAATTTTACGAACAAATTTAAAAAAATTGATAAAGTTTGGATAAGGCTTGTGGAGAAACTGGTGCTCCAAGCGCATTTACATTAAGATACCTTTTGAATGTAATAAAAAAAGTAGTAATGGCCGGAACAAAAAATAAATTTTATAAGTAAAAAAAAATTAAATTGCTTTAAAGTTCCAAATTCAAATTAATATAAGTTTTCATCCAGTCTATATATTTATATAATTTTATGGCTTTAAGGAATTTGGTGAACATTAAAAAAAATTAAGGCTAATTTTGAGCCCGCCATGTTAAAAAACCTAAAACAACGAGGCACAAAATGAGTGAAAAATTTATTTCGACCTCAATATCTCTTAAACTAAAAGTTATAACCTACATATGTAAACGCATTTTTTGTACGGATTATCTGCATGTAAAATTTTTTTCAAGTTTGTCAAGTTATAAATAAATTTTTGCAATTTTTGTTTTTTTAAATTGCATGCCCGTGATGACCAGCTTTGGAGGTCTACCCACTCCTCCTCTCCTCCTCAACTCAGAAATATCTCGTTTCTGGCGAGGGAGAAATTTTATTGAGATATTTCCAATGTTACAGAATTATTAAAAAAAAATCATTTTGGAACCACGGTGTAACATAAATATTGACAAATGCATAACTAAAGAAATGTTATAGCGTAAGTCTTAAAATTTTTTGGAAATAATTTTCTTACCTATTTGCACATTTGTTATGAACATGGGACGAGTAAGTCTAGAAGGAATGGCAGCCTCCCATACAAAGTAAATGTTGATAATCGTATACTCAAAGATTTATTACAGTAAAAGTCTGAAGATTCTGTGAAAATAATTTTTATATCAAGTTCCACAATTGGTATGAAAATAGGACGACTAGGTATAGGAAAGTGATGGACCCTATATGCACTTCTAAATAGATATTACTATCTAGGTTTCACCGAAACCTAAATGGATAAGACACCACGAATGCTGATGCCGCTGGTGTCTTCGAAACAGAGACAACAAGATAACTTACGATTGCAAATTTGTTTAATTACTTTGAAGATTTTAAGATTTTGTGGCAATCAATTTCTCATAACTTATGAGATTGAGATGAAAATAGGATGAGTAGGTGAAGTAGTAGCCCCCATATAATGTACTTTAATTATAACATTAATCTTTTGTTACACAAATTGTCGAGAAAATACTTCTTAGTATTCGGGCACATAATCTAGAAAGAGAAGGAGTGTCCCTATAAATGTAAATGTTGTAGAGTTTTAGACTACAATCACCATTTTTTTCATGCTTTCCTTATGTCATTTATATAGGTGTTAGTTCAAAATATAGTTCGATTTTAATAAAAATTTAAAGCGGCATTCCACTTATTTACTAGATTATTATGCATAAATATCTTTCTTATGGAACTACTGCCAATTTAATATTTTCATGAACAAAATCGATCTTTGATGGGAAATATAAATGATTACAGATTTTTGTTATCTGCGATTTATAGACAGAAATTGGGAATATTACTACATTTATTTCTTTGGAAATAAGTTCACATCTTCAATTTAAGCTCACAAAAATTCGATAATAATTACACTGTTCTTGGAAGGCCAACGTTGGTTAAAGCCAAATGTGACAAATATGATTAAAAATGTTTACTTATTATCAAGTCAATCTCTCCTGTCATACTATTTTTTTAACGAAACTAGTTTTTAATCCGCATATGCGGATATCTAATTTCAATTCCCTTGCAAATGTTTAAACATCCTATTTAGAAGTTCAGTTTATTGGCCCACAACAAAATACTTCCAGTCATTCTAGCAAATTTCATGTTACAATAAACAAATTTGTCCCCAATAAATTCTACCATTAAACACAAATTCTCAAAGCCATCGCTTCGTTTAACTTTCAGCCAAAAATAAAAAAACAAGGGTTAAGCGCACATGACTGTGTGTGTATCTGTCAATGTGCATAAGAACCATTTTAAACGCATGAAGTAGATATGTGAAATATACAATTCATATGTGTGGTTTTGTAATGGACATATGTATATCTATACTCACTTAAAAGTATTTTGAGAAACTTGTCAGTTTCTCGTTGGCGGTGGCGACGTTAATGGTTGAGCAAAAAGTTTTTATTTCATTCGTGAAAACAACTACTCTCACTATAACCACTTGTGTTGCCATGGGCTATAAGTATTTAATAACGGTTTGTTTACTTTCCTGTCATGGACACACATGCATACATATGTATATGGATGCATTTATGACAACTTATACACAAGGCTCTATATTCAAGCATTTTTGTCTGTACTTTCAAGTTAATATTAAAAATAACAGCTATAAACAGAGATATATTCTTTAAAAAAACATGAAAAATTAAATCATATTATATACAAATAGTATGAGCGTTGATTTTATACTAAACTTAGAATAAAATTGTTATATGTCAAGGGCTTATATTCTGCAAACCCCAATTGTTCAGAATAGCATAAACACATTTTTAAAAATTTTGCAATCCGGTCTTCTACGATGGTTACAGTATTAACACTGCAACAATATTATGTTCTCATTGTGATTTTTTTTGAATTTCAATAACTTTGTATTCATGGTAGCAATATTTTTGTTTAAATTTTTTAACTTAATGTTTACACTCTAAAAATTTTAATAAAGTTTGCTGCAAAATGCTTTTAAATTTTTTGACCAGAAACAAAATTTTATTAATATGAAAAATGTTATAACCTCTACAAACATTTAAATATTTGCAATATTTTCCCTTGTTCTTAAATCATATTCTATTTTTAAACCATATTAATATTATTCCCATGACAATAAAATGTTTCAAATAGATATAGTACTTATTCTTTCCACAAACTTAGTTGAAAAATTCATTAATTTATTTGTTTTCAAATATACTTTGTTTTTAATGTTTGTTTTCCAACTTCATTGTAATTCTCATTTAGTATATATACGAAAAGATATAAATAGACAAGATTTGGTTATACTATATATTTCTATATTATCTTCAATAGAAAATTTATGTTTTATTTTAGATATTATAAAATGGTATAATAACATGAAAAAATAAAATAATATGATACGTTTGGAAAACCATATGATAACATGGGATAATAATATGATAAAATGGAAGAATGAAGAATGAAATAATAGTATTTTAAAATAGAATCATAATATGACAATATGGTATTATAGTATAATAAGATAGAATAATAATATAATACTATCAAATCATAATCTGATAGAATGGCATAATAATATAGTAAGATTGTTCAATTATATATAAAACTAGGATCACATGAAAAAAAAAACATTAAATCGGACACAGTATGATAAAATGGAATCATAATAACTATTACTTATAATCATTTCTATTTTTGGCTGTGATCGTCCAATCATAATATGTTGCTTTTAGGCTATGGTCATTACAACTATATTTTTTTCTCTGCGTAGTAATATGTCTACTAAATATCACACAAAAAATAAATATTTTAAGTCCATTATTCACGAAATTAATATATTATAATTGTTTGTCATAAAATACTCAGATAGCCCTTTTTGTTTATCGAAAATTAAAGGTGAAAAGATAAAAGCAAAGTTTAGTGGTTAGCAGGACGATCTTCAATTGCTACAAAAAGTATGGATACTGAAAAAAAAAACGGAGATGTATTCATAATTCAAATTACACAGAAAAAAGTTGGAGCATAAATATAAAAATTTTCTTTCATTAATTTTAGTTCATAATATTTAAGAATAATGTCTTAAATATTAATACTTTTTATACATTTTTTAAAATGAATCGGAAGTCAGGAAGACTCAAACAAATTGTTTAAATTTCCTTTTATATTTAAAATTTTTAAATACATGTTTGAAATTTTCTTTGGAGAATTTTTTTTTTTATGATTTTTAGGCGTACGAAATTCGGAGAAGGGTTTTATATGGTAGCCAATTGTGAACCAACACCTTTTTAAGCGTAGTGAATATTTCTATGAAACATATAATATGTTTTTTATGCACTTTAACTGGATTCCCAAAAGTGCTATGGTCAATTATGGGTTAATCCGTATAAAATTTGGCACTGCGGCTTACATTTATATAATACTGATTTGTGTCAAATATTAACCTCATACTATCATTTGTATGGAATTTACGACAGTTAAAATGATTTTATAAAGAGGGGTTAATATGGGAGCTATGGTCAATTATGGAACGATCATCACGAAATTCAACATACTTATTTATATTTATATGGAACCTATTTGTGCCATATCATTAAAATATTTTAATATTTGGGAAAGTTTTGATTTTTAAACCCCTATTCCAGGAGGACATTTGAATGGGGGCTAGGTGATCGATAATAACCAATATATATAGGCTTCCATAGGCTTCGTCTTTGAGCTATTACAATCCTTTCAAAAACAAATTAAAACATGTTTTCGTAGATAGCGCTTTGTTTTAATTATATGTTTTTATATGGTCCAAAAAACAAGCAAAACAAAATGGGTTAGAATTAATTTTCTTTTAAAAAATGATACGAGTGGCAAAGAACACAAAAACAAACTATTTGACATCAAATAAAAATTTTCGGAAATCTGCAGACAGTCTTTTTTGAATAAAAGCTCTCGATATATATATTAACTTTAAATATAAAGCAAAATATATAAAAATATTTAAATAGTTAAACTTTAACAAATTAAACTTTTTTCTTAAAGTACCTTAAATGTTTCTAAGTACATATATTTTTTCTTTACTTTTTTATCATAATTACCTGTCTATCTTAATTTTTCACACAAATTGGGTTCCTAAGTTCTCAAAGTATCTCTATCAATGTTTCTTTTTCATTTCTTGTATTTTCTTTTTCTATAAGGTATTTGTTAGTTTGCGAATAGGAAATCAAAAATGCAACACATGTTCCACACGTTCAAACATATTCAACGATAACTCTTCTATATTTATTGCATTACTTCTCTTTCTATTTCTACCATTTTTCTATTTTTTTTTTTGTTCTTAACAAATTGTTCAATTTTTTCACATGGAATAAAATTTAAACATTTTCATTTCATGTATGGGGGGAAAAGTGGCATATACACCTTGAGTTAAGAAAAGTGAAAAGGAATGCTTAGAAAAAGAATGTTAAAGTATTTGGAATATTTTGTAAAGATATACTTGTTCCCTGCAAGCATTTATTGATGTCTTTTTCGAACAACAACAACAACAAAATATATTAGTATACGAATTGAATCTTCTAAATGTAACTTCTTTAATCGATATTAGAAGTTGTTTTGGATAACAGTTACAGTTATCCAAAAACGAAAACCTTTGCTAGCATTTCGAAGATTGTTTTTTATCAATTCACATAACCTCTCGAATTTGGCACTCTAAGATGATTAATAGTAGAACTTGCAAAACTTTACAAAAACAACACACATTAGGTTTGAAATTTAATCATAAAATCATGATTTTGGCGATTGTTTACATTTCATAATGAGGAAACAATATAATTTTGCTTAGTAAAAATATAAATTTTGAAGTGATTAATTAGAATTAAAAAATATTGACATTAACTAAAATTATTTATGTAACCTGATAGTTACATAAATAATTAAGAAAATAAGGTAAGCATTTATCATAATTAAAAAGAAATTATCAATATTTCAACTAGTTCTGGGCAAGAGAATAAATTTAGAAAAACATTTTCATTTTCTATATAATTAAAATATATTATTAACAATTTGAGGGCCAGAACGTGGACAGACAATTTTGCTTTATATAAAATTTTTAATAACTTAAACAACATTTTTTAAAAGTGTGGGAGTTTGACTTATATATGACATGCCCACAGCAAAAGTCGCTAATTTTCTATAAAACAAAAAATTAAGAATATATTAAAAATTCTATATTATAATTTTATTCTGTGGAATATTAAAATTTGTATATACAGCAATCAAAGTTAGGGAATGCATCGTATTAGATTATCCGAAAAATATTTTTTGCAAAGCTGAATTTTTGCATTTTAAATTTGAAAAGGAATTTATAATTTTCAAAACTTTATTTATAATTTTCAAAATTTTAAATCAAATTTTTTTTTTAAAAGTTTGAAAAGAATTCAAACATTACTGTTGTTATTAAATAGTTTGAAGAAATTGTTTTGTTGTTGTAATGCTTGAAATATATGGAGTATATTGTCGTAATTTTTGATTAAGTAGCGGTATTTCAAAAATCTTAAATATTGGCAAAAATTATTGAAAAAACTTTCAGGGTTAAGATGAGATTTAAATAATGATTTGAAATGGTGCATCATCATTAAAATTTGTAATAGCGTATGGAAATGCTTAAAAGACCATGCAATCTTTAATAAAGGGAATCCCCTTTATAAAAATGGAAACATTTGAAAAAGAAATTAGAGAAATTTTGTTATAAATATTGTTTCAAATATTTCCAAAATTCTTAGTAGTCAGCTATTTATTCAGCGAGAAAGTATGATTTTAAGAAAGTATATGGTGCTCGCCTTGTAAAAAGTGTTTGTTCTTTAATTGTTCTTCTGTAGCAAAACTGGCGATTTTAGAAATAAAATTAACAAAAAAATTTATTTATTTTAATTAAATAGAAAATTCAATACAAAATTAAAATAAATAATAATGTAGTCTTGTAATATTTAGAAATCGTATATTACTGAAAAACATTGTGGTAATATTGAATTACACACTTTATAATGCGAACATCTTAACCTTTCTAAAAATCATACATTCTAGCCGAACATACTAATAATTGCACAAAATTTTGCAAATATTCTAATACATGTTAAATGTTCATTTGAATTCAAAATTTTTTTGTGCAAATAATTTTATTTTTTTCTGTAATAAATACAAGGATGTGTTATTTTTGTTATTTAAAAAATAAAGTGGAATATTAATAATTATTCTTATTATTATAAATATATACCTACTTTATTAAATTTGAAAGAAACAAATATTCTTTTCTAATTTTATACTTAACATATTTTTAATTTAATATTTTTTTAATGTAAATTTTTATTGAAAATATTATTGTGCAATAAATTTTATTGCTTTCCATAATAAATATCAGAAAGAGTTAATTTTGTGATTTAAAAAATTTGAATATTTTTATTTTTGATAATTTTGTTCATTCGTAATCCTTCATTTTAAAATGTAAGTACTACTGGCATTATTATTTTATAAAATTTATGCAAAATAGTAAAAAACTATAGAATTTTGATCTATTTAGTATTCAATGTCACGTAAAACGTGTATAATGAAAGGTGCTAATTTGAATCTTCAAATCCCCACTAAAGCGTTACTAAAAAGGAACTATCTGCTAGTGGCACATTTCTGCCCGAACGGTGTTACTAAGTAGATCAGAATTCGTAACACTTTAGTGAATTTTGTACTTCATCTATTAAGATTTGCTATAACGCAGTAAAAAGTGTCTAATAAAAAATCCTAATTCGAATCTTCCAATCTCCACTAAAGCGTTACTCAAAAGATGCTATCTTTAACTATATCAGAATTCGATAGTAAATATACAAAATTTATGATAAAATTTCGAACCTAATATGTGTTGTTTTTGTAAAGTTTTGCACGTTCTACTATTAATCATCTTAGAGTGCCAAATTTGATAGATTATGTGGATTGATAAAAAACGATCTTCCAAATGCTAGCAAAGGTGTTGAAAAATAGTGCTTTTGTTTTTGAATAACTGTAACTGTTATCCAAACAACTTCTAATATCGATTAAAGAAGTTACGTTTAGAAGATTCACTTCGTATACTAATATATTTTGTTGTTGGAAAATTGAGAAAAATCTTCTATTGCACTTCTAATAGTGGCGAAGAAGTATGCTATTTCGAAAAAAAATTCATTAAGTGCTTGTAGGGGATGTACGCATAACATACATATTCACCTGTACTTATAAAAAGGAAGTAAGATGAAATGCAAAAATGAAAAAAATTGTTAGCATATTTTAGGGGGAACACGAAAAATGATTTTATAAATTTTTAAATCATTTAAGTGTTTATAAATTATAAATCGTCACACAGTGTGCGATTCAAAAAATGAAATATAAATAATTATGGAATTTCGGAACGACTGTTCCGATTTCAATAAAATTTCATATTGTGATGGTAGAGGTAGGGACAATAGAGGTGAGTTTATGTTTTGAGCTTGAAGTATAGAGTTTCGAAAAAGATAAGAAAATAAAATTTAAAATGCTGAATATAGCTTTACTTATTAGAACTGTAGATAAAAGATGTTAACACAGTTAAAAACCTACGTTCTTATGCTTTCTAAGTCAATTTAAAAATCCGATATGGAGCAAAAATTTCTATTACCATTACTTTGCTTTCCTTGTAAGCTAGCAGGTATAATTAGAAACAAAAATAAACTACTGAACAACTGATTATTTCTTTTCGAGTTGCCAGAAATTCATGCACTTATTTTTAGACTCCAGGGGTACTCAGAAATATGTACCTAGAAGAAAAAAACAAGAAAATTTTGACGTCAGTGTGATTTAAACATGGGCACAAATTAACAATTCGTTTTTTATGACTAACGTCTTACTCGTCACAAAAACTTTTTAGTATAAACATTTGTTTTTAGACATTTTGATATAAAAAAACTAACATCATCAGAATAGGGTTGAACCAACAACCTGCTGATTGTTGATCCAGTGCTATAGCCAACTCATTCACGTGATTGCAATATTACTATGCTATTATTATTTATGTAATACAGAGTAGGCAAATAATAATGACGCCTCATTACCAAGAAACTACTTTAATAAGCAGTTGCCATTATAGAAAAACAAAAAGTTTTTGCTGGGTATATACAAGAACGTAACTAAAAACTGCCTTTTTGCATATAATTCGAAATTTTGGTAGTTTTTCTGCTCCAAAATTAAAAAATACATGTTTCTATAAAGATCTTAATTCTACTTAATTTTCATTTTTTGTTTGGAAGTTAAAAAAGGTATTTTAGGAGAATGTTCTTTAAAGTAATTTTTTTTATCAAATAAGGTAGGAGACATTTGAAAATGTAAAAAATTTTCGTTATTAGATTCGATATTTTATTTGTCTAATTTTTTATCAAAAAATTTTTTTACTGCATAAATGAATGAGGTTCGAAGGGTCTTTACGAATTTATGTAAAAGGTCGTAAAAGATTAAATAGAAAACTCGTCAGGGAATCCTATATTGTTTGGTACAACAATATACCTTGGCTTTGCATTAGGCTTTAAAAATTTATAATTTTTGAGAAAATTTATAGTTTTGACAAAAAAAGGTCACTAATTTGTATGAAGTTACTTTATAAAATCACGATTTTTTACATATTTTTGTGTATTTTTGAATTATATGTACACAGAAAATCTTATTACCGTATATTTTTCAATTAGCGCAATCCATTTATTTTGTATCTGAATTTAATAAATATATTCAAGTAAATATAAAAATAAAAATAAAATTTAAATAACATTTTATTTCTTACTTACATTTTTAATTCATTCAATTATCTACTTCATTGATTTGATTAATTCTTTAATTGGAAAAACAATTTTTCCGCTTTTAATTTTTTACAGTTTTTAGTAATTGATATAATTATTTTGGTGAGAGGTACAAATTTAAAAAAAGTATTTAATTGAACGAATTATCTACTAATATATTTGGTGACTTTTTCTGTGCATGTATATACTAGAGTATCCAATTATTCGGATTTTCATATTAATCGGTTAATTCGACAAATTATTATTCGAGGTTAAAAGTTGATTGGTTAATTGGCAAATTATTCGATTAACCGAATGGTCTTAGTTATATACATAAAACGTATAAATAAGACTAAGTATAGTATTTAATCTATTGAAATAGTTAGAACAAATAATTAATGTAGATCAAATTCGTTCAAAAAAAGCGTTCATCTTATCAGTTCTTTCGCTCACTTGAAATTGATTTTTTTTGCAAAATATTCTTCTTATTTAGCTTTATTTAATACATCAGACATGTATAAGGATAATTTTTTGTCATAAAAATCCAAATTAATATTAGTATTTTTTGCGTACATTTTTGTGATAAATATTAAAATTTTTATGACCTTAAATGTACTCAAATCTATATTTTTAGGAATTTATTAAATATTCTATCAAAAAAAAAAAAAAAAAAAAAAACATATGGGTCAATACGAAATTCAACTTGTGATCCTTAAGTAGTGCAAATTCGGATCATTTTCAATGAATTTGACATAAGCGTAATGATAAAAGTTCTAATGAAATAAATTCCATTAAATAGGTCTTAATGAATAAGGACATATAAAAAATTAATTAACTTCAAAATATTTTTAATGAAATAATAGGATTTATAAAAAATTAAATTATTTCAAATATAAAAATGAAATACAAATTTTATTTCACAATAAAATAATCCATCCATGAAACTCAAATAAATACAAATGAAATAATTTCAAAAAGTAATAAATTAAGTCCTAAATTATATACATGTACTAAAAACTTAACACTTAAGACTAATATTTAAGACTACAGAATTAATGCTTTTTTATAAAACAATTCTTGTTTTTCTATTACAAATTTCGAAAAATGAATTATTAATTATAAAAATTACAAAAATCGAGTGATATTTTATTTATTATTTGAAAAAAATAAGGAAATGTTTTCTATTCAAAATTTTTACTAAAGAATAGCGCATTTTTTTTATTAAAATTTTTCAAAAGGTAACTTTTTAAAAAATATAGGGAAAACATGTATCACATTTCTTAGTATAAGAAAACGTACACTTTTTGATACTTTGGCAGTAATGAAGAAGTACTTCTCTAAAAATTACTTCTATTTATATTAACTGGGATATAACAGACATTTAGAAAAAAGATGTACTTGACATAAGTTTATTATAAAAAAATAAAAAAATTCTAATTTATAAATTCGGAAAACTAAATTTCATTTAAACAGTTATTCGACACAAATTATTCGGTTTATTCGTTATTCGAAGTTAGACAATTTTAAATTATTCGAAAAGTTAATATACAAAAATTAATCCAATAACCCAATGACGGTTAATCGATTGGATACCCTAGTATATGCTATTTTTAATAAATGAAAATTTTCAGTTAAAATGTGACATCTTTACTTTGACGCCTTACTTTTATTAAACGGAATGCATTTATATAAAAATCTATACACATAAAATCTAAGAAGTCTAGATTACAAATTTTTATGATGTTTTTCCCCTATATTTGAATTAGGCTTTTTGCCAAAATATAAAATTCGTTCAACAGAGTGATTATTTTAACTTACCACTAAGTTGATAAAGCTTTGCATTTCTCTTTAAAAATATTAAGATCTTTCATTATAAAACATTTTCCTCTAGCACAACTTTTGTTGTTGTTTTTTTTTAACTGAAAGCGGAAATTTGAAAAATAAATGCACATAAATGCATACAATCTGCTGTAGATACACAGAAAAAAGTAAAAATTCGTTCTAAATATCAAAATGATTCATTCAATTTAGAGAATGTTTAAAATTGCACCTCTCCCTAAAGTGATTTATTATTTACTAAAAATTTTAAAAATGGAAAACAAAGATTTTATTAATTAAAAACTTTAATTTTAATTAAAAAAATAATTCGAAAAAATACAAACTTTAAAAGAATTGCTAATTGTATATATCAAGGAGCGAAATGAAAATAAAATTAATATTTTATTAAAACAATCAAGTAGATGATTGAATGAATTATAGTGTTAACTCAAAAAAAATATTTTAATTTTATTTTTGATATTTATTTTATTTTCAGTTTCTTTACGAACATTTTGCTGAAATGTCATTTTTTAACATTATTATTAATATTTTATTTGAAAAATTTTGATTATATATTTTTTGAGGTTCATTTATTATGATATCACACTTTTTTATTCACGCACATCTTCATCTGTGGTGACTTTTTACTTTTTTTGCTCTTTTTTGACATATAAAAATAATCCATTTGTTCGCAAAATTTCTGTCTGCGATCAGAGAAAATGGTAAATTCCTGGTATGAGACAGGAAGAACACGATGTTGAAAGAAGCCAGATACGAAAAAGTTAAGACGAAGTTAAGATGCTATATTTATTAATCGTTTATACTCACTGGACCGTGCCACACAAACTTTTCAGTGACTTTCACTTTACTCGGCCCACTTTGTTTTAATCAGGAAAACCACAAATGTGCAATTGGTTTGTTTTGAATAAAGCCACCGATAAAATTCAAACATTAAAATATTAAATTTAAATATTAAAATTTAAATAATTAAAATTAATTGTAATAAGTACCGCCTAAGTTCCGTAAAAATCGCTAAGATGCTGAACTTGTAGAAACAAATTATCAAGATTTTGAATCAGATAAACTTTTTAATCCTAGTATGCTAATGATATTTTTTTACACGTTAGTACTAACGATACGTAAATTTTACGTACACATGATTATTCCTCTAAAACACCTAAGCTATTACTATTATTTGCCATTCAAATTACTATTTATTTGCCAATAAAAGGTCTTATAATGAAAAAAAAACATATTCAACAAATAAGAATACAACATCAAAAAACCCTTAAAAATATATCAATATTTTATTTAAGAATAGGCATAACTAATTATGACCTGTAGCTCACCAGAGTCTTGAAATGTATATCAAACATGACAATAGGTTATAGTCTTTCGTTGTTCTGCATAATGGCCAAAATTTTAACACAATTTGCTTTTCTGGTAGTCTCGGTAACTCATAACTTTCTTTCAATTACTCGTATTACATTTATTTCATTGAAAAGTTAGAACAGACTACCACATCCTTCAAACTAAAATTATCCGCCAAATATTTTAACTTTTACTCTGCCATTTCAAATCGCATTTCCAAATTTATATTCAAAGTTATACTGTCAATAATAACGATACACAAAGTTTATATATAATATTTATACTCTAAACGTAAATTTAACGTAGTAACATTTTCTATACTCGCATTCAGAACTTGCAATATCGAAATATGTATTATTTGATTTGTTATATCTGTTTAAAAATATTTGACGAAAGAACTTCTGGAATTTCATACTGTTAGGTTTCTACACACGAGAGTAATAATGATTTGCAAAAAAATCTACATTAATATTCTAGGGTTAAAGCCATAAAGGACTTGTTTGCTTTTTAGTTTTAGCATGAGTTAATGCTTTAAAAATCATTTATTTTTTTAAATCAAAGCTATAGCTATATTTAAATTTATATATACATCTTTTTCATCATTTCTGAACTAATAATAATGTTTAGAAATAGATGGAGTAAGCAAATCGATCACCAAAATTTATTGCAAAAAAAAATGGAGAATTTAAAACTGGGCTTTTCGATACAGTTGATAGATAGATGCATTTTAGTTTTGCCTAAATAAATAAATAAATAAAACACCTAGTTTTAATTAAAAAAATAGTTTTTGTTTAAAAATGAAAATTTTTAGTTTGTTTTTTAAGAGCATATTTTCTGTTATTTACTGCATATTTAATACGCACAAAAAAGAACTCTTCATCGCAACACCTACAAAATCAATAAAATTCTGAACTAAAAATATTACATATATAAGCACATAACATTATACGTATATAAACTTATCTAAGAATTTCCTCCTGCCATAAATACAGAACTCTTGTGGCTCTCACATCCTCTCATGTTCACGGAATTGACTATCGATGGAAACATTTTGCAAAATTACAATATGTGTGTAAAGATTTGTTTTTGGTATTTTATTATTGTTTTTTTTTTTTTATATTCCTGGTTTAAAAATTTATATTACAAAAACCTCAAAATTAAAGTTTGTTTTTTCCTTTTAAGTGAAAATTGATTGAATTAATTATTTCACAAATTGAATTTTAATATAAAACTAAACAATGGTAATTGAAAAATTTTAGGCAAAATTTTCTTCTGTGTAGAATTATTTGGAAAAAATACAATACAAAAAAAAAAAAAAAACTAAAGTTTACATTAGTTATTTACATATCCACTTTCCGTTTGTATTGCAAATAATTTAAACAAACATCAAATACCTTTTACCATGCTTTGGTTATAGAATTATACTAAATCGACATATAATGATATATAATGTAAATTAATGTTTGCGTATAACTATTAATTACGAATATTTATCAAATATACTATATGTATATAAACACTAACATCAATCCATACACATGATTGTAAAATGCACCACTATTCGTATTTACTCGTTATGGTTTTTAAAGAGAAAAAAAAAATAATATTAAATTTTCTATTTTCTATTTCCTCATTTCTCTGAATAGTACATTTTTTACATGTTCCTGATGATGTTTGGTCTATTGTTGTTGCTGCTATCCTGTTGAAAACTTCATAAATCCTTTATTACTATTTAACATTTAAATTTATGTTGAAATACTTTTTACTTTTGTAGAATTTTTATAAACCATTCATATTTTGTTTTCAATTTTTCTTAGTAGGGTGAACAAAAAACCAAAGTTGAGTTAAAAATTTGTGGTAACTATTGAAAATTTTAAAAACATTTTTAAGGAAGCTGAAATAACTCAGATTCGTTAAAATTTTTTATTCTTGTTTAAGATTGATAAGCATGAAATTTTTTACACATTGTTATTTTAAAATAAGGGTTTCAAGATAAAGATACAATGTATTTTATTCAAATTGATGCCTACCGAAAACGACTATTTTTTCCATCTTTTGATATTTTATGTTTTCCATTTCAAGCCACTACTGATCTTTTGAGTCCAGAAAATAATAATTTGTTCGGAAGTGGATAGTATTCCACTAGTGTTCTAACGAAATAAATAGTATATACACTATTTTCCAAATTGTTTGAAACTGGTCGCCCAACATGAGGCCGAGCGTTGTCAAGGTGAAAAAATATAAACTCTCGTCTGTTCGAATATTTTGGCTGTTTACCGGTCAATGATCTCTCTAAACGGATCAATTTCGTTGGGCATGGATCTTCTGTGATCGATTCACCCACTCGTAAAGATGATTTTTTCCGATTTCACTAGGCAAAGCAAAGCCCCATGAACATTGGGTTTTAGTATCAGACTTAACACACAACATTTTTTTGTGCTTTGGATTCTATTTTTCATCGCTAGTAACGACTCGAAGCAGCATTCAGTAGGTGTAGTCCTCGAATCGAGTGACCCGACTTCCTTGCTTTTGGATGAATTCAAGTGCTTTTGATTGTTCGTAAATGGCTGGTTGTCCACTCTCAATGACTATGTAAGCACTTCTACTATTAAGGCAATCAAGCGCAAAACTATGGTAATTAATGCATATAACGAATTTCCAAAATTTTCGAAACTCTTTGAAACCGACACATAGAGTGTCTTGTATTTTTAAATCGTTATAAAAACATGAAAATTGTTGGTGCATTTTGGTAGGTCTAACAAACTAACTAAGAAATTCAAAATTTTAGAGTATTCATTCAAAATATCAAGAAAATACAGCTATTTATACCTAAAAAAATATAAAAAATTTATAAAAAACTTTTTTTATTTTAGTTTTTTACTGACAATTTACATCTTTTATATTCAAACTATTAGTCAAACTAACTAGTCGAGAAACAACATTTAGAAAATTCATATTTGTAACCGTTTTACTATCTGTTGAAAAGATATGCGGTGATAAAAAATGAAACTAAAAATTTATAATCTTTTAAATTTTGCAGATTTTATGATAGAAGATTTGCGTGAATAAGTGAAATTTAGAGAAATAAATTTTAAAGACGAAGTGATTCTCCACCGTTTGAGGTATATTTCGTTGATGTTACGAAACTAGACATCATCATCACAAACTTGCATATAATTGTTGTAAATATTTGCAAAATATATGATTTTTGCTAATGATAAATTCTGATTTTACAGAAATTGCCCAAAATATCGCGTGAATAGAATTTTTTAAAAAAAGACACTTCGTACGCAAAGGGGCGTTAAAAAATTTTAAAATGTAAAAAATTTTATGATCTATTAAAATTCTAATCAAATTTCCAAATTTTGATCCACATTTTTTTAAGACCAGCTCTAGTTTTAAAATATTCTAAACTATTTTAGATGTAAAATTCAATCAAACTAGAATCGCTTCTTTTAAGGAATGCCATCATGAATAGAAAGTTTTAAAGGACTGTATTTTAAAATCAGTACTGATATTACTTTGATTATTTCAGCAAAATATCCCAAAATATATTTATTATTTCTCATTATTTTTAGAGATTTTTAACCAATAAACAAACAGAAAAAAAATAAAAATTAATTTTAATTATGAAATTGATTATATTAGTGTCTTTTTTTTGGTTTTGCTCTAATCAAGAAAATAATAACAGTAATTAATGGAATTTTTCCAATAATTTTGATTAAATTTCTAATTAAATTAGTTGTATCAATATTTGGTCTGAAATGAGCTAAAATTGTAATTGATGCAACTAAAAAATTAACTAAATTTCAAATATTGTTATTCGAAATTACTTTAGTTTATATATATATATATATAACAATATTATAAATTTAGTTAATTTTTTAGTTGCATCATAGTTATAGTTTATGGTTTTACAAATACAATTACATACAAACAAATAAAAAAAGTACCAAAATTATTTTATAATAATAATTTCATTCTAAGTAAACAGAAAATACATATGTTTATAATATATTATATTGTAATGTAATATAATCGTTCATATGTATATAGTGTATGTATATGATTTTGTAATTAATTTTAGTTTTCTAAAGATTATAGAAACTTTAATATAACAGAATAGAGATGTCCATCTCGGTGATGGGTTCCTACAAAGGGCATTTATAACCTGGCTGGTGAAACATTTTTTCTTCAAGGAAATGTAATGCCTTTGAAAAATTTTCATAAATAAATAATGGAAATAGGAACTTTTGCTGTTAATCTATAATAATAATCTAGTTCATAAAATGACCAGAATTAACAATTGATAAATATTTACTGAATAACCAACAATAGTTTGCAGAATAAAATCCGTATTGTTTGATATTTATACCAAAATTTATGTTTATTGCGAATTACTTTCTAATATATAATGTGTGAAATTTTAAAATAATTTTTATTTTATTTTTATAAGAGTTATCACTTTTTTATACTGTTAAACACAGCAATATTTCTTTCTGAAATTTTTCTATTTCAGAATACCTAGACTAAGTTCACACACAGCAACTTTAATTTCTGATTTTTTTTTAACTTGAATTTACGTTCACACAAAAAATTTTACTTCAGCAAATCTTGCTTTAATTGTCTTGATTTATTTTGTTTTGAAGTACGAAAATGAAAAATAAAACGAATTTCAAAGTACAGGCAAGTTTGTACACTTTCATATTCCCTCTCGCTCTCTCTTATAAGAAATCGGAATTTCAGGAGGAAAAATTGCCTTGTGTGAATCCAGAATTATTTTTGATTAACATGTTAACAATTAAATAAAATAATTAAATCAATTTATGTTTCGAAACACAACAATGGCATAAACGGGACGGTTTGCCTCCTATTGAGAAAAAATAAACACAATAACAACGCCAGCGGGACGGCAAGATGATTGCCAAAGTTTTGAGTAAAATATAAATTATCAATCTTATTTTTTATTATTTGTTATAATTGTAATTTTTAATATATTAGTATTATTATATTTTATTTGTTTAAATTTATTTCTTTAAA
This sequence comes from Protocalliphora azurea, assembly GCA_932274085.1. NCBI lineage: Eukaryota > Metazoa > Arthropoda > Insecta > Diptera > Calliphoridae > Protocalliphora > Protocalliphora azurea. Next base: position 106,667,459 of record OW026523.1, on the reverse strand, counting down.
GAATTTTCATTTTCTCTCTTTGTTTAGCTTTCTTTTATTTTTTATAATATATTTTTCCATAAATGATGGCAATCTTGTTGAAAAAAACAATATAGAATATCGCCAAGAAAATAAAACTAATTTTATTCGAACGCTTTGCCATTCAACGGCAATGTAAAGTTTAACTTGTATAAGTCGCTGCCGTCGTTGGTTGTGTTTCTACATTTTAGGTTTATTAATTTTGTAAAAAAAAACAAGATTAACAAATTTATCAAAAAATTGATTCTAATAATTTTTTCTGTGTATTTTTTGCCATTTACAGAATTGTATAAAAAATAAATTCTTTTTAGTGTATTTCGATAAACAATGAAAATGCAGTAGTAGATTTTACATGTGCTAACAGTACCTTAGAAGTTCTATAAAATTGCATTGTTTTGCTTTTAATAAAGCGAATCCTCTATTTTTAAGATTTTGTTTTTTTTCGAAACTTTCGACTTTAAACCTCCATTACTTTTGCGTACATTGATAAAAATTATTAACACTTTGCAAACATAAATATTCGTTAATAAAATCATTAATCGACGTTAGTGTTAAAAGAAGAAATGTTTTGAAAATATTTTCACTCAAAATTTTTAAAATGTTCGAGATCCCAAACTAAAAATATTCAGTAATAAAAATGATTTCTATCACTCATTTTTCAACAATTTGCAATCCGGTCTCCTGCAACCTTACACTTAAAAATTAATCTGTTAACCCCATTTTTTGCGAAATTATTCCTAATTTTTTCTAAAAGCGTATTTTAAAATGTTCAGAAAGCACTTTTTATAAAAGGTAAATTTTTTGGCAAAAATTCGATAATATGTTAAATTTATGATATCTTATCAATCAAGAGATAAAGAAGTTAGGTCAGCAGAATCGTCTTTAAATATTACAACTGTCAAATAACAAGGGTGGTTACTAAAAAACCCGAAAATGGGTTCATAATTAAAATTATAAATTCATATTGGAAAAAAAGATTGAATGTGAAAAAAATTGCAAACAAATTTTAAATTATTTAAAATTGTTTTAAATTTCATGTCAATAACTCAATTCTGATTGAAAACATCAAAGTCGTTGTTTAAAGATTAATTAATGATTTAAAATTTTGGAGTATATCTGCACGCAGAAAAAATGTGTAATTGTAGTGACCAACATATTATGATTGTAACATATGATTACAGCTAAAATTATATATGATTATAAATAAAAATTTGATTCCAATTTCTTCATATTGTGTTCGATTTTATGGTTCGAGTTTTCAATATTATTACAATATCTTATTACATTATTATCAAATTCCATCGGATTATGATTTCATTTTATTATATTATTATTCCATCTTATCATATTATTATATCAGTTTATTATATTATTACTCCATCTTGTTATATATTAGAATAAAATAGATTAATTAAAAATTTTTATTTTCGTAAATTTGTTCATTAATTAATTTTATTTGTTTGTACCATCATATATTTTGTAAGATAATACTAGATATATATTATCAATTAAACCCTATTAGTAGTTAACCAATATCTTATATTGCTTAGATGACACAAAATGTAAGAAAGCCTAGTCTACTTGTATTTATTCATGTATAAACTAAATGAGAATTATAATGAAGGTGAAAAACAAACGCTCAAAACGAAATATATTCAAAAAGTAACAAGTAATGAATTCTTCAAACATATTTGTAAAAAGCATATTTATTTGTAACATTTTATTGTTATGGGAGTAATAAAATTAATAACTTATATTGCTTGGATGACACAAAATGTAAGAAAGCTTAGTCTACTTGTATTTATTCATGTATAAACTAAATGAGAATTATAATGAAGGTGAAAAACAAACGCTCAAAACGAAATATATTCAAAAAGAAACAAGTAATGAATTCTTCAAATATATTTGTAAAAAGCATATTTATTTGTAACATTTTATTGTTATGGGAGTAATAAAATTAATATGGTTTGAAAAAAATATGGTTTAAGAACAAGGAAAAAGATTGATAATTTTTAACGGTTGTAGAAATAATGATATGTTTTATATTAATTGAAATTTGAATGTAAACGTTGAATGACAAAACTGAAACAAAAGCATTGCTATCATGAATATAGTATTAATAAAATTAATAAGAATTTAAGATAATATTGTTGTTGCAATGCTGGAACCAAGTCTTTTCTGCGTGTGTGGACTTTTGAAAAAATCTAGCTCGCATTTTTTTTTTTATTAAAGTAAAAAATAGGTAAATCGTTATAGAAAGACGTTAAACCGAATCAGAAATTGATTCTGAGAAAAACGGTGTACTTAAATTTGGATGTTGAACCATTTATTTTATAGAAGTCTACAAAGTGCCAATAAATCTAAAAAGATGTGACCGTTTTTAATGTTTATTGCACTTTTTATTTAAATATTACAGTTTTAAGAGACTGCTTTTTATGAATTTAATTTCAATTATTTTATCCTTGTTTTTAAGCTAAAGGTATAATGCTCCCATTTAGCCTCACGAAATGTTGATGGGTGTATACGCGTGTGGTCTATAAACTCACAGAAAAGTTAAAAATCTATCTTTAATGGCTTTTTCTTTCACACTATATTAAGTTAACATAATCTTGATTGAATATTTTAAGATTCCAATTCGAAATATGTAAAAAGTTTAAATTTTAAGGACAGTTCTCATTATTTACCAATTTTTAATCATAGTGTTAGAATTTAAAAAACACAAAACTAAATAGTTTGACGCGAAAAAAAATTAAACATTTTTGATTCTAGATTAATATTACAAAGGTTCTGGAAGTTTGGTTACCCTGTTTATCACCTATTCCAAACAACTTCAATTCGAACCCTTTTAACAACCATGAAAATGCTTAACTAAACATTCATGCGTCGATGAAGCAACATTGTTACACTTTTTTTGTAACAAATTCTTTATGGTTTAGTACTTTAAGCTCAACTTTTTTGCTTCATTTTCAACTTTGAAAATACTTCAGTAAGTAGAAAAACTGACTGGGAAAAATAAAGTTTTCCCATTCGATACACAGTATTATTGTGTTGTGCAAAGGAAAAAAAACAATTTTAAATAAACTTGTTAAAAAGAAAGTTAAATCATTGAATAAAAAGCAATAAAAAAAACATATATATATATATATATATATATATATATATATATATATATATATATATATATATATATATAAAGTTAAAAGTATATTGAAAAACTTCTAGCTGCTTATTTTCGTTATTGGCAGGATAATTTAAATATCTGTATATTCTTGTATAAAAAGTTAGAGTAGAGTTTCTTTTTCTATTTACTTAAAATGGGTCATGTTGAATATGACCACTTGATGTAGCTTTTTTATGATGGCAATAAGGAAAAAGTATTAATTTACAAAGGAAAAAGAAAGTGGCTGTAGAAGTTATTTTTCTGTTTAAAGAAAAAAAATAAGTTTTTGCCTAGAGTAATATGAATGATGTTTCAAAAACCTTTATCAAATATGAGTTAATTTTTTTTTTTGAGATCTTAGTTTAGGATAGATTAGGTTGGAAGAGGATCACACAGAACTGTGTGTGTTCAGAAAACAAATAAGAGAGAGAAGAAAATAAAAAACATGTATATGATAATAGAGCGGATCTGTTTCCATAAAAAAAAAAGTTTATGTCAGTCATCCCCCAGAATGAAAGAATAGTTAATGAGGTTTGCAAAAGCCAAATAATTACTATTATTTTTTTGTTTTTTGTCTATAGAGTCTCCATTTTCAGTTCGATTGTAAAATGTATCATTGTTAATAGTTTAAAAACTGAATAAAATTTATCTTTGTTGATTTTGGAATCCGACATCAAATTGTCGATATTACTTCTGGTATCTCGTATACATCCCCATAATATCCAATTATTATTCATATATAATGAAAGCCCTTTTTTAACTTATTATATTTGGTTCATTCATTTTATAAACAAATTATAAAATTGCAAAAGCTTTAAAAACTGTTTAAGTTTAAAGCAATTTCATTTAGCAAAATTTTAAACATATTGAAGTTAAAATAGTTTAAAACAAATGTTTATTTTTTACTACGTTCCACAACTTTTACAATCATTATACAAAGTTAATGCATAATAATAAATAATTTTCATATAAAAGAATTTTTTTATTTTTTATTATTTTAATATAACTTTGCTATTTCAGCAACTTTTTTAAGTGAAATAGACTTAAGCTTACACATTTTTTTTAAATTTATTTATTTATTTATTTAATAGCCAATGAAATTACAATTTCTTACAGACTAGAATATATATTATTCTAAAATCTATTTACAGTAAAATGTTTTCCATAATCTTTAAATAACAAAGTTATATTATTTAACTAAGTTAAAAATACTCCTCTTGCTGATAAATCAATATATGGATAAAAACTGTTGAATTGATTGCATATACGTCTCATGGGATCAAAGTTGGCATAATTGGTTCGAAAATATATGATTTTTAAAGGGGTATAATTTCTACTTGGACGATTTGAGATTACGAATTCAATCTTACGAAGCAGGAACTCAGAATTAATTAAACCGTTTACTAAATTAATTACAAATGAAAGATTCATATATTTTCCCCACTTTCAAGATTAGGGAAATCAATAAGCTGTAATCGACTTTCATATGATGGTAAATTAATATTAGGATTCCATGGAAGATTGCGAAGACAAAATAAGAGGACCGATTCAATTTTCTTTATATGAACTTCGTATTGAGGATCCCAGACTTTAAGCTTTGCATTTTCATTGTTTATGCATAAAATGAGATATTTTAAAAACTAAAAATAGTACGTTTACAAAAGGCTGCCGCTATAAAAAAACATAAAGGGCGGTATTTGGGGCGTGGTAAAGAAATTATTTTAGCATTTTTGGAAACTTATTTTTATTGGATTTTTGCATGTTCGGCTTAAATTTATTGAATAATTGTAGAAGAATACAGTGCAAAAGTTTTCTGGTCCGCCACAACCTTGATCAGCACTCCTCAGCGTCTCACCGTGTTGTTCTCTGTAAGCATTATCTATTTAACTTAGAACTTTTTGGGAAATGGAATCTGTATCTTATTTTTCCCTATATGTTATTAAGTAAGACGAATTTTTTACGATTTTGGATACCCCATTAACTGTTATTTTATTTTTTTTTTTTTGGGGGGGGGGGGGGGGTGACTGGCATAACTTTTTTGTGATAATAAGTACCTTTGATTACTTGTCAATCCGTTCAGGGAATAATTTCTCATGTTGCTGAACCTCCATTATAACTTTTTTGTTGCCTTTAACAATTTTAGAATTAACGGATTTGTTCCTTTTAAGTCTTCCAATTTCTGAAAAAATATTAATAAAAACATTAAAATCTATAGTGTAATAGTGCAACACACTTGCAAAGAAAGTTAAATGTATCCTCTTCCTTTTCGTTGCACCATCTGCGGTTATTATCGTTACATACCCCTATTTTTTAAGAAAATATTTAAAGCCATTATGACCCGTAATAATACCTACAAACATTTTTAGTTCAGAATCCATAATAGCTTTGTTTACTTATATCTCATTGAATTATTCTAGAGTGCATCAGCATCAAGTTTGAAATTATTCATATATTTATATATAATCCAACCCTGGACAAACATCTTCAACATCGCTTCGAAATATTGGTATTATAGATGTTAGTCTTGCTGTTTCAGACACAGCAAAAATTTCAACTTGAAAAATACTAAAAGCGTTTTTCAGTCTTAGCTAGCATTGGGAAAGTGAAAATTCCCAAGAAATGACCTGCTATTGTTCCCGGAAAAAAATTTTCCTATATTCCCGGAAAAACGGGAAGTTCAAATTATACACTTTTAAGTATCTCTATTCCCGGTATAGCTTTTTATATTTTGTATATTTGTTAGTTGTTATGTTTCCCTAAAATACTTTAAAAAAGAAAAGAAAAATGTACTCAAAATTGTTATAATCCATTTCATTTAATATTATAAAAAATTAAGCTGTAATATTAAACAAAGTATTTAGTTTTAAATTTTATTTTCTTATTGTTAAAAAAAGAAGAGCACAAAAATATTGAAATAAAAAAAAGTTTTTTAATCCGATTATTATCAAAATATCTTAATGAAAATTTCTTAACAGCCAAATAATAAGTATTTGAAGATAAGTATGAAAAAATAAAAAAAAACGTTCTAGAAATGATGGAAATGTTTAGAAAAATACCTCGTTCTGATGGTTATTCCTGACATGTTTTAAGTCATTAATAATAAAACCAACAGTCCAGCAAAATAAAGATTCCACCACAGAATCGCGAATAACTCGCGTAGCGTGCACGTGGTCATCGGTGAGTTTTAACAGTATGTGTAAGACGCTAAGACGAAGCTATATACCAAAATTCGCTTCCCACCATCTAATTCTGAAGTTAAGTATTTTTTTATTTTTTATTTTATTGCCTTATTTTCCTGGAGTATTATTAGCAAATGTTATTATCGAAACTCTCTATAATTATTTTTGGAGTATTAAATAGATACCTTTCAAAACTATAATCATGTTTATAAAAAGCAATATAAATAAATAATTTTTTAAAATATTTAACAAAGTAAACTTGTTAAATATAAATGATCTAATTAGCAAACCAAAATCAAACCCTTCAAAGACAAATATTTCATTAAATATCGCCGCTTTGCTGAACAAAAATCTTATATTCATGTAATTCTTCACTATTTTTTTATCAGACAATCTGATTTGTTATTTGTTCGTTCATAGACTTACAAATCTGTTTTTCAATATTTGTATTATTTCTGAGTGTTAATTTAATATGGCTTTTAACCAAAAAACATAGTTATTTTTTTCTTTGCTGAAGGTTTTTGAGAATTTTTATCATGGCACTAACGATATTTATAAATAATTTTTTTTTTATTTCAGCACATTTATGTAAATTGAATTTAGTTATATTTATCAATTTGTATTCATTTTGTATTATTTTTTATACAAAGATATAACAAAACTTGTGGTTTTTCATGGTGTTCATAATTTTCTACTAAACTAGAAATATGTGCGTTAGTATTGGTTTAACTAATGCTTTATATATGCAATAAATTAAACGTGGTTTAGGTAGTCATGATTTACCGATAAGCTTCTGACACGAGTTCATAGCGGCGTATGTTTTCTTTACATTTGCATCAGAGTTAAATTTTTAGTGTAAGTAGATATATTCTGTTCAGTTTTTAAAAACGAAAGGAGCTTGTGAAAGATATATATAAATGAAAGAAATATTTTTCTTTGCTTTAAGAGATTTTTTTAAAGATGAATTCTCTATCGGCGTATTAGTGATATATTGATATATAATATAATATAGTTTAAAGTTTAAAGAAAGCATGAAATGCATTTTGATGACAAAAATTCAACAGACTTAAAATTTAATACACTAATTCTGTAACTTTAAGGTTCGTTCTGTTGAATTTTTTCAAATTTGAATTCCATAATCACATTATTTTATTTAACATAAAGGAAGTCTGTTATTAACATTAAATACTTTATCTTAACAGAAATTCATATTTTATAAGCTATGTTATAACGAATTGACTTGTTAATTTCAGTGGTAGCTATTTTTAAGGTGATACACATTTTTTTTTAATTATTTTTATATATAAAAAATTAAAAAAAAAAAAATAAAAGAAAGATGGCGTGATACAATTTATTCCTCACATTTACAACAAAACAATTATTTCAAAATATTTTATAACAACACAAATATTTGACATGTTTTCCAAATTTTCAAAAAAAAAAAAAAAAAAAATTAATAATTTAAAAAAGTTTAAATATGTATGACTATAACTGTAACTTTATTTCAAAATAAATAGTTTTTTAAACTTATAACGTTTTTACAGCTTGTGCCTAAAAGAGCCAAAACAAATATAAACACATTTAATATTAACCTAAATAAATTATTTTTCCTAGGCACCCATATCATGTTTAATTCTTTCTACGATGGATAAGCTGCTAGCAAGGTTTTAAAATCAAAATCTAGCAGTTGCCACTGCACTAGCAGTCCCAGGAATTGTTCATTGGAGCTATTAGCTGGTTTTTCGGAGGCATTAATGAGATTTCTTAGCAATCGTTGTTAACTTTTAAGCTTTCGTTTAAGAAAATATATTGTCAATTCCATGAACATCAAGTGGCATATTTTTGCACAAACAATAATTTGACTGGTTACAATGAGTCTGTGAAACATTTTTGTTGTCTTCTTTACGTCTTCTTCTATAGGGTCAGTTAAGTGGTAATTGCTATCCATGAAATAATATGTTTCTTGATATTTTATTCATCTGTTTTGAACACATTACATTTGTGTATTACTTATATAAAATGTATTTGTTGCCGGATGAATTCATATATTCAAATCAGTTGAAAAGAAAAAACGAAGTATGACAGAAAGAATGAAATTTAAAGAAAAATGAAATATAAACATAAAATCTTATGAACTATTTCATATTTTTCACTTTACTGAATCGTTCAATTGAATTCTTTCTTTTATGAATGACACAACTCTGTTATTTTCTGTTCAACCATTAGATTACTTAGTGTGTATAGAATTGGTTCTCAGTGTTGCCAGGAGGTGGGAAAAAAAGAAGCTAAACTGAACTTTTAAAAAAAGTCAAAAAATGCTAAATATTTCAAAAGATAAGGCCAGAAAAAAGTATATTTTTTTTTTAATTAAAAAATACTTTTTCTTGTTCTCGTTACGCTCTCATATTTTTAAAGATTTTTTACAAAAAAAAAAATTATAAATAAACTATAAAATGCTGCAAAATAACCCAATAAAAAGCACTCAAAAAATTTCCATACAAATTTGGATTATATTTCATATGAAAAATTAATTAATATTTTGAATTGTTTTTTCGTAATTTTTGGACTATAATTCCATTTTGATTAACCATTTTAAAATATATATAAAATATTAGAACATAATTGTAATAATCGATATAGTAAGCCATTAAAAATAGTTAAGTTATTTTTTATTTGAAGGATGGAGCGCCACAGGAACATATGATTACAGCGAAAAATAAAAATGTATAAGTAATATAAAAGTAATATTTATTACGGCTTCACTTTTTCATATTGTGTCCGATTTTATGGCTTGTTTTCTCATGTTAAGTGTTTAATTTTACATATAATTGAACAATCTTACTACATCATTATCCCATAAGACTATGATTCCATTTTATCATATTATCTCATATTATCATATAGTTTTCCAATTTTATCATATTATTATTTCACTTTGTTATATTACTATTCCATCTTATCATATATTAAAATTAAACATATTAATAAAAATTAGCAAATATATATATATATATATATATATATATATATATATATATATATATTCATTCCCTGAATCACACCGAGTATAACCAAACCTTGTCTATTTATATATATTTATTCGTATGTAAACTGAATGAAAATTATATTGAAGTTGGAAAACAAACATTAAAAACAAACAAGTATTAAAGTTTTCCACTAAATTTCTGAAAAGGATAAGTATTATATTTACAGGGAATGTTTTATTGTCATGGAATAATATTAATATGGTCTAAAAATAGAATATGGTTTAAGAACAAGGAAAATGACTACAAGTATTTAATGGTTGTAGAAGAAATAATATTTTTCATATTAATAAAATTTTGTTTCGGGTAAAACTATTTAAAAACGTATAATTTTTGCAGTAAACCATATTAAAATTCTTATTGAGTGTAAACATTAAATGACAAAATTTAAACAAAATTATTGTTATCACATACAGAGAGTTATTAAGGTTCAATTAAATTAACAATGGGAACATAATATTGTTGTAGTGATAATGCTGTAATTAAAGCAAAATAAAAAGACTAGATTTAGCCTTTAAAATGCTAAACTAGCAGCTTTGTTGGTGCTACATATATTTATTTATTTTTATTATTGAAGGTATATTTTCTCAGTTTTAAAATTAAAGCAATGCAGTTTCACTGATAATACTTTCGAAGCGGATATAAAATACAGTACACTTACTGTCATGCTTACGTAATTTTCACAAATATCTTTTTTTACAAAAGAAGCCATTTGTTTTGAGTGTCTTAAGTCTGCTTATTAAAAGATCGAGTTAATCATAAAAATAGTTAAATTTTTACGTAATAGTTTTATCTTAGTTTTACTTTCTTTTTATCAACTTTTTTTTCTTTCTTTTATCAAGTTTTAATATAAAAGAAGAATATAAGATAAGTATAAATTTATCACGTAGAAATTTAAATATTTTCACACCTTTGTTAGATGGACTTAGATCACTTTTAAATTAATGGTTCATATAAAAGGCCTAGGTCAAAGATATACAATTTCTTTATTAAAAAGAAACTTCCTGTAATTTTCTTATTATTTCCTTTTCTACAACAGCAAAAACTATAAACACTTCAAAGGTAACTTACTTTATAGGCCCACAAAATAAGCAACTTTTTGAATATGAACAAAAAAGAAATGATTTTAACTACAATATTTATTTTGTAGTTTTTAATTAAGACACTTTGTACAATTAAAAGAAGAAAGAAAATATGTTTACAAACTGATTTGCGTAAACTATTTTCTTTCTTAATTAAAAGTAAATTGTTTTTTATACAAATAAAAAAAAAATAAGAAAAATAAAAAACGAGAAAGATACATATAGTCGGTTAAGCCCGACCATATCGTACCCCACACCATTGTGCATGTCCATCATAATTCGTGGATGGATCTCATATTAGACATGTGGTCAATTGTGGACCGATGCTTTTACTAAGTGTAAAGTAAATATACGAATACATAATATTACGTTAATACTAACATTTGGATGAATTTATGCACTTTAGGATGATTCCCGAAAGTGGGCTTATGTGGGTCATTTGTGGACCGACCTTCATGAAATTTGGCATAAAAATTGATTCTTATACAAAGCTTCCTTGCACCGAATTTCATTACAGTATTGCTATATTTAAGGAATTTTTAAACCCCCCATTTGTATGGGGGCTAGTTGAAATAATTTACCGATCATAACCAATTTCAATAGGCTTCATCTTTGTGTCATGAAAGTCCTACGTGCCAAATTTCATTAAATTATCTTCAAAATTGCTACCTGTACTTTGTGAACAAGGTTTACATGGACAGCCATCCGTCCAGCCAGTCGTCCATCCAGCCAGACGGAGAGACTTCGTTAGAACGCCTCAAAAAGTGATTCTGAGTCGATTGGTATACTTTAAGGTGGGTGTTGGATGATTTTTTCTGTGCGTTACAAACATCAGCACAAACGCTTAATACCCCAGCTACCTATGGTAGTGTAGGGTATAAAAAAAACAAAAAAAAAAAGAATAATATGAGGACATTTTTACTTTATAATCATGTAAAAAGTTTTTGTTTATGTTCTCGATAAAGTACGAAAAAAAGTTTTCTTTTTTTACTTAAACACGTATATGAGTATTATTGAACTGAACCATATTTTAATTTGATATTACAAATTGCTAAAAAGATAAAGTAAATAAATATATATTTTTTAATTAAAATAAAATATAAATGCATACAGTAATGTTCGTATAAAAATTATTCGATTATTCGAGGAAAAAATTTTTCATTCTCTGCGAACGAACAAAATTTTCAATTTAGAACAAAAAATTGTTCGATAAATTTTTAACTGTTAATCGTATAACTTTTCAAAACAAGTTATTATCAAGTTATTATATGGTACAAAAGTTCCTCTTTTGAAATTATAAGTGTAAAAAGTTTTGTTTAGTTGGAAAACCCTGTCGAAAATTATTAAACATTTCGTTAATATACATAAATGTGAAAAACATGTGTTAAATTTTCAGGTTGGAGCCTTTTTCAGCAACTGAAATCACAGTATTACTTCGAAAAAATAGAATATCTTTTCTAAAGTTTTAATCAAGCGTCTTAATGTTAGAATCAGTATTGCGAGGAACCGAGAAAAAACGAGTTTAAATTTCACTTAAAAAAAAAGTAAAAAGATTATATGTCCCAAAAAATAAGAGCAGAAAAAAGTTATTTTTTTTTAATTTAAAAACTTATTTTTTCTCATTCTCGTTAGTTTTTTATTGTATTAAATTTGTAAATAAAATATAGAACAGCTGTCAGTAAATGAAAAATTGTCCAGACAATATTTGGTTTGGTTACCTAATGCTTTGAAGTGATTTTTCATCATTTGTAAACCATTATTTTTTCATTAAACATTTTCAACTTTCGCTTTTACAAGAATTTGCTCAAATTATGTTCATAAATAGTTTGTATAAGTTTCTAGTTGTTCTTGATTTGGATAATGAAGAGCCGCTGGCGAAAATTTTTGTTAAATATCAAAAATATAGATTTTTGAGCGAATAAATACACAAAAATGCTTAAATGAATGATTCTGTAAAAATAAAATTAGTAGTATATAATAAGACATTATTTTGTACGTTACTGAAATAATAACTTCTTAGCCTTTTTAAGTCAATTTTAAAAATCAGAAAAGGCTAGAAAAAAATACTAGAAGCTAAAATAAAAACTTTGAGGCTAGAAAAAAAAAAAAAAAAATAATAAAAAGGCTAGATTTAGCCTTAAAAAGGTTAGAATAAACTGGAGACATATAAGTTAAACTTTAATTCTGGAAAATTTTCAGCTCATATTAATTTTTGTAAATATTCAAAACAAAGTGAAACAAAAGTATGTATATGCAAGTGCTTCATTTTAGAGATTTTTTAATTTATGATTTATTTAAAAAATTATTTTAATGGTTCAAATAATGTGGAAATAAATGAATTGAACTCAGTCAATAAATATATGTTAGATATTTAAAAAAATAGATTTTAACAATATTGATAATAATTGATTTTATTAAGAAAAGATCTAAAAAGAGCAGAAAAACTAGATTTGCTTTTAATGCTAATCTCACTATATTGGCACCATTGTTTTCCATTTCTGCTTTTTCTAAAATTTAAGGTCAAAAAGCTTAATCTCTACAAACATTTGGAAGATATATTAGAGAAGATATATATATTTGTTTTTTTTTTTATTTGGACGAAAATCATCAAGGCAATATTTTTAAAATATTGTAGTTATATAAGATTTAAAAAGATGTTTGCAGTTCTAAACATTGACAATAACAGATTACATAAATATTATAAATAAGGGAAAATTTGGAGAACAAATAGCGTTAAATGAGGTAAAAAAATAGTAGATTTTGTTATTTTTTAATAAAAATGGTGAAAATTTATTTAGATATGTAAAAATTTATATTACAGTGAAAACCAGAATGCAAAAAACTTATTTAAACTTATTTTTGATGCTTTTACTTTAAAATAAATTTGCATTTTTTTGTATACAAAATTCTTAAACATATGCTTCGTAAATTATGAAAAGCTACGTTTTTCGATTACTTTGTTATTGGAATAAAAACAAAGACTTCAATACATATAATATTACATCGTATTATCCAATTTTTCTTAAAGCGTATTAATTTTTAGTTTATTTTAATACAGTATATTAAATTCATTTTTATTAACATCTTATACTTAGCATATAAATTTATAATTTCGAGATTTAATATATAATATATAACTATAGCGAATAATATTGATAATAGAAAAATCTTGATATTAATTTAACATTATTTAAAGGAAAATAGGAAAAACCTTTATTTGAAAGGAAAAAAATACATTAAAATATAGTTAAAAAATATACAGGTATACCAAGAAATTATCTGGGGGTAATGCATGAATACATGACATTTTCAATTTAATAATTTCTGTTTTAAAACTGCAATTAGGCCAACTGTATGCATTCTCTTATCATTTGGTAAGAAGAATTTTGAATAAATTCGTGGTATTTATTGTTACATTTTTTTTATGAAATCAATAATTATGTCATATCTCCAATTTTTGTTGTTTATTATTTCAAGACATTTATTTTGAATAATTTGTAGTTCTTTTAATGTAAAATTTTTCATGGAAAATTAAATCTCTCATTGTAAGTGATATAAATACCATAGTGATGAGAATCATGGATAACATATTCAAAAAGTATTAAAATCCAATAATAGGTTTTTTTTTGCAAGATTGCAAAACTCCACAAAAGTGTTGATAAAAATCTCTTTTTATACCCAAATTTCAGCTGTTATTTCTGATCCATTTATGTGCATATTTCAAAATATTTTACTTTAGGATATACACCATTCTATACTAGATTTTATTACAATAATAAGCTGCATTTACGGGCATATATGTAATTTCGGGAAATTTTCTTGTTAAAGATATTGAGAAAAAAAAATATATATAGAGAATACACAAACCCTTGACTTTCCATTAATATATATCTAACAAAAATATATTTAGGTAAAAGTGATAATATTTTTTACTCCGAACGATTCATGAATGAAATAAAATGATCATATTTAAGTTATCAAAAAATAGTTAAATATATATGTGTGAGTGTGTGCCAAGAAGAAACAAATGGTACCATAATATGTAAAAAATTACAGATTGTAAGTCATTTTTTGATGTGGCAGTAAAATTAAAATTTTAGATACTTTTCTTATAATTTAAATAGCATTATTGTGAAATCTGAATTTTTATTTAATTTTTTTTTTAATTTTAAATATAACACTTTTAATATTGTTTCTATATAAAATAAAATTTATAGCAATTTCTCGAAGTATTTTCAATTTCTATAACGAACTTTAGGATATTGTCTACTACCTACTTGTTCTTTGTGCAACCAATCCACTTTTTCTTAATTCAATTTCTTCTTAACCAATTCAATGGAATGCTGAGTAAACGATTAAAAATGCGCAAATATCAAAAGAAAAAAATAAATAAATATTTAGATCTTTTTTTTCTAATTGATAATATATAGTGGTTACACCGTGTAACAATTTCCAAAAAATTTTTCCACATGTGAAAAGATCGATATTTGCATCAAATTAGAGCCCATACATAATAAAACTACGTATTCGGTGTTTCTTCAGCACATCAAATTTTCTCTTAAAAGTACTTTAATGTTTCGAAAAAAAACACGACTTTAAAAAAGTTATAAAATATTTACCAAAATTCTCTTAATCCAATATGGATGTCAAAAGAAAGCTAAGAATGTCTGCAATATAATAAATACTTTTATTTATATGTAACGGAACAAAATATTAAGAGAATATCCTTTATATAAAGTATATAATTTACTAAAAAAATATAATATTAAAGAGTTAAATTTTCAAAAATATTTTCTCCTAACTTTTTTTACTGCAATATTTAATTAAAAGATACAGAATAATATCTTTGCAGTAATTCGTAGCTTTCATTTGACATCCATATTGGTTTAATGTAATCTTCGTAAATTTTTATAATATTCTTAAAAATTGCTTATCTTTCGAAACTCTTAAGTCCTTTTGAGAGAAAATTTGAGATCCCGAGCTAAACTGGGTACATACTTTCACCACGGATGGTCTCTAGTTTTATCGAAATAACGATTTTTTCATGCGGGAGAAAGATTTTTGCAGGCTGACATATGTGTAAAAATAAATAGTAAAAGGTAACATTTTCAAAAAGATATTTTCTTAGATTTTTATGCTGCAACATGCATATCCTTTTAAAATTTCAAGCTATTTTAAGAGGAAATTTAATGTCCTGGAGAAAAACTTATAAATAGTTTTACTACGTGTGGCTTGTAGTTCCATGCATACATCGATTTTATCATGTGTGAAAATTTAGAAGAAAAATACTTACATTTAAAAGGTACAAAGTTATCCTTAAAAAGTTAAATCTCCAAATTTAGAATTTTTTGTTTAGAATTAATTTTTTAATTGAAAAATGAATTTGCAATTAATTTTATTGTTTCTTATTTTTTATACTAAATGTTTTAGCGTTTAATGCTCAAGAATTGTTTAATACTTATATAATCTTTCACAGCTATAAATTTCCTATAAAAATATTAATAAAATATTTTATTACCTATCTTGTAACAGTTTTAAAACATATTTCTTATTAGTTTTCTACAGTAATAAAATGCGGAAAGAAATAAAGAGATAAAACATCAAATAAAACCATTTTAAGTATATTAATATTAATCCCTGTTCAAATACTTGTTTGAAACTTGTTGAATATTGGATTTTTTTCTTTTATATTATCTCTTATACATACTACGGCCATTACGTAATGGAATCCATGTTAAATGTCCAACGTTTAGCTACTGACGCTATAAGGGAGGGTGGTAAAGAAAAGAAAAGGCAGGAAAGTTCAAATTAACTTCAGAAGAGGAAATTGCAAAACTATGCAATTTTAGTGGCGGCAAAAATTCTCTATAATTGACAAGTTTGTATGGCGATGACAGTAAATGACTAAGGTCATTTAATGTTCCAACAATAATAGTGTATGCAAGTGTAAAATATCCCAAAAGTTTTGCTGGTGGCAATGTCTCCTAATATGACAGTGCTCTTTAATATATTAAATTTTCCAAGTCCTTAATGAGATATTTTGTCATACAAAAGAATGCAAATTGGTTATTTTATTGATAGAAGGTCAATTTTGTGTTTAATTTCATTTTCTACTTTTCTTGAAAGATATTTAACTACCTTCCAGGATTTACACTTATTTAAAAAATTAGTTACGTAACTTTTAGTAAAGTCATGAGTTAGGGGACTGTCATTAAAACATTTGTAATACCGCAATTTATTTCAAGCATATACACTTGAGAGCGGAATGATATGAGGGATAAATATTGAGGTTATCACTATGATGCAGGATTTTGATTTTTTTTTTTTTGCTGTACTGGAAGATAATTATTGTTAAAGTTTTGGTGAAGAGGGAATAGAAACAATGACAAACATAAATAAATCAAACCAAGAGGAGTTTGTTAAACAAGAGTCTATTTTGGAATGTAAAGGGAATATAAATTGAATGATATTTAAACACAAAAAGAAAAAATATGGTTGGTAGCAACCATAATCGAACATTGTCATATAATGGTTACAATTTATGACTGATAGCAAATTATATTATGTTTGAATAAAAGGCAGTAAAAATGGTTGAAGTATATAAGTACAGATATTATATGTTCGTCAATTAACCGTGTTATCTTATGGTTCTTAAACCATATAATAGTTGTATATGGACTTGATTTTATGTTTATAACCAAAACATGGTTGAACCACAATAAAAATATTTTTGTATACCAACATCGCAGTTTGCGAGAATAATGACACTACTAAAAATTTTTTGCTGAACATTTTTTTTTTTTTTTTGACAGAGAAATTTATTTTTTATATAAAGTTTGATGGCAGGAGACTCAAAACAAGTAATATACACTTTTTATACCACCTTGTTAATATATTTCAATAAACCTTATTTGATGTTTGCTGAAAACATGAATGATAACGGTAGGTGTAAACATTAGGTTTGTTCGTTTGAAATTCTATAAAACTAATAGAAAAAGAGAAATTATAAAAAAGTTCTCAAAAATAAACCGAAAATGGTAAACAAATTTTAGTGTTAATAAAAAGATAAAATTTTTATTTAATTTTATATTTGTATTAAACGAAAACTTGGAAACATCTCTAAAAATACGGGCAGATAATTTTTTACACATTAATTTCTTTTATCTAAGGATATGATTATAAGTAGTTGAAAAAATAATTATTAGCGGTCTGTAGCCTTGATGAATAACATCAATAGTTCGGTTTCTTGATCTGCTTGTAGAGCATTCTGTTGTATATATTTTAAATAAATAATATAAGTATTATTTCTTTATAATCCTCACAACTGTATGCTTCACTTAAACCGAATGTATTATTGCACTGTACATTTTTTTACCTTATTGATTCTGATAAAAACTAACTTAAAATATGCCAATCGGATTGAGTTAGCAGCTGAATCGGTTTAACATATGTGCATTAATGTATACTACAGGAACATTTGGAAGATAATTAAATGTAATTTGGTACAAGGAAATTATATAATCTAGCGTAGAAGACTATGTTCAAAACCTACCATTATTTCATCTAGCTTCCATACGAATATCTTTCCAGAATAAGGCATAGCTTCTATGTTGTCGAATTCAACACCAATAAAATCTTTTGTAATCATGAACCAACGCATCAATTTTTTTAATATTGGTCTATAATTGACCATAAGTCTCAGAGGACCTTCCCTAAATTATTTAAACGTGCATTAATCAGGAAAAAATATTAATATGTAGGTAAATGTAGATTACGAAAGTGTCAGTCCATAATTCACCGCGGCTTTTATAGAAAGGCCCTTTCCGAAAATCACTTAAAGGTGCATAAATTAGTATCACAGTACAATTCTGTCACATAAGTTTTATAAAAGTATAAATCATAATTTCAAAATTTGCAAAAATTCATTCAAAATTGACCACAGAAAACATTGAAAAAATTAAAAATATTTTCTAACTGTTCTTTTTCAAAATAAAATTCAACAGGAAATTGCAAAAAAGTTGTTTACTAGTTTTACTCGTATAAGATATTCAAATAAAATATAGCAAAAGAGAAAACTATTTTCTTTTAAAATGTTTACTACTTTTACTATTTTTATATACATAGAAACGCCTTTCGAGTAAAATACTTGCAAAAATAGTAAAACTAGTAAAAACATCATGCAAACGAACAGACCTATTAAGTGTTGGAAATGAATTTTAGAAGACACGATTAGCGTCAAATATTCTTATTTTTAGGGCATTTATGAATGTTAAAACCCTTTTCTGGGAGGATATTTGTATGGGGGCTAAGTGAAATATCTGACAGATCGTAACCAGAATCAATAGGTTTAGTTTATTTAGTTTATTTATCAAACGGACGGATATTATTAAATCAACTCAGAAAGTGATTCTCAGTCGAACGGTAACCTTAAGGTGGGGGGGGGAGGGGGGGTTCCGGACATTTTTCCTGTGCATTAAAAACATTAGCACAAACACATAATATGGTGGTCTAGGGTATAAAAAAATGCCGTGAGGCGATGTTGGCTGTTAAAGGGTTAAATCGATTCAGAAGATGATTCTGGGTCCTTTTGTATACTTTAAATAAGGTGTGGGATGAATATATTTATGCGTTAGGAATATCAGCGCGAACACATAACACCTCAACCATAGGAATTAAAAATACATTAATTTTGCTCCAGCTATTTTCCTTCGCTAATTAACTAACATTTTTTAATCCCTTTTTTTTTGTTGCTCTCTTACATCATCTTAAATTTCCGCATGTGTACATATGATTCCTGGAAAATTATGTATTATTTCCCTACTTAATAATACTTAAATAAAAGAAAAACAAGCATAAAGCAGCTTTGTTAATATTTTTTTTATTTCTTTTAACGTATTTATTGTAAAATAAGTACGCCACATCTATTGGAGCTTCTTTGTTAGCATAAAGCGAAAGAAAAAAAAAAATACTTAATGCAAACACAAATGTGTGCACATTTTCTTATATGATTGAGTAAAACATGTCCTAAGGAAACATTCAAAAATAAAACCACATATTATTTATTTCATTATTAAAATAAATTATGTTCACGCATATAAAGACAATTTCCTCAATTAATAAAATATTATCATGTTAAATAGATTTAGCTACATACGTATTACTTTTTTATGACAAATGATAAAAGTGACAATCTGACATTCAATTCATTTCCTCTATTTTGCGTCAGCTATAAAAAAATACTTAGTTGAAATGTATCCTTTTTTTCCTTGTTAGGACTTTTTGCAATATTTTTAAGTGATGGATACTTTTCTGTTTAGATACTTTTAGCAACACTTTTATTATCTTGTTTTTTTTTTCAAATGAAAAATTGACAACAATGGAAGACAAACAGACTGTAAGTGAAAAGGAAAGTGTAAAAACAATTTATTTTTTCTTTTGGATTTTTAGGAAAGTTAGTAATAAAAAAATATTATGATAATGTTTCAAATGGGTTCTTCTTCACAATATTGCTTTTTTAATTTCCTTACATGCTTTAAGGAAAATGAACTGCAAGAGGAGAAAAATGGAATAAAGTAACAGGAGTACTCAGGAACTACTAAAGTAATAAATAGCAGCTGTAAGGATTTTTTTCTTTTTCTTTATATTTTTTTTAATAATAAACAGTGCTATAAAGAAAGTGCCATACTTTATTAAATTATTTATACTCGTATGCATTAACAAAAAAAAAAAAAAAAAAAAATTATTGTCCTCTATAAGACACTTTGAATTATTTCAAAAAAATATGTGTATTTTCTACTTTTTGATAAATTTATTTAAGACTGTCAATTAACTAATCATACAATTTTTATTATTAACCTCAATTTTCTATAATTATAACTTCATAATACCATGATATATAGTTTCTAATATTTAGCCATTAATATAAATTAAGGTTAAATAAATAAAAGAAAATTTAACAAATCCCATGTAGTAATATCAAGCAAAGTGCCATTGATATAGCTTAGACTGCTTCAAAAAGAGCCGACTATTAAATTTCGAGCGTAACTCTCCCTAAGATTGTAATTTTTTATGTAAAACCATAGTGTGCAAAATACACAGGTCAGCAAAATCGAAAAGAAATCGCAATAATTCTGCGAAATTCTTATTCCCTAAATGTGATATAGTGTAGAAACTTGAATGAAATTTTTCTATCACATCACACTTTTAACCCATTGATGACCAAATGAAATATGCTACTCTGAGGAGTTTTTAGGTTATATAATTTCCTAAGCAATATGTAGAGAAAACTATTCAATTACATATTTTAGTAGTATAAGTGAAGTCTCTAACTTGTTACACATTGTGTTCAAGGTTAAATTAACTCTCATGCAGATGAGAAATTTATATTGATATAACTAACACATGACCGTAGATCTCAAGAATTATAAAATTTTTAAAATCAAAAGTTAAAAAAAATAAAGATCCAAATTGAAATAATAAATTCAACAAAAGAGTAAAAAAATCTATCGCCAATAATTCTGCGTAATTATTTCTCCTTGGACTAGATATAGAGTAGAAAGTGGAATTAAACAATTTCATCGCGTCACAATTTTAAGTGACTATAGTGCTTTTATTATGAAAAATAATTTATATTTTTTCTTAAATTGAGATCAAAGAAAGCACTAGTTTTAACCTTTTCTCAATAGTCTGTCAGCATAGTTGAAATCCATACGACTTGATATAATATCTCAATAATAGCGTTTTTTTTAAAAAGCTTCCCTTGAGTATCGTTTATTGCTCTAATACTTTCGGGAATTTTGACAATTTCAAAGACTATTAGGTGCTATGTAAGACAAGTTGGAGACATGGAATGTTCTACACTTTTATTACACTATTCCTTCTTTATAAAACTCGAATGACTGATTTGCTCTACATATTACCCAGAAAATTATATAAAATAAAAACTTCTTAAAGGTACATATTTCTTTTGGTCGTTAATGGGTTAAAAGTATGACGCGATGAAAATATTTCATTTCATTTTCCGCACTGTATTTAGTTTAAGGAGTAAGCATTATACGGAATTATTCACGATTAAATTTTTTTAAATTTTTTGATGATTTTTTTATTTAAATTAAGATTTTTATTTTTATTATTTTTTTCAAACTTTTGATAACTACGCATTTTCTGTCAGTGCGATTTTAATAATTTTATCATTTTTGTGATTTTTGTGGTCAAAGTTCATATGCATGTTAGTTATATCAAATACAAATTTTCCCTCCACACAAACTACTTACCCCTTATTTTTCCATGATGTTATGAGGGTTAAATGAGAAATTCTTGACTTTTTGCAAATGAGGAGATTTCTACGGGTTATGTGCGGTAAGTTGTAGACTTGACTTGTACTATATTTTTATATCACCATTTCTTTTCTATAAAACATGAGTGAATAATTTGCTCTGCCTAGTATGTAGAAAATTATATAACGTAAACATTACTTAGGGTCGTGAATGCACAGTATCACATATGGTAGTTTTAGAACGACAAAAATCTAGTTTTGGAAATATTGAAATGTTATGTTCTGTTAGTAGACAAGGCCGTAAATATTTCCATTAACTGCCACACTAAAGAACAATACTAAAAGAACAATTTTTTCATTTAAAATTCGGACATATTTTAATAAATTTTATTTAAAAAAAGAAATACTTTGCAGTAGTCGTGGCAGGTAATATCCACACTTATCTTAATGTATAATTTGCATATTAAATTTTTAGCCATTACTTAATGTTTTGGCATAATTTTTAACAAATTGCTAATATATGATAACGCATCCTTTTTTCGAAATATTTTAAAAGATCGCAAAAGGTCGCAGTCAATATTCTAAAATACGAGGTCCTTCAAATAAGCATTTGTTTTGTCAATAATTTCATCGCTGGAGTTGAATCTCTTTCCACCGAGCCATTTTTTTAGGTTTAGAAATAGCAAGTAGTCACTAGGGGTTCAATCCGGAGAACATGGCAGAAGAGATACCAATTCGTAGCCCAATTCATAGAGTTTTTGATGAAAAAAGACTTTTTTCTTGGCCATATGTGGTCGTTTTCTTTTTAAACCCTCATTAAATCGGTCTAATAAGTTGGCATAATATTCGCCGTTTATTGTTTTTCCTTTTTGAAGGTAATCGATGTGGATTATCCCGCGTGCATCCCAAAAAACTGTTGCCATCACTTTATTGGCCGACAAACTTACCTTGGCCTTCTTCGAAGCAGGTTCATCCGGAGAAACCCATTATTTAGACTGCTACTTAATCTCCGGAGTACAGTAATGGATCCATGTTTCATCCACACTTACAAAACGCCGCAAAAATTCATTTGGATTGCGGTTAAACAACTTCAAACAATTCTTTGAAATTTTCACACGCTTACGTTTATGGTCAATTGAGAGCAAACGCGGCACCCATCTTGCAGACAGCTTTCCTAAACGCAGCTGATCATTTAAAGTCGAAACCACACTGTCATATGAAATGCCTGTGGCATCAACAATCTCACGCACTTTTACTCTTCGGTCGGCCAACACCATATCGTGGATTTTTTCGACATTTTCGGGTGTACTTGTGCGACCACAACGAAAGTCAGTAAACCACTTTTTTACGAGACAATTTTTTCTAAAATCGACTATTAACTTTCGATTAATAAAAAACCGGCCCAGCACAGTGTACAAATAAATTGTAAAAATTTCAAAGTTTTAAAGCTTTCAAAATATAAATATTGGGAATTTGTTTTTTAAAGATTTTGATAAAAAAAAATCAGTAAAAATACAATTAAAGAAGTTGCCTTTAAAAACAACTTTGAGTACGAGTTATATAGAATTTACAGAACAGTCACATAAACAATGTTGCTAATCCTCAATAAAACTACTTCCGTCGAAACCCTTTTTTCAAGCTCTTATTTGACAATTCGACCAGTGCAATATAATCATTCGTCTGCGTTTCAGTTATATCCGTAAGCAACTAATTTCTTGTACACTCATTCGCCATTTCGACCTCACGAATTCCCTTTCACAAATTAACACCCTATTAACCAGACTAGTCTGGAAGTATAGACAGAGATTGAGTGCGGTGTGTAGACATTACGACTTCACTACGTATGAATTTTACGTCTTAATTGTGGCATGCTCTGTTTAGCAGAAAATATTCCGGACTCGGTTCTAGTGTAATATCATTGCATATTTGATGAAATGATTAATTAATATGTTTTTACAAAATACATGAACTTGATTTCTATGGGTCTAAATTTAAGACATTTATTCACGTTATTAGAGTGATCTGCCGAAGTAGGTTAACAATAAACAGATAAATTTTTTTATTATCTTTTTATCTTCCAACAGTCGTACAACTATTGTATTCACCATCGAAATGTTTATTTCAAAGATCTCTGGTTTAGTTGCAAAACATATCGAAAGATTTGTATATATAAATATCTAATGGTCCTTTAAAATGTATTATAATTAAATTTTAGTTAATATTCTATTAATTTTATAAATAATAATTGATTAAAAAATGGATTGAGGCGTTCGGTTAATCGATCATAAAAATCGAAACTAAAATGGTTGATCGAAATTTGATTATTAACTTTTCATACCATTTTATACTGCAGTTAATTTTAATATAAAGTAGCAATTTTGAAAATACACAATTTGCTATATAGACACTTTCGAATATTCTAAGTATTTTTTCCATAATATATGATATGTTTACGCTCTAATTTGGCTAAATATGACATTGTGCAATGGGTTAAAAATTAAACCTAATGTAGAAAAATCGGAATGTTCATGGCGATTGGAATAAATATACCAACAATATCTGAAACATATTTTTTACAATACTTTTTCTTAGTATTGACCTGTGATATTAGAGTGATCGAATGTCGCTAACACGTGCCACATCGACCCTGAAAATTGTAGGATGCATTTGTATTGGGAAATTTTAATATTTTCACAGTTTTTTTACATTTTTCTATTATTAACTCCTTTTTGCAATTTAGTGTAAAGTAATCGTAATCTAGACATAATTATCTATCAAACAGAATAAAAAAAGTTAAAATCGGTTACAAAATATTAAAGTTATTAGAATTTCCCCAGACCATTCACGTATTTTCGAACACTTGTGTAAGCATCATATAGACAAATTTTTCAAATATTTCAGAAATATTTATATAAAATGCTATTTCCAGTCAAATTTGAAAAACAAGCATTGATCTCAGCTGGATAATACAATTACATTCTAATGTTTTACTAAAACCGTGAACTGTTATAGGGTATTTCCAAATTTCAATTCTTTTAAAACTTTGTTAAACAAATTTCAAGGAAATTATCATAAAACTATGCTATTTTATTGGCAACACAATAGAAAAAAAGCGTAATTAATATACATACATAGTTATATTAAAATTAATAAAAAATATATACTTACTTTCATTGTTTATAGAAATTTACGTTTAAGAAATAAAAATATCTAAAATTAATATGTAATTGTACATCATTAATGATTGATTGATTAATGATTGAATTTGGATGTATTTCAAGGATATTTCTCAAGCAGAAGTTTACAGGCAAAAAGATTTTATATGAAAATATTATTAGAAATTAAAACAAAATAGGTTTCCATGAGGACACTACCGAAAAAATCTAAAATATGCTAATGAATAAATATTAAATAACTTCATATTATAGAATAAACACAGTTATTCATCAATCAATTTTTTCATTTGTTATGTAGGGTAATTGTAAGTGAACGGCAGTTTAATGTTTTTTTTCTTAATTTTAAGTTCCACAAGTAATTGTACCACTTCATTAATGGGCATTTTTTAGACTTAACTAGCTTTTAACAAAAAAATATCTGCTATTTTTTTAATAAACTTTTTGTTTTCTGTTCATATATATTTGCAAATTTTTTTTATTAATATTATTTATTTCTGTAAAAATCAGTATAGATATGTATTACAAAAATTTATGAATGTTCTAGTTTTCTGAATGATTAAACTATTAAAAAACAATATGAACAATAGACTACCCATAAATACACAATTTTTTATTTTGCTTGCTCCACCGCCAGTTTCTGGAAGATAGGGACTTTTGCCTAAAAAAGGTCTTACTAAAACTTTTATTGCGTTATAGGTCCTTAATTTTACATACCGTACATTTTTGACAACTTGGTAGTCTTTCTTAAAAACAATGTTTTTTTTTTGTCAAATAAGGAGTTTTGTATGAATTGAAGCAGTTGGGCCCTTAAAAAAAATCCCTTTTTTGGCGATATTTTTTTTGAAATTTGAAATCCCCTTTTTAGGACACTATTTAAAAATTCTCAACGACAACGCTAATGCAAATTCCTTAAACTTTTCTCTGAAATTAAAATAATTTAAAAAAATGCAAAAAATTTTTTTTGACAAAATACTTGCAGAATTTTATAATTCAACTGATAAAATTTTTAACTTCAGAGACTACTAGTAAAATTTTATGTTGAAAAATTCTATAGAATATTTATATGTGAATATTATGTTTTAATCCACTTTCAGCACTTTTCTAACAAACAAAATTGAAGTGATCCCTTATAATGAAAGTTAAATCATTATATACATAGTTCCGATGAAATGTTTATAATAAAACGGTCTAAATTCATCCGAAAGAAAAATCTATCTCCAAAATATAATTACATTATTATCTCCAAATTAACATCATATATTGACTATAAGAAAGTACGATGGCGAGTCAATAAGTCCGTGACTTTTCGAACTGCCCTCGTAGTTATGTGAAATGCAACACTATTCCCATCAAGTATCACCTGTTAGTAGACTATTGTCAAATTTTGAGCAAGTGTTGTCATTTACTTTGCATAAAAAATAGGATTTTTCGAGATCCTTAAATTAGGCATTTGTTTGGTCAATAATTTCATCGTTGGAGCTGAATCTCTTTCCACCGAACCATTTGTTTAGGTTTGGAAATAAAAAGTAGTCACTAGAGGCTAAATCCGGAGAATATGGCGGATGAGGTACCAATTCGTAGCCCAAATCATAGAGTTTTGCCATTGAGACTGCACACGTGTGCACCCGTGCATTATCTTATGGGTCGTTTTCTTTTTAAATCCTCATTAAGTCGGTCTAATAAGTTGACATAATATTCGCCATTTATTGCTTTTCCCTTTTGAAGGTAATCGATGTGGATTATCTCGCGTGCATCCCAAAAAACTGTTGCCATAACCTTATTGGCCGACAAACTTACCTTGGCCTTCTTCGGAGCAGTTTCACCCGGAGATACCCATTGTTTAGACTGCTGCTTGGTCTCCGAAGTACAGTAATGGATCCATGTTTCATCTACAGTTACAAAACGCCGCAAAAACTCATTCGGATTTTAGTTAAACAACTCCAAACAATCCTTTGAAATTGTTACACGTTTACGTTTATGGTAAATTGAGAGTAAACCCATCTTGCAGACAACTTTCTTAAACCCAGCTGATCATTTAAAATCGAAATCACACTGCCATATAAAATGCCTATGGAATCAACAATCCCACCCACTTTTACTCTTCGGTCGGCCAACACCATATCGTGAATTTTTTCGACATTTTCGGGTGTACTGACCTCAATTGGCCGTTTGGAACGTTCAGCAGCATTTGTACTTTTGCGACCACAACGAAAGTCAGTAAACCACTTTTTTGCCATCGGTGGTGCAGAGTCCCCATAATATTTATCGAGCTTTTCCTTTATTTGATTGACGGTTTTTTCCGAAAAAATAATGTTTAATGAGCATTAGAAATACACTTTTTCCATTTTTAGAAAAATACACGAGGTTGTATGTTTTGAACAGCTCAAACAGTTCAACGCAAAGTAAATGACGACACTTGCTCAAAATTTGACAGTCTGTTAACAAGTGGTACTTGATGGGAACAATGTTGTATTTCATATAACTACGATTGAAGTTCGAAAAGTCACGGAAATATTAAATTACACGGGACGGCAAAGAAATCCTCTTATAAACAGAATTAGGTAGAATGATTAATATGACCACTTTATTAGGTGGTATTAGACCTAGTATAACTCGAAAAAGATTTGTCCAATTTAGATAAAAAGAATATATCTTTTTCTTCCTTTAAACGAAAATAGGTGGACTAGAACGTATTTTTCTTTAAAGTAGGAAAAATAATTTTTGTAGTGACCAGTGTTGTTGATCTTATTATTTAAAGGATTTACAAAACAAGCACAATTTTTTGAAGTAAGGAATATTAGTTTTACGCTTTAAAATTTAAATAAATATAATTTATTGACCATATTGTGGTCTTATAATACCTCTTAGCCACTTTCTTCTTCATATATGGGCACAAATTTAATGTGAGATTTAATTTTGGATTCTTTGCATGGATGTTCGACACGTTTCGCAGTTAAACAATAGTCGGATTATCACCTTTTGCCTCTATGCCCTTGGAGTCATTATTTCAACATAACTTGAATTTTGGCTTGTTGTCCTTCGGAAGCTCAGTTTTATTAACACTTTTTATTAATCTAGCTTTTAAAGCCTTCAAATATTGTTGTATATCTCTGATATTTTATAATAATACCAAATTCCCAACTACTTTGAATAAAATCTTTTAAATATGAATGTATGAATATATTTTTTTTAATTCTAAAGGATTTTGAAGATTTTCGTCATACCATATCTAGATTAAATTATACTACAACATAATTTTAGTATTTTTAGGTTTTTCGGGACGACAATAATTTTCTAACATTTTGCCAAAATTAGAGTGTTTTTTCAATAAGCAAAACACGAGTTCTTATAGTTTCTTGAAAGACAAAAATGATACGGCTAGTAGCAGCCGTATGCATAAGATTTAAGTTCAAAGGTTTTTGGAGCGATTTAATACGTTATTAAGTATTTGCCTTAACAAGAAATATATTTATGCAACAACTTTGACACTTTTTCCGATTTGTGGGTTATAATTGGGCAATTAGTTAGACTCGTTAGAATCCGTTTCGATGGGACTACACTACTCCCAAGGTGAATGAGTTGTATTGAGTCTGAAAAGAGATAGAAGTGTAGGGAAGAACAATGAGAACATAAATTAATTAGATCCAGGCTGTAGCATTGAGATATTTAATAATGTCACTGAGTCTAGTGTCAGATATCTCACAGTGGTTGTCTAACTGGTACCTTCCCAGAAATTTATGTCTGATTGTTATCAAGGTTGGGCATTCAGATAGAAAATGATATACTGTTTCCTCCTTCTCGCGATTGCCATAACTACGACAATATTCATTGTAAGGGAGACCAAGTTAGTCTCGAGATGTCTTTACGTTTGCAGCAAATGAGTTGCATTGAGCGTTTCTCGTTGTAGGTAGGCCACGTTTCTTTCGCGACTCTACATTTGTATTCTGATTTCGCCGTCTATTTTTCGTCTTTTCTAGTCCTATTCCCCACCATTCATTCCTGGTGGGGAATAAGACTTTTATAGTACTTCCGAAGTCCATCTGGGGAATACTATAGTCAGTAAATTGATTGAGTTGCGGGGGTATTAAACTTAATATCCTCGCGTGCCCAACGTTCTTGATCTCCAGCTTTTCATTGCAGATAATATTATTGCACTATTGACTGCTAATTCAATAACGTGTAGGTCTATAGGTGTTAGGTGCAATATAGTGTTCAGAGCTTCTGATGAACTAGTACGTAATGTACCTGCAATGCCAATGGAAGCGGATCTTTGTATCCTGTAGAGTTGATTCACCACGTATATTTTACTAGCAGCGGTCCACCAAACAAGAGATCCATATACAAGAATGGGCTGTACTATTTCAGTGTATAGCCCTTTTGTCAATTTTGGACTCAAACCCCATTTCACACTGAGCATCTTTCTACAGGTGTAGTATGCTACCGTAGCCATACTAACCCTATCTTGAATGTTTAGCTTTCATGAAAGCTTGGAGTCCAAAATAACGCCCAAGTACTTTGCATTGTCCGACAAGGTGAGTTCACAGTTTTCTAACCGTGGTAGTCTGAAGCTCGGAATCTTGGTCTTTGTGGTGAAAAGTACCAGTTCTATCTTGCCCGGATTCACTCCTAGTCCATATTCTTTGGCCCAGTCTCTGAGTGTATTCAGAGCAGTTGACATGATATCGCTTATCACGTTTAGAAACAGTCCTGATACTAGTATCACTTCATCGTCCGCATAAGCCACGACTTTCACTCCCTTGTCTTCCAATTTGCACAGGATGGTATTAATGACAATAAGCCACAACAGCGGAGAAATCATAACTCCTTGTGGAGTTCACAGAGCTCTCTGTATCGCCATAGTCGTGACATTGTTAAAAGCGCCATTGCTTATTGTTCAAATTCAATGGATCGCTCAATGACCCTTACGACCTCATGAAGAGCCGTCTCCGTGGAGCGACCTTTAATGTAGGCATATTGACTTCCTGAGAGTCGAGTTGTACCCTCTAGACGCTGCCTTATATGTAAATCAATGAGTTTCTCCAGGGTTTTCAGCTGAAAAGATGAGAGACTAATCGGACGGAAGTCCTTTTCATTCTCATGACTTCTTTTTCCGGTTTTTGGAGTAAACACTACCTTTACTCTCCTCCAAGTCCGGGGAACATAGTTGAGGATTAGGCAGAGTTTAAAGATTCTATGTAACCAGGGTATGATGTATACCTTTGCACTTTGTAGCAGGGCCTGATGGTATTATACCATCAGCAGATTTGTACGGAGAGAAGCTATCCATTGCCCATGGAATTTTCTCAATGGATATCATGTCGATTCCTTGCGAGGATTTAGTATAACCCATCTCCTAGTTCGTAACATCTGTACAGCCAGAAAAATGAGTATTAAGTAAAATGTCCAAGGATTCCGCCGACGATTCTAACCATGAGCCATTCATCCTTTTAATATAGGATGGGCTGTTATTACCATTTGCCAAAACCTTACTGAATCTTGCAGATTCCTTGGTATTGTTGATAGATTCATAGAAGCCTTTCCATGAATCTCTTTTTGCGATCTTTATTGCTTTCTTATATTCTCTACGCTTATCGTGATATAGCTGCCACGATTTTGTCCTGTAGCTAATATTGAAAGCATTGCGTGCCTCCTTGCGTAGCTTCGAGAGTTCTTTGTTCCACCAGGGACGGAAACTCTTTTTAGATTTCGCCATTGGACAGGATATATTAAAAGCTTTAAAATTTTCTTGCTCAATGTGCTCTCAATTCGATAAATACCCTCAGTCGTTGCTTCGACTGGAGGCATTCTTTCCAGTTTGTTCGTGAGAATACCATTGAACTTAGTCTAGTTTGTCCGTCTTGGATTTCTGAAAGTTGACACTGTTTCATTGCAGACGAAACGTATTTAACTGAAGAAAAACGTCATTAGATTTTATTCGATTGTTTACAATAGATATGGGTAATTCTGATTTAGGGAATATTATATAAGCACGATGCTAGTGTAGACGGTGGTCCTTCATGAACTACTGAAAACATTTAAGACTTAGATTTCCTTACAAATAGTTAAAATGACGATTAAGTCATTACTGTAGTTGGATAGGAAGAAGTGACGATGTCGGAGCGAGCGCAACAAAATCTAATGAAAATTTATCGAAGATGATTATTAATTAAAAGAAAAAAAATTTTTGTTGTCTATGTTTATTTAGTTTTATAAAAATTTATTGCAGGAAATAATGTTTGTGGTAGAATATTTAAAATGTTATATTTTATAGTTTCGTTTACGTTCTTGCTAATGTACTTTTTATACACAGCGAAAGTTCCCAAATGTGCCCTTATTTTTTTTAAAGTACAGGTCGCTTGATGAAATTTGCCATGGTTAATAAATTTGGTACAAAAACGAAGCCTCCTGAAATTGGTTACGATCGATTCATTGTTTCACTTAGTCCCCATACAAATGTCGTTCGGGAATGTATGTTTAACGCTCAAAAATGCCTATAATATACTAATATTTTAAATAAGTTTTATTTAATTGTAAATATGTGTGCCAAATTTAATGAAGATCAGTCGATAATTGATCATAGTTTACATATAAACCCATCAGCCGAACCGAAAATCACATAAAAATTAGTATTATATTTGACTCAAAAAACTTTTTATATAAGTAGAAAGCAAAGTAAGAAATTATATGACTATCGGTCCATAATTAGATATATGAGATCCACTTTCGGAAATGACTCTAAAGTACATAAATAATAGTATCAACATTAAGACTCATATATGTTAAAAGGACATGGAATATGGGCGGGCACCCAAAAGATCTTTCGTATCTTATTATCAGTTAAATAATGTGTACTAGACACTACTAAAATTTCATATTTATTGGTTCTAAAATTAGAAGGTAACACTATCGCAAATATAACAATATAAATGTATCAAAATGGGCGTAATGGGACGAGATTCTCGGTAAACAAACCATTTTAACTATAGAGCATATTTTGTTTCATACGCGAGACGACTTTTATGTAATAATTAGTTACGTGAAGAATAAATATTTTTTTTAAAGTGGGTGTAAGATGTTGGCGTGGCGTTCTATCAAGCTCTAACAAAGGACAAGTTATGTACAAATTTGATTTGATGTCATAGTGTTGATTTAAAATTTGTTCGGTGAAATAAAGGCAACTTGGGTAATAAAAGCTGTCGTTTTTTAATGAAATTGTAAAGATTTTCATATTCTTTATTTTTACAGTATCAAATACGATATATTAAGGGCACTCAGGGAGATGAATCTTATTTGTTTTATCTTATCTCTTTGAAGAACCAAAAATGGATTTCTTAAAGGTATATTTGCTAAATATCG
The DNA here is from genome assembly GCA_932274085.1 of Protocalliphora azurea. Lineage (NCBI taxonomy): Eukaryota > Metazoa > Arthropoda > Insecta > Diptera > Calliphoridae > Protocalliphora > Protocalliphora azurea. The sequence goes on along the minus strand of OW026523.1, from coordinate 106,635,169 downwards.
TATGACTGGGCGTATATGGAACGAATAGAAGGAAGAATTAGCGCAAGACCTTTTATGCAACCAAGCATTTTGATATTTAAGGAGTGTTTTGGATTTCACTAATCTCACAATTTATTTAAATATAAGAAAGATAGATATAAGAAAGCACTGAAAACTTTAAAAGATAAAAGGAAGTCAAAGGCTTATTTTGATTGCAAATGAGTTCGATAAAACTAAGCTAATTATATGGATCCTGTTATAGCTAATATAAGTTAGTACACACAAAGAAAAAACGTTACGGCATCGCTACTACAACAATATTATTTTCTCATTGTTAATTTTCATTAATTTTAATAATACTGTGATAATGATAATGTTTTTGCTTTAGTTTTATCATTTATTGTTTACATTCAATAAAAATTAAAAAAAAAATATATATGTTTTTGAATATTTTTATCAGAAATAAAAATTTATTACTATAAAACGTATCATTATTTCTAAAATCATTAAATATCACCTATCTTTTTCCTCGTTCTTAAACTGTATCTTATTTTTAATCAAAATTTATTATTCTCATAACAATAGAATGTTACAAATAATTACAGTACGTTTGATTTTTACAAATATAGTTGTAAAAATTATTATTTGTTTTTGAATATATTTTAATATTTGTTTTCCAACTTCATTATAATTGTCATTTAGTTTGTACATGAATTAATATAAGTAGACAAAGTTTTGCTATATTTGGTGTGATTCAAGCAGTATAAAATATTGATTAACTACTATTAGTTAGAAAAAGTATCTTGTCTTATCTTGCACGACATATGTAAATAAAGTAAATAATATTATTTAATGAGCAAGAAATGATTGATCATAATAAAATTAATATAAAACATGTTATAAATAATTTTGAGCATATTATAAAAATTTTTATGGTGAGTAATGTGATGAAGCTGAATCGTAATATGAAAAAATTAGATCACAAGCAATATAATAATATTATAGAATATTTAAATACAAAATGCCAAAACTCGGATCATAATATGAAAAGTTAGATTATTTTATGATCATAATATTCATATTTATTACTATTTATGACCACGTAGATTAATTATAATATGTTGCTCTTCGATTATGGTCTCGGCAATCCTGTTTTTTGTTTGCGTGCACTTTATTACAAAAACAATACTATTGAAAAAACTTTGAGCTATATCATAAAACTCTAAGGAATAAGTACAGAATGTCCAAGCATTTGTGTCCAACCCATTTCTGCGATACTTACTAATTGCCAAAGACGAGTGGCATAATCGAAAAGAATACTAGAATCTTTTAAAATGTCAGTATCTGATGGCTTCTCGAATATTTACTTATTGCAACAGATTCAACATTATTTTAAAGTATTTAATATAATATTTTATCTTTTTACCTTCATCTGCACTATTTTTTGGAAATCAGGTCACATGATAGTTAAAACCAATTAATGATATTCTTTTTTTTACACAGAATATTTAATTCACAGCCATTCACTATGATACTTTCAACCGAATATGCGAATATGTAGTTTGTTTGCATTTGTGGAAAATTCTTTGCTTATGGGTTTTTATTTGAAAACCAAGTTAAGAGGTCAATTTATTAAAACGTAAGTACCTCAACAGACCAATTTGGTTTGAAGCATGTGTGTTTCTGTCCTCATATTTTTCGATTTTTTTTAGTGCTGATGGGGAGGCTAATGAGTATGATATGCTATTTGTTTCCAAAAATATGTGTATGTCTATTTTATCTTTCATTTGAAAATTCATTTCAATGAATAACAGCTGATTTTAACTTACCATTGAGTGTTATATTCATAGTACTTATACCTTTTGAAATAAGTTATTTTTTTATTTATGTGTTTGAAGAACCCTATCTTATTTATTGGGGAAAGTGGGGTATTATTATTTTATTTTATTTTGCAAAAAATACTACTGGTATAAGTTTGCTATTATTGCACTACATTTCTAAATTATATTTCATCCATGGAACCTCTGAAAGCAAGCAATAAAATATATTAAAAAAGTTTTTTAAGTGCTGATGTTTCTGAGGAGGATATCCAAATCAATTTTTAAAACGGTGAACACAAAATTAAATTCTTTATTTTATACATACTTAAATTGCCAATAGGTTTTTTCCAAAAACATAACACTTCTAATATAACATCTCTAGTTAACATAAAATTATAGACTTATATAATATATTAGGGTAAAATGGAATGTATAATTTTACAAATGTTGGATAAAAAGTGAGATGTCTTAGTAAAAGAAATAGAATATATGAAAATTGGAAATAATTCAGTAAACTACATAGCGATAAAGCTTAAAGTGCCTTGAAAAAACATGTAACATTACATTAGCTTATGAAAGGAAAAAATCTGGATTTAAAAATCGCGGAAATAGTGGATGTTGCACACTTGATATCATGAAACTCATGCAAATGGTCTAAGCATTTAAAATGTATTTTCTATCAGTTTCATCATTTATTACCTGTTTTTTTCATGATATACTTGAATTTTGATATTCAAGTGGTCTCATGATTACAAAAGTTATTTAAAAATATTTAACAAACACCAAATAAATTTAAACTTGTCATTTTTACTATGTCCCGCTTTAACCCAACTTTTTCGATTTTACCCAAAAATGGTTGATTTGAAAAAACTCTGAAAAACAATGCCAAAAGATAAATTAATCTTATTATTTTTATGCAAAACGTTAGAAAACAATCTATTTTATATAACCAGGGTTGCCAGTTTAGTCTTTTTAATGCTAAATCTAGCCTTTTTTTATTTCGTTTTTATCCTCAAAATTTTCGCTTTAGCTTCTAGTTTTTTTCTAGCATTTCTTGATTGATTCTATAAATAAAAATAAAAATGCTAAAATATTGTATTTCAACAACGAAGGAAATAATTTATTATTTGCTGTTACTAATTTTATTTTTAAGGAATCATCGAATCAAAAATAACTTATTATTTGGACTTAATAAATCGATTATTAGAATTATTTTTTAATATATTTCATTATTCATAGAAAGTATTTATGAATATAATTAAAAAAATTCCTATAAAAGCAAAAAATTAAATTTAAAAAGAATATCAAAAACTAATTAGCACGAGAAAAAGTAAGTTTTTAACTTTGAAAAGTACTAACTTTTTTCTGGCCTTATTTTTTGACACATCTATCCTTTCTTGACCTTGTTTTAAGTTCAATTTAACCTCTTTTTTTCTCACCTTCTGGCAACGTGGCAAGGTTCACAGGATTATTCATTGGTATTTTATTGAAGTCAGATTAAAGTATGCTCCACTTTACCCCAATCTTACTTACACATTTTTTTTCTTTTTTGAGTTTTAATTTAATAATTTTAAAATAAATTAAAATTTTAAGTATTTATTAAAAATATTTCAAAGGTTATTTTTAATTAAATAATTTAAAAAATTTTTAAATAAAAACTCACGATCCTATAAAAGTATTAGTACATAAGTACATACTTTAGCATCAAAATAAGACAAGTATTTTTAAATGCTATAAATTTAGTTTTGCCTTGTGTTTTTAGTGCAAATGATTTTTTGTTTCTTTAATTGCAAATAGGTTTTTCATTCTTTATGGTATTATAATTTGTTTCAAAGTTCTAATAAAACTTGATTATTTTTCATTCCAAGAAACTTAAAATTTGCTTCTGTTCTTTTCATAAAACAGCAGGTTAATGTACAACATTACTATGACAATTTGTTGTCTTATGTTCGTTTTAATTAATCTATTTTTGCCATATTTTAGAATTAGAAAATTTTAAAGATTTATATCCGATGTTTATAGACTTTTGTTTGTGTTAATGTTTAAAACTCCCAACATTCATTTGATACCAAAAATCATTTGAAGCTTTAAGACACGTAACTAATAGAAACACCTAAAATAAATTGAAATTTGTGGCATATCTGTTAAAACATGAAATGAGATAAAATAAAGTAGAATATCTGTTTTTAATCTATCTTTGACATGCTATAAACTAACTAGTTATGGATGAATGTATATACATATATAGGGTGCCCCAAAAGGAAAGCAATCGAGATAAGATACGAGTACCGATAAATTTTACATATTTTAATTTGTAACATAAAATTCTTTTAAGAAATAAGATCAAAATACAACAATATGCTACTTTGGAAGTTAGACTGAAACGGTTTTGGTTGTCTTTTAATATTCGAAGAAGTTCGAATTTTTTGAAACGAACTTTCAAAATACTTATTTTAGGATACATTTTCTAAAAAACTTTGTGCTTCGCAATTTGGATAAAATGAAAAAAGGTTCATTTTTCGTTTCTTTTTTTTTTCGTATTTTTGCTAAAACAACAATATGAAAATTCGGTACCATAAGAAAGATATTTAAGAGACGAATTTTGCAATTTTTTTCACAAAAATGTATATGCAAATGAAAGTTCATTTTAAAGAATTCGAATCTAATTCATTTGAGTTCGGAATATCGATACTTTTCATTTTGGGGTCACCATAATATGCTCATGTTATTTATGAGCATGTATCTCTATGCAGTTAGAAATGAAGAGCATAGAATGCACAATGTTCAGAGCAAATATTATTTGATTGGATTTTTTAAGTATGTACTTCTAGATACTTATGTATACACTTCGTCGGTGCACTGACAGAAGGTCCTATGTGTAATCTTTGTAACATTTTTTTATTGAATCATCTGAAATACTAATGCATCATCTACTTTAAAATTTTAGTAAATGTTCAACTATTTGGATTAGTTACAAAGTTATGAAAAGATTTAATAATGCTTTCACACAAAAAACAATTTCCTTTTTCTCTCTTCCGAAAAGTTGTATAAGGATTTTTGTCTTCGCACCTCTGATTTGTGAATTTTAGTTTACGCCGGTATAATATGATGATAAAATTTCGTCACTATCATAATTGTCTGACTAAACTTCCATTGATTGAGAATTGCAGCTTAAACTTAGGGTAACTTAAGTTTGTCTTTAGATATTGAGATTAACACTGTATCACCAAAATAAAAACCCATTCATTTAATAATAAAACTCTTAAATAACCCACGAACCTATCTACATATATACCGACAGTTTAAAAATAAGTAAATCTAAAATCTGTTAAAAGATCACCTTACAATAAATCTCGCATAATATGTATACAACAATCTAATATTTCGCTCAATCTCAATTCTCATAGATTTCATAAATAAATGAAAAACGTGCAACTGAATGCCACAAAAATAAAAAAAAAACTTATTATGATGATTGGAAAAGTGTTTTATTTATAGACAACCCTTCAAACATTTGGAAGATAAATTTGATGCCAATCGTTGAGATGTCACTTCTTAGCGACTTCTAGATGATTGTCAGAAGTGTGTTCAAAATTTGCAAAAACAAAATACACTTGTATCGTCTTTGATCTTCCAAAAGTATAGTTTGTAGCAACGTCTGAAAGATAATATGATGAAAATTCGAATTTTATAAAAAGAAAATACATTACTATCACGCATTAATCTTCTTGGCGTGTATTAGGAAGATTGTCGGTTGAAAACACAATTTTTCGAGCACTCAACAAAAGTTTAAGTTTATAAAAATTTTAAAATCCGTTGTAATTTAGTTTTTATCGCGATTCAAAGTTCATTCTTTTAAATACATGAATTTTTAATCCGTATACCTTCTGACCTATTTATCCGATTTATGCATACTTTGGCTCAAATTAATTCCTAATAAATATACTTTCTAATTATTTTTTTTTATAAAAACGCCATTTTTAAAAATAAAAGTATTTTGAAAATATCACAGGAAAATATAAAAATGAATTTAAATTACGAAATTAATAATATAAATTAAAATTTTGTTTGATTATTCTCCAATCATCAAAATGATAACATAAATTAAGTGAAGATAACGATTTTTTTAATTATTCAATTAATTTTTTAAATTAAATAAATTAAATTTATGATTGAAATTCTTAATGTTATCAGCTAAAAATTATTTTGAGAATAAAAGTACAAAAACTGTTATGCAAGTTATTCATTACCAAATTACAAATATTAAAGATATACATATTAGAAAACTTAATGTTCATAGTTTACGAAATGACATGTTCATATCGGCAGGATTTTCTTTCAAGTGCATAAAAAAAGAAAATTAAATATGTGCTTAGGGATCAAAGCAATAATAAGGATTAAGATGTTATTTAAAAATTCGTCCAAAATTATCAGTGCCTTCATACCCTTCATACAGAGATATTATTCTAAATTGTAGAAATTAGTGACTTTGGTAATATCCGTTTTCTTAACAGGAACAACTGCAATGGTACGACATTACTGAAAACATAAAACTTGTACTTAGCGAATAATTAACATCACCTTTGGAATCTGCACACCATACTATTTGCCTCAACAGAAAGTCGAAGATAGTTATCTTTTATTTTGTTTGTAATTTAAATTTGTAGAAGCAATTTTTTATTATTTTGCAAACTTTTTTTTTTATCTTTGAATTTTTTGAATTGTTTTGAATTTTCAATTTTCATAAAAAAAGCTTTTTAATATAAATATTAAATTAATTAAATTTTAAAATAACATGAATCATTCAATTAACTGAATAACTTTCTTAAATAATTTTTTCAGTGATTTTTCGTACTCGTATTCTATTTTTATAATTTTTGTTTAAAATGTTCCTTAAAGTGTTGCAAACAATATACAAAAAAATGTATACCGGGATCATGAGGGGATGCTGTTAAAATTAACTTTTAGTAAAAAACTCATTTATTTCAGTAATAACCTGAAATTTTTTAATGCACTTTAGTTTTGTTTATGAAAATATGTAAAAAGATTGTTCTGAAATCAATATCGTACATAATAAATGTGTCCCAAAAAGTTTGGATACATTGTGATGAAAAAATCCATACTTTTTTAAAATGCTAAAATACCATAAATCTAAGATAAATATAAAATAATAAATAAAAATTGCATTTAAAAAATGAAATTGCATTAAAAGGCATTTTTGTAAAAATTTGAATAATTTTCCAAAACTTTTAATTGAAGGTGACGACAATACAATTTAATCGAAATTTGAATTGTCTTAAACTCTAAAGTGGTCTCCGAGATATTTATTATTTTTTAAAGCTACATAAGTTTTAAGTTTTTCAAAATATCAATGGGTAAAGAAAAATTGCGAAATTTTGCAATTTCGCAAAACTAAAACAGAAACTGATAAAAAGGTTCCTTGTCAGTTCGAAATTGTGGATTATTGTCAAAATATTTTCATTTGGCCTCACTGAGAATCCTGGTTTCAACTTAATAAAATAGAATCACTAATAATAAGCCGAATTTTTCAACGTTATTTTATACATATAAAAATTTCAATCCAAAAGCATTACAAATTTATTGAAATAAAGAATTTTTTTTATTAAATGTTAATTTTCTCATCATCCAATAGAATATTTTAAAAATGGTAAGTAAATCTTATTAACATTTTATTTAGTAATAACGTACCTTTCTCACAATTTTAATTTACTTTAGGAAAAACTCCACCAAGCAGAAAGTATTTGCGTATTTAAGAAAGCCCAAAACTTTGCTTGTCTTGTCGCATTCTTTGCACGAAATGTAATCGAAATATAATTTAATTATACATATTATAATTAATCTTCTTTTCTTCTTTTAAAAGTAGCAGAAGTTTCTCATAAGTATTTTATTTGGAGTTCCCTAAATACAAAATAATTTGTATATGAATTGTTTCTTTGCAATGTAGATATGTGGGAAATAAACATAATTATAAAATATTAAAAAAATTTTATTTTTAATTACACATACGGAAATAGTAGAAGTGCAAAGTCATCTTCTAGAACATGACACTTATCGATATTTCTAGAAGTATCCTAATCGAGACTTCTAGAAGACTCTTCCACGAGGAACAGTTCTTTCCGACAGACGATGATTGTAATGATACTTTGAAAATAGTTTAGTCGATGAATTTCAAATTCTGGAACAATCTTTTTAGTGACTTCTGCCATAGAAAATGTTTACAGGGAAATAACACATAAAACCAAACTCTAATATACACGTAGACAACAACATCTCATCAAAGTGTTAAAGACATCCAGCACAATACGAACATAATCAGACTGAAAAACGTTACTTACATCACACTCCCTGTATGATTTTTTTATGATATATATAGATAGAGACGTTGATGTGCATAACTGCAACAACACCCAGCTGGTATCAGATCAAAATTTATTTTACAACAAACCCTTATATATACGCAGCACTATTTGTAATTTATTTTGCACACCTCCAAGGATTCACCAACGTTGGAAGAAACACTTGTTGGTTTTCATTAAACATTCAATATAATTTAGATATCGTATAATCAAGCACGTTTTCCAAACACAGACATTATACAACATCGTTCAATGTGTACATTTGGTTAAGGGTTTTCTCCTTTATTTTGTTCTATTATCTTTTCTACTAGTAAATATGATGATTAGTTTTTGATTTAATGGTGAACTTGGTTGAAAATGTAATTAGTAAATGTCCAAATTAAGTTTTTGTTATTGGTAATGTACATATTTTAGGTGATTTTACTTTACGGTAACTGTAAACCTATAGAGTGAAATTTAATCATCTGCGAGATCAGTTTGCACATTTGACTTTACATTTATAATTGAAGAATTGACGCAGATAAAATGAACTTAAAATTTTTTTTTAGAAATTTCAAAAAATAATGTAATTGAAAATTGATTGGTTTGTTTTCAAATTGATTTTTAAAGGTATTTCAGGTGAAACATTATTTTCGTAGTTTTTTAATTACAGCATGCTACAGTATTATACTTAGAAATTTAATTTAATAAAACAGGTTTTCTTATTAAAGTACAAGCAGAGAAAAACATGGTTACAGCATTATCACTACAACAATATTATGTTCTCATTGTTAATTTTTTTGAATTTTAATAACTTTGTGTTCATGATAACAATGTTTTTGTTTAAATTTTGTCATTTAATGTTTACACTCAATAAAAATTTTAATATTGTTGACTGCAAAAATTATATGTTTTTAAATATTTTTACCAGAAAGAAAATTTTATTGATATGAAAAACATCATTACCTCTACAACCATTAAATATTTGCAATCTTTTTTCTTGTTCTTAAACCATATTCTGTTTTTAAACCATATTAATATTATTCCCATGACAATAAAATAAATATAATACTTATCCTCTTCACAAACTTAGTGATAAAATTGTGTTTTTAATGTCTGTTTTCCAATTTCATTGTAATCCCTATTTAGTTTATATGGGAATAAGTATAAATAGACGAGGTGTGATTCAAGCAATATAAGATATTGATTAACTATTAAACGGTTTAGCTAAAAAAAACATAACTCATTTAAAACTCAAATGGTGGTACAAATGAATATAATTAATGAACAAATAATATATAAATATATAAATAATAATATGAATAAATGGAATAATCTGATAATGTGGTATAATAATATAGAATAATAAGAGATGATAATAATATAATAACATCAAAGCGTAATATGATAGGATGGAATAATGATATAATAATACTGTTCAATTATATGTAAAACTAGAATAATAACATGAAAAGACAAACCATAAAATCGGAAACAATGTAACAAAATAGAATCATAATAATTATTGTTTATTTTATTTAATTATTACTTATAATCGTTTCTATTTTTTGCTCTAATCATATGTTCAAATCAATCATATGTTGCTTTTAGATTATAATCACTATAACTATATTTTTTCCTCTGCGTGTATCAGTCATTATATACTTAACAAATTCAAAAATTTAATTTACATGTACATTAAAAAAAAGGCTGTATATTAATGGAGGAGCATCTGTAGGAATAAATTTGGCCATTGTGAAAAGATCTTCATGAAATCTGCACATAGATTTATTCTTACATAAAACTTATTTGTGAATTGCATTAAAATATTACTATATTTAAATCATATATGATTGCAAAAAGCCTATTCCGGGTGGACATTTTTATGGAGACTAGGTGAAATAATAAACCGAGTGCAACCAGTTTCAATAGATTTCGTCCTTCTCTTAACATAATAATTTGCATCAAATATCATCAAGTTAATTTAAAATTTCAACTTCTACTATGTTCACAAGGTCTACATGGTTGGACAGCTAGTCGTCCAGATGGACGAACATCTTTGTATCGACTCATAAAGTGATTCTGAGCCGAACGTTATACTTTACAAACATTAACATAAACGTATAATACTGCGACCACCTATGGTGTTGTAAGTTATGAAAATAACCGCACAGTAGTTCCAGAGCTTGTTTTTCACTCTCCATAGCTTTTTTCAAATTAAACAAGCAAGAAAGATAATTATAGTTGGCCAAGCCTGACCGTATGATACCCTACACCATTGTGTATGAGCACAACAATTTAGAGAGGGGTCTTGCATTAGACCTTTGGTTAATTGTGAACCGATATTTGTAAGGGAGATTCCCGAAAGTGGGTCTTATGTGGGAGCTGTGGTAGATTGCGAACCAATCCTCATAATATTTGGAAATGTGATTTCTACTTATATAAAACATATTTGCGTCGAATATTAATTTGATACTAACATTTGTGTGGGATTTACGTATGTTAAGGTAATGGTTAAATATGGACCGATCTCCACGATCTTTTCTGGCATTTAGTTTTTTAACATCCTAAACTTGATTTAGGGAGTCAGCTTGCTAACCAAAAACCTTCTGTTAGAATTTGTACTCTTATATTTTTAGGATGTTATTTGATGAACGTACAGCATCGTTTTGAAGTTCTACACTATGTGCGTGGAATTTGGTTATATTTAAAACTATTATCGGATTAAACTATAGAAAAATAAACAGAAACTTTTTCGATCACTCAGTAATTTGTTTAAAGACGATTTTATAATGTCATAGCTTCTGAGATTATGAAAATGCATTTTGCAAATAATTCTGCAAACTTTGTTACAAAGCTTTTAAGGCGCCCTTGATTTTAAGATAAATCTTTACAAAACCTTTCTCTGAGTAATATTTTGATAGTTTTTTCTTCGGGGCTTGTATGTGCGCAATCAAAATGTGTTTAGATTAAAGTATCTCATTTTCGATAAAACTGCTTTATTATGTCAGATTAAAAAAATATCATTAAAATAAACTACAGTAAGTTTCCCATTATGCTTTATACAAATAATTTTTTTTTTGCATCTAAAAATGAGATGTTAATTCCAAAAAACCCAATTTTGTGAAAATAATCCTGAGAATGTGACTGGTGAAAAACTGTACTTTTCTCAAAATTCACGCTTATTTTTCCAAGACTTGATGAGTCCAAACTTTACTATTCACGGGGACACATTAATATGATACGTCACAAACGAACTTTATTTGGCTACTGCAATAAAAGTTTTGTTGTTTTGTTTATGTAAAGAACATTTATATTATATATTATTATATTATATGTAATTAAAATTTTATAAATTTATAAAATATATATTGATTTATATAAAACATTTACATTCGTGCTTTATAATGAAACATTTTCGTAGTGAAAAAAGCATAAAAAAAACTACAAAAAAATGTTAGAAATTTGCAATAACAATATAAAAACAAATGTTGATTTTCAAAAATAAAGAGTGTAATAAAAAATAATTAGAAACTGTTGGGAATTTACTAAATTATTTTAATAACTTTTATAATACAGTCACCTGTTTCTGTTTATTTATATACTACGACCATGGCAAGACGATGTGCACAGATGATAGCCTTCATTTTCTTGGCCAAGAAATGCGAACGCTCCTACTTGATGAAGCGTAATCCCGGTAGGTTTATCTGGACCGTTTCAAGCACCCTAAGAATATCTAGGAAGAAGTCACCAAGAAGTGCACCCACACTTCTCAACCGAGGTTGATCGAGCGCAATGCTAAGAAGCCACTAAACAAAAAGCCACTAAGAATCAATAAAGCTTGCACCCGTATTGGTGGAAAGCCGTGTAAACATCCCCGTTTTATTTGTTGAATGGGTAATTAAGGATATAAAATTGAGTGTGTTTTTATAACATAGATAATTTTAAGCATTACAATAATATGGTTGCAGCACTACCACATTTTAATTATATTGTAACCGTTATGCCATGAAGATTGATTGAAATATTTATATTAATTTACTTAGCCATATTATGTTGCTATATTCAAACATAATATAATGTTCAAACAACAATAAAATCTAACAGTACATATTTTTTCTCTGCGTGTAGTGACCAAAAAGTAAAAAAAAATCCAAAGAATAGTTCCCTTAAATAATTCTAAATTTGAACTTGTGGGAAAAAATCAAAAATATGAAAAAACCTTGGTTTGTTTAAATAATACTTTTCTAAGTTTTCAACTTTGAAAAACTGTATCAAATAACCATAAAGACTCTGCACCACAAAACCTCACAATTCGATTGCATATAGCATTATAGGGTTAACACTCAGAGAAAAAAACATAGTTACGACATTTTTACTACATCGATATTATGTCTCATTGTTAATTTTCATTAATTTTAATAATACTGTGTTCATGGTAACAATTTTTTTGTTTCAGTTTTATCGCATTCAATAAAAATTTTGATATAATTGACTACAAAAATTTTATGTTTTTAAATATTTTTACCAGAAAAAAAATTTTATTAATATAAAAAAAAAATCGTTAAATATTATCAATTTTTATCCTTGTTCTTAAATCATGTTTTGTTTTCAAACCATGTTAATATTATAAATCATAACAATAAAATCTTACAAATAAATATGTTTTTACAGATATGGTTGAAAAACTCTTAAGTTGTTTTTTTTAAATATATTTCGTTTTTAACGTTTGCTTTCCACCTTCATCATAATTCTCGTTTATTTTATACATGAATAAACTTAAGTAGATAAGGTGTTGCCAAATTTGGTGTGGTTCATTGAATAAAAGATATTGATTAACTACTATTACAGGGTTTAGTTAATAAAATATCTTATATTATCTTGCACAACAAATAATACAAATAAATAAAATTAATTCATGGAAAAATTTATAAAAACAATAATTTAGAATTAATGTGTTTTATTCTAATATATGATAAGATGAAATAATAATATGATAAAATTGAATCATAATATGATAATATATTAAAATGGAATAATAATATGATAAGATGAAATAATGTAATAAAATGAAATTATAATCTGATGGAATGGGATAATAACGTAGTAAAGTGGTATAATAATATGAAAGACTCGAATTATCACATGAAAAACTCGGACAAAATAATATAAATTGGAATCAAAGCAACCATTATATATAATCATATCTATTTTTACATATTAGGGTGTCCAATTATTCGGGTTTTCGTATTAATCGGTTAGTTCGACAAATAGTTATTCGATGTTAAAAGTTGATCGGTTAATAACCGATTAATGGTAAATAATTAGACTAGCCAAATAGCCTTATATATACATGTAAAACATATAAATAACACTAATTAATTGTATTTAATACACTGAAATAGTTATAAAAAGTATTTAGAAAAATAACAATCAAATCTCAACGTAACAGGACAATTCATTTGAGTTTTTAAATAGCATATTTAAATGCTATTTGTATTACCTTTTAAGTGTAGGAAAATGCACACTTATTGATACTTTGGAAGTAGTGAAAAACTGCTTCCCTAAAATTAACTTTTAATTATTTTGCTAAGATATAACATACATTTCAAAAGAAGATGTAGTTAACATAAATTTATATTAATAATAACAGATGTTCTAAATTTATAACTTCAAAATCTAATTACGATTAAACAGTCATTCGACACAAATTATTCGGTTTATTCATTATTCGAATATATACATTTTCAAGTTATTCGAACAGTTAATCGACCAAAATTAGTTGAATTATCGAATGACGATTAATCGATTAGATACCCTAATACATATAAAAAAATATATATAAAAAACTGCAACTTTATAAAAACCGCATTTACAATTTAATTTTTACAAATTCTATACATTTTAATTTTAACACTATAATATTATGGTAACACTAGTATGTCCTAATAAAATATTTGTATTTTATTAGGACAAAGACACGCACGTATGTTACTTTAAATCTTAAATACTTAATCTTTACTTATCCTTTTACTGTAGGTTCGAAAATATTAAGTCACTTTTAAAGCTGCTATCGCTTCTTTTTGCTAACGAAATTCAGTTGCTATGTATTTTTTTTTTTTTTTTAATAATTCATTATGTAAAATCAAATATACTCACTCTTCATCACCACCAGCAACTTAATTATAAAATGACAATTTACTCAAGATTTACATCTTAATTTTAGAATAAAACAAATATCACCCATTTATTCAAAAAATAATCTCATGCTTCCATTTCAATATTTATTTCTTCTTCTTTTATTTGCCTGAACACTTGTACCCTTAAAACAGGCACCGGCGCCCATAGCATTCCGGAGCCGAAAGTTTCGGCATTTTCATAACACGAAGATTTTCACAACTCGAAGATTATCGAAACTAAACAATTGAGAGCGAATAAGAAACAAAAAATCATTCAGTTTTGTTTTAGCTTTCAGCAAAGCAAATTCACGTGGCATAGTTAAGCAAGAAAAAAGAAGAAGTAAGCAAAACACATAATAAAGAGTGCAAGAAAAAATTATTACTATTTTTGTATGCTAGATATAACAGACACATTCGTAACAAAGAGCCTAAACAAACCAAATACACTAAGATATTAAAATTTTTACGGCTTATCTTTTTGCCTATCGCTGCCTTAAACATGTTGCTTATCTTCTAGCAGTAGTAGTATAGTTTCTTGCTCGTCTTAAGAAATCTACGACTTTTATTTATGTTTCCAAATTAATTTTATGAGTTTTTCCATGATTAATTATATGACCATATAAAGATTCTTGATCCCTTTTCGCTTCAATTCTGTGACGTATAGAATTTATTGACTATAAATATGTGTCAATTGTTTTTTTAAATATCTTTTATATTTTATACAATACTTATAGTAAGGAATTTAATATAATCAAATTGTTTAGTATGAGTATTTAGGTTATGAGTTTGTTATTGCATTAAACAGAAGCAGCGATAAAATTTATCAATTTTATATGGAGGAAAATTAAACATATGAGTATTTTTCTTCTGTTATATCTACTCTAAAGTGCATAAATTTTATGGTAGCGAAATTTATTTAAGTCTTGTAAAATGTGCTGTAATTAATGTGCAAATCGAGTCTTTAAATTTCTTGCTTTTAAACAAGAAAAATTTGCTTTAAATTGACTATTAATGCAATATAAAATTACTATAGAATATTTAATTTTAATTTTTTAAGCGTTAAACAAATTTTGTGATTAATGGATAACGTGCTTTATATCACAATTGAAAGTTTATATCTTATTTCATCTGAAATTTGACTGACAAGATTGACTTAATTAAAAAAAATTAATAAAAAATTAATGATTGACTTAATGAAAAAAATTATAATAATAAAATAAAATAATTTTTTTAACTGCCTAAGGCTATTCGCTTTTTGCAATTTAAATAAATGAAAAGAAATGCGGTAATTTTCATTCTTATTAATTTTCTATACGAATTCATTACACTATACGACAAATTTTGGTTCATAAAATAATGCCTTAATGATTTCAACGCCAAATAAAAATATACCATCACATTAATAAAACCTCTAAAGGGGTTTGCGAATTTTGATTTTATGGACTCTTAAACTTCGAATATTTTGGAGCACTTTATTGATAATGTGTGCAAATATAGACATATAAATCAGTAAACTTCAATATATTTATGGGTATTTATTGTTTCACAGAGCACAAAGTTATTTGGTAAAACTTCTATTAAATGCCCCTTCCTTTTCTTGCAATATATGGGTAGTAACAGTATTCATCCGATTTAACTTTATATATACAGGATATAAATTAGTAAAAATGTCACTTACACTTTTTTGTAAACAATTAATTTTTTTGAAAGTTTAAATGAAATTTAGCGGATACATAAATTTTTTTATAAATTTTACTTGAATTTTTTCAATTCTATTTGTGTGTAATTGAGTACAAGGGCTCCAGATAAATGAAGCATATTCTAATATAGATCTCACAAAGGATGTATATAGAACTTTTTTGTATAATGGTCAAAATTATTAGAATTACGGCATAAAAAACTTAACATTGAATAAGCTTTAGGTATAATATAATTTAAGTGATTATTAAATGATAATTTTTTATCAAATAATACCCCTAAATCTAAAATTTCATTCACGGATGAAAGTAAATGTTGATGTATTCTATATCGAGATATAACATTGTTACAACATCTATGATAAGTCATAGAAAAACATTTGTTTAAATTAAAAGGTAAAATCCTCCTGGAGATTAAAAACGTCATTGGCATTAGAAATTTTTAAATTATCAGCACACAATAAATAATGAGACTTTCTGAAACATAGGTTAATGTCATTAATAAATATTGACCCAAAACACTACCTTGGGGAATACCAGAAGTAGGAATAAATGATGTGGAACAAACACCATCAAGAGAAACCACGGATTGTCTATCCGACAAGTAATAACGAAGCCAAGATAACATTCGGGAATGAGCGCCCAATTTATATAATTTTAATAATAAAAGTTCATGTGGCCTCTTTACATTGAAGAAAAGCTTACGATAAGCAATATGTTCAAGAATTTTTGAAATATTGGTTAATTTGGAAATTGGTCTATAATTAATGACATTATTTTTATCACCAGATTTATAAATAGGCAAAATTGTAGTAAATTTCCACTTTTTAATAATAGTTCATACATAAAGGGATGTAAGAACAATTTCTTTTAGAATTTATAAAAGTCCAAAATCGTTTTGGATTGTACTTTAAGTCGTTATTAAGATTAATAATATACTGATTGTATAGAAATTTATTGAGAAAATTAAATTATTTTTCGAATCGAAGAAACTTTTATTTACAAACATTATTATTTGTGGAATTATATTTTTTTTTAATATTTATTTAAAAGATTTTTTAATTTTTTGAGTCCTTTGGTATACCTTGGGAGCTTATGTACCCTAGGGTTTGCTAAAGGAATATTATTTTGAAAAATATTAAGAACATTTGATAAAAAAAACTTCATAAAATATACTAACAATTTTATTTTCTAATAAATCAATTTTTAAATTTTTAATAAGCATATTGAATGCATTAACGTCACATTTATAATAATTATAACGTATATCATTATTGTTATAATTAGATAGATATTCATAGAATTTATTGTTAATTTCTAATGGAAAATGATGAGAAGTAGATCAGAACTAAGAAATACTAAATCAAGAATTCTATTTATTACAAAACGTATTAACTTGTTGTAAGTCAATACTAAAAAATTAATCAATTAGATTTATCTCAAAAGATTTATTGATATTATTGGGTAAAAATACCTCAGAGTTTGATACTTCTGACCAAACAATATCACAAAGATTAAAATCTCCAATAACACATAACTTATCACCATTTCTTATACTTTCAGAAAGAATAATTACATTTGATATATGACTATCATATAAATCATCAGAACTATTATGGGGTATATATGATAAAACTATAAATAATTCATAATTAACCGACTTAACTGCCACACAAAGTTGATAAAGTAATGAATCCATATTAGATAAACGAATATTTCTACAGCATAGAGACTTTTTAACAGCTATAAGTACACCTCCTCCTCTACTAAAACCAGTTTTTTCAGCATCTCTATCTTTACGATATTCTACATATGCGTAGGGATTAAAGAATTCTTCACTATAAAAGTCTGTATTCAACCATGTTTCCGTAATAACAAAGACATCATAATCAGCTTGGGATGTAAAAGAATGAAATGACTGAGATTTAGATTTCATACCAGAGACATTTTGATAATATAATTTTAATGAGTTAGAACTGTGCATTTTGCCTGTTGCTGGGGATTTGGATTTTTTGGAAAAAACTTAAACTTTATTTAAAATTCTATTCAAAAAAGGGTTCCGAAAAACTGAAACTTCAAGAGGTCATAAAACCAAATTTCGAACTAACTTTGAAAAGCAGTTGGGTGTTTTGCTAGGCTATTGCTACGCTTTGATTTTGCGTTAAAGTTAATGAGGCAATTTTTCCTGTCGCACTGTGTTATTTGCAAAATAATTTTGCAGAAGCAAATTATATAAAGAGATAAATGTTGGTCACGTATTATTGATTTCATGGCGGTATTTTTTCGAGATAGCTCACGTAATATTTTCGATAATACTATTCTCAGTAATCTTCTTCTTATTTAAGTAATTGTTTGTTATAAAGATGTCAGTAGTGGTTTTTATCAAATCTTTTCTTATTTTTTTTTTCATTATTTTTGCAAATTCATTTTAGTTTACCCGAAATTATTATTTTTTTTTCTAGATTTAAGCAAATATTTTGCCATTGTACTATTATTGACTAGAGACTTATTTTATTTTTTTTAGTAATATTTTAGTAATATTTTAATAATATTTTAGTAATATTTTAGTAATATTTTAAGCAAGGATATTGAGATTATGCTAAAGTAATACTGTTAACAAAGCTTGGAAAAAATTAAAATTATTATTTGAAACTGAATACTTTTGTATTAAAAAAATATATATATAATTAGTTGTTCTATGTTCATTGCTGGTAAGGTAGTAAGATTCGTAGTAAAACAATTACAACGGAAATTTTTGGAAATGTTTTTCTTTTTAATTTGTAGCACATTATATACGAGTAAAAAACAAATAATGAATAAGTGCTTTTTATTTTATTTTTTGGGGAAAATTTGCTGGAAATACTTATTATACCCTGTTAAATACGCCTAATAATTTTTATTACTCTTAATATTTTTTTAATAAATGTTTGCAAAAATATCATTGGTGGATATATTTTGGCGTTTGTGCTGATGTATGTAATACCGAAAAATATTTCTTCAAGGTCTACCTAATGTCTGTCAGTTCATTTAAACCTTGTAATCAAACTATTGGTCGCAATTTTGAAGATAAGTTTATATTAGGCCTTACATATATTTTGATATATAGGCTTTAATATAGCTCAAAGGAGAAATTAAAATTTTTTGAAACCGGTCTATTATATTCCCTAACACCCACACAAATATCCTCCAGTCTAAGGAATTGATGCTCATAAATCTTTTAAATATTTTAAAGTCTATCTACAGCATTCAGCACAAATAAATCTTTTGGGGTACAGTGTACCAGATTTCAGATTTCAGAATAAGAATCGGTTCACATTTAGCCAAAGGTACCATATGAGAACCTCTACGAAAATCCTTTTGACAAACACACATAATGGTCGGGCTTATTCGACTATAGCGTTCTTACTTCTTTTAAATCTTATAACAAATACATAATAATTTTGCTAAAAATTGTTTAGTTATTATTAATACCACATGAAAAAATGAAAAATGTATTAATATTTTTTTAATAATTGATTTATAATAAAAAACAAAATAATAAAAAATAGATAGACTGACGGAGCAGATAAATATTCTGTTTTCCAAATGATTCTCTATAATAGGCATATTTCTTTATTTTACTTACTCTAGTGAGTTATAATAAAAAAAAAGTAAAATAAATTAATAAATGCCAGAAATTTATGAAAGTAAAGAAAAAGGATATTTTCCAAGTACTCGTTTCCTGTAGGAATAAATACTCTTTGAAAATGTGTTAAAAATAAAATACTTTTTTGTGGTTGGTGTATACAACAGGCTTAGGTTAGAAAAAATTATCCATTAATTTACAACAAAAAAAAAAAAAAACACAATTCTGTAAAAACAGTTTAATGTTTTTTTATGTGCTTAATATTAAATTTAAACATTTAAACGTATCACAGTGGAGCCGATCGCAAAAATTTTGGTAATATATCTGAATCTCATAAACTACTAGTCGGATCGAATTGAAATATACAGAAGAGTTATAAAGCTCTGTAAAAATAAACATAAGCTACAGGGTGTCAAAGTTTACCACCTCGAGTATTGAAAAGCTTTAAAAATCGTTACTTTCACAAATTAAGTACAATTTAAAGGACTTTTATATTTCTGTAAAATTTTTACCTTAGTTATCTCTTAGAGTTGAAAAAATGCTAACGCTTGAATTTTTCATTTAATAATTCCCTAGTTATAAGTGTGAAAAAAATATTCTATATTCTGTTACTCCTAATATATCCCGAAATAATATGCTATCCCTTTTGACGCCATATACAATATTTACTTTATATGGGGCCACTACTCTCCCTTGACTTATCCTCTTTATTCAAAATTTGATATGAAATTTTTCCTACAACTTTTCAAGACTTTGAATAAATTACTACTTCAAATATGATAAATTTAATATTTGTTTTGTATAGGGACTATCCTGTCCTAGGCCTATCCGTTCTATATTTTTTTTTTTATCAATGCAATATATTTTTAATAAATTTGAGAGTTCCTGCAATAATAGACATTTATACATATCAATAATTGCATTCTATGAGAGGTACCAATACCCCTGGGTTGATGGGAAAGTTTTTGTCACAAAATATTAAGACTTTTGCTCCGTTTCATTTTCATTATAAGTGTGAAAATTGTTGTGAAATTTTAAGGCTTTTACCTTGAATTTCTTTGTCTGGAGTTAACATTTCTTCTAGACTACCCGCCCTATTTTCATCTTAATTATTAAAGTTGATAAGAGAATTATTCCCACAAAATTTTAAAACTTTTATCATTTTAGTTTTTTTTATATATGCGATAATTAGTACTTTGTTTATATGGGGGTACCCTCCCCTTTTTAAAACTTTTACTAAATGGCTGCTTTAGATATGCGAAAATTAATATTTCTTTTATACAAGGGCAACCCCTTCCCCTGGCCCTGTCCGTCCTATTTTGATTTTTTGAATGCAATGTGATAAGAAAGTAGTTCCCACCGTATTAGTTCTTTAGATATGCCGTAAAGAATATTTACTCTCTATGGGGGTTACCATTTCCCTGGTCCTATCCGTAACATTTTCATTTTAAATATGGAGGCTGATAAGAGAGTTATTCCTGCAAAATATTTAGACTTTTGCTGTAATAGTTCTTAGAATATACGGGAATATTTTTGTTGTATGGGGATACCATTTCCCCTGTGGCTATCCGTCACATTTTCCTTTGTAGGTTGGAGGTTGATGATTCCCGAAAAATTTTAATACTTTTACTGTAACAGTACATATTCGTTAATTATTTTTTTTCTTTGTATCGGGGCTACCATTCCCTCTGATCCTAATGAAAAATGAAGTATGCTATTTTACTTTGGAAGCCTTCAGGATGTTGCGATCCAGCGGTTTAGTTGTGTATATGTTACAAACAAAACCAAATTAATTTTTATATATACAGATATTTTTTCTTTAATTATTTCAAAATACAAGACTTCAAAAATGGTAGAAATATAAAAATCTTTGAAATTAAGCTTAATTTGTAGAAGTTACGATATTTTAAAATTTTTTCATACTAAAGGCGGGCAGTTTTGACATCCTATTGCTTATCTCGTGTTACTGCAAGATAATTCTTCTGAAAGCTTAAATCTTCCTCTATAACTCTTCAATACATTTCAATTTCATACGACTAATAGTTTAGGAGATGCAGATTTATTACCAAAATTTTTTCGCTTGGCCCTACTATGCGTATAAGTAATGTTAATTAATTACAACCTATCAAAAAATAGTGAAAAAGAACTGAAAGAGTAAACATAATGTTGTTTACATAATGTTGCCATTGGAAGTACTTATTTCTAAAAAAAAGCTGCATAAATAAGTTTTTTAGAATGTTCCTGATTTTATGATTCTTTTTTACTGCTTTTGAAGTTTTCCTCACAAAACTTACTTGAATATTATTATTTAATACAAATTTTATTTTAGTTTTGTTAAAAGATAACAAAAATACTTTAAATTGGTGATTGTAATTTTTTTTAATACTTAACCTTTTTTCTTGCTTAAAATACATTTATTTTCACTTTTAAGTAGTTATTAATAACTTCTAAATAATACATGTCGCCACTGCGCTGACTCGATTACCTATGTAAAGATTTTCAATTTTTTATTGGTACATTTAGATCCCCTGCAGGTCATACATAAAATCACCAAAGCAATTGACGATATCTCATTTGGTTTATTTATAAAATTATCTATGAAAATAATTTTTTAAATTAGTTAATATTATAATAAAACTCAGCAAAAACTTTGCTTTCCTGGTAAGCTAGCAGGTATAATTGGAAAAAATAAAGTACTTATTTTTTGCCTGAATAACTAGTTATTTTTATTCGAGTTGTCCACAAATTCATGTAGTTATTTTTTGACTCTAGGGGTACTCAAAAATATGTACCTAAACGAAAACAAAAATAAATAAAAACAAAAAAATTTTGCCGTCAGTGAGACTCGAACTTGGACACAAACTAGCCACTCGGTTTTAAACTAACGTCTTACTAAGTACACCATCTCGCACATAGCATCCTAAGCGACAAAAACTCTTTTTAGTTTAAAATATATTTTTAGACATTTTGTTGTAAAAAACTAACAAATTCAGAATGGGGTTGAACCAAAAACCTTCTGGGTTGGTTGCTAATCCAGCGCTCTAGCCAACTCATCCACGTGATTGCAATATTATCGTGCTATTATACTATTGAGTTCTTATTTATGTAATACAGAGTAGGCAAATAATAATGACACCTCATTACTGAGAAACTACTTTAATAAGTAGTTGCCATTACCGAAAACAAAAAAGTTTTTGCTGGGAATAAATATTACTTAACATTTCATGTTCAAGATATGACACCTAAAATTGAATATCCCAAGACTGATTATGCTAAAGTCAACTGAAACAAATTTAGGTCATCTAAAATTTTAATAATGTTTATCCATACGTCTGTCTTTCAGTTTAAGAGTATTATTTAATATATAATATGAATTTGTGTTTGCTTATGTAAATTGGTTTAAAATTATGATAATTTAAACGCTTACAATCAGGCGAAATATGTAATTATTTGTTTATTTATAATTTTCTACAAAATGATTAAAAAACAACACCATTTAATATAGACAAAAATCTGAAAAAATTATTAAAAATATACACACACAAACAACACATAGTGTTGCTCAAAATTTGATAGTAGTCTATTAACAAGTGGTACTAGATGGGAATAGTATTGCATTTCATATAACTATGACGGAAATTCGAAAAGTCACGGATATATTGATCCGCCATCGTATATGAAATCCATAGATAATATCAAATTAGCATATAATTCCAATTTCTATTAAATTTTACTATTTTTCTTAACTATTTTGGAAAAATTTCCATAGATATTGATATTTTTGGAATTATTATTTATTTTTTTATTGGTTTGAAATTTTATAAAAATTCCCTATGAAAAGCGATCAAATATTCATAACAGTTTAACTTAATTTGATAATTTATAATTGTATAAGATTTTTGAAGCGAAATAAAGCGAACAGTTTCGATCGTTATTGTGGTGGAATCAACAGTTGCATATAATTTTTTCGCAATGATACGATATTGCTTAAAGCCCGATAACGCAATCGAGGTTTCCTACTTTTTAAAGAAAAAAAAAAAAAAAAACAGGAAATTCAAATTTAATGGGGAACGTTATCATTTGAAAGAACATTCTTTGGCATTTATTTTTTGAAGATTATGTCTATTAAATGTTGGCCATTGTTACGTCGCAGATGGTCCATCCGTTGAGTCCAATTTTCGATGACTCGTTCGAGCATTTCGACTAGTAACTGGCGAATGATACGCGTGATGTTTTTCTCCAAGGCCTGAATCGAAGCGGCTTTGTCCGCATAAACTTTAGACTTTACATATCCCCATAGCAAAAAGTCTAACGGTGTGATATCACAAGATCTTGGTGGCCAATCGACCGGCCCAAAATGTGAAATTATGTGCTCACCGAAGTGTTCTCTCAATAAATCCATTGATTGATGCGATGTGTGGGAAGTGGCGTCGTCTTGCTGAAACCAAATGTTGCTGAGATCACGAGCTTCAATTTCAGGCATCAAATAGTCGGTTATTATGGCACGATAACGGTCGCCATTGACGGTTACGTTCGAACCGGCATCATTTTTAAAGAAATATGGACCGATGATTCCACCGGCCCATAAATCACACTAAACCTTTATTTTTTCTGGATGAAGTGGCAGTTCTTGAATCTCTTCAGGTTGCTCTTCGTCCCAAATGCTGCAATTTTGTTTATTTACATACCCATTGAGCCAGAAATTGGCCTCATCCCTGAACAAAATTTGACTCGAAAACGTCGGATCTTCTTGGAACTTTTCCAGAGCCCATAGAATGAAGCGATGTCGCTTGGGAAGGCCGAGAGGCTTCAGTTATTGCACAAGCTGTATTTTGACGTAAAATGCGCCAAGTCGTTCCATACGTCAGTCCGAGTTTCTGCGAACGGCGCCGAATCGACTCTCCACGGTCTTCGTGTACACTCTCAGGTATGGCTGCTATATTTTCTTCACAGCGTGCTGGACGTGGTCTACTCGGTCGAATATTATCCAATAATGAATGCTTGGTCTCTAAATGGGTGATAGTGTAGCAAATAGTATGCTCAGTAGGCCGATTATGTTGACTATATGTTGAGCGAAGTGCACGAAACACATTCCTCACAGAACGTGAATTTTCGTAATATGGTTGAACGATTTGTAAATGTTGTTCAGACATAAGTCTTTCCATTATGAAATGCCAAACAATACTAAACAAAAATAACATGACAGCATGACACGACTCACACGTGATCTGTCAAAAAAGGCTATTGAAAAAAGTATCTCTACTTGAATCACCCTTTATTAGAATAATTGTTTCTTATCCTAAAATATAAATAAAATTTAACAGTTAAATTTATATATATATATATATATATATATATATATATATATAATATATATATATATATATATATATATATATATTATCCGTCAATACATTCTCCAAACGATTATATAGGTCGTGTTTGTCAAGCTAGGCCACCACAACCATACGTAATATGTTACTTGCATGTAAGTTTTTTTTTTTTTTAATTAAATCAGACCAGGCAAAAAATTTTAAAAGTGACACCGATCATTACTTTTTATATGTTGTATTTGTTTTTATGAAAAATTAAATGTCGTGTACAGTGTTGATTGAAAATCATTTTTTAGAGGCATTTTAAAATAGGTTCAGCTCAAGAAAGCGAACAAAATTGAGCAAAAGTATTTTGGTGATTAGTTTACGACACATCAGTCCATAATTTTTCTTTTTTTTTAACAATTGCAACACTTTTTATTTTTACACAAATTGTTACCCTTTATTGAGTTCACGAATTTTTAGCAAATCGTCAATTTTTTCTTCTTGAAAATCTTTTTATTGAAAATCGTAAATTACTGGTTAATTAACTCTTCTTTAGCTATTATTGGATATATGTAGCGCCTATATTGTGGACAATTTTTTTTTTATTTCTGGGATCATTAAAAAGTTACCGTTTAGTAGCATAATTCAATCATCTCATTAGGTTAAAATTTGAACTTACAAAGAGAAAAGCGGAAACGTATATTAATAGAAATTGTTATACAAAATCAAAATTTTGGTTGATTTTTTTCAAAACGCGCCAATAATTTGGTTATTTCTCATAATACACATTAATTGCGTTGCTAATCCTATTAATAAACGTATAGATTTTGTAAAAAAAAGCAACGAAAAAACAGCAAAATTAAAAAGTTTTTTAGCTTTCCTGAAAAATTATTAAAAATTACATAGGCAATTCAGCGCAATGTCGACTGTTCGTAGTTGTGTATACTTGCTGTTTTTTTTTTTTTTTTGGTATTAGTTTACTTTCAGAATTTTTGGCCTAACTTTATGGCGATGTAACTTTTTATTTCAAAATATCTAATTTATGGTAATTTCTACTTTTTATCGTGTAAAAATTGTTGAAACTTGATGTCATCATTTTTAAAATGACTTTCATGAAGGAAGAAACATCTTAATGTGTGCAGCTAGAATAAAAATGTTCATTATTTTATGATACAGGGCAGTACAGTAATTGTTCACATAGAAAATAACTTAAAAATTAATTTAAATATATTTTGTTAATTAAAAAATAAATATAAACATAATGAAATAATAGAATAAACTCCAAAAATTATTGCAATTAACAGTAGGTAATAAATAATCTAGACTGCACAAAGTTTTCTAATAACGTGAAAAATATAATACAAATATTGTAGGCTTAGTCATTCCAATCATCAGAAACATTTCGGTATCACTACATAACCTTTAAGATTTTTAATTTTTCTGCATTTTTCCTGGAAATTGAGATTTTATTTAATGCATTTCCGGAAATTCCTGGGTGTTCGGGAAAAAATACAATATTATTTAAAAAGTATGAAAACTAAATAAAAAAGCCATATTTTGTATATAATTTGCAGGCAAACATTTCATTAAAAAAAACTAAAAATGTTTTAATATTTAAGCACCTGGTTATTTATCATCGGCAATGAAAATTCAAAGAAATAATCCTGGATATCGTTCGTCACAGCCACCGAACATTTTTTAAGAAACCATAAATAAAAATATCTTCGAAGACATGTTTATTTATGTCTTTGAAACATGTTTATTTATGGTTTCTTAAAAAATGTTCGATGGTTGTGATGAACGGGATTATTTCTTTGAATTTTCATTGCCGATGATAAATACCAGGTGCTTAAATATTAAAACATTTTTATTTTTTTTAATAGATGTGGATATAAATATATTTTTTAATATAACAATGAATTTCCAAATGCGCATTTTGAAAATATTTACACCCGCATTCACAAACAACCTTTAAATTTAAAATGTTCTTTAAAGTAAATTTTCCATTAAATTTTGTCTCAAAAATGTATTTCAAAAGTTAAAATTTATTTGTCAATACAGATATAATGTTTATTTTATTTTTCACCAAACAGAAACATTTATAACCTATTTATTTAATTATATTATAAAATATAATGTGTTATATATATATATATATATATATATATATATATATATATATATATATATATATATATATATATATAAATTTTTATCTCACTTGGATCCCTATAGATTTTTCTTAATATAGAAAATTAAAAATTGTTGAATATGAAAGATTAAAATAAAAATCTTTCAAAACTGTGCCGTGCATTCATCTAACATTAGCAAGTTTTTTTTTTTTCAAATATTTAAGTAGTTTTGCCATTTCAGTATATCGTTGTTTGGAACTCAAACTATGTGTAGGCAATATAATCATTTAACTGTGTATTTGTTTGATTATGGTCAATCAATGTTTTTTTTATAGAATATTTGATTGTGAAAAATTGTAAAAACACACATTTGTGGTAAATTTCAGTCCCGGGATAGGTAAGTGAAAAATGGGGAAATCATCCAGTGAATTTTTGGGATAAAAACCCTAATCATGTCACATTTTTAACCCCCTAATGGTCAAAGAAAATATGTTCTTTTGAGGAGTTTTTAAATTATATATATTTCTAGGTAATAGGTAGAGCAAATTAGTAATGTACTATGGACAAGAAATATGGTTACAAAATGTCAATAGTACAAAAAATATTCTGGTCGCGCATAATTCTGCTTAATTTTTATACCTTACACTAGGTATAGTACAGAAAGTGAAATGAAACTTTCTATCATGTTACACTTTTAACTCAGTTTAATGAGTCATGTCTCCAACTTACCGTACATAGCCCCTAGAAGTCTTTAAATTTGTAAAAATATATAGCTGTTATTGAGAGACTATATCAAGGCAAATGGAATTATAGTGTGCTGAAGGACTATTGCTGCTTCTTATTTTGAGAATAAGATGAAAAATAGTTATGTTTTTGTTAATCCTATATAAAAAAAATAAGTTTAAAATAAAAACATAATATTTCTTAAAAATGTGACGTAATTTTTTTTCTACTCTTTCTTGACTTTGTTATTTGAATTTGGATTTTTGATATTTTTTTTAAACTTTTGATGACTAATTTGTTCTACCTATTACCTAGAAAATTATATAATCTAAAAACTCACCAGAGAAACATATTTTCTTTTTTTGTCAATGGATTAAAAGTGAAATATTTTATTTAACGTTCAACAGTATATCTGGTCTTAGGAATAAGAATTTTGCAGAAGTATTCACAATGTAATTTTTGTATGCTCTTTTGTTGGACTGTGCAATTATTTTCATACAAGATATCATTGATACTTTTATATTTTTAATTTATATTCAATAAGTTTTATAAAATCATATAAACCCATTATTATTGTTATTTGTTGTTTTATCGTTTCATATTTATGATCAGTGTTGCCAGGAGGTGAGAAAAAAGCTAAATTGGAAAAGGCCAGAAAATGCAAAATGACCCCAAAAAATAAGGCCAGAAAAAAGCTAATATTTTTTATTTTTTTGAAAAAATTATTTTTATTTTTTGTTCTCATTAGTTTTTGATATTTTTTTTAAAGATACCGTAAATTTAAAAATAAATCATAGAACGGCGGTTAGCAAAATGACCAAAAAAATTCGCCCATATTTCATATGAAAAATTTCCCACACGATGTTTTAAAGTGATTTTTCGTCAATTTAAATTATACGTAATATTTTTTTTATTAATCATTTCCAAATTTTTGGGAGATTTTCGTTATTATAAGATTTTTTTTTTATATATAACATATGTATTAACAAATATTTTTTATGGTAAAAAATATATATATATATATATATATATATATATATATATTTATATATATATATATAATAATCTCAATTTTTTTATAAATAATCTCAATTTTTTGCGCGAATCGATACACAAAAATGCTTAAATGTAAATTAGTAAAAGAACATAAGAAACTATTTTCTTGTTTGTAGAAGTGCAGAAATTTTAGGCTTTATAAAGCAGTTTGAAGAATCAGCAGAAGGCTAGAAAGAGGCTGGAAGCTAAAACAAAAACTATTAGGCTAATAGCAAAATAAAAAAGCTAGATTTAGCCTTAAAATAGCTAAACTAGCCACACTGTTTATGATGTAAACATGTGAGTATACAAATATGTAATAATTTACAAAGTTTTGCCTTCACTAATTAATACAGTAGATGTAAAAAAATATTTTATAATATATCATATGTAGAAAATGTAATAATATACGTGTGAATAATAATTTTGTTAGATATGTGAACAGTGGAATTAAAGCAAGTAATATAGATATTAACTAGATAGTTATTTTATGCAAGCAGAATTTGCTCAAGAGTTAGTGAGTGTAAAAATGCTTCTTTTTTTTCTTTTTCGACGAAAGAAGTTTATAGTTTTAATAAAAAATAACATGTTTTGTATTTAATTTGTTTTTTATGTACATTATATCTGCGAAATAAAAAAAATATTTGTAAAAAATGTAGTGTAATACACAATAGAGTCATACTTAATTCCCAAACCCTTTAGTGAATTATTTTTTCAAATCAGTTGCATGTACCATATTCATACAGTGATCACAACTAAATTATATGATATTACTTGGAACCGAACAAATTCGATTGAAAATAAATTCGGTTGCCACAACGAATCTGTTTTCTCTGTGAAGTGTTTTCGTTATTTAGTAGGCGAAGATTTTTTTAGGTTTGCGTTCTGGTAAGTAGTCTTGCCAGTGGGTTTCAAGATGTATTTTTTCACGAATTTATATAAATTCGTCTTTTATTAATAGTATTTGTAAATCCTTGTAGATATTTTCATTTCTTATAAGAATTTTTGATTGGGCCTTCTGTATAAGATCTATGTGGGTATTACTCGCTGTTCCCCGTAATTGGATTCACATATCCAAATTGTTTTCAAAATGCTTTTATACGGGACAGTTTTACAGTCAAGGCATAATCTTTCTAGATATATACCAAGGTATGTCACATGTTCAAACTGTGGGATGTTTACATTGCTAACGTGTTTCCTTTTGAATTCATTTACTTATATACGCCAATTCTTCAACCATATCTTCACGCGTATGAAATAATTATCGAGTTCTCTAGATGATTTATACGGATTCCCATGTGTGCTAAGTACCGTAGTATCGTGGATATAGTCAACTTATTGCGAGGTGTATATTAGATAGAGTATTGGTCTCTTGTTACGTATCAATTATACAGGACCCTAATAATCGGTTGGATAGGTTAGACTCTAGTATATATAAGTACCAGGAGGCAATAAACATTTAATTTTGTGCATTAGATCTTGGTGCCAAATTTTATCAAAGGTTTGTGTCACATCTAGAAAAATAGCATAGCAATATTTGTTCCGTCCAAAAGATTTTCTAATTTGTCCAATTAAATGATTAACTTGTTCGAACTGGTTATGTGGTAGGATAATGTTATTATTATTGTATAACAATGATATAATTTTTCCTTGAAATACATTTTCGAATATTTTTGACAGGCAAGGTAGCAAGCTAGTAGGTCTACATAAAGATGGAACTATTCTTTCCTAGCTTACGTATCATTGGGAGATTTTCCAATTTTTCGGAAAAACTCCTCGAGTTAAGATCGCATTAACTAATAAAGTTAAAACAATTATTGCAACTTTCGGTAGGTTCTTAATCATTATTGGTGTAACTAAATCATATCCTGGTGATTTTTTAATTTGACATGCTCCCATATAACTTTTCGAACATCCTCAGAACTTATCATTAAGTTCGCATCTGATGCAGTACAAAAATTATTTTCATCTGAAA
This sequence comes from Protocalliphora azurea, assembly GCA_932274085.1. Classification (NCBI taxonomy): domain Eukaryota; kingdom Metazoa; phylum Arthropoda; class Insecta; order Diptera; family Calliphoridae; genus Protocalliphora; species Protocalliphora azurea. The sequence goes on along the minus strand of OW026523.1, from coordinate 106,604,330 downwards.
CAATTTCATTTCTTGGGGGATTAGATCCAAAGACCTCCATTGGTAACGTTTACTTTTCGTAGTGGATTTTGGCCCTCTACCGGTGTTTTTATGTCTCTAGTTGCATTCCAGAAAGAAAAATGTGTATATTTAGTATTTGTTAAACTTTCAATATAACATTTATATTTGCGATCCTCTTCCTTATGAAGAGTACTTTTCAGTATTTTTTTTGCCCCAGCTTTGCTGCAGGAGATCTATTTTATTGCCATTCTCTTCTACGTTTTCTTTCCTTTTACACTCAGAATGGTCCAAAGCCGAAACAGTTAAGGACGTAGTCATTGATGCATTCACCTATATCTTCCTGACACTGTAGATGAGGATTTGTGTGGATATGACTACTGATGTATTTTTTATTTTTTATTTTAGCCAATCAGTTTTAAAACGAATATTCTTTGAAGGGTTTTCGTGTATGTAATTTCTGCCGTAGTAAGTGATTATTAGGAGAGAATGGTCAGAACATAGACCGTTTGATACTTCAGCTTTTGTTGATAAGCAATTCAATTTTCTTTATAGTCACCGCATGCCAGGAAACATTCACCTAGTGTGCTAAAATATGCCCAAACTTTTCTTAGCCATCGGGAATCATAGGAACAATATATCGAACTGATTCTTAAATTTATATATAATATAAGTATTAGTGTATATATAAAGAATATAGTGTATTTATAAGTTTGATACATAGCATATGCTGGTACACGAGTATTTGTATGGATAAGAAATTTATTTATTTACTTTCAAAGTTAAAGTTTGTGTGTTTTTTTTTTGTTATTATGAATCTAGAAAACCATACACATTTGTAGTGGTGAACTAACTGTAAATGTGCATGTTTTGGCTATAGAACGTACTAATACTTAGAAGGAAATTAGTTTTGGAAGTAGTTTATGGCTTTAAAACTTTTTGCGGCTTATACTATAAATAGTTTTATGTGTTTAAGGCGGATATGTTTGAACAAATATGAGTGTGAAACAAACTTTAAGAGAAAAATATAGAAATATTAATTTGGCAACTAAAATACTAAATACCTTCAATAATTTTTATAAATTTTTATTTTGAATTGTAAGCATTTTACAGTCCTATTGTTTAGCATATCTTGATTCCATACTTAAAAAATTTTCAACTCTTGGTTTTATCTAAGTTCGCACTATGTGATTATTATTTTAGTCTTTTTTTTCTCAGTTCTTATTAATTTTGACTTTTATTGGTAATCTGATTATAATACTTTTCGTTAGCTGACATTTATTTTTTACTGAAATTCAGAATTATTCCTCATAATAAATGCGTGTAGGTTTCTTTCTTTTCGATAAAAAGTTAAATATTCTAATGTAATTTTTTCCATAGCATTACAAAAATGTTATGACCCGATCCCAACAGTAGTTCTGGACAAAAACGTATAGCTCAATAAGGGCAATTGATATTTAACTGCTAAAACAATAATTTCGGACGTTCCTGGGGGACTTATAATAAAAGTTATTTTTAAGAAGGATTTCATATAAGATCCCTTCGATGTATGATATCCTATGATCGGGCTTGAACAACTCTGACTTTTTTACTTATTTTTCGTCATATAATTAGTTAATAGTTTATTCAATTATAGAATTTCTTTTTCCTATAACTTTTCAGATGCCTCCCATATTTTTCATTCGAAATATTTTCAATTTCTGTAATTGTATATTGTTTAAGTCTCGTACGATTTTACTATATCAGATTCTAAACTTTTTTATATTTTATCTATAAGAAAAGAAAGCCACTTTTATTGGAATCAGCACTATTTAATAAATAATTTTTTTTATTATACCCTTTACCAAAGGATACTCATAAGTTTGCCATTCTGTTTACAATTTCCACAATCTTTGTCGCAGATCATTATAAGAAATGACGTCGATAGAATAACGTCCGTCTGTCCGTCCGTTCCTCCGTCGGTTGAAATGGCGTTTATGAAGCCCAAAGATCAGAAACGATCAGAAATCCATACGAGAATTTTGTAATTAAAAGCCAGATGGGTTCATAAATCGCGGAAAATCGTTTTCGACTTCAAAATGGCGTTTGTGAATCTTCTGCATAACATATATATATATATATATATATATATATATATATATTACTCATTACGAATTCATGAATTCATTCATATATATACAAATAACGTGTAAGATTTAAAAAAATATATTTTTTAAAAGCAGGCTAATAAAGCCTACCTCTGGCACCGGTACTATCTGTACATCAAATTTTGTGAAAATTGGTTTAGCCATTTAGGTCCGATTGATACACAAATAAACTTCCACTTCATTTTTATAATATATATGTATATAAGAATATAATGATTTATAAAATCTTTATTCTATTTCAGCTTTATATAAAAATGTAAATTATTTAAAGCTTTTAGTGTTTACATAGGTATATTATAGGTAAATATATTTGTATTTACATCAAATATAACATATTTCATTTTCATATAACACATCTCAACACGGGTGAAGAGTATATAGTATTCGGCACAGCCGAAAATAGCACTATAACTCGTTTTAATTCATATCATATGAATTTAATTATATTAGCAGATATTACTTTTAAAATTATTTTACAAAAAACAATCTAAAACTACAGATGTCTACTCAAGAAATTCCATTAAAATATGTTTTTGCTTTTTATTTCGTTTCAGTTATTTCTATTTAATAAAAAATATACATTCAAATCGGCGTTTCTATTCACATCTGTTTTGTAAGCAACCTTGAAGGTAATAAACAAAATTAATTACACATATAGAATAATATGAGATTTTATTTATTTTCTTACGAAATTTAATTATAAAAATAAAGAAGATAAGACGATAATTTAACATAATCATTCCTTCCATATCAAATGTTTGAATTCAGGCTATTACAATTTTATTTTACCGAAAAACAGCTTAGCAGGACATAATGAAAATAGAGATTAATTTGAAAACATGAGTTGAAAATGTTACTACTTTTGCAGTGATATAATTAATAGAATATTATAATTCTTATTTTTAGACTATACAAGTATAACATTTAAAATAAATTAGAGTTTATGTAAAGATTTATACTAACGTGAAAATTAATTATTTACAAAGTAGTGTAATTCATTTAAGTACCTACTTTAAAGCTGATTAAGAAATTATAAGGAAATGAAGTAAAGCTATGTTCAGAATAGTCAAATATTTGATGAAAAAGACGTAACTATTAAAAAAAAAACTTAATTTCTTCTTTCATTTTGGTAAATGTTTCTTACTTATCGTAGATCACAGCCGACGTTTTATTGAATTTTGTTTGACGCAGTTTTCTCTTACAAAATATTTTCAAGCAAAAAATTTTTATGTAGAACTAGTGATCACACAATTTTGATCAAATATTTGCTAAATGTGAACATAGGTTAAGATTTTATAGGTAGTGGTTGTTGTACAACAAGATACTACGCAATACTTATTATAAGGAATTTCATCGTAAATTTAGTTAAAGGACTTATGTCATACATTTATGTAATGATAAATATAACAGTAAATATTGAGTAAATGTTAAAGTTAAATATAAAAGGGAATTTTTGTGGTTCTTCATGTAACTTAGTTTTTAAAAAATTCTTGTGAATTTTTAAAAACTCATTTATTTTGTTTTGTTTGTTTTTTTTTCTCTTTTTATACTGAGGTTTTTCTTTTGTTGGTCTTTTTGTTGTTTACTCCAATTTATTTATTTATAGAAAATAGTTAATTTTGTTAATTTTGTTTCACTACTGTCAAAATTCAGGTAAATAATTTATTTTTATTTTTTAACTTTGTTTAAAGTTTTCTTTTGTTTGGCTTTCTTATTTAATTTGATTTATTATATATTTGTTTTATTTTTGTTTCATAATATCTTGAGAATTTTGTCCTTGGTTTTTTTTTTTTTTATTTTTACTTTATTAATATAAATTTTATGTTCAAAAGAGATTTAATTTTCTTTAGTTTAACAAGGCGTATAATTGACGTGAAACAGGAAATTGGTGGATTTAATTTAATGCGATTTTAAGATTTTTCCTGTTATCACTTATTTTTAGAAGAAACCAATTTTTATGTTATTTTAGTGAGTATTTAATTTTGTATACTACCCAGCAAAAACTTAGTGATGACGTGCTCTTACGGATGTAGTTACTTTTCAATAAAAACAATACACCGTTCGCATTACACAGAAGTAGTTTAGTAACTACATATTTATAACCCAATATAGAGCTATTTTTTTTTTTGATTTTTTTTATTTAGTTTACTAATTCATATATTTAAAGAAGGGATAAATATGTGTGAAAAGGAAAATTTGCGTATGAAATAATTTTTAATCTAGTTTTTATTATTGTTGTTATTGAAATTAAAATTTAAAAAATGTTGTTAAAAAACTGCTTCTTATACAGAGAAAACTGATTCTTTGTCGTAATCGAACTTGTTGCCAAACGAAATTTGTCGGTTGCAAGACTAACACGATATTTGGTTGCTATTACTATATGTATTCGGTATGCGCAACTGTTTTTAAAAACAATTCTGTGCTGGAGTTTAATATGTCTATAAAACTATTGTGAATAAAAGCTAAAAATTTTTTTATATTTTTTTCTTTTATTTAAAGACAATAAATATGCAAAAAATTTTGAACGTCTCTTTAGGTCTTGAAAAGCTTTGAAAATAGTTTAATAAGAGCTTACAATGTTGGTTGGTAATGAAGCAATATGTTTCAGTTTTATTAATTTAATATATATTGATATATGAAAATTAACTAAAAGGAAAAGTTTAATAATAACAATATCAAAATAATATTGATATGTTTTATGACAAGTTTCTTACGTTTGTTACGATAACGTTTTTAATATGAAGCATTAAGGTGGTATAAAGAGAAAAGTAGATAATTCTTTAAAAGGAAAACAGAAAAGGATGTTATTATTATTTTATGTACTTATCTTCTCCTTTATCGGTGGTCATTCTGGTTGGCTTGTTAAGAACTGTGAAAGGAATTCCGTTTATTATGATCCGTTACGCCATTGCTGCCTAACACATAAACTTGCTACAATTTTAGCTTTGTGGCAAATAATATATATGTTTTTTTTAGGATTTGTTTTTATACCAATAAAAACTTCCAAATATTTGAAATCAATTTTTTTTTTAAATAATTTATTTTTAAATATCAACAGGTTACAAAATATGGTTGGAACTACCAAATAAAATGCATATTAGTTCAACTGATTAAATTTACTCTTGTAGTAATCTCAATTCCAAATTAATAACAGTAAAACTTTTGTAAATATAAAAAACTTGTAAAACTAATGTTTTTTTTATTAATTGTAATAAAATATTGGTAGTTTTAATACAATTTATATTGTTGTAACCGTTTCCCAACCAATCTTTTTTCTGCGTGTATATACTGACGTTTCATTAGTTATTTATTTACGTAAAATTTAACTATTTCCTATTGTTTTTACTATTTAGTAATGACTTTAGTAGTAATTTTAGATCAGTGAGTTATTGAATAGCTTGGAGGCAATTAGTTCTTGAAATGACATCTACGTAAGGATATTCTAAAATTACTATTTGTAATAATATGTGTTAAGTAGTTGCCTGTAATGTCATCGCCATGTTAAAATAATGGGTTATTCAGCTAATGTGTAAGTAGTAAAGATCCATTATATTAGCTGCTTAACTTATTATATGGCAACCAAAGTTTTTGATGGATCAGTAAAAACTGTGATGACAAGAAGGCTAATTTCATAGCAAATTTTTGCATTTAGTATATGGGTCATTATCAAAATTTTTTAACGTTTCTGAAACTGATTTTAATCTTTAATAAGTTTTGTGGTAATGCTATCTTAAATAAACAGGTTATAGACCTGAACTCACAAGACTTGAAACTAATAGATTGCAAAATTTTAGCACCTTAGGTTCCATTTTATAATCATGATTGTTGTTCAAAGTTCAAAAATGTTACAATTTTTGTTCACACGTTTACACTTTTTGATCTCATGCGATATTATATAAACTAATTGGACTTTATGAATAAATTCTACATCTTCTTTGTTGTTGTGCAGACTCTCAGCAGTTACATACAAATTAGTCAAATGTTGATGACAAAATTTTAAAATTCTTTGGATTTTTGGGAACGGTCTGTGCGCCTCAAAGTATATAGGAAATTGCAATTTGTGCAAATCTTGCATATACAGATATATAAACAGTGATAGATATAATTGATCGGGGCCGTAAATTTATATTTAGGTGCACGCAGATACAAAACATGGTTACGGCATTGTCACAACAATATTATATCTCATTGTTAATTTTCATTAATTTTAATAATATTGTGTTCTTATTATAATTCTTTTTGTTTCAGTTTTATAATTCAATGTTTATATTCAATAAAACTTTTAAAATAGTTGCCTATAAAAATATTTTTGTATATTTTTAACAGAAACAGATTTCGTTAGTATTAAAAATAACATTATTTCTACAACCATTAAATATTAAAAAATTTCCTCGTTCTTAAACCATATTTTGTTTTTAAACCATACTAATATCATTACTATTATTCCCATAGCAATAGAATATTGCAAATAATTATACATATGCTTATACTAATATGGTTGAAAAAAAACCCTTGTTTATTTTTAATGTTATCTTTCCAATTTCATTATAATTCTAATTTAGTTTATACATTAATAAATATAAGCAGATAAGGTTTTCTTAAATTTGGTGTAATTAAAGTAGTATAAGATATTGATTAACTATTATAAGTTAATCAAAAGTATCTTGTATTAACTTGCACAACATATGTAAATAAAATAAATAAAATTAATTAATAAAGAATAATGATTGATCATAATTATATTAATATGAAATACGTCATAAGTTACATGTTTTTATGGAAACTTATATGATGAAGTTGAATCATAATGTAAGAAATCAGAACACAATTTTATAAAAATGGATCGTAACATTATAAAATATAATGTACCCTCAATAGAAGCGCTATAAAGGGTGCCCAAACCTGGGGGAGAAGAAAGTGAATTGCTTTAAGAGGTGCGAGAAGCACATTCGCAGCGTAATTTCAATGAAGATAAAATATCACGTGATGAAAAAAGTTTTCCAAGTTACGTTTTAAAATCGTTGTGGCTCGATAAACTATCAAATTGCAAAAACTTTATAACTTTTTTTACATTTTATGTGAAATTATATTTATAATAAATATGTCTATTCTATTTTAGTTAGATGTGTAAAGTACGTCAGCGAATTAAATGCAATGGAAAACAATCACATATGTGCATTTATTATTGATATCGGAATTAAGGTGGAATTTTTCTAATATTTTTAAACTTCTGAATTTTAACTACCATAACACAAACGGTCATTTCTTGTCTTTTAATATCATTCTAAAAAATTCTTTGATTGTCAAATATTAAAATTATATAAAAAAATTTTATAAAATTAAAAATGGAGAAAATCTGCGCATACTTTACTGATTAAAATTTGTTCGATGAAATGTTAAAAAATCACTATATTCGCGATTATCTTCGGTCTCATCAACAATATGGCATCACTTTCAATTTGTATTTTAGACATACTGATGATGTGGATTATATATGTAGGTGTGGCAATTTTTTAAATGTGTTGATAGTTAAATCATAAAAATCATTCACGCGAACATATTTGTTTTTCATTAAAGCCAGCTAATATTAGTACTAAATAGCATTGAAAAATTTTTAAATTTTCAAATTTTTTTGAACCCCAAATGTAAACGAGTTTGAAAAAATATATATATCTATTACAACTACCTCAAATAATCCGTCTACTGTGAATTTGTAAATTTACTGCACGTATTTGTGTGTAATAATTTCAATATTTTCTTTTACTATGATGGAATACCAGATTATTTTTAAATTCAAATATTTTAATAAGATTGATGAATGTAAGCGTATAAAACTATATAAGTCTAACATTCATATATTAACATTTACTACCCAAGGAGATATTTATATCTATATATATATATATATATATATATATATATATATATATATATATGGGTCTTTCGATAAATAAAAATTCTTATGAAGATATTCTTCAGAAAAAGATTTTTTTAATATTAAAAAAAGTAATGTAACAAAATACGTTGGTAGCTGTTATTTAACAGATATTTACAATTGTTGTAGTAAATATTCAAATATATATAATAGATGGAATATCCCATAAGTACTAGGGCTCATTTAATAAACATTCTACTACACAGTTGAAAATATACTAGCTACTTATCACATCCTTATTTTTTTACTTTAGGTGGCACATGTTTAACAAGTGTAAATGACATGTAAATTATTTTATATTATATTTTACTGTATCTCAATATTTTCTGAGTAATGTGTGTACATACAAATTTGAATAATATAAATTGATGCGAATAAAGAAATTTAATAAAGAGTAGAAAAGAAAAAAAAAAAAAAAATGGTATAGGCACGAATGTGTCAAAAATATAAGGCAGATAAACATGTAAAGAATTTAAATAGTTTTTATATAAATGTTAAAATTTTTAAAAATTATTAAAAAAAAAATTATTAACACTGTCATACTTAAGCAACGTGGAAACATGAAACCCAAAAGGCAAACGTTTGTTTAAAAATTTGAAGTTCATTCCTTAACATACGATATTCTATTCTCATTAATGTTTTACTTTAGTGATTTTAATGAAAATAAATGTAATTAGCACCTTTCCTGGTAAATACTTTTCCTTTTAAATAATTATAAAAAACTTACAAATAAATTTCCCAAATGTAATTTAAAACGTATTTTACTTCAAAAGTGTGTTACAAATCTCTAAAACTCATTAGTGTTCGTGATACTTAATGCTATCAAAGAAATATTGAAAATATAGTTAAATCTTGATAATAATTATGAAGAGGAAGTTGAATAAAATAACTAAATGGAAAACTAAAGAGGCCAAAGAGAAATATACGGATAAACTATAGAGATAAGACTGCAGTAACTTTTGAGCTTAATAACAAACTTAAGAAGGTAATTTTTAATAATTTTCGAAAGTTTCGATTATGTGCACAACTATAGAAATATAGAATTTATGTTGCTATTCATAATTTATCTCCACAGAAAAATATATTCAATAAAGTTTTTCAACTAATTTATTAATTATTTTTATTTTAAAGTTTAATTAATTTATTAACTAACATAATTAACTTAAACTTTTTGAAAAAAAAAATAATAATAATAATACAAAGAAAAGAAAACGTAATTTTTTTATAAAATACGGGAAATTTTGGATTACCTGAATTTTAACTAATTCTTAGTTAAGTATAATTTAATGCGTTTGGTGAGATTTTTATTAGTTCAAAATTCCATTTTTATAGATACTGCCATGACTTATGCTGAAAGTTGAAGTCTATACCCATGCCCAAATTAATATTGAAGCTATTTGCTGTTTAAAGAGTTAGCATGTGTTTAGTATTTTATTGATTTATTTCCTTTTTATAGCAATCTGTCGTTTAATATCCAGACTAACCCGTCGGATATTATATATACGAGGTTATCGCTTTAGAAAATGATGATTTTTTTGCAAAATAATTATAAATATTCTTATTAACTGCATCCAAACACACATCAAGGAAACTTTTCTCATATCTAATACATCACACACATACATACATAGCACATTTAGTTTATATTTAACAATTTTTTTTTTATCTTTTAAACATTTATAATTTTGCAATAAATAATTGAGTTGAAATAGGTGTCTTTTTTATGGGAACATTTTTTTATCAATACGGATTTAATTAATTTTTAAATTCAACTAATAAATATATTTTTTAGTTTTAAGTACAATTACAATCATATATATTATTGATGCAATAAAAAAATGTATTAAATTTCATCCAAAAAATCAATTATAATCACTTAATTAATATTATCATTGGGGTAAAATCAAAGAAAAAAAAAAAATACACAGGAAAAATTACGGCTAAAATTTTTCTAAATAAATCATTATCTGGATTTAAATTTAATTCAATAAAAAAATAATATTTGGTTTTTATATTCTATTTTATTTTAAATAAACTTTTAACTTAAAATAAAATTTTATAAATATATATTATTTTATTGCTTGTAAATTCATTCTAAACTAATACGAGAAACAATAACAATTTCTTGTTTTTTGACAATTAAAAATATGAAAATAAATAAAATTATAAAAATGTTGACATAAAAAAATATAAAATCCATCACTTGTAGGATTCCATTATTACCAAATATGTATAGTGATTTATTTTTGTGCATCTTCTAGATGAATCAAAAGCATATGAAATATGCATGTATGTAGCAATATATCGCATAAATGATGGGGTCTATTGTATATTGCTGTATAATTCCCAAGTCGATTAAACTATGTCCTTTCAATTATGTGCCTGAACATGTAACTATCTCTAGTGATATAACTGGACTTCTTGAAGATAAATTAATGTGTTTTAATTTTTGTATTTCAAATCATTTAAAAGTATTTTACCGAAAAGGTGTTTAGCGGAAGTGATCCTTAACAAAATGATACATGTTTGCAATCGTAAGTTGCCCTGTTGTATGGTTTCGGCGGTACCAAAGCAGATTTTGTTTGCGAATTTGTTGTATTCTATCTATTTTGGTTTCATTGGAACTTAGATATTTCACTCCGCTGAAAGGTATGTAAGTTGAATTCATTTGGAAAATGCTTCAGTTGATAACGATTGCGTTTCTATTTAAGATGGTTTTGGCCACTGATGAAATTTGAAAATAGTGTCGTGTTTTCTTTTATTTCATATATATCTTTTTATTCGTATATGTATATTTTACACACTACTATACGTGAATACGTGAACTATTAATTATAGCAACATTATTTTTCACCAGCATAAGCACACATTATCTACATACTATACACTGTGTATTACCGTTAAACTATATTTCATCTAAAAAAAATCTCCATTAATTAGTTAGTATTATATAAAAGTTTCGCTTCTCTACACCAAATTTTCATACATAAATTTACATGATAAAATATAATAATCGATCCAAATTATTGTATATATTGTAGAAAATTTAAAAAAAATATTAAATAAAAAATAAAAATTGTTTGAAAATCTGGACAAAATTAATATTATGTTTATTGATTTTAATAAACCATGTTATTGAATTTCTTAAGAATTTTCAAATATTCGAATTTATAAATAGTAAAAATATTTTAATAAGAATAAAATTAAAAATTTTCAATAAAACATTTACGAATTTGAATTTGATTTTACTAATTAAGTGATAGGTCTGATTTCGGTAAAAAATACAAATGGTTTTATGAAATTAGTCAGAATACGAAATTTAATTCTTTCTGTGTAATTAATGTAACTAATTTTTATTTTTATCCTGTGTCGATTTACATGAGTTATCTTAAGTAGGGGTACTACAAACGGAGTTATTTCTCCCAGTCTATTCCTCATTTTACTTTCATTTTTATCTACTCTTTCCTAAGCAACAGCTACCTTTGCAACTCATATTGTTTTTATTATACTCTGCCAAAATATGATACTTTTTATTTTCATTCGAAAAATTACCTAATCAATAAAAATCACATGAAAAAGCCGGTGATTCAAAGTTTATTTTGAAGCTGTTTGATCGCGGGAAAGAGATAGCGAGGTATTTTTTAAAACATTACCGCACTGTGGATTTTATTTCACTACTAAAGAATAATTTTGAATTATGCGTTGGGTTATTTTTTATTGTTTTATTTTGCTGCTTTATTTCAATATTACTTTACTCAATGGAGCTAAAAATATTACACAGGAATAAACTGGAAAGTATTGAAATATAGACATACCGAAAGCTTCTAAAAGTGTTAAGGACATCCCAAACATAGAAATTTTAAGAAGATTAAATACAGAGCGACAGCTAGTTTTGATGAGAGCAGTATCAAATAGAGAAGAATTTGCAAACTTAATACAAAACATAACATAAATTGTGATTCGCCTACATTCTGAAAAGGATATGTATTTAGACAGAGATATATACAACAGAAATTAAAAATATTTCTCACACAAGAAAAATTTCATTTATATACGAAAATAGAGACATAATATTATATAATTGCGTTTTCAGTTCTTTTTAATTTCACATTTGCCTGTCCATTTAAAAGTTTTGAAGAATTCGCTTGATTTATTTTTTATTTTGCTACATTTTATTTACAATTAATGGGCGGTATGGATATCGAATGAAATAGGAGAATTTTTGGCATTATAAAAGATAACTTTTTGTTAAAATTATCCAAATCAATGTGGCAAAAACAAAATTCTTTCAAATATTTAATCCTTTAATATCTTTGATGTTTCCCAGCAATTTCCAAAATAATATAAGAGCAATTTCAAAAAAACTTCTACTCAAAATTGTAATATTTTGAATTTTTTTGTTTTATTAAGCAATATTTATGCATGTAAAGTCTTGTCGGTTTAAACATTTTTGTTAATGTCCGCAAAAGTTTGTGGAGGTTTAAATTTAAAACTTTTAAAAATATATTAATATATATCTAAAGTACTAGAAGCACATATTAAAACTGTTACTAAATTTTTAATATTTATCGAAGTACCTGAAAAAAAAAATAAATTTACTTTTTGCTAAAAATCTCTAAAAATAGTGAGTAATAACAGACACATTTTGGGATATTCTGTTGAAAGAACTAAATGAATTTCGGTACTGGTTTGAAAAATATAGTCGTTTAAAATTTACTACTCTTGATAATATTCCTTACAAAAGAATAATTTTAGATTGTGCTAAAAAGTGAATTTTCGCAAAATCTTAAACATGTTTCTTATTTAGTGGTAAGTTTCATAAGGAAAATAGTTTTTATTATTTTAAAATTTGAACTATAATGCGAAATATGTGGCGCCAATTTTTGAATTTAAGAGTCTTTTTTGGTCCATATAATGTTAAGAAATATAAATAACGGTCAAAAATTTGCGTTTTAGTATCCTGGAAGTTAAAAAAGTACTATTTGAAATTTATTTTGATACCGGAAAATATTTTATTTTTCCATTCCTGCAACAGCTTATATAATATAATAGCTTTTCAGACTGAAATAATTTCAATTGCGAGACTTACGAAGATCAAAATTATTTAGTCTTATTTTAAGTGTCGTCCGCATGTCTTTTTTCTTTTTAATTCAATTTCAGATTCTTTTTTAATAACATTGCACAGAAGGGAGCATATTTATTTAAAAGTCCTTGTCTCCAGTGACACGCCGTATAAAAAAAAACATTGTTGGAATGCGGGTGGCATATCTTGTGGATCATAAATAAATCATTTTAGAATGTCTCTCTAGTCCTTTTTTTTCGGCTGTGTTATATAATGCAAGTATATCATTAACAACACATAAGCAAATTAACAAAAAGCTTTCTGTATCATTATACCGGTGACCAGAAAAATAGCGCACACGTGCAAATGCTCTTTTACTTTTTCACACATACATGCTCTTACAGATTAGCAATATCAATCAGTCTAGATTGTGCTTTCAAACTGCAAGGTTGATTCTCGCATTAATTTTCAAAAAACACTGAAAGAAATGTGCAATGAAATATGTGAAAATGATTATTTAATACATTTATTATATTTTTAAGAAAAATATTTTAATAATCACTTATAGTTTTTCTCTTAAAAAAATAGAATTATTTAAGATTAATATTTTTTTAATATTAGAAAATTTTTGCTTGTTCAATATAAAGGAGGGAGAGTTATACAGAACATATATAAATACAGAGTGTAAATTTTAGAGCGCTGATCCCTACATTATACTAAGTAGAACGCTCTTAAATAATTGAGATAAACCTGAATTAAACTTCGAATACATTACAAACTGGAAAACTTTAAAATCGTTATTTCGAACTTATAAAACAAATTTTCGTAACAATTTTAAAGATGCTAATACTATGTTTCAAGTATTGTATTCAAATTTGTAAGCCTTAACTTTATTACTTTAGATTTAAAACGATTTTGAAGTTATTATTATGTGTATTTAAATTAAAAGTAATTATTATCTTAAATAAAGTACGACAACAGTATTTGTGAAGGATTTTAATTATATTCAAAGCTTGAAGCGACAATAATTTTATTTTAAATGCATTACCTGCATTTAGTTAAATATGAATTTTATGTTATTTTTATCATAGTTTTTTAGTAAGTAGCCGTAATCCATCGTGTATTAGAGTTAAAGTGATTTTCGGGAGAAGTCCTTATATGGATACCATGATAAGGTATGGACCGATCGTTGTTAAACGACTTACTGTGATTTATACATATACCTCTGTAAAATATATTTATATAAAATTGTATTCTAATAGTGACATTTATATCGAATTTAAGTGCTTTTAATTAGATCTTATATGGGAACTACTTTCAATTTTGAAATGATTCATCTCAAATTTAATAATACGATTTATGATTATGCATAAAAATTAATTGTTGCATATTAAATTAAACAAAATACGCGTTAAAATAACATTCGGAAATTAGAGAATTGGTGAGAGATATGGTCAATTATAAGCAGAAGTTTGGTAGTGTGATTTATACTTAAATACAAAATAATTTTGCCAGATTTTATTTATATACTTAAATTTTTATGGTACTTTGTTAAAGTATTATCAATTATGAACCCATCTTCTTGGAATTTGATAGCATAACTAATGCCGACAAAAATCGCATATTTAAGACTATTATGATAACTAAAGCATTTTTCCGGGAAACATTTCTATGGAGGTTAGATAAAATAATAGGTCTGTTTCAAATATTTGCTATAGGTTTCGTTTAAAATCACATCATATATTTCGAAAACAAAATTTACATAAACGCAAACAGGTAATTTTCTAAATTTTAGAAAAATGGAAAGGTTGAAGATAAAAAGACAAAATGTTGGATTGAAAAATTCCATTATGATATTTTTAAAATTAACTTAGTCTCAAAATAATTTGTTAATACCCATATCGGTTATCAATATTTTTTGAAAATTTAAAGTGCTTTTAAAAGGATTAATTAATACAAAATAAAAACTGAGTACGTAGTCTTATCATAAAATGTCTGTTAATTCATGTTTATATAGCTTCGTTTATGTGTGTTGTATTATGATATATTTCATAAAAAATCTATATTTTTATCCTCTATCGCTTTTTGTTCCTCCTATATTCATTTAAAAATTTGCATGTTTTAGAATACAATAAAAATTTATTATAATTTATAAAGGTGGAATATTTTTAACATTTTATTAAACTTATATCACGTAAAAACAATAACATATTTAATATTTCCACATTATTCGCAAACATGTTTTTACTTTATGACATAAGAAAAAACAAGTAAGAAATATGTAGTCGATTAAGCATGACCATATGATACCCTACACCATTGTTTATGTGCACAAAAAATTCGGGAGGTGTCTTACATTGGACTTGTGGCTAATAGTGTTTGTATATTTTTATAAAGTTATGTATATTGACACTAACATTTACATGGGATTTATAAACTCAAAATGATTCCCTCAAAGGGGCATAATATGTTAGCTATCGTCAATTATGGACCGATTTTGATAAAATTTGTTAATATGGTTTCTACTTATATAAAAATTTTTTGTGTCAAGTAATAACTTGATGCTAATATTAGTATAGAATTTATGCACGATAAAGTAATTTTCGGAAGAAGAGTTTATGTGGGAGTTATTGTAAATTATGGATCGATCTTCCTGAAGAAACGGTGTCATCCTTACAACCTACCTAACTTCATGAAATTTGATTTATCCTTATACAAAACTTATTTGTGCCGGATTTAATTAAAATATTGCTTTATTTAGGCTATTTATTATTGTTTAATCCCTATTCCCAGAAGTCATTTCTTTAGGGGACTAGGTGATTTCCAGTTTTGTTTTTGAATATAATAACTCCACGTGCCATTGTATTATTTTAAAAATTGCAACCTGTACTTTGTGCACAGAGTTTAAATGGATAGCCAGCCAGACGGATGGACATCATTAGATCTACTTAAAAAGTGATTCTGAGTCGATAACAAGTTTTCCAAAATTTAAAAAATCTTAGTATTTTGCCTGTACTTCATTAATAGATTACCCAGAATAGAATCTTTTAGGAAGTAAGTTTTTTTAGCCTTAATTTTGGGGAATTTAGCATTTTCTGATTTTTTTTTGCGAAGTACAATTTAGCTTCTTTTTTCCCACCTCCTGGCAACGTTGTTTTTTGTCAAAAATTTACGCATGAATACAAAATAATATTGTTTTTTTAAATATTTATGTAAGGGAAATTATTTTAAAGTGTCTTTGAAGTAGGGACGAACGTACTTAAAATATTTGAAGTTAACAATGGTTTACTAAAGATACTTTAATAAAAATACTTATTATTACATTATTTTATTTCTGCAAAAATCAGTAGATATTGTATAGCAAAAATTTTCTAATGTAGTCGATTTTTGAATGATTAAACCATTAAAAAACATTCGCAGTAATCTTTTAACAGGAAATTACTGGTTTGGTAAAATTATTAATACTGTTGCATTAAATTGTTATGTTTCAATGACTTGTAACTACAGGATTGGAAAGCATTAATAGTTCGATCATTTGATTTTCATTAGTATATTTTTTTTTGTAAATTTTTGTAATAAAATCTCAATTACTCTTGTTTGTTTTGCAAAGATATCCTAAAGTATCTTAAGAATGTATTCCTTACAATTATTCATATATAATGCACTGTAAATTTAAAATTTTCAATAGTTAAATCGAAAGATGTAATGTGTAAAATTTTTAAAGCTAACATAGTTCAAAATTTTGCTCAGATAACATATGAATGGAGAACATATGAAAATATTGAACACCATTAAACCTAAGCTCGTTTTTCATTGTGCCTTTTTTTGCTGGTCCATTACAGTTGATAATATTTTAGAAAATATTTGAAATTCTAGCCAAAGTTACTCATTTTTTTTTACAGTGCAAAAGTAAGTATTTCATATTTTATTTATTATGTTGTTCTTTGTATGATTTTTAAAACATCTGATTAATAAAACATCCAGAAGTGAGTTTTTGCGAAACTTTTTCTTTCCAAGCCAGTTTTTTGTTGCATAAAATTTTAGAATCGTCCTATCTCATTCATACAAATCGCTCAACAAAGAGCGGAATATATTTTGAAAGTATTAGCTAAAATTTGACGTAAATTTTGTTACTAAATTCTAATATTCTAATATTTTTTTTTTCTTGACACTTCATTGTGCATCAGCTTAAAAGCATAATATGCCAACCACCTATGGTGGTGTAGGGTTTACAAATAAACAACGTGTTTAAAATAAAGATTTAAACATATATTATGATGGTGATAGTTAAAAAAGATATTTTATAAAAACTTGTAAAAAAAATGAAATGTATATTTTTTCATAAAGTTGTAAAAAATATGCATTAAACAAGGCAAGTTGAGTGTCATGTATGATAATAAAAATTAAAAGATATTACAAAATATCGATAATAAAATAATGTGGGCAGTAATTTGAATTCAGGAAAAAAAGCTTTATTTACAATTTTATGGAAAGAAGATTATAAAATTATATAAAACAATAGATTCATATTTTGCTTTAAAAACAATCTCGGTATTGCTTTAGGGAGTTTTGTGAATTCAATCTATTTTTATTTTAATTAAGTTTATTGTTTATCTTCATTTTGAAACAAAATTAAGGAAAAATAAATTTATATGAACACGCATTTTGATATAAATAATTACAACAGGAGCAATTACACATGAAATGGGGTTTAAATATGTTAGTAAACTGTTCATTTTATTGATTTATATTTAATCTTATTAAGTATTTTGGGTTTCTTTTAGATCAATTTGCGATCGATTGCATTCGATTTGTAGTTCTATATGATGTGATATTGCTTATTGTATTAGTTTAACGTAAATATATAGTGAACGGTGGATATCGGCTTATAGATTTGTCTTAAATTTAAACTCCAATAAAGCTTTAAGGAATTATGCTAGATATTATAGGACGAATCATTGCTTAGATTTATATTAAAACAAGTAAGAAAGATATAATCGTTCAAGTTCGATCACATGATACCCCACACCATTGCGCATTTCCATCAAAATTCGGGGAGGTGTCTTATATTAAACACGTGGACAATTGTGGACCGATACGTTTACTAAGTGTAAAATAAAATATACAAATACAGAATATTACGTAAATACTAACATTTATATGAATTTATGCACTTTAGGGTGATTCCCGAAAGTTGGCTTATATGGAAGCTACGGTATATTATGGATTGATCCTCATAAAATTTGTCACTATGATTTCTACTTATATAAAACTTATATTGTGTCAAATATCAACCTGATACTAACATGTGTATGTGATTTATGCACGTTAAAGTGCTTTTCAGAAGACGGTTTTATATGGGAGCTATAGTCAATTATGGACTGATCTTCATGAAATTTGGCACAAAGATTGAAATATTGAATTGATTGATTTTTATAAGAAAACGATTTTTATTAAAAAAATAATACATTTCTAGATTTTTGGAAAAAAAAATTTTGATTTTTAGTAAAATATTTGATTTTTTGTAAAAAATTAGATTTTTAGTCAAAATTTTGATTTTTACTTTTGTTGTTAAATCTAGTTTATAATATCGGTGCCCCGATGGCCTACTTGGTAGTGAGCTAGTCTGTCAGTCTGGGGGTTATGGGTTCGATTTCCACCAGATACTCTGGTCTGTTTCAATACAATGAGCAATATTCTTCGTTACTTCGCTGGGTTAGAATTAGAATATAATTTGTAACTGAATTGTAGTTACAAAATAATTCGTAATAATAAAAAATCTAGTTTTTCACTAGGAATTAGTAATAAGTTTTATTTTTTGAACAATAAAATAAAAGTCAGAAAATAATCATTATTTGCTGTGTTTTATTTTAAAACTCATAATTATTACGGTACTTGAAAAAAAAAAAAATTAAAAAAAGAAAAAAATATATATTCATCTTAAAATGATTCAAGTTAATTAACTGGTTTAATTTTTCTAAAACTTTAGCTATTAAAATGTTGCGAATTGATGAGTTGAATATTTGTAGGAAAAATATGAATAAATTTAAAAATTCATCTTCAGTCCTTTATGTTATGTCATATATATTCCAAAAAATTTTATGCTGGTTAAAACACAAACATTTATTTTGTTTCAGGTTTTTTTTTAATAAAGTTTAATATTTCTAAAAGTTTAAACTACTTTTAACACTAAAAGATTGAGTTTTAATAATTTTCCATCTTACAATTATCGCCATAAGCGACAGGCTTCATGCGGATATAGCCTATCGTTTCGGTTACATTCAAAAACTTTTGCAAATTCAGGAAAATGCGTAAGAGCGTCCGTAACACGATCACGATCAGAACCATGATCAGACATTGCATCAAATTCCTCGGGCGAAGTATTTCCACAAAAGAATTGAGCAAAATTCAAAAAGAAAACTTTACTCGAGGGTATATCATGGCCATATATGCGGCGTGTCTTAGTGACAGCATCTGGATTGGCATGAAAAAAAGCCATGTACGCATAATACAAACCACTGGTATCAGCTATTTTCTCACTTATCACTTCTGGATTAAGTTCCAACAAACAATTGAAACTGGCATTAAATATAGGATTTTCATCGAATTGTATTAAGCTCATACCACCACTGGCATTAGTCGCAAGACCACTGTCATCAAATCCATGAAACATTTCATGGGCCAGCAGAAAGCCCAAAGAACTATATTTATAGACATCATCCAAACCGGGACTATAAATGGGTTGCTGGAGCAAGGTCAAGGGTATGAATACAGTATTGGCAGACTGTACGAAAAACGGAGAAGAACTGGATCCCGTTTCTTCATTTTCCAAGTAAGTATAATCTAAAGTAGGTGTTTTAGGGTTTAAAAGACTAAGACGAATTTTAGCATTAAACCGTAATATTTTTAAATGATTTTCATAAAATTTGTCAGCATCTAAGTTTAAATTTTGATAGAATTTCTCTAAAGTAGCAATTGTGTCAATGCGGGGTACATTATTAAGTCTTAACTTCATATTGTTGATTTTAGTTTGCAAATACTCCAAGATAGTTTTATTAAAACCATGTTTATTTTGAATTATTGTATTGTTAAAAAGTTTGCGTACATTATTGAACATTTCATTAATTGAATCATATTCCTGTAGCAGTTCAGGATGTTGCTGTTCATATAACCAATGCATGGCAGTGGGCATTAAACTCCGAGTATTTGCCAAACAATCAATATCAAAGAAATTAGCTGGTCCCACTTGATGAATATGCCATAAAAATCGAATTTCTAAATATTTACATAGAAAACGTTGACTATATCTTTTTAGTAATATATCTAAAGCATTCAAGTAAGGCCTATTTTGTATGTACAATTCCATTTCAGGATTTAATTCCGTTTGGTTGAGTATAATTTTTACATACTCTTTAAGCCAATCTAGAGGTAAATCTTTGGCATAAACTAAACGTTCCTTTACGTACTCCTCTTCATTATCCACCTCAATATCTTCAATTTCATCTAGTTGTTGTAATTTTTGCTCAAATTCCTCAATTTCTAACCACAAGTTTTCCAAAGCATCATCAGTCATTTTTATTGGCAAAGATTCCATTAGAACTTTCAATTTTGCAAAAGAAAGAGGCTTAAATCCGCCCTCCATTACTGGCTTGTCTAAATCTATGATATATGTCATCGGATCGTTGATCTTTTGCATTACAATTTGTTGTATAAAGACATCATTTAAGCCGTATGTGCGCATTTTAGCCAATGTCTTAAGCCAATCGAATTGAGTATTTTTTTTAGGCGGTGTTGTTGTTGTGTCCAATGCAGGCCATTTGAATTGATCGTTAGCTTTTAACCACACTAAATACTTAATAGACTCATACTTGTGTATATTCTTACAAGATTTATAATATTTATAAGCCTCTTGTATAAATTTCGGTTTCTTGAATACAGAAAATTTCTCAAAAATACCCGACAATTCCTCATTGACATTATAGTCCAATAGGGTTATAGGTTCGTAGTATTTATCGCCTGCTTCCAAAAATACCTCATCCCAATTTCCACATGCAAATTCATAAAAATCATTGCAGGGTTTTACTTTCAAGTTCATACTGCCTTCAATAATCTTTTTTTGTTTGCGATTTGCTAGACGCATATTAAGTGCAGTAGCAGTTTCACTCTGCCATACTTGTAGTATTATAAGTATTATGAAATATATTTGAATAAATTTCATATTAAATATTATTTTTTAAATTAATCTAATTAAATAGAACTTATTGATTGAATTGTTAATTAAACACTGCCATCGAAAATATTTATTAGAGGAGGTTTATTGTTGAAAATAAAATAAAAATAAAGATTCACAAATTTCTGTTTGCAAAACAAAACAAAAAATTTTCTTATCATTATTAGTTTTACATATATATATATATATATAAATATATATACAAATTTGTATATATATATATATATATATATATATATATATATATATACAAATTTGTTACACACTGTATACTTAACTATGCCATTATCATGGTTCTTCCTACAACAAAATGGGGGTTTCTACATACATTTTTTTTTTATTTTAGTTGCAATTTGTTGATAAGGTTAAATTTTAGGTAATAGTAATATTTTGCTCAAATAGCAATAATAGGTTATATAAGTGCATGAAAATATTGAATATTTTTAATAATAATAATGTTGAATATGATACATTGTATATTGGACTGCTCCAAAATTTACCGACTTCTGAATTTTGACTGTAAATCTCCCTAGAATCGTTCATTGGGTTATGAAATGATATTGTGTGCATGAAATGCTAGTGACAGCAGATATCGCATCGGACCTGAACTTTGTATGGTGCGTTTATATTTGGAAAATATGATTTATTTACAGTTTTTAGAAAAAAATTGCAACTAAATACGTTGCTTTGTTACATAGCTTTAAAAACATAATCTACATATAATTATCTATCAAAAAAGATATAAAAAGGAAAAAATCGGTTAAAATATGTTAAATTTATTACGAATATGTTAAATTTATTTCGAATCATTAATGTGTTTTAGAGCACTTGTGTAAGAAGCGTAAAAAACAAATTTTTAACTTGTTGAGAAACGTTTAAATGAAATGCTATTTTATTTAAATTTAAACCATAATTACTGAAAAATACGTTTTGGTTTTTGTAAGTTAATTTAAAAATCTTTGCATGCTTGTTTAAAAAATATTAGTTTTCAAAACTCCAACTTCAAACATTGAAAAAATTTTTTCAACAAATTTTAAAAGAGTTCAAATAAAGTTTCGCAGATTTATAGACAATACCACAAAAAAGAAAGCTAAAAAAGAATTAGGTCAATACCTTGTACAGCTGCGACGTATCGGCGATTTGAATTCTGCGGATTTCAGCAAAAAGACACTTTTTGCAGCTTCTTAGTTACAAACTCAATTTATTTTGAATCGATATTCAGATTAAATAAAATTATTACTGAATAAAATAAAACATATCTCAAAAACTACATTCAGAAGTTTTTAGGAAAATTGGACAAAATGCGAAGGTTAAAAAGTCAAAATCTAGACAACTTTAAAGTTCTAATGAATTCATAAAAAAAACTTATTTATTTTTATTTGGATTTCAAAAAAAATTTTTGGAATATAACTGAAAGATCTTCATTGATACTAACAGTAAAAAAGGTAAATTTAACCGTCAACTTAATTTGGGGTCAGCATTTTTTTAAATGCTACTATTCTCAAATATTTGTAAAGTAAATTTCATTAAATAATATCACGTACAAATAAAAACATAATTACCTCAATCTGACAAGTAAATTCGTGTTAAACCATTAAAATTCCGCACAGAAATTATTGTATCCATATTTCGAATTCAAATTTTTGAATGTTGACCTTTTTATTTTAAAGATGATCTTTGTAAATTTTCTTAAAAGCTTCATAACGTATTTTTTGAGATATGGTTTATCTTACTGAATATTATTAAAAAAAAAAAAAATATATAACTAAAAAACAGATAACAATGGCTTTTTACCGAAATCCGCAGAATTCAAATTGCAGATACGGCTTAGTTATACAAAATATTGCCCTAATTCTTTTTTTAGTTTATTTCCTGTGATCTTGGCTATAAATTTTCATATTTTTACATGAACTATTTTGAAATTTATTTAACAAACTATTTAATAGTTTGAAACAGCCTTAAAAAAATAAAAATTTTTTAAGTAAGATTGGAAAGAGGTTCAAATTATCCTGTAGAAATAAAAATGTATCTTTCACCAATTATGATTTGTTTAAATTTAATTAAAAAAATAACATTTCTTTTTAACATTTTTCAAAAAATTAAAATTTTTTTGTACTCTCCTTAAACGACTGGTCTAAAACACATTAATGGTCTGGGAAATTCGTAATAACTTTAAAATTTTTTAACCGATTTTTTAAGAAAGCAATGAAAGAGGTTCGAATTATTCTGTGGAAATTAAAACGTATCTTTCGCCAATAATCGCAATAACATTTCTTTTAAATATTTCTCAAATATTTAAAAAAATTTTTTGTACTCTCCTTACAAAAGTGGTCTGGGAAGTTAAACGATTTTTCTTTTTATATCTTTTTTGATAGACAATTATATGGAAATTACGTTTTTTAATACCTTGTTGTAAAGCAAAGCATTTGATAGCTAAATTTTTGTAAAAACTATCAGATTTCACTAATCTTTTACACATTATCTTTTTGCAACCCAATGAATGATTCTAGGTAGAGTTATGGTTAACATTGAAAGGTTGATAAATTTTGGGGAAGTTTAATGTACATATATTGCAATATTTATAATTACAAAAGGAAAGAAAGAAAAAAAAAAACAATCTGAAGCGCTATGTTCGACTATAACAAATTTTATATAGGGTAGAAGGAAAAAAGTAAAACAATATTCATTGGTGCATAATATTACCCCTGGGCACTGTGGGTAATGCTAGAATATGATCTGATCATACTTTTTTTTAATTTTACAAAACTTTTAATTTACTGTAAAGTTAACATATCATGAACTATTATATGAAAATATTATAAAACTGCAACAACTGCTTCAAAATATTGTTTCAAAATATTCCCCAAATTTAGTGTATTTGTGATAATTTTTTAACAAAAAGCTATTACATATTTTGAGAATTTTCACACCATAAACTTTATGAAATATAATTCATACTATTTTGGATAGACAAGTTTTCTTAGATTCTATTTTTAGTCATAAATTTTAAAAACAATAGAATAGTGGTTAAAATTCTTGTAGAGATTATATTCAAATAATTTTTGAAGCATGCATATTTGTTGCTCCCTTTACCTCCGCACTTAAGTCAAACCAAAACAAAAGATTAATATCATGTGTATTTGATTTTTTAAATTTTATTTGCGGATATATAGGCATGTCGCCAGGGAATATCTAAACATTATCTCTGGGCCAGACATACGGATGTACGTCGTTATTATTATAGCCGAAATTGCTCAGTTAATTTCCATCATGATTATTATTCACCACAACGTTTTTAGTAATGTTTCAAAATCTAATTAATCTATTAAAATAAAAATTTCTATGGAGCTGGAGGAGATAATATTCAATAATACATCATTTACCACAAATCATTACAAAATTGTATGGTGGCCACATTATGTTATGTTATTTAGCTTATATTAACTAATATTAATGAAAATATTCCCAAGATTGTTGGTGCAAAATTAAAAAAGTGTAATTTAATGATTTTCACTATGCACTGATTTTTATTTAATTTTTATTTACTTTACATGAACTTTGATAAATTATATTATTTTTTATTTTTTTCATCGGCTTGGTCGAATGTATTATACCCACCATCTGCAACTATTTTTGTGCAACTAATCTAAAATTTCACCTTATATGGAATGGATTACTCCCATTTTTGATTTCCCAGTTTACATCGATCCTTTAACTGATTGTGCAAAATTTCGCTGTCATACATGATTTTGTTTAAAAGATATCGACGGAAAAGTATGGCGTTAAATATATATATATATATATATATATATTCACATACAAAATGACAAGCCCAATATATTCCCATCTTTTTTGATGGTGGGTTCAATAAATTAAAGAAAACAAACTTTCAAAGAACTAGGATATTTACATGTAAAACATTTACTAAAATTTTACAAAAAAAAAAAAAAAAAAAAAACTGCTACACAGATCACTAATTTAACTCAACAAACGAAATAGCAAAAAGTGTACAACCCTTCATCGTACATTTGTAAGTTTTCCATTTACATAAACATTCTCCAAAATACCACATATAATGATTTAACTATAAAAATAATCATAAATTTCAAGCAATATTAAATTATTAAAAAAAATTATAATCATGACATTGACCTTTTACTGCACTATTTTAACCCGTTATGATCAAGCTTATAGCGAAAAATCCAACATAATTGATTATGCCCTATTAATATTAGAGTATTCAAATTGTTTAGTTTTACTGTTGTTCGAAAAACACGAAAAATTAACAACAATAATAAAGTAAAAGATTTATGATTTTTAAAGTATCTTTAAAAATTTGATTATAAGAGAATAATAAGATACATATAAAAGGTTAATAAATTCTCTAGAATTTCGTATTTGTATTCATTTTGTCTTTTTCATTCAATATTTAAATTTTTTTTAATAAAAAAAAAAAGTTAATTCGAAGATCTTTCTACATTAACTCATTTAAATTCGTATTGTGAGGGTTAAGGACAAATATTTGACAAAAAACTAAAAATTATGAAAATAAAATTAAAATCCCCAGATATTTCTACCTTTGAAATGACGAATAATTTTCCTCAACTTGCTTTTCTAGAGCTCTTGCATATAAACATTAAAGTTGTATATATATATATATATATATGTATATTCGTATTTCAAAAAATACCATTTCTAAATTCCCCGAATAATTATTCGTAAAAATTGTTCGAATAATTCAAATGAAAATTGATCGAATAAATATCCTAATAAATATTTATTTTATCCCACGAAAGTGTGGGAATAAATTTATTACTAATTTTTTACACATTTATTTCTACAAAAAACTTTTAAAAGCGAAATTTAATTCCAATCAATAAATTGCACTTAATATTAATTTATTTATGACTTTAGCTATATTTTTATTATCAATTATTTTAAAATTCATAGCAATACTAACCAATTAAATTTTTTTATTCTTGTCTCTCTCAATTATACGAGTAGAGTATAATAGATTTTATGATTGAAAACACTTTGAAAATTTTTTAGAATTTACCAGCTGATATTACTAAAAAATGTGCAGCTAGATGGGTTAATACTGATGAGAATATTAAGTAAATATTTTTTTATTGCTAGCTTATTATAGATAATTGATATATATTTTGACGCCCCAAAATGAGTCTGTTAGAAGACAAATCATAAGGTCTTGTTTACTCACATGTTTATGCATAAAATATTGAGAATATAATTGCCAGATAAATTTGGTGAAAAGTTGTCAAATTAAGAAAAAAAAAAGATCGTGAAATTATATGTATATATATATATATATATATATATATATATATATATATATATATATATATATACTGCCTGCCACTTGAATAAGGAATCACATTTTTTTAACTTTAATTAGTATATCTTCTAAACTAAAGTTCAGAAAAAAATTATTTCCAAGTGTTGGCTTTAGTTTCCTGCAGAAATAATAAATATAAATATTTTGTTATACTAAAATAAAAAAATAAAAATAAAAAAATGCATTTATACATGTATTTCTGTGGTACTTCTCCGTGTTTCACTCGAATAAGGAATTCTTTTAATATTAATCAGGCTATGATTTGAATTTCTTTCAATATAAACGGCTAGAGAATTTTTAATTTGATAACCTTAAATGGTTTTTATTCAAAATGGGACGCGATAAGGCCCCTAATAACTCTGAAAAGGAAAAAATTCTGATTTTGAAATCTCAGGGTTAGAATCCGGTCCAAATAGCCAAAAATATTAATAGAGGAAAGACAGTTGTGTACAATTATTTAAATAACGTGGAAAGATATGGAAAAAACATGAAACGGCGGAAGAAAATGGCAACAGATACAAAAGAAGGACGAAAAATTCTTAGAATTGCATCAAATTCTGACATGTCGGTATCAAAAATACGTGCAAAAAGTGGATTCAGTGCCAGTTTAAGAACAGTTTTAAAGTCGTGCCCATATATAGTCCGACGAAAACTGCAAAAAAAAACACTACATAATGTATATATATATATATTGCAAATTACTTATAATAATATTAAAAAAGAATACCACTTAAAAAGCTTGATTTAAGCCGATTTTGCTCTTTAATTCTCACAAAATTTAATTTTAAAAAGGAATTTACAATTATTGTTGAAGTTATCGAAATTGAAGGACATTTTCAACTTATCCGTTCTCTTCTTCGTTCTGTCTATATATAAATAATTGTCCATAAAAATTTCATAACTTTTTCTCGAACTTTTTAAATTTCTACACTTTTAATTGTTGCATTCAGCTCCGATAGAAAATCACCATTTGATGCTGCAAAAGATTCCTCCCTCTCCAAAGATTCAAATGGTTCATTTCTCACAGTTTCTCTACCGAATAATCTTCCAAATATCTAATTCCCAAACTCTTTAATTTTTGTTCGGAGCTATGACTTAAATAGTGAGGCTGATTGGACATGTTCCAGAATTTAAATATAAAATAAGATTATTTAAAATTTTTAAACATCTTTCATGAACAAAATGCTTCAAATGTGTTGCTATTTTTTTAGAAAAGGAACTTTTTACTTTCAATTAATATTGCTGAATCTTTACTCAATACTTTAATGGTCACATCAAGTGGCTTCAAGGTGTTACAAAAGTGGCTACAAGGTGTTACAGAAGTGGCTTCAAGGTGTTACAAAATTAGCATTACTCTCGGATAGTATCGCTGTGTTGCCAATTTCGTATCAGACAGACGAATTTATAAATTTTAAAAAATTTTGACACCATAAAGATATAAAGATAATACTTAATATCACACACACAAAATTATTAATTTCAATTAATACAGTTATTTCATTTTGCATCAAAATTTAATTCATATATTCAAGCCAAAACAAAATAAAAGAACTGGTACAAATTAAATTGAAGTAAGGTTTTTTTCTCATAAATCATCATACATGATTAATTTAATAAATTCTTTAATTGAAAAAATTTTCTGTTTTTCACTTTTTTATAGTTAATAATAATTGCTTTTATCAATTTGATAAGAGGTGTATAAATGAATTATCTTGTTGATTAGTGACCTTTTTCAATACATGTTTTAGTCTTTCTTGATGCAAAATATAAGATCGCAATGTTTTCTGTTTATCTTATATTTGCTGAAAATTTTGCAGCATTTACTTATGTGATCATAACATCGCAGCTATTTAAGTTTCTATATTGATTCCAAAATTATTAAGTCTTTCTCTTGACTAAGTATCAAATTTTAGAAGCAGTTTTTTATTTTTAAATGTTAAAGTCCGAAAATATTTAAATTTGTTTTTAAAATTAAAACTTTTTGATGTGATATTTATGTATTTATAAAAAGAGTCATTTGACTACATATTTATTGTTATTTAATGGTGAACCTTATTTTAAATAATTTGGCGGATTTCCGAAATAATATTATCTTTCCTTTCAGAATGAAAATTGTCAATTTAATTCCATATTTCAGTTGTGTAAAAAAACAATTGTATTTTATTTTTAATTTAAATATTTATATATTTATTTTTTTAATATTATATATATATATATATATATATATATATATATAAATAATTATTAACAATTTTAAATAAGGAAATTATCGTTTTGTTTTAATATTCGATTTTTTCGAGTTATTCGTTTTTCGAAAAGTCACTCCTTTAAATTGTTGAAACAATTAGTCGTATTAAATTGATAATTATTGAAAAGTTATAGAAAAGAACACGATATACGAAATTCAATTTTGAATGAATTAAATAAAAATGTCTTTGCATATTTAGTACTGCTATTTAATTCCTAAGATTAAGATTTATAGTATAGTATAGTATAGTATAGTATAGTATAGTATAGTATAGTATAGTATAGTATAGTATAGTATAGTATAGTATAGTATAGTATAGTATAGTATAGTATAGTATAGTATAGCATAGTATAGCATAGTATAGCATAGGGCTTAGCCAAAGGGGTTATGCTCTAGATCATTGCATATCTCCAGGAATCGTAGTCTTTTACTTTTACGTATTGCTAGCTTAAAGGCCTTTTTCTTTTGCTTAAAAATCTCGTGACAAAGTTCATTTTCTATTCTACATCGAGTTCTTACATAGCGTCTTCTGGCTTTGATGCAATCCTTTCGCAGCTGAGCTATTTCTTCATTCCACCAGTATACAGGAGTTTTCTTAAATTCACGTTTCCTTCTCTTCATAGACATATTACAAGCTTGCGTCATATGACTTATAAACTGTTCAGCCATATTTTCAGGAGTACCACATAATTCTACATCTTCCATAAATATAGAGAACAACTGCCTATCAAAAGTATTGGATTTCCAACAGCTTATTTCTCTTCTGGAGCCTGCTTCGGACGACGATGTAGACATACCTAAGTCCATAATGATTGCAGTGTGATCACTTTGGGTGTATATGTCGGAAATATGCCAATATATCCCGTTATGGATATTAGAGCTAGCAAACGCAATATCTATTATTGATCCTCTACCATTTCTGTTAAATGTCTGCACATTTCCACTATTTATCAAAACCACATCAAGCAACGCAAATGCTTCAAGCAAGATTCTGCCTCTTTCATTTGTCTTTGGGCAGCCCCATTCCGTAGCCCAGGCGTTAAAATCCCCAGCTATAAGGATAGGGCTCTTTCCGATCGCATCAGTTGTTAAAGCATGTATGATCTTCTTGTATTCACCAATGTCAAATCTTGGGGGAATATAGCAGCTGTACAAGTGTATTCCAGAGACCATAGTACGGACAAAACAACACTCAAATCTTACTTTCCTCAAAATGTGACTATTTGTAGACCAAATTGCGCATGTGCCAGAGGTATCACTGAACCAACATGGTGGAGTTAAGTTTCTATATTGCTCACTAATAATACATATATCTACATTTAATTCACGGACGGTTTGTGCCAATAAGTCTTGGGCAGTTTCGCAATGGTTCATGTTCAGTTGTAATAGTCTCATTTTGATTTAAGTTTGTTAAACGCCTTCCTGTATTGCGGACAGACAGTTGCTCCGGTAATATGATTAGTGTCAGATCCATTTTCTCTACAAAGAAGACACATTGCATTGTTAGTGCAGAATTTGATTTTGTGTCCACTTTCTCCACAGCGAATGCACAAGCCAGAGTAGTCATTAGTACTTTTACATCCAGAAGCTGTATGACCAAAATTCAAGCATCGGTAACATCTTCTTGGACTTATTTTCTCACGTATGCGACATAACACCCATCCTATACGTATCTTAGACTTCTCCATAAGTATATTGGCCAATACAGGGTTTACTCCAATTGTGGCAGTTTGGGTACATCCATATGCAGTTCTCATTGACTTTATTGCTGATGGTTGCAATATATTAAACTCTTCTGAAACATTTAGGAGAGCTTCATAAACTTCCTCTCTTGTCGTAACCTCATCGATGTCTTTTATTTCCAGAAGTACTTCTTGAGTTAGTGCACGCACTACTGCTTCTGGACCAAGAACGCTTTTGACCGCAGTTCTAAATTCCACTGTGTTCTGATGAGCCGGTTTAATTAACTCTAAAAGTAATTCACCTTTCTCTGTTTTCCTTATATTTTTAACATTTTTTCCTAAAATGTTCAGTTTCGGATCACGTTTAACCTGCTTGAGGATATCGGCGTATGATGTATCTCCGCAAGCTGTAATAATAAGAGCATCTGGCTTAATTATTTTCCTTTTCATTTTGGTTTTTGGGCGCACTTCCTTC
Source organism: Protocalliphora azurea (assembly GCA_932274085.1). Classification (NCBI taxonomy): domain Eukaryota; kingdom Metazoa; phylum Arthropoda; class Insecta; order Diptera; family Calliphoridae; genus Protocalliphora; species Protocalliphora azurea. The sequence goes on along the minus strand of OW026523.1, from coordinate 106,573,201 downwards.
CATTCAGAATTTGGAGCCTCCAAATCTACACTTTCGGCATCTTTATTGGTAGCCGTTGCGGTGGGTTTGGGTTTGTTACTTTCCGAGTTCTTATGATTCGAATCTTTCTTCTTCTTGGTTTTATTTCCCTTGGGACTTTGCGTTTTGGGGCCTCTCTTGACAGCTGGTGTTTTTGGTGTTTCATGGACCGTGATTTTGGGCCATGCTTCCGTCTGAGTTTCTCTGTTTATAGGTTGTTTATCTACTAAATTGCTTGACGTGCACTTTAACTCATTTGATACTAGCAAAAATAATGCATGTATCTCCCTTGTCATCGAGTGAATATCTTTGTGGATATTCGTACGAGTTGATATAAATTCCATCAACTGCGAAATTTTTCCTCCAAGCTTGGTTACATTGTTAGTTTGTTTATTGCTGCCACTTGCTACGTTCAATGGAGGTGATCTCATTAAGTATAGTATAGTATAGTATAGTATAGTATAGTATAGTATAGTATAGTATAGTATAGTATAGTATAGTATAGTATAGTATAGTATAGTATAGTATAGTATAGTATAGTATAGTATAGTATAGTATAGTATAGTATAGTATAGTATAGTATAGTATAGTATAGTATAGTATAGTATAGTATAGTATAGTATAGTATAGTATAGTATAGTATAGTATAGTATAGTATAGTATAGTATAGTATAGTATAGTATAGTATAGTATAGTATAGTATAGTATAGTATAGTCTAGTATAGTATAGTATAGTATAGTATAGTATAGTATAGTATAGTATAGTATAGTATAGTATAGTATAGTATAGTATAGTATAGTATAGTATAGTATAGTATAGTATAGTATAGTATAGTATAGTATAGTATAGTATAGTATAGTATAGTATAGTATAGTATAGTATAGTATAGTATAGTATAGTATAGTATAGTATAGTATAGTATAGTATAGTATAGTATAGTATAGTATAGTATAGTATAGTATAGTATAGTATAGTATAGTATAGTATAGTATAGTATAGTATAGTAGTATAGTATAGTATAGTATAGTATAGTATAGTATAGTATAGTATAGTCTAGTATAGTATAGTATAGTATAGTCTAGTATAGTATAGTATAGTATAGTATAGTATAGTATAGTATAGTATAGCATAGTATAGTATAGTATAGTATAGTATAGGATAGTATAGTATAGTATAGTATAGTATAGTATAGTATAGTATAGTATAGTATAGTATAGTATAGTATAGTATAGTATAGTATAGTATAGCATAGTATAGTATAGTATAGGATAGTATAGTATAGTATAGTATAGTATAGTATAGTATAGTATAGTATAGTATAGTATAGTATAGTCTAGTATAGTATAATATAATATAGTATAGTATAGTATATAGTATAGTATAGTATAGTATAGTATAGTATAGTATAGTATAGTATAGTATAGTATAGTATAGTATAGTATAGTATAGTATAGTATAGTATAGTATAGTATAGTATAGTATAGTATAGTATAGTATAGTATAGTATAGTATAGTATAGTATAATATAGTATAGTATAGTCTAGTATAGTATAGTATAGTATAGTATAGTATAGTATAGTATAGTATAGTATAGTATAGTATAGTATAGTATAGTATAGTATAGTATAGTATAGTATAGTATAGTATAGTATAGTATAGTATAGTATAGTCTAGTATAGTATAGTATAGTATAGTATAGTCTAGTATAGTATAGTATAGTATAGTATAGTATAGTCTAGTATAGTATAGTATAGTATAGTATAGTATAGTATAGTATAGTATAGTATAGTCTAGTATAGTATAGTCTAGTATAGTATAGTCTAGTATAGTATAGTCTAGTATAGTCTAGTATAGTCTAGTATAGTCTAGTATAGTATAGTATAGTATAGTATAGTTATAGTATAGTATAGTATAGTATAGTATAGTATAGTATAGTATAGTAGTATAGTATAGTATAGTATAGTATAGTATAGTATAGTATAGTATAGTATAGTATAGTATAGTATAGTATAGTATAGTATAGTATAGTATAGTATAGTATAGTATAGTATAGTATAGTATAGTATAGTATAGTATAGTATAGTATAGTATAGTATAGTATAGTATAGTATAGTATAGTATAGTATAGTATAGTATAGTATAGTCTAGTATAGTCTAGTATAGTCTAGTCTAGTATAGTCTAGTATAGTCTAGTATAGTCTAGTATAGTATAGTATAGTATAGTATAGTATAGTATAGTATAGTATAGTATAGTATAGTATAGTATAGTATCATATAGTATCGTATAGTATAGTATAGTATAGTGTAGTATAGTATAGTATAGTATAGTATAGTATAGTATAGTATAGTGTAGTATAGTATAGTATAGTATAGTATAGTATAGTATAGTATAGTATAGTATAGTATAGTATAGTATAGTATAGTATAGTCTAGTATAGTATAGTCTAGTATAGTATAGTATAGTATAGTATAGTATAGTATAGTATAGTATAGTATAGTATAGTATAGTATAGTATAGTATAGTATAGTATAGTATAGTATAGTATAGTATAGTATAGTATAGTATAGTATAGTATAGTATAGTATAGTATAGTCTAGTATAGTATAGTATAGTATAGTATAGTATAGTATAGTATAGTATAGTCTAGTATAGTCTAGTATAGTATAGTATAGTCTAGTATAGTATAGTATAGTATAGTATAGTATAGTATAGTATAGTATAGTATAGTATAGTATAGTATAGTATAGTATAGTATAGTATAGTATTGTGTGGTATATACATACATATGTTTATAGTTTATTCAAAAGTTTAGTCTATATTCTAATATATGGACTGCTCTAGTGCAACCATTAACTCTGGTCTATTGCAAAATCCAGTGCATAATTTAATTTGGAAGGCAATTTATCTGAACTTTTATTATTTCTTTAAAAGTTTTTACTATTGGTAATGTTTATTTGGAATTTTATTTTAGTGAATTACTGTCAAAGAATTATGTATTAAACCAAATCCTTTTCATATCCCAATACTTATCGTTAGTTTTCTAAATAACACAATTTAATTTTTTTAGTTTATTTTTTTACGTTTATTATTTTACAATTCAAATTATTATTTTTAATCTTAACAGTGTGTGTTTACTTAAATTACAGCTCTTTGGAAAGAAATATGCGTAACGAATTGTTAAATACAAAAAAGGAAAAAAAAGGTTTATAAGAAATAAAACAGATATTTATTTACAATATAAAATATTTTTATTTTCATATTTTAGATTTATATATATATGTTGTTTTATTTTTATACGTTTAGCTACTTGAAAAACGAATATTTTTTTACAAAAATTTACAAGTTCATAGAAAAAATGGTACTTTGTATATATAAAAAAATATAATTAAGGGAAATATAATAAGATATTTATACTTAAAACTCTACTTATGATTATACAAATTTTTTTATTTTTTTTATTTTAAGTTTTTTATTAAATTTATTATATAAGTAGTATGATGTTCAATATTATAGGCTTTTATTTAAATTTCAAAATGTGAATACTATATTTTTTCTTTACAAAGTCGATACTGTTTAAATTTGTAAACTGTGGGGCTCTTAGGTTTACAAATTTAAATGACTTTTTACTAAATATTTATTTTATGGTAGATATTTACAATTTTCATTTTTTTAGAGAATTAATATCATGAAATATGTAAAAGAAAAAAATAATTTAAAATTTTATTTGTGCTACGGCATATATATATATATATAAATATATATATATATATATATATATATATATATATATATATATCTTTTTTTTCTTGAATTAGAAGTAAAAGAGAAAAAACATCAAAATATGCCTAACTGCCTGTTTTTATAGCACGAGCGCAAAAACGACTCGTCCTACTTATATTTAAAACAAAAACAAATTTTGAAATTTTATTTTTGTTTTAAAGTTAGACGAATCGTTTTTGCGCTCATGTTATAAAAACAGGCAGTAAGTCTTTATCTTTAAGTCAGGATATAATTAAATTCAATAAATTAGTCTCTGTTGAATTCATTTCAATAAAATAATTGCCCAATTTACTCACATGTTGTCAAAGAATGTACAGACAATTATTAGTATTGCTCTGATATCGCTCAAAGCAAGATCATAGAAAAGAGTTTCTAATTATTAAAGCAAGTGCATGTCATAATATCCAATGTCTCCGGGAAAAATGGAAGCATTTTTTCATGTATTCCTTAAGAAATTAAAAATTGTGTTTGTTTATAGTTCCATCACCACTGCACGCAGAGACTAAATGTTGTCAAATATATAATTTTTAAAGATGTTTTGAATAGTATTATGGTCATTGGAATAATTTATATATTTGCAGCGACCATATTGTGGTCATAATAATCGAACATTCTTTCCAAAAAAAAAAAAAAATATTTTTGTAGCAAAGACAAAATATATTTGTCACAAACATTAATACTAAGCTGTTCTTTGTTTGATTACTGCAACAATAATATTAATGCTGCAATTATTTTAATTATTCCAGTGAACATAATATTATTAAAAGAAGCTTTTAAACTTGCGTGTGTAGTATATCAATTACCGTAAAAACTTACCAGATAAAAAGAGTACCAGTTGTAAAAAAAAATAAGCAAAATTTTTTGCAAAAAAGTACAATGAATAAAACAAAAGGGTTCCGTTTTTTAAAAGAAATATCCAGTTAAAAATATATTTTCCGAAGTACCATCTTCCAGAAAAGTACTTTTTTTCTGAAATAAGCCTTTAAAAGATAATACCAATTTTCACAAAAAAATAAATAAATAAATAAAAAATAAAATAAAAAATATATATTAAAATGTTCAGTTCGAAATAAAGTACCACTTTTCTAAGAGATACTAAAAATGTATGAAAATTTTTATTTAAAAAATACAAACTTTCAAAAAAGATTATTTTTATTTAATAAAAAGTAAATCCTTTAAACCTAAATTTACTAATTTTAATAGATTTTATAGTGAAATCAAAGTACATGATAAAAAGTAATTTAACAGTTATATATGGTGTCATTCGACAAATAAGATTTCCTTCGATATTAAGAACTTAAAGCGCAAAACAAGAAATACTTTCTCTAAATAATCCTGTAAAAGTAGCATTATATCTTAGATACTTGTTATATTATATAAAACAACTGATCCGCAATTGTAGCAATAAAGCTTTTAGATTTTGCAGCTTGTTAAGTTTACAAACTGTTAAATATATATATATATATATATAAAATATTTAAGATATATATATATATATATATATATATATATCTTAAATATTTTTTTCAATCACGCAGTATTTTCAAAACATTTTAGCTTCGAAATTTAATCGAATTTAAAATTTCTGCATTTATTAAACTTACTTTGTGATTAATAGTATGACCTTGTCACAATGTCTGTATGCTAATCATACATACAAAATGCTTCCATACAAATGATAAATTGTAACTACAAAGTTTTGATATCAAATTGGAAATATTTTTAAATTGATTTTTTTTTCTCGAATGTCAAATTATAATTTGAGAATAATAGCTTTCATATGAAAAATGGTAATTATGTCTAAAATTTTTTTGAAGGTAAGAAGCAACATTTCCAGGAACTTTATACAAAAAAGAGATAAATTTGACTTTAAAAAAAAGGTCAAAAAAGACTAAATGCCTTTTAAACTAAAGCCAAGAAAAAACTATTTTTAGTTGTATATAAAAAAAGCATGCGAATAAATATATAAAAATACTTTAATGTAAATATAAAATTAGTAATAGCAAATAAGGAACTATTTTCTTCGTTGTTGAAATAAAATCTTTGCATTTTCAATGCAAGCTTAATAACCAAAAATGCTAGAAAAAAACTAGAAGCAAAACGAAAATTTCGAGACTAAAAGCAAAAAAAATAAGTTTAGATTTAGTCTCAAAAATGCTAAAATGGCAACACTGTTTAGAAGTAAGGTTTGATATTAGATTTGAAATCAATGAAAAAAAGTATCATTTGTTAAACCTTTGACTTATTTACTACATAAAATTTAGTTTAGTTTTGAAGAGTTAGAGGGTGGTGAAAGGCAAAATAAATGAATTCCCAGCTAAAAATGCTCATGTATTTTCATATATGAATCATGCATAACGATATGCTGTTATTATTAGGTTTATGTATGAAAGAGTGTGCATTCATATATGGAATAGTTGCAATATATAATATTTTTATCATATTTGGTTTCACATATGATATAAATTTTCATATATGAAACCATATATCAAATATTAAGTGAAGCATTGAATGAAATACAACCAGAAGAAACCTGATATATATTTTTTATTTAAATTTTTTTATTACCTTTAGTTTTAAATATTTTTTTAATATGTTGCAATAAGTTTTTAAATAAAATACAGAACAGCTGTCAGCAAAAAGATCAAATACAAATTTGGAATATATTTCATGTGAAAAATGACCTAATGTTTGGAGAAAAATTTTGTTTCATTTAAATTATAATTAATTTTTCGCTTTTATGTGTTCTTTTTTTAGTTATATTAATAAATAGTTTCTATGGTTAATGAAGTTTACTGAAAAGAAATTATAACAGTTGATTGAGTCAATAAAATTAGTTAAGTTAGTTAAAAATTAAGCGTGGCAGGCGAAAATTTTGTTCAATAAAACTAATCTCAATTCTTTGTGTGAATTAATACACAAAAATACTTAAATAGATGATTTTGTAAAAATAAAATTAGTAAAAGAAATAAGAAATTATTCTTTTTTAGTGAAATACGAAATTTCAGCCTTTTCAAGGCAATTTTTAAAATCAAATATATATATATATATATATAAATGTTAAAGGCTCAAAACTTAACTGAGTATTTTAAAACAATTAATGGAACCAATTTTAAATATTTTCTAGAATTGTGTTTTGCATCCCTAAATTAGAAAGAGTTAATTACTTATGTGAAATGAAGATAAAATGGAATTAAAACGATAAGGGAAACTGTTTGTATTGAAACTTATATATAGTACAATAGAATAGGGTTTATTTTCTTTAATTTTTGGCATGAAAAACTAATTTACGTAAAAATCTGAGATACAGTTTTAATATAAAAATAAGTACTTATTTTTTCCTTATTTTGTTATTTTTTTGTATGAAATAAATCTTGAAAGATGCATTATAACGTCGTTCAATATTCTTTATAAGGAATCAGTGCTTTTTTCTTATAACACTATGCAACAGTCAAAATGGGGATGGGATGAAACCAACGGGAAATGTTACATCGGTAAAAAAGAAGTTATACGTGTCCCGGCGTTTCGCTGGGTCAAGTCTAGGAATCGAGATATATCGATTTGAAGTCAGTAACTATCATATAGGAGAAATTGTGACCTTTGGTGGTCTTTTTTTTTGACATACAATTCCTTTAATCTGTTCATACAACGTTTCGCTACATAAGCAACAGTTTCGCAGTTATAAATAAATGTATGAAGAAAAAAACTATTTTTTGCCTAAAAAATTGAATTTTTTTATTTTTAATTCATAAAAAATTCAAAACGGTAAAAAAAAGTGTCAAGTCCTATTACTTTCACGTAATGCCAGATAACCTTGAAACAAAAAGAGACATAGATCATGAAAATCGATGGACCCGTTTCGCTTTTATTCACAATTAAGTGAAGGTATCTCATTTTGACAAGAATATTGATTTTATGTTTCAATGAATTTGGATAATATTTATTATATATTATTTATTATTACTACTCTTTACTTTTAGCGTTTTTAATGAAATTAATAAAAAACAAAGAAAAAATAAATAAATAAAAAAAAAATAAATATGAATGAATTTATGAAAATATATATGAATATATATGTCCATATGCCCTCAATTTTCGGATCCAAAACACATATAATATTTATATATATATATATATAATTACATATGATCATTTTCATTGCGGGAGTTAACACAATATACTAATAAATATCAAATTTTCCAACGATACAGAATTTTTATAAATATTTCTAAATAACCGGAAGAATTTGTATAGTTGAAATGGAAGTGTACTTACTACGGATAAAATATTAAACTGAGTGATAGACACTATTGGTATAACTTCTTGTAATATCAAAATTTACATATGGTTATGATATGTAAAAAGACCATGACCATGCGATCGTTGAAAAAGTCTCCATACCAAACTAGTTGAAATTTTCAAACTACGCTTGATATTAGAGTTAATATAGACCAACTAATCAAGTAATGTTTTTATTGTTACACAAATTGTTGATTTCACAAAACTATTGTCCATAACGTGGTACGTATTTTTTTTTTTTTAACAAAATTGTACCCCAATTTGACATTTTTTCTCTTATTCTTAATTTAAAGCCAAAAAGCGTAAAAATTTAAGAAACTGAGATTCATTCTTTTAATATTTGTATAGCAGCACATGGATTCATAAACTTATATAGCTTCGCTAGAAAAATGTTTTGTAAGATTTTCATTTAAAATATTCGTATATTACAATAATCACTTAATACAAAAAATATAATTATAAATTCGAAAAATATTTCTTTTTTCTTCATCTAAATTCTAAACAGTGTAATACTTAAACAATAGAAAATAAAGTATGAAAATTAAACTTATTTCTAATAATTACACAAAGTAAAAAAAAAGACTTAGAATAGATCTTAAAAATATAACAAGTATTTCTTTTTATAAATATATTCTTTATATAAAGATATTTATTTAATTTTACCTACATAGGATACAACAAACTCATTCATTCAACTATATTCTATAACTATATTTCTAGGATAATAGTAATATAAATTATGTTTCTTACTGCTGCTATTGTTGTTATTGTTTTTAATATTATAAATACTAATACTATTTATATTTAAAACTTTAAACTTCCACTTTATCCTCGTTGATAATATCCATCACAACAAAATGTTGCTGCTGTTCACTACAACGTCTTGAAGCACCACCAACAACTGTTAAACCATCTACATTAGCTATACTATTTCTATGACCTATACTACTAACTGTTGCTCCTCCTCTTTCTCCACTGGCACTTATACTGGTAGTGGCCGTATTTGTACCTCTTACATTACCACTGCCGCCACCACCTAATGGTATTTCTGTAAAACTGCTGCAAAAACTTGAATGCCGTCTCCGTTGTTTCCAGCTTTTGTGAAACGGCTTTAAAAGAAACCTTTACTAGAGGACAGTCTCATTGGTATTCGTACATGTACGTGGTCCATTAACTATGGAATACTTGGACGAATTATCCTTCTTAGCAACCATACTGCCTAAAAAGATCTCCCTGAATGTTTCACGAAATTGTCGTGACATACCACAATAGATGCCAAAGTTAATGGGATAACTGACAACCAAAAAGAAATTCGTAAAGGTTATTAAAATGTTGGCACTATCATAATCCATGAAATTAATATATAATGAAGAGACAATATGCATAGCTGTCACCACCGCTATGGGTATTTCGACGATAAGAAATACCGTTACCACTACTATCAACATGAGTGTCGTACAATTACTTTCACGCAGTTTTTTGCATTCTTTCTTGCGATTCTCCCGAAAGAGTAGTTTTCTTCTTTCCTGGGCTTGTCGCATAGCGGCAAAAAGTAAAATATTAAGGGTGACCAGCATTATACATGGCACTAAATGTACAAATATTACTCGAAATAGAAAATAGGAGGTGTAGTATAAATCTTCGCCAATATATTTGTCAACCCATTCGGCGGTTTGCATATGACAAACTTCCACCGTTTGTCCTTCCCATTGTATTTTAACGGATTCATAGGTATGATCGAATAATTTTGCACTCTGGTGAAGGAAAGATGCTATACTAATATATAGAGTACAGCGTTTAACGCGAGGCATTGTACACCAGGTGTGGGCCATGGGAGCGTGGCAGACGTAGATGTATCTGTAATGTAAATAAAAAGAAGATAAAGAATTATTGCTTTGAAAATAAGTTAAAATTCATTAAAAAGAAAAAGAAAAGGTACACCAAATACCGAGTATGCTTATTAGTTTTAAGTATTTTATAGAATTACATTGTTTTGAAAAAAATATGTAAATTCCAAAGCAGAAAAACCATCAATAACAATTTTTATTAAACAAAAGCACTGGAATGAGTTAGAACTAAGATATGAATAGTTTACTGTAGAATCTTCTAAACATCATGGATGCTCTTTTCTTTAGATATATAAAGTTTTAATTGGCAATAATGTTTAGTTATTTTGATTGTTGGCTTGATTTCAATTTAATGTTCAACTTTCTAAAGACTCTATAGGAATATGTTTTTATACAGAGTTTTCAAGGGAAATGTTAAGAACAAAAATTCGATATTTGAAAAGTATATTTATTAAGCGATTTGAAAATATAAATTGAATGCATGTGAAAATTGTAAGAGAAATCTCCTTAAAATATCTGGAATCACAAAAAAAAATATATATTTTTAAAGCACCAGAAAACATGAGCCTGAAAGTATGAAAGTTATTAACCGTATATGGACTTTTATGAAATAAATTAGAAAGAGTTCACTTATAAGTACATGCAATTTAAAGGGTCCAATTGTGTATGAACTAAACATAATATAAATTAATTTCTCAGCTCAGGTTTTCCTTATAGAGTATGTAGTAATTGTACGACATAAAAATAGAGGTAATTTAATTATATTTTTGTATGAAAAAAAACCATTTTACTTCCGTAAAGTTTTACCCCAGAGTGATGTGACAGCCAAAGTAATAACTCGATTTTCGGATGAGTTGTTATATAATAAAAAGTTTTCATTAAATTTTCAAAATGTCAGTATTTCAAAAAGAACATTTTTATCCTTTATTTAAATGACTTATCTTATAAATATTTTACAAAAAAATTTTAAAACTGGAAATTGCCGCCAAAAATAAATAAATAAATTTGTTGGCGGGAATTCCCAGGATCCGATTTCCCGGGAGTGGAAAAAGACATGGAAAAGAAAAATTCCAGTTTTATACATCAATATATCGGGTCGCGACAATCGGTTCATAAATGGCATAGATACAAGTAAAAAAATTTATCTTGGTATCGCTTATAGAAGCTACGGATCTATCTCTTCGTTTTTGTCAGAAAAAAAAAAAACAAAAAACTTCACAATAGTCGTATTTTTTTAATTACAAAAGTTAGTAAAAAAATAATAAAAGTACCAATTTAAAACTGCTAATTTAAAAATGTTGTGATTTAAGCAAGGAATATTTCTAATAAAAGTTAACAATTCCGAGAAATATTATAAATTTAATTTTTTTGAGAGGTACCAATTAAAAAAACAATATGTATACAATTTTCGAAAAAGTACAAATTATAAAGAAATAACAATTTCCAAAAAATAGCACCAGTTTTCAAAATAATAGTAATAATAATAATAATAATAATAATAATAATAAAATAAATAAATAAAACATTTCAAAAGAGTATCAAAGTAAAAATTTTCGCATGTATAGAGCAGAACAAAACGGACTATTTCTGAAGAAATGCACAAATTTCTTCAGAAATGGTTTATTTTTTTAATTTTGTATTTAATCGGTTGCAGTCTAACAGAAAAAATTGTGTAATAATCAAAAAAAAAAAAAAAATGTTCTAAGTTATCCAGCATGTTTTTAACAAAACTCACTCTTTATACCCACCATCAACTAATTATGAGGGGTATATTGCATCGAAATAATAATTTAAGACCCCATATATATATTCTGGGTCCTCGCAAAAATTTAAGGCGATCTAACGATACCCGTCCATCTGTTTGGCTCAATATTTGTTTGTATTTTTTTATCTTATTCTTCTACCTAAATAACATAAATATTGTGATATGCTCAATTATTCAGAAAAAGATTGCTTAGGCATTGTCGGTTATCGAATAAAATATATAAAAAATATAGAAAATATATTATGGCAGATTGATACAAAACTATTTTACATTTTAATTTACATCAAAAATTAAAAAATTTGGGATATTTTAAAAAATTTCAATAATTTGTAAAATAAAATTCTTATTTTTAAGAGTGAAGAAGAATGTTGTCAAATTACTTTATATATTTATATTTATATTTATATTTATATTTATATTTATATTTATATTTATATTTATATTTATATTTATATAACTGAGAATTTAGCGCAAAAAGTAAATTTTTTTATACTAAAATATATTATCTATTTATAAAATATTTTACTGCGATGGGTGCGTGAACCTCTATAAGAGTCCCGAAATATAACCCCTTTTCCATACTCTGAGAGACATAGCTATAAGATTTTGTATATTTTCGAAAATTTCAAAGGTGATAAGCCTAAGGCACATATGCATATTAAAATGCATTTATTTTTCTGAAGACAAAAAATGTTGCAAATGTGCCCCCTAAAATTAAAGATTAATTTAATCCCCAAAATATTTCGGTTTAATTATTTCATTCACACCTCCGTTCATACCTCCGAAAATATAGTTTTTTACGGTCCATAATTGGTTAAGTTAATTTTTATGTCAAAAAATAAATAAATAAAAAAAATAAATGTATTTATCATAAAAACTGTAAATTCGTTTAAAATAGTGACTAAATTTCAAAAATCCCTTTAATTCAATGATAGTGGTTTTAAAGGAACTTTTTATATTTTTCATAAATTCATCTATATTTAAGTATAATAAATACTCCTATGTGACTTATTTGCAAAAATTGCTAATTTAGCCTTTTGGAAACCAAATGCATAAAAATAACTCTATTGCTGTTAAAGGGTTAATTACGTATAATCCTCAATAGTGCCGGAATGGACAAATTTCCATGATACAATAAAACCCAATGTATATTGAAAAATGTCTGAAATATATAAAGTTATCTGTTTGAATAGAGAAAATATGACAAAAAGGGTTAGTAAAATCTTAATATTCTGCAACAGAAAATAGACATAATTATTTAAATGAATATATGTGTACACTGAATTACCGCTCAAGTTATGTCCGATATCAAAAATAAATGCACATGTGTAACCTAGACAAAGGCATAAAAAATACAAATTAAAGGAGGATCGTTTTATAAAAGTAAAAATAATCGAGAACATAATTTAATCTAGCTTTAGAATATCGAGTAAAAAACAAAGTGTACATAGATTTTTGGTATTTTTTTAATTACATTTGATTCACTGATGTATTTTTCATATGTAATCACAAAAAAATCTTAAAGTGATGTAAAAAAATAAGAACTTCACTAAGAATTCAGTCTTGCAAATTTCCGTTTAACAAATTTAGGACTGGGTTCTCCGATGAGCTAGTCTGTCAGTCTGGGAGTTGTGGGTTCGATTCGCACCAGAGACACTGGTCTGTTTCACTACAACTAGCAATAGTCTTCGTTACTCCGCTCGGGTATAATTGGAATATAAATTGTAATTGTATTGTAGTTACAAAATAAATAAATTTAGGACTTAAAGCATGGACTCACATGTGTAGACCTTAATTCTGTTAAATTGTCCAACAGACATTAGTGAGAATGTCATTAGTGAGAATTTAGAAAAAAGGCGTTCCGTCAGAGTACTGCTAAGAGCTAAAATAAAAATATAAATATAAGTATTCACAATTTTTTTTTTTAATTTTCCAAATCCGGTCCAGAAGGTTTAGAATTTTATGATTTAAATAAAAATAAAATAAATTCATAAACTTTATCATTAGCTTTAGTTTTTAATTGCTGCAGTTCAGTTATAAATACTTCGGAGTCTTTTTTTCATTAGTATATTGTGAAACAATCTCAAAATAATTAATTTATTCGTTGGAATTAATGATAGAGATATCCCAAAAAACTCATTTTGCACACTGTCTTAAAAAGTCGCCATTTAGTTTCATTTTAAAAAGGGGTCAAAAAAGTGGCCAGGTGGTTGAAAAAGGGGCAATTGGCAACGAAAGTCGCCGAACGGCAACGATGGTAGTGATGTGGGTTCAAATCGCAACTGAACCAAATATTTCCTCCTGTGCGTAAAAAAATAATTGGCTTGCAAAAAAAAACCCGTTTTGGTACCCAAATAAAAACTGATGAAATTTTGAATATCGCGAACAAAATTCAGCAGTTATAGCACCAAACGAGGATGCTGTTTTCATATTGTTTAAACTTAAAAAACACGTTACTTAATGGGCGAAGTTTTGCTGGGAAATAATAATAATAAAAAAAATCTAAATTAATTTTGAAGAATTATTGATTTAAAAAATTGGTTCTACAAACGCTCCCTAGCGATTCCCTTCTGTTATTCGTGGTGACATAAAATTGTTCGTCTAAGTTTTCTAAGTTTTCATCAGAAAGAAATGTAATATTTTATAATCTTATTACGGAAAACTAAATTCTTCATCTAAGTGGTACAAATTATTGTTCGCAAATGTTAAGCGTCCTTCAAAATGTTGTAGGCTTATGTTGAAAAAAAAGTTGTTGGTTGGAATTTTATAATATTGAAACATATATTTTACGATGTCCAGCTTACTTGTAAAAAATTATTATATTTAATTAATATAGTAATATATAAAAATAATTAAAATTATTATATTTAAAAATTCATATATGTCTGGTCTTTATCATGGAGATATTTTTACTTTAACTCTTAAAAAACTTTACAGACCATTGTATTTTACTAGCAAATAAAACAGCTTTTTATGAGCTTTTTTTTCTTCTGCTAAATAAAAAATATAAATAATCATCTTAAATATTTTTATTGCACATTTTTATCATACATTGGCAATTAGGTATCGATATCTTCATTTTACAAATAGAATTATATCTTATATTTTACGTTTTCTATTTTAATTTTTAAATTCCTTCATTCTTTAGAAATTATATAGGTTTTGCTATTTTTATGTTTGTATATAAACAAAATTTATTTTTGTATATATATTTAATATCGTAATATTTTTATGACCAAAATCGTTATTTCGTTGATATTTATATAAACGAAAGAATAGCAAAAAAGAGGTATTTATTTGTTTGAATGTAATTTGGCTTTTATTGCCAATCAAAATTATTCTAACGCGTTTCATATTAAAAACGTGAATGTTATGTTCTATTCTTGTTTCTTGTTTACGATTTATATAAAAATTTTGACAAATTTAATACAGAGTTGATGATGACAATGATGATGATTAGTATTTACAATAGAAAATAATTCAAAGTGTGCCGAATCCTACATACCCTTCACTCGTGTTGAGATGTGTTATATGAAAGTAAAATATCTTATATTGGATATAATTGGATATATATACCCATAACGTATCTATGTAAACACTAAAAACTTTATATAATTTGCATTTTCATATAAAGTTGAAATAAAAATAAGATTCTATTGTTATATCCTTATATATTTTATAAAAATGAGGAGTAAGTTTTTTTATTTGTTTATTTGTGTATCAATTACATCTGAACGACTGAACTGATTTTTAAGAAATTTGACATACAGATAGTACCAGTGCCAGAGAAGTTTATAGGCTTTTTTATATTTTGAGTGGAATTTATACCCACATTTTACGTCAACTTGAAAAAAATCTATTTTTCAATTTTACACGTTATTAATGAATAGAGTATCCAAAAAATTGACTTTTTTAGAAAAACTACTTTCGGTTTAACCGAAAAATCACATTTTAGAAAAAACCGGTTAACTCTTGAAAAAAACAGATTAAGCTGGTTTTAGTCATTTAAATTTTTTTAATAATAAAATATTATTATTATTTTTTTGTGCTCTTTTTTAACAAAAGCCTAACTTGATATGTGCATACAAGTTTTACTCTGCAAAAATAATAAATTTTAATTAATAATAATTTCAAAATTAAATTTTTTTGTAAGTTGTAAGTTTAGAAAAATCATTTTTACTTTGAAACTTTTATTATTTATAAGATTTATCTTACTTAATAAACGTTCTTTATTATTTTATTCCTAATCCTAATATGTGAAAATATATCTCTCAAAAGAAAATATATTTTGTGATTGAAATACTTATAAGAGAGTACGAAAAAACTAGTGCATAAAATTCTAGTTACAAAAATTATGCCAATAGAACCATCTATTGGTATGTTTTCTTACCGAAGAAAGTTTTAAATTTTAAATAATTAAATTTTTTATGCACACTGAATAGTTCCCTTTAAATAGTTCATTTAAACGAGAATTGTCCAAGTTAAATAACTTTTGTGTTATTTTTATTGCATTTAACAAAGTACATGAAACTTCTAATTTCTAGTCATGTAATTTTACATTTTTGAACTCTTTTTCTGCGTAAAATTATATAAAAAGTTATAAGTTATGTTGGATCTTGATCGGATGCCATGCCCATAATTTACGCCCAGCCTCAAACGGATGAACCAATTTACTTGCCTATATAAAGCAAATATTCATTACGGCTTATCTAATGAACTATTACGGCCCTCACATTTCGTGGGAACCTTTATCCTATCATATCGCATTGACGAAATGAAAATACGTCGGATAGGTCTAGGGGGAGATGTAGATCACATACAAAGAAAATAAAACTTTTCTCATCTAATCGACTATTAACATGAAAGTCTTAAAAATATAAAAGTAATTTTCATTTAAAATTTTGAATAGGGTGAATATATCCCGGGGGAGTAGTAGCTCCCATATAAAGTAAATATTAGTTATCGCATAAAATAGGGTAGCGAAGAGTACCGGTAAAGCTAGTAAATAACAAATTTGATATTTTAGAATTTTAAAATAGTTCGCACATAGGAAGATATAATCACTTCGGTACAGAAAAAATATTTTATAAATGTAAGACAACAAAGGATATGACGAAAATCTATGGACCGATTTAACTGATTTAAAAAACCAAAATTCGAAAAAAATATTTGTGATAGTTGTGTATAAGAATGAGGCTCATAGCTGATATAGAAGCTTTAAAAAATCTAATAAGGTATTTTAGCCTATAACTCGGTTATGATCGAGATCTTAAAAAGCCTTTAAGCATCTCCTTGGACGATTGATTTTCAGCTTTATATAAAAATGCAAATTACTTATAGTGTTTAGTGTTTACATAGATATAGTATAAGTAAACAAATTTGTAATTTTACTTCCAATATAAGGTATTTTACTTCAATATAACACTTCTCAGTACGGGTGAAGGGTATATACGATTTGGCACAGCCGAATATAAAACTCTAAATTGTTTGAAATAGAAGTAAATGACGACATTTTAAGACTATGGACTAACTGATGTATTATATATTAAATTCAACAAAGTAATCAATAATTTTGAGATTTTTTAGAATATAGTATTGTAAAAAAATAACCCAAAGAATTTATAAATTAACTGAAGCTGTTAGAAAATAAATTTAGTGAAAAAGTTTATGAACAATTTTTTAAAACATTAAATGCCGAATCTTTTCGTGCCAGATTGGGAAAATTAAATTAAACATAGATTTGATGAATACTACCATTCTAAAAAGGGGGCAATTGGCGACTAAAGTCGCCAAACGATAATGCTGCTTATATTCTAATTTATATTTATAATTTGGCTCATAGTGATGCCTCGGTGGAATGTCTTTTTTTCTAAATTATTACTAATGCAAGTCTATGATTTCAGTCTTAAAGACCTCATATAAAAGTGTAGAAGTTTAACTAATAAAAAGAGAAATTTATGTTAACTATTTTTGCAATAATAAAAATTATTTTAAATAAATTATTTTCTATTAATACAAAAAAGTTTAGCAGTTTTTTTTATCATATAAATAAATTTTAAGCAGTTTTTAATATATTGAAACAGCTTGCCTCTTTTTTTAAATCTTCTTTTTTTTAGTCTTTATTTTTGAAATCCCTTATTTGAATACTTTTTAAAAGTTCTCAACGGTAAACTTGTTGAAATAGGGAACAGATGAATAAAATTTAAGAAATATGTATCAGTTTTATAAAACATTTAAAATGAAAATATTTATCATCATTGACCCTAAAATTAACGCTGGTGTATACCCGGAATACCTGGGCGCCTTAGTCGATTTTTCGCTGATTTTTTACAAAAAATTATAATTTTATGTTAAATATTTAATAGTATTATTTAATTATTTATAAAACTAAAAGCAAATTGGTAAATGCACGTAGAAAAATATTGTTTGTGTATGTTCGTGATGTCCGGCCCTCTTCTGTCTATCCGTTTTAAACTTTTTTAATGAAATTTGGCATATATGATGCAGGAACAAATTTTTTCAAATTAATTGACAATTATTCTATTCTCCTAGAATAGGGTTTCGTCACTCAGAAATTTTTCAAATATTACGAATATATAATTTAGTACCATTAGAAACCCTATTTGATATTCTAAAATAATTTTTATAAACGTAAACAAGCACAATATCAAATTTTTATGAAGTTCGATCCTCAAAAATCCATAGCTCAAATTTAAAGCCCACTTCCGAAAATCGTTAAAAGGTGTATAAATTGGTATTGGTAATCACTATGTTTTTTGTAAACGTATGATTCTAAAAAGTATAAATTGTAATTTTAAACTTTACAAGAATACTTGCTCCATAATAAAGCATAGGCTTCATATAATATACCCTAAAAAATTGTTTAAGCCCGACAATAACGTATTTACAATCCTAAAGAATATTGTCAGTGTTGGCATCGACTTCATCCACAATTGAGCACAGGTTCCGTATAATATTGTCTATGAAAATTGTTTGATTACGACTATAATTTTCTTACAATTTTAAATAATATGATCGGTGAAGTCTTGTCAAGTTTAGAGCTATAGTATTATAAGTTTACGTGACCTGGCACGAATAGCGGAAATAGTATCAAAATCTTGAAACTTGGCATGATATTTTAGTATAGAAATGTTGGAAATTTTTACATGATATAAAAAAGACTTAAAAGAATTCATAAAAGCAAAATTAAATGGCTGAAATATGCACCATCATTATCAAAACCATAACTATTCAAAAATATTGATAATGACAAATATTTGAAAGTTATCATACCTTTTATTATTCTTCCTAAAGCTTCTAAGCAACCCACAAAGTTCCAAAATAGCTTATTTATGAAACTAGTTTTTCTTCAAGTTCTCACGGGCTCGGATTTTATATAATGACACTTTTGCCTGACATGGACAGTAGGGGCATAACTTTTGGTAATTTTTGCGAATATCAAAATTCGCAGGGCATAGCATTACAGGGCATCAAAAAATATTAAGAAATGGGAAGCACTAAATGCGTTGAAGTTTTCAATTCAAGATTTTTAAAATTTTTCATATAATGCATTATTTTTATTAAAAACAAGATTATATTGTCACATTACTATCACTATCTTCAATAATATCTTTTTTTTCATAAAAATCGACGAAATCGCATATTTTTCTGAAAAAATTCATAGTATTTGTTTAACTTTTTATTCATTAGATATAATGTTAAATGAATGCTTTAGTCAAGAATAATATTAAAATATATTTTAAATAAATTTTTCGTTACATTTGGCAGTTAAATATGCTGATTTTTATAAATTTTCTAAATTAACCAAAAGCTGTAAAAAATGTGACCATTATGACTTTACCATTTTATTTTATAGTGGTTATTAAGGAAATAGTTAAGAACCATTTCAATATTTAGTATTTTTACTTCTTTACCGACATAAAAATTTAAACTTTCTTAAAATTAGAAAATAATTATAAATAAATAAATAAAAATAATAAATAAAATCAATTTAATAAAAAAAAAAATAAAATTAATTTTTTAAAATAAAATTAAATAAAAAAATTATTAAAATGAAATTAAATTAAAAATAAATTTGATAAAAAATCACAAATAGTTTTAGAAAGTTCTTTCGGTGCGGATGGTATTTTTCATCGAAATAATTTTTGAAAACGGTTGTTAGTATCAGTACAACAAGGGCTATGAGAAGGTACCTTTTTTTTGTAAAAAAACGTAATACCCTTAATGAACAGGCTTATTCATTAGTTAAAAAAAGAAAAACATTGATTTTAAATAAATCAAAAGGCAATAAAAGTAATAATTATTACAAAAAGAAGTTGACTGTAGTGCAAAACAAATAAAAACTATGTGGTGTACTCCCATATAGAGACTACTCCAGTAGGTGTCAACTTTAAAACCACTTTATATATAGATAAAGTTATCAGGAATGAGGTTTCTTAAGCTTCTAAGCTTTGAAAACACCTTTGTCGCGACGATCTGAAGTTTCGTAAATATATCTTTATTATTAAAGAAATGCGGAACTTTAAAGCTAAATTACTTGAATTCACTATACTGACATGGGTGACGTATGATTGATAGAAAAAATTTCCCTATTAATCATACGTCATATTGTTTACATGCTATATGAACTAAAATTATTTATGTAAAAAATGTAACAATAACTAACCTTAAATATTAAAAGTAAATTTTAAATGTCTTTCCAATTTTATAGCCTTTGTTTTAAATATTCTGTTCAATATATACTGTGTACATACATACATTTTCTCTCCATTTTTCGCTAAAGTCAAGGTTACATCCAATAGCACCAATATTTATTAAATAGAAAAAAACCATTTTAAAAATTTTACTACAAAAACCACTACCAAACAAAAAACAGCGGTCACGATCATGAAATAATCTTGTAAAATAAACAAAACTCACAAACATTTGTATTTTACAATCCATTTAAAATGTTCGTGTGGAACGTATTAATGCTGTTGCTGTTATAATACTGTTTCTTGTTGTTCTGATATCTTACACTTTGATTTATTTCTAGTTCATTTTAAGTTTATATGTGTGTTCATATATTTTCAGTTCTTTATCCTTATATATGATGCCAATGTTTTTCTACTTTTTACTTCATTTTTTGTCTTTAATTTTATAGGAGTTTCTTGGCAAATCGTATATTAATAAAGTTTCGACTCTTTATTTGTTTAGCGAAATGAAATAATAAGTTGATAAAAAAATTTTAAGAAAACAAATACCTAAAATTTGTCTATTTTTTTTCTAATATTTTCTTATTTCAATTAGTTGCTATTAGTTTGTTATATTGCTGTAGTTGCTAAAGATAACTGAATTAAGGCCTTAACGAAATCAGTTAACACCATGGCAACTTATTACAAATTAATTGGTGATGAAATTAATGAAATTTATTTAGAAAACATTTATTTGTCAAGATTCTTAAAAAGACCGAATATCTGAGTTAAGAAAATGTGGCTTGAACATAACATTGTGGTCAATTTGTATATATTAATAGATTAATATTTATAATGAGTTGAGATTTATTGGATATTAGTGTGGTAAATATGACAAAATTCATTAATAATTACATTTTCTTATTGATGTTAATATTTGTAAGAGATACGAGGGTTACTTTAAATATCGCTAGAGTTTTGCTTAAGTTAAAACTTCCTCAATTCATAAATTTCCCACTAGAAATCATTTAATAAATGCTGGCAAATTTAATAATATTTAGAATTTTGAGAATATTTGTTTGTCTCATAGCTATAAAATATTGAAGAAATTCCACTAATTTTGTTTAAAGCTATCGACAATCATTCAAACTGGGCCAAAAAGAAAATTGGAAAATAAATTCTTATTAGTTTGCAACAAATCTAAATAAGTAACATGTTAGAGCGATATAATCGTCTGTGCCGAACCTTTTATGCTCATCAACCAATAAATAAAAAATAAAAATACACAGATAACAACGTTATTATTATATTTTATATATATATTATATTATATTATATTATATTATATTATATTATATTATATTATATTATATTATATTATATTATACTATACTATATTATATTATATATTATATTTACATATTATATATATATATATATAAATATATATATATATATATATATACGTACATTTGTTCAATAAGCATTGCACAAAGAAAAAAATAAACAATTCGCAAACTATAAATACAAACTAATTGACTGAGTACACAAAAAACAACAATACTGATATTTATATAGCACTTTGGTTGATTAAAAAAACCGAAATTTTGTGAAAATATTTGTCACCGATCTACGTATATAAAAATAAAATCCATGACTTAAATAGGGCTTCAGAAAGTTAAAATACACTTCGGACGATTCAGAAAAAATTTTTAGAATTTTCTTCACCAAAGCCTTAGCTTAGGGCTTCAGAAAATAGAAAACCGGTTGAAAATACCATTTTTTTTGGACATATCTCTGACATTTCAGAGCCGATTATTCTGAATTTCTATAACAAAATTCTCGAAAGAATTTCCCCTGATATATGGGTCATTATTAAATAGTTTTAACCTGGCTGGAACTGACTTCACTCTTTAATAAATATTCTGATAATACTAATTTAAGCAAACAGGTCACAGCTTTGAAATTACAAGACGTGAGACTAATAGACGTATAATTTTATAATCATGATTGTTACTCAAAGTTCAAAAACTTAGAAAAAGTGCTAAAAATTATTCATTTTTTCCCATTCTTCTACATTTTTGTTCTGATGCGATCTCCTATGAACTAATCGAACTTGTCTAATAAATTTTCCGCTTTCTTTGTTGTTGTGCAGACTTTAAAAAGTTATATACAGAGTTGTCAAATTTTGATGACAAAATGTTTTAATTTCAAAAATTTTTGGGTATTTTGGGGGGGTCTATGCGCCACTCAACGGAATACAAATTTTGAAATAGTGATTAATATTTGTTGTAATTACGCGTATTTTGCGCTATATCTTTTTGATATGCCGGAAATAGTCAATGCAATAGACAGTCTTAAACCTTGGAAAACAAGAGCGAAAAATTACAGTATCTAATGAAATAGCACGGACTACTACATGAATTTAGTTTTTTTGTTATTTAATTTTAATAAAAAAAAATTGTGTACTTTTTGAAAATTGCATTTTTTCTTTTGTATTTTTATATAATAAATTGCAATTTGTACAAATCTTGGTTATATTGATATAAGAAGGAAGATAAATACAATTGATCGGGACAACAAATTTAAGTCAAATGTTATTAATGGTTAAAAATGGGACACTTTTGTCAAGATAGATTTTGCTAACGCACATCGCATAGATAGGACAAAATTAACCATAATTTGCAATGCTTAGCGGAAATATAGAAGCGCATCAAAATTTCGAAGTACAAAAATTTCGTTACCAAACAAAATTGACTTGGATTAAAAAAAGATCACAATATTAAATAGCATTTCTTTGTAATAAACTCTAATAAAATATATTTTCATATATTTTGTTAGACAAAAATTGTGGAAACTACACATGGAATGACAAACTTATACATAGCCTTTACCCTTGTGGTGAAGAGTATACAAATAAATTAGGAATATGAAAATCTGAGGCCATATAAGTTGGAAAAAAGATGTATACTTTTAAAGAGACATTGGATAAATTGTCCAACATTAGATAAATCGATGGTACTGACAGCTATACACAATCTAGAATATTCTGAAAAATGTGGACCTGCGGGTGTTCCAAGCTGTGTTCTTATAAAATGTTTGCATTCTCTTATATCTCCAATAACCTACTTATTCAACATATCAACATTTAGTACTTATTTTCCTGAAGTTTGGAGGAAATCTCATTATATCTCTGTTTAAATCCGAAAGCAGATCCGACATTTCCAATTGTACAGGTATTGCTAAATTCAGTGTTATTCCAAAACTCTTCGAAAAGATATTTACTGAAATCCTCATTCCAATCAGATCCCGACAATCTTTACGATTGTTGTAGGATGAATCTAATGGATCTGATTTTAAGAAAGTTTAGTCACATGATGTTGTACAGAAGAAGTCCAGTACTCTGCAGATACACAATTAATGAATACCAACTTGATCTAGTCGAAGAATTTCTTGACCTGGGTGTGTTACTTGATTGTAAACTATATTTTAATTCCAACGTTTCGAAAATCATTAATAAAGTAAAAGGAGTTCTAGATTTCCACAATCGCTGGGGAAAAGAATTTAATGATCCTTACATTTCCAAGCAATTATTCACATTTTTCGTAAGACCAATCCTTGAATATGCTTCCGTGGTCTGGGATCCTCAATAAGAAGTTCATATAAAGTAAATTTACCGACTTTTGAATTTTTAAATCAGATATCGTAATCCACACATAATTCAAACAAGATACAAAAAGAACTAAACGGTTAAAAATGTAAAGGTTATTGCGAATTTAGCCTAGTAGAGTTATCATTCGAACAGAAATTATTCGGTTTAAAAATGTTAAGGTTATTACGAATTTAGCCTAGTAGGGTTATCATTCGAACAGAAATTATTCGATTATGCGAGGAATAATAAGTAAAAAATTATTCATTAAATTTTTAACTATTAATCGAATAATTTTTCAAAACTAGCTTTGTCAAATTATTATGCATTTTTCAAATTATAAGTGTAAAACTTTTGTATAGTTGGAAAACCCTGTTGATAATGATTGAAAATTTCGTTAGGTTTATATATCCTGCACCGTAGAGAAAAAAATATTGTTGTAGTGCAACATATTATAGTTGGGTTATATGATTACACCTAAAAATTATAATGAATAATAATTATGTATGTATATATATATATATATATATATATATATATATATATATATAATATGATAAAAGACTTTATCTTATTATAATAGTATTTTATCACGTATGGTACATATTTTTTATATTTTGACTCCATTTTATCATATTATTAATACATTTTATCATATTATAATTCCCTTAAATTATAATATGTTTTCATTTTATGATATAATATCGAATTTTAATTATCGAATTTTTTCGTAGTATAATTTGATGGACTTAGTTCGGTAATTTTATATTTTCTTTTGAAATACAATAAAATTAGATTTAATATAAATCGAAAAATAAACACCCTCAGAAGTATCTTAATTTCTAGTGTAGTATAGGATGCTAGTTTCAGTTTTTATGTCTTTACCATTTTCATATATTTTACTTAACTTAGTTTTATTAATTTTTTTTCACAAATATTGACTATACACAAAAATGTGTATCCTATAGTTGTGGAAAAAAATATGTTTTAGAAGCAAGCACTCAATAGTTGTGGAAAATAAACAATTTTCTAAAGCAAACATTCTATCTTTGAGGAAGGCATAACATTTCTAAAAACAATCATTTATGAGTTGTACAAAACAAAATATAAATAAAAATATTGGCTATATTTTATGGTTTTTGTAATAAATAAATTTTAGAATGTTTATAAATTTTTGTTTTTGGTAAAAATATTCTTCAAATATAATATTTTTGTAGACAACCATATTAAAATTTTGTTGAATTTAACCATTTAATTATTAAACATAAACGGAAACGTTTTTGTCATGAATAAAGTATTATTAAGATCAATAAAACATAACTACGAGAATATTTTATTATTATGGTCACCATGCGGTAACCATGTGTTTTCTCTGCCTCTGTAAATATATTTAATATATTTCGGGTTAAAGCTTTTACGAACACAGATATCTTAGTATGATTTGGAAAAAGTAGAATAGTTTTTCTAAAGATTTAATCAAACGATGAGGAAGAAAGAGGCTAAATTAAACTTAAAAAACAGGCCAAAAAAGGCTAAATGTCTTAACAAATAAAGCCAGAAAAAGCTAAGATTTTTCTTAATTTTAAAACCTATTTTTTCACACTTTAATTATTTTTTTACATTTTTTAAGATGTTGTAATAAGTTTATAAATAAAACACGGAACGGCTGCCAGCAAGATGTCCTACTGAAAAATT
The DNA here is from genome assembly GCA_932274085.1 of Protocalliphora azurea. Taxonomy (NCBI): domain Eukaryota; kingdom Metazoa; phylum Arthropoda; class Insecta; order Diptera; family Calliphoridae; genus Protocalliphora; species Protocalliphora azurea. The sequence continues at coordinate 106,547,453 of OW026523.1, read as the reverse complement.
GTTAAAACAATTCACATACATATAACTCTTTTTTGTTTAAGCATATCCAAATTTTTAGGTGACATGAGAATTTTTTTAATTATGTTCATAAATAGTTTTATGGTTAATAAAGTATATTAAAAAATAATTATAATAATCAATTTAGAAAGTCCGTAAAATTAGTTGAGATATTATTAATTTGGAGAGTGACGCGCCGCAGCCGAAAATTTGTATTTTTTATTATTATTATATTTTTTTTTTTTTTTGAGCGAATAAATAAACAAAAATGCTTAAATGGTTAATCTTGTGAGATTAAAATTAGTATTGGCAAATAAGAAGCTATTTTCTTCATTGTTGAAATACTAACATTTTAGCGCTTTTAAGGCAATTTTACAAGCAGAGAAAAAATATAGTTGTAGCGGCCATAATCTAACAGCAACATATTATAATTGGAGCATATTATCACAGAGACAAATAGAAATGATTATAAGTAAAAATTATTATGATTCCACTTAATCATATCGTGTCAGATTTTATGTTTTTTTTGCATCTTATGATTGTAGTTTTCCATATAATTGAACAATCTTACTAAATCATTATCCAATTCTATCAGATAATGATTTTATATCATTACATTACTATTCTATCTCATTATACTATTATACCACATTGTCATATTATGATTTCATTTTATCATATTATTATCCCACGTTATCATATAGTTATCCAATGTTATCATATTATTACTTCATTTTGTCATATTATTATTCCATGTTATCATATATTAAAATTATTCCATGTTATCATATAAAAAAATAAAAAATTATTTTTATAACTTTTTTGTTTAAAATGATAGAAAAAAATATATATTTGTTCATTAATTATATACATATCTACCACTATATGTTGTTCAAATGCGAGATATGTTTTTTAACTAAACCATTTAATGGTAGTTAATCAATATCTTACATTGCTTGAAGTATAACCAAACCATGTCTATTTATATTTATTCATATATAAACTAAGTGGGAGTTATAATGAACATTAAAAACAAAGTGTATTTAAAAACAAACAAGTATTGAATTTTTCCACTAGGTTTGTGAAAAGGATAAGTATTATATTTAGTTGAAATATTTTATTGACATGGGAATAATAATATGGTTTAAAAAGAGAATATGGTTTAAGGACAAGGAAAATGACGCTAATATTTAATGGTTGTAGAAGTAATTATATTTTCATATTAATAAAATTTTGTTTCTGGTAAAGTTATTTAAAACATATAATTTTTTCAGTCGACCATATTTATATTTTATTGAGTTTAAACATTGAATGACAAAATTTTAACAAAAACGTTGTTAGCAAAAGTATATGCAAATGCTTTATTTTTGAGAATTTCTCCTTAATTGTTTATTTCAAAAATTATTTTAATGATTCAAGTGAAGTGAAAATAACCATCGTTGGTTTATTAACTGAAATCAATCAATCAATAAATAATATCAAAAATTAAAAAAAAAATTGATTTAGCAATACTGAAGGTCATTGACCTTATTTAGAAAATTCTACAAAGAACAGAAAAACGAGATTTGCTTTTAATGCTATGTATTGCCACCATAAATAGGAAGTGAAAGGATTTTTTTCCACACATCTGTTTTTATTAACAAAACAATAATTGTTTTAAAGCCAAAGTACTTAATTATATTTCTTGTGAATTACAGTTTTCAAAGATAGAATAGAATAAAAAAAATGAATAAAGCCAAAAAATTGATTTCTAAAATACTAGTTTTTTGCATTTTTTAACTTGTAATTAAATATTCGTACAATATATTTTATTCTCATTCGATTACACGAATAATTAAAAAAATATATATAAAATTTTATTCGATGAACTTCAATATCGAATAATTGACAATTCCAGAAAGAAGTGTACGAACAAATTTTTATTTTATTTTATTTTTTTTTTTGAGAAATGTAAATAAAATTATATTTTTAACTAAACCCAATGAACGATTGTAAGGGGATTTACAATAAAAATTCAAAAATCGGTAAATTTTAGTGCAGTCTAATGTACATTTATACATATCTATATATATAAAAGAAAGTGATGTTAGTTACTATTGTTATAACTCAAGAACGACTAGACCGATTTTGATGATTCTCACCAATTCGGACCGGTCACCGGCCAGAAAAGGATAATACGAAAAAAAATTCGCGAAAAATCCGCGATAAAAAAAAACTCTTTTTTGTCATAATTTCTTTGCCTTAATAATCATTAAAAATATTTTTTTTAATACAAATTATAACAATTACTGTTTCTGTTTCTATCGAAACGCTTACTTTTTTGTACAATTTGTTTTCTGGTGGTGGTGTAGAATTCTATTTCCAAACGGTAAGTTCCAAGTAAAGCTCATCATTTAGTGAGGTTGTGATATTTAAAATCATTTGTTGTATTTTTGGCATTCGTTATTAAGTGTTATTCACAATGCCGCGACCCCGGAGATCTAATATTTCGCGTCGAACACGTAATGCAAGTACTTATCGTAATATCGTCAATCAATTGAATATATATGAACGAGAAATCGCACGAGAACAACCCCGTATTAGTTTGGCCCGACTTCGTACATCACAAACGCAGGAAGAAAGGCAGGCGAGAAATGAAACGGCTCGGTTAGCAATGAGAAATCGTCGAGCAAATGTAGCAATTCAACAACTTTAAAATTTTTAATCAACGCATAAGAAGAATTGCTTCAAGTTCTGATTTGAATCAAGCAGCGTTCCATTACAACTGCAATTTCGACTACAGCTCTCATCATTCCGTTCAAAAAAAAGACATTGTCTATCCGCTAACCTTAAGATGAAGTAATAAATAAATATAAATTCAAATTTGCCATAAATACATGCGTATATTTTTTGATTGAGCCCACATCTACATCATATTTAAATTCTTCTGTAAAAAACACTTTATAATAGGTATTCCTTAGATTTTTATTTAAAGGTCGTAAATTTCGTTAAAATATCAATTTAAATCGTTCAGTAATACAACACTAATGTTTGCTTAGGGCCAGCAACGCGGCTCGGGTCAGCTTCTACATCATATTTAAATTCTTCTGTAAAAAACACTTTATAATAGGTATTCCTTAGATTTTTATTTAAAGATCGTAAATTTCGTTAAAATATCAATTTAAATCGTTCAGTAATACAACACTAATGTTTGCTTAGGGCCAGCAACGCGGCTCGGGTCAGCTAGTGTACATATATTTACGAAAATCTTTCTGACATTCTGTCAGCTACCCAGACCTAGTGTAACAATATCAATATTTAATTTAGGCTGATTATGTCGTTGTGAGTGTTAGACAAGAGAAAATACAGATATTTTACAGCAAATTATTATTCATAATAATTTATTCAATAAGGATTTTAACGTGGTCATAAAAGCTCTATTATATTCTACATGTACATAGCATTGGCATATACAAACTAAATATATAATTCTTTTTAAAACAGACATACACTCATAAACTTTGAACTAGTTTAAATTTATTATTGTTCATATTCATGTCCTAGCATAATGATTGGTGTCATTATTTAGTTGAATAAATGTCATCTATGTTTAGATTATATTATTGAAATGAACATGATTTATTTAGTTATCCTCACTCCAAGTACTATTTATTTATGACAGCCTTTATAATTTATTAGCTACTACACTTGTAATGCTCGCATTATTGATTATACTTCATCAACATTTTCATAATTTCATAGACTCTTTTACAACAATATAAAAATATAATTTTTTGCTATTCCTTTTTCTCCGTATTCTTTTCTAGGAGAAATTGTAAAGTATTTTATTGTAATAATTCTTATATAATTCTTAGATTTTCTTTACTTAGTATTGAAATTTATAAAATAAGTAATTTTTTAAGTGAAAATTGTAATTACATATTTTTTGTCAATTTGTTTTATGATTTCTTTAACAATAATGATAATGAGATAAATAATCACATTACGAAAATTATGTTCCGCCTAGGAACTTTTTTGTACTTTTAAGAACTAGACAATAAAATTATGTAAATAATTGGCTGCTTTTTAAATTAACGTTTGTAATAATAAAAAAGTTACGATATAATAACAAAAATTCTTGAAATGGAAATATTTAAAGTTGCTATGGCTTTATTAGTTTCTTTAAAGGCATTCATATTTCTTATACAGGGTGACAACGAAAATGTCATCATAGAGTTCTAAGCCCATAAATCACGTTTTGGGAATTGGGTCTAGTTCTGGAGACAAAATATTATATATAAAATAAATGAGGTTACACTACCTGTTGCAACATATCTTGGGAAAGATTTGTCTAATTTGATTTAATAAAATACCAAAAAATTCTAATTTGAATTACCACTAACTTAAATCTACATAATTTTCGTATTCGGAAATGTTAAACAAAAACTAAAAATCTTTTCCTTAGTACAACATATAGTATAGCTCGGAATTTGATGGAGCGAAGCGAATTTTGATATATAGCTTATTCTTGGCATCTTATACATACTGTTATAGGTCACTGATAACCACGTGCACGCTATGCGATTTGTTCTTTTTTAAAGGCTACAAAAGGGTTCTCACTTATTATGCATCTTATATGTTTTAATTTCATTATAACATTTATAGATTACAATTTCAACAATTTTGAAAAAGCAAAATTTTCTCATTAGTCTTGGAGTTTTAATGCATCTTAAGTTAAATTTAATGTTTTCAGTTTCCACTATATTTCAAGACGACATTGTGATCTTGTAGGAGAAATTTTGATACTCCTAAATGTAATATGTCCCAGCAAAAAGATAAAATAACTCCCAAATTTTTTTCCACACAAAATGGGTTTTGTTTTATTATTATATAACATCTAGTGAGTTGGAACTTATTTTTTATTTTATTTTTTGCTATGGGAAGTTATTTCATACTGAAATAAATCCCAAGGTATAAAATTTATTTTTTTTTAATGAGGCTATAATATAAAGTTTCAATCGTAAATTTTGAAGACTTCAGAAAGTAAGAGCACTGTCTCTAGAAATTTATAAACAATAGAGTAGACATTTTTTATGTATATGTTAATTAAAAACTTTTTAGCTGTTGGTAATGGCAACTTCTTCTTGGTAATGAAGCGTCGTTATTACTTGCCTACTCTTTATTACATAAATAAGTACTCTATAGTATAATAGCACAGCAATATTGCAATCACGTGTATCAGTTGGCTAGAGCGCTGCATTAACAAGCAAAAGTTGTTGGTTTAACCCCATTCTGATGCTATTAGTTTGTTTTTTTTTTAGAAAAAGTTTTTGCCACTTGGGAAGTTAAGTGCAAGATGGTGTACTGAGTGCGATGTTGTTCATTAAAAGTGAGTGTTTAATTTGTATCCAAGTTCAAATCTTACTGACGGCATTTTTTTATTTGTATTTTCATTGAGGTACATATTTTTGAGTACCCTAAGACTTTAAAAAACACTGCATGAATTTGCTGACAAGTCGAACAAAAATAACTAGTTATTTAGGCAAAAAATAAGTAGTTTATTTTTGTTTCTAATTATACCTGCTATCTTATCAGGAAAGCAAAGTTTTTTCTGGGTAAATAAAAAGTACTAAAAAGATAAAATTTTTATTTCTTAATCATTAAACTTTCAAAAAGTATATACGATATATTTGATATCTTTTTGATCAAGAGGTAATACGATTTTAAATTTAATTCTAAATTTATTGGTTTAAAAGTTATATAGGGTATCAAATGAAAGTTTTTACACCTTAAATATTCATATTTTCAAAAAGTATAAACGCCGTCTGCTATTTTTTAAGTAGTGCATAAATATAATTTCCTATGTTTATGGGCATAGCAGATACAAAGTGTTCCAGAAGGTATTGTCACACTTACTTATCCGTTAATCATTCGAATTTTCAAAAACGTTATTTTGTCTTCTTTCGGATTGAAAAGGATACAGGATATATATTTTGCCTCTTAAATATTAAAATTTCAAAAAAAACTGCCAAAGACTTGTTTGATATTTTTTATTAAGAAAAGTATGCGAGCAAAATCTTACTTCTAAATTTATTAGTTTGGGATTTACATCGGGTACCAATAAATGTTGGTGCTTTTTTGATACCCTAAATGTTCCAATATCTAAAACACCTTTCTGTTTCGATTGAAAGAAAACTTCATTGAATAGTTTTCTTTCTACTTAATTTTTCAATCTAAAACAACTCCATTTACTGACAACAGTTTTTTTCTTCTTTATACTTAAATGTAATTATGAGCAACATTTGTGATATTTTTATCTTTATTCCCTTTGTGTGTGTCAAAAATTGTATGAGTCTAACAAAGTACATAGTTCAAGGTAGCTGTCCATTTTTTATTTTATATATAAATAAAGTTTTTCTTTTCTCTGAAAATTGCTTTTTTTTTTTTTTTTTTTGAGGTAAAAGTCAAATAGATTATTTTGTTGGCATTTGTTTTGTTTTTTGGATATAGTAGACTTTTTCAGCAGAGCGAAGTAGTTGGTTAAGCAAAAATTAAAGGAAGCAGATATCTATGGTAAACGGAAATACATTTTAACTAGAAAAAAGGACAATATAAGAAGGGGTTTTGATGAAAAAGTGCTAAATGTTTTTGGCATTTCGAAAGAGGAGTAAAATTAAACTCCTAAGAATTTAATACTCAGGATGGAAAATATTAAAACTTAATACCAACAATCACAAAAAAAAAATGGTAGAGCGCTATATTCGGATGTGCCAAATCTTTTGTACCCCTCATCACCTTATCAACAAATAACAAAATTTACGTCGTAAAGTTTGATTTCATATTTTCACATTTATACTTACAAAAATAATCTAAATTTTCTTCCAAACTACAAAAATGTAAACATAAAATTAAACCACCATAGCCCGTGTTGCCAAGAGATCTCTAAAAGGTCGAAAAAGGCTAAATACCCAAAAAAATATGGCCAAGAAAGTTAAAATAAAATATAAAAAAATTCAAACTTTTTTTCTCATTCTCATTACTTTTTGATATTTTCTAACGAAATTATAATAAATTAATAATTAGCACGCAATAAAATGACTCAATGAAAAATCCCCAAAAAATTCTCATATAAATTCTGTTATATTTCATATGAAAAATTACCCAATGTTTTGATGTGATTTTTCATAATTTTTAAACTATAGTTCCTTTTCGACTAAACATTTCCAAATTTTTGGATGATTTTTCACATTAATAAATTTTTAATTATTTTCGTTTTTATTGTTGATGAAGTATATTAAAAAATAATTATAATAATCGACTTGACAAAATTTGTTAATTTGGAGAATGAAGCGCCGCTGCCGAGATTTTATCAAATATAAATAATATCGAGTTTTTGTGTGAATAAATACACAAAAGAAAGCAAATAAGAAATTATTTTCTTCTTTCTAAGGCAATTTTGAGAAGGAATATTTGCTATAATGCTGTAATGCATGTGGTGAAGCACATAATGACAACGAACAAGATGCTCGTTTTATCTTTATAAAATTCCAAACAAAAAAACTAAGAACTTTCTAGATAATTAGTAAAAAATTATTTATTTTTTCAATTAAATATCTTAATATTAAAAAATATTGAAAACTACATAAAAAATTAATAAAATCATGTTTACCCTGAGTAATAATTATATTAAAAACTAAAATCGGGAAGTTGTTATTATTTATTTATTTTTCAAAAATTTAATCCTAAAATACGTGAACTTAATCATTACAAAAAACTTTCAAAAAAAAAAAATCCTTTTCTACATACCTTTGTACCGCCAAAGCTAGCGTTAACCATATTGAAGCCGTATGACACATTGTAGGCATTATCTGAAAAATAAAGATAAAGAAAATGAAAGACATACCAGTAATAAAGACAAACAAAATGTCAAAGACAAAAAGAAACAATTTGTATTATTAACAAAGATTTTTTTATTGCTTACTCATGTTGCCTTTGAACTTGTAACACTTGGGCACTTAATGTTTGTTATTTATATTATCCTTTTGTCTTTCTCGTATTTTTTTTTTTTTTTTTTTTTTTGGTATTCTTCTGTAGCCAAACAAAGGAAACAGAAGCAAATAATATCAATTGTGACAGATAAAGTACCAGGAAGTCTAAATTAATGTCTATGAAACCTGTCAGCTAATAAACTGCTAGCAATTTTAGATTGAAAGTTAAAATGATGACCTTTTCATGAGAAGAAAATTTTTTTAATGAAAACTTTGTTAATGATCGAAAGCTAACATTTTTCAAACGTCAGAAAGATAAGATAAAGAAGTTCATAATGTAGGCCCATATGAAAATATACGGTTCGCTGTAATTAATAACGCTTCTTAAAATCTAATTAATTGATTTTTATTGAGTACTGATGTAAAATGAATTTGATAAAGTATTTGCAAATGTCTCAGTGTTAATAAAATGTTTAAATTTAAATATATATTATATATTACAACTCGTCTCAAAATATCTTTTTAAAGTTTTCTATATTTATTCACACATACACACACACATATATATATATATATATATATATATAAATAACTACACATCTTTGCTTTTCAAAACAAACTTTTTTTAAACAATCCTGACCTCAAAAAAGTAAAAGGCAGACAAATAATGGACATTTATAACCTTAAAAGTTCATATGAATTCATTTAAGTTTTAGCATTAGAAATACCGCTATAATGAATTTTAAATACGAAAATATTACCATTGCTGCCATTATTATGATAGACTAAAAATATATAATTGCTTCTGCTGCTGAAGATTATAATACCATTCTTTTTGGTGAACATGAACTGAACTAAAGTACTCATATTTGAACAGACTAAATAAAAAATATATAAAATTTCACTGTATGCAGCATTATGAAAAGTAAATGTAATTTTCAACACCATGATTACAAAGTAAAGGGTGTATCAGAAGAATGGGTTAATTGAAAGAATTAATCAATGCATTAAATGAAAGATATGTTCCAGAATATATTCTTAATCTATCTATATAAAATAATTAAAAAATAATTAAAATATTGACTAATCTCAAAGCTTTAGCCGTGAAGTATTTTTCGAGCGTACATTTTGAATAAACTTCATATTTTTGCGGTGAGCTTATATTCACAACGAGAACCTTATTGTAACAATTTCCAAGAAAATTCCTAAACAAGGTAATCGCAGAGCACATTCTAAGATAACTGACAATTTTCGTTTCCTATTTATGTCTGTTAACGATCAGAGTGTCCAGCTTATAATTTTTGAAATTTCTTAGACCTAACTTAATATACTGAACTTCTTCAACTACCTAAGTCCAAATGCAGCTATCCACTTGGAATATTATACCAATTCTATATATTTTTTCGATTGTATCATATAATTTAACATAATTTCTCATAACATGTTCAATATTAATCCTATTATGAAAAATCATTATTCATTAATTAATTTTCATAAATTATATATTGTGCAAGATATTTATTAACTAAATAACTATTTTATAGTTGTGAACAAATTTTTTTTTTTGAATTACTCCGAATATAATCAAAAATAGCCTTTTATATTTATTCATACATAAACAAAATGAGAATAACAATGGAGTTAAAAACGAATATTGAAAATAAAATATATTTTTAAAATAATGAATATATGAACTTTTCAAGGATATTAATAAAAAGCATACATATTATAATATTTTGTTGTTATGGGAATAATAATACTGATATGGTTTAAAAACAAGATATGGTTTAAGAATGAATGATATGTTTAATGGTTATAAAATGATATTTTTTCGTATTAATAAAATTTAGTTTTAAAATTTTTTATAGGAAATTTTCGATACATTTTCTTTTTATAGTAAATGTTACTTTTATAGAAAATTTCGATAAATTTTCTTTTCTAGAAAATTTCGATAAATTTTCTTTTTATAGGAAATTTTCTCTTTATAGAAAATTTTTCTTTGATAGAAAATTGCGATAAGTACTTATATAAAAAATTTTGATAATTTTTCTTAAATATGTAGAAGATTTCGATAAATCTTTTATATAGAAAATTTTGGTGCTTTCTGTTGTAGAAAATTTCTATAGAATATTTTCGATAAATTTTCTTTTTGTGGGAAATGTTCGAAAAATGTTCTTTTTATAGGATATTTCCGATAAATTTTCTCTTTATAGAAAATTTCTGACAAATTTTCCTTTTGTAGGAAATTTTCAATATTTTTTTTTTTAATAGAAAGTTTTCGATAAATTTTTCGTTAATAAGAAATTTTCAGAAGAATTCCCTTTAAAGGAAATTCTCGAAAATTTTTTTCTTATAGGAAATTTTCGATGAAATATTTTTTTTCATAGTAATTTTTTTATAAAAAATTTCGTTAAATTTTCTTTTATAGAAAATTGCGATAATTTCTATAAATATTTTTATATAGAAAATTTTGGTAAGTTTTCTTTTGAAGAAAATTTCTATAGAAAATGTTCGATAAATTTTCTTTTTTTGGGAAGAATTCCCTTTAAAGGAAATTCTCGAAAATTTTTTTCTTATAGGAAATTTTCGATGAAATATTTTTTTTTCATAGTAATTTTTTTATAAAAAATTTCGTTAAATTTTCTTTTATAGAAAATTGCGATAATTTCTATAAATATTTTTATATAGAAAATTTTGGTAAGTTTTCTTTTGAAGAAAATTTCTATAGAAAATGTTCGATAAATTTTCTTTTTTTGGGAAATGTTCGATAAATTTTCCTTTTATAGGAAATTTCCGATAAATTTTATTTTTATAGAAAATTTCCTATAAATTTTTTTAGGAAATTTTCGATAATTTTTTTTTATAGAAAGTTTTCGATAAATTTTCTTTTTATGGGAAATTTCCGATAAATTTTTCTTTTGTATAAAATTTCCGATGATTTTTTTAACAGAAAGTTTTCGATAAATTTTCTTTTAATAGGAAATTCTCCAAGTTTTTTCTTTTAGAAAATTTTTCGATGAAATATTCTTTTCATAGTAATTTTTTTATAGAAAATTTTGATAAATTTTCTTTTATAAAAAATTTGGACAAATTTTCTTTTATAGAAAATTTCGATAAATATTCTTTTCATAGGTTATTTTTTATATAGTTTTATTTAGTAAATTCTTTTAAAATATTTTTACTTTTGGAGACAAAAAATTTATCTGGTAACACTGGCTAAATATATATTTAATAGTATATGAACATTTAAATACCGAAAAAGCGTCTTTGCTATTTATTTTATAAACAAGCTGTTCCATAATTTTAATTTTATGAAAAGTATTTTTGGATATGATTTTTAGTGTTCCAATATTCCATGCTGTCGTTCCTTAAAACTGGGAACTGAATGCTGCATCTGCGTCCAACTGGCCGACCATCGAACAACATGTTTTCAAATACAAATTTATATTTATAATATTTACAATATTTAATATATTATTTATACTTTGATTTCTATTTTTATATTAAAAACAGCAATCGTTATTATCGCTCTCATATAAAAATTTTTCATTCAAGATCTTGATATTTCTTAATTCGCTGCTCACAATTTCATATACATTTAGATGAAAACGGCTTTAAATAATTATCTTATGTTGAATGTGTCTTCTCAGAGCTTCCCGAAATTTAATCAAAATTTGCTTATATATTTTAAAAGTCATTCGTACATAAATATGTCGAAATATAAACCCTTTATATTATAACCCTTTACATATATGTTCCCAGTATGATTCATTATCGTTATTAAAATCTCATTTTTTAATTTTTAATATCTTTGACAAGCTCAAGTACAAATAGATTTCAAAGTTATACAATAAAATCGTTGACCTAAATCCCCCTCATTAGTAAATCTCTCTTTAAAAAATGACAAGGAAATATTAAACGGCTACCCTCCCCAAAAGCATACTCCCGCAAATGTCATTACATTGTATATAGTTAAAAGTAAATATTTACTAAGATTACACACACGAATGTGTGTATACCAATACATTTGCACACGCATCAGTGGCCCTACATTTATTTTATGTACACATGTGTATAAACGCCTTTAATTTAGCACTAATAACATATACTTTTATTTTCTATTACCGTTTGCCATGGTAAAACTGTTGCTACTGTTGTTGCTTTCACTTCGCTATTTATGAGTTAGAAAAAAAGCAAAATATTTGCCTAGAAAATATTAACAATGGTGGTGGTGATGGTGACGTTGTTGACGACGATGTCAATGCCGTTGATAATGATGATTATATAATGCAAACAATATATGTATATGTTGCCAACACATTTAAAATTCACATCATTTGTTCGGGGCGTTTGAGAAGAAGGTATAGAAATTACATATGACACTTACACTTGTAGTAAATATTTAATGCTTTTTAACCCTTTTTTCTGCAGTAAGTAATTGTTGTTGTTGCTATTTGCTATTCACAATGAACTTATTTATTTTGTTGTAAGTGTACAGGGTTATAAGGGGCTATTTAAAGCAACCAGGCGCATAGAATTATGATGCAAGCTATTATGGTTGAACAAGTCAAATAATTATAATGGATGTTTGAAAAATAGGGGAACATTTAAAATGAGTAATGCACAAGGGGATTGAAAAGTTAAAGTTGTGATATATGTTTAAAATATGTGTTAGAAATATTTAAGAAAGGTACGAAAGCGCTATGAAATAATGATGATGCAAACATAAATGTAAATTTCAATAGCATAATATCAGACGTATCTTAATTTTAGCTAAGTATGCCAAAATTTCATACGTAATATTTCTAAAACAATAATTTTAACTTCTTTGCTTAAGGACCTCGTAATAATTTATTAACATCAAAAGTTATTCTTGTATAAATAATTATGTATATTAACATTTCCTTGAAAACTAATGTTTTTTTTTTCAAGTGTTATATTGATTAATGAAAAATGCTGAATACAGCTACAAGAAAAAATTATAAAGAAAAACCATTCTATATTATAAAATTTAAATACGTAATGCCGAAAAGAAAAAAAAATATAAAAAACTTTCCTCTAAAAATTTTAAAAAGTCATTTTATTGTTGTTATATGCCATTCAAAAGCTGTTAAAATGTGAGAAGGAAAAATACGCAAACCACACCGAACTAAATAAACAATTGTTTTAAAGAAGAAAAAAAGTGTAAAAAACATCACACTACATATACATTTATCACTGTCATTCCATTGTTTATATGATAGTAGTCATCTGTTCATATCTCCTTCTCCCCAGCTCACTCATCCATCAATTTATACAAAATAAGGCGGCCTCAATATTAAAGGCTCAAATGAAAATCCACTTCAGTTTAAGATGCTGCTCAAAACTTTCGTTTTGGCATTATTATCCTTTCGCGAGCCGAAAAAAAATTAGCTATTTTTAATTAATAAGATCTTCTCATTAGCGCTATTTTAAAATAAAAATTTACTATCATTTAAGTTGGGGACATAAATATCTTTCATTTTGGGGCCTCCCTAATATACATACAGTCTAACTCTTTGGAAAAAATTAGTTATTTCATGTTTGAACTCACGCACCTCTCACTCACTAACACTATAAATTGTTATTGATGATAATGTTGTTGTGGTTTGAGGTTGCGTTATTTGCTGCATTTGTTGTTGGTAATATTTTTAGGTTTCTTAGCAGCAACATATTGATATGTTTTCGTCGTTATTGTAATGGGAATTGTTTGATGAGGGAAATAAAGAGCATGTTTGTGTACGGAAATTTATTTTAGATTATTAAATTTGCATCCTTGATGTGGTTCCTTAAGAGGATTTTCAATTTAATTAAAATAATTTCTTTATATTATAATAAAAGTTGCAATATTATTAGAATTATAGAGAAAGATTACAAGTGAAATATGCTGATTGTAAGAAAATATAAAATTTTTAGTGGTAAGTTAATTTTATATAAATATGAAAATAATTAGCATTTTAAATTGTAAACTTATATGTAATGTAATATTATTTGAAGCTTATGTTATTGGAAGTTGAGAAGCAGCAATTAGGAGAATTAAAATATTATGCAGTTAAAATATAAATCAAGATCTGCATAGTAGGAGATATTGAAGCTACTAATAGTTGTTTTTTTCCCTTTCTTTATTTCTCTTGTAAATGTTTTAAAAATTCCAATGTATAAAATATAATATGAAGACTCTTGGTTAATAAATATAATGAACTTAACACAGTGAGCAACTTTGAAATATAAAAGTGATCATGGATATGGTGATCTATTATTCGACTTTTTGGACAAACCGTTTTTCGAATAGTTCTAATAGCTGGAATTTTGAAAAAAGTAATTGCTGTTTTTAAAATTCTGAAAAAAACCAGTTAATTTTTTTTTTGCAAAAAATATATTTACATCAAAAGACTATATTTCTCTAAAAAAAAAAATCAAGAAATCTTATAATACTGAGTTTAAAATTCATTATATATAATTATTTTAAGAAACAAATTTTAATTAATGTAGGAAAATATTCATCAAATATGACTTATATATGGTTATATATAATATGTACAGAAGCTGTTGCTTAAAATGGAAAAATCGTTTTTGCAGTTAGACCTGTTTCCAATACTACTCCTTAAAAAAAAAAAAAAAAAAAAAAAAAGAAGTAATATATTATTACAAATATTGAATTAATAAAACCCTAAAATATTTAAATTTTTTGTAAGAATATTACAGATGTAACAAGAGAGAAAAAAAACTAATTCCATCGATATGCATATTTCATTCACGATTTATTATATATATATATTTAGAACATATCCAAGGCCATTACCTCGAAAAACAGAACTTTTCAGGAGAGTATTAAACTGTTTATTTCTCTTATTTTGCATGTATTCAAAAAATTTTCTTTTACAATATTTATTTAAACTTAAGTTTACAATATTGACAATTTTAAAGAGAGATAGAGGGTTTTGTATTTGTATAATTACCATTTAAGTATGATTTTTAAAGTTTTTAAAGTAATCAATAATTTTAAAAACCAACATAATTCAAACAGGCTACTTTATTTTATTTATTTATTTTGGTATCGCAACAGAGGGAAACAAACAAAAGAATTATTATTGAAGTAAAAATTAATTATCACATAAATAAAAACTATTAGAGCAAAAGTTCTAAAATTGTGTGGGAATAACTTCATTATCAAGAACCATAACTGATATGAAAATATGGCGAGCAGCTCTAGCGGAAATTTTAACCCCCATACAAGATAAATTTTAATTATCACATATCTATGGAACTATTATAATGAAAGTCTCGAGATTTTGATTTTTTTAATAACCGCCATACAAAGTGAATATTTATTATTGTATATCTAAAGAACTATTTAACTGATTTAAATGTTTTTGCTAGATTCATATTCAGCGTAGATAAATTAGTTAGAATTGGTGTATTTTATATTTAAATTGTCAAAAAATAAAATAACTATTCAGAGATATTAAACAAAAAACTAAAAACAAGATTTATTTTGTAAGATAGAGGGATACAAAAATATTGACAAAATTGGAAAAATTAGGAATTTTCGTTTAAAATTTATATCATAGATGAGGAAATATAATGGCATCGAAAACGTAGTTTCATGAAAACCTGAGATAGAGGGTTTCACATATGCGTCCTCAATATATTTAAAAAAATGTTTTTTTTAACCGATTTTTTGTTAAAAAAAGGGTTTATTTGACATCCCAGAAAATTTCATTTGGAAAAATACCGACTTTACTTAAACCGAAAATTTCGGTTTTAAACCGGTTTGAAAACCGCATCGATCACCTTAATCATGGAATATGCAATATAAATATGATCATTAATTGGAAAATTTTGATGACTTCTAATAATGCGAATATCACAACCTTTCTAAATATCATACTTTCTCGTTAAACAAATAGTTGGCTACTGAGAATTTTGCAAATATTTTAAACAATGAGAAATTTTTATGACAGTTTTTTTCTAATTTCTCTTTCAATTGTTTCTATTTTCATATAAGGGATTCTTTTTATTACAGATTTAACGATTTTTCATACCTATGCAAGCTTTTTTACAAATCTTAATGATGATGTATCATTTTAAATCTTCATTTAAATCTCATTTTGGCTCTAAAAGTTTTTGCATCATTTTTTCCAATATTTTTAGATTTTTCCGTTTTATTAAAGTTGAGTTTTTAACATAAGATTTTTTAGTATCATTGACAATTATTGAGCATAAATAATTGATTTTTGAAACTGTGTAAATACTTTTTAAATAAAAAATGATTATTAAATTTTCCTTTAACATCAGAAATAAATGCCGCTACTTTTTCAGAAATTATCACTTTACACATTTCATGCATAACAGTAACAAAACAATTTTTTTAAATATTTTATAACAGCAACAATACTTGATTTCTTTTCCAAATTTTCCAAAACTTTAAAAAAGTATAATTATATATGACTATGACTGTTTTTTAAAATATTTTATAATATAATAATACAAAAAAAGGCTATAAGTAGTAGAAAATTAAAGCAAAATTAATTATGTTTTGGCTAAATTAAATTTATGAGTAACTATTCAAAAATTATTTTTAGAAATTATAATTCTGTAGTTTTTTACAAGGTTTTCACTCGGACTCTAGTGTTACACATCCTCGTATAACAAATTTAGGGCCTTAAGACTGTGGAACAATTTATTATTCATTAATGATAATTCAAATAAAGGATAATCCGTCGGGGCACTGCTATGAGGCAAAGTAAAATAATAAACAATAAATCAGAATATAAATATTCATCGAATCCATTTTTTAATTTTCTCAATCCATTTGATGTTTTAAATAATTATTCATAAACTTTATCATTAGTTTTAACTTCTAACAGTTTCAGTTAATTTATAAATTCTCCTGGATTTTTTTTATATCACTATATTTTGAAACAATCTCAAAATAATTAATTTTGACATTGGAATTGGAATATATGTTGAGATATCCCAAACAACACAGCTTTTCGTTATTTAGCACATATGTAGTCTTAGAAGATGGCCATTTAGTTCCATTATTAAAACCAACAAAAATTTCAAAGAATTTATGAAATAATGCACTTAGCTTTAAAAATAAGGTACATATTTTTTAAGAAATAATTTTCCAAAAATGTTTTGTTGTGCTAAATCAGATTGTGAAAAACTAATTATTTCAAAAGTTTTTAAAATCAAAATCTTAGGAAGCTAAAAAACTAAGACCGCTATCTTCTTAAATCGTGACTAAATTTTAAAAAGGCCTGCCCAAACGTATTCGCGTGATCGAGAGTCAAAAATGAATATCAGGATCTTCGTATTTTATCAATTACGGTAGTAAACATTATTTGATTAATAGTTGATTAATTAATTTATAGTATTTGTCGATTTCCGACTGAAATACTATTGAATTTTTCTTTTCATATTCTCTATGCCATTAAACGCTTGTTTGGTTTTTTCTCTGCCCAGCAAAAAAAATTTGAGATTTCGAAGCAGTAAAAGCCGGAGGAAGCAATATATTGCTTACTTATCACAAAATGCTTCTGAAATGCATTAGTGTAAGGGAACGATTTTATAATCATTTAAGAATACTGGTATGCTATTTTGGAATGTTTACTCAAAAGCATAAAAACTCCATTTAATTTCTCACTTAGAAGCAGTAAAATAAGGAATTTTTTTTTTTAGATTGACATGACCAAAAAAACAAACTAAAACTGTTATTCGAACCAGTGTTGCCAGTTGTATACTAAGCAGTAATTTTAATTTCATATTAAAATTTTGTTTTATAAATAAATGTATTTTTTATAGAAATAAACGAATGCGTAATAATCACTACATATTATATGAAAATAATTCGAATTAAATTAAAGTCGCAATTTTTTAATTATGAAAAAAATAAAAATATTTATTTTCCATCTTGTTATAAAAATATGGAAACACTGTTTCAAGACAAGAGAGAGGGTGAATAAAAACAATTAAAAAATGAGAATAAAACCAATAAAAAAAAGGTTGCAATACTTTATTGCTTCAAGGAAGCAATAAAGTATTGCAAAATTTACAAAAACATTGAAAATATCTTATTGCAACACCAAAAACAACACAAATTAGTGTAAAATTAAATCTTTTTAGCTTCTGTGATGCACTAAAATAAGGCAGATTTTTTTTTTTTTTTTTTTTTTTTTTTTTGTTTTTACAATCATGTTTTTTCTGAAGAGTAGAGAATTTTGAAACAAAGTTTGAGTTGTTAAATAGAATAAGAAAATACTCAATTTAGTTGGTGTTTGATTTTTAAGTGATTAACAAGTGCGTAATAAGGAAAGTGAAAACAAAATAAAAAAAAAACAACAAAGTGTTAAGGGAAAAATAACTGTATAAACAGGTTTGTTTGTTAACATATTTATATGTGTATATTAAAATGTTCGTTTGTTTATTTCAAAATTAAAAAATGCTTAGCAAAAGTCAAAAAAATAAATTGATTAGAAAAACAAAAGAAAAAAATAGATTAATTTTATTAAGTGCTTCCACATTATCAGCCCAGTTTGTTCAACCAAACTCGGTAAATGAAGAAATACCTAACACAAATGTGGAAATTAATAATAACGAAAACTATTTCTTAGAAGAGAGTGTTTTAAAAAATGATTTAAAAGAGTGGTTTTTGAAATATCGTCCTACTATTAATTGTACAACAGCATTACTTAAAATATTACAGAAATCTCATCCGGAAATTCCATCAAGTGTAGATAATTTAATCGGAAGGAACCAGACGGTATCCAAAAGAACTGTAGCACCAGGTTCTTATTTGCACATTGGCCTTGAGGCTAATTTAAAAAAATTAGGCGACAATATAAAAAGTGAAAAACTTAATGAAATAATATTGGATTTCGGAATCGATGGCCTTCCATTGTTTAAAAGTAGTGCTGTAGGTTTATGGCCTATATTGGGTAGAGCTGTAAACATTCCAAATACTAATGTTTTCCTTATTGGGACCTACGTAGGAATAAAGAAACCATTTATTTATTTTATTTTATTCCTTCATGATTTTATAAATGAAATAAAAAAAATAAAAATTGATGGTTTTATACTTGATGGCAATAAAATAGAAGTAAAAATTCGTGCATTCATATGCGACACTCCAGCGCGTTCTTATATTTGCGAAATAAGGGGTCATACCTCGCTAAATGGATGCAGTAAATGTGAGCAGAAAGGAGTGAGTATATCCAGGGTAACAACATTTAAGACTTATGAAGGTAAATTGCGTACTGATGATGACTATAAATACAGACGGGATAAACATTTCCATCAACCTCAATATCAAACAGAGCCAATGTTAATGGAAACTGCCGATATTAAAATGATATCTCAATTTCCATTAGATGTCATGCATCTTATTGATTTGGGAGTTATGAAAAAAATGATTTTATCATTACTTCAATCAAGTACTATTGTAGGAACTGTGTCTCGAAACACGCAACAAGCTATGTCATCATTTCTGACTTCTTTGTCCCCTTTTTATTCCGTATGAATTCAGTAGAAAACCAAGAACGTTTGATGACATTTTAAGATGGAAGTCGACGGAATTTCATCAATTTCTACTTTACACGGGAGTTCTTCTATTAAAAAAATTTTCAAATAACATATTTTTTGAACACTTTTTACTTTTGTCTTGCTCGTATAGAATGTTAATTCGTAAAAACATTACAGAATCTGAAATCAATGTGGCTAATACAATGCTACATAAATTTGTTCGAAAATTCCCCAAAATTTATGGTGAGACAAGCGTTACCCATAATGTTCATAACTTGCTCCACCTTAAAGAAGTTGCTTTACAATTCGGATCACTATCTGACATAACTGCTTACCCATTTGAAAATATGATGAAATCTTTGAAAACAGCAATTAAAAACCGCAGGATATAGAACAACAGTTATTTAACTATTTTTATGAATTGCCTTTGCAAAAAGAACCACCATTTCAAGGAACTAAATATAATTCAAAAGGGAACTTGAAATCGTTCACTACAGAACATGGTTTTTTTGCGAGAAATTCTAAAGATAAATACTGCATGATTAATGATAACATTCCTGCTGAGATAATTGGATTTACGGCTGATAAAAAAGTTCACGTTAATATGTTCATTAATCCAGAAAATTTTTTTTTGTAGAACCAATCCCTTCTAAAGAACTTGGAATTTTTCTTGTAAGTACGACCAAAATTCGGGAAAATACTTTTGAATTAAGTAAAATAACTGGAAAATTATTAGGTTTACCATTTGAAAGTAAAATATTATTAATTTCATTAGTTCACTGTTCTTAAAACAAGAACGACAATATTAAATTTTAAAATAAATTTATAATGTTTATAAAACTTCTAAGTTAAATACGAGTTTATATATAAAATTTAGCTTTTACTCGAAATCAATTTACAAAATAAAATAGATAAGTCAAACGAACAATTTATTTTGTACATATAAACATGTTTAACTCATTTAATATATATATATATATATATATATATATATATATATATATATATATATATATATATATATATATATATATATATATATATATATATATATATATTTTAAAAAATAATTCATTTAAAGAATTATATACCTATATTTTTTAGCAAAATGAAAGGCAATAAACAACCGAAAGTTCAGCCAATGGATCAAACACCATCTTCGAGCGAAATCATGCTTTCAAAATTAACCCAAATTCAAGAATATACTGAGCAAATATCAAATAAAAATGATCTAATCAATAATGATATTAAAGATTTAAAAACTGAAGTCAACTCTTTAAAAGGTAATTAAAATAAAATATTTTAGACAAATATCCATATATATAAACTTATTGTGTTTTTTTTTTTTTTTTTTCTGAAACTATCAACAACCAAAATCAAGTTATTGTCGATCTTTTATCAGAGGTAAATGCAATGATAAAGTCAACATGGAGCTCTGGAATCAAAAACACAAAGTATCTGGATAAGTTTCCTATAAAAACGGAAGCTGAACTGGATGAGATGGAAGACGATATTTCAGAGGAAACAAAGGATGCAATGGTAAAAAATCAAACTTCAATTCGTTTAATACTTTACTTTTTTATGTGCGTTTTTTAAATTTTAGATAGCTACAATAAAGAATATTGTGGGAAAAACTGGTATACGGAAGAAGGTGTCTTCAATTTTTGACAAAAAGCTCTTAGTTGACTTTAACGTTGATGGTAAAAAGGGTAAAAAGAGGCTCTTGGATTAACCCAAGGTTTTGAACACAGTTTTCAGTATGTATAATTAAATACTAAACCTTTCTTTTATTGATTATTGATATATAATCTTAAATAATTATTTGCAGAAGCTGTTTATAAGGATGAACTGTTGTCAAAAGATGGCTTTTTAAGAGAACTAAGATTTGGCGTCCGTTTGGTAAAAAATAGATTCTACAAGGACGAATGTCTTAAACGGAAGGGAAATGAGGAAAATAGTTTTTTCAATGAAGACGAACCATTTTTTAATGTTGAAAATGAAAATGCCAACGAAAAACAATTAGCTTTGAAAGAATTATAAATTCTCTAAATGTCAACAATTTATATTATTTTTAAATACTTTTAAAATTAATGATCATTTTGTAAACAAAGTACAAATATATTATTTTACTTAAGTTTTATATACAATAAATACAGAATATAATTTACTGCCTGTCCCACGATTTCAAAAGAAAAATTAGTTTCGACAATTTACATGGAAAACAACAAATAAATTTAAAATTTTGTTATTGTTTCTTATACATTTTGTAGAACGAATTTTTCATTCGATATTGTGGGACAGGCTATTAATATAAATTTGTTGCAATTGAATTTAAAACATTTTATATATTAAATTTTCTTATTGAAAACTAATAAGTTTTTAAGTTTGAATTAAATTTTTCTTTTCTTTATTGAAAATAACTATTTAATTTTAATAATAATTTAGTTTATTAAAATAATACATTGCAAATAATGTAATATCTGTATTTATGACTTTAGTATTTTAGAAAAACTTGAATTTATAAAAAAATAATCAGTTTAAGTCATTTAACTTTTTAATTTAACTTTCTAAGCTATTATATAAAAAATCAAATTAATTAATTAACTTTATTTAAAATATTTAATTTTTTATAAGTAAAAAAATAAAAAAATAATTCCTAATAAACAAAAAAAATCGTGTTTTATTGCATGAAATAATGTATTATTAAGAGCTTTTTAGAAATGTCAAAAGAAATGCATGAATATTGTACAATCAATAATGCATAATTACATTGCATTTTGAATGCACTTAGGAATTCATTTTGTAAGGCATGATGGAACAACTTTTATGTGCTAAAGAAAATGCGCTTATTATTATCGTTAATTTCATGAAATAAGAAAAATATTAAATAAGCGATTGTTAGAAGCAGAAATTATTGCTTCTAAGCGGCTCCTCTCGAACAAAAATCATGCATTATTAATGCGCTTTGGTAAGTGATTCCGTAAGATCGTCTCCCTTATAAAATTGCTTCTAGGTAAGCAGTATTTTTTGCTGGGTGGTAATGGCATTTCATTATGTTATTTTTCTTAAAACTTTTGATTATGTATTTCAATTGTAGATGAAGTAAATTGTAAAAACAGTCACTTTACATTTTGTTGCCGTCGCACGATGGCTCAAAAATTAGTTTCATTGGCCAAAAGTCCAATTTTTTGTTAACACCGATTTCCCAAATTTTGATACCATTCATTTGTAAACATATTGAAACTAAAAAATCGTGAAAAAAAATTCTATTTAAATATCTCTAACAGTTCACAAGTTACAGAATTATTTTTTGAGACCACTATGCAACGTATATGATAGACCTAAACCTAGTAACTCTAACTAGAAAATTATATCGACTTAGAGAATGCCATTTATGACCGATTTCCGTCTGCAGACGTAACCAAAAATCGACATAAAAAATACGTGCATTAATAAACTTACCTCATTTAATATTTGATACACATAACATACTGACACTGGATTCAAAGGCTTATAATGATTACCAAATGTATACATATACCAAATACCAGGAGCAGGAAATATCACCGTCAACATATCATATATTGCCATACCTAAAAAAAAAGAAAAAACAAATAAATTTTAAACTAAATACAAAATATATCAAAAAATAAGTATTTTATTTATTACTAAAAACCAAATCCACTAACATACAAAACCTAACATGAAGAATATGCGTTATACTTAATAATATAGGGTAAACAGCAAGTTATAACTAACTTTATAATTTTAAAATTTTAAAACTATGTGAACTATACAAATCTTTTGGAACACCCTAAATAATGAACCTCATTTTTTGTTTAATTAACGCTTCTAAATCTTTTTATCGAAAAATTTTCTACAATACTTAATTTCGTAGTTATGGCGACTATAAATGAGAAAAAATTCATTATTATTTCTTGATGTTAATTAATACATCTACCTCTTTTTTTTTTTTTTTTTTTTTTTTTTTGTTTGAAATTAGATTGCCATATTCAACATAATAGAAAAAATTATTATTTGACATTGTGTCCATATCAGAAATGCTAAACTAGTGCTGTGAATTTCATAGCACAGTTGTGTTGGGTAAGTTCACACCAGTGTTGCCATTTAGTTACATTTGTTATATTTTTCCTAGCTTTTCAATGCTCCCCGTAACATGTATAATTTTTGTTTTTAACCGCTTTTTCATAACTTTTGATCTCTTCAATAACAATAATACAAACAATAACAATATTATTCCCCATTGTTAATTTTCTGTGTTCATGATAACAATGTTTTTGTTTAAATTTTGTCATTTAATATTTACACTCAATAAAAATGTTAACATGGTTGACTGCAAAAATTTTATTAGTATGAAAAATATTAACTATTAAATATTTGCGGTCCTTTACCTTGTTCTTAAAGCATATTTTGTTTTCAAACCATATTAATATTATTATTTAATAAAATGTTTTAAATAAATATAATATATATCCTTTTTACAAACTTAGTGAAAAAATTCAATACTTGTTTGTTTTCAAACATAATTTGTTTTCCAATATCATTGTAATTCTTATTTATGTTTGGTTATACTTAGTGTGATTCAATTAATACAAGATATTGATTAACTACCACTAAAGGGTTGAGTTAAAAACATATCTTGCATTTGAATCACATATAGTGGTACAAATGAATATAATTAATGAACAAATAATATGTAAGTACTTTTTTGGTTTTTTAGCTAACGAACACTTTTCTCTATTGTTTTCAATAAAAAATTTATAAAAACAATAATTTTTTATTAATATATTTAGTTCTAATATATAATAAGATGGAATAATTATATGTAAAATAGCATAATAATATTATAAAATGAAATCATAATATGACAATGTGGTATTATAATATAATAAGATAGAATAATAATATAATAACATCAAATCATAATCTAATGGAAAGGGAAAATGATGTAGTAAGATTGTTCAATTATATGTAAAACTAGAATCATAACATGAAAAAAACAAACCATAAATTCGGACACAATATTATAAAATGGAGTTATAATAATTATTACCTATAATCATTTCTACTTTGTTAAGTTTTTTGCGACTTTCTCAAAAAGTTTACCTCCTAGAACATCAGTTCTCTTGAAGAGAACAAAATTTGAAATCTTAATTTTATAATAAATCCAACCACTGACGAACGAAAAACTCTATGTATTTAAAGGGTTTAGCTTAGGCGGAGTTCTGTTGTGTTTCTCCTTCTCAAACAGTCGTGCCATACTTTATCGAAGGCTTAACAAATGTCAATGAAGAGTGCAAAACAATATTTTTTTTTCTTCAAACGTTTTAGATATAACATTTATAATTCTGTGAGTTTGTTCTATGGTGCTACGTTTTTCTCTAAAACCAAATTGATGTATTGGAATACAATCGGAACGATTCACTGTTGGTTTCAACTTTTTCATTAGTAGCTTCTTAAACAGCTTTGATATATTAGACAATATGCTAATAGGCCTATTACGATTCTACTTTAGTGTAATCATTTCCGAGCTTAGGTATTATTGTAAACAATGAGACCTTCCATTCTGGTGGATAATATTCCAATCGTAATATAGCATTAAAAATAAAAAGTATTATTCTCATTGCTATCCGGTGTAGCTCCAAAAGAGCATCTTGTTATTGATTTTGTCAATACCAGGCTCTTTTTGGGGTTTAAATTAACAATAGCCTTATCGATCTCTCAAATCTCAAAATAAAAGGGTTCAACTGCTCCAAAAATTTATTAAAATTTCCTAATTTAAAGAGTTTTATTCACGGGAAAGTTTTGACAGCATATTCTTTTCGATAACAAAACAGTACCGACGACTATTGTCATTGTTGATCAATATAAAAAAGTAATACGTATTTTAAAATGCATATGTTTAGGTTTTATTTAGTCAATAAAACTTATAAAATCAGATTATCGTAACCGGTTGGATAACAAAAAAAAAAAATAAACCTTCTGAAGCAAATGTTGGAACAAATCAAGATGCCAGTACTTAAAATATTTTCTAATGTTTCTCTATATTGCCGGGCGTCCTTAAGAAATTTCTACACTATGTATATTGAACACTTCGCTGAATAAACTTGTTTATTATTTATTTACGAATTTATAGCATATGGGAAATATACAGAAAAAAAATTTACGTCTTATAAATTTTGATTGAATTTTATTCAATTCTATTTATATATAAGGACTACAGATAAATGAAGCATATTCTAATCTAGATTCTCAATTGTGTTTGGTTATACTCAGTGTGATTCAATTAATATAAGATATTTTCCAATATCATTGTAATTCTTATTTATGTTTGGTTATACTCAGTGTGATTCAATTAAGGTATTGATTAACTACCACTAAAGGGTTGAGTTAAAAAAATATATCTTGCATTTGAACCACATATAGTGGTACAAGTAAATATAATTAATGAACAAATAATATGTAAGTACTTTTTTGTTTTTTTTTTTTTTTTTTTTTTTTTTGTGTAACGTTCATAATAATTGATAAAGAGAAATATTGATAAACAATATGTTCAAGAATTTTTGAAATATTGGTTAATTTGGAAATTGGTCTATAATTTATTTGATTATTTTTATCACTAGATTTATAAATAGGCAAAATTGTAGTAAATTTCCACTTTTTAATAAAATAGCCATTGCTTAAAGACTTATTAAAAATAATTTTCAATTTTAGACGTAATGGAGAAGAACAAAGAGCTGGTAAACCATCATTATCACCCCTAAATGAATAAGAAAGCCTAACAATACCTTCAGCAATATCTTCTTCAGATAGTTGCAAATTACCGAAATCCACAATGGTTTTTATTTCATTTAAAACAAAATTATCATAATATCATAAATTTTGTGGAAATAAAGAGATTTTGTTAGTGTCTTATTATAAATAAAAATGTCAATTTTCCACTTAAAAATTTGTTGAATATAGTCATGTTATATATCATTAGAAGAGTATTTTTACTTACTTTTAAAAAATTTAATACAATTTAAATGGCATATGTATTAGTAAAGATATTCAGAAAAATTTATCAAAACTTTAGAAGCCCATAACTTGTAAACTATAAGCGAGAAGTAAGAGTTCTGATAAATTATTAACATTATTTAAAAATCAAGTGTGCTTACTGCTGATCTTAAATTATGCACAAATTTTTGAATTAAAATAGAAAATTAATACTTATTGATCATTTTTTTATTTTTTTTTTCAAATTCTGAAAATGTAAATTTTGGGAAAAGTTGTACATTTTTTGACAAGAACCTGTAACTTTTTTCAAGCTATCCCGGCAACACTGGTTGATATTTATTCTTACGCTCTTTCATTAGGTCATTGCTGAGAGTGAAAAGAGAGCAAAATTCGCTGGAAAAAAATAAATTGTTTGCTAATTAATAATTTAAAATTTTTTTAATATTAATGTTTTAAAATGATATCAGGGGAATGTGAATTACATTATTATATGTCAATTTTAATTAGTTTAAGTGTAAGGAAAGCAAAAATTCATTAGAAAATATATTTTATATAATATTAAAGTAGCATGAGTAACTTAAGTTTTTCATTTATTGAACCTAAATTTTCTTTGAGTGCATTTTTTTCACGCTTACTAACACAACTACATTTTTAGCCAAAAAACAAATTTAAAACCAATAGCAAAAACCCATTTTTTTGGTATTTTTCTGGAATTTTAACATGGTGGCAAATTTATTTTTCCTTGGAGAAAACAGCATGAAATACAAATATATACCAACATAAATTTTTTAAATACAAATAATAATGATATTGTTTAATGTATAAGGTTAGATGGAGAAATGATGCTAGACAATATTATTAATAGTTACGTTCAATTTGATTTTCTTATTTTTTAATTAGGATTTTGGTTTATTAAAATTTTAAAATTTCTACAATGTTTATTATTTATTCAAAAATCCCATTATAATCCATTTATAATAGGTTTTCCGAGCTGATATATATATATAAGTTGAAATCGAGGGGCAGAAATTTGCCAAAAATGCGTTGTAAAACTGTAATTGCATTGCGAGTGCATTTTTAAATAAAAAATTTACTTTGCATTATTGCCTTTAAAAAGGTTTCAGTTGCCCTTCATTAGAGCCTTGACAATATAAAATCCATTTTCATGGTACGGAGATATTAACATTTAAAGTTACATACTTTATCGTATTTTTAAACTTCTATAAAAATTTAGATCGTGAAAAAATTCGTGATTTTTTTTTTTTTTTTTGAATTTAGAAATAATAATACTGAGAAAGTCCAAATGGTTCCATAGGTTATATGCGTACCAAATACAACCCCGTTAAAAAACAGAAATTTTTTATAAACCTCTCGTGGAATGAACAATACAAAAATACAAAACATAAAATGTAGTAAATGTTATATAGATCAACATAAACAAATGCTATCATATACATTATCCGTGTGCTTATAGCGTATATTGTCTGAGCTGTGTTCCAGAAGCATGATTGCTTTTTAAGACAACAAGAAAGTATGTTTTCGGGAAATGAATATGAATGCGAGAGAAATCTTACAAAGTCTTGACTTTATTATTAAGAATTAAATATTAAATTTTGCTAATTCTTTATAGTTCTCTGTTTTGAAAGAATTTTTTATAAAATTTTAGATCATGAGTTCTTTATGTGGAATTTCTTTAAATATAACCAATTTTTTCTGCAGCGACTTTTTATTTTAGTATGTAAGAGTATGTAATTGAAACATAAAATCGTATGTATTTCATTTTCAAAAGAAACAAATTTGATTTATGACTTTTTATACTTATGACGTTGTCTCAATTTTTAAACAAATTTATCTATTTCATAAATTTTTGTTAAACTTTTGTATTTATTTTTTTATAATTTTTTAATTTATTAAATATCAAAAATAAAATGAAAATAACAAATATTTGTTTTCAGTTAAGAGCGGCGAATTTAATTCGTTTTGATTTCAGACAAATTTGTTTTACGTTTGAAATAAATTTATTGTTGTTGTTGTCTCCTTCAACATCCTTTTTTAAACCATAAAATTTTGAAATTGGTTTGAGCAACATATAGGTTATTTTAAGAGTACAAATTCCATCATAGTGATGTTTAAAAAGTTACAAAATGAGAAAATCTGCTGTACATAAAAATATTAATAACAATAATTAAATATTATAAATTTTCATTAGAATGTGTTTATAACAACCGTTTTTCAACAAAACTTTTTTTCTAAACATACTTTGATTATTTTTATTATTATTGTAACCGAAGTCTGTTACTAAGAGTTTCCTGTTTTCAACAACATCAGACAGACAGTCAATGAAGATGTTGTCTTACACTTTCACTTGATTATGAACGGCGACCCACATAATAAACCAAATTATTATTTAATGCTTTAGGCCATGAAACACGATAATTTTATTTAACTAACTACACAACAGTAAAAACAACAGCAGCAATGGCAACAAAATTAAGGATATAAGTCCGTAACAAAATGGAAAAAAATATTTATATATATAATGAAAAATTAAATAGATATCGTGTTGTACGAGTTACAATGATGATGCTAAAGATGATGATGGTAATGATGTCAATTATTTTAATATAAAATTTCTTTAATAAAGAGTATTTTAAACAATTTGTGTTAGTAAATATCTTTCTTTCTCGTTTATTTAAAAATCATTTACAGCTTATATTACACTCAAGTTAAGCTCAAGCAAGCAACCCCTATTGTTGAATCATATTTTTTATCGCTAGCTTGTAGAAATTACTCTTAATAGAGATTCTTTTTTTGTTGTATGTATGTGGTTGTGTTTGATTTGCCCCATTTTAGTTTTGTCATAATTTTTTATACTTTAATATATATATACATATATATATATATATATATATATATATATATATATATATATATAAAGATATTATTATAGTTTTTATTACTGTCGCGCTTGCTGCTAAAATACTGACATGTTTCCATTGAATGAGAAGTAGATTTTATGTGTAAAGAGTGGGGGAAATTTTTAAACAATTTTTATACTCATACTGAATAAAATGGGAAAATTTATATTACAAATATATAAACTAGAAAATGTTGCAACTGAAATATATTTATGAAGTTCCAAAGAAGAAAAAAAAAAATATGCTGATTTGTGGTTTTATTAAACAATATTTATGCATGAAAAACCTGTTCACGTTAGTAATTTGTACCCATGCAATATTTGTGAAGGGTTAAAGTTAAAACTTAAAAAAAATAGAGATTTTGCTTTATCGAAATCAAAGCAGCGAGATTTCATAGAACTTATGGAGTGCTATCAGCACGTATCAAAACTATTACTGTCTTTAATATTTATCGAATTACACTAAAAAGAAGAATTCTAATTTAATTCTTTACAAAATTAAAATCTCAAAAAATTATGGTGGAAGTGAATATCATTACTGGTTTGAAAAATATAATCATTTAAACACCTTACCACCCATTATAGTAGTCCTTACAAAAAGCGTGATTTTATTTATTTATTTATTTTAATATGTGTCTTATTTAGTATAAGTCTTATATTGAAAATAGTTTTTATTATTTTAAAATTTGAACTACAATGCGTAATATTTAAGAACCCTTTCTGAGGTTATAAAATTACTTCTTGGTCCATAAAATTGTAAATCCTTAACCCTTCGATTGGCATTTTTTTTTTTTTTTTTTTTTGAACAAAACAAAATTTTTTCGATGCAAACTTTATACAAGAATAAGGAAACAATAATTTTATTTTTTAAAACTTTTAATGAAATATTTTTAACCATAAATTTAATGAGAAAGAAAACAAAAAATTTCTCCATAAAATAAACAATAAACTACAGAATTTGATATTTTAGGAACTGTTAATAATTGATGCCAATATTATTCGATTAAAAACTTATAACAGAGAAAAATGGTTTATTCACAGCTTATGCATCACTGCTCATTGAAGGGTTAAAATATTTGGCGCTCACTAGATTTTGGTATCACTATATAGGTGAAAGCCTTTTATTTGACATCAATATTAACTTCGCGATAGTTGTCAACAAGAGAATTTGGAGACAAATGACGCTGTAGACAGAATAAGATGTGTTTATTTAATTTGTTTCATATTTCCAATTCAAGACATCAAAAATAATTTCCTGCATATATATTTCAAAGGTCTGAAGTCTTGCGTTATATTAAATAAAGTGTAACCACATTTGGAAATTTGATGAAAATTTTAAAACTTGCATAAAATTTTTGCTTTTGAAAATTTTTAAACGCTAATTTGACTCAGAAGTGTTTATATAAAACAAATCTGTTTACGCGATATTTCAAATAATTTCAATAAAATCTGTAGTCTTCAGTGGTGAAAAGCACACATTTTACTAATACTTATGTTAGTTATATGGATGTTTGTTAAAAAAAAAAAAACTGCGAAAACTAAAAAATCATCAATTTTTGGATTAATTTTTTGTTACCGCATATTTTTTTTTTTTTTGCTATATATTATTATGGTAACTAGTTATAAAATATATGAATTTACTAAATTTTAAGCTTTAAATTGTTAGTGAAAAACTAAAATTAATCAAAAAAATCCTCAGTTTTTTTTTTATATTTTTCATCTTTAAATGTCCCTAGTTCTGCCAGTTTTTACATGACTTAAATTTTGGATTTCTTAGTTATTTTGTAAGGTCTACAAAATCCATCAACAGTTTTCCTATTAAAAACAAACTTTAGAAACACAAGACATATATAATTCGGTTTCAAAGGCTTTCGAAATTTTTTTAAATTCCTAATATCGAGTGCTTCGTAATGAGCTATCTGCAAAATCCCAATGATTTAATAAAAACTGGCCCAAAATAAAAATATATAAGAAAATGTGTTAGAATTAATTTTTCTTTTAAAAATTGATACAACTGACAACAGACACAAAAATAAAGTGTTTGGCGTGAACAAGAAAAAAAATATTTTTGGAAATCTGCAGATAGTACTTATTGAATATAAGCCCTCGATATATTTTTCAAATATATATCGACAAACGAAAAAACGTATATTTTTACCTGGTGTTTTCAAATTTTAAAAAATTTTTTATTCACAAACTCCATTTCACCCTTTACCGATCTTTGTTTTCAATTTTGGGAAATTGCGAAAAGTCGCGATTTTATTTAGCTTTATGAATTTTAATGATTTAAATGCTGTTTGAATTTTGCTTATGTCGGCTTTAATATGAACATTTTGAAAATATAAACAATTTCTAAAAATTAATTTTGATGAAATTTTTAAATGTCATTTTGGTTATATTTGAAAAGTATGGAATCTTTACATTAAAATAAAAGTTTCAAAGTTTTGGGACGCACAAATCTATGCACTTCAAAATAATAATAATAATAATAATAATAATAATAATAAATATGTCCAACATATTTCGTATAAAAGTTTTTGTTATTTTTTGTGTTTTTTTATATATATATATGCATATATATATATATATATATATATATACATATATGTATATATATAATACAAATTTGTGTTTTTGCCACAAAATTGGCAGCTAATTGTCACAATTTTTATATATATTTACTTAAAAAAATATTTTTATGACTGATTTGGTTCAAAAAAGTTCTAAAATCAACAATTAATTTTTTTTCCATGCACGCAGAAAAAACGTGGTTACAGCACTACTACAATATTATATTCTCGTTCTTAATTTTCATTGATTTTAGTAATACTGTGTCCATGATAACAATGTTTTTGTTTCAGTTTTATCATTCAATGTGAACATTCAATCAAAATTTCGATATAGTTGACCACAAAAATTTTATGCTTTTGAATATTGTAATATTCTAAAACATAAAATTTTTATTAATACAAAAAATATTAGTTCCACAACCATTAAATATTATCAATCGTTTTACTTCTTTTTAAACCATATTTTGTTTTAAAACCATATTAATATTATTGTTCCCATAGCGGTGAAATGGCAATAACAAATAAATACGCTTTTCTACAAATATGTTTAAAAATATTTTATTTGTGACATTTTTTTTGAATATATATATATATATATATATATATATATATGTATATATATATATATATATATATATATATATATATATATATATATATACTTTGTTTTTGAAATCTGTTTTCTACCTTATTATTTTTTTTTAGTTTATACATTTTTTTTTAAAACAAATCTAATTGAAAGTAAAGATGGGAGATAGAATAATAAGAATAATAATATAGTAAAACGACATCACATTTTTATAGAATGAGATAGTAATGTAGTAAGATGGTAGAATAATATGAGAAAAAACCATAAAATCGGACACAGTATGATGAATTGCAATCATAACAATTATTATTTATAATCATATCTATTTTTAGATGTCGCCATATATTCCAATCATAATATGTTGCAACTATATTTTTTCTCTGCGTGTAGACTCGAATATTTGAAGTTTTGTTCCAAAATTTATGATTTTCGAACACTGTGAGGCGTAGGGGCCACATTAAAAATTTTTACAAAATCGCATTTACAGTCTTTCCCGAAAACCATTGAACTCAAAGAAAAAAAAAAAAAATGAAGTAAATGCCCAGCAAAAACTTTTTGGTTTTCGGTAATAACAACTACTTATTAAAGTAGTTTCTTCGTAATGAGGCGTCATTATTATTTGCCTACTCTGTATTACATTAATAATTACTCAATTGTATAATAGCACATTAATACTGCAATCACGTGGATGAGTTGGCTAGAGCGCCGGATTAACAACCAGAGGGTTATTGGTTCAACCCCATTCTGAAGCTGTTACTTTCTTATAATAAAATGTCTAAAAAGATATTTTAAACTAAATAGAGTTTTTGTCGCTTAGGATGCTATGTGCGAGATGGTGTACTGAGTAAGACGTTAGTCAGTGAAAACGAATGGTTAGTGTGTGCCTAATTTCGAGTCTCTCTGACGGCAAAATTTGATTGTTTTTTTTTTATTTTTGTTTTCGTTTAGGCACATATTTTTCAGTATCCAAATTCTAAAAATAATTACATGAATTTGTGGACAACTCGAACAAAAATAACTACTAGTTATTCAGGCAAAAAATAAGTAGTTTATTTTTGTTTCCAATTATACCTGCTAGCTTACCAGGAAGGCAAAGTTTTTGCTGGGTAATGCTACTTTTTTGCACACAAACATCGATTTTGTACACCTACATATACACAATTTTGATTTCAAAAATATTGAATTTAGAATAAAATATTCCTTTGCGATCACGTTTAAAGTAATTTAATTGAAAATGTAATTGGCATTACTAACCCAGTACACTTTATTCTCTTAGAGTAGAATTTAGAAATGTAAAACATATAAATTCGATTGGTATTTGTAAAAATATTAAATATAACTCAAATATAGTTTTTCACACTAGAGGTTGTCAAATTTTTGCCACTATAGCGTCGTCTATGAGCCAATTACCTACTCCCGCAAACTATATTTTGAAAGCCTAACTCCTCCTTTATCGATTGCAAGCTTTATCAAGATAATAAATCGATCTTGATATATAATACAGATTATATAATACAGATATATTTTAATTTATTTTTCGATTGTTCCCACTGTAGAGAGGAATATATTATATCGTCTAGAAACGAATCATAACTTGTAGACCAGATTATTTATCATCTGAAGAAGTGAACGATTGAAATTTTTTGATGTCTTTAAAATCATCAACGCAGTCAAGTGATAATCAAAATATCCTTTATTTGGTGATAAGATCTTATTAAGTAATTTATTTTATAAAAAAATTATACTAATTTTGGATAAATTTCTTTTATTTTAATATTACGAATCATAGTTTATATTACCTTAATATTTAATTAATATAATAAGTAAAATGACCTAGACTACGAAACAAATTTAATATTGAATTATATTTCTAAGTGCAGCATGCCTCAGCACAAATCTAAAATACTCACAAAAGTGAATAAAATAAATTCATTTTACCACAAAAAGTTTTAGTTGAATTTTCTTCCCACATGTTTGGTCATCAAATAAAATTGACAAAATCCATATTCAGTGTTATTGATCATAAAAGTTTATCTATTTACTAACCATAATATCTACTGACTAACCACGGTATTTATTGACCACAGAAAATAGAAAAAAGAATAAACAAACTGAACGTTTAAGCTAGATAAAGGGAGTTTTGTATTTTAAGGAAATGTTTTCAAAATTAATAAGTTTATTTTATATTAATCTAAATTAATCTAAAAAATAAATTTAAATCAAATAAGCATTTTACAAGATTAGATTTTAGAATTTTTAAAATATTGCTTCGATATGAAACTCCCCTTACTTTTTTTTATACATGCATTTTATAAAACTCTTTTTGTAAGTGTCATGACTACATTTGTCTAATTTATAGTTTTGATTGTTTGATTTATGACAATAGTACTAAATTTGAAATATGTATTCCCTTTAGAACTAACAATGCAGCAAAATTTATGTTAATAAAAATGTATTGCTTTCATTTAAAGTTGGCGAAAAATATTGGAGAAATATTTCAAATTTATATATTAGGGTAATTCCAAAAAAATTCGACCCACCTCAAATTCTGACCATCAACAATTTAAATGAAATTCTACCCCTCTATTCGCTTTATATGGTACATAGAGGGGTATACAACCTCTACCAGATCGCTAATGGTTCATATTAAAAATGTTCATATTAAAATTGATAATGAGGTTGAATAACTGTTATGTGCATTATTAAAATTCAAAAAACTTTATATCATTGGAAAGGACTGATATTCTTCTTTATCGGAAAGTCATAACAACTCAGCATTTTCCTGGACCAACGACCTCTAACATGAAGAACTATCTTTTATATTTGGATATCCTGAACAAGAGTTTTTTAATTTTCATTGCTCCTTTTGCACGACATTAAAAATCAATTTTTTTATAGTACAAAAATTTTAAGATGGGATTTCGATAGGATCAAAAGCTACTACAATTTTTCTTTAATAACAAACACATTTTCTATCAGATATTAAGTGATTTTTAAGCATGTTGATATAATAATTCAAATGTTAATATAATAGAGCAATATTTATTAAAATAAGTCGTATATATAGCATAATCCTGACCCGAAAAAATAATACAATTTTTTGATAATATGCCCCATTCCCGAAAATCAATTAAACTTTTAAAAACCTCAAATAAATATCAATATCGAGCTAAAATTTAACATAATTAAATTTTATACAAGTATAGATCGGTTAACTAAATTTCATAACGATCGGTTCATAATCGATCATTTAATTCACATTCCCGAAAAGTACTTAGGCGTGCATAAATCTCACACAAAATTCCATTATTGAAATAAAATTGTACATAAAAAATTTGTACAATAAGGATCGTTCTCAATTCACCATGGGTCTTAAACAAGGCCCTCTCCCGACAATAATTTTAGCTCCTATATACAAGCATGTAGACTATTATATGGTCTGCCTTAACCAACACTGCTTATTTTTATCCCTTTATACTTGTTTTAATACTAAATGAAAAATAAAAGTATCAGAATATTTAAAAGGTATTAATTTATTAGTAAAATTGTGCTAACAGCTATAGGCAAACTTTTATAACATCTAATCCCATTGAAATCCCATTTTGAATTTTATAAATTGACGAGAAGTTGATCGTCCTAGAATAAAGGATATTTTTTCATTTTAAAGGTCTTTGCGCCAGGAAAATGTGTAACATTTTTGATTTTATGATAAAGAGGAATGTCCGTCTTTTCCAATGATACCAAGTTTGTTAAAATCGGATACTGTACGTAAAATTTATTTAACCTTAAACTCTGTTCATCTTTGAATACTACTACCTTAGAGGTTTATATAATATGAACCGTAAATGATAATATAATAAAATAATAAAATGCGCCATGATTGTTCATAATTGTAGTTTTGGGTCGATATTTCATCGAATTACTTATACCTATATTGGGTGTTTTAAAACTAATAGAAAATATTAAAAAATAAGTATGAATAAGGAATTTCAAAAAAATTTTTTTTTAATTTTTGTAAAAATAATTTAAAATTGTTTTTTCTTCTTTCACGAATATCGAATTGTGGTTTTATTAAGCAATATTTGTGCATGCAAAGTGTGTTCGCGTTAATAATTTTTATTAAGGAGCGCAGAAGTTGAAACATTAAAAAAATCTTAAAACAACTATGAAAGATATAGTCTGTTAAGCCCGACCATATGATACCCCACAAATGGTCGTGGACATGTTAGACATGTGGACAATTGTGAACCGATACTTATACTAAGTGTAAAATAAAATATACGAATACAGAATGTTACATTAATACAACGTTTATATGAATTTATGCACTTTAGGGTGACTTCCGAAAGTAGGCTTATATGGGATTTATGGTAAATTATGTAGCGATCCTCATAAAATTTGTCACTGTGATTTTTACTTATATAAAACTTATTTGTATCGAATATAAACTTGATACGCTAAACTAATTTTCGGAAGAGGTTTTTATATGGGAGCTATAGTGAATTGTGGACCAATCGGTACTTATACAAAATTTCCTTACACCGAATTTCATTAAAATATTGCTATATTTAAGACATTTATGATCGTTAAATGCCTATTTCGGGAGGACCTTTGTATGGGAGCTAGGTGAAATAATGGACGGATCATTACCAATTTCAATATACATCATACCTGTGTCATGAAAGTCCTACGTACGGACATCGTTAGATCGACTCATAAATGATTCTGAGTCGATTGGGATATTTTAGGGTGGGTGTTGGATAATTTTTTATGTGCATTACAAACATCAGAAGAAACGCATAATACTCGAATCACCTATGGTGGTGTTGGGTATAAATAGAGGTATTGTTTTATCGCAACCAAAATAACAAAATTTCACAGAACTTCTAAAGGTCAAAACTATTACCGCATCTTTCATTTTTATCGAATTACACCGAAAAAATTTTAATTTAATTTTTTGCATAATTTCGTAAATAGAAAAAAATGTTTATTGCACTAGGGCAAAAAAATTCGATTTAAAGTCCACCACGGTTGTTACCACAAGTGAAAATTTTCGGTATCGGCTTTTTGATACAGAAATAATTATTTGCCAAAATTTTTCGATTAACATTGCTATTTGATTTTATATTAAAATTTTATTAAAATAGTGATTGTCTTAATCAATTTTTTAATTGGTTAGAAAAGTTTACAAAAAAAATATAAAAAAATTTGATGTCTATTGAAATAATTTAAAATGAAATTAGTTATAAAAAATATTAAAAATATAATTGTATTTGTGATGGATAAAAGGGAGCTTGGATGTTGTAAGGATTCAATATTTTTTTATTTTAATATCTTCACAAGTTCGTATAGGTATATATTCATCTTAATATATTATTTATTGTGAAGTGTTTCAGTGATTTTATAAAACAGTTGGATGTTATAAGCGAAACGAAGAAGAACATTTTATGGTTAGTGTAAGTTATTAAATAAAAATTGTGTATAACATATAAAAAACTAAATCCACATTCTTACTTCCATAGCTTTTTG
Source organism: Protocalliphora azurea (assembly GCA_932274085.1). Classification (NCBI taxonomy): domain Eukaryota; kingdom Metazoa; phylum Arthropoda; class Insecta; order Diptera; family Calliphoridae; genus Protocalliphora; species Protocalliphora azurea. The sequence continues at coordinate 106,509,323 of OW026523.1, read as the reverse complement.
CGCCAAATCTTATATACAACACCTTTTATTTATCGAAGGCAACCACTCGAAAATGTCCACTACCCAAATTTACAGCTCAGGCGCTTTTCAAGATTTGTAAATGTATCACCTAACAATTTGCTGATATGCTGTACGGAAAAGCTTTTATTGATATGGATAAATGAACACGAAAAGCACAAAAACATAAACGGAATTTTCCAAATTTTCAAATGAAAAATCACGTATATATAAATGACAATTTTGTATACATATTGTTGCTAAACACATAAAAAGAAAAAAAAAATGCCAAGAAAGTAAAAGAAATTGTAAACAAAATAAAATATGTTTATTAAACATTATGTCTAAATTCACACACAGACATTTTTCTTTCAGAAATTTTTCTTTTTTTTCTTCTTTGCATTTACGTTTACACAAAAAATTTCACTTCAGAATTTCTTGCTTTAATTATCTTGATTTGTTTTTGTTTTGAAGTATAAAAAAGAAAAATAAAGCGAATTTTGAATTATAGGCAAGTTTGTACACTTTCATATCCCCTCTCGGTCTTTCTCACATGAAATCAGAATTTCAGCAAGTAAAATTGCCTTTTGTGAATCTAGACTATGTTTTATTCAATCATCAACTTGATTGATTCAATTAAAATATATATTTTTTTTCTATTAACTTTTTTACAATTATTAGTGATTGACACAACCATTTTGGTGAGGGATGCAAATTTAAATATTTTTTGAATGATGATTAAAATCATTTTTTTTTTTTTTACTTTTTCTGCGATGTAACTTAACAATTCGATACTAAACTTATGTCAGCTTGATAGTTAATGATTTGAATACACAGTGTTGAATTTGTATACATACGGGCAGATTCACTACTGACATTGACTAGTACACGTATGTGGTCGATTTTTCTCTGGGTGTGGTTAGAATTCTCTAAAAATGGAGGGTAATAATAGACATATTTGGGTGTATTTTGCTGAAATCGTCAAATGAATAGTCATTCAAATCTTACTAATCCTGATAATATTCCTTATAAAAAGCGCTATTTTATTTTATTTTATTTTATTTTATTTTTTTTAAGTGACTTATTGCAAAATTATATACATGTACCTTATTTTGTTAATTTAAAATTCAATTTTATATTATAGCGCTATTTGTCAGTAGCGAAAAATAGACATTTTACAGTTACGACAATTCCATGGAATTTTGTAACGATTTTATCTCATGTCTGGTTTCTTAAGATCAGCAAGATATGTCCTGGAGAATCGCCTTATGTTCAGAATTCTGTTTTCTATATTAAATTTCAATTATGCGCGCAAATTTTCTGCAAAAAATTTGAAATCATAAATTTTTGGTTTAATTTTTTATCACCGCATAAAATAGTGAAACGGTTACTTTTTATGAATCGATGAATTTCCTAAGTATTATTTCTCGTCTGGTTAATAATTTGAATCTAAAAGATGTAGATTGTCAGTGCAAAACAGAAGTAAATATTTTTTTAGGTTTTAATGACTGTATTTCATTGATATTTTAGGTGAATGATCTAAAATTTTGGATTTCTTAGTTAATTTTGATGGGTAAATATTCTTGATTCTTAGTAAGGTCTACCAAAATACATTAAGAGTATTTCTCTCTTTAAAGCAACTTTAGAAATACAAGACACATAAAGTTGGTTTTAACGAGTTTCGAAAACTTGTGAAATTCCACGTCTTTAAAACCTTTATAACTAAGTTTATACCTATGTATTAAGGCGACTCATTGAAAAAGTGGTTTTGATAACAACACACCACCCTCTTCTTCCATCTAAGAATTAATCTTGCTATGTGTTATGATGTTACCCAAAATGTTTCTGTTCTACTGTTGATCATTCGTGAACTAGACAGGTTTTAGAAAAGGTTTTCTAGTCTTTTTTTTTTTTTTTGTATTTTTTCCTAAACAAACTGTCGTGTCATTTAAAAGGTATTCGGAACCCGCGTCCATAGATATAAAAACAGATCCAAGGGTGACCTCGATATTTCTATACCCTACAAAATATGATAGTTTTCAAAGTTTTTTTACAATATTGTTTGCTATTTTCCGCAGTGTAGCCAGGAAAGTGATTTTTTATTTAGATCAAGGAGCGTATTTATGCCTATTAAATTCTTAAAAACTTTTTCTTTTTGGTTTTAAAATAAGTACTTTAAGCGTAATTTACCCATCAAATTGCAACGGACTCAAATATTTTGATTCCGATTAGGGAGAAAAAAATGTCAAAATTTTGTTCATATATATTTTTAAAAGATTTTCGGATTTATTTGTGCATATTTTTATTATAATATTTCTGCTGGCATTGGCAGGCTTATGCGCTAGTTCAGAATAAAAATAAAAATAAAAATAAAAAAGGTTTAACTTACCCATTAGCACAAAATTGGTAGGCGTTGACATTTTCTTTTTACTCAATATCAGAACAATCAATGAATTCGATAGCACTGTCGTTATCAACAGGAATGGCATACTATAGCCATACAAAGGTACAATGTATTCTACAGGTGCATCACATGTAACATTCCAATATGTACGATTAGTTTCAAAATCAAAATTCTTACATCTTTCTTCATCATAATACAAATCGCTAAAATTCATTAGGTCATGTCTGGTGTTATTTATATCGAGTAAATTAAAATAATTACTGGATGTATTAATAAACATATCACCACTTGCTTCATAACTGCCCCTACCAGCAATACTGCCACTAACACTGTTACCACCACTACTACCACCACCACCACGACCACCTCCTCCATCACCTGTCCAGCCTGAGGGTGCTGATGTATCATAGGAATAAATTGTATTATTATTCTTCATGCTATTATAACTAACTGCCATTGAAGGATCCATAACTGCTGCCACAGTTTCTGTTACTGTGGTACTATAGGCTTCATGTAAATTCATTTTGAATTTATTTTATTTAAAAACATAACATTTTAGAATTAGTAAATATTAGTTTTGTAGAATTTCTTTATTTGTTTTATAAATTCATAATAATCTTGTATTATATTTAAGTTAAACTATATAATTTATGTAAATTTTTAATAAGCTTTTCATAATATTTATAGTCGTTTCTTCATTTTCATGGTTGGCTGCTTAAATGTTTGATAAATCTGTAAAGAAAAAATATAAAATAAAAATAAATATCTTTAGTTTGCTTTATGTAAGTTTTTATGCCCTTCAGTGTTTAATTCTTAATATTTAAGTATATTTCCTTTTAATACAAATTTATATATTTTTTAATATCAACCCCTTGGGTATATATTATTAAAATTTTTTAATAGTTTTACGTGTTGTTTTTTTATGAGTTTTTCCATAATTTTATCATATTGGCTAGATATTTTAATAAAGTTCCATTGTTTTATGACTGTTGGGTTGACAGGATAATGTACTATCTATATTCGACAAATTTTTTCAAGACAAACGTCAAGATTAATGCCAATGTATACAACGTAACCTCAGTTTAATAGCTGATTATTATTTTTGGTTGCTACAGCTTTCAAACTGCATATATAAAAATATTAATGAATTCGCTTCTTTTTCGTGCAACTGTTGAAACCTTCCAAAAATTGTGACGTTAGTCTTGATAAAAAATTGTCTAATATAGACACTGCGTAAGGGATTTTGTTACGCTTATACATATTTTTAAGTTAGCTTCATTAGTATTAATATTAAAATAAATGTTATTTAGTAAGAGAATTGCAAATTTAATGATTAAAAAAACTTAAACTGATTATTTTACTTATGTATAAAGATAAAAAGTAGAAAATCAACTGTAGAATAATTGCTTTTTTAAATTATTAAACAGGGTGTTTAGGTTAATACTTTTAGTATCTTTTACCACTTTTTTATTCAAAATATATACATTTATTTAGAACGGTATTTTCGAGTTGAATTCGGCAAGCACAGATGCTTTAAGGGTCAGGATGTGGTGGGTAGATATCCACAATTGGCCACCTGGGTTATGTCATTTTTATATCCTTCAACACAAGTGTCAAGGGAACGCATAAGTTTGTCATTCCATTTGTAATTTTTACAATTTTCATCCGAGACAAAATAACGAAATAAAAATGCTAGAAATTGTATGGTTCATAATTAAAAGTGCAGCTTTCATTAAAAAAAAATTATCATTTCCAAAAAATAAACTGTCTTTTTTTAGTGAAAACTGACCAAAAACCACATTGTGTAGAAGTCAATCAAACTTGTGTGTATATTAATAATACATCATTGTCTTGTATGGTGACAAAAAATGTTGCAAATGTAACCCAATAGAACTAAAGATATTTTAAACTAATCTCCAAAATATTTCGGTTTAACTACTTCGTTCACATGAGCTAGACCATTTTGAAAACACCTCCAAAAATATAGTTTTCGATCAACAGTATACATGATTTTTAAATTTTTGGAAAAAAATTCCAACATATGATAGACAAATGATGTTTAATACATAATAAACAAGGAAATTTTTAAAATTAGTTTTCATGTTCGAGAAATTAAAATTTTATTAAAATTGTCTATGATTTTATTTTAAATGCCATTTTATTAATGTTTGAATATTTTGGAAAATATATATATATTGGAAAAGCCTCACTCAGTACTATTGATATATGTGTTCATTTAACTCTTTAGCTGCACAAGTAATATTTTGGGACTTTCGATCCATATTTGGTTAAGTTAATATTTATGTCAAATAAATGATTTGCTAAGAAAATAAATGTCACCAAAACATACATTTATCACAAAAACTATAAATTAATATAAAATAGTGACTAAATTTCAAAAATCTCTTTAATTCGATTATTAAAGGAACTTATTATAGTTTTCAAAAATTCATCTATACTTAATTATAGTAAATGCTTCCATGTGACTCATTTGGAAAAATTGTTAATTTAACTTTTAGGGAACTAAATGCATAACATTGACCCTCTTGCTGTTACAGGGTTAATTACGTGTAATCTTCAATAGTATCAGGATAGACCATTCCAATGGTACATTAGAACCAGATATATATGTGTAAGAATATTCAAAATATATAAAATTATATGTTTGAATAAAGAAAATATGAGAAAAATCGTGAGTAATATTGCACGACTGAAAAGAGACATAACTATTATAACAATTATTATTATGTCTCTATTAAAGTTTGAAGTTAATTTTTTGAAAATGGTCCATTCACGTAAACTTAAATATTCAAATTTTGGGAATCATATAAGAACTGACCAATTTTTATTTCTAAAAGGGTACATTTGCAATTTTTTTTCGTGAGGCTTTTTAATATATATATATATATATATATATATATATATATATATATACGCAGTAAGAAACCTACTTTATACCTGAAATATTTTTTTAATTAACTTTTGATGCAATCATGTTAACAACACTTAGTTGAGTAAAACAACAAAAATTCTAAATCTGAAATGATTCCATGTGGTACCGGTAAACAGTGAAAAAGGTTTTGACACAACAATTTTTTTCTATATTTCAATTCCCGCGATAGCAGATTTTAGCATTTGTGCCCAGTTCGTCTAATTTAAACTAAAAACACTTATATAATTAGGCCGACTTATGTTCAATGAATGTGTCGTTGACCTATGTTAGTTAAACAACATTTCTAAAATTTTACTTTTTGCAGTTTTTCGCTTAAAAGATTTGTTAGTTGAATTATATTGGGGACAATTTATGAAACTAAAATTTTTAAAATTTTAACTTTTTGCAGTTTTTCGCTTAAAAAAATGTGCACTATTTCGAATACCATCAATAGCAGCGCTATAGTGGGTGCCCCAATTTGGGAAGAAAAAACGTGAAGATATAGAATACATTCCAAAATCGTTGTAAACCGATAAAATATTAAATTGCAAAGATTTTTGAAATTGATATAAAATTTTGCGTACTTTATATTAGCATTTTTTTTACATTACATGTATAAATATGTATTATACATATACATATAATATGTACATATAGTTTGTTTGAGTTAGGCGAAAGATGATTTAAAAAAAAATCATAAAAAGTATTCGTGATCTGAAATCAGGTCTTTAATATATCATAAATCGTCGTACCCAAAGCGCTAATTAAAATCGGTAAAAATATAAGCGTTTAAATGTAATGGAGCTTTAAAAAATTTTTAATTTGTATTTTTATAATTGGAAAATGTATTTTATAATTATATAATTAATATATGCAACTTTTTATGTATTAACATCATTTAAAGAGTTTTTTGTGGTTATATGTGAAAAATACGTCAGCGAATAAAATGCAATAATATATATATATATATATATATATATATAAAGTAAATTACAAAAATCAATGCTTTTCCAATTGTTTCAAGTAACTGATTTCATTTACAACCAACGTATTAGGGGAACAGCATTAGGGAACATTCAGTGTCAATGTTAGGGTAAATTTATTATAATTGTTTTGCTAAATTGAAAATTTAAATTTATATATTTTTCTACAAAAACTGACAACTAAAAATAGAACTCAAACAAGAAAGAAAATCCTTTTGAAAAATATTTGATAATAACAAATAAATAAAAAATGTATCTATGCATATAATTTAAACGCATTTTTTCATCAGATATCCACAATTGTTGGCTAGTTGGACCCTGTTATTACGTCTTTACGTTTGGAATTTCAAAACAAGAAGGTATTATGCATTATTATACGATTTCTCAAGAAGCCAATCTCGTGTATTATTTTTTTATGTCTTCTTCTAGACTATATCTTTACATATGTTAAAACGTCCCTTTAAAATGACTGGTTTGGTTGATTTTTCTAGTAAAATAAGTATGATGGTATTTAATTCTAATTTATATTCTCATATATTCTAAAATATTACTATACATATGCATGTAATTTTGCAATAAATAATTTTAATCCAAATTTTGTATTTTTGTTGTGGAAACAATTTCTGTGCAAAGATATAATCTCAATTACCTTTCCAATTCCATCAATTACAGTTTTAATTAGTTTAAAAAAAATATCTATTATGAGTATAATTTATTTCATTAAAAAACTAATTGAAATTTATAGACAAAATTAATTATTTTGAGTTAATTAATATTATCATTTCGATGACTGGAGAAAAATCAAATAAACTTTTAATTGATATAAGCATTTTCGTAATTTAAATCTATTTTTATTTTAATTTTTCTTTGTATCAATAGAAATGTTTTGAATAAAAAAAAAAAAAAAAAAAAAAAAAAAAACAACCACACACAAACAAATTATATAAACTAAATTAGTCAGAATTTAATTGGAAAAATAAAAACAAGTAAACAAGCATTCTAGTTTATTTAGCTAATTAAAATTTTAAAATTGTTTCAGTTTTGTCATTTATTTGGAAAACTATGTATTTCTAATTAAATTTATTTGAAGAAAACAATTTGATTTTTTCTTTTTTTTTGTATTTAGTGCTAAATATTTTTACTTTATTAAAATAATTTCCTCAATTATAATGATATTTAAACGATATTTTCTTTTTTCTTCAAATCACTTATTTACTTTTATTTATAAATTTAGTGAAAAATAAAAGTTATTTAATTAATATGACAAATTTATATTTTAATTTAACATATTTTTAACAGTAATTGTATTACCACCATTTTTTTGTGAACATTTTTTCACTCTTAGCAACAAAAAATAAATGTTGTATAAACAACTGAATGACAAAATGAAAACAGACAATAATTATTCTGTTTATTTTTCATTTAATTTATTCCAATGGACGTACAGTGGAAAATATTTGAAGAAAAATTGAAATGAAAGAGGGAAAACATTTGCGCAGCTACAAAACGAATTCTTTAAAACTCTACAATGACCATTTGGATAACGAAAATTATTACTGAAGTTTCTTCACTTTTTATTTCAGTGATAAAGAATTTTAAAAGAAGAATATGCTTACAGTTAGGCCTATGTAAAACATTCTTCTGAGTAAAAATAAATGTTTCTAACAACTTACAATATCTTCTTCTTAGCAGTAGGGAACAAAAAAATAAAATCTCAACATTACCTAAGAGTATTTACCAGCGCAGCATAATAATGGTTCAATTTTCATTAAAGAGAATAACTCAATTTACATAAAAGGACTACAAATAATACTCAGAAAGTAAAATAAAAAAAGAATGACAAACCATTTCAAACACTAAATGAATAATAAACCAAGAAAAATATAAAAAATTAATAAAATTAAAAGTTTACAATATGATGGTATTTATTTTGTAAACAGAAAATATTTACATGTTCAAATAACCAAACAAACAAATAAAACTATGCAAATAACATTTAAAGCCTATGCCAAATAATTGGCAAAAACATAATAACAATAGCAATAGAAAAACAACAAAATTTAACATAAAAATCATACACATACATATCGTTCATTCCACGAGAGATTTATAAAAAATGACTATTTTTTGAAAACAGGCCATAAGAATTTGTTGAAATTATAAATTATATTATAAAAGTTTAAATAAAATATGGATCCATTTAGTCTTTTGAATTGTTATTTTAATTCACCATATAAATTTTATAAAATAAGGAACCCTCTTTAAATGCAATAACTCAAAGATTATACGTTTATTTAAAAATGCACTCGTAATGCAATTGTAGTTTTACAATAAATCTTTAAAAAATTTCTACCTCTTCAACTTTAATTTTCTTTCAATATGTTTGAAAGTAATATCTTTACTAAAAAATTCAATAATAACTTTTCTGGGACCAGGTAGCCTACTACTTTTAATATTTTTATAGAAAAAAGACCACCAGCTATCAATTTTTAAAAGTGTCCAAAAAAGGGATTTTAAAAAACAAGTTCACCAAAAGGAGGATTTTTGTTTTAAGGGGCCAACTGCTTCAGTACCTAAAAAATTCCTTTAAATTTGTTTATTTGATAAAAACAAAACATGTTGTATTTTAAGAAAAAAATACCATATCCAATTTAATTAATATCAAAATAATTTATCTATAAAAATTTTAATTATTGCAAAAATAAACATGAACTCATAAAAATAGTTGATACAAAAAACTCTTTGTATTATTTGAAATTCTGTACTTTTGTACGAGATCTTCACTCGAGCCCCAGGCTTCCGAAAATTTAGGACGGAAAGCATGGATTCACAACTGTTGACCTTAAGTCTGTTGGACAATTTTTTTTTTTTCATTAGTGATAGACATTTCATTAGTGATAGGTCCTATGAGGCAAAGTCAAAATATAAATAAAGTATTCATCGAACCTTCCGGTCCAAAAGCTTCCGTATTTGATGTTATAAATAGTTATTCATAAAAATTGCCATTAATTTCAGTTCATTTATATATTCCACAGGTTTTTTATAACAAGGTAAAAAAATTAATTTCTTAGTTGGAATTAATACGGTTGTCTACGATAGGTTGGCTATCAGGTTATGTGCTTACATAGTTATAATACAAACAACAAAATACCTTACTTTTTTAAATTTTTATTAGTTTTCAACAATACAAATAAACTGATAATCACATAATCTATAAACAAGGGTATGGGTTGAGCAAAGTTGGTTCTTGTTAATGTATTTTGTTGTTTATAATATAAACACATAATAACCATAATCAATCTATCGTAAACAACCTTAATATATAATGGATTGAACTATTTCAAACAACATACTTTTTCGTCACTTAGTATATAGTCTTAAAAAGTCGCTATGCAATTCCGTTTTAAAAAAGGGGCAACTGGCTACTAAAGCCGCCCAACGGTAACACTGAAGAGCATCAGTTTTATCATAAAAATATTAATCTTTCCATAATATTTTTGTTTTTTTAAATTCTTTTCGTTCACGCAAAGAAAAAATATAGCTGTAGTGACTATAATCTAAGAGCAATATATTATGATTGAAATAAAGGATTACAGCTAAAAATAAATATGATTAGAAATAAAAATTCTTGTGATTATATTCTATTATATTGTGTCCGATTTTATGATTCCTTTTTTCGTGTTATGTTTTTCATATCATTATACCATATTACAATATTATTATTCCGTTCCAAGACATTATGATTTCAATTTATTATATTATTATTCTTATAATTATTATTACCAAATACTATCATATTAGGATTCCATTTTGTCATCTTATTTTTTCATCTAATCCTACATTAAAATTAATGTGTTTTTAATTCCTTATTATTATTTTTATAAATTGTTTATTGACTCCATTATATTTGTTTTAAAATAATACAGAATAGCGTTTATTAGACATAAAAAATATTTACACATTATTTGTTTATTAATTCATTTTATTTATTTTTACTATCATATGTTTTGCAAGATAATATAAGATATTTTTTATTAATTAAACTCTATATTAATTCATTTGTAAACTAAATGAGAATTATAATGAAGGTGGAAAACAAATGTAAAAAACAAAATATATTCAAAATCAAACAACTTGTGAATTTTTCAACCCTATTTGTAAAAATCATATTTATTTGTAATATTTTATTTTTATGGGAATAATAATATTAATATAATTTGAAAACAAAATATGGTTTAAGGATAAGGAAAAAGATTTGTAATATCTAATCATTGTAGACATAATGATATTTTTTCATACTTAGTCAACTAAATTAAAAATAATATTGAATCTAAACATTGAATAATTAATCTAAAACAAAACATTGTTATCATGAATACAGTATTATTAAAATTATTAAAAATTAACAATGGGAATATAATATTTTTACAGTGTCAATGCCATAACCATGAATGTGAGTTGAAGACTAAATTGAAACTTTAGACATTATTCAATAATGCGTCTAATGCCAAATACTGACAAAATCCCAAGACCTAAGGAAAATTGTTGGACCTTCTTTCCTGGAATGAATGATATCAATATAAAAATTAATCTGTGTTTGCTTGTTTGTTGATTTGTTTGTTTGTATCTTATATACACCTAAATAGCTCGACCGATATTCCTGATATTTTCACAGCATCATCCTGAGGGGCCCAAGGTAAAATAGCCTACTTTATTTTTCGATAGAAGCAGGGAGAATGGTAGCCCTCATACAAAGTAAATTAATTAGCACAATCTCCAGACTATTACAGATAAAATACTGAGATTTTAATAAAATTAATAGTTTACATAACTAAGATTAATTCCAGGATACTGATAAAAAATAATAATTATCGGATAACTTAAATACTGTTACAGAAAAAGTATTAAAATTTTACGGTAATATCTTTCTCATCAACAATTAAACTCGAAAATGAAAGTGGGATGAATAGAACCTGTGGAAATGGTTCCCCCAATACAACCAAAATATTAAATATTGTATATCTTTGGAACTGTTACAGCAAAAATTTTAACATTTTATAAGAATAACTTCCCAAAAAAACTTCGTAAGTTTAGATAAAATAGAATAGGTAGGACTAGGGGAAATTGAAGCCCCATACAAAGCAAATATTCTTAATGACATATCTAAAGAATTGTTATAATAAGAACTCTCCAATTTTGTGGAAACTACTTCCTTATCATATTGCATTGACGAATTAATGATAGGACGGACAGCGGGAGGGGTAGCCACTATACAAAATAAATATTAATTTTCGCATAAGTTGTAACTTAGTGAAATTTAAAAAGTTGTAGAAACATTTTTCATTTAAAATTTTGAATAGGGAAGATAGGTCGAGAGGAATATGGGGTCTACTATTCCCCATTAGTTATGGCATCAAAAGCGGCAGCAAAGCGCACCGGGATAAGATAGATTTAAATAAGTAAAAGTTTATTCTTTGTTCTTAACAAAAAAAGGTATAAGAAATATTTGAAATGATGCAAAAAACAAAAGAAACAAACTGATGAAATGTTTCAATTAAGCCAAATGTTGTGTTTGTTTTGTAACAATTTTATTTGATGGAATTTTGCAAACAATAAAAATAATAAAAGAAAACAGCATGAAAATTAGAAAAAAGAATCTAAGACATTTTTCTTTTTTGCTATTTTTGTTCACAATTTGTTGTTAACAAGCAATAAAATAAATTCCGTCTCAAAAACCAAGATGAATGCTAGAAATTGAATTTAATGTTAAACCAAAAATAGATTTTATTTTATTTAACATTTATATAAAATAAAATTTAATGTTTCTTAAACAATTTATGTCTTGGCGGAGCCGCCAATGATTAGATGATTAAAAAAATGATTTTAATTTTAAAGGCAAACTGAATTTAATGGTATAAAAAATTGATTACGAAATCAAAGACAATAAACTTAAATTTTGACAGAGGTGAAGTTCAAAAAAAAAAATAATAATAATTTAAAATTTTTACATTAAGTTATGTAAATATAACACATTAAAGTTGGTGTAATTAGAATCCTTCAGAAAAATATTTAGATCTCGTTGAAGGTGGTATAACATTGCAACTCATTTATGAACAATGCGATTTAAAACTGAGCTACATTTAAAACAAATAAGAAAGAAAAAAAGTCGACCAAGTCAGGCCATATGAAAGCCTACACCATTGTGTATGTTTGTTAAAAGAATTTTCGAGATTTTCGTCAAGGATCTTATAAGGGACATCTGGTCATATATGGATGTGATTTATGCTTATGCAAAACGAATTTCTGTCAAATATTATTGCGATACTATTTAAAAGTTATTTTATTATTATAAACCTTTATTTAATTTTCGGAGGTGGACCTTATATCAGAGCTGCAGTCATATTTAAGGAGTGTACACGTAAAACTTAGTGCACACTTTAAGGATTATTACTTAACAGTACGTGAAAAATATCAGTACCGTTAAGTATTTACACTTGCAGAAATTCTCAGCAAATATATGTCAAATCTTATTGTAGTAGAGTAATTATTTTTTTTTAAATTGGAAATTGAACTTTATGAACTTTATGATGTAAGTAAATGTCGATGATGTAAAAAAATTGGTGGGAATGCAGGTGCGTGGCGAAATACAATTACTCAGATATTAAACAATTATAAAGTGATTTGCGGTCATCGAAATGAAGCCTGGTAGCCAAAGAAAAGGTGAAATATCACACTGTAGAAACGCAGACCAAATAATATGGATTTAAAAAAAAATACTACATCTTTGGAAGGAAAGCTCTAAATATTCCACATTATAGAAACGCAGGGAAATTAAGGTAGATTTTAAGACAAAATCACTACAACTTTGAAAGCCAGTTGTTAATTTATTAAATTGCTCTGAATAATTTATCAGAAAAGTTAGAAAAGCAGGACCCTCAAAGTATAAAATAGTTCCTGATAGGAATGATAAAAAATGTGAGTCTATAAAGAACGATAAAGCATATATACATGCAGATATTATGGAAAATGCAGTAGATAAATATCGTGTAAAAAATCAAAATTCGTCAGGGAATTTTTAGCCTGGCAAGCAATTTGTACGTACGGAGAAATAAACACTTATCTCAAAACTAATAGCTTTTTAACTCTGAAATATACGTAAACGGATGCCTTCGAAAAAATATTTCTTTCTTTCATTAGAAAATACAAAGTATCCTTTTTTTGATTCTGCTAATTTTGCTTCTTGTCATTACAGTGCATTAAGATATCTTCAAAATTGCCAGACGGAAGGACAGCCTGTAGTCTAGGGTATAAAACTACATGTTTAGAAAGAATATTAAGAAAGGAAACTGACTCAGTTTTTTACAACAACAACAATTCTCTCTCCTAACATACAAGTTCTGTGTGAATTCGACACACTTGCGAGAGAGAAAAACAACACAAAATAAACAAAAATTTTCTTTAAAACTTAAGTAAAATTACACTAACGACACATTTTTTCACTAACACACAATATTTTTACTATTTTTACAAAAACAAATATTTTTTTTTATATGTTAATCTTTAAATTAAAGGAACAAAGTTGCTACCTTTTGTTATTAAAAATAGAACAGAATTTAAAATAATTTTAAATTCAATAAAAAGCCAAAAAATTTAATTATGTGTATATTTGTGGATGTAATCCACATCAGAGCATGAAAATCTGTGAATATAATTGTGATGAATTATATTTAATAATTTATGAATTCTCTTTTGTGCAGCTATGTGTGCTTTTATGTGTGGTGAAAGAGGTTTTAGGTTTTTTGACAATAGAATTAGGTTTTTTCGACAAGCCTTCCATTCTTTGTATTCTTTGGTTTAGATTTTAATTGATGAGTAAGATTTAAGATATTTATAACTAGCATAACAATTTTTTTCAATATATCAAATCGTTTGGAAAAAAAAAATATTTTAAAAACTAGATATCACTTCACAAATTGCACTATATTTGTAATGTTTTGGTTTTCCGCTGTCTTCTGTGAATTTAAACATTTTTATTTTGTTAAGAAAATGTAAAATATTGAATTCGACTGCTAGTAGAATGATACGCATTATATTTTGTCACTAATTAGTTGACAGAATGTAATACGTGTTAATGATTTTTTTTTTTTTTTTTTTTTTGACCAAAAAAATCCATATGATCCAGTAGCGTTAGCAACATATTTTAGTACACTTTTATTATTTTTTGAATGCCTTTAAAAATATGCAAAAAAAATAATAATAATAACAATCCTTATTTTTTATTTAAAAAATATAAGTCAAAATTTAATTATTATACTTATTTTGAGTAAAAATAAAAAAAACGTTATTTTTTAATCAAAAAATATTTCTCATAAACATTACGGTCCCTGATTTTCAGTGACTTTAGTGCATTATATACAAAATATAACGATTTCTGAATGTAAAAAATCTTAAAGAGTCGATCCATTTGCAGGACATCACTCAATTATTACTTTCACTTACCATTCAAGTCATAATATGCGCAAAGAGGAAATATGATTACGGCATTGTCACTACAAAAATATTATGTATTGTTAATTGTTAATTTTCATTAATTTTAATAATACTGTATTTATGATAAGAATGTTTTTGTTTCAGTTTTATCATTCAATGCTTTCATTTAATAAAAATTTTAATATAGTTGCCTACAAAAATCGTATGCTTTTGAATATTTTTAATAGAAACAAATTTTTCTTAATATGTAAAAATCTCATTATTTCTACAACCATTAATTATAAACAATATCTGTCCTTGTTCTTAAGCCATATCTTGTTTTTAAACTATAATAATATTATTATTCCCATAACAATAGAATGTTACAAACTATTATAATACGTACGGTTTTTACAAATATAGTTGAAAAATGCCTTACTTTTTTGTTTTTGAATATATTTTATTTCTAATGTTTGTTTTCCAACTTCAATATAATTCTCGTTTAGTTTATACATGAATAAATATAGGTACATAAGGTTTTGTTATATCTAGCAATATAAGATATTAATTAACTATTATTAGTTAAAAAAAAGTATGTTGCATTATCTTGCACAACATATGTAAATAAAATAAATAACATTAGTTAATGAAAAAGTTACTATTGTATTGTTTTTCCCTTTATAAAATTAATACTTTGTTTAAATAATATCTCAAATTAAATATTTTTTTCCAAAATGGAATTTTAAAATATTTCATGAATACGTTGAATTATGTACTTATTCTATTTCCAAAATAAAATTTATGTCTTAAAAACTACATATTTCAAATAGGTATATTAAATTCAATCATGATTTTTAGTATAGGAAATATTGAAAAAAAAACATATGTTAATTTAAACAATTTTTACATTTCAAAAAAAGTAAATTCAAACGAATTATGTTGTTATGAAGTCCAATATCTTCTAAAGTAATGAAAAGATTTTTGCAAAAATTTACACAATATGTAATGAAATGCAGCAATACATATTCACTTCAAAACTAAATAATAAAACTCATTTCAATTACGCTAATTTTATTAAAACTTATCACACAATCTTCTCAACTATATTTCACCGTTGAATATAGTACAACAATAATATTCCGAACAGATTGCACCAAAGATATAAAAATGATTACGTGAAACTTCGACAAATTTGCAAGATTTAAATGAAACAGCAACATTATGTTATTTATATAAGAAAGATAACAGCATAAATCTATTGAAGGCTCATCAAATATTTACGATAAAATGTTAATGCATGTAAAATAATATCAGCCATGAAACACGCTTATGACACATTTCTATCTCAGTGGTAAAAAGAAGGAAGTAAAAAGGAAGAAGGAAGGACTGTTTACTCCTCTAGATGCCTTTTTCATTTATTATTATTTTTCTTTTTTTTTTGGAATTTCTGCTGTGAACTTTGATATTGTTTTTTTAACGGTTTCTGAATAGTTTTGTTATTTCTTAATGCAAAAAAAATATGTATATATTGTAATCTTTCTTCCCTTCTAAGAGAAGGGAATTAAGGTATTGTATTTTTTATACATAGAAATGTTGTTGCATAAAACGAACTTTCCTTATAACGGAAGGGAAGTCAGAAGTTCTATCGGATATTTTAGAAGGCAAAGATGTATTTTTGAAAACCTTACTGTGTTAGGCTGGTTAGCATGGGCAACTGCATCTTACAGAAGGTGTAAGTAGATCTTCTAGAAGGCCTGCGTGATGGAGGCCTTGACATCTTTACCGCTGGGATGTAAATACCTAAATAAAAACAATAAGAAACAGAGTCACACACACACACACACTAAATGTACATAGTACAAGCAGTAAATTATTATTATTATTGCTGAGTTTTATATGCTCTCAATGTTTTTCCTCTATTTGTTTGTTTAATCTAATATATAAAACATGAAAAGTAATCAAAGAACAATTTTATCCTTGAAATGTAACAGAATTTAATGGTGACCATACGGAACACCACATAACATCAGTAGTGACAGGTATAACAACAAAACAAAAAAGTTATTTGGATTTTATATTACGGTTGGGCAACAATCACTCTAATGGCAACCAATAATTGCTAGTAGCGTATAGATTGAGGCGTGAAATACCATACAATATAGATAATATAGAAATGCAGTGTAACATTTTTTTATATACATGTTTTTAATACATAGGTAAATCAAAATTTTAATACGATATGGAATCAAATACAACTGCAAGCGTAATTGGTAGGGTATTCAATCGATTAAGGGTCATACGGTTATCCGATTAATTTTGGTCGAGTAACTGTTCCAATAATTTTATATAGTATATTTTCGAATAACGAAGAAACCGAATAATTTGCTTCGAATAAAAGCTTAACCGAAAATTTGTTTTTTGTAGTTAAATATTTAGATTTTTTATTTTCAATCCTAACTTAATTTCATCTTTTGTTAAAATGTGTTATATAACAGCAAAGATAAATAGATGTAATTTTTAGGGAAGTACTTTTTTACTACTTTCAAAGTATCAATAAGTGAACGAGTTTTTGTGCATAAGAAGTAATACAACTGCATTCTAATATATTATTAAAAAGATACTCAAATGCATTTTTCTGTTACAAAACGTTGATATCGGCTGTTATTTTTGTAAATACTTGTTAGTAAAAACAAATGAAAAATAATATTATGCATACTTTTTACTAAAAATGTTGGTTTATATAAAAATTAAAACTAATTTCCTTGCGCAGATAAAAAGAATTCAGATGTTCATTGAAATAATGCATGAAATCGTCAACATGACTTGCTTCTCAGGGAATAGGTATCAAAAAAGAGAAAATTTTCCAATGATAACCCTATATCAAATTCATTTTGGATAGAATGTTTAATAAAATGCGACATGAAAATATTACAATATTATAAGTTCGTGACAATAATAATTCTAAAAACATAGTTTTGAATAAAGTAAATTCAAAGTTATATAAGTAATAAACATTTTAATTTTCAGCAACAAAATGTACGTAAAAATACCAATATTAATTTCTACGATTATGACAAAAAACCATTCCCATAAAAGAAAAGTTAAAAAGACTGATTTATAAGTTAACCAAGGAGAATATTTGGAAGTACAGTGCAAGCTCGGTATTCGCGACTACTCATTACCGCGACGGCCCGGTTATCGCGACGGCTATGACCAAAAAAAAAAGTAAATCCCCGTCCTTTGGTATATTAACCATTTTAGATGATTTTAATCTTTAATTTTTTCAGTTTATTCGTATCATTTGTTATGTAAATACATCTCTTAATATAGGAAAAGTTCAACATATTTTGAAGCCAACTATTTAAAGATTTTAAAACAAATTTAAAAGTGGAGGTTCCATAAATTCAATTTACGTGAGTTGCATACGTTTCAAAACGGGACCAAATTGGACCCAAGTGAGCTGCCCTAATAACCTAAGTTGCATAAGTCTTCAGTTTACCGCATTATAAAACAAGAAAACGAAGATCTTTCAACTATTGGTACATTTGTAGCTCAAATTGTAGTAAATAAATTTAATCATGAACTTATTAAATGAGATTATATCTGCAAAAACTCGTACGAGAATTCCGATATGAATCGAGAAATATGTGGAGCCAAAGAGAAGTAAACGATTCAACTCCAAATGTTTTCATACTCTTGTTAACTTAGACAAAAAACAGTACTAATCTTTATTGGATGGAAATAATTTTACTGGTTTGTTATACTCACGTGTTGATTTGAGATGCTATTCCTCTATAGTTTCAATAAATTCCTTTGCAGATCCATATCATATATGAATTTACAAATCTACGCATGCAATTTCAAATAAAATTTCTTTTATAAAACTAAAAAGAGGTTCATACAACTATATTTAAATAAATAATTATTTTATTTTTTATAATTATTTAAACATTTTTATATAATTTGCCTTACATATTTTTATTTGGAAAATTGTATTTCAATATTCCTCTAATATATATATATATATATATCATGATATAAATATAAAGAGGTATTCCCTATTCGCTCGCACAATTTTTTTTTTTACTTTTAAGCCAATTTTTTGATATTTGTTCTTCTGTTAATAATTATAAAAGCGTTGCCATCAAAATAGAAAGGGAAAACTATTCTACGAATATTTTTTATTATGTGTAATTTATACCTTGCAAATTTTTTGGACTTGAAAAAAGCACATCTGCGTTTTTGCTGAAGTATATAGTGCTACAGCAGTTATTGAATATTTAAAAATATATATTTAATAAATAATTTTCAACTATAAATATCTTTTTTTCTCTACAAAATATGAAGACTTTAATATTACATTTATATCGATATATTACCGGGATAATAGTAGTTTTATGAACAAACTCAGATAAAATAGCTAACTATTAGATATTGCAATTTAAGTGATCAATAAATAAGTTGTTTCGTATATAATTTAATAGATACTTTAAAGCACTCTCAAATAATATACATCTTATTCCGATTGGTATACAAATAAAAGACAACAAAATATTTATAGAACGAAACTTTGAATCTTTATATCTCTTAAACTAAAACTTGTTTTGCCAAAATGTGTACTAAAAGTAAGGCAATTTGTCAAAGATCGGACATATACATATAATTTTTATAATTTTTAATAACTTTCACAATGTACTATATATATATATATATATATATATATATATATATATATATATATATACATCAACCATTGTGTTGGTCTTCATGTTAATATTTATTTCACTTTTCTTTACTCATCTTGATATTTCTATTATAAATTTCCCTTTATTCCATTTCCTCTCGTCAAATAGTATTTATTTGTTTACTCTAATTTCAATTGAAAACATTCCTAGACAGGTATAGAGATATTTCTATTGTAGATGAAAATGTGTTGGTATTACTGGTAGTTATTTGTTAAAATTGATATTTCTATTTTTTATCTACATACGTATAATGAAATGTTATAGATTTTACAGTATATATGGTAGTATATATAGAACCCAAATATAATGTTCCGTTATTGTTAGAGAAAATACGATTTATTTTCTTTTAATATAAATTCAATTTTGTTTTGTTCAACTATTTATATAAAATTATATATACTTTTGCGTCTTTTTATTAAATTTTTCTAACGAAAACGAAAAAGAAATTACTAAAAAAATAAAAGACAATGAAGTTTGTTTAAAATTTGTTAAAAGAGAAATTATTTTTATTTAATTTGAAATAAGACAGTAAAAAAATGTATATCAAATAACACTAGTTTACAAATTCGGATAAACTTTGGGACCTGAACAGATGGGAACTAATTTTAATGTAATTTGCGTCGCCGAATGCAAATATGGAATTAGTTTTTCAAGATTGGTTCTAGTTTTCGACTTTTCACCTATTGGGGAAATCAGCTCTAATAACGACTTTTTGATGTTGACGTCGCAAGAAAAATAATTTTAATAATATTCTTTATCTTGGATTTTATTCCAAATCATATAGAAATATAGAAAAGGCATTCCAAAATGATTTCAATTACTTTTATTATGTTTACGAATATTATATAGTCGGGAAAATTAACTTGCTTAATAACTTAATTCGAGGTTTGAATTTACAAACACAGTTAGCAGAATTGATAGCATAATGGTTGTAGGGGAAAAATGTTGACACTTTAACAATCGCCTACGTAAACGGGATAAAAAATTATTCAATATTTCCGATTCTCAAGAGAAACATACACATACTTCAGTGAGGATATCAGAGTTTTTTTTGATTTCATGAATACTAAATTTTCACCACTTTCAAGCCCATAGCCACATCTTCACATGGAATTTTATCTTATCAAGTACATCTTCAAAAGACTTAGTTGCAAAGGACAAAATCTAACATTAAAAAACCAATGACGGATTGAATCTTTAAAAAATGTTTTACGTCCAACATACCATCAATGGAGGTATAATCGTATTCGAAACATTACCGGAAATAGCAAATCCAATACTTTGCAACAAATAATGGATATCGAATATTTTTATTACTTAATTCTCTTTATTCGATATCTCGATTTTTCACTTAAAAGTTTAACGCTGCAAGTTACGAGAAAGAAGAATATGGTCATAGTCCCATATATTTAAATTTTTTTAAATTTTTGAAAATTTTGAAAAGAATATTTGTCTTATTATAAAAAAATTTTGAAATATTGTTTTGTTGTTGTAATGATTAAAATGTTTAGTGTAGATTGTGGTAATTTCTGAAAAGGTCGCGATATTTATTTCTAATATTAAAAGGAAACTTCGTACGCATTTTTCGTTCCAAAAGTATTTCATTATATTTTAAATATTTCAAAATTATTTGCTTCAAAAGTCAATATAGTCCCAAATCTTGGCTATAAGATACAAACAAAACTTTAATACGTCGCAAAAATCTAGAACGGTTTGCAAAAGTATTTAAAAATTTGTTTTAGGGACAATGTGAAATTTAGATGAAGAATTAAAATGGTACATCATCTTTAACAATTGTAAAATGGTTCGCATAGGGCTAAAAATGTGTGTAATCTTTAATAAAAATAATCCCTTATATGAAAGTAGAAACATTTAAAATATGAAAAGAGGAAAAATCTATCATAAAAATTTATCATCGTTTAAAATATTTGCAAAATTCTCAGCAGTGAGCTATTTGTTCGGATAGAAAGTATAATATTTAGAAAGGTTATTATGTTTGTAATATAAAGAATGAATTACATTGGTGTTATATATATATATATATATATATATATATATATATATATAGAAAAAATTTAAGTATAAAAGTAAAATATTGCCAGGTAATATATAGAAATCGCATTTTATATTACACAAAAATGGTTGTGGAAATATCGAATTACACTTTCTGTAATGCAAACATTATAACCTTTCTAAAAATCATACATTCTCGCTGAATATACTAACGACTGCAGATTTTTTTTTAAATATTCTAAGCGATGTTAAATTTCTCTGACAGAGTTTTCCTAATTTCTCTGTAGTTTCTCTTTAAATTGCTTTTAAATTTATGTAATGATATCTTTTAACTAAGGATTATACTATCCTTTAACTCCCATTCCTTTTTCAAAAGACAGTGACGATGTCTCTTTTTAAACATGCATTTCATAATTTTTGCCAATATTGTTATATTTTTGGACCTGCTAAAATTGCGCTTGAATCTTAAGATGTTATATTATCTTAAACTTAAACTCCGGAACCATCTTTGGTAATGTTAAGTGTAAATAATTGATTTTTGAATCTGTATAAATAATATTGAAGTATAAAAATGTGTGTAAATACTTTTGAAATTGAAAATGCACACGAATTTTTCTTTCAGTAGTAGAAATAAATACCGCGACTCTTTTCAGAAATTACCACAATCTGCTCTACATATTTATTTACAACAAGAAAACAATTATCTCAAAATATTTAACTTCTTTTTCAAATTTTCAAAAAATCTAAAAAAGTGCAAAGGACTATGGCTGTATTATAAAATTTGGCGAAAATATAAAAATAATACCAAGAATTTTGGGATGTAGGCATTATGAGTTCCAACTTTTGGACTCTAATATAGATCTTAAATGATAAAAAGATGCAATTTAATAGATCCCTAATTCCGATTTATCACTTTTTATTGAATAAATCGCTTATCAAATCTCAAATATATTTAAAAAAATATATATTTTTGTTGATATATCGAAGACTAACACTAATTTTGAAAAATTGAGTCTTCACTCACTTCGGATACCTTAGTTAGAAACCATATTTAGTTGCTCAGGTCCAAAACCCTGTATAATTGTGTTACTATAATTATTAAAGCTAATTATTTTTTATTATTAATTTTTTCCCGAGGTAAATGTTCCAACGAACCATCTGATTATATTGTTTTGATTGGCTTTTTTTTAGAGTCAATTTGAAGAACCTTAAAAATACTATAACCAAAATGCAACACATAAAATGTCTCGCTACAAGAAATCATGAAAAACGATGTAATTATAAAATTTTAATCATTACGGTTAACAAACGCCTAAAGGCAAGCAAGTCTTATTTTACACTTTCTTCTTTTTGTTTTAATTTACAATAAATGAAAGGCGTCGTTTAACGACAGTTTTAGCAGCTGTCACACGCCATAAATAAATAATGTTATTTCGACAAACAGCGTTAAAGAGCAAAGTACTCGAAGTGTAAAACTGTCAATCAACTGTATAGGAGTACAGTGTATAAAGGTGAGAATTTTAAATGCAATTGGTATAGTGGTGTTGGTGTGGGCAATATTGTTGGTTCTGATGATGCCGTTAAAATTGTAATATATATACACCTGCTTACTACCCCCAGCCATCTAGGTGAAACAAAAGCTCGGAATCAGTCACTATAACAACAACGACAACAATAGCTGAATGAAATTAGTGACAATCAAAAGGAAATCAAGCAGCCTATTAAAAACATATAAATGAAAACAAAGGATATTGAGAATCAAGTAGTTGTTCTGCCATAAAAAATACTTTGTTGGCAGGTTTATATGTATGTAAAAGCAATTTTTAAAGACTTCAGCAATACAAAAGGCTTTCGAAATGATTTTTAACGTATATTCCATTGACCAATGTAACAGTTGGTAATTTACTAAATTTTTTATAAAATATCAAGAAGAATGTTTGAAAAATAATAAAACAATATTGAGTTATTGGAAAACAAAAAATAAAATGAGTTTTTGGAAAACAATAAATACAAATTGTTATCATCTTCCTTTGTGTTGTATAATAACAAGAATTAAATCGCTGGAAAAATATTTAATTACTTAATTAAGTAATAAAATATTCCTCTAGCCCATACCCAATAAAAAGTGGGAGCTTCTATCGAATCATTGCAAATAAATAAACCATTTCTGTCTTACTTCAAGAAAAGTTTTTGAGAAGCAATGCCTCTATAGAAGCTGCACTACCGCTTATGGCCTTTAATCCTTTAATTCATTTTCGACCACTACACGATCACGTTAAGATAAATTAATAAAATTTTCTATGGGGTCTATTATAGTAACTATTTCAGTTTCTGAGGTATCGGGCGTTGCGAAAATATATACAGTTATATTGTTATATTCACATAAGAAACGGATGTTTAAACAAATTTTACAGAAGAATGAGTCTCATTTGCCAGTTAAATTCGATTTTATGATTACTTTACAATTGCTATATTAAATATATATAGTGCGAAATAGCAAAATTGGAGATTGATCCTTCCAACGAAAATTTCAGGCATTTAAATTGTGAAGTAAAAGCTTAAAAAATTTGACGATGTAAGATCAAATTATCTCTTATAATGTATCAAAAATAATTATTCGTTCTGAAATATGGTACAGGTCGAAGCATTTGTAATATTAACCTTAGGATTATCGGTAACATTAAGAGCACAAAGATGACTTGGTCTGGTCAGACAACAGGATGATTATAGGTAAAATATTGCTTCTAGGAACTATGAATAAATTTTTTGAAAATTTTTTGAACTGCCTCTCCGTAAACTTCTAGTTATATTTTGTGTAACAAGATAGATATATATATGTATATATATATATATATATATATATATATATATATATATATATATATATACACATATGTCCGATATGTATTATATGTAGTTTTGTCATATAAATACTTATATATCTTTTATTTGTAAACCGATTCGAATAAGATGTATATCATTTGAGAGTGCTTTCAAATACCTACTAACTTATACCCTAAATAAAGAAATATATTAATCCGTTAAAATGCAATATCTAATAGTTATTTTTTTCTCAGAGTTTGTTCATAAAAAACTGTTATCCTGGAAAGGTCAAATGCAATCATTAATTGCAAATAGTATATTTTTAAACCATTGATTAAAAAAAGATATTTTTAGTTGAAAATTATTTACTAAATGGATATTTTTAAATATTCAATAGATACGTCAGCAAAAACGCAGATGTGCATTTTTTCCAGTCCAAATAATACCATATATGCGAAAACGTTGTTATTCGCAATATATAAATTACACATAATAAATATATATATATATATATATATATATATATATATATATTTATAAAATAACGTTCCCTTTTAGCTTCTCTGGCAACGCTTTTTATTTATTTACAAAGGAACAAATATCAAATAATTAGCTTAAAAGTAAAAAAAATTGTGAGGGCGAAGTGGAAATACCTCCTTATATTTATATTATGGTAAAGAATAGGAAATATTTCTTATGTTGTTTGATAACTTCTGTTTTCGACAAAAACGTTCTACTACGCTTTATAATAGTTCCTAATAAATATTTTTCTTGGGACGCAAGTGTAAGAAAATTTGAATTCCAGTTACAAATTCAAACAAATTCAAAGTGTTGAAATATCCCAATAAAGCATAGAGCGATATGATAGCGAAAACGATATCATATAAGTTACCGGTGATAATATCATATTGTATTGCAGAAAACGACATTATTATGATATAGAAATTTCGAAATATTTGTTTCCAATAAAATAAAAAAAAAAATAAAAACTTGAAAAAGTTAAAAAATTCAAAATAAAGATATAAAAATTAAAAAATTTTTAACAAACAAAAACTAAAAAATCATTTGATAACATGAAAGAAAAAAACATAGTGTTTGGTATTGAATAGCAATCAAAAGAAAATGTGGAATATTACGATTTTAGTATCGTTATTTTTGAAAACTAAGATATCGAAAAAGATATCATAATTTTTTGGAAAAGCAATATCATAGGGAAAGGTACACTTTGATCCGTAGAAACTATCATTTTAGATTCGAAGACGATTATCACTAGTGATCATTTTTATCACCTAAATAATATCGTTTTGATATCATTATAATATCGTTTGGCTTATTTTGACAGCTCTACTACACTTTTATTCGATAGTGTACTCCAGCAAAAAGGAAACTTCAATTCAAATAAAACATAACAATGTTTGTATAATTTCTTTCAAAAATTTTATCACTACAACAAATAGTTGAATTTAAGCTTGGAAGTATAATATAAATCAAGCGTTGGTTAACAGTGTAATTCCAGTAATCAATATAATAGAGTTATATTTATAAATTTTATAAACTCAAAGTTTTTATGTCACAAAAATTAACACTTATGTATCATATGTTATAAAAAATAAAATAAATTTATCAAAAGATTAAATTTTATGTATGTAAATTTAACTCATCGGCTCCCCTATATTTATGTATGATTACTTATAAATTCTTTGAGCATCCAAATTTTGATTGTTGTTCTTATTTGATTGTTGTAGAATTAACATCTGCGTCTTGTTGATACAAAGCAATCATTTTTTAATATCTTATTCATGGTTTGGGTTTACACAAAGAATTTTAAAGCGATTTTTTTTTTAAATTATAAATTTTATTTTATTTTATCCTTCACAAATTTGTCTATTAAAATTATTAAAGAGCAGAATTTAAAAAAACTTCGTTGTCGAAAAATGCTTAAAAAATGATCGGAATTGCAGTTGAGTTTAAATTTCAAGTGCTTAAACTGCATGTCTCACGATGTAGAACGAAAAATTCATTTCGACAATAGATTTAAAATTTTATAAATTTTATACTTATTACATTTTTTCCCGTTGTTCATAATTTTTATTTTTTGAAATAATTTTTTTACGTTGTCTTATAATAGTTATTTTTGAAAATAAATTTTTTCCGTTGTTAATAACTTTTATTTTTCAATATATATTTTTTATGTTGTTTATAACTTATAACTGCTTGAACTACTTCTATGTTTATATCATTGACACTTTCCGTAAGGGTTTACAAATCATTTCGTTACCAAAAATGCAATCGGACCTATTTAACATTTAAAAAATTCAACAAACGGTGAAAAAGAACTGACTAAATAAAAAATGTGGGTGCATAGAGTTCTGTTTTGTTGAGTGCTATTTAAAGTACACTTACATATCTTTTAATATTGCTAAGCAAAAATGCACTCTACGCACTAGTTAACATTAATTTCAACAAGTTTCCTTTGCCTTCAAACTCTTTTAATTTTTAGATGGGGCAGTTTCATTTTTGGTGGCGATTCGCTGATCAAACAAAAAAAAACATCCTGATACATTTTACACAATTTCCAAAAAGTTCGTTCAACTTCCCAAAAATTAATTCAATGCTCTGTAGTAAAATCCACATTTGAATAAAATTAGTGTATTCAAAGAAGCGACATTTTCACAAATCCGGCTTTTCGAATTATTCGAAAAATTACTTAAAAAAAAATACGGTTTTACTGAAAAAACCGCTTAACCGGTTTTTTCAAAAAATATAAATATTTAAAAAATGTTTATTATTTTTACTAAAGATAATGTAATGACAAATAATATAAAAATAAAATATCATATTGCTTTTCTGCAGCTAGAAGATTATGCTCAAAATTTGTATTTTTTGAACTATTTACTGAAGTTTATGTAATTTTGGGTGAGAGAAATTTTTCTTATTTTTTTCTGGGCTTCAAGTGAACGAAACTGTTAGTTATTTATCCGTTTCAGACAATTTTAAGAAGTTTGGCATCGATTTCTTATAGCATATTTTTGCATATTTTAGTCTTAACAACATATTTTGCATACTTTGTTATATTTTCATAGAAAATCGTTATTTTAGAGCATATTTAACCTATTTAAATGGCATAATTTTGCATGTTTTATACTTAAGACATTATTTTGCATATATTATATTAAAGAGCATATTTTTGCATATTTTTCACTTAAGAGAAAAAATTTCCATATTTTTCACCAAACATAATTTTTTATATAATTTGTTATTAATGAAATTTTTGGTTTACTGTCGTCTATGTTTTTCAAATCTGATTATTTAATAATTTGCTTCCTGTTTATTCATAGAAATGTTGAAATTTCCTGATGCTATGTATTAGCTTTAAGTATTTGAAAGTGTAAAAATAAAATACTATTAGCAACTACTAATAACAAAAAGTTGATTTTGGCATGATTAGTGTAAAATTTATACAGAAAAAATATTATTTTAAGAGAATATATATATTTTTTTTTTAATTTTAAGGGTATATTTTCCGACTTTAAGAACGTATTCCATGCGCATATAACCCTTTTTTTAGAGCATATTTTTGATAACCCTGCTTATGACAAACGACAAAACAAAAATTGACTTTACCTAGATTTTGCTAATAAAAATTTCAGAAATTTAAAAAAATCAAAAGCAACGTAAAAAAATTAATTTCAACAATAACTGTTAACTATGAAGTATAAGATTTTTTGAAATATATTTTTTATAAACAAACGAAAAAATCGTTGGTTCATTACAATAAGGGAAAATTATATTTAGGAAATTATTATCAAAATTGTGTAATTTGTTTTAACCAAAAATTGTGTCTTATATATATTTCTTTCGCTAACCTATTAAATTACAGCGAAAATATCTTTTTTTGTTATTATTTAAATTTGGGAATATAGAGCGATGAATTTATCATTAAAATAATGACTATTCATCATATAATATTTGTATTGAGTTTTGTGTAGAACCCTGTATATTTTGGAAATTTTGAAATGCTTCTTTTATCAATTATATTAATTTCTGACCGATTTGGAAATTAGAAATCCCTTAGAAGGAACTCTAAATCGAAGAAAGTATAGCAGTACATGACTTTAATTTTGACCCATAGTGCGAACTAATTTCAAAATTTGAATGCATTTTTAATTTCCTGTGCCAATATCTTTTTTCTTTAAAATATTAGGAAATAATTAAAATTTTTTCAATTTTTTTGCAAATGCTTCTTTGCTTTAGCACAGAAATTTACTAATAAACTTATACATGGATATATCAAATACTTAATACTCATATTTCTAACTAAAGAAGTTTGAATGTAGTGACCGATTCTATAATAATTTATGTACTGCGCCAATACTTTTTTCGGCCTGTGTATGTCTCTGCTTCTACACTTAAAAATATTTTTAGCCCAGGAAAATAGGGGTTCAAGCTCGGCCTTTGATGGAGGAAAGCGAATTTTGGCATTAACATAGCTTCGTCTTGTCGTCTTATATATAATATTAAAAGACTTTGATAATCACGTGTACACTACGTGAGTTATTTTTTGGGCCCCGCTATTTTTCAGTACTACATTATGAAATTATATGGAATTATAGTTACATAATTTATTATCACATCTTTTGTTTCACATATTGTCGTGACCTTTAACTGCGTATAACTCGCGTATCACTCACTTTTAACATCAGTTATATGCGAAAAATTCACTTTCTCCATTAAATTCCGAAGTTTAGTAATTTTTTCGATTTATTTTCCTGGGTTATTTGAAAAATTAATGACTGAAAAATAATTAATACCATTTCACTTTACTCCCTCAACATGATATTTTATAAATAAAAAATTTTATAAATAAAAAAGAAAAAGTATGTAGAAATCGAAAATGTTTTGAGGCCATACATAAATACAGTTTTCGTTTTTAAACAAATGTTTTCATTTACTTCAAAAAATTTTGTGATAATAAAGAACCTTAAATATTCACAACAAATAAATTAAATAAAATACATAGAAAAACAGCAATATAGTGAAATAAGTAAAAAATAATAAAATATTGCCACTGGTAAATAAAGGACGACACAAAAAAACTGACATTTAGAATAAATAATGAGACAAACAAAAAATTCCTATAAAAAAGAAAAAAATAATAATGAAATAAATAAAAAATTAGGTAAGAAAAACAATTTAAACATGATACACCTAAACCAGGTAGAATTATTGGGGAGAGTTGTCATTTTGCAGGTCCTGTACAGATAAGAAAAATACAAAAATGTGCAATAAAAGAATACAAAGAATGGAATGCTTGTTAAAAAAAAAAAACTTAACTCTATTGTCAAAAAAAAAAAAAAAACTTACAGATTATATTATTCAAATTTAATTTATATGTATTAGTACTAAAGCCACTTTCACTACACATCATAAGCACACATAGTTGCAAAATAGTATTCAAAAATTATTAAATATAATTCATCACAATTATATTCGCAGACTTTCATAAATTTTCATCTTTTGTTGAGGATTAAATCCATAAATATAAATATAATTACATTTTTTGGCTTTTCGTTGATGAATATGAAAATAATTTCAAATTATTTTAAATTCTGTTTTATTTTGAAAAACAGCTAGAAACCGCCTAAACTTTAAATAAAATTTTATTAAAGGCATTAATAAATTGTAGTTTTTAAGTTCTAACATCTTAAAATTAATATCTATTCCAGAGTCATCAAATCAAATTTTTAAATCGAATTTGAAAACTTGTAATCTATTTTTTTATTTAAATTTTCATACACTGGCATACACTGCCTGCCACTTGAATAAGGAATCACATTTTTTTTACTCTAATTAAGTATATCTTCTAAACTAAAGTTTAAAAAAAAATAATTTTTCGCGCAACCAAATTTCAAAGTGTTGGCTTTAGTTTCCTGAAGAAATAATATATTAAATGTTTTAATATTTAATATATTATATTTTAATATTTTAAAACTAAGCAAACTGTAATTTATTTTTAAATTTTAGGTTATAAAAATGAAATTTAATATCTTCTAGAATTCAATTAGTAATGAGTACTGCCACCATTTTTAGAAATAACCTCAAAAATGCGATTTGGCATCGACTTGTATAATGACTTTAAGAAATTTAGCGAAATTGAACTCCATGCTTCCGTTATTTCATCCTTTAAGAATTCATAAACTATTCCTAAACTTTTCTTGCAAGCCAACCCCAGACATTTTCCATTGGATTCAGGTATGGTGAAAATGGGGGGCAATCCAAAAGTTGAACAACTTGTTGATTAATCCATTGTTTTACTGCTTTGGCGGTATGAATCGGAGAGTTGTCGTATTGGTACGTCCAAGGTATGGGTCCAAAGAAATCATTAAATTTTGGAAATGTTTCCTCCAGAATGATCTTGTTATTCGTTGCAGTGATTTTGTTGGATACAAAAACCAATTCTATGGTACCATAATACGAAATGTCACCCCATACCATTATTCCACCCTCTTGGCTGTGTCTGCGGCTCAAAATAACTCCTCCTTATTTAGGTCATAGAATTAATAGTTATTCCCATCTGGACCATCAATATTAAACTTTTTTTCATCGGAAAATACAACTTTAAACCATTTGTCGGACCATGTGATTGTATTTTTGGCAAACTGTAGACGTTGTGATTTGCGTTTTTCATTAAGTGGTGTTTTTTTTGCAGTTTTCGTCGGACTATGTTCAAGCATGAATTTAAAATACGGTGCACTGTTCTTAGACTGGGACTGGCTCCACTTTTTTCACGTATTTTTGATACCGACATAGAAGAATTTGATGCAATTCTAAGAATTTTTAGTCTTTCTTTTGGAGTTGTTGTTATTTTCTTCCGCCCTTTCATGTTTTTTTTTCCATATCATTCCACGTTATTTAAATAATTGTACACAACTGTCTTTCCTTTATTAATGTTTTTGGCTATTTGGACCAGATTCTGACCCTGAGAATTCAAAATTAGAATTTTTTCTTTTTCAGAGTTATTAAGAACCTTACCACGTACCATTTTGAATAAAAACTATTTAAAAACTATCAAATTAAAAATTCTCTAGCCGTTTATATTGAAAGAAATTCAAATCATAGCCTTCCTGATTAATATCAAAAGAATTCCTTATTCATGTGACACACGAAATAGTACCACAGATATACATGTCTTTAAATAAACGCAAAATTTTAGTATAACAAAATATGTATATTTTTTATTTCTTCAGGAAACTAAAGCCAAGACTTTGAAATTTGGTTGCGCAAAAAATTATTTTTTTCTGAACTTTAGTTTAGGAGATATACTTAATTAAAATTAAAAAAATGTGATTCCTTATTCAAGTTGCAGGCAGTGTATATTATGTTTGTACACAGTTCTTATTGGCAAATAAAAATATTATGGGTTGGTGTATAATTTTTTTTTTTATTTTAACTTAAAAATCCCTGATTAACGAAACTATTTACAAGCAAGGTATAAAATATTAGTATTTTTTGTGTTCTCAAAAATTGACAAATATTAAAAAATATTGCTGAAAAAGGAAAAATTAAAAAAGGAAATTATTAAAAAATATGTATATATAGTTTTTAATTTACAATATACTATCTGTATAAACTGTGAGCTCAGTATTTACAAATAACTTCATTTGTAAATAAGAAGTGTGTATAAACTAAGTAATCGACTTATGTTGAATTATGTTGAAGTATGTTGAATTCACACAGAACTTTTATGTGAGGAGAGAGAAATGTTGCTGTAGGAAATGGAGCCAGTTTCTTTTCTTTGTATTCTTTGTTTTCAATGTTCAACGTTCTTGAAAGCAAATAGTTCATTCTATGGACATTTTGGGAGTTTTACCATGGAAGCTTATCCTCAAGAACATTTAAATACACAATAAATTATATATGTATACAATTTGTTTGTAACACAAAATGATGAAAATTCAATTAGAAAATTGTTCACAAAAATTTATATGTATTTTCAATTTGAAAATATTTACTTTTTTCTCTTTTGAATTTTGCTTTTATTTTTTACATTTTCTTTTGCTTTCTTGGTGACTGACTTCTCAGGGCGAATAAATTTGAGAATGTTCTCTCTAATAATTGTACCACCCTTGCATATATATTGTAAATAAATTCATGTATTAAGGCGTTTTTTATTATATTTCTTTTCGTAATTATTTAATTTTTCAAACACAAAATGAAAAAAAAAAACAAAATATGAATTTGCCCATGGTGTGGCCCCATGGTTAGTAGTGCTGCCATAAAATTTTGGATCTTATCTGCTAAATTCCAAAAAATAAAATGCTAAAATCTGCTAAATATAAAGTTTTACCCACGCTTCAATTTTTTTTTTGCTTTGCTTAAATTGAATTTCAAATGTATTATAATAAAATGGGAAAATTGTACTGTTTATATATCATGAACGTAATAGAAATTTAAAAAATATAACTATATATTTTAATATTCTTATAAAAATAACCGCATATTGCAAGCTATATTTTACACTATCGTTTCTTTATTTATATAATTGTTTTATGATTGAAAAGTTATGTGTCCTTTTTATATTCCTTTAGTTTTACCTAAAGGCCTCAACATTCTTTATATAACGTATAATAGCTATAACGTAAAAATTCCCTGAAAATATATCATAATAATTCAAAATGTAAATACGTGTGTATTAATGCACTCACTTCTCATGACCGCACGTGAAAATTTGATCTTCTTTACTTTGTACACCTGTTTTTAGTTAATTTTTAAAATTTTTCAATTGAAATTTTTATATTTTTATTTTTTTATTTTTTTTTTTAATGTTTTATTTTTTACTGTCACATACAAAAATGTAAAAAATTCTATTTTCTACAGAAAATTAAAACGCAACGATACCTTACAGAAACACAAAGGAATTTAATATTTTTTCATAAATTAAAAAAATTACAGCCTATAAAAATTTTACGATACTTTGAAACAAATTCTAACTTAAGTAAGAAAATTGTTTGACGTGTTAGAAATATTTATTGAAAATTAACAGAAATTAATATAAAAAAAAAAAACACAAAAGGAACACAAAAAAAGCTTTGTCGTAAAACTAATAGTATAACATATAGGAAAAATAAGTTACAGATTCCATTTCCCGAAAAGATTTAAGTTAAATAAATGATGTTAACAGAGAACACCACGGTGGGACGCTGAAGAGTGCTGATGACGATCATGGCTGATTATAAAATCCATTCCGTTCTGCCGAGTGTTAAATAAAACTTCTACAATGTATTCTTCTACAATTATTCAATGAACTTAAACCGAAATACAAAAATTCTAAAAAAGTATAAAAAAGTTCAACAAAAAACTATAAACTAAGAAACACAAAATCTAATAAAATTATTTTAAATTTAAAAAAAGATTTGAAAATACGCTCTACATTTGTATGGCGAATTCTCTTTTTACATTAACCTTTAAGATACCGATCTCTAATATATATATATATATATATATATATATATATATTTACTTTCGATTTTTTATGCAGTTATGTTAACAACAGCTCGTGGAGTAAAACAACAAAAGTTCAAGATCTGAAATTATATATGCGGTATGGTAACGCCAAGCACTCAGTTATAAAATTGAAAAAAAAGGTTTGAAAATAACAATATTTTTGATTGCTGTAATCGCACATTTTTCCAGTTTTTTGATCAGAATACGCCGTTTCGAATATTGCAAAATACTGAATGGATCTTTTAATTATTGATCTTGTAATGCCTTTTTCGCGAGGCACGCTCATAGCGTAAATTCAATGAAGCTAATGTGAAGTTTCAAAATTACATTTGTGGCATGTTAAAATGTTAACTTGCATAAACGGTATAAGTCGTTACAATCGACCTAAAATTCCTCATACTTTATACTAACATTTTTTTTTACTTTTTATGTGAAATAATATTTACAATAAGTACAAAAGGTATCGATGATGGTAATTGAAATGTATACCAATACAAATATGCAGCTGTGATTATAACTTCTATTGGAATCAAGTGGCACTCAAATATAATTATGCGTTTCAATTTAACGCAACTTTATATATATATATATATATATATATATATATATACTTTTATATATATATACGGCTGCGTAGGTTACATATGTGCAGTTATTATTGATATCGGATTTTAAGTGGAATTTTTACAATATTTTTAAACTTCTAAATTTTAACTACCATAACATAAAGGGTCATTTCTTATCTAATAATATAATTTTAAAAAATTTTTTGATTGCAAAATATCACAGATATATCAAAAAAATTTATAAAGTGAAAAAAGAAGAAAATCTAAGCATACTTGCTAATTAAAATTTTTTTAATGAAATGTAATAAGCTAAAAATAGCTTTGTGTCTTTCAAATTATTGATTTTTTTTTTTTAAATTGTTGGTTTAGTTTTAAACTGTAAAACGAAATATTACATAAGTGTAAGCTTTAACTTAAATGATTTTTAACTAAGTTTGCACTTAAATATGCACTAAGGGAGTAATATAAAAATGGGCCAAAGTTTTCATTTTATTTTACAAGATTTACAATAAATATTGTAGATCTTTTCGAAATTGAAATTTTTGAATGTTATTTAAACAGATCCATAAATGTTGAATAAATGTAATAAAATTAAAAATATATTAGATCAGCCCTTAAGAAATATCTTTGGCAAGGGTAGGGCAAATTTTCTTCTTCACCCTCTATAACTAACAGGTGTAAAATTTAAGTTGAATACTTTATTTTTATTTTCTTTTTAAATTTTATTATTGTCGTATTTAAAAAAATAATGATGAAATTCATTATTTTAAAATGAAAGTAATATGGGTTGCAAAATTTTTTAACATTCAAACGTTAATCGATTGGTCTTGAGTTTTCTGTCTAGATACTGAAATACAAAATTTGCAACAATTCAAATTTATTTTTCAATGAAAAATTAATATATTGAAAAAAAATATTTGATTTTATTATAGAAATTTCTTTATTATAATATTACACATACATATTTAGGATATACACATAGTGTCATAAAATCATATATCCTATAATAATAGCATGAAAAAATACGACTGTTGTGAACAACCCATCAAAATTTAGTGTGCTATTTTGAATTTAAATCAGCTGATGTAAAACTATTATAAAAGTAAATATTTTCCTTCATAATGCCAAAAATAAGTGAAAAGACCAAAATAATAGCCAGTTTGTGTGAAAATTACATTTTAGATGGCCACTTTTTTCGCCATTAAGTGGAACTATATGGCGACTTTTTAAGAATATATGCCAAATGGCGAGAGACTAAGTTGTTTGAAATATCTCGACCTATTATTAATTTCACCGAAGAAATTAATTGCTTCACAGTGTAGTGATGTAAAAAATACCCCGAATGAACTTGGATTGCTGAAAACTAAAGCTTATGATAAAGTTTATTGACAACTATTTAAAACATCAAATGCATGAATGAATGAATACTTATATCCTAATTTTTATTTATCTAAATTATCACTAATGAAAAATAAATTGTCCAACAAACTTAAGGTCAGCAGTTGTGAATCCATGCTTTCAGTACTAAATTTGTCAAATGGAGATTTATAAGATTAAGTCCGTGTGAGAACCTCGCACAAAAGTACAGAAATTTAAATAATAAAAAGAAGATTTTATGTTAACTATTTTTATATTTATTCTTTTGTCTTTATCAAATAAAAAATTTTAAGAAGCTTTTCAGGTGTTGAAGTAGTTGGCCCCTTTTTTTCAAAAATGTCCTTTTTACGACTTTATTTTTCAAAATCCCCTTTTGTGACACTTTTTAAAAATTTTCACTGGTAACGCTAGTTGCGATGGCAGGATCAAGTAAATAAACAACACTTTTTTATTTGTTTTTGTATAATCTTTTCATCTTTTTTTCAGCAGAGTCCTTAGCCGATCTAATTTGACTCCGCCAGTGAGTTATGAAAAAAATGGCAACTGCAGCTAAATTCGGATATCAGCCGGATAAAATAATATAATCAAAGGCGAAAGCTTGCAAAAACTATTGCACCTCCCCTTAGCTAGCTCAGCCGTTTAGCACAGGACACTGCTGATTAAATACAACAGTATAATAAACATAACATTAAAGGTTTTATTATTTTAAGATACTTTTTGTTTGAAAAGTAACAACAATATTTTTAAACCTTCGAAAAAGTTTAGAACATTATGACAATATGACATGAATAGAACATGATCATTCTAATTTTATCTATTCTCTAATGTATACTGTAAATAATGATTATGAAAAATTTTTCGGAAAAGGAATCAATATGATCCAAGAACTTTAGAAACATTTTTTGATTTCTACAAAAAAAAAAAAAAAAAAAAAACTATAAATAACAATTATTTTTGGGTTTTATTCTTTGCTCAAAATACAACGATTATTTTTGATTTCCATTTTTCGATTATAAAATAACAATTATTTTTTTTTTCTTTGCTTAAAAATTAGAGCAAATAAAAACAAAATAATTTTCAAGATCAAAAATAAAAAATAAAATAATCGTTATTTTTTAAGCAAAATATAAAAATCGAAAAATAATAATTAAGTTGTGATTTTTGTTGCATTGCTTTTAATCGTTACGTTCCCTAATATAAAATACTACTTAAAATTTTCATTATCAACTTGTAGGGAAATAAAGTCTCCATTTTCAACATTAGAGAAGGGTAAAACTAAAAAGGATATTACAAATTTAGACAATTTTTCGAATGGGTCACCGAATTTTTGAAATTATAAACTTTTTTTCAAAATGATGTTGCTGCTCCAATTACGTTAGTTTTCCCATTATATTTTTAAATAATATTAATTCAATTTGAAATAATATTAGGTTTAATTTCTTTTAAAGTGTTTTCAATAGAAAAAATACTTATTTCCTTTCAAACATCTATATTTTTTGGTAATCGATTTACTAATTCTGTAACTAATTCTTTTGTAAAATGTATACATGTATAACGTGTTACAAGTTCTTCGCTTTTCAGAAATTATTTTCAGATTATGTTATCTTTAATAAGATTTTTAAACGAATATCGAAGGCTAAAGAAGTAGGAAATCGTCTAGGATTTCGAAATTTTGTCTAATAATTTCAATAACTTTTTCTCTAACATATATTATATTTACAGTTATTTTTACGTGGGATAATAAATCATTTAAAATTTTTAAAGGGTCACTTTTTGTTGTCTGTAAAGCTTTGCTTAAAATTTGTAATTCTTTTAAAATATTTTGTTAAGAAATGTGATAACAAAAATAATTCTTCATTCTGATAAAGCTTGTAAAAAATTTTTACTGTGTAACATGTTTGATATGTATATACGATACCGAAATGCGTCTTAAGTTCTAACAATTAATTACTCACATATTATTTTTATTGTGGTCTCCAATGAGTTGCGTACGCTCTTGCTATTTTTAATGGATCAATACCATAGCTTTGTAAATAGTTTTATACATATATTGTCTCCTTTGAGATTTATAAACCAAATAATAAAGTTAAAAGTTAAAAGAACTGGTCGACTATGCTAAAAATTTTTTGAAATAATTTTTTTTTAAAATAAATATGCAATTTTCCAATCCATTCTGCTAAATTCAGCAGAGAAAATGCCAAAATTGCAACACTGCTTGTTAGTGCTTTATTAACTATGACTTGTAATATTTTATGTAACTTTTTTATTGGTATTTTTTTTTTTTTTTTTTTTTTTGTTGTAGAAGAGCCATAATACTTACATTCATTAAAAGGACATAAATTGATTATAATTTCAGTCAAAGTGACTTAAAGTAGATATTGTTTTCTTTCTAACTTAAACAAAAGCACAATTAGTCATTAAATCAAATTTTGTTTTGAAATTGTAGAAATTGTATTTTTTACCTTTTTAGATAAGTTTCTTAAAAGTCATTAAAAATAATTTATTTGTAATATTAAATTTCTAAAAATACATACTAAATTATTATGGAAAAATAGATACAGGGGAATCTATTTTTTAATTCATGAGTTTACAGGTAAAGTAAATTAACACTATATATCTTCGACATTTTACCTCATTAGTACGTAAACTTGTGCTGAAAATGTGGAATAATTAACTTGGAGGACAATTAGTGACATTTATGCTATTTCCTTATAACTCGATTCAATAATAGTGACCATTTTTTGAAATACGCATTTATATTTAACGCGACCTTGATACAACGCGCCTAAACAATAATGACAAACCTCGTACGAAATACTGAATCATGAGCAGATATTGATGGATATTGAAAAATAGTTTATTTTAAGAAAATGTAAAAAAAACGATAAAAAATTCGAGAAATTTTAATAGAAAAACAAATATTATAATACATTTAAACGAATATCGAATATAATTTAAATTTAAATATAACCAGATTAGCAACATAGTATATGGGGAATTCTCTTTTATATTTTCTTTTAAGAAACCTACTTTAAAAACCACATATTTTTCTTTTTAATTTAGACTCTTTAAGTTGACTTTCGATGTAATTATGTTAACAATACCCCGTGGAGTAAGACAACAAAAATTCATGATCTGATATCCACAAAAGTGTACGAAAATAACATTTTTTTCTCTTGATTCCTATAATTTCGGATTTTAGCACATTTATAGAAAAGGCCAACTTGTGTTCAATCAATCTGTCGTTGACCAGTGGTGAAACCAACATTTTAAAAATTTTAATTCCTTGCAGTTTTTCGATTAGAAAATGTTTCAAAAATTACAAAATAGTGAATGGAGGTTTATTGCTCTTGTAATAATGAAGCGTTTGAAATACATCTCTTTAATGAAAAAAAGACGAGAATGGTGAATAGAGCAATTTCAATGAAGCTCAGGTATCACGTGATCAGAAAAGTTTCCAAATTACATTTTAAAGTCGTTGTAGCAGAAAAAAATATTAAATTGCAATAACGTTATAAGTATATACAATCTGTCTAGAATTTTGCGTACTTTATATTAGCATTTTTCTACATCTATTTTGTACTAGTGAAGTGAAAAATACACGCAGAGAAAAAATATAATTGCAGTGACCATTTTACAAGAGTAACATATTATGATTGAAACGTATGATCACAGCAAAAAATAGAAATGATTATAAGTAATAATTACTATGATTCCACTTTGTCATATTGTATACGATTTTATGGATTGTTTTTATAGTTTTACATATAAATGAAAAATTTTATTAAATGCAATATTCTTAAATTGTGTAACCAAACCTTGTCTATTTATATTTATTCATTTATAAACTAAATGAGAATTACATTAAAGATAAAAAATAAATATTAAAAAAAATTATATATTTAAAAAAAACAAGTATTGAAGTTTTCCACCAAGTTTGTGAAAAGGATAAGTATTATATTTATTTGTGACATTTTATTGTTATAGGAACAATAATATTTATATGTTTTCAAAACAGAATATTGTTCAAGAATAAGGAAAAAGGCTGCATATATTTAATGGTTGTAGAAGTAATGATATGTTTCATATTAACAAAATTCTGTTTCTGGTAAAAATATTTAAAAATATATCATTTTTGCAGTCAATCATATTAAATTTCTTGTTGAGTGTAAAAATTAAATGACAAAATTGAATCAAAATCATTATTATCATGAACACGGAGTTATTTAATAAAATTAACAATGAGAACATAATATGGTTGTAGTTATAATGCTGTAACCATGTTTTTTCTCTGCGTGTAGGTATAAAATTATTGCTTAAAAAGCATTCATGATCTGAGATCGCGGTGTCTTTAATACTTCATAAATCTTCAAGGCACAAATGAAAATGTATATTATAGCTTATATCGTAAAACTATCAAATTAAAAATTCTCTAGCCATTTATATTAAAAGAAATTCAAATCATGGCCTTCCTGATTAATATTAAAAGAATTCCTTATTCAAGTGACACACGAAATAGCATCACAGAAATACATGTCTTTAACTAAATGCATAATTTTAGTATAACAAAATATGTGTATTTTTTATTTCTTCAGGAAACTAAAGCCAACAATTTGAAAGTTGGTTGCGCAAAAAATTATTTTTTTCTGAACTTTAGTTTAGGAGATATACATAATTAAAGTTAAAAAAATATGATTCCTTATTCAAGTGGCAGGCAGTGTATTATAGCTTATATCATAATCAAGATTCGCTGAAAATAATTACGCGTTTGAATTTTAACTTTTAACATTCTAAGGTGTGTATTTTTGTCATTGAAAAATTTATTTTATAGTTATATAACTA
Organism: Protocalliphora azurea; assembly: GCA_932274085.1. Lineage (NCBI taxonomy): Eukaryota > Metazoa > Arthropoda > Insecta > Diptera > Calliphoridae > Protocalliphora > Protocalliphora azurea. The sequence continues at coordinate 106,468,668 of OW026523.1, read as the reverse complement.
ATACATTTTTTTATTTATTTTTATTTATTAACATCATTTGAAGATTTTTTGTGGTTTGATGTAAAAAATGCATCGGCAAATTAAATGAAGGTTTAAACAGATATGTGGTCACGATTATGTTCAATAATATAAAACTGACCGAACCTCCTTTAATTTGTGTTTTATAGACATAGGTCTGTGTAGGTTACATACGTGTATTTGTTATTAATATTATAGCTTATATCGTAATCAAGTGGCACTCAAAAATAATTACGCGTTTGAATTTTAACTTTTAACATTTTGAAGTGTGTATTTTTGTCATTGAAAAATTTATTTTATAGTTATATAATTAATATATTCAAGTTTTTGTTCATTAACATCGTTTGAAGTTTTTTTGTGGTCAGATGTGAAAAACGATTCATCGAATTAAATGGAATTAAATAAAAATAAAAAATAATATATCAAAAATCTATTTACACTTTGTTTTTTCTCTATGTTCTAAAGGGAGGTTTAAATAGATTTTTGATCACGATTATGTTCAATAATATAAAACTGATTAAACCTCATTCAATTTGTATTTCATATACGTCTGTTACATATGTGTATTTATTATTGATGTCGGAATTTTTACAATATTTATAAACGCCTGAATTTTAACCACCATAACATAAACGGCCATTTCTTGTTTTTAATATCATTTTAAAAAATTTCTTGATTGTAAAATATCAAAAAATATATAAAAAAATTTACAAAATTAAAAAGTGCGAAAATCTATGTATAAATTTTTTTTTTATTTTAGACATATTGATGTGAATTACAGACATGTTTGAATTTTCTAAATATTGTTAGATTTTAGCAATTTTTTATAACTTTTTATCTTAAACCTCCATTCATTCAAGCGACAAGATTTGTGTTCCATTAAAGTCAGCTAATATTGGTATTAAATAGCATTAATGTGCGATTAAACAAATTTCAAATTTGTTTGACCCCTAAAGTACACGAGTTTGACGAAATTCCCATACGAAAAAAGTAAAAATAGTATGCTTTAACGAGAAGAGCAATTTTTGTCTATCAATGGCATTTTTACCAAAATGATTAATTCAAGGAGAACCTTCGTCAGGTGATCTTGATACCGCTAAAACATTTCCATCCTATTTTAAATCAATTAATAAATGATTGTGTGAAAATAGACTCCAACATTTTATATATTCTGAAATATAGAAAATCGTTAGAACCAATATAAAAAATAAATAATTTTATGTGTTTTAATTTAATGCGATTTTTAGTTTCCCAACTAACATTTTTCATTTAAGTAGTGCCTTAATTTACGCGACTTATCTCAAAATATAATTTGGTATTCATTCAAAACCTCATTTTACGCTTTTTAAACTTACACGTACGTTCTCCAGTCCCATGTAGCTTTGATTTAGTTGTAATTTAAGAAGAACTTACAATTTATTTTTTTTTTTTTTAATCTATAATATTCGCTGTGTTACTCTTGTGTCACTTTAGTCGCAAATTGCTCCTTCGTTAATTCCCCAGCACTGTTTTCCTATTTTTTTAATGAGCAATAAATTTGGCAATTTTTGGTTTTGTATGCCACTATTTTCCCTTTTTCTGATAACGTACAATTTATGATATGGTTTTTTGGTTTGATATTTAAAATCAAAGTATATGCAAGAGTACCTGACTTTAAGTGTGCGTTAGTGAAGTACCTGACTCTAAGAATGTGTTAGTAACAAAAATTTAATTGTGTTATTGCTTTTTTATTTCTGTTGTACATTTTAATTTCTAAAACAAGTTGTCAAAAATGAGTAAAAAATATTTTGTGTTTTGTGCGAACTGGACCCATTTTCAAAATAAAAGCGGACTAATGGCGTTCCAAAAAATTAAAAGAAATAGAGTGTGATTATGTAAAAATCCTTAACAATTCAAATATTTTTAGGTATTTTTTTTTTTCAAAATTCACACGGCACTCGTACATGAGAAAGAAAAGTATTACCAAAATAGAGTCAGACTACTTGTATATAACTTGTTTAAAATATTGAATAAAAATTTTAATTTTTTTTTCAATTTATAATAGTGTTAGTTTAGAGTAGACTAAAGTCTATATATAAATACTTAGCTTTTTCGACCAAAAGAACGTAGTTGAATTGTGAAAAATTTATAAGCATTTTGGATTAAATTTTAAATTGAACATTTAGATAATGGCAGTTAAATTTTTGATTCATTTAATATCCCAATGTTTTTAAATATATAGAGAAAGCTTCAGGCTAACACTGATAAATTGTAGGATGAAATCTCTATAACTGAAATGAGCAGAAGTTGTCTTGTACTATTGAATTAAGGGCTGTGCACGAAAAAATCCATGCATGCTTTTGTGTTTATAACTTTTGATATAGTGAAAAAAAATAATAATAATAATAATTCCGTTAACTTTTCTATATTTGTCGTTATGCTCAGTGTTAAATTTCATTGTAACAGCAAAATTAGCTTTTGTTAAACTGGAGATTGAACAAAAAATACCCAAACACATAATTCAAATTTATGGCAAAAACCCACATAGGTCATATAAAACAATTCCTAGGAAAGCTGGTAAACAAGTTTTTAAACGTAAATTGCCTTGTTATTTCTGTTTGGCAGTACCAAAGCAGATTTTGTGGACTATAATTAGACATCAGCAGCATTCGTGGTGTCTTATCCATTTCGGTTTCGGTGAAACCTAAACACGGAGGCAGCTTTGCTATTTTGACGAATTCAATTAGCAGCAGTAAACAGATATTGAACCTAGCATCGTAAACGCTGTTGTATATGTGGTTACAGTGTCGTAAGCCAACATCCAGGTCAAATGACCTTATGGTCGCGTTTGCTGATGCAAGTTTGCAATCGTAAATTGCGTTGTTGTTTCTGCATTTGTAGTACCAAAGCAGAGTTTGTGGACTATAATTGGACACCAGCAACTCAGAATACGTATTTTCTGTGCCGCTACAAACTTCATCAATATTTGTGGTGTTTTATACATTTTGGTTTCATTGACCCCTAACTGCAGGTGTGTCACGAAGTACTGTTCATGGCCACTGAAAGGAAACCTTGTAGTGGATTTATGAACCGCAGACAAAATAAATAGAATTTTAAGTGAAAATCCCACATCTCTGGAAGAAACGTGTCATAAAAATTTAATTGCTCTACATCTTCTGTCAGAAACTTTAAAATGAAATCTGGTCTGAAAACATGCAAGGTATAAAAAGTTTCTGATAGCAATGGAATGCAAATATTTGGAAGCAAAAGTGAGGATAAAAATATTTCAGACGAATTTTTTTCAGAATTATGATTATAATACGTACTGCCAGACTTTTTCAACTTTCTGGCTAGGCAGAAAAAAAATCAAAATTTGCAATTTTGAATTACTATGATAAAAACTGAAAACTCAGGTTTTTCACTGTGCATGCGATTGTTTTTAAATTCCACAATTCAATATTCCTGAAAATTTTAATATATTTAATTTTAATATCACATTAAGAAATTTACTTTATGCAAACATCCTTTTTTAAAAACTTTTTGTTTTAGAAGTGTGAAGACTAAAGCTATCTTCTTTATAAAATAGTCATTTCCATTTTTGTCCATTTTTTGTAATTCAACAAAGATAAAAGCCATGATTTATTAAAGTACATTTTATTTAAATTCAACATTTATCTACATTAACTTTAACTTTCTCCCAAATCACTGTGTGACGTTACAATGAGCTGAAGAATATGGAATTGTTAATGAAAATTTTCTTTAGCTATTGCTTGTGCCATGAGTATTAAAGTCTTTGTCTTATTTTGCAAAATAATAAACAAGGACATATTTAAAACAAATATGTATATACTTTGAATTCATTATACGTTATATGCTAGACCAAAGCAACAGTGAAAAAAAAATATTCTGGACCCTTGAGATGGCACGTTTCAACAATATGTTACACATTTTTTACACATTTATATTTACACTCGCACGCTTACATTTTGATAACAGTTAGGAAAATGATCAAAATATGTTTTGTGAACACTTAACCCTTATGTTTTCAACAGAATACCCGGGTATGTTTTTATTTTTAAAATATAATATTTTGGATTACAATTATCATATTAACTTGAAAATTTAGATGTTTGCCAATAATATTGATTACTATAATATTTCGAAGAAAAAAAAGCTGTAAAAAATCTTTAATTGCTGAAGCTATGTTTTTTCTTTTTTTTTCTGAAATTTACCCCTTACCTTTACATCCATCATACCCGAATATGTAATTCATTTATGAAATATAATAATTTGACTTTTAACTGTCATATTAACTTAAAAATTCAAACATTCATAGCTAGTATTGTTCACTATAAAATTCCGAAGGAAAAAATTAAAAAAAAAAAAAATATTATAGCATAAGTTATAGGTGTTTTTGATGGGTACTCCATACATTTAGCTATAAAATATCCAGATATGTACTTTTTTTAAACAGCATATTTTGACTCCAAGTTGTTATATAAACGTAATATATTCTCCTCTAAGAAAGTCTTTAAGGATATATAAAGATTTTATACCTTTCTGAAAAATGGCTTTATAATTCTAGTAAATAAAAACTGTTCGAGGTTTTTAATACGGGCTAGTCAAGAGCCTTACAAAGTTGACATACCCAGATATGTTAGTTGTATGGATATGTATAGGTTGTATAGGTTTTTGTTGTTAACATAAAGGTGAAAGATTTAATAACGCATAAAATTTATAATCTCCGTTGCAATTAAAAAATCAATATATATATATATATATATATATATATCAAATATATATATATATATATATATATATATATATTAAACAAAAGAATCTACGGCAATGTTAATTCGTAGAATTAGTTCAGGGATCAATATAAACTCAGAAACCAACAATGGCCGTTATACGTCCACTTTATCGCCTATCTCCCATATAAAGAGTTTATGGGTATAATGGATTCAAACAAGACCAGTGTAACATTCTTACTTGCTATGAATAAATTGGTTGATATCTCGAAGCCCGACTATATGAAGCCCTAATATTGTTAATATTATTTACTGATATTTTATTAAAATTGGAAAAGAATTGAAAAAGTCATAATTTTAACATTGTGTTATTATTGGAAAGATGTTCTTCTTTTATGCCTCTTGTTCATTGCTTTTGAAGTGCTTCTCTTAAAACTATGTTTATAAATCTTTTCAAAAAAAAATTCTGTTTTAGCCTTACTAACGATAATAAAAGTGCTTTAAAATTTGTGAAATTTTAATTTTTTCAAAATTGTTAAGAAAAGTGAAACAAAAACAGGAAAGATTGTGAACTATTTCATACATTGCATTTTACTGAATCGTTACACTGAAATATTCCTTTCATGAACGACACGACTCTAAGGGAAGTAGAGATACGAGTTCACCACCCTAATTAATTTTAGAAATCCGTTTTATCCAAAACTTTATATACTTGTGTAATTTTTCTTACTTTTAAAAAATGGAAAGACCTTGAATCTCTGATACTTTCTCCCAATATGAACTTATATTTAGCATTTTATTTCATTGGATTCCATTGGTTTTATGAATGAATTCTTTTGCATGTACACGTCAACAAGCTCATTAAATTTCTCAGTAAAAAAAAAACAAAATCAATGCATTAAAGGCTTCAAATATATCCACATATATGTATTTTCATTTAATTAAAATTTTTTCCACCATTAAGTTTGAGTGTCAATAATGACATTTCATAAAATTAGTAATAATTAATTTAAGTTATATGACTGTACATAATTTCATCAATATTAAATTTTTAGATTTTATTTTAGTAAAACGTAATATTTTCGAATATTATAGTAGAAAAAAAAACATGCTAACATTGGCTAACAAAATATTATATTTAATAAATTTCGCGTTTTTTACATTTATGTACTAACTATATCCATATAGATATGTTCAGTGTCACAGTAGTATAGCTATAAAATCGCATACGTTTACATATTTATTCCTGCACTTACAAACGCTCTTACAATTATGTGTAAGTGTAAATACACTTACACAAAAGAGGCATTTGCTTCTTTCTTCTTTTTCGATATAATATATTTTTTTATTTTTATATATTTTTTTATGGTCTTGCCTTTTTATGTTTGCTTTTATACACATACATTTTATTAATAATACACACATACAAAGTATATACAGTTGCTTGAAAACTAACATACATTCATTCACATACTTCAAACAAAAGATTAAGTATTTGTATGTCTTTTCATATAAAAAATGTATATGTTATTTTCTATACATGTAAATTGCATAATACCTAAAAGACGCATTATATACTATATAAATACTAACATGAATGGAAAAGTTTGCTTGTGATAGAATTGGCTAAACAAAATAAATAATAAACATAAAATTCAAATGAGAGGCTATGTTCACTAAGGCTTTATAAAAAGCTCATGTTTATTTTACAATAGGAAAGTTATCCAAATCAGGTGGTACCAGGGTATTATAACTCGAGCTGAATTCTTTTTTTATCGAATTATGGAGCAATTCGCTAACCCTAAGAAGTATTACGTTATACAGCGCAATAACTTATCAATCACCGTAGTTACACAACTTTATATGCATTTAGACAACAAAAACCATAGAATGTATATATTTTTGCATAAGAATGTAAAACCACCAAGTATGAAAACCAAGAATAATAAGTAAATATAATAGAATGAAATACAGAAAGAATAACAAAAATAATATTAAAAGGAAGGCTACTACAAATTAAAAAATAAATATCATATGTGGCTGATTTAAAATTAAAAAAGAATTACATTTTTATTACAATGTTTATTTTTTAAGAGTTCAAAATTAAACATATATTTTTAATATGAGTATCTAAAAGATTTTTCTTAAAGTAAAGATGCTTTGAATTAATTTTTTAAAATCTAAAGTTCCTATATTTATTAATATAATTTCTTTCTCTCGGAACATGTGGGAAAACGTATGTTTTAATTGGTAGTTTTTTTTGGGCATTTAGCGTTTTGTGACCTTTTTTTAAGTCCAATTTTTTTTCTCAATTCATAATATATATATATATATATATATATATATATATATATATATATATATATATATATATAATATTTTTTTTTAGAAACTATTTCTTATTATTTTTGATATTTTTTAAAGATATTATAAGGAATTTATAACCTAAAAGTACATGAATTAAAAAAATTCAAGCCTTTCAACATTTTACTGAAATCCGATATGAATTCAAATATAAAAATATTTTAAACATGAAATATGATTGAAAAAATTAAAAATTTTCATGTAAAATAAATTTAACTTGAATTTAAAATTCCTTTTTACTGGAGAAAGCTATTGAATTAAAGTATAATAGAAGTTTAATGCAATACTTGACACTGGATTCAAGACTTGAAATACATTTGCTTTCAACTTGAATTCCAGAAAAAAAATGCTTATTATCGTCTACACATTTCCTATACATATTTTTTCATATGAAAAATGTCCTAATATTTTAAATTGAATTGATTTTTTTTTTTAATCATAATTCCTTTTTGATTAATCATTTCCATAATTTTTGTTGATTTTTCGCTTTCACAAGAACTTTTTAATTATATTTATAAATGATTAATGGTTAATGAAGTTTATTAAAAAATAATTATAATAATTAATTAAGTCCACAAAATGGGTTAAGTTATAATTGATATTTTAGTTATAAATAATGTTATTTTTTTGGCGAATTGACACACAAAAATGCTTAAATGGATAATTCTGTAAAAATAAAATTAGAAAAAGCAAATGAGGAACTGTATTTCTCTTTGTTGAAATATCAAAATTTTAGCCCTTCTATGGCAATTTTAAGAATCAAAAAAGGCTAAAAAAAGCTAGAAGCTTAAACGAAGATTTTTAGGCTAAAATCAAAATAAAATGCCTTTTTCTTGCCAGTTTATCTTTAAAAAGGCAACATGCTATTGAAATGGGATACCTTTGTCAAAATTTACCCAATCAACATTTTCTAGTAAGTTCAAAAAAAGTAAAATAAAATTTTGTTTTGTATATTTTTTTTCTTTTTTTTTACTGTCATCAGTATGCAGACAAATGATTGGATATCAAGAATTCGATCTTCTGTTAAATATGACATATCTCTAGAAGATATTGTAATCAAGAAAGAAGTTTAAAATTAACGGCAGTAAGAGATATTACGTAAATTTTGTGTTATATTTTATTTGAACGCACACTTTATTTTAAATGTTTTACTCAAAATGTTGGATAAAAATTTAATGCGCAGTAAACGTAAATAATTGATTAATCAATCATGTGTCATTTACCTTCAAGATATTTTTATAGCATTTTCTAACAAAAAAAACTTTTAAGGCTTACATCACTTGAATTTTAAATTTTATTTAAATTCAAAAAAATATTTTAAGGAAATAAGTTGAGTTTTTTTATAATAAAGTTCTTAAGACTTTTTACTAGTAGGTGATAAATCAAAATTGAAAAGGGAGTGATCCAGAAAACAATATAATAATCAGGAAAATGTCTTTGAACTTAAAAGAACCCCAAAAATCCCATTTTTTACTGTAAATAGCAAAAAATAATTCATCAAGTTTTGTTATAAAAACCCCAATTCAATCATAATAAGACTTTTAACGAATTTTTTCTCTTTATAACTAAAACCATGGCAAAAGTTTGTCGTTTTATTTTAGCTGACTTTAAAGATTTCATTCTGAAGAAATTTGGAAATAGAGTCCCAGGAGCCATACATATTTTCAAATGAGTTTACTGTATATTATTTTCATGCAAAGTATATACATTGAGTTTATAAAGATTCCATTATTATAAAATTTTAAAACGAAATGTTTTTCTGATCGTAAAACTTCTGTGTAATGTTTCCAGTAATTTCTAGCTTGATTACCGTCAATAAAACTAAATGTTAATGTAAATAACATTCAATTAACCGAACTTTTTCATAAAATTTTATTCAATGTTCGATTAATTAAATATTTGTCAATGAGATTTTTAAATTAAAGGAACAAATCCAATTAAATTAAATATTTAAAGAATACAAAATTAATAAAAGTCAAGTTATTAATCTAAAAAAAATTCAAATTCGTTGGAATGGTTGCAAGAAGTTAGCATAGATTCAGTAAGACAAGACTAATAAATCATTACAGAATTCTGTACAAAATTAAACTAAAATGCAGATCGATGGATATATCTTAAACGATTCGGTGTTTATGGCAATGGGTGGAAATAAAGGACCAACTTTAAAAAAAAATACTGCTTCGTGATTGGTTGTACTCCTCACAAAAGGAGTTAAGTAATTTTTTTGTCTACAAATAAATATGTGTGCAAATATAAAACATTTCTAACCTGGCTGAAACTGTCTTTAATTTATTAAAAAAATTATTATTAATTTATTAAAAAAAACTGGTTGCAAATCTTACAAAACTCACAAAGCTTGAAACTACTAGAGTGCAAAATTTATAGTCAAAATTATAGTCATATCATTTTGTAATTGTAAATTCGGGAAACCTAGAAAAAGGGCTAAAAATAAATTAACTTGTTCCTATTTTTATACACTTTTTGTTCGTGCGTTTATACTTTTTGATTTCATTTGATCTTATATAAAATAAACGGACATTTTAGATAAATTCTGCACCTTCTTTGTTGTTGTACAAACCTTTAGTAGTTACATACAGGGCAGTCTAATTTTGATTCCAATTTTTTAAATTTTTTTTTGTATTTTGGACGGGGTCTGTGCGTCCCTAATCGCAATAAAGATTTTACAACAGGGCTTGGTGTAATTATGCGCTTTATGTCGTTTATGTGCCCGAAATAGTCATCGCAGTAGAGAGTTTGGAAAACAAGAGAACACATTTTTGAAAAAGTCGTTTTTTGCGAGGCAAATTCACAGTTTCTAATGGAATAAAATGGACTACTGAGTAAGCTTAGTGTTTTTGTTATTTTACACAATATAATCGAAGGAGCATTAAAAATAAATTTAATAAAAGAATTTATGGACTCTTTGAAAATTATATAAAAATTGCACTTATTATTTTTGTATTTTTATATATTTTATATTTTTATATAGTAATTTGTACAAACCTTCGATATACTGATATAAGAGCGGTGACAAATGGAACACTAAATTTGAGTCAAATATCGTTAGTTAAAAACAGGTTAGTTTTGACATTTTCCTAAGGCACATGATATGGACGGAAATGTGGAGGCGCATCAAAAAATTCCCAAAGATAAAATTTTTATGGACAAAAAAAATTTACTTGGATTGAAAAAGTATCGCAATACTAAATAGCTTTATTTTTTTGTAATAAACTCTAATAAATTCTATTTTCATATGGAGAACATTTTCGCAAAATGTTTAAAAATCTCGATTTTTAGTATAAAGACAATTTCTTAAATTCTACTAGGAAATCCTAAAATATGATCCACTAATGCCATCAAACATTGAACGTACCATATAATTTATTTTAATAACTTAGTAATTTTTGATATTTTTACCAGAATTATACATAAATTTTTAATTTGTAAAAATTTTGCGTATGTTCAACTAAAAACCGCTATAACTTTAGCGACCCCTGTACGATATAATTAACGCGAACTGATTCTGCATACATTAGAGTCACTTTATATTTATACAAATGGATTTTAATGTGCCAACAAACAAACAAATAACGAAATAGTTTTTTATGATCTAAAATCAAAAGTTTTTGATAATGGCCCATATATTTTTTAAGAATTCCCAATTAAAATTATATATTAAATATGAACATTTAAAAGACTTTTCTTAAAGTAATGATATTTTGAGTTAAATTTTTAAATTTAAATTCTTATATTTATTAAATTAATTTCTTCTTCATTTACTTTTTTAACAGATCTTTTGATGACTCATTTTAATACGTAAATTAGGGGTATTATAAGGTGTACATTCAAAGAAAATGTAACATGCTTTTTTAATGAAACATGAACGGAATAACTTAGGATTAATATAAATCAACTTCCTGTAGCATTTCTTCTCCATATTTTTGTAATATATCATTTCATATAAAAATTGATTGCCAACTAGATCATTTTTAATTTTTTTAGGTATGACTTAAAAAAAAAAACATTTAAAGTAATTTTATGAAATTTTTAGCGGTATCTTTCTATAAGAAGTTTAAATTATAATCACAATTAAGCACTGCTGGGGCTTTCTTAAATCTGCTGTTTACTTGGATTCAATTACTGGGTAGTTAAAATAACTAATACTCTGTGGGACGGAAATAATAATCCCAATTTTGGGTGCTTCTGCTGTAATGACAAATTATTTTATTCTAAATCAGGTTTGAAAATGCCATCAATGTCTTTTTATAACACTCTTTTTATGATTATTCGAATCTATTCAGACCAAAGAAGCAAAACAAACACATATCTTGGCTCATTTTGCATAAACTTGTCATACTTATTTTATTGTTTTAGTTTGATACTATTCAGGACCATTTTCTCGATTTTTTCGGAGTACAAAACTTGTACCTTGGAATATGAGAGAAGTCAGCAATGACATATGTTTTTCAGGCTAATACAAAATATTGAAAAAAAATATATTTTTTTTATTTTTGGGGAGTTTTGATCATTCTTTACCTCAGAGTTATTCTCAATTTTATTATTTATTTGACAAAAACTTAGGTACAGCTTTAACGTGGCTCATATTTGATCTTGAAGAAATGAACACAATGCGGATGAACATGTTTGGTATACCTCGAAGGTGCTTCTCAAATTTTTGGGCTTGGAATTCATTCTTGTGATTTTTCTGAGTTTCATCTCATTCTTTAAGTCCTTGTTAAGCTCTTTTGTTATCCTGAGTGCAATACTTTTGTCAAAATTTATCCAATCATCATTTTCTAGTAAGTTCAAAAGAAAGAAAAAATTAAATTTTATTTTGTACATTTTTTTTCTTGACTGCCATTTGTATGCGGACAAACGACCTGATTTCAAGAATTCGATCTGCTGTTAAATCTTACATGTCTCTAGGTGATATTGTAATTAAGAAAGATTATAATTAAGAAAGAATTATATAGATAGTTAATAGGCAAACATATTTTTGGGTAATCCTTTTTATGCCCACAGTTCACATGCGAGTTTATAAAGAAAACATATCATTAGAAAAGTAGTTTCCCATAGATATGCAGAATATAAACTTTATTAAAATGCGATAAATATTTTAGAAGTGATAATCGGTAAAATTTTACCATAATACATATAAAAACTAACATAAATGTGTATAAGCGTCAAACAAAAGGGCGTCTCAAATTATAAAATTCTTCTCTATTTTATTTCTCATGCCTCTCAGACAATTCTCTCGATACAAAGTAGAGTCATTGTTGTTATTTCGTTAGAAGAACAAACTGGACAAATTGCAATGATACATCAAATAACGGTGAATTAGAGTTCTTTTCCATTTTTAATTGAGAGATTTGTAAGAGAGAAGTGATAAGCAAAACATAAAAGAGTTTAATACTTTGAATTCCTTTGTTTGTTTTTTTCTAATTCTTATGCATTATGAGAAACAAAGTAGAAAAATTAACCAATTTGAGTTGCTATTTGAAATATGGTTTTGTTTTTGTTTTTACATCATGACTTTTTTTGGTAGTAAATGCACTTTTATATGTAAAATAAATTATTTCACTAACGTTATCATTTTCGATATTTAAAATCAGGAGACGTAACTACTCATACAATGACACTTATCATAAAATTCAGTTTTATTTTTATATTTTTTGAGCCAAATTTACAGATTTTTTAAATTTTTATTTTTATTTTAAGAAATAAAATAATGTTACCAAACAAAAAGAAAAAAAAACGTTAAAATAAAAAAGTCGCCAAAATTGAAAAAAATATACTAATAATAACACGAAAAACTCAATAAAATAAAAAAATATATAAGAAAGCCACCAAAACGAAAAAAACGCCAAAACCGAAAAAAGAATGCCAAAATGAAAAAAATCTACAAAAACAAAATGCCAAAACGAAAAACCATAAAAGTTGAAAAATTGCCAAAATGGAAAAAATCTATAATTTGAAAAAAATTGGCAAAATTACAAAAAAAGCTAAAATGTAAAAATTTTGCGAAATGGAGAATATCTACAAAATTATATAATTATATAAAGAAACACCGAAATAATAAATCGTGAAAGCAGAAAAAATCGTCAAATTGGAATCAATAACAAACTCATAAAACGGAAGAAAATTATTACAGTTACACTTTTTAAAGAACTTTAGGAGAAACAAAAAAGAGTTGAACTGTCTAAGCTCGCAACGGTTTTTTTGTGTTTAATCGTTATTTTTATGTTAGTTAGTTTATGTTTCATGAATTTTCTCATTTCTTTCAGAAAAAATAAGATCTATAACATTTAAAAATTTAAAAATAAAAAAAAATATTTGAAAGTTATTCATTTACTTTATAGATTACAATTTCAGTATATGATTAGTCTTTTATAAGATCTTTGATATGTAAAAGGACTGTATACAAAAAAATAATTTGATTTATACCATGCATTTTTTTTCCGTAACATTGGTGTAGCGGAGCACCCCAGGTATAATCTAGATTAAAATTATCGGCAGTGAGATTTATTATGAAAACTCTGTGTTATGTTATATTCGAATGCATGCTTGATTTTAAATATTTTATTCAAATTAATGCGCAGTATACGTAAATAATTGATCAATCAATCATGTATTGTTGTCGTATTTTCTATCAAAAAACTTTTAAGGATTACAATATCTGTATTCTCAATTTTTTATTTAAATTTAAAAAGTATTTTATGGAAATAAATTAAAAGTTTTCGTACAACAAAGTTTTTAAGATTTTTTATTAATATGTGTTAAAACAAAATTGAAAAGGGAATGAACGAGATAAGAGTACAATAGTCAGGGGAAATGTCTCTAAACTTAAAAGAACCCAGTAAATTCTATTTTTTACTATCTATATCTTATTTAAATAAGTGATGGCATACATAACAAGTACTTGAAAAAAAGCTAAAAATAATTCAGCAAATTTTGTTGCGAAAACCCCAGTTCAATTATAATACAACTTTTAACGTATTTATTCTTTTTATCACTAAACCCATTATAAAAGTTTGTCGTTTTATTTTAGCTATCTTTAAAGATTTCATTTTGAAAAGTGTTTGAAATAAAGTCCCAGGAGCCATACACATTTTTCAAATGAGTTTACTGTATGTTATTTTGATGTAAGGCATTTAAATTGAGGTTATAAAGTTTTCATGATTATAGAATTTTAATACGAAACGTTTTTCTGATAGTCAAGCTTCTGTGCGCAATGCTTCCAGTCATTTCTAGCCTGATTACCATCAAAAACAAGAAATTTTAATGTAAATAACGTTTAGCTTAACTGAACTTTTTCCTAAGAATTCAATAAATTTTGTCGATTTTTCATTGTTCGATTAATTAAATATTTGTAAATGAGATTTTTAAATTAGAGGAATAAATCGAATTAAATTAAATATTAACATTACAAGAGATTACAAGGTTAAAAGATTACTAAGATTAAAATTTCCAATTCATTGGAATGTCTGCAAGAAGTTAGCTTAGTCTCAATAAGTCAGTTCTAGTGAAGGCAAGACAAATAAATCATTCGAGAATTCTGTACAAAATTAATCTAAAATACAGATCGATGTATATACCTTTATGATAATGGGTGGAAATAAAGGATCTACTCTTTTAAAAAAATTCTGTTTCATAATTACTTTTAATTACTTTCAAACAGGTCTTCGTTATGTGGATGCAAAATTTAAGTTTTTTGTTGTACTCCTCACAAAAGGAGTTAAGTAATTTTTGTGTCTACAAAGAAATATATGGGCCATTATAACACAGTTCTCAACTCACAAAACTTGAAACTAATAGAGTGCATTTTGTTATCACGATTGTTGTTCAAATTTCAGTAACTTAGAAAACGGGCTAAAAATGAATTAAATTTTTCTTACTTTTATACATTTTCTGTTCGTGCGTTTTTACTTTTTGATTCCATTCGATCCCATATAAACTAAACAAATTTTATTCTTTAATTTTGGATGGGATCTGTGCACCCCTCAACGGAATAAAGATTTTGAAATAGGGCTTGATACTTATTCTAATTATGCGCATTTTAAGTTATATGTCGTTGATGCGCCCCAAATAGTCAACGCAGTAGATAGTCTCAAAGTTTGGAAAACATGAGCGAACATATTGGAAAAATTCAGTTTTTCGCGAAGCACATTCAGAGCTTCTAATGAAATAACATGGACCAATGCGTAAACTTAGTAGTTTGCTATTTTATACAATAAAATCAAAGGAGCATTAAAAATAAATTTTATCAAAAAATTTTATGAACTTTTCGAAAATTGCGCAAAAATTTCATTTTTTGTATTTTTTATATTTTTATGTAACAATTTGTACAAACGTTGGATATACAAATATAAGAGCGGTGAAAAATATAATTGATTAGAATCCTAAATTTAATTCAAATGTCGTTAGTTAAAAACGGGCCACCTTTTTCAAAACACATTTTCCTAAGGCACATGCATGCAAATGACTATATTAGCATTTGTAACACTTAATGGAAATGTGGAGGCGTATCAAAAAATTTCGAAAGATAAAGATTTTATGGAAAAAAATACTTGAATGAAAAAAAGGTTCACAATACTAAATAGCATTTCTTTATAAAAAGTCTAGTAAATTATATTTTCGTATAATATATGGAGAAATAACCTAGATTCAATCTCCTTTTTTCACAAAATTTCTAAAAGTGCGATTTTTTTTTTAATTTTACCTGGAAACCCTAAAATACGACACACTAATAACACTAAATATAGAAAATATCATAAATTTTATTTGAATAGCTCAATAGGGTTTTATATTACGCGTAATTTTTATAAGAATTATATATAAACTTCTAGTTTTTACAAAATTTATAAATTTAAAACCTCTATAATTTTTGAGCCCCTACCCTAATTATTAACGCAAATTGATTCTACATGCATTTGAGTCATTCGATTTTAGTGTGTCATAAAAAAATGAGACAGAAAAATATAGTCGGTGAAGATCGACTACATGATTGTGTACGAGAATAAATATTCGGGAATGAGACCTATATTACACCTGTGACTAATTTTGCTAAATGTAAAATAAAATATACAAATACAGAATAATGCGTTGATACTAACATCTAGATGATTTTATGCACTTTAGGGCGATTCCTGGAAGTGGGTTTATATATGATATATGGTAAATTATGCACCGATTTTCTTAAAATTTGGCAATGTTGTTTGCACTTTCATAAAATTTATTTGTGTCGATTATTAACTTAATGCTAGCATTAATGTGGGATTTATACGGTCAATTGTGCACCTATCTTTATAAAATTTTGGTACAAAGGTTTATACTTATACAGAACCTTTTGGCACCTAATATCATTAAAATATTCTTATTTTTAAGACATCTTTGAGTTTTTATATTCTATTCCGGGGAGACATTTCACAGCCAATTTCAATAGGTTTCGTCCTTGTATCATAAAATCCCACGTGCCAAATTTCATTGAATTATCTTTAAAATTGCGATTCGTACTTTATGCACAATATTTACGCGGACGTCCACCCAGATAGCCGTCCAGCCAGCCAGACGTACAGACATCACTAGTTCGATTTAAAAAAAGATTCTTAGTGTATTAATATACTTTAAAGTAGGTGTTGGATAACTTTTTCTATGCGTTACAAACATCGGCACAAACGCATAATATATCAACCACCATCGATACACATTTTTAGTTACAGAAAAAAGTTTGCACAAAGATATAAAAATTTTTTTTCACTGATTTCAGTTCATAATATTTAAGTATAATTTCTTAAGTATTAAAACTATTCGTATATTTTTCAAATGAATCAAAAGTCCAGAAGACTGAAAAAATTGTTTAAATTTTCATTTATATTTTTAATTTGTAAAAAAATTGTTGAAATTTTTTTTTGAAAAATTTTAAGTTTTTAATGTTCTTTAGCTACTTTTGGAACAGAACAGAAGAGCTTTTTATAAAATTATATGCTGCAGAATACAGACAAGATTATGCAAATTCCTGGAATTATTTTTAACAAATTTTCCTTAGAATTTTGCCATATTAGCGCATTTGTTGTTAATATTTTTATGTAAAACTATTTTCATTTACCATTTGCAATCAAATCTAATAAAACTAAATGAAAGATTTAACAAAATTTTTGCAAAATTCCTAAAATTTTCATTATGAGCAATTTAATAATATCTCTTAACAAAATTTGGGAAAAAAGTCATGTTTGATTTCTAATATTTATGAACAAATTTTTCAAATTTTTTGTTTAAAATAACATTGTTTTCATTTCTTTGCTGAATTACAAATTATTTAGAATCAATAAAACAAAATTTGAAAATAAAATATATATTTTTTTATTAATTCCAAATTTAAATCCAAGAAACAATTTATTAAAAAGGATTCAGTTCTTAATTTTTTCTGTGTATATTTTAATACAAAAATCTTTCGAAATAAAACAAAAACTTTTATAATAATAAAAGCCAGCAAAATCTTCTAATCCGCTTGTTTTTTTACAATTTCAAAGTAAAAAAGAAACCCAACAATATCAAACAATAACAGAAGAATTTAAAGCGCTTGACCAACACGACGTATACTTAATACAGATTTAAAAGTATTTAACATAAAATATTCATACGTCAATGGACACATTGTATATACAAGAAAAAAAAAGAACAAGTTTCAAATAAAAATTTTTGCCAAAGTTTTTCAGCTTAAGCCTCATTACACAAGTTTCCTAAAATTGTTGTAGACTTTTATATAGAATATTAAAAAAAAGAACAAATAAAAACTTTCATTAAACTATTCAACAATTAGCCATTATTTATATTTTGTCCACACAGAAGAAACTGTAAGTGTGTATGAGCCATTATCAAAAAATTTTGATTCATATATATATATATATATATATATATATATGTGTGTGTGTGTATGTATATTTATACATATATATATATATATATATATATATATATATATATATATATATATATATAAAATGACTCGAATGCATGTAGAATTAGTCATTTCGTGCAGTGGGCGGTTTTAAGTTGAACAAAGTCTAAGTTTATGTACAATTCTAGTAAAAGTGACGCGCAATATCAAAATCTACTGAGTTATTCAAATAATATTTATAGTATTTTTGATATGTTTGATGTAATTAGTGCGGCATATTTTAGGATTTTCTAGTAATAATAACAAAAAATTCTTTATAATAGAAATAGCGGTTCTTAAAAAATTTTTGAAAAATACTGATCAAATCTAAGTTATTTCTTCATATATAACACGAAAATATATTTTATTAGAGTTTATTATAAATAAATGCTATTTAATATTGTGATACTTTTTTAATATTTTTTTGTCCATAAAATATGTTTCCTTCAAGAATTTTTGATGCACCTTTACATTTCCATTAAGGATTACAAACACCATCTTATTATGTCAATTATAGTTAATTTCGTGCTGTCCATATGATGTTCCTTATCAAAATGTATTTGGACAAAATATCCCGTTTTCCATTATTAGCGACATTTGACTTAAATTGTTTGTCCCAATCAATTATATTTATCGCCATTCTTTTATCTATGTATGCAAGATTTTTACAAATTCCAATTTGCTATATAAAAATATAAAACCAAAATAGCAATTTTTGCGTGATTCTCCAAAAAATCCATAAAATTTGTTTATTAAGTTTATTTTAAATTCTCCTCCGATTTTATTATTGAAAATAACAAAAAAAAAAAAAAATAACAGTAATAAGTTTACGCTGTAATCCATGCTATTCTATATGCAACTGTGAATGTGTCTAGCAAAAAACTCTTGTTTTCAAAGTTTGAGACTACCTATTGCGTTAAATATTTCGGCACAATTGCAAGAAGTATTAATCATTGTTTCAAAATTTGTTTGCTGTTGAGGGGCGTACAAAACATAAAAAATGTAAAAATTAAAAAAAAACTCTGTATTTACCTGCTGAAAGTCTGTATAATAATAAATGTAGTGCAGGAATTATCCATAAAGACGATTAGTTTATACAAGATTGAATGAGATCTAAAAGTATAAATGCGCAAGCAAAATGTATAGATGAAAAAGAAGAAGTTAAGTAATTTGCAGCCCTCTTTCTAAGTTTTTGAAATTTGGATAACAATCATGATCATAAAATGAAACTTATGGTGCTAAGATTTTTTGCTCTGTTAGCTTCAAGTCTTGTGAGTTCAGATCTGTAATTCATTTTTTTAAGATGGTATTAGCACAAAAAGTATTAAGGATTAAAATTAGTTGCAGCCTGTTTAGAAATTTTTGATAATGGCCCATATATTTCAATAAAAAACTTTTGTTCGTTATAAGGTTAACAAAAAAGTTATATAATCTTATTTAAGACAAAAAGAGAAAAAAATTTTAAAAAGTACAAGAAATTCCCTTAAAAGTTGCATGTAGCCAGGTTTAAATCCTTCAGGCAAATGATTGCTGAGAAAACTCATTTATAAAGTGACCTCAAGACAACAACGCCAACAACCTTAATGAAAAATAACATATTCTTACATCGATGTTTATTACACTCGTATAAAGTACAGTGTCACGTCAGACACAGTGGCACAGTTTTTGTGGCTGCTATTCAAATGGTCCTTAAAGAAAACCTAAAGTAAAGAAAACCTAAAGTAATGTGTTATGCATACAGCTGTAGTAGTAAAGAATTGATAAGATAAACAATTTGTTGTTCCTTTTTTTTCTGTTTCAACTCTAATCCTTACTTGGGACTACGAGGAAATATTTAAATTTATTAAAATTTTGTTCACATGCAAATTTTATTATAGAAAGTCAATTTCAAGATTTAAGATTTTAGAATAAAAATGAGTTTTGCAACTGTTAAGAAACTTTTAAGAAAAATATTATGTATATGCCACAAATGATTTTTTATTTTTATTTATTTTTTTACACTGAGTTAATTACATTCTTTATAATTCTCATCTTAAACACATAAATTTTACCTACCTGCTTCTGAATGATGTACAGAAGAATGGCGTCACATACATGTGTATAAGATATAAAAGAAAATTAATGAATAAATATTTCATATACTAAAAGCAGCACTTTGTGTTGACTTCTGCCTTAAATTCCTTAAGAAATTACAGTTAATGGAAAATATCTGCAAGCCAAAAGAAAATAAAGAAAAAAACATTAATTAATTTTAAAAAGAGAAAGAGGGAAAATATTTGCATATGACTTAAAAAGAGTCAAACTTTATACACAATTGTTGACATTTAAATAAGGTGGAAGGAATTCGAAAGAATTGGAGAGAAGTTAAATATTAACAAGAAATAGTTTAATTTTATGCACATAAATACACATAAGGATCAACACAAAGAAGGTATTGATTAAAAAGGGATTTAAAATCAAGGTTTATTTACTTTAACACAACTATATATGAAAATTTATCTTTTCCAATATTTTTTTCAAACTTCTAAGTAATTTATTTTGAATAAAACTTAATGGAATTTTACAAAACCAATTTCCATGGAAGGTATATTGAAGGGAGAAAGTAGTATAAATAAAAAATTAAATTGTCATTGGAATTGACATTTAATGTAAAACTGTTATGGGCAACATTAAATAGTCAAGGTGATAAAAGTGTAGCAGAAAAAATAATGCAGAAAAAATTTAAAATAGTTTTCAATTACGAAATTGCTTATATTAATTAAAATTCTGTTTGATTTTGCTCCACTCATCAAAATGATAATACTAAATAACTCAAAATAATCAATTTTGTCTATAAATTTCAATTAGTTTTTAAATAAATAAATAAATAAATAAATAAATAAATAAACGCTTGTATTAGAAAACTAATTATAATACCTTTGCACAAGATTTTCTTCCGCAATAAAAATAAAAAAATTTCATTAAAATTATTCATTGCAAAATTATGTACATATGTATAATGCTTAATATATTATTTTACAGAAATATGTGAACATATGTCCTACATAAAATTATACTAATTCCATAAGCAGAACATATTAATCCAATAATTTTAGAGATACGTTCCAACATAGGGAAATATATAGTAGTCTGGAAAGAAAACGCTATTTAAATAAATTAAAATGTGAGGTTGGTGGCTTAAAAAATCGCAAAACGTACATAGTAACCTTTTGTACTGAAAGAGTTTCGCAATGAAAATCCGAATGTATCGAGTACACCTATAATAAAGTGGATTTTATTAACACTAACACCAAACATAGAAAAAAATACTTACGAAAGAATTTGCAAAATTTTTGCATTTAGTGGTCACAACTGGATCTAGTGACCATAATCTAAGAGCAACATATTATGATTGGAATATATGATCACGGCAAAAAATAGAAATGATTGTAAGTGATAATTATTATAATTCCATTTGGTGATACTGTGTCGATTCTAGTTTTAGATATAATTGAACAATAAAACTACATCATTATCTCATTCTATCAGATTATGATTTCATGTTATTATATTATTATACCAGACTGTCCTATTGTGATTATATTTTATAATATTAGTATATCATTGTTCATACGATTATTTCATTCTATCACATTATACTATGTTATCATATAGCTATCAAATATTATCATATTATTATTATTATTATTATTATTATTATTATTCCATTTTATCATATATTAAAAGTATTAAAAAAAGTATTTTGATAACTTTTTTTGTTGAAAATCATAAAAGGAAGTATTTATTAGAAAAAAAAAACATATTATTTGTTCATTAATTATATTCATTTGTACCGCCGTATGTGGTTCAAATGAAAATGTGTTTTTTTTTTTAGCTAAACTCTTTAATTGTAGTTAAAAAAATCTTATATTGCTTAAATCACATCGATTATAATCAAACCTTGTCTATTTATATGTATTCATCGAAAAAGTAAATGAGAATTACAACGAAGTTGGAAAACAAACATTAAAAACAAAATGTAGTTAAAAACAAGCAAGTTATGAATTTTTCCACTAAGATTGTGAAAAAAATAAGCATTGCATTTATTTGAAACATTTTATTGTCATTGAAATAATAATATTAATATGTTTTAAGAACAAGGAGGAAGACTGCAAGTTTTTAATGGTTGTAGAAACAATGACATTTTTCGTATTAATAAAATTATGTTTCTGGTAAAAAATATTTGTAATTTTTTCAGTCAACCATATTAAAATTTTTATTGAGTGTAAATATTAAATAACAAAAGTTAAATAAAAGTATCGTTGTCGTGAACACAGAGTTATTAAAATTGAATAAAATTAACCATGAGAACATAACATTATTGTAGTGATAATCTGCAAATCATGCTTTTTCTCTACGTGTTCTTTGATTTTTTAAGTTGTGAGTTTTTGTAAAAACAGAAATATAAATATTGATTATACTAAATAAATAAATAATTAAATAACTAAATTAGTACAAACAAGCGAACAACCAAATTAATTCAAAATTTTTATTGAATAATTTTTTCTGTGAATAAGACAACTTTTTTTTTCTCATATTTTTTTACTTTTAAAAGAATATGTATATCCAGGCTTATATTCAAAAAGGGCTATCTGCAGAATTCCTAGAACACTTTTTACGTCATACACTTTATTTATGTGCATTTTATCAGTGGTGTCAAATTTGAAAATAAAAAATAATTTTGACACATTTTTTTTGCAATTTATTTTTGGGCTGTCCAAAAGACTTATAATTTTATTTTATAAAAATGGGCCATCTGAATGTTTATATTTAGTTTTTAATGGATTGTATTCATCGTTACCGTTGGGCGTCTTTAGTTGCTAATTACCACTTTTACCAACCACCTGATAAGTGTAATATGCCCTCCAATTTTTTACCCTTTTTTTGAAAATGGAACTAAATGGCGCCTTTTAAAGACTATATGCTAAATGACGAAAAACTACGCTGTTCAAAATATCTCGATCCATTATATATTAATTCCTACCAATTCAAATCAAAATGTTTTTAATTATTTTGAGATTGGTTCACAATTCAGTGGTGTAAAAAAAAAACTCCCATAGAATTTATAAATGAACTGAAAATGCTAAAACTAAAACTAGTTATAAAGTGTATTAATAACAATTCCAAATATCAAATGCCGATTATTTTCCCCGGTTTGGGAATATTGAAAAACATATTCGATGGATACTTAATTTATAACATAGCAGTTCCTCGGTGGAACGTCATTTTTATAAATTATAGCTAACGAAAAATTAATTGTCCAACAGTCTTAAGGACAATACTTGCGAATCCATGTTTTCAGCTCTAAATTTGGAATTCGAGTGAATACCGCGTATAAAATTACAGAATTTTAATTAATAAAAAGAGTATGTTAGTTATTTTTATAAATTAATCTTAACTTTTGTAATAATGAAAATTAATATATTTGAATAATTTTGTTATTAATAAAATTTAATTTAGTAATTTTTCTTAAAATATAAAATTATTTGTTTATGTTTTTATTAAACAAACAAATTTTAAGCACCTTTTTTAGATATTGAAGCAGCTGGTGTTTGTAATACTTCAAAAAATCCGTCAAATTTAAGTTGTTGTTTAGTACTTTAATACAATTTTATTCAGTTAATATTTTTTTGTACAATTTTTTGCAACCTTATCTTAATAGACACATTTGTAATTTTATAGTTGTAACGTTTGAAGATGGAATTACTCCATCTGCACTTGATAGCATTTGATAAGTGTAATATACCCTGCGAAGGATTTTTATGTGGTATGTAAAATTTTTGATATATAACCTTCTAAACTTTTTCTTTTTAAGACCAAAGGATAAGTATAAAAAATAATATAAATATAGATCGAAGCTCCATTATTTTCATATAAATATTTAGTGCATTTAACTGGGAATATTTCATTAGAGCCTTCCATTTGTTTATCTCTCTCTTTACAAGGGGTTATTTCTAGTCCGCTTTTAGGGGCCGTTTAGTGTTCTCAAAAGGTAAAAAATTCAGACGACTTATCATGTGTTCTTAAAAAAGAAAATTATAAATTTTTCTCACGGCTTAAACCAGACAATTAACTGTAATAAAAAATCGAATGTTTAGTTGAAATCTTTAACAAAATTATTAATATTTTTTTTCATTTATTTTTATTTTTATATATAAATGCTATACCGCATGAATTTTACAATTTCGGTGACCCCTAGTGAACTTCGACGTAGAAAATTTTCGTAGAACATGTTAATAATTGGTGTTACGAAAATAATTATTTCGTTTTCAAGATAATTGACAGTGGCAGATGTGGTCCAATGATGGATGATATACCTTCTACCCTACTTAATTTTTGTTGTAGGGTTATTGCATATCCAAAAGGAATAGAAAGCAGCCATTCAATACACTAAAAACTTGGATTTTAGAATTATTTCTGAAATAAAAAGCTCATTACACTTTATGGTCCAAAAATATGACGTTTGTTATAAACAAAATTTTACTCTTTTGCTACATAACTTCTGAACTAAAAGAGTATCCAATATTAAATTTTGCGTAAAGATGGAAAGAAGATATATTAACATTTTATTAGGTTTTAAGAATTTTTAAATTATAGTTTTTGAAGATATAATGGTTTAATTTTTATAAACCTAGTTTTGAACTTTAAAATTTTGAAGTAAATTAATTTTCTACATATCAATTTAAAGGCAATATTTTTATCTTTTAAATGATACTTAACTTAAAATTTTGTTATGTATAGTTCAGAAGTTATTAGTAATTAGATTATATTTTAGTCCGTAACTTCTAAGCTAAATGAGTGTCTACTTTGAAATTTTACACGTGTGGGAAGAAGAGCTATGTTAACATTATATATATATATATATATGACTTTTGAACTTTTGATATAAATAAACTTTATACATATGGTTTTTAAGGTATTTTCTCTCTCTTTAATATGAGACTAAACTTAGATATCTAGCATGTATATTTCAGCAGTTATTAGCAATTAAGCAGGAATACCTTTATAAAGTTTTTAGCTTTTTTTCGTTATCCAGAACGACAAATTTTTGGACCAAAAAGGTTCATGAGTCTAAGTATTTATGATTTAAGAAACACTTCCAATATCCAATTTTGTAGTAAATTTCATTGAAATATGAGATTTCAAATCCGATTGCTGACCGTTTTGACATGGAATAGCTCTGTAGCTTTACATGGCGGGATATATAATGATTATTTTTTTGTCGACTATAACTAAGTTTGGGCACTACAAAACTAATAAATCTCGTAAAAATATTTATTTGAAAAGTGATTGATTTTTGATAAGTCATACCTCCCAAAAAAAGAAGTACATTTTTCGGCATTTTAAAAATGGTATTTATGAAAGAAAGCAACAAATAGTTTTATTTTTTAATTAAAATCCTCTGAAACTGAATATCATTTTCTTTATTCAATAACTTTATAGAATTTTTTTTTAATAACAAAAATTATGTAACGAAGCTTAAAGCCATGCATACTGTTTTTATGATTGATATATTGATTATATTGTCAAATAAGATAAATTCAATAAACTGGTAGCTATTTATTAAATATTTTAATTAAATTTGCAATTATTTTGTGATTGTTTATAATGAGTCAGAAAAAATACAGCGAGAAATAAATATAATTAATATTGTTAATAATATATTTATTATTATTTTATATTTATATATTTAAGTATATTAATTGACGTTATTTATGTTATGTTATAACTACTTAATAATTAAAAAAAAAAAAAACTTCATTAAAAAAGAAGTTGCAAATGACGTATAAATTATATTAATTATATTGTATGAAATTAATATAACTCATACGTGCATTTGCACAATTATATGTGTATATTCAAAAGCAATATAATTAACAAAATTAAATTAATTTTCCTAGAACTTTATATCCAGAAATAATAATAAAGTAAAATCGACATGGAACTTTAAGCTCTGACAATAACAGTAGGAGTCTTACTTCCTAGAACATGATAATATTGTAAATAAGATTATCAAATTATAATTCATATACAGTCTGGAAATTTAATTTTTGGCTGCATGTTTTAACTAAATTTTTCTTTAGCAAGGTAAAACCGTTTAGGAAAGAAAGTATTTTTCTTATTTTTTGTTCTATTTCCTTTTATATATCTACTAAATTGAACTTTAATTTAAACAAGATTTCTTTATGATCCCAAAAAAAATCTTTATAAGTTTTGTAATAAATTAACACATAGCAGAGGAAACAACAGCCAACTGACAAGAATGTTTACACATAAACTTACTGACACACATTCTCTTTAAAAACCAACTTAAGCACACTTTATAACTAAACATATGCTTATTGATGAAACTACATATTGTTGTTTTTGGAATTCATACAAAGTACTGTCTTGATATTGCTCTTTGTGATACACCATTCCTTGTTCACACATTCGTGCATGCAGAGAAAAAATATAGATGTAGTAACCATAATCTAAAAGCAACATATTATTTTTGGAACATATGGTCACAAGAAAAAATATATATGATCATAAATAATAATTCGTTGGTTATTGTTATGGTTCCATTTGACCATATTGTGTCCGATTTTATGTATTATTATACCATCTTGCTGCATTGTTATCAGATTATGATATCATATTATTATATAATTATTCTGTCATACCGTATTATTATTCCATATAATCATATTATTGCATATTATCCCATTGCTTCATATTATTATTCTGTTTTATTATATTATTATCACATATTATAATATTATTATCCAATCTTATCATATTATGATTTCGTAAGTGTTATTAGTTAAAAAAAAAATAAATAAATTAAATCTTAAATGTTTTTTTTATTTTATTGCTTGAAAATTAAAATTTGTTCTGGTTTTTGTTTTATCACATAAAATAAAAATCAGTTTGTAAGTTTTAAAATATAAATGTAAAAAAAAAATAAAACAATGAGTTTTATTAATGTGTATATATGGTTAATAGTTTTTTCCTTCTTTTATGTAAATTTCCAAATTAAGCTAAAAGGGACTATCGTTCCAATGTAAATTTGTCTATTTTAAAATATAAAAACATAACATATAATGTAAAATTGTTACACCACAAATATGTAACTTACAATTTGAATACTAATTATGACATTGAGTTATTGAATTTTATATTTAACATGAAACATGAAAACATAAAAAACACATCTAATGACTATTTTAAAAGTTAATTTGAATCGAAGGATTTAATTCTTAGTTAAAAATTCTAATACTTGCAACTACAAAATATTTTGTTACATTAACTACCTGTCCTTAATATCTTTCCTTTTACGTATATTACCTTTTAAACTATCATTCTAAAATTATTTTTATTAGCTACAATAAATCTTCAGGTATTCCTTAAAAATCTCTTTTTGACTGAAATTTTGCGAATTCTCATTTATGCGTTTCGCAATACTAATTTGAAGTCGCTTAGAAATTAACTAATTCACATTCAAAGCTTTAGATCTTTTATTCATCATACATAGGGAAAAATGCATAAATATATGCCTAATAAGGAGCATGTAAGCACTGTATATTTATCAATTAATTTTGTTTTATGACACAAAAAGTTAAAAATTATTTTATAATTTTTATTTCTTGCTTAAAAAAGTAAAAATCATAGACTGAATTTTATTGTTCGTGAGAGAAAATAAAAAGTACAACTTGAGTTTTATTAAAAAAAAATATCAATAACTGTTATTTGAAATTCACAAAATAAAAATTAAAAATAAAAAATTAAACAGAGCAATAGAAAATGCTATGGTGCACTCAGGATATTTTTAACTAGTTTCCTTCATATTGATTTTATTGATCCAAATTATACAAATGATATTTATTTTTGATCTCTGAAGGAAATACATTAATTAAAAATTATTATTTTTATAAATTACTTTATTTCTAAATAACAGATAAAAGAGTTTATTATTCAAAAAAATATTTACATATTATTTTTTCATTAACTAATTTATATTTATTGTTATATGTTGTGCAAGATAATATATGATATTTTTTATTATCAATTAATCGTTTTCATTGTTCTTAAACCATATTTTGTTTTCAAAATATATTAATATTATTATTCCCATAAAAATAAAATGTTACGAACATGTTTAAAAATTTTATAACTTCATTGTTTTTGAATATATTTTCTTTTTAACATTTGCTTTCCACCTTCATTATAATTCTCATTTAGTTTATATAAATTAATATAAATAGACAAGGTTTTTGCCTTGTATTATCTTGCACAACATATAATAGTACAAATAAATAAAATTAATTAATGAACAAATAATATGTAAATATTTTTTTGTGATTAATAAACACATAATTTGATCTTTTTCTTTATTTGCTAATTCGTTCTTTGAATTTTAGCGACCAATAACATTATTTATTATTATTAACATATTTCACATTTCAAAAAATATTTTTATATATTATTCAGTAGCTCCGCAAAAGCATTTCTACTTCTTGTTTCAGTTAGAAGTATGCCGATATGATAAAATTTAATATATGATAAGGTGGAATAAAGAGTATCCAATAATATAATAAAGAGAAACCCTAACCTGATAGCATGAAATAATATTGTAGTGAAGTGGTATAATATGAAAACCTTAAACCATAACATGAAAAAACCGCATCATAAAATTGGACACAATATGGTTAAATAGAATCATAACAATTACTGTTTATAATCGTATCTATTTTTAACCATATATTCCAATCATATATGTTGCTCTTAGATTATTACCACTACAACTATATTTTTTCTCTGCGTGTAGATGCAGTATGATAAATATTTTGAAAAATTGCAACATGGATTCTAAAGAGAGAAAAATGCCTTTAAAAGTAAACAAAAATGTTGTAATATAATCCAATGTCTTTTGATGTTATACAACTATTGTTAAGTTTAATAGAAACTAGTATAAGTATGGGTGTGTTACACAAACGCCCTCTTACGTTTCAAAATTTCCAGCGGGAAAAGAAAGTAGTAAAGATCCCTTCGAAAATTCCTTGTTAGAACGCCAGAAGACCTCCTGCTTGCATTGCAAACATTGCATTTTACACATCACGTCATTAGAGCAAGTTCTTGCCTTCTCCCTACCAAAGAGATGTTAATAAGTAACGACTAGCTCTTAAATTAATTGATTCTGTTATATGCAATGCTATTAAGGAAAAGTGAGAGATTTTGTTTTATTTAAAAATATATTTATAAATTGCCTCCTTTAAAGACACTTAAAATAGGACTAAACTATTTTCAGTTCTTTAAGTCTTATTTCTGTACTTAATGAGAAATTTGAGCATTTAATAAGCGGGCGATTATATAGCTTCCACTTGGGGTCTAATGAAAGGGAAACAAGAATTAGTAATAAAATTTTTCTTTTTAGGAAGGGAAACCCAGCATTTCTTTGTAAAATTTTCATAGAAGTCAAAGTGGAATATATCTAGAGTTTGCTTTGGAAAGGATCTTGGAGACATTTTAAAGGCCAGAATAGTGTAGGACTGTCATATTTTCCCGCTACGTTATTGTTAAAATTTATAAGAGAAATTTGTATATGTAAGTGTGCAAAGTTTGCTAAAATCTACGTCGATTTTTAAATATAGTAAGTAAATGTACTTTTAGGTTGGAAAATATACAGCGGTGGTTAAAACTAAATACCATGAAGCATTTTTCGCTAATATATATAAATTTTTAGTTTTAAAAAATATCTTTTAGCGAAGAGCTTATTTTAGAGGAATTTCAATAAATTTTAAGTAAACTTTGAGTAAAAATATTAAAAAAAAAATAATAATAATAATAAATAATAATTATTATTATTTTTTTTTTCTTTTGTGGTTGTATTAACTAATATTTATGCGACCCACAATGGTTTCAGTGGCATGAAAAAAGCGCTTAATTCAGAACATTATAAAAATAACTTACTTTACATTTTATTTTATTAATTTGGGAACAAACAATTAAAAAGAGTAAATTTTGCAATTTCAGGATTTTTTTATTCTTAAGCTAGCGTAACTTAATAACCAAATTTTGTATATATATTTATAGCGATCTAGTCATTCATCGCAGTCAATTTTCTTCAAATTGGTTCATTATTTTATATAGCTCCCATACAAAAATCTTCCATATGGATAGATGTGGATATTGTGAAAAAAAAGTAAAATAAATTTTTGAAATGTTTCATGTGCACAATATTTTAACTGCAAAATATAAAAACAATTACTCCAGACAGTATAAAAGTTAATTCTTTAATTTTATTCATATTTCCAACTTAAGCCATTAAGAGTATTTCCTGCATATATATTTTTCGAAGATCCAAAATCACAATTTATATTAAAACAATGTGGAAAAAAAATTTGGAAATTTGGTGAAAATTTTAAAAATTGCATAAAGTTGTTGCATTTTAAAATTTTTAAGTACCTATCTGACTTGGACATGTTATTTATTAAGAAATAATTTTCTACGCGTTATTTTAGACAATCTCGAAAAATGATGTAGTTGTTGGTAGCAAAAAACATAAATTTTACAAATATTTACGCTAATTATATGGCAATTTGTGAATTTGGATATCTCATGCCTGGTTTCCTTACATCAAAGTGATATACCTTAATCTGTATAAAATTGCTTCTTATTTTAAATGCTGTTCTTTAACTTCAATTTCACTTATTTTATATACAAAATAAAAAATCC
Organism: Protocalliphora azurea; assembly: GCA_932274085.1. Lineage (NCBI taxonomy): Eukaryota > Metazoa > Arthropoda > Insecta > Diptera > Calliphoridae > Protocalliphora > Protocalliphora azurea. Next base: position 106,437,864 of record OW026523.1, on the reverse strand, counting down.
CAAAATTTTGTGTTTAATTTTTTATTAACGCATCACTTTTTACTAGATAATGATATGCTGATTATTTAGTTATACTACATATGAATTTCCAAACTCTTTCACGAAGAGAATAATATAGTTTTAGTGACCATAATCTAAGAGCAACATTTTATGATTGGAACATATATATTACAGCTAAAAATATATATGTATATAAGTAATAATTATAATGATTCAATTTCGTCATATTGTATCATGTTATGATTCTAGTTTTACTTATAATTGAAAAATATTACTACATCATTATCCCATTCTATAAGATTATGATTTGATATTATTATACTATTATTCTATCTTATTATATTATTATACCACATTGCCATATTATGATTCCATTTTCTATTATTATGTGATTCTTCATATTACTATTCCATTTTATCATATATTATCCTATTTTATCATATAGTTACACAATCTTATCATATTTTTATTTCATTTTGTTATATTATCATTCTACCATATCAAATATTAAAATAAAACTTATTAATAAAAATTTATTTTTATAAATTTTTTTATTGAAAGTTATAGAAAAAGTGTTTATTAGCCAAAAAAAAAATACATATCATTTGTTTATTGGTTCAAGTGCAATATATTTTTTATAGTTTATATTGTTTAAATCATACAGAGTATAACCAAATATATATAAACTAAATGAAAATTACAATTAAGTTGAAAAACAAACAAGTTATGAATTTTGCCACTAAGTTTGTGAAAAGGATAAGTGTTTTATTTATTTGAAACCTTTTGTTTTCATGGGAATATTAATAACATTAATACGGTTTAAAAACAGAACATGTTTTAAGAAAAGGAAAAAGATTGCAAATATGTAATGGTTATAGAAGTAATTATATTTTTCATATCAATAAAATTTTTTTTCTGGTAAAATTATTTAAAAGCATATAACTTTATTAGTCAACCATATTAAAATTTTTATAGAGTTATTAAAATTCAAAAAAAAATTAACAATGTGAACATAATATTGTTGTAGTGATAATGATGTAACCATGTTTTTTTTTCTCTACGTGTGTCTCCAGATTAATTCATGACTTGAGTCTAAAAGATGTAAGTTATGTAAAATAAATCAAAAAATCTTGGAAATTTTGAATTAATTTTTTTTATATTCCTTAGTTATTTGGTTAGGTCTGCCAAAATTAATTAACAATTTTTCCGTTTTTAGAATAAACTATTGAAATACAAGACATATAATGTAAATTTCAAAGAATTTCTATTTATTTTTTTTAATTTCTCACTTAATAGGCACTTAAAAATAGTAACATATTTTTAAGTCTGAAAATTTTTTTTCTCTTCACTTTTAATACATATTACATAATATTATTTAGAAAATTGTTATGAAGTCACCCTTTTTTTGTTTTGTAGAAAATCTATCGTATATATATGTACAAAAGGTACCTTTACAAGTTTAGTACATGCAAACACTTATAAACATTTTAACTTTTACTTTACAAACAAATTTATAGGAAAGCAATTTACTCTTGTAAACAAATTATCTATATATGTATCTCGTAAATTATAAAAAGTTTAAATATCTTCTCCTTTCCTAGCTGTTTTTGCTAACATTTTGTAACTATTGTTGTAATTTTGAATAAAACACAGCGGGAAAAATAAGTAGTAAAGAGCCCTTCTAAAGCTCTTTATTTTGCAACACAATACCTTTTCGTCTCATTGTAAATTCGTTTCCATTTAAACAGCGTGTCATTGCAAGTCATACTCCCTGACAAAAAAAAAATAATAATAATAATAATAAAATTGTTTGTAAGAATGTTACATGCAAAGAAATTAATTTCACTGATATCCGTATTTCATTCAAGATGATTATTACTTTAATATTGTTTAAACTTATACAACAAATTTCAATTTAAATTATAAAATATAACAATAAATTATTCTTTATCAACAGTAATTAGCAAGAAAATCACAAATACGCAGTTGAATATTTTTCCTGTACATTGAATAAAGTCATCGATAAAATATTTATCTGTTTCAGAACAACTAAAAAAAAATGATTTTTAAATTTAGATATGAATCTGAACTAAGAGTTCAAAATAAGGTTATTCCACACATTTGATAGCCAATCTTTTTGCCTTATTTTATAAAATTTTAATAAAACACTACACAGAAAAAAAAAATAAAAACGATTTTAGTTTCCAAAATGGTTCATTTAATCAGAAAAATATTTAAAATTGCACCTCCCACCAAAGTGATTATATCAATTACCAAAAGTTGTAAAAACAGACAAATTACCATTTTTCCCAATTAAACTGTTTAAAAAATTTAATTAAAAAAAGCAATTAAAAAAAAGCTCGAACTCTAAATAACATGTTAAATGATGAACTAAAAAGTTAGTTAAGAAAAAATAACAATATTTTAACTAAATCAATCATGTGAATGAATAAAAATGTTAATTGAAAAAATATTTTATTTTGTTTACTTTTTATTACTTTATTTTATTTTATTTATTTTAATGTGTTTAACAAAAAAAGTAGTCATTTGCATAAAATTTTTTAAAAATTATTTTTGTTTTTATGTTTTGTGTGTCCATTTATCCACATAAAGAAAGCTTTTCCTTGGAGTATATCATTAGATTATTAGGAGATACATTGGAAAAAATATGGGTAATGGATATTTTCAAATAGTTGTCTTCATGTTATGTAAGAATTGTCGATTGAAGCTCTGGAAAAGAGAAAAGCCAATAAGTTGATTTATTTTTTTGTGCTTTATAAAATTTATAATTTAACCATTTAAACTTACCAGCTGATGCTGCAGCTGGTGAATAAAAAGTAATAAAATATCAATACAAAATGAAACAACAGATTAACTTAAAATGGTTTTCGAATATTTTTTCTATGCTGAGGGCATTTAAAAAGGCCTGAACACTGAAGGACTGTTATATTTTCTCGCTAGGAATATCTGTGAGGTATAAATTGTGTGCGTAACTCAAGTGCATATGTGTGTAATCTCTATTATATCAGAGAGTTAAATTTTCTAACAATTATTTTTTCCATGGCAACGTATTTTAAAAATATAATTTCAATACTTTAAAGTTAAAAAATATTGGTTTATGTGTATATAACTTATATTATATTGGCTACAAAATTTAATTATATTTTTGTTTTTAAAAGAATTTAATTTTGACAATTTTATATACACATTAGAGTGGGTCGGTTTCCATATAAAAAGAAAAAAAACTAAGTTAAGCCTGTCACAACCTAGAATGAAAGAATAGTTGTTGATGTTTCCAAAAATGCCAAAAAATGCCCATGCTCCAAAATATCGCCCTTTTTGTTTTATGTGTATAGTGTCGCCGTTTTAAGTCCGATTGTAGAATGTGGCATGTCGCTGATGTCCAATTATTTTCATATGTAATGAAGGTATTTTGCAAACTTTCTATTTTTAGTTTTTAGAGTATTTCATTATATACATAAATAATAAAATTGCAAAGGTTCAAAAAACAGTGTAAGCTGTGTAAAATATTATATATTTGTGGTTATATCTTAACTTTGACTAAAAATTGTAGAAGTTATAGAATGAACTAAAAAATAAAAACTATTTTAACTTCAGTATGTTTTAAATTTAGTTAAATGAAATTACTTTAAACTTAAACAGTTCCTTAAACTTTACAATTTTGTTATTTATGCATAAAATTATACACATTAAAAAATAAATATAATAGGCTCTCATTACATATGAAAATAACTGGACATTAGGAAGGATGTAGCCGAGATATCAAAAGTGATATCGAGAATTTGATTTCGGATTCAAATATTACCACAGAGAAAATCTAAGCGATTGTCAAACTATTAACAACGACATATCCCATTCTACAATCGGACTTAAAATGGCTACGATATACACACATATACCCGCAGAGAAGTAATATAGCTGTAGTGACCATAATGTAAGAGAAGCATATTATGATTACAACATATGATCATAGCAGCAAATAGAAATGATTATAAGTATTAATTACTATAATTCCATTTTTTCATAATGCGCCCAATTTTATGGTTTGTTTTTAATGTTATGATTCTAGTTTTACATATTATTAAACAATATTATTATATCATTATTCCATTATATCATATTATGACTTGATTTTATAATATTATTTCTTTCTTATTATATTATTATACCATTTTTTCATATTATGATTCAATGTTATCATATTATCTCATGTTATTATATAGTTATACAATCTTATCATAATATTATTTCGTTTTGTCCTATTATTATTCCATATTATCATATATGAAAATATTACTTATTAATAAAAAATTATTATGTTTGTAAATTTTTTATTGAAAATAAAATTTTTATTAGGTGTAAACGTTAAATGACAAAATTTTGCACCTATTCTACGAATATTATTCCCCTAAGAAAGTCGAGGACAAAAATTTAATTGCGAGCTTTTTAAACATTTTCATAATACAGGTGGTCACATTTGCCACCCTATAACTAAGAGACTACGATTTAGTTTTTCTAATAGCTTGAATCCTCATTTAAAACATTCTTACACAAGCAGAGAAATAACATGGTTACAACATTATCACTACAATAATATTATGTACTCATTGTTAATATTCTTGACTTTTAAAAACTCTGTAATCACAATTTTATTTAAAATATGCTGTAATTCATAATATATTTCAAAGCAATGTCCTTCGATTATCACAATTCATTTAGTCGCAAGAAATTATCAATTATTCATTTTGTCATATTATTATTCCATATTATCATTACTTACTAATAAAAAATTATTTTTATACATTTTTTATTGAAAAAAATCGAGATAAAATATTAACATATTATTTGTTCAATAATTATATTCATTTGTACCACCATACTTGATTCAAATGCAAGATATGTTTTTTAACTAAACGCTTTAATCGTAGTTAATCAATATCTTATATTGCTTGATTATATAACGCATATAACCAAACTTTGTCTATTTATTTTTATTCATGTATACTAAATGAGAATTATAATGAAGTATGAAAACAAATATTAAAAACTAAATATATTTAAAAACAAGCCAGTATTGAATTTTTACACTAAGCTGGTGAAAAGGATAAATATTATATTTATTTGAAACGTGTTATTGTCATGGGAATAATATTATTAATATAGTTTAAAAACAGAATATGGTTAAGAACAAAGCAAAAGACCGCAAATATTTAATGGTTGTATAAGTAGTGATATTTTTCATGTTAATAAAATTTTTGCAGTCAACCATATTAAAATTTTTATTGAGTGTAAACATTAAATGACAAAATTTGACACCTATACTACGAATATTATTTACCTAAGAAAGTCAAGGACAAAAATTTAATTGCAAGCTTTTTAAACTTTTTCATAATGTAATCACAGAGTTGTTAATATTCAAGAATATTAACAATGAGTACATAATATTATTGTAGTGATAATGTTGTAACCATATTCTTTCTCTGCTTGCATAAGAATGTTTTAAAGTATGATTTAAGCTATTAGAAAATCAGTTATAAATCAAGCTGGGTTATAGGGTGCCAAAAGTGACCACCTTTATTATGAAAAGTTTAAAGAGTTCGCAATTAAATTATTTGTCCTTGACTTTCTTAGGTGAATAATATTCGTAGTATAGGTGTGAAATTTTTATTTAAAATATGCTGTAATTCATAATATATTTCAAAGCAATGTCCTTGGATTATCACAATTCATGTAGTCGCAAGAAATTGTCAAATTCAGTACTTTAGAAGAGTATGGAAAATTGCTATTTTTCTTTTAAATGCAGTCTAATTCGTTTACTTTTTTATAAAAATTTAACGAATCTAAAATTTTTTACTATATAAAAATTTACACACTGGGCTTTTTTACATAGAAATATTTGGCGAATCAACAACGACACGTTTCAAATATTTCTGTGTAAGAATTTCAAATATGTTAATTTTTTATCAATAATTACAATATTTCGGACTTGTTTTATATATGTACTTCAAAATCTACAAATGAAGCCAGAACGTGCTATTGTTTCAAATATTAAATAAGTCTCTCAGTACTTACAAAAAACAAATAGCTCACATTAGACTGAATTTTTAAAAAGCCATTGGCTTAGATGGACATCAGAGCAGCATGTATCACTGGAGTCCTGTGAAATTTAAGAAAATACAGAATGAGAAAAAAATTTAGCCAAAGTGGTCAAAGGTTCAATGTTTCACTGAAAAACAGTTTAGCCTTTTTATTTTTCTTTTATCGGCTGTATGAATAATCGCCCAAAACTCAATTTTTTGAGTCTTTGTGAACTTGTGAATAAAAGTTAAAAAAAAAAAAAAATAAAAATTGTAAAATCACCCAAAATTTTGTGAATGATTAGCCCAATAGCAAAATGAACAATCGCCCAACGATTTGGATTACTTTTCATAATGTCAAATGACCCATAACTGTTATGAATACTTAACCAAAAACTAATTATACTGTTGTAAAAACTTTATTCAATCTAGTTTTTTTTTATGGTTTGTCATTTCTTTTGTAATTCAGCTTAATAGCCGGCCTTTGGCCGAACGCAAAGTTTTCTAACTCTGTGGTATATCGAAGAGCGGCTTCTCTTACATAATTTTTCTTTTTTATTAAAATAATTGTGTAAAAAGGAAAATTATGTTAGAGAAGCTACTTTTGTACATACTACAGAGGTAATAATACTCGCATCTGGCCGAAGGTCGGCAATTAAGGAAGAAATAAATAAATAAAATAATATACTCATATAAGTATTGAGCATATATTGTTTTTCTCAAAAATAATTGGCATAGACCAATTCTTGTAAAGATTAGCTGTCTAGGAAAGCAGTAGAAAAGCAAAGCAGTAGAATTAAATGAAATCGAGTATTATTCTTTATTTGTGTCAAATAATTAAAAAAAAAAAAAACTAAGTAATTACAAATTCACACAAAAAATAAAATTCCAATAAAAAATATCAAAACTATGAAAAAATTTTCATTGTATCTTTTACGTCTTTATGACAGTTTGGACAGGTATAAAACTTACTCCCATTTGCAATATATTTTACCTGTAATTTTAAATTACACTCATGGCAATTAATAAGGGTTTTACATGGGAGTAAAACAATTTTTGGTGGTAGATTACAACAAATTATACAAGAATTTTAATTTTGAGGATGTTTTAATATGCAACAAATGAATAATCGCCCAAAAAGCATTTTTGGGTAATTTCAAATTTTTTAATATTTGTTATATTGTTTACAATGAATAAACACCACAAAGATTAAACATGCCAAAAGACACAAATGCAGTGAACAATCACCCAAATTGAATTCGTCTTTTTCTTTTTTTTGGCAATTGTTCATTTGTGTGTGCGATTATTCGTGCAGTCGCTTTTATCCCTAAAGTTGTCGTTATACTTCTATCTTTCTTTTAGCCTTTCTTGATCTTTAATAATTGCCTTAAAAGGGCTAAAATGTTAGTATTTCAACAGCGAGGAAAATAATTTATTTTTTGCTATTACTAATTTTATTTTTGCAGAATCGTCCATTTAAGCATTTTTGTGTATTTATACACACAATAAATCGATATTATTTTTATTTATTCGTTTCATTCTCTAAATCAAAAATAATTTAGCTATGTAATTTTATGGAAATACTAAATCGATTATAATTAGTTTTTAATAAACTTTATTAACCGTATAATTTATTTATGAATATAATTTTAAGAAAATTCTTACTAAAACGAAAATCACATTAAAAAGGAATTAGGGTTTAAAAGTTACAAAAAATCACTTCAAAACATTGGGTCGTCTTTCATGTAAAATATAACCCAGATTTGTATTGGAATTTTTTTTTTTGGCGATTTTTATTTGGCATTTTGCTGGTTGCCTTTTTGTGTTTAATTTATAAATTTATTACCAAATCTGCAAAAAATATCATTAACTAATGAGAATGGGAGAAAAGAAATTGTAGATGAAAAAAAGAATAAGCTTAATTTTCTTTGTCCTTGTATTTTGGGGCGTTTAGTCTTTTTGACCTTTTCTAAAGTTAATTTTAACCTTTTTTTCTCGCCTCCTGGCAAAACTGCTGAAAATATAAATATCAATTTTTTCACAAGATAATATTGCATCGCCATATTAATCACACTACATTAAACTATAAAAGTATTATTTTCATAAAGCTCTTATCCCAGCAAACACAAATGTTTGATGTCAAATCTATGTCTCACTTTGTTTAAAGGTTATGTGACTTTACCTGAAAGTAATAGGAAAAAAAAAATTCAATTTTTTAGACAAAAAATAGTTTTTTTCTTCATACATTTATTTATAACTGCGAAACTGTTGCTTATGTAGCGAAACGTTGTACGAACAGATTAAAGGAATTTTAATTCCTAATTTTTTTAAATTTGTTTCAGCAAAATCGGGCTGGTGGTTCTCGAGTTATGTCAAAAGAAAGACCACTAAATATCACAATTTCCCCTATATGATACTTACTAACTTCAAATCGATATATCTCGATTCCTAGACTTGACCCAGCGAAACTCCGGGACACGTATAACTTCTTTTTTACCGATATAACTTTCCCCGATAGTTTGATCCCTTCCCGATCACTGACCCCTACCATTTGTCGCACAGTGTAATAATATTTAATATCAAATTGAGAATATATTATTTTTTAAATATTTTTTAAATTATCTATAGGTTTGAGAATGAATCAATAACACTATTTGATGTTAATTTGAGAATGTACAGATTTTCAAACTTTTTTAATGATTATTTATTTTAAAATAAAACTTAAAATTTACCCACATTTGAAGCAAATTTGAGAAACACTTTTTATAACAAACGTTAAAATTATCATATTTTAGACGTTTGATATTGTGTTTGCTGGAGTGACACTACCTTATTTTGTATTTTATTGATATTGGATTAAAAGAATGAGACAACGCATAATTAAAAGAAACAAATGGTGAAAAACAATACAAAATAAATACAAACACACAATATTGAACACTTAATTTCCATAAAACAAAGTGATAAACCAAAATACAAACTGCTTAAAATCGTTGATTTCATCCATTAACTGGTAGAGTTGATAACACTTTTAAGAATTAATCTCGAAATGTCAAATTTAAATAAAAAATGTTCACATTTTTTGATTATTTGTCGATAACTTTAATAAATAATTTGTTATATTGGGATTGTTTTTAATATGGTTGTATTCTTTACACTTAGTAAAATGTTCTATTACAGTCAATAAATAAAACTATTGTCAGAAGCACAGACAGAAAACAAAGATATTCATTCTGACAAAGTTATCCATGTCGATTTTGGTTTGATTATTCATTCTTCTGTCCCCATTTAAGTATATGACGAATAGGGGCTTAAACTGTAACTAACATCTACATGAAACAAAATTTTAATTAAAACTAGTGTTAAGGTCAGTATAAAGGTGAAATCAAACAGGTGTCCTCACTTAATCAGCTTATTATTTTTTTAGTACCTAGACATGTCAAACTCCATATAAGCACAATTTTTGCTTAACCGCTGAAGTGTCAAACTTCATGTATAAACAAATTAATAAATTTTTTGCATTGTTTTTTCTGCAGAACTGCTGCCATCTACTTCATTTCGCCATGATATTTAAATTTCCCTGACCTTTTAATTACTTAATTTGTAAAATATTATTTGTTCAAATACAATTTAAAATTATTTTAAATACACATACAAACAAAATCAACAGCACAAAGTAATGGAATTATATACATACATGTTACTGTTTCCGTGTGCCTTTTTTAAAAGCTAAAAGTAAAACCATGTAGATAAATATGACGGGCCTTTTTAAATGCCTCCACTTTAGCTACTGGAAATATCAAAACTATATTTTATCTTGCATACTAAAAAATACTTTAAAAAATCCTCGACTTCATTTTGTAAAAGATCCATTATTAATTATTGCTTCCCTTTCATTGCGAGCTAAGTGGAAGATATATAACCGCTTACTTAACAAGTGCTAAAATATCTCATGAATATAAACACTTTTTAACCTGAGACTTAAAGAGCGCAGCTCAATTTAGTCCTACTTTAAGTGTTGTTGGAGGACTTGGTCTTTGTATAATTTTACAAATAACAAAAACAATATTCCATATTAGATAACCGATTTATTTAAGAAGATATCCTTGCCTACTCACTGTTTTTAGCCTCACTTCACCTCCAATGAAACGCTGTGTAAACGAGTTTGCAATACGAGAAACAGCACTTCTGGTGGCATAATAAGGTATCGTGGCATAAATCCCAAATGAAATCAGTCTCAACGAAATAATCTTCCAAAAGGGAAAATTAAATAATTTAAAATATTGGAAACAAGTTCCACACAATAGTAATAGTAATAATAATTTCCAATTTAAAATATCGAATTGAGTAATTGGAAGCTTAAATTTTGGGAGTTGTTAGACATCTTTAAAGCCGTCTTTACTTAGAAATGCTATATTTTGCGAGGCCGATATTTTAAATTCCACAGAAGAGAAAACTCTTCAGCCTCGCCAAAAGCCGGCTATGTGAAAAACAATTATTAGCAACCCCAGTGTTTTAAATACCACACAAATTCTTTAAGATGGGCTCAATAAAAATGAAAAAAGAACCAATCGAAATGACATAACTCTCATTTGTAAAAGGACATAAACAAAATTTCTTTAGAAGTTATTTCATTTGGGAATTATTTTATTAAGAAAAGACTTCCCATAAAAAAAAAAAGCAAAATAAGTTCTAAACCAATTTTGTATAGAAAAAAGTAGAAGTGTTATTTCAAATTTTTGAAGGCCTATGTGGTAGTACATTTTCCCGTTGGGAAGGCTTACACACGTGCATGCAATTAAGCATTTTATTTCACAGCTTGATACTTTAAAACATTTAATTTATACTGCCACCTAAATAGCAACATTAAAATCAACAAATATATATATATATATATATATATATATATATATATATATATATATATATATATATATATATATGTTATATACATATTTTCCTTTTTTAATTTCCAACAAATCAAACAATTCAGTTTAATTCAACACACGCACTTGTCGGAAAATTTGTGGTCAGTCATTTAGATAAACGAATTATTTAAAGAAGTGTGTAAATAAATGTATTTTTAACACACAGCAACATGAAAATTTCATTACCCCCCGTAAAAAGAATTTAATTAAAACACTTATTTACAAATTTTTCTCACCCTTTTTGAAAAATAAATAAATAAATAAAATAAAACAAAACACATTTTTAATATAATTTTAAAATAAGCAGCATGTGGCGTTAAGAGATATAGAAAAGTCTTTTGAATTACGAGGAATAAAGCTAAAAGTTATTTTTGCTACATTTGACCACACATGCATAAGTACATGTATTACCATCAAAGCTTTTTCAATTGAAATTCATAAAACATTTATTTTGAGTTAATATGGTGTAGTTGTAAACAGCATTATCAACTATTTGTAATCAAAACGTGCAGGAAAAAATCCAATACGCTCTAAAAAGCGCTAAGCTAAACCAAATCGTTTAATTTTGGTTCAACTTCGTGCTTTTTAGATAATTTTTAAAATTAAAATCTGATTTTTATTAGGAGTAACAACTTAAATATTACAAGGTCCACATTTATTATTTTTTAAAATATTTTAACTACAGCATAAATAGTGAATAATATTTCAAATCAAATTTAAAATTGGTGCTTTTATTACATATGTAAATGGTCAAATTTTATGTCTTTTTGAAACTCCACATTCATAACAGATTTTTTCCAAGAATTCAAATTCATAAATCTGTTACCTTCGGTTATATATATTTTTTTAATTTTAGTTCAAAACCTCTGATTTATTCAGCCCAATTTTTTCCAAAAAAGGCAATGCCTAAAATAAATAGGAACGTTTTTGAAAAAATCTGGAAAATTGCTAATATGATCACTTTAAAGAAGAGATTCCTAAAGGTATATTTTTTCACTTCGAACTGAAATGAAAAAATCGTTTTAGTTTCGGTGAACTCGATGTAATGTGATGAAGTCATAAGACATATATATTTTTTTTATCAATTTTAAAAAGTCGAAATGTATAACATTTTGTTAAGAGTTCTACTGGCCTTATTAGCTAGTAAAATTTTTTTCAGTTCGAAACTGTCTGAAATATAAAGGAGTAAAATTCTATAGTTTCACAAAGCTTCTAAGATAGTATTTCTTAATTAGTTAATAGGGACGTAAAAATGTGATCCTAATCGACATATCAAAATAATAAAACGCGATAATTTAGCGCCTTATTTAAAAATATGAAATGCGCGAAAAGCGCTAAATTGGCTTATAATTGTATTTGTTTTTGTTTGTTTACTTTTGATCTCCCTATTTTGTAAAAATAATAAACTTACTAATTACTAATTGATAAAAACCAGTAGTATTTTTAAATCGTATAAATATTAAATGTCATTGTTTTCTAATAATATCTGCTTACCAATTAATATATTTTAATGCATATTTGGTTATTGTTCTCCCTGTTGCTTGTAATATAAATTTATAAAATTTTAATTATCACAGAATGTACACAGGTGAGTGTAGTTTATAAAGACTAATGCCGTAACATGTAACATTTGGAAAATTATAGGAAAAAACTATTAACAGACAGAGGGTCGAATAAATTTGTTCAATTAATAACTGAAAAAATTGGAGTATACAGTTTTTTTATTTTTGAAATTAAAGTAAAATTTTTGGAAAAATGTTGTTTTGGATATTATTTGCATAATATTGCATCTGTAATAAAATCTTTGTTAAGATATCCTAACGAAATCTTCGACTTTATCATTTAAAAGCAAATTAAGATTTTTGTAGAAGAAATTCTGAAATTCCCAAAAAATTTACAAAAAGCGAAGAAATTGGATTTTTTTAATTTTTCTTTTAAAGTCTAAATTTTTTGCAGATCTAGAAAAACCCGTCAGCACACGCTGGGAACAAGTATGGTTGTAGTGATCATAATCTAAGAGCAACGTTTTATGATTGGAACATATGATCACAGCGTAAAATAAAAAATGATTATAAGTAATAATTATTATGATTTCATTTTGTTATATTGTACCCAATTTTATGGTTTATTTTTTTATATTATGATTCTAGTTTTACATATAATTGAACAATTTTACTACATCATTATACCAAGCTATCAAATTATGATTTATTGTTATTATATTGTTATATCTTATTATGTTATTATATTACATTGTCCTGTTACGATTCCATTTTATAATATTATTATGCCATTCTTCATAATATTATTCTATTTTATCATATTATTATCCCATGTTATCATATAGATATCTAATCTTATCATATTATTTCATTTTGTCAGATTATTAATGAACTTATTATTTTTATAAATTTTTTTATTAAAAATAATAGAGAAAAGTGTTCATCATCCAAAACAAAGCAAAACAAAATATTTACCACCATATATGGTTCAAGTGTTAGATATGTTGTTTTAACTAAACCCTTTAATGGTAGTTTTTCAATATCTTAGATTGCTTGAATCATACCGAGTATAATCAAACCTTGTCTACTTATATATATATAAGCTAAATAAGAATTAAAATGAAGTTGAAACACAAACATTAAAAACAAAAATAATTTTCCACTACGCTTTTGAAGAGGATAATCATTATATTTATTTAAAACATTTTATTGTCATGGAAATAATAATATTAACATGGTATAAAAAACAGAATATGAGTTAAGAACGAGGAAAAAAACTGCAAATATTTAATGATTTTTGAAATAGTGATATTTTTCATATTAACAAAATTTTGTTTCTTTTAAAAAATATATAAAAACACATGATTTTTGCCATCAACCGTATTGAAATTTTTACTGAATGTAAACATTAAATGGCAAAGTTTGAACAAAGAATTGTTATCGTGAATACAGAGTTACTAAAATTCAAAAAAAAATAACAATGATATGATATGATATTCTCTGCATGCAAGGTCTTGAGAACACACTGAGATTCCGGAACACACTGAGATTTTGGGATTTTACGAGTAGAACATATAGGCTAAATTCAAAATTTCGATACGAAATAGGTCAAATTCGATAGGATCTGCACTTAGCCCTGTTGGGTGATTGGCCTTGCTTTTAAATTTGAATAATCTTTCTGAAGATACTTTTCAGAAAAGTATAATATCATTATGTGTTCTGAAAGAAAATTTTATTTTAGAGAAAAAAAAGAATGTAAACAGCACAAAATATAAAGAGCTCAAAGAAGATATTAAAATCTTTTGAAGCTGATAAGAATTTTGGCTAGCATTTAGAAATATTCTATGTCAGGGATACCCTACTTTGTGCCTCCTCAGCTCCGATCCTGAAGGGTTTGTATAGTCCCCCTTCCAAAATTAAAATTGTACACTCTTCTGCTACGGACATATTATAGATTTATTTACAAAAATGTTTGATTCTGCTCGGCTGTACATTGTTTTCTCTATTTTGTAAATGATTTCGAGTCTATTGATGTAGTTGAGGTGAGTGTGATAATCAGTTCACAACGAGAGAAATTTTAATTACTAACTAACTCAACTCAATTTGTTTTCAGTTATATTGATGAAATTAAATTAGAGAAAATATTTCCCGTTTTCATTTCTTTGTAGTGCTCTTCTAAAATTCTTTATAAACTTACATTTAAAATAAAATTTTCAACATGTAATTTCCTGTTTTTAGAAATTTACAATTCAAATTAACAAGTAAATAATAATGCTTTATTCGATGTATATTTCTATTCTTTTTGCTAAATGAATTATTTTGCTGTTGACAGTTAATTCAAGCAGTCATGCGAATTGTTTAGATTTTCCATAAAATGTGTTTTAGATTTTATTTTCGTTATATTTAGGGGCGAATTTGTAATATGATTCTATTTTATTTTTACTGAGTATTTAATTTAAGTATTTGTAAACAATTAGAAATTATTTTGAATGTACATATTTGTAAATAGTAAATTCTATTTAAAAATTTTTTCATTGGAATATTTAAAGTGGTAATTGAGTTTAATATTAACTTTTTTGCATACAATAATTGTGTATTGTTTTAGATTTTTACATAAGTATTATATTTTTAAAACCATAGATTCATATGCACTAAAATTTTTAACCATTAGTGTTTTTATTACAAAGTAATAAAATAATAATTAACAAGTAATTATAAAATAGTTTGTGTTTCATAATTTGAAAATGCTTAGTGCTAGACAATCATCTGCTTTTATTAGTAATAAAAACATTACATAGTTTGCTATCAGCTGCAATTTATAGACGGAAGTGAATTTTGGTGAGTTATACATTTTCTTGATGTCTTATACATACCGTTCAAAGTCATCGATAATTATGTGCATGCTACTTGAGTATTTGTAACCTCGGTTGAGTAATTTTTTCACCTTATTTTTCTGGAGTATACATATATAGGGCATTATCAAAAAATATTTTTTTTTTTTTTGATGTCACATAAATATCCATTTGTATAAATAAAAAATGATTTAGAATCAGTTCGCGTTACTTTCATGCAGGGTGTTAAGTTGAATATTTTTACAAACAAGAAATTTACGTCAAATTCTGGTAAAAATTACGCGTAATGTCAAAAATTAGTGAGTTATTTAAATACAATTTATGATACCTTAATAGGTTTCATTGTATTAGTGTAGCATATTTTAGGATTTTCTATTACAATTTAAAAATTTTCTTTATACCAAAAATCACGATCTTTAAAAACTTCATATATTATACGAAAATATATTTTATTAGAGTTCATTACAAAGAAATTTTATTTTATATTGTAATCCTCTTTTAACCCAAACATTTTTTTTTTTTTTTGGCATTACAAATACCACCTAGTTATGCCAATTATAGTATATTTCATGCTGTCCACACTAGAAAAATTTTTAACAAGGCAAACACAAAACCAGTGCGAATCTATACAAGGTCACCTCAGTTAATCAGCTGATTATTAATTTTGGTTGCTGCAGCTATAAAATTTCATATAAGAAAAATTTTCATGAATTTACTTTATTGTTGTTTCTGTGCAACTGTTGCCACCTTTCATAAATTAGGGTTAATTCTGACGTTTGTCTGGATAAAAATTGTCTAATATAGACACAAAGTTAGCAAAATTTGTTTTGACAAAAGTGTCCCATTTTCAACTATCAACAACATTTGAATAAATTATGGCCCCGATCAATATAAGATCGAATGAAAACAAAAAGTATAGGCACGCGGAAAAAAGTGTAGAATAGTGAAAAAAAGTTAATTAATTTTAAGTCCTTTTTCGAAGTTTTTGAAATGTGAACAACAATCATAGTTATGAAATGAAAACTATGATGGAAAAATTTTGCACCTTATTACTTAGATTAAGATTTTAAAAGCAGAAAACTTATTAATTATTTAAATAAGTTTCAGTCAGGTTAAAAATACTTGATAATATCCCATATAAGCCTTTGTGACCCAAGCAGTAAAAGCTTTATAAGTTTAATAAAACTAATTGTTTTGAAATAATATTATTTTATTCAGTTTAAACAGATTTTTTGAGAGAAAAATTTTTATAAAAAGGGAAATGTCACAATTGTGCGTTTTGGGCATAACTTAAGAATGCATGATCTATTCTTATTATTGTGAAGCATTTTATTTTCCTAAATAAAGAAATGGTGAAAAAAAAATATTCTATTTCGATTCAACTTCTGAAATACTATAAAAATATTATTATTTACGTGAATATGTTAAGGCCTTTTAAGTTTCCTTAATGTAAAATTATATGAAGTTTTATTTTCTTTTGAAAGAAGCAAATGAGATTTACATTTGAAACATCCGGTTCTACTTCCGGCTTTAGTTTGGATTTCGATATATTGATGGATTTTCTTTAACAGCTTTCGTCCAGTGGTCATATCAGACATATCGAATATCTACAGCAGCTTCAATAGGCGGACTCTCTTGTTTCTAGAAACATGATAGGTTCTTTCGATGGATTGTAGAGTTTCGTGCTCTACTCAGGAGCTGGTATATACTTAGTCATAATCTCTCCAATTCCATTAAAAAGTGTTTCATATTTTTAGCTGGGTATTGTTGTAAAGAATTTGTCAAAAGATATATGACTACCAATCGATATACATTGATAGTCCATGATCACAAACACTACATGGTAAAGTCCCATTTTCTTGAAAAACTTTCAAGTCTAAAACTATACCACTAGCAGTTGCAAAAAAAAAATTAGTTCGACGAAGCGAGACTTCGACTTTATATATTAAATAATGTCATTTATTATCAGTTGAGTAATACGTAATTTCTATAACTAATAAAATATATTGTTATCTTACCAAATCAATTATTGGTTGACCCATCTTCGTGGTATCAACAAAATGTATATGTGATCTGATTTTCGTGTATCCATTTCTAAACATATATTTCGACATTAGGTCATTGGAATATCCTGCAGCTCAATGCATTCTGATTTACAAAATAGGTTAATAAGTTATGGATCAAGTCTTATTTACATTTAGGTTCATACTAAACAAATTTGGCTCATACCCAATAGGCACATAGAAATAACTTTGTTATATTATTTAAATATTATATAAATTTTAAAATTATGTAGGAGGTGGGTATCAAAGTGAGCGAATCCCACCTACTTAGAAAAATAATAATTTATACTTAAAGTATTAATCTGATTTATCAATTAATACAAAAATTAGGTAAATTTGAAATTTCCCTTTATGTGGGAAATGGGATTCAGTTTTGATTTCCAAGTTTACATTAGGATACATTCTAAACAAACTTAACTCATATGTTTTCTTATTACTAATGAAATTGACCATGTTATGAAAAATGTATTAAATATTGTATATTTCACTTTATATGGAATTTGTGGATCAAGTTGATGGACCACGCCCATTTTTTGTTAAATTTAATATAAACTTAGAGTATATAGCCTAATTGGCAAATGATATTCCCGATTAAATGGAATTCAATGTGTTTAATTTCATATGTATCGGTTCCAAAGGTATCTTCAGAGATTAGTTCCAGTTATAATCCCGAGCTGTTGCAGACACTGATATTTAGTGATTTTTGTACCATAGCCTTTTTTCCCACCTTCAATATATAACAAACGTTCTATAAGATAAATACTTGAGTCCAATTGCATCCCACTATTTAGTCCTCTAGCTGGTCCGCCCTGAGCCCTATTCTTTTTTCAATAGACACACAGTTGGATGAATATAGCCAGATCATCCTTTATGGGGTCTTTATGTATAACGATTCAGGCAACACTCTTTGTAACACACAAAAAAAAAGGTGTGTTACAAACAGTTCGATGTTCGATTTTGGTTCGTGCATATATCTTTTTAATCAATCAATAAGTAACAACATTAAATTTCATAAAGGTATAAAATTTCTTTCTAAGATATTTTCTTATTGCCTATTTCTCAATGACGAAAGAAAATCTAAGCAAACCAAAGCAATAGGAATGAAATCGAATCGTTTTGAGTTTATGTATTTCTTTAACTTGTGTTTGCATTAAGTAACGTCTTTTCACATTTTTCTTTTGTAGTATTTTTCTTTCAGAGCAATGCCAAATAAGAAAATTTGCTTCTTTATAACGATTTCTTTTTCTGAAAAGTAATAAAATCACTACTAAATTGTTTAAACATAAATACAACAATGGTGATATGCAAATGAAAAAATGTTTACGTCAAAATAAGTATATTATACCCACCATCAAAACTTCTTTTGTGCAACCCTAAATTAAAATTTACTTTTATGTAGGATATACGCGGTAAGGTGACTGTTCCCGAGTTTATATCGCTCCTTGAACTATTTATACTCAATATCGTTGCCGTACATGCTTTTGTTCATGAGATTTCGGCGGAAATGTATGAACTAGAGATAACAATTTTTTTATAAGATTTTATAAGTATATTTACCGATTTTTGGGGTCTTATACTAATATTTCGATATGTTACAAACGGAATGATAAACTCAAAATACCACCCCCAATCATTTTTTTGGATAATAGGCATAAAAGGATATTTTAAACCAAATATTGATTTTACGATGTCGATGTATTTCAAAATAGATATCAAACATGATTGAGGAACATTTGCAATGTCTTTTCTTAACCATTGTGTTAATAACCAAAAACTTTACACATCCATATTACCAACATATCTATGGTAGGCCGAGGGCTTTGGACTGGCCTCTATCAAAACCTTCGAGTATTTTTTTCGCCAAAAAGGGGATTTTAAGAAAAGGGACCAACTGCTTCAATATTTAAAAAACTTCTTAAAATTGATTTATTTGATAAAACCAAAAGTAAAAAATGTCGTGTTGCTGGGTGTTTTAAATAGTTTCTCATAAACTTTATAATTAGCTTTAGCTTTTAACTGTTTTAGTTCATTTAAAATTCTATGACGTTTTTTATAACATCACTATATTTTAAAGCAATCTCAAAATAACTAATTTATTTGTTGAAATTAATATAATAGGTCGAAATATTTGAAATAACTTAGTTCTTCGCCATATACCACATAATCTTAAAAAGTCTGAAATTGGTTATGATCGGTCCATTATTTCACCTAGCTGCATACAAATGTCCCTCCGGAATAGGGTTTAAACACATAAAAATTCTCAAAAAATAAG
Source organism: Protocalliphora azurea (assembly GCA_932274085.1). Classification (NCBI taxonomy): domain Eukaryota; kingdom Metazoa; phylum Arthropoda; class Insecta; order Diptera; family Calliphoridae; genus Protocalliphora; species Protocalliphora azurea. Next base: position 106,418,149 of record OW026523.1, on the reverse strand, counting down.
AATATTTTAATGAAATTCTGTGCAAAAAGTTCTGTACAAGTAACAATCATTGTACTAAATTCTATGAAGATCGGTCCATAATTGAACATAGCTTCCATATAAACCACTCTTCCGAAAATCACTTTCAAGAGCATAAATTCCATACGAATGTTATTATCATTCATATTGTGTCATTATATTAATATTCGACACAAATAAGTTTTATGTAAGTAGAAACAACATTGACAAATTTTATGAGAATCGGTCAATAATTTAGAATAGCTATAATATAAACCCACCTCCAGGAATCGCCCTAAAGTGCATAAAAATGTAAGTATCAATGCATTATTCTGTATTTGTATATTTTATTTTACATTTATTAAAATTATCCACAAATAACTAATTTATTTGTTGAAATTAATATAATAGGTCGAAATATTTGAAATAACTTAGTTCTTCGCCATATACCACATAATCTTAAAAAGTCTCTATTTAGTTCGATTTTAAAAAAGGGACCAAAATGAGGTGGCAACGAAAATGAGATACATACCGGGGTATGATAGATGTAAATATAAGGGGTATCGTTCAAAAAACACACAACTTTGGCTACAAACGATTTTTTTTATTATTCTTTTATTAGTTAGTGCCTTTGGTAATTAACATAAAGATATTATAGATAAGTTTATTCTATGCGAAATATAAACAATTTTTTCTACTAGTAGTAAAAAAGATATTTCCAGCTCTATTCATAACACCGTACAACAAAAATCAAAAGTTTTTCTCATACGTTTTCAGTTCATATTTAGAGTTTCGCTTTTCCTTTTTAAAGGACTTTAAATATTTAAAGGATGCGCGAGCTTCATTTTCTATTATGCTACTTTCTAATTGCTATTATTGGGCGATATGTGCATCAAATGAAGGAGCAGAATTTTCGCATTATGAAATTTGGTAATGCGCTTTATAGTTATGTAATTTTTAATTGTTGCAAATAAAATCACAAACTCAGTTATTTATATACAATTTATTCGTGTTAAAGTGACATTTTAGAATTGATGTTGTATGGGAGATATGGTCAATTAAATACCGATCTTTGATTTGTGTGATTTATACTCAAATACAAAATAATCATGCCAGATTACATTTCGATACCAAGATTTTTATGGTATTTATACACGTTTAAATAAATTTCGGGAAGGGGCCTCATATGTAAAGTATAGTTAATTACGCAATCAAAATATTGAAATTTTGTAGTATGTCTAATGCCGATAAAAATCCTACCTACTTTGAATTTCATATAAATATATGCATACTCAAGGCAATTATAATCAAATAATTCCTGGAAACATTTGTATAGGAGCTATGTAAAAAACTTGATCGATTTAAACCATTTTCTATAAGATTTATCTTTAAGTCTACAAAAAGGACTGTGTCAAAATTTCGAAAATAAAATTTAAAAATGAAAAATGAAAAAAAAAATGAAAAAAGAGTTCGCAATCCTATCATACAAATATTTCTACTTTCATACGTATATGGTTGAGTTCATGTGTGAAAAATTATGTTGTGCTGTATAATAAGATCCGTAATTATAAAAAAACTATGAAATGTTTCTATATCCATGAGATTATATTAACGATCTAAACAATGATAATTACCTAATTATTTTGATAATACACATTTAAACACTTATTAAATTAAACAAAATTATGACACTTAAAGACCTATTTAACTTACACAACCACGAACTACAGAAACAACATTTAATATTTGAATGGAGAAGATTTTTGTTAATTAATTAAAAATTAAAGAATATTTCAAACAAAGAGCTCTCTTAAGTTTTTTTTATACTCTACACCACCATAGGATATTGAGGTATTATGCGTTTGTGCTGATGTTGTAACGCATAGAAAAGTTTGGTAAAGTATACCAAACGACTCAGAATAATTTTTTAAATCGATCTAACGATGTCCGTCCGTCTGGCTAGTTGGCTGGCTGTCATTGTAAACTTTGTGCACAAAGTACGGATCGCTATTTTAAAGATAATTTAATGAAATTTGACACGTGGGACTTTTATGATACAAGGACGAAGCGTACTGAAATTGGTTATGATCGGTCCATTATTTCACCTAGCTGCATACAAATGTCCCTCCGGAATAGGGTTTAAACACATAAAAATTCTCAAAAAATAAGAATATTTTAATGAAATTCTGTGCAAAAAGTTCTGTACAAGTAACAATCATTGTACTAAATTCTATGAAGATCGGTCCATAATTGAACATAGCTTCCATATAAACCACTCTTCCGAAAATCACTTTCAAGAGCATAAATTCCATACGAATGTTATTATCATTCATATTGTGTCATTATATTAATATTCGACACAAATAAGTTTTATGTAAGTAGAAACAACATTGACAAATTTTATGAGAATCGGTCAATAATTTAGAATAGCTATAATATAAACCCACTTCCAGGAATCGCCTTAAAGTGCATAAAAATGTAAGTATCAATGCATTATTCTGTATTTATATATTTTATTTTACATTTATTAAAATTATCCACAGGTGTAATATAAGTCCCCTTCCCGAACTTTTAAGCTCGTATATATTGGTTTAGGGTATCATATAGTAGGTCTTGACCGACTATATCTTTCTTTCTTTTTTTTACTGTATTGTCTTCTCTAGTAAGACAATATTTCTATTTTATTTAAAAGCTTTATTTGATCAAGAATAAAGAAAAGCAAATTAAACTGTAACAAAAATAAATAGATTTTGTTTAAGGAGATTTAACTCCTTACTAAAAAAAAGTGTTGTTTGCCTAGGAAACAAATAACAAAAAATTTCATTAAAGACTTATTTTTTATTATTATTTATTTATTAATTTTTTTTGCAAAAATAAACGAATGTATGTATTTTTTTCTAATTCTTAACAGCTTTAAAAATACGTGACCTTTTATAAATACAGAACAATTTTTTTGTGTTATAATTATATGTTGAATTAAATAAAAAAAAAATAAACAAATAAATCTAAAACCTTAAATTTTAATCTGCAATGTTTTGGAATTTAGTTACGAACATAATATAGATCTTAATTTTATTTTAAAAAAAAATTAGCTTTTACTAACCCCTATTCAACACGTGGATATTTTAATGTTGGCAATTGTCAAATTCTATCTCTCACTTAAAAATGTTACCAATAAGAAATCTATTGCGCAATTTATTTTGCAATAAATGTTTAAACACAAAGCTGAGCAATAATGTTTAAGATAAGCTGACAAATTTATCGTTCTCTTTTAAAACTTTGCCCTTTTTTAACAAAAAAAAAAGGCAAAATAATTCATTTTGTTTTGCAAAGGCAAATAAAGAATAAAAATGCGGAATAAATTAAAATTTTCGATAAAAAGGACAATTTAACATATAAATATCTCGTTTTCCCACTACTCTGCCGACGTTATTTCTGATGTTAAGAAATAAAAATGTCTTCGGGTAGACGTAAAGTAAAAAAAGAAAATTTAATACTTTTTAAATAAATTTAAATAATGGTCTATTTTAGTCGTACTTATGTAAATGTATTTTAAATGCAAATTTATATTAATTATTGTCTAGCTACTTAAGTATTTAAAATTTAATCACCAATTTTGGCTACTTATGCTTTTAAAGTAGTTCTGTTTTATATAAATGAAGGAAGTATTTTGTAAAATTGTTTTGTATGGCAAACAATTCAATGTTTTCCTTTACTGAGCCCCAGACAAGGTCACTCATGTTAGCCAATTCATATATTTTGTTTGCCAAATAAATTGTTTCCAATAAAAATCTTTTAAGGATTCCTTATATGAGGCTGTAAAAATTATATACTTTAATACATTTCATTATAAATTTATATTTTAATTTAGTCAACATTGTTGCCTGGAGATGAGAAGAATGGAAATAAATTGAACTTTAAAAAAGGACAAAAAAGGCTAAATGCCCCAAAAAATAAGGCCAGTTAAAAATTTGTTTTTTATTTAAAAATTTATCTTTGCCCGCTCTAATTTCTTTTTTTGATACCAATAAAAATAAAATGCCCAAAAAATGTCGATAATAATTTGGGTTATATTATAATGCTTTGAAGTAATTTTCATCTTTTTTTCAACTATAATTAATTTCTGATTAGGAGTTTTCAAATTTTTTGGTGATTTTTCGCTTTTTATAATTTTTTTTTAATATTATATTCATAAGTAATTAGTTTCTATGCTTAATGACCCAGCAAAAACTTTTTGGTTCTCAATAATGGCAACTACTTATTAAAGTAGTTTCTTGGTAATGAGGCATCATCATTATTTGTCTTTTCTATATTACTTAAATAAATACTCAATAGTATAATAGCACAGTAATATCGCAATCACGTGGATCGGTTGGCTAGAGCGCTGGATTAACAACTAGAAGGTTGTTGGTTCAACTATATTCTGATACTGTTAATTTTTTTACAAAATATCTAAAAAAAAGTTTTTATCAGTTAGAAAATTAAGTGCGAGATACATAGTTTTCAGTACCCATAGGGTCTAAAATAACTCGAACAAAAATAACTAGTTATTCAGGCAAAAATTAAGTAGTTTTTTTCCAATTACTAGCAGGATTATTGGAAATAACCAGGAAAGCAAAGTTTTTGTTAGGGAATGTACCAAAATTTACTGACTTTTTAATTTTGAATGTAGCTCACACTATAATCGTTCATTGTGTTTTAAAAATATATTGTGTGAAACATTCGTCTGTGAAATATTAGACATCGGACGCGAAGTTTGTATGATGCGTTTATATGGGGAAAATATGGCTATAAAATATAAAAATAGCTACTACATACATTTCTTTAAAAAATCGTAATCTGCACATAATTATCTATTAAAAATATATAAAAAGAAAAAATCGGTTAAAAAATGTACAAGTTAAATTAAATGCTACTTTTAATTCAATTTAAACCATAACCGCTGAAAAATATGTCTTTGTTTCTCCAGGATAATTCAAACCATTTTCCATGATTGGTTAAAAAATTTGGTTTTTTTTTTTTTTTTGGACTGTACATCACAAAAAAAAATTTTTTGTCGCTTTTAAAGAAAGTTGGACCAGAATTACCTTTGAAATAAGAAGGTCAAAAATATTTATTTTATCTGGAATTATTTCTGTAAGGAATTTTTTCAAAATGAGGCAATTATTATTATTTATTTTATTTTTTGTCGATGATATTAACTGATAAAATATACTTTACAAATATTTAAGTAAAGGTGCGTTTAAATATATGCTGACACTTGATGATTAAATTTGCCTTTTTTACTACTCATATCAACGAAATCCTTTCGGTTATATTTCCACAAAATTTTGTCAAAATCAAGATAAAAATAAATAGGTTTTCCTTATGTTTTCTTTAAATCTTTAAAATATTCAAAATTTTTGCAATTAACCTTCGATTTTTAGATATTATCCTTGTCCAGTTATCCTAAAAACTTTAGAATATATTTTCTGAGATATTGTTTATTTTATTTGGTAATAATTTTGTTTAGAATACTATTTCTAAAAAAATTGACTTTATAACTAAAAAAGCGCAAATTTTGATGATGGATATAAAAAGTGCAAAAGCCTCTATACCTTTTTAAAATTTCCAGTACTGTAAAATATTAAGAACAAATTATATGTAAGTTTAAGTAGTGGTTTTAAATAAATATTATAAAAGAATTATTCAAATGCTTGCAAAATAAGAGAAATAAACAGTTTTCTTGCTGTTCCGAAAAGTTATGTTTTCCGAGATAGAGATACTATGTAAAGACATATTCAAGGTTACAATCTACGGTTAAAATAAATCGGAAATTGTAACTAATTAAATATTATGTAAGACTTGCCATTAAATCTGATTTGACCTACAAGTATAGCCAATTTAAAAACATATACAGATTATGAAACTAAGTTATGGTTATATAAGATAAAAAAAAAGGCTAATTCGATACTTTATAATCGCCTATCAGCCTTTGCTGAAATATACATTTGATGAAAAAAAAAGATATTTATTATATACTACTCGGAGCTTGTGAAATTTTTACGCTATTCCTCTTATGTTTTCAGGACTCAAATGAAAGAAAAACTTTTAAGGATATCGTTAAGAAACAAGGACTGGTTAAAGATTTGTTTTTAGAATTTTTAGATCATAAAAAGTAACTAAAGTGGCAATCAGCCAACTGTGATACATAAAATCAATAAATGAACTTGTTTAATAAATAAATTAAATTTTTAACTTAAGATTTAATTATATTAATTATATAATATAAATTAATTGTATTATACCTATAATTTTTAGATTTAAATCAAAATACAATTTACTTATAATTATAAAAGCGCAACAATAAAATATACAAAATAAGTATACAAGCTGAAGATTAAATTTGTTAAAATAAAAAAATATTTGAACAGCAATGATTTTGTTGAGAAAAATAACACTTCACTTTTACTTTTGTTGAGAAAAATAACACTTCACTTTTACTTAATGAGCTTGTTAAAGTTTGAAAGCACTTTCTAAATATTACTTAAGAAATTTTAATTATTCTAAAGATGTTTTCAAAACAACACAAATTCATTAAAGTGTTATATTTAATTAAAAAAATTATTTTAAATAATATCAATTATACAGAAATTAATTATTATAATAGAATTCCTATAATTTAATATATAAACATATGTATGATAAATGCAAAATGCGGCTCGTTTAAAAAATAAATTTTCTTTTAAATTCTCCACGAATTTTTTGTTATCTTAGTTTGTCACTATATTTTTTTTTAAATTTATTAGACTTTCATAAACAAAATTGAAAAATGTTTGAAGTCAAAAATTAAATGAAAAGAAAGTAAATAAGAAAGTTATTTATTTTAATTAGCCATTTAAGTTTTTGAAATAAGTTATCTAAAAGATTAATACAGTAAAAAAAGTGGACTTCAATTACTAAATTTTTGTTTGATTTTGCTCAAATCAACAAAATTATAATATTAATTATCCAGAATTATTGATTTTGGTTTAAATTTCAATTAATCTTTTCAACCAAAGTATTAGAATTATGATCAAATATTTGCTAAAATCAACTGAAATTTTTTTTAACTAAATCTTTCCTTTAAAAAAACACATGGATTTAAATATAAATATATATATAATCAATACAAGAATTTACTTGGAGTATATATAGTTTCAACTTAGCTTCATATACACCATGTTCAAATCAGCGATAATCAAGTATAAATCAAATGTTTCTAACCTTTGACCTAGGGTATCACATGTAGCCAACATGTGATTATCGGTGACTTTTAAAAGGATTTATATGATGCCAAGATGTGACAATATATCAAGTTTCATTTCCCTTCATTAAATTTTGGTATTATGCACTTATTTAACTAGGTTTGACAATAACGTATGTATACATACATGTGGTATATGTATGATGTAAAAGTCTATATAATGTAATCAATATAACGATTTCAATATATGTATTCGTAATAATATAGTTAAAGTAATATAATAAAAAAATAAAATGAAAGTAATATATATACTTATATTTAATTCCCGAAAATTTATCACAAAAGCGTTCATTTCTGCGGGATGTTTCATCATATTATTAGATCATATTATCTTAGTGCCTTATATATATATATATATATGTATATATATATATATATATATATATATATGTAAAAAATTAAAATCCGGTTTATTTATAAAACTATTCGTCTTACAAATACTAACGGAGCTAAATTTTTAGATTTCTATCAGTATTGCCACTACGCATATTTTTACATAATTTCCTAAACATGTTTTCTCTTTGCGGAGCTTTCTGAATTTCCAAGAAGTGTAAAATTTGGACTGCTTATAAAAATAATCGTCCTACAAATTTTAACGGGGCTGGATTTAAAAAATTCTCTCAGGGAGTGGAAATGCGCGTATTTGTTTTTTGTTTTATGTGATATTTTTTAAGGTTAGTTTGGGTTGGAAGAAGTTTAAATTTGATATACTCATTTTTTACTCTCCAAATTCTATCGGAAATTGATTTTGTATTTCGATCAGTGAGCGGATTGACGTCGATTATTTTTTACTTTTTAATTTTACTAATTTAAAACTTTAAGCATTATTATTCAATCGAATTCTAATTGCTTCATATCTTTTAGTTTCGATTAAAGAGAGGAAAAGCATCAAAATGTTGCTCATGCACTTTTTTAAATATTTCCGGTTTTTATGCACATATTTTTATTATCACAATATTTTTCCTGGTATTAGCAGGTTTACATCGTCACCTAAAATGCAAAATTCATAACCACAATTTTTAATTTATTGCTTTAAAATTTAGCAATTCATTAACAACACTTAACGCAAAAATAGATAAACTAAAAAAGAAAAAACATTCTTTAAACCAAATTTGTCTTAAATGGTACAAATTTTACGACTGTTTGTGAAGTTTGTGTTACGGCCTTTTGACTTTTGTTAATATTGAGATCATTTTTGAAGATATGAATATGAAATTTTTTATATAGACATATTTTGGGTCACTATATTATTATCCAGTACAAAACCAACATCTGATTTTTATTTGGTTATGGCCTTTTGCATTTTACGTGACGATATGTTAGTTATATATAATTTCAATAAAATAATTACCAATTTAATTGAATACAGACGCACAAAATCGTTCATATGGGAATCTAAAAATAAATACAAAATATTTGCATTTTATTAGTAAGTTTTTTTTTTTAATATATGAGGTATTTTAACAAAAAATATCTTATTAAATAATTAAATTGATTAATGAGAATTTTTGTTGATAAACTGGTGCAATATTTAATGTGAGAATAAAAAAATTCATATTGGGTGTTGAAATAAAATCAATATGGATTTTCTTGCTTACTGTAATGCTGTGAATTCAAATGTTTATTTATGTTTATTATGTGTGGTTGTGAATTCGTAATTGTTTGTGTGTATGTTTTTTTACTATAATACTTATAATATTATTATTTATTCTTCTTTTATATAATTTATATATTCATACAAGTTGTTTAAGGGCTCTTCTAAAGTACTAAGAGAAACTATAGAAGTACATAAATAAAATATGAATATAAAAAATATATATTAAATTGATTGATGTTCAAAAAAAAAAAAAATAATAATAAAGCACGAATTTTTTTAAATGCCCATATGCATTTTAAATTTTTTTCTTATTTTATTAAATCGTACAAACACAAGCACTATTCAATCGCACATCACCATTTAATCAAATCTTGAGTGAATAAATAAGTAAGATGATACGAATAATATTGTAGCTTTAAGGGAATATTCTTAACTTATTTTTATTAACTCTCTTTTCAAAAAAGGCCCAAAAGTAGAATATGTTATTTAAATTATTACATTATGTAAAAACTTATCTCGAACTTACATTATTTGCATCTTCATTATATTATTAGTATCTCATATTTGGATAAAAGTCGGTATACACAATCATTAAGTTAATACAAAATTCTTTTTAGTTTGATTTTTATCGCGGTTCAAAGTTCATTATTTTCAGATTTTGTTTATTTTTGTAAACATTTTTTATGTGTAAACATGAAATTTAAATCCATATATCCTCGGATCTGTTCGTCTGATTTAAACAAGCTTTGGCTCGAATTGAAAATAAAAGGATAACGAAATCAATATTAGTACTTTTGTCAAATATGTTTAAAAATTATATCTTCAATATATATATATATATATATATATATATATATATATATATATATGTATATATATATATTTTTTTTTTGCAAATGTGCTAGCAATAACATATAAAAAATTTAGAGTGTGACAGTGGGGAGAAACTTTCTTTTTAAGTTTATCTTTATTAAACCTACCATAATTTTCAAATATTTTTTTTATTCTGATTTTTTTAAATAACTTCTGCTAACTACACTTGTTGTAGTAAAACAACAAAAATTCAAGAACTGAGATGATTCCATGTGGTACCGGTAAGCACACAAATTGAAAAAATCCAAAAAAGTGTTTGATTTCTATAATCGTGGATTTTAGCATATGTGTCCAATTTCTTCAATTTAAACTACAAAAACTTGTAAAAATATATTGTGGTGAAACCAAAATTTCCAAGAATTTAATATTTTGCAGCTTTTCAATTAGAAAATTTGCACCGTTTCGAGTACTGCAAAAGTAAAGAATGGAAGTTTATTGCTCCTGTAATTATAAATACTTTAAGATATAAATCATTAATGTGCAATAGCAGAGCTTTTGGGGTTGCCCAAACTTTGGAGAGAAAAAATGTGAATGGCTCTAATATAATATCAATTAAGCTAAAGTATCGCGCGTTCAAAAAAGATTTCCAAATTACATTTTAAAATAGTTAATATTGATTTTCAAAAATGTTATAACCGTTTAAAATCTATCTAAAAATTTTCTCACGTTATATTAACATTTTTTATATTATATGTAGAAATTGATTTTAATGAAAAAATTGCATAAAAAGTATTCATGAGCTAAGATCGCGATGTCATTAACATTTCAAAAACAAACGGCGAATGCACACACAGAAAAACTTATTACCGTATATTTTTTAATTAAAACAGATGTTTTTTTGCATCTAAATTTAATAAATATATTCAAGTAAATATAAAATAAAAATTAAATTTAAGTAAAATTTTATTTCTCACATAAATTTTTAATTCATATTTAGAAAATTCTTTTATTTAGAAAATTTTGTCTGCTTTTAATTTTTTACAGTTTTTAGTAATTGATATAATCATTTTGGTGAGAGGTGCAAATTTAAGAAGGTTTTTAATTGATTGAATTATTTACTAATATATTTTTTATAATTGGTGACTTTTTTCTGTGTACCAATCTGTACCTAATATTCGAATCAAGTGGCACTCAAAAATAATTACGTGTTTGAATTTAGTGCAACATTTATCAATTCTGTTTGTGAATTTTTATAATTGAAAAATTTACTGCATAGTTTATAATTAATATTTAAAACCTTTTGTTTATTAACATCATTTAAAGATTGGTTTTTGTGCTCAGATGTGAGAAATACGTCATCGAATTAAATGCAATTAAAAAAAAAATTTAAATATTCCATGCAATTATAAACGGAAGTTAAATCAGAATTATGGTCCCAATTAAGTTCACTATTACAATACGTATTAATTATTTTTTAATTTGTATTTGGTATACCTTTGTATAAGTTACATATGTGCATTTATTTTGATATCGGATCATTTTTTAACATGGTCACATCTTGTCCATCATTATCACTATAAAAAATGTTTTGTTTATCAGATATTAAAAATATATCAGCAGATTTTATAAAACTTAAAAACGATTATTTAATCTATGTATACTTTATCAACAAAGTTTATGAAATATTAAAAAAAAAACATATTGCATCATTTTTAATTTGTATTTTGAACATATTGATGTAGATAATAAACATCTGATCATTTTTATTATATATTGTTGAAAATAAAAATTTTGCATTTTTTTTTATTTTTGCTTTTCGTCTTAAACCTCCATAATACAGACGCCGTTCGCTAATAGTTATTCACGCGAACAGATTTTCGTTCCGTTATAAACAGTTAATATTGATTCAAAATAGCGCTGATGTGCCATTAAAAAATTATTATTATTTTTTTATTTTTTTTTTTTTTTTTTTTTTTTTTGAACCCCAAAAATTAACAAATTTAATGAAATCCCCATAAATTTACAGCTAGTAAGTAACTCGAAACTGATTGTGACGTTCCTAGAGGATAAGTTGGGTCCGGCCTACCAGCAGTCAGGCAAATACTCCGCAGAAAAGTTAATATTCAAGCGGAAAAAATATGCTTGAGTATGTTAACGATGTCCGTTCGTCCGTCTATCCGTCCACGTAAACATACATGTAATAAAACTAGAGATAGCAATTTTTAAGATAATTGGAAAAAAATTTTCTATGATTCAGAAATGAACTGAAAGTGGTAAATAACAGCTTCTTATTTTACTTGGACTATATAAATTTTATAATAAAATGGAATTTTTTTAGCACTATTTCGACAAAAAATTCAACAATTTTTTATGCAAAATAGATTTTTTATATCTGTTATTTTCAATCCCTAGTGAGAACATAAAAGGAATTTTTAAAATTTTGTTAAAATGTCTTCTCCACAATACGCATCGCATAAGTGATCTTAATTTTTCAACTGTGTTATTCTGCTTTTAATTTCAAATTTTTCATTTTATTTGAACAGCGAAGAAAACAGTTCTCTTATTTAAGTATTTTTTGTTTGTATTCGCATAAGAAAAGGAAATTATTTATATATAACAAAAATTTTCGCCTGCGGCGCATTATTCTCCACATCAAAACTAATTAATTTTTTTTTTTGTTGTTTATTTGTTAATTTATTTATTGATAATCTTGAAGCCGGTTAAGGCCAATTAATTACAGTTTAAAAATATGACAGTAATTCATACATAATTTAATACTAAGTAGGTACTTATTAATAACTATACATTTTTACATAAATTATAAATTAATGTGTATTACAAAATTTTTCAGCGTTATTCCATCACGAATCTACATAAGATAACTCCCTAATTTTATGGATTTACTAAATAGATTATTATAATTATTTTTAATATATTTTATTAGACATAGAAACTATTTATGAATATTCCTATGAAAGCGAAAATCACTCAAAATTTTAAAATGCTTAATAAATTAAGAAGGCTGTCAGCAAAATTGAGCAAATTAGCTCAAAGCAAGTGTAAAAAAATCACCTAAAGGAAATGAAAAAAATGGACAAAAATAAAATATAAAATTTTCCCAAAAAATTGAAGAAATGTCCAAATATTTACAAAAAATCACACTCATCAATGTTCATTATGACACTTTTTGGAATGAAAATTATAAAATAAAATTATATGATAAAATTTGTGTACAAGATCAGCCATATTCAGAAAAGAAAATAGTTTTAACTTTGGCCTGGTAGGATTCTGGTCTGGATTATATGGTTTTCTAAACAGCCAGCGTTCTACTGTTTTCAACTCTGGCGTATTTCAAACCACGTCTACGTCAAATCACACTTTTTTGGAATTGGATCACCCAAAATATCAAAAATGAATTACCAAAAACGTAGCAAAGCCCAAAAATGGTGAAAAATCGCCGCAAAATTTTGGGTTATTTTTCATATGGAATACTACCTAAATTTATGTGGGAATTTTTTGGGTGATTCATCTAAATCTGCTTGAGATATTTTGCTTTAGGTCATTTTGATGGCTCAAAAATTTACAAAGCATTTTTTTTCTTATGAAATATAATTTGTATGGGAACTTTTTTGTCGACTTCTCATTGGGTCTTTTATAGTTTAATAAATTTATAAACTAAACTTAGAAAGGGTATATGTAAAAAAATCTAAAACTAATGAAAACTAGGACTTTTTTAAATTAAAAAAGTTAACTTTTTTCTAGCCTTACCCTTTGGAACATTTAGTCTTTTTATCCTTTTTTAAAAGATCAATTTCTTCAGAAATGAAAAAACAGTTATGCAGAACAATATATTGTGCTGTTAAAGAAATCTGAACATAGAATTCAAATTTATTCAATAAATTTTACCTTCGAAATCAACGAAAATAAACAAACACAAATTAAAATATTTTCAGAATTAGTATGTAAGTTTTTTTCTGAGAGTATTTATTTTGTAAATGAGAATAAATTGTAAACCATAACGTATACTTGTTGTTTATAGGAATAATGAATATTAATCATACGCCAAGTATTATACATTGAACTGTACATTATTCTTTTTTATGTATGAATATATTGAGCAAAACATTAGAGTGATTGGATGTCTCTAACACGTACCGCAACGACTCTGAAATTTGTGGTTTTTTTCAATTTGCTCCTCTTAACAATTTCTTGCAATTTAATGTGAAAGAAGCATAATCTAGATATAATTTTCTATCCAACAGAATACAAAAAGTTAAAAGGGGTTAGAAAACACGTAACTTACTTAGACTTTATCCAGTACACTAATTTTATTTTATTATTTTTTTTTTTTAATATTAAAATAAAATGCTATTTTAAGTCAAACTTGAACCGTAATTACTGAAAAAGAAGCTTTGAATCTTGCAGGATATTCCATATAGTATGAAAACTTTATTATAAAACATTTGCAGTACCATAGATTTTAATTTTACGGACTTCGGCAAAAAGGCATTTTTTGGTGATTTTTGTTTTTTTTTACATTACACAGATTATTAAAACTTGTAACATTTTGAAATTTTTAATGAATTTAAACAATGATAACCTTTAAAACAGGAAGGTTAAGTGTTAAATTTTCAAATATTTGAGATCTTTAAAGAAAACATGACTCAAAATTATTTATTCATATCCAGATTTCAATTTAGTTTTACAAAAATGTAAACAAATTTAACCCTCAACTAAACTTGTAGTCAAGATTATTGAAAACACCCTCCTTTCTTGAATATGTACAAAGTACATTTTATTAACTGTTATCATGCACAAAGAAAATTATACTTAACTCGTTTCACCATATAAAGTTATTCTAACAAAACCAAATTTGCTATAGAAATCATTGCTTTGAAATCCATATAAAAATAAATAATTTTGAGTTATATATGGGACAAAATCCTCAAATATTCCAAAATTTGACTTTTAATCAACTTTCTTTAAGGGTTAATGTTGATGAAATGCATTAAAAATTTGTATTTTGTATTATGAATTTTCTATAATCTATATTATTTTGTTACGTTTTAACTTTTAATAATCTGTATACTAAAAAATATACATATAAAAAAAATGCCTATTTTCCGAAATCCGCAAAATTCAAGTTTAAGTTACGGCGAATATATAATACTTTTCCTATTTTTAATTTTTGTGTGTCGTCTATAAAATAGCATTGCTTTTCCCAACTTTTTTGAAACTTATTAAACAAAATTTTGAAAAAACTGAAATGGGTGATTTGAAACAGCCATAAAAAAAATCAACGCTTTTTAATAAAGCGTGATAAGAGAAAAGGGATTATATTATCCTGCAGGACTCAAAGCTTTTTTCAGTAATTAGAGTTCAAATTTGTAATATTTTATTTAAAAGTTTTCTAAAAAATAAAAATTTTTCTGTAAGTTGCTTAGACAAGTGTTCGAAAGCATATTAATGGACTGGGAAATTTCTAATAACTTTAATATCTTCTAGCCGATTTTAATTTTTTTTATTATATCTAAATTAAGATTCTCTTGCACTGAGTTACAAAAAAGAGTTGATATTAGAAATTTTTTCAAAAGGCTGCGAAAAATCCAAAATTTTGCCACATAAATACACCCTACAAACTTCAGAGTTGACGCGGCATGTGTTAGCGATATCCGATTACTGTAATAATTTGCATATTATACTTTTACAGAAAACTAATAATCCTAGGGAGAACTACGGTCGAATTTCGATATGCGGCTTTTTTGGAGCAGTCTAATGTACATATTTATATAATAGGAAAGACAGCTTGATTTTCCGTTATCTTTAAGTACTAAAGTTTTAATAATATAAATTTAATTGATGCAGGGTATTAAATCAGTAGTCTGTATCCTCTATAAATATTTTATATTTCATTTATTTTTGCTTCCATTTTTTGCCTAAAGGCAAAAAGTTTTTTGACTTGTAGAATGGCAGCAAAACTGCTTAAAATTTTAGAATTAAAATCTTTCCCACGTATTCAATATTTTTATTTTGCAAAATTAGCAAAAAACAAAAAAAAAACGTAATTTTAATATTCTTAAGTTATTGTTGAGACCATTGTTTCAATAAAACAAATAAAATAAAAGTAAAAGAAATCGGAGAGAAAATTAAAGAAATAAAAAATAAATAAAAGCAAGTAAGAATATTATATTTAACTAGGCCGAATCTGTTATACCTAAAATTTTTGTGTCATTCCAATTTAAAAGTTATCTTATATGGGAGGTGGGAGGCAAAGTGGACATATCACGCTTTTTTTAATTTTCAGGTTTACATTGTTGTCGTACATGATTTTGTTTAAGAGATATTAGCCGAAAATTTTAACTGAAGGTTCAACGGACACCCTTTGTTAATTGTATTTGGCCCATAACCTTTTGCTTTATTAATCAATTTTTCCCATTTTCATTACCAAACAAACCTTTTAAATAATTGAGCCAAATTTCGTCCCCCTAGGTAGTCCTATCCTAAATAAATAAATCTTAGCCCTATCCCGCTTTTAGCAAACAGACAGATGGACATAATTAGATTGACTCAAAATCTTATCAAGGCCCAGAATATATGGGGTCTTAAATAACTGTTTAAACGCGCTACACATGGAATGACAAACTCAATATATCCCCTATCTTTTTGATTGTGGATATAAAGATAAGGAGGAAAAAAAGAAAAAAATAAATTTATCTGTTTAATATCTGGAGCTCAGCTTTAATAGTACTAAACTAAAATAATAAAAAAGTTTTTTTTTTTTATCATGCACATACAAATGTGTATAAAACCCATTTAAATACTCTTACATATCTATATTTATTTAGGTATTTTCATACTAAAACTACCACTGGGAGATGCTCTAGTGGTAAAGTGGTAGTTTTGTCAAGACTTAAGTGATTTTATTCACTTAATACCCCCAAACGCAATGTGACAACAAAACCAAACGAAAAGTAAAAAATAAAAGAATATTGATCACATATTTAAGCAAACTATAATATATATACTTAAGTCAGTAGCAACAACTACAAATAAGAAGAATATCATGCAATACTTATGCAATGCATACGTAAATATTAAGTTACCACCTACACATACATGTATACTTACTTCAATATACAGCACGTGTTTGCAAATATAAATAAACAAGAGTGATTTGATAAATACGAACAATTTTTAAAGTATCCTTTTAAAACTTTAAATATTTGATAGAAAACTAAAAATGAAATTTTTTTAAATAGTTATAACTAATTTGTCCTCTCAAAAACAAAAGACACACCAACATAATGTAATATAATGTAAAAAATATCAAAGAGATAAAAATCACTTTTAAAAATAATATTATAGTTGAAACTTTTAACACTAAGCTTATATTATTGTACTTGTTAAACAAATTTCGTAACTATATACACCTTTTTAACTCAGTATTTATTTTATTCTCGTTATGCAATATAAAATTCTTTCTAACAAGAAAAAGGATGTTGCAAATAAATTTCTTAAACCGTTTGTTTATTTACTTAATTTAATTTCACATCATATACACAAGTATAAAGTAGAATTTTTTCTTATTTAAAGTGTGAAAATATTTTATTAATACCAAGTTAGATTATTTGTGTTCACATACTTATATTAGTAAATTAATGAGGTATGCTTTTGAAGATTTGCAGAATCCTTCTAAATATAAACAGGAGAATGTAGATCCTAGTAACTGTTGGTAATAATAGATATAAATTATTTAATGTTATAGAGTATAAGAACATGTAGTGAATGGCGTAAATTAATTAAATTAGGTACATACCCAATTAAGCTAATGTCAGAGTTAAATACTTACTTATAACTTATCTTCTTTAAAACTACTTGTGCGTAATGAGTAGGGTATTCAATCGATTAATCGCCACTCGGTTATTCGATTAATTATTGTCGATTAACTATTTAAGTAATTAAATTTTTTATTTTTATATAAAATTTATGCCAATTACGTCCTTTTTAAAGTGTCTGTTTTATCCCAGGAAAAATAAATAAAATTCATTTTTAAGAAAGTACTTTTTCATTTTTCATTAGTTTCAAAGTACCAATAACTGTACGTTTCCTTGTGGTTAAGAAGTAATACAAACAGCATTAAAAGATAGTATTAAAAATAGATGTAAATGAAATATTGCGCTATAAAATATTTATTACTAAAAAGAACTGTTTTAAATAAATGAAAAATAATACCTATTATGCAATTTTTTTAGTGTGTCAGTTTAATAAATATTAATTTCATTGCGCCGTAAAAAAATGGATTTTCATTAAAATATTTATGGAATCGTGAACGTGTCTACCTTCCCTGTGAACAGGTATAAAAAAGGAGAATATCTTTCAACGAAAAATCTCTGTTAAATTCATTTGAAATGTTCCAAATTTGCAGTACTTCTTGATTACAAGTTCGGGATTTTATAACTTCATTGAATGTCTTTTTTTTATAGAAAATTGATTTCCTACACAGAAAATATAGTTATATGACTGATTTATTAAATAAAGCTGAATTAGTAGAATATATTTTAGTATTATATAGAAAAATTGTTACAGTATTACCCAAACTAAGTTTAGACAATAATATTAAACGCAACATGTATTTATATTTTTATATTTGAAATTATATTTTTTATTGGATTTGAATTTATTAAATGGTAATAATAATTACTTGCAACCGATAACTAAATTTACCTGTTTTGTTGAATTGTCAACCCTAAATTTAGTACTCGATTTTCTACAATGATTAGAAAATGTCGGCTAAAATCGAGGTTTCGTTCAAACAAAATTTTTGTTCATATACACTTTTCTTTTAATTTAATTAGTAAAATAATTAGTAAAATATTTAAAATAAAACACATAAAATTTACTCTAAATGTATATAAGATTTACTTAAAATCTAAATCAATTTTAAATAAATCTGAACTGAATTATAAGGTTTAAAATAACTTGTGTTTACTTTACAATTAATAAGTTTTAATTTCTAATATCAAAGGTGAGCATTGTATGTCGCTACCTAATAACCTCACTGAATATAAAACTAATTAAATTTGTATTCTGTTCTTTTTCCCTATAACCAAAACACCACCACAAAAATTATAAGTAACACCCACGTACTTATAATTTAACATCTTCTTTTATAGGTCAACGATTAATTCTCATAATTAATCACCGCCTCTCTTAACTTTGGACAACTATAAATGAGATATAATTAACTACATTTATTGTTGTCTCAATTACAATAAATATATGCACGTATATTTTTCAATTAACACAGTTGTTTCGTTTTTCATCTTAATTTATTAAATATATTGAAGTAAATATAAAATAAAAATAAAATTTAAGTATGTTTCTTTTCCCCCTTAAATTTTTAATTCATTCAATAATCTACTTGATTAATTCGATTAATCTTTTAATTAGAAAATTTTTTCTGTTTTTCATTTTTCACAGTTGTAGTATATAATCATTTTGATATAATCATTTTGGTGAGCAGTGTTGGCAGGAGGTGAGAAAAAAAGAGACTAAAAAATAAGGCTGGAAAAAGGCTCATATTTTTTCATTTAAAAACCAATTCATTTATTTATTTATTTTTTCTCATTATGTTTTATAAATAAAATATAGAACAGCTACAAAATGATCCAGTAAAGCACATAATAAAAACATTTCCATACAAATTTGAGTTATAAGAATTCATATAAAAAAATTACCCAATGTTTTGACATGTTTTTTCGCCATTTTTTAATTATAATTCCTTTTATAGTTCCTTTTTTTTAAATTATATTAATAAACATTTTGTGTGGTTAATGAAGCTTATTAAAATATAATTACCTATAATAACACTGTGCTCGAAAATCAGACTTATTTTTTAACGAGATGGTAACCCTTTGGATAAAGTAAAGTTAACGACGCTGAATTTAAAGGTGTTGACCATTTTCAAAAGTTAGCTCTAGTCTTTAAGATATTTCTTTTTGTAAGGCTAAAAGAAAGGTTAGGAAAATTAAGTTCTTTTTCTTTTTGCTTAAATTTGTTAACTTAGTTGTTAAATTTAAATAAAATAAACAACTAAGTTTTTATTGGAGTATAGGATCGTAAATTCTTATTATCAAATATATTTTTTATACGCAAAATTATTAAACTTTAGACTAACACAAAGTGGTACTAGAAACAAAAATATAAATAAATAAAAAATCGGCTGGAAATTGTTTTAATTTATGATTGAAGTAAATATTCAATTGATTTATAGTTTAATTCTATACACTATTTATGTAGTGTCCCTTTTATTTCAACTTTTTGTGTTGCTTCCATAATAATCGCAAATACGATCACTAACATTGAAAAACCTCTGCCACAACTGAATTCATTTGGAGAATGAAGCACCGCAGACGAAAAATTTTTTTAACTTTAAATAATTTTATTAATGCACGATTCAGTAGAAATAAAATAGCAAAGGTAAATAAGAAATTACTTTCTTCTTTGTTGAGGTACTAAAATTTTAGCCTTTTTAAGTCAATTTTAAGAATCAAAAAAGACTAAAAAAAGCTAGAAACTAAAATGAAAATTTTGAGGCTAAAGGCAAAATAATAAGATATAGCCTCAAAAAACTTAAACTGGCTACACTGTTGGTGAGAGTTGCAAACTTAAAAAAGTGTTTTAATTGAATGAGTTATTTACTAATATACTTGGTGATTGGTGACTTCTTTCTATAGAGGTCAAAAAATTAAATTTTTCATGCAATTGGACGAAAGAACTGATAACATCAACCCTTAAAGAAAGAATTTGATATGGTTACGTTTTAAATAACTATTTCAATAAACTAAATACTAAAATGAGTGTTATTTATATATTTTATATGTATCACTAAAACTATTCGGTTAATCGAATAATTTACCAGTAGTCAACATTTAACCTCAAATAATTATTTGTAGAATTAATTGATTAATATAAAAACCCGCATAACTGCATACCCTGGTAATGAGACAAGGTAAAATAATAACAAATAAAACATTTTAAATAAGAAAACAGTAATTTTCTGTGATACTTGCAAAGCTACATACTTAATATCAATTTCATTCAATATATTTTTAGCAAATAAAATTTATAGAAGTAAGCTAAAAGGTCCTATGGAACCCAATCACAGGTGATTATCTATAATTTGTTTTAAAATGATTCCATTTTTTCAAAATTGATACTTTAATGGAAAATTAATTTATTTTTATTTATTTCAAAATAACAAACTTTTGTTTGTACATTTTGTTTTTCTGAAAATTTGTGTTTTCTGTAAAACATGTTTCATTTTGGGCACATTACTAAACATTATTAAAACTCATTCAAGCTGCTTTTAAAACATGATTGGTTATTTTATTCTGCGTAGAACTACAACACTCGCTACACCGTACGAATTAGTCCTGTAGCTAATCAAACAACGAACCATTTATATCGACGATCCCAGAAGAAGAAATATTAAAATTTTTTTCTCATAAGACTTGTCTAGGACAAACTTTTTGATATGACTTTCTTTTGAGAATTTAGTATTTACACTTTTCTTGCAAATAGAAATTACTGATATCAAACGTATAAAATTGTGCTTTTGTTTGTATATCACATGAAACTTTTTGGCCCCCAAAGATTCAGCATGTATAATTAACATTTAATATATTTAATCACTAAAGATGCCAATTAATAATAATAACACTCAAAGGCTTAACTAACACTCTTTTGCAAAAATTTTATAAAAAGTTAAATAAAAAAAAAAAAAACTCAATATTTTAAGAAAGATATTAATAGAACGAAAAATGGAAAAATGACGAAAAATGGAAAAATAATAGCTGTTAGAATAGAAATAAGAAAAATATAATATCCTTCTTTTATTCTATTTTATTTTATTTTATTTTATTTTTATTTTTTTATTTATTTTTATTCTTTTTAAATTCCGGCTTTTAATGCATTAACGTTTTTTAATAAACTAATTTAAAAAATATATTACCCCAATTTAAGTTTCAATATTTTTATGATTAAAATATATATGCCATTTTTTTTCTCTAAATAAATCATAAATCTTCACAACCGTCATATGCGTATAAAAACATAAATAAATATAATTATATCAAGTCCAATCTACTTAAATAAAAATAATATAATTTCAATAACAATAAAAAACAATGTAGGAAAAATCTGCTAAGAAAAAAACCAAAAGTTTATTATTCAGCAAACTTATTCATGACATATTGAACCAAATGTTCGTAAAGATAAATTCAATATCATGGATTTACATAAACATCAAAAATAAAACATTAAAAACTGTTGTGCAAAAATGCATTACGTAGCTCAACCTTTATTTTTTATTTTTCAGACTAATGTCTATTTTTAGTTTTTATGATGTGATGGTTACAATAGCATAATAAAAATGTTATAGCAGTTATCATACCTCTTAGTATACTTCAGTTTATTTTTTTCTAATTTTGATAATCTGAGTGCCTTTTGCTTTTCATTATGTTTACCCTTTTAATCTGTCTGCCTAATTTTTGTATTCTGAGTAAAAAAGTTTATATTTTCTGGATCCTTGTAAGAAATGGTGTTGACGGAGGATGTCCGTCCATCCGTTCGTCCTTCCATTTGCAATGCCATTTATGAAGCTCACCGACAACTGCCATATATACATAATATATCAAACGATCGGAAATCCTTTCGACCAGTTCATAAATGGAGGAGATATGTCTAAAAGATATATATATATATATATATATATATATATATATATATATATATATGATATATGACATATATCTACACCAAAAGATCAGAAATTTTTCCAGAACTCTTTTATTGAAATTGAGAAAAAACAGGTTCAAAAATAGAGAAAATCAAAAACCATGTATAATAAACGCGGTTTTTGATTTTCTGAAAAACATATACAAGCCAGGGACTTCGCTTTTACAAAACAAAATTAGTTTTTTTTTTAATTTTTGTGCTGAAGAAATTAACTCAGTCAGTTCATTAGACACAGAGATATTGGTCAAGACACATTTTTGACCGATATCCAAGTCTACGAAATTGGTTCTTATATAGGCCGATCTGAATTTTTTTCTGAATTTCGGTTTTTTGAATCAACCAAATCGGTTAAAAAAACCGAGTTATTTGGCAAGTCTGCTTTTCTTTATTTACTTAATGTCTGTTTCCCATATAGTTTTTTTTTTCATGGGTATTGAAAAACAAGAACAGTAAACTAAGGCATGATTGGCTTTTCAAAATTTAAAGCATCTACACGCAGAGAAAAAAGATAGTTACAATTACCATAATCTAAGAGGAACATATGGAACATATGGTCACAACTAAAAATAGACATGATTATAAATAATAATTGTTATGAATCCATTTCATCATATTGTGACCGATTTTATGGTTCGTGTTTTCATATTACACTATCTTACTATATTATTATTCCATGCCATCAGAGTATGATTTCATTTTATTATATTATTAATATTATTATTATTATTATTATTTTTATTCCTTCTTTACTTTCCTTTACAATTGTTTCAAAATAATGAATTACAGCAAATATAACAAAATCTTGTCTACTTATATTAATTTATGTATAAATCAAATAAGAATTATAATGTAGGTGGAAGACAAATGTTAAAAACAAAATGTGTTCAAAATCGAACAAGTTGTGAATTTTTCAACCATATTTGTAAAAAACATATTTATTTGTAACATTTTATTGTTATGGAAATAATAATATTATTATATTATTGATACGGTCTGGAAATAAAATATGGTTTAAAAACAGGAAAAAAGTTTGGTAATATATAATGGTAGAAATAATGAAAATTAACAACGATAGCATAGAATTGCTGAAGTAACAATGCTGTAAAGATTGGATACTACGTTCCTTCGTAGAAAATTCGTAAATTTTAAAAAATTTTTTTGTTGAAATAATTAACTAAGTCAATCCAGTATTAACCGAGTTATATTCCAAAAAGCGTTATTAGATTTTTTGAAGCTGCTATATAAGCTATGAACATCGTTCTTGCATAATTCTAGTATTATTATTATTATTTTTTTTAACTTCAATTTTTTTTTAAATCAAACAAATCGGTACATAAATTTTCCACCATACCCTTTTTATACCCTTCACCACAGGTGTAAAGTTTGTCATTTCGTTCGTAATTTCAACAATTTTCATTGGAGAGTAAAAAAGTTTATTTTATCTGAATCTTTGTAAGATATGATGTCGATAGGACGATGTCCGACCGTCCATATGTCGGTAGAAATGAAGACTACTGATAACTACCATATATTATTATCCAACATCGGAAATCCTTTCGAGAATTTTGCTATTGAAATTCAGCAAGATCGGTTCATAAATGGCGGAGATATGTCAAAAAAGGGGGTTTTCAAACTGGTTTTCGATTTTCTAAAATCTCTTTATAAGGAAGTTTATTTTTGCGAAGAAGGTTTGAAAAAAAAAAAATATTAATTTTATTGCTGAAAAAAATAATCAAATCGGTCTACTAATATCCGAGATATCGGATAAAATCTTTTAATAATATATACACACTAGCATTTATATTAAGCAATGTAATAAGAAAGCAGTGTTATAATTGTGTTATTATTTTTTGTATATGCAGTCAGTTTGTCTGTATATATATATACATGTATGATTATAAGTTGTTGTTGTTTTCTTCTTTTAAGCACGCGTTGCTTGTAGAACAAATGTGTGTTTTATTATTTTTAAGTATAAATATGTAAATATTTGGGCATACTATTTCTTTTTATTTGTTGGTAAAGTGTTGAAGGGTATAAATTCTCAGTTAAGCCGAATATAACGATCTAACTTGTTATTCTTCTTCTTGTTAGTCTGGCTTCAATTCTAAATTTAAGTTGGCATTCATTCCCTTACACTAACAAACCACTTGTACAAAAAAAATCATAATTTCAACACTTTATATAGTCCAGATTGATACACAGCCTTCACTAGAAAAAAGAGGTCAATTTCTGGCATTTTTTGAAAGGTTTGAAATGATGAAATGATGAACAACTAACGCCTCCACAATGCCATTTTTTGTGTTCATTTTTGTGTTTTAGAAATTTATGCACAGCGCCTAGAAAGGCATTTATAAATAACGAAAATAAGAGTAACAGATTACAAAAGAAATATATATATATATTTTTTCTATTCTTCGAATGACACACATTGTTATATGTCTACAACATTGTAAAGCACAAGTACTTGTGGTGGTACCACGAACTACCGCTGCAAGTATATTTATGTTTGTATTAAGTGTTTGTCTGCATGTGCCACCAAACACCATGAACAATCAACAATTCACTGGTTAAGAAGAGGACTTGAAATATTTGAAAGTAAAATATAAATTCTTTTGTTGCTATTATTTCAGTTAGTATTCAAAATTTTTTTCACGAGTTTTTTTTTTTAAATTGTTAATATTTCTGTTTCTACATATTTTGATTGGATCAAAAATGTAGAGGTAAATAACGAATTTGTGGTTTTCTTTGTAATTTTAGGGTTGCCATAAAAACTAATTGCATCCCAGCAGAAAAAGAGCGTACTATTCATTAGTAAATATCGTAAAATAATACTAAAAAACTCCAACTAGATCCAATTTTGGTGAAACATCAATGCATTTAACACAAGGATGTCATAGATGCAAAGTGACACAAATTACTAAACATCACGTTAAGACATTTTTCAGTGACGATCAAGGTGAAATTGAAAAAGTACATATGAGGAATTTCAAACATTTTCGAAACTTTTTGAAAACAACTTTATGTGTCTCTTATTTCCAAAGTTTGTTTCAAAAACAACACAACTCTTGACGCATTTTAGTTAAACTTACAAAATGATTAAGAAATCAAAAAATTTACATCACTCACCTAAATTCTCAAGATTATACAGTTTTTAAACCTAAAAATAGATAAAAAAAAATAATTAAATTAACGCAGAGATAAAATATAGCCGTAGTGACCGTAATCTAAGAGCGACATATAATAAAATACATAAGATTATAAATAATAATTGTTGTGATACTAATTTACCATATTGTGACCGATATTATGATTCGTTTTTTCACGTTATAGCATAATATTTTCATATTATTATACAATCTTATTACATTATTATTCCATCATATCATATTATGATATCATTTTATCCATCTCATCATATATTAGAATAAAACATATTAATTCAAAAATTTATTTATATACATACATTTGTTTCAAAATAACAGATAAAAGTGTTTATTAACCATAAAATATTATTTGCATATTATTTGTTCATTAATTAATTTTATTTATTTGTATCACCATATGTTGTGCAAGATAATACAAGATATTTTGTATTAACTAAGCCCTTTAACAGTAGTTAATCAATATCACAACAAATATAACCAAACCTTATCTACTAATATTTATTCATGTATAAACTAAATGAGAATTATAATGAAGGTAGAAAACAAATGTTAAAAATTAAATATATTCAAAAACAAAGAAGTTATGAATTTTTCAATCACATTTTTCTTATTTATTTGTATCATTTTATTGCTGTTGGAATAATAATATTAATATAGTCTAAGAACAAGGAAAAATATATATAATATTAAATTGATGTAGAAATAATGATTTTTTTTATATTAATAAGCTTTTGTTTATGGTAAAATATTAAGGAACATACAATTTTTGTAGTCAACTATATTAAGATTTTTATTCAATGTAAACATTGAATGAAAAAATTTAAACAAAATCATTGTTATCATGAACATAGTGTTATTAAAATTAATGAAAATTAACAATGAGTGCATAATATTGCTGCAGTGATAGTCCATAACCATTTTTTTTTTCTCTGAGTGTTTAAATTTTCAGGAATTTTTTGATTTATTTCAGTCAAAATATTATCCAGTCGAGGCACTACACCAAAAATGTATAATTTTTTAAATCTTGCATTTTTTGATAGAAATTTTGCGCACATAAGTGAAATTAAATTGAGAGAACAAAATTTTAAAGTCGAAGTGATTCTCTATAATTTGATGTATATCTCGTTGATGTCGGGAAACCCGGCATGGCATACCATCATCAGACACTACCATATAATTGGCGTAAATATTTGTAAAATATATGTTTTTATACCCCACACCACCAAAGGTGGTTGGGGTATGGGGTAGCCCCCATGCCAATGTTCTCCCGGAATATCGATTTCAGTGTAAGAAGGTTTTGTATAACTTTCAATCTTTGTTCCAGTTTTGTATAATTAGAAATTATAATGACAAACTTTATGAGGATCGCTCCATAATTTACCATAGCTCCCAATATAAGCCCACTTTCGGGAATCACCCTAAAGTGTTTAAATTCATATAAATGTTAGTATTCACGTAATATTCTGTATTCGTATATTTTATTTTACACTTGGTAAAAGTATCGGTCCACAATTGTCCACATATTTAATATAATACCCTCCATGAATTTTGATGGACATACACAATGGTGTGGTGTATCATGTGGTCGGGCTTGACCGACTATACCTTTCTTACTTGTTCGCTACTACTAAATATCGCTTTTATAAAAATTGCCCAAAATTTCCGAGTCAAAGGTGCATTAAAAAATTTTAAAACGCAAATATTTTATAAATTTTTTTTATAAATTTTTACCAAATTTTCAAATTTTTTTTCCACATTTATTTAAGACAAGATATGACTTTAGACTCTCAAGAAGCACCTGTAAATAGTCATCATAATGATTAAAATTTATAACTTGTAGTTGTAAGGACCATAAAAAATTTTCTTAACCCCAAGAATCAGCACCACGTATTTCGTTTTATAGTTCAAATTTTAAAATAACAAAAACTATTTTCGGTGTAAAACTTATCGCTAAATAATATACATGTTTAAAATTTTGCGAAAATTTACTTTCTAAAACAACTAAAATTTCATTTTTTGTAAGGAATATTATCATGAGTAGTAAGATCTAAACAACTATATTTTTCAAACCATTACCGAAATTCAGTTAGTTCTTTAAGCAAAATATACCAAAATATGTCTGTTCTTAGCCAATAATAAATAAATTCGTTTAGTTCTTTCAGCAAAATATCCCAAATAATGTCTGTTCTTAGCCAATAAACATTTTTAGCTATTTACAAAATTGTGCAAAATATAAAATTATTTTTTTTTTCAGTGTACTTCGATAAATATTAAAAATTTAGTAACAGTTTTGACATGTGCTAATAGCACTTTAGATGTCTTACGTTTTGCATTCGATAAAGTAAAACCTCTGATTTTAAGATTTTTTTGAAAGTTTCAACTTTAAGCTTACACAACTTTTGCATGCATTGATAAAAATGAATAACTCGAACAAACTTTTCATGCACAAATATTGGTTAATAGACACACAAAAATTGAGAATATTTTACTCAAAATTAATTTTTTTTAATTCCTTATATTTGTAGGTCAGCTTTAGAAAATTTTTAATAATTTTGTGAGTTCTTAAACGAAAAGAAGAATATCTCACTTTATTTTAACAAAAAAGTATTTTAAACTTTATATATAGAAGTGTCAATTTCATAGAAAAAAAATTATAGTGATTTTAAAATCAAAATTTTAAATTGTTTTGATACTAATTTACCATTTTGTGACCGATATTATGTTTCGTTTTTTCACGTTATAATATAATATTTTCATATTATTATACAATCTTATTACATTGTTATTCCATCTTATCATATTATGATACCATTTTATCCATCTCATCATATATTAGAATAAAACATATTAATTCAAAAATTTATTTATATGCATTTATTTCAAAATAACAGATAAAAGTGTTTATTAACCATAAAACATTATTTACATATTATCTGTTCATTAATTAATTTTATTTATTTGTATCACCATATGTTGTGCAAGATAATACAAGATATTTTGTATTAACTAAACCCTTTAACTGTAGTTAATCAATATCACACCAAATATAACAAAACCTTCCCTACTAATATTTATTCATGTATAAACTAAATGAGAATTATAATGAAGGTAGAAAACAAATGCTAAAAATTAAATATATTCAAAAACAAAGAAGCTATGAATTTTTCAACCACATTTATCTTATTTATTTGCAACATTTTATTGCTGTGGGAATAATAATATTAATATAGTCTTGGTTGGTTGGTTAACGTGGTAGCCCGTAATCTTACGGGCAATCAAATAGACTCGTTAGAGTCCGTTTTGATGGAACCACACTACTCGCCAGGTGAATTAGTTGTGTCGAGTCTGTAATGAGATAGAAATGTAGGGAAAAAAAAAAAACAATGAGAACATAAATTAATTAGACCCAGCCTGTAGCATTGAGATATTTAATGATGTCACTGAGTCTAGTGTCATATATCTCAGAGAGGTTGTCTAATTGGTGCCCTCCCAGAAATTTATGTCTGCTTGCGTTCAAGGCTGGGCATTCACATAGAAGATGAAAAACTGTTTCCTCCTTCTCGCGATTGCCACAACTACGACAATATTCATTGTAAGGGAGACCAAGTCTACTTGCATGTTTACCGATCGTCCAGTGACCTGTAAACAGTGCCATTAGTCTCGAAATGTCCTTGCGTTTGTAGCCAATGAGTTGCATTGAGCGTTTTCCGTTGTAGGTAGGCCACGTTTCTTTCGCGACTCTACATTTGTCCAGATTTCGCCATCTATTTTTCGCCTTTTCTAGAAAGTGTTTTTGGATTCTGCTTTTGACTGTTCCCAACGGGATTGCGACTGAAACCGCTAAGGAGGCATTCATAGCAGAGCCTGCCCGGGCTAATTCGTCTGCCTATTCATTACCATAGTAGTCCCTATGCGCAGGAACCCAGATTATAGTAATGTCATACAGTCGACTTAGTCCAAGCAGTTCCTCTTTACACTGTCTGACTAGAATAGAGGTAGTTTTCGGTGATTTGAGCGATAGTATTGCCGCTTGACTGTCGACAAATAAACCAATATTCCCTTGAATATTTCTATCGCGAATTAGTTTACACGCTTCCCTGACTGCTAGTATTTCCGCTTGGAATACGCTTGCCTCGTCAGGGAGTCTACATGAGTGTCTAATTCCAAGATCATCAGAGAAGACACCAGAGCCTACACCGCAGTTCATCTTTGAGCCGTCAGTGTATATCCTAGTTCTAAATTGTCCAAGAAGATTGCCCCTTCTCCATTCACTCCTGGTGGGGAACAGGACTTTAACAGTATTCCCGAAGTCCATTTGGGGAATCATATAGTCGGTAAATTTATTGAATTGCGGGGGTATTAAATTTAATATCCTCGCGTGCCCATACGTTCTTGATCTCCAGCTATTCGTCGCAGATAATCTTATCGCACTATTAACTGATGATTCAATTATGTATAGGTCTATAGGTGTTAGGTGCAATATAGTGTTCAGAGCTTCTGATGGACTAGTACGTAATGCACCTGCAATGCCAATGGAAGCGGATCTTTGTATCCTATAAAGCTGATCCACCACATACCTCTTACTAGTAGCGGTCCACCACACAAGAGATCCATATACAAGAATGGGCCGTACTATTGCAGTGTATAGCCATTTTGTCAATTTTGGACTCAGACCCCATTTTACACTGAACATCTTTCTACAGGTGTAGTATGCTACCGTAGCCTTACTAACCCTATGTCGAATGTTCAGTTTCCATGAAAGCTTAGAGTCCAAAATAATGCCCAAGTATTTCGCATTGTCCGACAAGGTGAGTTCACAGTTTTCTAACCGTGGTAGTCTGAAGCTCGGAATCTTGGTCTTTGTGGTGAAAAGTACCAGCTCTGTTTTGCCCGGATTCACTCCTAGTCCACATTCATTGGCCCAGTCACTGAGTGTAGCCAGAGCAGTTGACATGATATCACTTATCACGTTCAGAAACAGTCCTGATACTAGTATCACCACATCGTCCGCGTAAGCCACGACTTTCACTCCCTTGTCTTCCAATTTACACAGGATGGTATTAATGACAATAAGCCACAACAGCGGAGAAATCACACCCCCTAGTCTAAGAAAAAGGAAAAGTATTTATAATATTTAATTGTTGTAGAAATAATGATTTCTTTTATATTAATAAGGTTTTGTTTATGGTAAAATATTAAGGAAGAAAGAAAAGGAAAATAAATTTAATATAATTTAATATACATATTTGTCATCAATTATTACAAATAAATGTATATATAACAAAATTTAATACACAAAAATCTACATCCTTCTTAAAAAGTCATTTGAAAATCTGAAAAAGATTTAAGTAGGAAGCTACGATTTAAAAATTTTTTAAAAAATATTAACTTATATTCTTAAGAAAAGCTATGACCCACACTAGATCGTTTTCGACTGAAAATAAAAAGCGTCATTTTATAGCAGAATGTAATCGGTTCAAAAATACTGTAGTTGAAAATTTAGTTGCATCTTACTTATATTAAACAAATAACTATTTGCTAAAATATGATTTGCATAAAAACCAATAAATTACGCTTTTACTTCCATGGCATCTCTATCAACTTAATTTCCAAAAAATACTCAACTCCAAGTATTTCTTTAATATATTTTACTTAATGACACATAACATTAAGCAATTGTCAATTGAATTGCCAACAATACCTAAAATTAAAAGCATCTGTATGCAACAGAAATAACAAAAACCAAAAGTGTCAACAAAATTCCAATAAAACCGTTGCTCTCAACTCAGAAACACTTTGTGGGGTGTTTTTTTTTCGTTTTAATTTTTCGTTTGCTCTTAACGGTTACATTTTTGTTAACCAACGATCAATGCGCTGCGTGTGTTTGTATGAACTTTGGTATTATTTTGCGCACTTTGTGATGCCAGAAAATGTATTTAGAATTCTACAAAAAAATATAATTTAGTGGCATATTATTGTGCATACAGATGACTTTTGCATAAACTTGTGTCTATTGCAGAAGGGTTTTATTTTTGTTTCATGGAATTGTAAACAAGATTGTTTTTAAGGCGGTGATATAGGAAATTATATTTATGAATTTAAAAAGCTAAAAATGACTCAATTATTTTTTTTCAGTCTGAATCTAAGAGAAAAATCATGGTTACCGATTTATCACTACAACAATATTATGTCTTCGTTGTTAATTTTCATTAATTTTTATAATACCGCATTGCTTATAATACTATTATTGTCTCAGTTTTATCGTCAACGTTTATATTCAATCAAAATTTTAAATTAGTTGACTCCAAAAATTTTATCTTTTTGGATATTTTTACCAGAAACAAAATTTTATTAATATAAAAAATAACATTATTTCTACAACCATTAAATACTACCAATCTTTTTCCATGTTCTTAAACCACGTTTTGTTTTCAAACCATATTAATATTATTATTCCCATAAAAATAAAATATTAAAAATAAATAAGCTTTTTACAAGTATGGTTGAAAATTTCATAACTTGTTTGTTTTTGAATATATTTTGTTTTAAACATTTATTTTCCATCTTCATTATAATTCTCATTTAGTTTATACATGAATTAATATAAGTGGGTTTTGTTATATTTGATGTGATTCAAGCAATATAAGATATTGATTAATAATAGTTAATCAATATCTATAAGGTCTTAATTAATAATTAATATCATGTATTATCTAGCACGACATATATATGATGAGACAAGTAAATAAAATTATTTAATGAACAACTAATATGTAAATAATTTTTTATGATTAATGGGCTCAATAAACAATTTATAAAAATAGTTTAATATATAATAAGATGAACAATAATATGATAAAATGGAATCATAACATGTTAAGATAGATTAACAATATAACTAAATTGAATCATAATATGATAAGATGAGATAATAATATGAAAAGACGAAATAATTTAATAAAATTAAACCATAATCTGACATAATGGGGTAATAATGTGGCAAGATGGTATAATAATATAAAAAACTCGAACCGTAACTTCGAACAATGAACCATAAATTCGGACACAATATGATAAAATGGTATTATAACAATTATTTTTTATAATCATATATATTTTTAGCTGTAACCATATATTCCAATCATTACAGTCACTATAACTATAATTTTTTCTGCGTGTGTAATTTCTATAAGACTAAAACAAATATTATTCAAGTTAATATTATTTCCAATATAAGAATGTTTTTATTTAATTTCCAAAATATTTTTTATATTTTCCTTTCTTTGTTAATAAATTAAACAAACTGAACTGCTTCTTCAGAATATACAAACTAAATTAAACTCTCAAGAAATTTTGACATTTGTTTACATGCTGTGCGTGTATTCTTTCTTTTTTTTTTTTTGTGAAAGTAAACATTAATTAAAATATTTTTCTATTTTTTATAGGAACTAAGTTGATGTCTCAATCTTTGATAAAGTAAATATCTGAAAGTTTAAAACAAAAAATGTACTTGTGCATAGTGGCAAAGTTTTCGGTTAGCCGGCCATCTGTAATTGCTGTTAAAATGCTAAATGTGGGTAGAATTTTTAATTTGCCTTTAATAATTTAATCCCCAATAAACCAACTGTTCATTGGTTGGTTGGCTGAACAAAAATAATGTTATACATTATTTAAGAATTATAGCATAAATGCTGTTTGTTTATTTTCTTCGAGGGTTTTAAATATTTACTTATTGCATTTTTTAAGGATAAAGTAAAAGAGCAGAATTTTAAGTAGACATAATTGTTGAAAATTAAAATTTTGTTTACTGATATATTATTAAATGACCTAAATAATTTTTGAAACTGTTGACAATTTAAAAACATTTTCTTGTTTAAAATTTAATATATAGAAAATTCTACAACAACAATAACATTTGTGTAGTATTTTATAAAAATTTAATATTAATTAAAATTTTAACGAAAAAACAACTAATTTCATTATTGGCATTTGATATTTCAATGTGTATTTTTAGTTATCATAACAATAATAACTTGTCATAATTTTATAGTAAAGTTTAAAATCATTTTTATTTAATTTTGCATTTCATTCTTCAAATTAATAAATCATTAATTGACTATTTGATTTTAAATAATTATGCAAAATTTTAAAAATTTTATATAAAGAGTGAATCTTGTGATAAGAAATATGATATATTTTTTGCAGATATATAAGTATCTGTTTTCTATTAATTAAAAATATTGACTAATTTCACTTGGAATATAAGAGTAACATATTACAATTGGAACATATGTTCACAGCGAAAAATTGAAATGATTATAAGTAATAATTATTATGATTTAATTTGTCATATTACGTCTGACCTTATGGTTTGTTTATCATATTATGATTCTAGTTTTACATAAAAATTAACAATCTTACTGCATAATTATCCCATTCTGTCAGATTATGATTTGATGTTATTATACTGTTCTATTTTATTATATTATTATATCGCATTACCATATTATTATACCATTTTATCATATTATCCCATGTTATTATATAGTTGTCTAAAACTATCATATTATTATTTCATTTTGTCATATTATTTTTCCATCTTATCATATCTTAAAATAAAACGTATTAATTAAAAAAATATTTTTATAAATTTTTATTGAAAATAATAGAAAAAAGCAAAAAAAAATATTTACAAATTCTTTGTTCATTACTTATATTCATTTGCACCACCATATATCGTTCAAATATAAGATATGTTTTTTTAACTAAACCCTTTAATGGTAGTTAATCAATATCTTAGATTTCTTGAATCACTCCGAGTATGATCAAACCTTTCTATTTATTCATGTATAAACTAAATGAGAAGTTGGAAAATAAACAATAAAACAAGTTATTAATTTTTCTACTAAGTTTGTGAAAAGGATAAGTATTATATTTATTTGATACATTTTACTTTCATGGGAATAATAATATTAATATGATTTGAAAACAGTGTGTGGTTTAAGAACAAGAAAAAAGACTGCAAATATATAATTGTTGCAGAAGTAATGATATTTTTCATATTAATAAAATTTTATCTCTGGTAAAAATATTTAAAAACGTATAATTTTTGCAGTCAACCATATTAAAATTTTTATGAGTGCAAAAATAAAATGACAAAATTTAAACAAAAATATTGTCATCATCGATACAGAGTTACTAAACTACAAGAAAATTAACAGCGAGAACATAATATTTTTGTAGTGATAATACTGTAACCATGTTTTTCCTCTGCGAATGTGAATGTGTGGATTATACATCTTTTTTAGGATTTTCATTATACCCTCAAAATCGGGATTTATTTCTAAAAAACCGACCGAGAAGTCCATCAAATCGGTTTTAGGGCATATATCGAAAAGTCTAAAAATGGTATAATTATCTACTCACCCATATCTACCAACTACACTGTGTTACATGCTAAGTATTTTTTCATTGTATAACTGTGTAATTATTAGAAATAAGTAAAAAAAAATTATTTGAATGCTTAAGTTTTAAGTAATCCAACGAATACCTTATAATAATAAAGTACTTTGTTAAGTTATTTTCTGCATTAATATTATCGCAGCGCAGATGAAAAATCCTATACGTAATTTTCCAATTTTTTATTGCACCATCAGAAAACTTCATTAATTGTACATTTTCAATTTTAATATGATTTCAAGTATCTTGATTAGTTCCGAAGTTATAAAAGGATCAATATAAAATAGCATGGCAAAAAATAATGATTTTTTCGTTCTCCTGAAAAGTTGTTGAAAAAGACATTAGGCTTTTGGTCAGTGCACCGACGCAATGTTTTTGAAAGCAATCATAACACCGGCAGATAAAAAAAATTTTTTTCTGTAACACGGGAAGTCTCATAATAGATTTATTTATATACCAGCTTTTAAAAAATAAAGATAATTTCCAAATAATCAATACATTGGTTATGTGGCACATTTATTTATATTTTGCAAGTTTTCGCAATTTCGCGAAACTGACTAAGATATAGTTTATAGTCCACTTTCAGCAAAAATCAATTTTGCTACTTTCTTAATGCTATTAAAAAAAAAAAAAATTCGTACAATTTTACATATACAAGGAATACTGTATATAATAAAATTTAATCGGTATAGGTGCCTGCTCTTTTACGCCTAATTTCATAATACTGTGATATTTTTTGATACCAATGCTATCAACTTTTTAATGAAAATTATTTGTTAAGGAGCAAAGTAACCCTTCCTTTCCGTTCTTCTTTCAAAGATATACATATGTGTCAATTTTCATTTTAATCTGTTCAGTAGTTTAAACGTAATGTCTAGTCGAATAAAATAAATAATATTATGACAAAACTGTGCGTAAAAATGGTATGGCATACAACAAAATTCTAGTATAATAATTGAGGTGTTCTATGAAATAATAACAATATGTAAAACATTTGGATTAAATAATATAAACGTTTTTTATTTCCAATCATATTGAAAAAATTCCAACTAACTTTGAAAAACTCTTTGTGGATTTTGTTAGACAACTTTTACTTTTTTTCTTGTTGCTCTCTGTATTTTATGATAATTTTAAAAACTTATTAAAATACAAATTTTCTGAGCATGACTCTACAAAACATTTATATGGAATTGATATCCAATTTTCTGTATATGACATGGAGTTATTTGTAGTTATCCCATTCTGCAAAAAAAAAAAAAATTCTATGACTGTATTCACTGGTTATATAATACTCGTAATTGTAAATACGTTTTTCCTTGCATGTGATAGTTTCAACTTAAACTTCTTTAAACTAATACAAAGAAAACTGAGAATTCTTCACTTTTCACCCCGTTGTTAATATTTTTATTTTTTTAGTTTAATTGTAGTTATCAGTGTTGCCAGTCTTTTTAAGGCTATATCTAGACGTAGAAAAAAAAATATAGTTGTAGTGACCATAATCTAAGAGCAACATATTACTACTGAAACGTATGATCACAGCGGAAAATAGAAAGGATTATTAGTAATAATTATTATGACTCCATTTTGTCCTATTGTGTCCGATTTTATGGTTTTTTTTCATGTTATGATTCTAATTTTATATATAATTCAACAATCTTACTACATCATTATTCCATTCTATAGGATTATGATTTGATGCTATTACATTATTATTCTATCTTATTATACTATTATACCACATTCCATTTTGTAATATTAGTACGTCATTCCTCATATTGTTATTCCATTTTATCATATTATTATCCCATATTACCATATAGGTTTAAAATCTTATCATATTATTATTTAATTTTGTTATGTTATTATTCCATATTATCATATATTAAAATAAAACGTGTTAATACAATATTATTATTTTTACAAATTTTTTATTAAAAATAGTAGAAAAAAGTGTTCATTAGTGAAAAAAAATATATTTACATATTATTTGTCCATTAATTATATTCATTTGTACCACCATATGTAGTTCAAATGCAAGATATGTTTTTTAACTAAACCCCTTTGATGGTAGTTAATTAATATCTTGAAGTATAACTAAATCTTATCTATTTATATTTATTCATATATAAAATAAATGAAAATTACAATGAAAAAACAAACATTAAAAACGAAATATATTTTAAAACAATCAAACATTAAATTTTCCCACTAAATTTGTGAAAAGGGTAAGTAGAATAATTTTTTAAAATATTTTACAGTCATGGGAATAATAATATTAATACGGTTTAAAAACAGAATATGGTTTGAGAATAAGAAAACTAATAATATTTTTCATTTTAATAAAATTTTGTTTCGAGTAAAAATATTTAAAAACACATAATTTTTTCAATCAACCATATTAAAATTTTTATTGAGTGAAGTATACACTAAATGACAAAGTTTAAATAAAAATGAATCATGAAAACATAATTATTAAAATTGTAGAAAACTTACAATGAGAATATAATATTGTTGTAGTGATTATGATGTAACCATGTTTTTTCTCCACGTGTATTCTTTTTACTTTGCTTTTAGCTTAAAAATTTTCGTTTTAGCTTCAAGCTTTTTTTCTAACATTAATTCTTAAAATTGCCTTAAAAAGACTAAAATGTTAGTGCTCAAACAACGCAGAAAATAATTTCTTATTTACTATTACTGCTCTTATTTTTACAGAATCTTCCATTTTTGTTTAGTTATTCGCACAAAATTTTCTAAATTATAATTTTCCCAACTAAATTTATTCAATTTAGAGAGTTAAGTCGTTTATTATAATGAAAATACCATAGAAACTATTGATGAAGATAATTAAACAAATCTTACTAATGCGAAAAATCACCAAAAAATTTCGAAACGGTTAATCAAAAAGGAATTGTAGTTCAAAAATTACGAAAAATCACTGCAAATCATTGACTAATTTTTCATATGAAATATAATCGAAATTTGTATTGCGAATTTTTTGGGTGATTTTTCATTGAGACATTTTGCTGGGGGTTGTTTATAAATTTGTTACAATTTCTTTAGACAAATATCAAAAGCTAATGAAATAAATGAAAAGCAAAGTATATAAATTAAAAAAAAAAATTAACTTTTCTTCTGGCCTTATTTCTTCGGGCATTTAGCTTTTTTGACTTTTTTAAAGTTCAATTTAGCTGTTCTTTATTATCCCCTGGCAACACTGGTAGTAATTACTTTTCAACTAAGCCTTATTATAACTCATTTTAAATCTAAATCTTTAAATAATTATTCTTCTACAGAAACCTATGGGGTGATAATATTTTAATTAAAAAACAATTTTAATTAAATTGAATCATAAAAAAAACAAGAACAAGAACACTTGTTCAGAAAAATTTACAATTAACGATAATAATCCCCTAAAAGAAAACAGCATATATTCGAACATCTGTAAAATAGAATATTTAATTAAAATTAAAATAGATAAGGAAATAAACGAATTAAAAAAACAAATTAAAAAATAAAAATTCTATACTTCTTTTTGTGAATATTTTAAAGAAATAATATAAGTACATTCGCATGTTAATTAAGTTTAAATATTAAATAGAAATGTAATAGTTAGGGAAGATTGGGGCAAAGTGGAGCAAATCTTAATTTAATTTCAATAAAATACAAACCAATAATGTTTTGAACCCTCTAATGGAACTGTTATATATAATAGATTATTTTCTAACGTTTTGCATAAAAATATTAAGAATTTTTTATTTAAATAATAAGAATTATTTTCTGTTCTGTTTTTTTTTTTTTCTTTCAAATCAACTTTATTTAGATTAAATGTGAAATGTTGGGGTAAAGTTTTTTCCTTTAATTAGCCAATTTAATACACATTGGCTCTAAGAATCTTCAGCCTTATAACTGTGGAATGTACAAAGTTATTTCCAAATTTCATATGTTCTGTACTTGCAAAAAATATATGGAAAATTTTTAAAATTATACACTACACTTTATCCAAATATATTTTTACCATAATTATTTGTGTTAAGTAGAGATCTAAAAAAGCGTTATATTTTTGGGACAAACCATTTTTGCAATTCAAAGAAGTGTAAAATAAAATATTTAATTTTGCATTCACCAATTCAAAAAAGCGCTAGATTTGAATATCCTCCTCAGAAACATCAGCATTTAGAAAAAAACTTTTTAATATACATTATGTCCTTGCTCTCAAATAGCATTAATATCAGAGGTTTCATGGATGAGATATAATTTGGAAATAGTAGTGCAATATTGGGAAACATATAGCAATAGTCTTCTTTGCGAAAAAAAATAAAATTTTCTTCTTTACCCCATATGCCATAATACCCCACCTTCTCTTACCTATGACTTTCTTTTTATGTGCTAAGTTCTCTAAGACTATTTTCAACTTAAACTTCTTTAAACTAATATAAAGACAATTGAGAATTCTTCACTTTTTCAGCCCATTGTAAATGGTTTTATTTTTTTAGTTTTAATCTAGCAATTATTTTTAAAGTTTACCTTATTATAACTCATTCTAAATATAAATCTTTAAATTATTATTCTTCTATAGAAACCTATGTGGTAACGCCGTTTTAATTAAAAAACAAATTTAATTAAATTGAATCCTAAAAAAAGCAAGAAGAATAATATTTGTTCAGAAAAATACATTTGAACAATTTAGAAATAGAGTATAATGAAAATAGATAAGGAAATAAACAAATTAAAAGAACAATTTGAAAAACAAAAATTCTTTTTTTTTTTTTGAGTATTTTAAAGGAAAAATATATGTACATTCGACCGTTAATTAAGTTCAAATATTAAATAGAAATTGAACAGTTACTTAACACACATATATATATATATATATATATATATATATATATATATAGATTAAGTTTTTGTTTATGTATATTTTTGTGGGACACAAAAATATAATATTAAAAGTAAATAAAGTAATAAAAATATTAAGAATTATTTATTTAAATAATAAGAATTATTATTTTTTTTTCAAATCCACTTTACGAGTTACTTTTCTTTTCATATAAGTGTATGAATTAAAGTACTCTTAAGCGGATTAAAAAATATATATATATATACTTCACAAAGTCTTTAATCTCCCTATGGTGTCGAAATATTGATTTTTAAATGCTGTTTATATACAAGATAAAAACTTCTGGCAAATACGTGGATATTGTAAATTTACTTCCATAATAACAAAATTGTATTAACATTTTCTAGAAAACATATAGTAACACTACTACCATAACTCATATGTGGATGTCAAGTAACAAGATTCAATTAAAATTGCTCAAGTTTTTTTTTCGCCTTATGATGAAGATAACAAGTGCGAATATTATATTCGGCTTGACCGAATCTATATACGCACTATCTGAAACTTTTCAAAACTTTACCGTATATGGGAGGGTGGGTTTCCGAGTTTACATTGGTCCTTGAATTATTTGTGCAAAATTTTGTCCATGATTCACCTTATATGGGAAGTGGGCGGTAAAATGGGCAGATCACGCCTATTTGTGTTTTTCGAGTTTACATTGATCCTTGAATTGTATGTGTGTTGCACACAGAATTACAAAACCAATATACCCACCATAATTTTTTTATGAGGTATATAAAAAATTGTTTTTAGGTAGATATGTGATGATATAAGTATAAATGTGTTGAGTATAAGTGACTTTTTAATTAGTTTTGTTGAGTAAAATAAGATATTTAAAAGTAAACAACATGATATAAACACTCATTCTTGAGGCGTAATAAAAAAAATTAAAATAAAATAAAATTAAAAATAAACTTTTATTTTTGTATCTTTCATGTAAACCATACCACATTTCCTGTTAATTTGCAATAATAATGTCATAAGTAAAAAATATAGAGCTTTAAAAAAAATTATTTCGAATGCCGTAAAAAAATGTGTTCTAAATGATATTATAAATGTATTTAACCAATTTTTGAATGATTTATAGCCATTTTATTTTTAATTTTACCAAAAAAAAAAAAGGAAAAAAGCAAGTGAATTTTAGTAAATTTAGTAGATTATTTGAAACATAATTTAGCCGACACTGGTAATAATTTTTACTACGTGTAGTTTTGAATATAATGTAAATTTATAATAGTAGCTGTCCAACGTACTTTTTTCGGACCGGCTTGAAACTCTATCGGTAATTTTGTTGAATAAATACATTTTAGTAACATGTCGTCGTCACAAAGAAGTTATATCAATGATCCAAACGTGTTTTGTTACATTTGTAGTGATAAAATGAGTAGCGACAGTGATTTTGAAGAAATACCGTCTACAAACCCCAAACCATTTAAACAAGAAGAATTAAATGATATGGTAAGAGATCTTTAATTACCTAAGGAATCTGCAAAGTTATTGCCTTCTAGACTAAAAGAAAGAAAATTGTTGGGATCGCATACAAAAGTGACATACTATCGCAAAAGAGAGCAAGACTTACTACAATTTTTTCATTCGAAAGACGATATTGTATTTTGTTCTGATGTGAAAATGAATGGCGCCTTTTTATAGATAGCTGCAAACGAAGCCTGAAGTGTGTACTTTTACACAACGGCAATACATATGATTCAGTTCCAATTGCCCATTCTACAAGAGTAAAAAAAGAATAGCTAAACATCGCACTTGTGTACACAAAATCAAATATAGCGAGCACCAATGGATTATGAATGATTAATTCCTTATTAGGACAGCAAAGTAGATTCGCCAAATATCCATGTTTTTATTGTCTGTGGGCCAAGCACCTACACTCGGAAAATCGAAAGAAAAAACGAAAGAAAAAATTATATTGCCTCTCTTGCACATTAAACTAGGTCTTAGGAAGCAGTTTGTCAAAGCACTGGATAAAAATGGCCAGTGTTTCTCTTATATAACGACAAAATTTCCAGGACTAAGCTTAGAGAAGATAAAAGTGGGAGTTTTTTATGGTCCACAAATAAAAATAATAATTAAAGATTCCAGTTTCCTAAATTCAATGAATGATTTGGAACGGTCTGCACATTATTCACGAAAGTCACGAAGAAGAAAGTTTTTATGTAAATAATAATGCAAAAAATCACTTTTTTCATATACATATATACACAAAAAAACAAAATACTAGAAAACTACACGTAAGAATTCCAACTTTTTGTTATTTTTGTAATCAATATGAAAT
Organism: Protocalliphora azurea; assembly: GCA_932274085.1. Lineage (NCBI taxonomy): Eukaryota > Metazoa > Arthropoda > Insecta > Diptera > Calliphoridae > Protocalliphora > Protocalliphora azurea. Next base: position 106,375,849 of record OW026523.1, on the reverse strand, counting down.
CCTAGTTTAAAAAATACATAAACTTCCTTGGCACCAAAACTAGTGTTGACTTGTGTAAGCTTAGTCCGAAATAGAAAAGAAAAAAATTAAACAAATTAAAATATTTATATAAATAATATGTATTTTTAAATTAAAAGTTTAATCAGAGACTAAAAATGCTTACAATTATTTTTCTAACTGCATCAATAACTGAGGTATTCAAGAATTAATTTTCTAATATTTTTGCTAAAAATTGAATCATTGAATACACAATTTTCTTCATATGTTTAATTTTAATAAATATTGGATTTAACTGTATTTTTATTTTTTTCTAGGTATCAAATTGGAAGTGACCTTTATTTAACTTTTGAAATAAAAAATTATGCAAGGCAGTGACAAAAAGTCATTTAATGGACTGAAGCAAGTTCATGCAATTTAAGTAGAAATTCTTATATTAATATATCGTTATTGCTTAGAAATTATTAGTTCCAAATATTTATATGCATTGATTAAAATAGGATCAATAGAAAGTAAATAATAATAAATTATCTAGAAAAGTCCATACGATTTTAATATAATAAATGAAAATATAATTGACCTCAAACACTAAACAAATTCGAATAATAAATTAAGATAATCTATAGAACATGAAGCAAGAAAACTTTACTGAATATGATGGCCGAATTGTATATAATGATCTTCACAATAGAAGACTTAAGATGTATTTAAACCTACTTAAAAAAAGGTTTCATTTCGGTAGTGCATTTGCTTGTGCGTTTTATATAACTTCAAAATGATGGTTTATAGAGGTATTTAAACCAAATTTTTGCCGAAAATGATTCGAATTCGTATTGCTTAGAAGAAAAGCTTTATTGCCGCAATAATCATATTTGTATTGCGGAATTTTTCTCCATCGAGAAAGATGCTTAGATGCATTAAGAAATCAATAAATCTGGAAGAAAAATGAGCAGTATTGTTATATAATCATCTAGGTGAAAAAAAAAATACCGTCAGATTATCTTCTGCAATTAAATAGAAAAAATTATCATTAAATAAATCTTGAAATAATATAACAAAGAAATTGTGACTGAAAAACAAAAGTATTGCATTCATTTCTTCCAAATGATCTCAAAGGAATATCATCAATTTATTGCAGAGGTGATAATTACCTTACCGGAAAAATGGCGATATTTTGAGGAGAAAAAAAATTTCTTGTTATTTATTTTTCTTTAAACTAATAAAAATGCAATATTAGAAAAATATTGCTTTGATAATTTTTGTCCAAATAATAAAAAGAAGATTTTGCGTAAATTTCTTCCATTAAGATATCTTTCAAAAGTTTATAGGGGAGAAACCGACATTGTTTCATAGTATTGAAATAGAATATTAAAAATTATTATCTATGTTTGGCGTTTTGTCGCTAAAGTAAAAACGTTCCCGATGTTAATCTTTCTTTTTGCCATTTGAAGACATTTTATGTTCCAAAAAATTTAGGGTTTATTAGATACCTGATATTTATAAATATTGTAAAGGACTTGTAGATACATATAAAAAACTCTATATAAGACATTAGAAAGTAAGGTTAAGAGATATAATCGCAAATTATACTAAAATGGATCAAAATTCTACATTTATTTATCTTTTCAATATGGATAATTGCATTAAATAATGCATCACTAGTTTTCCGATAATGCAAAAATTATAGTGATTTAACTATATATCTACAGTGATTTAAATTAAAAAAAGTACTTCGTCCCATGCTTTATTAGCTTATTTAAAATCAAGCAAATTTGAATTTTTGGATCTTTCTAAAATTTATTTACTTTCGAGATATTAGTTAATTTTTCGACAAAGATAGATCTAGTGATCTAGTTATTGTGATTAAAATATTAATATCTAGGCGTAAAATAATTATAATAAATACTAATGTAATTTTTAACCGTAATCACAGGTAAAATTTTGCGATTTCGATTTCGAATACGATTATAATCGTCCTGCAAATTCTAACTATGAATATTCATAAATTTTGATTTCTGAGAGACATTTTTTTTAACGAGAAAAGTGATGAACTGCCAAATAAGAGTTGTTTAATTAATTTCTTCTATAAAAATAAATAATCTTCAAAATGCAGATCTTAGTAAAAATATAAATGAATGGCTGTCATAGAAACAACATTAAGATCATTTTTAGATATACTCCACAGAACACAACACAATTGTTCATGTTTCAATGTAATCACCATGGTAATGTTGATAAGGATTAGCTGCGCATTTATATATATCTATTAGATATATATACATTTACAGGTATTCTGTGAATTTTCATTAGGTAAAATATCTGAAAGAGTCAATTTGGAAGAGTGCCTATACCGAATTCATTGATATTATATGTTGCTGTTAGGTATCACCGGAAAGGATATTACCTATGCATTGTCACTAGCTCATAAAAATATAAATTTTGAACCATCAGTAATAGACAAATGCTGCAGCTAGGTATCACCGGAAAGGATACCTGTATATTACCATTAGATCATAAATATAAAAATTTTTAACCATCACCAATAGATAAATACATTTGTTAAATTTATGTAAACACCATAAATGTAAACTAATAAAATACTTATTGATTAAGTTAAAATAGACATTTTTTTGTTTGTTTTGTTGTTATAAATTCATTAGTAGAAATATATGAATGCTTAGAAAAGGATAAAAATTTACTTAAATTTGGGAAATGTGGTAACCCTTTTAAAAATAAAAAATATTTATTAATTATTTTTATAAAAACATTTGTCTACAGATATTATTAAAAGTATGCAGAAATATTCGTAATTTTCTAAGTAATTATTCACGCAAAGAGGGTAAAGCTTTCCTGAATTCCCAAAAAAAAAAAAAAACTAATGAAAATTTCCAAAAATGGGATTTTTTACATTTTTGGCTATAGAATCCACATTTTTCCGAAGTTACGTACATTTTGATTTAAAACTTTTAACAATATATTGAAGATTCTTAAAACATATTCCGTTTGTCGATTCATGCTTTGGGATTTGAGAATATATTGTCTAAAATCAAAACTTTCATATAAAATGTTTTTGGATTGTTTTTTTATCTTAAAGTCAGCTCTGTGAAGTTACCTTTCAGAAAATTGCAAAATTATTATATGTTGCTAAAGAAAATTTTATTTTAGATAAAAAAGAGTGTAAATACTTTTTCGGCTAAAAAAAAAAAAAACACAAAAAGTCGTATTTTTTGCAATCGTTTATTTTTGGACTCGGTAAAGATATCGACTTATTCAATAGATAATTTTGTTCTCTAACTAGTTAAGAAAAAACTAATAAAATCGGTCGGAAATACTAGAATATATATAAAAAAAAACTGTACCAAGAGCATGCAAAATTATGGTGCTTAAAAATTCAAACGCAAATAACTCGAAAGCTATAAGAGATAAATAGGATACGTAAGCATGTTTTTTATAGGTCTTATTAAAATATTTGAAATCGGACGAGAAACAAAAATTTGGCAAGCGATTAAAAATTTTTTATGTCAGAGGTACCTAACTTTGAGCCCCCTTAGCTCCGCCCCTGAGGGGCTTGTTGCGCCTCCCATCCAAACTTAACATTGTACACTCCTCTGCTACGTCTATACCAAACTTCATGAAAATGCACTCAGCCGATCAGAAGTTACAGATTTATTTCCAAAAAATTTCGATTCTGCCCCACTGTGTATTGTAATAAACCCAATAAGATATCATCATTTCAATCAGTCACAGACTAAACATATCCTTTTGATTTAAGAAATTCTCACTTTTTTAACAAAATTTTTATAATAAGTTTTTAGAATGTAAAACAATCATTAAAAAGAAATAAATTTGAAAAAGAAATTGTTTTTTTTAGTAATTTCCAAAATACATAAAATACAATATAAAATTCTTACTTGTTTCTTGCCTGCTACAAATGTACATAGAGTATGTGAAGTTATTGTTTTTACAATAAATTAAAAATGACTAATTCAACTTAATTTTAAGAATTTTGCAAATATTTTATAACATTGCAATTTTTTGTTTTTCTTTTTACATTTTGCTTTATGCATATTTCTTTAAAGGGTTTTCCAAAAAAAAAACCTACCAAGATATTATATTTATATATGAGTTTTTGTTGCTACTTGAAACAATTCTTGGAACTTCTGAATGTTTTGTAGTTACCTAGAGTTCAGTATGATGTTTATAATCACGTAATACAAGCACATGCGTACTAGTCTAAAATATATATCACCAGTAATTCATAAATTACATATCAAGTATGTCAAGTGAAAAATATTACATAAACGTATTCCTTATTAAAGCAAATATTAAATAGCGTATTGAATCGTTCATAGAATGGCGAAACTTTTTAGCTTAAATCTAGTAGACAGGGTTGTCAGATTTTTTTGAGTCTCTGGCACGTAAAACTTTCATGACACAAGGACGAAATTGGTGATGATCGGTCCATTATTTCACTTAGCTTCCATACAAATGTCCTCCCGGAATAAGAGTTTAACGATTATAAATGCATTAAATGTAGAAATATTATAATGAAGTTCGGTGTAAGAAAGTTCTGTATAAGTTTCAAACTTTGTGCCAAATTTCATGAAGATCGGTTCGTAATTGACCATAGTCGCATATAAAACCCTATTTCGAAAAACACTTTAACTTGCATAAATCACATACAAATGTTAGTATCAGGTTGATATTCGACACAAATAAGTTTTATATAAGTAGAAGTCATAGTGACAAATTTTATGAGGATCGCTCCATTATTTACCATAGCTCACATATAAGCCTACTTTCGGGAACCACCCTAAAGTGATTTATATAAATGTATAAATGTATATAATATAAATTCATATAAATGTTAGTATTAAGATAATATTCTGTATTCATATACTTTATTTTACACTTAGTAAAAGTATCGGTCCACAATTGTCCAGATGTCTAATATAAGACCCCTCCACAAGATATAAGATCCCCACACAAAAGTGATTCAAGTAGATACTTTTTCAATACCTTTTTGATAGATCATAATAGAAAGACTTACGTCTGAACAACATTTACAAATCGTTCAACTTTATTGTAAAAATTCACGTTCTGTGAGGAATGTGTGTCGTGCACTTCGCTCAACTTATGGTCAACATAATCGGCCTACTGAGCGTACTATTCACAACACCATCACCCAATTTGGAGACCCAGCATTCATTATTAAATAATATTCGACCGAATTGACTACGTCCAGCACGCTGTGAAGAAAATATAGCGGCCGTAGCTGAGAGTGTACACGAAGACCGTCGATTCGGCGCCGTTCGCAGCAACTCGGACTGAGGTATGGAACGGCTTGGCGCATTTTACGTTGAGATCTTAAATTGAAGGCGTACAAAATATAGCTTGTGCAACAACTGAAGCCGCTCGACCTTCCCAAGCGACATCGCTCTTGAAAAGGTCCAAGAAGATCCGACATTTTCGAGGCAAATTTCTGGCTCAATGGGTATGTAAACAAACAAAATTGCCGCATTTGGGACGAAGAACAACCTGAAGATATTCAAGAACTGCCAATTCATCCAGAAAAAATAACGGTTTGGTGTGGTTTGTGGGCTGGTGAAATCATCATCATCGGTCCATATTTCTTTAAAAATGATGCCAGTGCGAATGTAACCGTCAATGGCGACCGTTATCGTGCCAAGATAACCGACTATTTGATGCCTGAAATTGAAGCTCGTGCTCTCGGCGACATTTGGTTTTAGCAAGACGGCGCCACTTCCCATACATCGCATCAGTCAATGGATTTATTGAGAGAACACTTCGTTGAGCACATAATTTCACGTTTTGGGCCGGTCGATTGCCCACCAAGATCGTGTGATATCACACCGTTAAACTTTTTCCTGTGGGGATATGTAAAGTCTAAAGTTTATACGGACAAACTCGCTTCGATTCAGGCCTTGGAGGAAAACATTACGCGCGTATTTCGCCAGTTACCTGTCGAAATGCTCGAACGAGTCATCGAAAATTGGGCTCAACGGATGGACCATCTGCGATGTAGCAACGGTCAACATTTGATAGACATAATCTTCAAAAAATAAATGCCAAAGAATGTTCTTTCAAATGATAATGGTTCCCCATTAAATTTGACTTTTCTGTGTTTTTTTTTTCTTTAAAAAAGTAGGGAACCTCGAAATGGATCACCCTATATATATATATATATATATATATATTTTTTTTTTGATCCTTCCCCTTGTTTCAAAGAAATTAATTTTTATTCGTCAACGTTTATTTCATTTTGAACGAAATCATCCTTTATATATATTTATTTGAAAGATGATGGCAAATGATGATCAATGAACAAGCATTTTTAAACAAGTATAAATAAATAAAAGTATTATTTTAAAATATATTTTTTGGGGGTAAAATTTCGTAAGGCTCTTTTGCTAGATAGTCGATTTCTGTACGAAAATTTATTTATTAGCTTTTCTCCACAGTTGCTATTTATCAAATTTTAAAAATTAGCCAGACAAAATCGCCACCATACTCTTATTATAATATCGTCAAAAAATTTGTCATGTCAACAAATGGAAAATTCAGTCGCCAAAAGCAATTAAAAATCGCCACGTTTGGCGAAAAATCGTCACCTCTGGACAACCCAGGTAGTAGCCATTTACATAAAATATTCGGCAAAGTTAAACGTAGAGGAGTTAAAGAAACTTCGCAAATATCCACCAGAGCTCTTGCTAAAGGACTCCAGGAAAAGTATGTTATTTTTGTCTTTCAAGAAACAATAAGAAAACACTAAACGAATAAAAAAGGACAAAATGTTGAAAAATGGTTGTTATTCGTTATAATTCATACTGATATGCCAGATATAAAATTTAATGGCTTGAATTTATATTTTGTGGGAATACTAAAATTATGTTGTAGTATAATGCAATCGAGGCAGAGTATGGCGGAAACCTAAAAAAGTCTTTAGAATTAAAAAAAAGAGATATTCATACCTTCATATTTAAAAAATCTTGTTAAATACAAACATATACAAACATATGTATTTCGTTAAAAGAGGTTAAAAATTCGGTAATTTTTTTTTAATAGCAAAGCGATAGCAACGATGTTGAAGTATTTGAAAGCTCACTTAATAAAAAGCATTTAAAAAAAGCACATAGGGACAAAGGGTGATAATCCGGCTATAGTATAATTGCAAAAAGTGTTGAATATCCAAGCAAAGGATTTAAACTTGAATCCCACATATATAAGAAGAAATTGACTAAAAGGTATTACAAAGCTATACTTAACTAAAAAAAACACAATATTGGTGTAATATCGAAATCCCAATTGACTATGACATCAATTTATTAATTTATTAGATAAAAAAATGTTCGCCAAGCAGTTATACATGCCAGTTGTTGCCATATTAAGTTTTAAATCCCGAAATTCTGTGATTTTCTTTAGCCATTTTATGTATGTAAATGTAAAAAGAATTTCCTGATAAGAAAATACTTGTGTTTATTTAGTTTTTTATCCATTTTTAATAGTTTAAATTCTTATATATTATTTTTCTTTGTGTTATTTATTAATAAATTGTATACTTTTTTAAAGCCAAACTATGAAAATAGTTTGTCTTTATCAACGCAAAACAATTTCTTGACATACTGTATGCATATCTTTGTACTAAATATTTTTAAAAAATAAATCACAGTTGATTTTATAACTACAGAAACAAGGTTAAGCAACACTTACATTTAAAAAACTGTACGTAAAAATTTTTGTAACAAATTAAACGTCCAACTATTTAGTACAACAATCGACGTAAAAAGTCTCTCAATCAAGTAAAATATGCAGTGTATTTCATTATTGCAGATGTTTGATACAATTAGACTTTTGCCAAAAGGATAAAAATTTTGAAAATGATAACATATTATTTTAAGAGATTTCTATTATTTTAGTCCCAGCTGTAAAAAAAAAACCAAATATGTACAACTGTACAATGTTACTATTAAATGTATTTAACTCAGCACGCACTTGCATTCATAATAATAAAATTTTTCACTAACAAGATTACTGCAGAAAATAAACTTGTCATACAACAGTTGCCAAAAAACGTAGAATATTAGTTTTATAGTACGAAGAAAAACAAAAGTATGTTGGAAATTTTCGCTAACATGTACAAAAATTTGAATGTTTGTGGGCTGCCAGCAAAATAAACTAATGAAAAATAGCACAAAATTTTTTCATACATATTTGGGTCATATTACGTATAAAAAACTACCTAAAATTTTGCGGTGATTCTTCTTCATATTTGTATTATATTTATTTTTGATAAATCATTTTATATTTTCTAATTGATAAAAATTAAAAAATTAAAGCAAACTATTAAAAATAAATTAATTTATTTTGCGAAGTCGGTGTTTGAAATACGCAAGAGTTAAAAATCCCTGCGTCGAGACAAAGGCCGGCATTCTAACAAACCATTTTAATCTAGACCAGAGTTAACCATTACCCAAAGCAAATTTGGAAACATTTTCATTCCGAAGATGGCTGCTTTTGTTCATAAATTTTATCATAAAATATATTAACTTTCATGTCAGAAAGTGTCACAAAGTTCATGTACATTAGGACATTGGACGTAGGTGATTTGTTATAAAGATTTGAGTATTTTTTCAGTTTTTTTTTTTTTTGCAAATTTTCATTTTTTTGGGCAATTTTTCATTTCATTTTCGTGATTTTTATTGTTTGAGCGATTTTTCTATATTTGCTTTGGGCGATTTTGCATTGGGTCATTTTGCTGGCAGTCATATTCGTATTCTCCCATGTGCACACTTGTAACAACATGTTCATAAAACAAGATCATGTAGTTGTTGTCTACTTGTATTTGATTAAGTGTATGTTGTACACTTCATAACAACGAACATATTATTGCCATATACATATTTCGCCTTACATAAAAATATAAAAATATATGCATATATGGTATATATGGTAGAAGAATTCATATGAATTATATATTTGTGTACATTTACTAGCATAAATTTAATTATATGCATTTAATTCTAATTTAATTTATAACATATTTTTAAAATGTTATAAACACTTTAGCTTTGTTTTCTCAGTAATTGATAAATAACATCTAATACAAATTGTAATATAATATAAGGATTATTACTATTTTAAAGTTTCGAAATCGAAAGAATTTAAAAAAGCCATTAAAAAGTTTAATAATATTTTATAATTATATTAATTCTAAAAGAAATATAAAGTATTATCAAAGGGAGTCCTAGAGGTAAAAATAAAGCAGAAAAATAATTCTTAATTAGAGAAATACTGAATACAACAGTATATATAAACAACAATTGAAGTATGGACACGTATAAGGGCGTATAAACCATAATGAAAATTTTATAGTAAACGAAAAAAACTTTATAAAATCATAAAACTTACTTTTTTCCAATATTTGGTAAAATTTATTAAAATTCTATCTGTATGCAAAGTGTCGCTAACAAATTCGCATGCAAAGCAAGCAAAATTTTATGACTAAAAATAGCTTAAAATGGAATAAGGGCTTATATCCATATATCTTTCTAGAAGATATATGGATATCTTTAAAATTCAGACCAAGTGAGCTGTATATATGCATAAATTAGTGTGCCGAATTTCATGAAGATAGAAAACTGACCATGGCTCTCATATAAGCACATCTTCCTAAAATCACTTTAATGTGCAGAATTACAATATAATATCTTGCATAATAAGTGAAAAGTTTTACCACAGTCAGTGCATAATAGAACATAGCTTCCATATAAAATTTACTTTAGGGAATCGGGAGCATAATAAATGTAATTTATATGATAATATTATGATATTATTACATATGTTTTACATAAATATAATTTACACCATCGAATCTTATAATAACCAGTCGACACTTGACCATAAGTTCCATGAAAGAGCTCTTCCACAAATATTAAAAACGGTTGGTATAGGATATCAAATGATCGGATTTGAACGACAGCATTTTTTGACTTGTTTTTTAGAATAAATTTGCGGAAATTATTAAAAAAATTACATCAAAAGAATATTATATTATTTATAACATTATTATATTATTTATGGGCATTTTATTTGTTCTTAATTTGATTCATTAAACTAGGATTTTTATCACAAAAATTCCCGGGACTAATTTTGGAGTTCGGTATTTTTTTACAAAATTCAACAAATTTATCACAAATAATTTTAACTTCTTATTTCTTGTGAAAGATATAGTATAGATTAAACCACAATTTTAAAAAATTAAAAAAGTTGGGAATTAAAATCATTATTTATCTATACAAGTAAACTATATCATTAGCAATAAAAAATAATGAACCGAAAATCTATGTTAATTCCGAGTACTAGGAAAATTTAATATATAACAGTTTATATAATAGAAGTAGCTCAGTAATACATAAGAAAGTTAATAAATAGCTTTCTTTACCATTATAGTGAGCAGAAACCTCTTAGATAATTAAAAAAAATCTGAATTACCAGATTACATTTAAATTTAAATTGACGTTACAAACTGTAAATTTTTAATTCCTTGCAAACTAGAAATTTCTAAAATCGTTAATTTAAACTTACAGAACTAATTTTCGTAACAATAAGATTTGATTGGATTTGTATTAATATTTATTTTCCTGTTTTATTTTAAATATTAATTCACCTACAACAATAGTTGAAGCATGGACGCATATAAAGGCGTATAAACCTAATTTTTCCAAATGCGTTTCTTTTTTGCACAATATTGCTATAGTAACCAATGTACATCTATTGATACAAAAGCAATTTTAAAATCTGCCAGTATTAGGCTGATACATAAACTTCAGGATATGAAGAAGAGACTTAAAATTTATGTCATACTTAACCATATTGAAAAAAAAATTATTATCTTGTGCGTTTTCCGACCTCAATTAAATGCCCGACCTTTTCAACTCCCGGTAATAGGGATTTCATTCTAGACATTCCCAGGAATACCGGGGTAATCGGGAAAAGGAAAATATTGTTTAAAAAGTATCAAAACTAAACACAAATAACTATATTTGACATATAATTTGCACTGAAATATGTGATTATATTTCTAAACTAAAACTACCACTTTTTATAATATTGTACTGAAACAAAATTACTATAGATATTGAAAATAGTTTCAATAAATATTTCTGTTAGGTTATATATATATATATATATATATATATATATATATATATCATCCCATCTAGTTTATACACCAAAGATTCTCCTTGAAATCCGCAATTGTGTATAATTTGTAATTTGTAGTATGAAAGTAGTGTTTTGATAAGATACCACGATTGAAACATATGATCACTTCGAAAAATAGAAATGATTCTAAGTATTAATTATTACGATTTCATTTTATAATATTGTGTAAGATTTTATGGTTCCTTTTTTTATGTTATGATTCTAGTTTTACTTATATTTGAAAAATCTTACTACATCATTTATCAGATTATGATTTGTTGTTATTTTATTATTATTCTATCTTCTTATATTACTGTATCACATTGTCATATTATGAATCCAATTTATAATATTGTTATGCCATTCTTCATAATATTATGCCATTTTGTCATATTATTATCCCATGTTATCATATAGTTAACCAAACTTATCATATTATTATTTTATTTTGTCATATCGTTATTCCATCATATAAAATATTAAAATAAAACGTATTAATAAAAAATTATTTTTATAAATTTTTTATTGTAAATAATAGAGAAATGTTTTTATTAGCAAAAAAATACGTGTTATTTGTTCAATAATTATATTCATTCCACGATATTCAAGAACCACCATATGTGGTTCAAATGCAAGATATGTTTAAATACTTTAATGGTAGTTAATTAATTAATTACAGCATGTGTAACCAAACCTTGTCTGCTTATATTTATTCATATATAAACTAAATGAAAATTATAATGAGGTTGGAAACTGACGTTAAAAACTAAATATATTTAAAAACAAACAAGTTATGAAATTTTCCTTATTAAAATTTTTATTGAGTGAAAACATTAAATGACAAGATTTAAACAAAAACATTATCATGAATACATTTTTATTAAATTCAAGAAAATTAAAAATGAGATGTTTTTTTCTCTGCGGGTAGCGGCATACAAAATATATATTCCATTCTGCTGGTCTCTAGTTATAGTTCACAAACACATCTTTGCTATTGCCTAAGACAACAGGGCAATTTACAACAGCAAACTTGTTTACACTTCGTCAACTATATATTATATATGTAGACTTTTGACTGAACATCTTATGTTAGTGTCATTTGAAGACTTTTTATTTATGAAAGTTATATTTTAGAAACGGATACTCACCAGAAATTTGCTTTTCTATAGTATTCGAATTGTTATTTTTTGTTTTTATTTTTTATTTACTATCAAAAACATCTGATATATAGTGTAATAAGAACTATAAAAAAATACAAAATCTTGATTTCTTATTATGCTTGGTCAAAGCCTTAATATTTTGTACTTAAAACTCTTATTGCGTTTAAACATGTTTTTATGTATAAAACATTTTTAGCAATCTTAAAATTTAGAAAAGTATTCCTGATGAGCTGACTTATGCAACTAGCGAAATGTGCATCGGAATTAGATTGTCTCCACAATAATAAATTTCAATTTTATTGTACCTTAATTTTTTAATTAAGTATTGGTAATAATAGTGTGTAAAAAATTTACTAAAAACAATTGGAGAAAATATATTCCCATAATTTTAGTCTTTAATTACATTGAGTTATTTTATGAATATCGCCCAGATATATATTCTATAGTACGGAGAGATTTTGAGAATGCGATTTATCTCCTAAGCTGATTGAATGTTTTTAAGTTTAAAGTAGATAAAGTTTTATTTGTGCTGATGTTTGCAATACCCAGAATTAATGGTCCACTACCTTAGATAATAACTGCTTAGAGAGAATTACTTTCTGAATAGATTTATCGTTCTTCGTCTGGCAGTCTGTTTATAATCAAACCACTGTTAGTAATTTGGAAGATAACTCAATGAAATTTGTGCATAATATCCCATGCATAGTATAACATACTCAAAAAAAAAAAAAATACGCTTGTGATCTCCTAAAAACATATTGGGGTTTCCGTAACTGCATTCTGTTTGTATAACAATGCTTTGGGATTTTACAATATGTAGGCCAAAGTCAACATTTTTATATAACCAAAGTTAAATTCAGGAAAATCTGAACTGCTAATAATTTTGTATCTTTTATAAAGGTATACAACTGCTACATGTTCTTGAAGGAAATGATAATTTAGAAAAAAAAATAGTAAAAAAAATTTTCAGCAGAAAAAAAACAAAAATCGTTTACATTTGAACTGGAGCCTAATTAAAAAAATCTAACAAAATACTGTGCTTTATATACAAAAAAATATAGATTAGAATAGCACAGGTTTTTCATAGGCCTTTTCGAGAACTTTAAGAAGAACTTTAAAAACATATAATATATAATCTTACAAATCGGTTGAGAAACTATTCTATATAACAAAAACATCTTATTTTGAGCTACTATAGCTTTGCTTTTAAGGGGTATTTGGGGCCTCCCTTCCTAACTCAAAATTGCACACACCTGTGCTACTCCTATATGTATGTAAATTCAATTAGCCGATTATAAAATTTAGATTTATTTCCAATATTTTTTGATTCTGTCCCAATGTGTAATGAATCAATGATAAACTGTATTATAATCTGCTAATTATTTCCCATACAAATACCTAATGGAAACTGGACGTTAACCGTAAAAATGCCGATTATATGTAGTTAATCATATGACATTCAGCACCTATGAGGTTGTAGAGATTCTCAAGCAATAAACATTTTTTGCTATCTAAGAAATTGTATAAAAAAATAAACTTAAACATTTTTCAGAAATAATTTTAACACACACGTTTCTATAGAGAGAGAGCTAACTACATATATATATATATATATATATATATATATATATATATATATTCAGCTACAAAATGAACACATGTTTCGTAAAAAAAAACTTTCTTTCATCATAACCAAAGTTTTCTTAACAAATTTAATTCTCAATCAAATTAATTTGTTCACAGTTAGGTAAATTCAAAACTTTTAAAATGTTCTTTAAAGAAGAAAGTTAATATTGTTTCATCAAAACCCAGAAAACTCGTTAATTAATTAAGTTTCTTGTAAGCTGTTATAAAATATTTTTGCTTACATCTATTACTTTACATAAAATCGAAATCCCCCACACATCTTGCAGCGTGTTGATTACAAATCTTCCGCACGGTGGAGCCAAATACAAAATTTTTGGTAATAAATCTGTATCTCCTAAGCAACTTGTCGGATAAAAGTGAAATATAGGGAGAGTTGTAGAAGAAGCTTTTAGAAAACTTACCTTGTAGCGAACCTACAAGGGCTAGGTTTAGCCCTTTTAGGGCTAAATCTAGCCTTTTTATTTTGCTTTTAGCCTCAAAATTTTCATTTTAACTTCTAGTGAAATATACCAAATTTGTATTGAAATTTTTGGATAATTTTTTATTGGTTTATTTTACTGTCATCCGTTATATGGTTTATTTATAAATTACAATCTATTTAAAAAAAATGAAAAGGTAATTAGAACGAGAAAAAGTTATTCTTCTAAATAAAAAAAATAAGTAAATAAATAAATAAAATTAACTCCTTTCTGGTCTTTTTTTAGCATTTAACCTTTTTTGACTTTCTAAAAGTTAATCTAGCCTCTTTTTCTCACTTGGTTATTTCCATTTGTGCGTTTACGTAACACACAATTGTACTGGCGGGTGTTGTTTGTGTAACGAGATAATATTCGTAATGATCGATTAAATTTATTAAATATTGTTTATTTTGGAAAAATTTTTAAAAAATTTAAAGCATATTAAATGATTTTTTCAGGAATGAAAGACTGATATTTGCATTACATAAGAAATAAGAGTGAAAATATTATGCCAATATGATTTCTTGTACAATTAAAAAAAAATAGTTTAAAAAATTGTCTTTGTGTTTGGCCCGGCGGGAAGCAATTTAGTGTCAAATCGATCTTAAGCTATTCTATGATTAAATATCGTCAACTAATTTAAAAAAAATCGCGTGATACATATATTTTTTTTATTAATCGAAAAAATGAAATTTATTCTAAAATTTACCATTTTCGACCAATGCTTGAGATCGGGTGCAAACCTAAATCAATTTAAAATTTGCTAATTAACCATTTATGAAGCTGTGTCCTTTGAAATATGTAAGAAAAAAATTTGTATACAAAAACTTTGAGAAAAAAGTGAAAAAATTGTACTATATTTTTGTAAAAAAAAAAAAAAATCCATTTTTCAGAAAAAACTTCAGAGAGCTGATTTGAACATTTTTTCTCGTCTAGACGGACTGAGATCAAAAAATTTTTTCAGAGTAATATTTCGAAATATATTGCAAATAACAGAATATTAAAAAAATCGTCCTTCATGCGCCTCAGGACTTTCCGAAAAACGAAATAAGCATATTTTGTAAGCATATTTTTTCTTTATCTTGCCAAGCACTTTACAGAATATAAATATCTTTGAAATTGGACTTGTTTTGTAGAAGTTACGTTTTTTTGAGACTTTTACATAATCGAGGTAGTCAAATGTAACACCCTGGAGCTTATCTCTTGTTATGAAAAGGTGACTAAAAGACAATTTTTCAAAAAGCCTAGGTCTTTCTCTACAAGTCTTTCATACATTTCTATTCTATCCAAACAGTAGTTTAGGAGATATAGATTTATTACCAAAAATTTTGCTTTTGGCTCCACCGTACTCCTCCTGAAAGTGACCTAATTAAATGCTAGAAAATAAATAAAAATGTAAAAGAAAAATGAAGAATCTAATGAATTCAATTATAATTCAACCAACGCACTGGAAAAAGACGAATTGATTTTTTTCTCTCTTTTTCGAAGTAAAATTAACCATAAACAGCAGTAAATGAACAGGGGAAGTTGTATTAACCTTAAGAAGATAAAAATAATGAAAGGTTAGAGAAAATATAAAAAAGATGTTTTTTTTTTGTCGTTTGGAAGTTGAGTAAAAAATTACAACTGAATTCAATTGTAAAAAATAATGCTCACGTTCAAATTAGTTGGTAAATTACAAACGTTAAAAGAGGGAGAAAAAATAATACCAGGAAATAAAATCAGCTGCAAAAAATACATACTATAGACGAGAAAATAGGGAAATAATTTATAAAATGGAAGATAAAAATAAACGAAAATAAAAACAATCAAGATAAATGTAATGAGTCAAGCCCGACCAATTGATACCCTATACCATCGCATATGTGTGCCAAAATTATATATAATTAACTTATATTAATTAACTGATTAAGTTAATTAAAATAAAACACACTAATAAAGAATATTACGTTGATACTAATATTTATATGAATTTATGTACTTTAGGGTGATTTCCGAAAATGGGCTGTACATGGGAACAATGGTATATTATGGACCGATCGTCTTGGCACTGTGATTTTAATTTATATAAAACTTATTTGTGTTAAACTATTAACTTAATACTAATATTTGTATGAGACTCATGTACGTTAAAGTGATTTTCTTAAGAGGGGTTTATATGGGAGCTATGGTCAATTATAAACTGAACTTCATGAAATTTGGCATAAGAATTGCTACGGACATTGTTTAATCGACTCTGAAATTTCTAAGTTGTTTGTTATATTTAAAAGTGGGTCAATACTTTTCTGCTTTATAAACATCAGCACTAACGCATAATAACCCAACCACCTGTAGTGGTGTAGGGTATATTAAACATAAAATGACAAAGTGATGAATTTAAAGCGTAATAAGCAACGATATACCTAAGAACTTACAAAAAAATAGCAAGGCAGGACAATTTTACTACAGAGCCTACCAAGAATAAAAAAATTCATATTTATCTTATTATTTAGCAGAATACATAAAGCTCAGCATTGATAAAAAGCTTTATGCTACCTATGTTAAACTGTTGTATTTTCCTTATCAACCAGGTATAAAAATTTCTTAGAAATTATTTTAAAGATTGCCAAAAGAAGTCTTAATAAAATTCAAGAAAAAAATTCTTACAACGTATCTAATTTTATTGTATTCTGTGACAGTTTTAGCAAAACTTGATTAAAAAAAAAAACAATTTTTATACGTTTAAATCGTTGTCTGCTGTCGTAACTTTTTGTTATGGTTTTATAACAAGATTAAAAGAAAGTTTATGTTTTTCTTTTTCAAAGTAGAGCAATTCCGGTTTATTACTTTTAGCTTCAAATTCATAAATATATAAATGCGTTTTGTTGTTATTGTTAAACAAAACCAAAACAAAGTGTAGTACAAGATACTTCCGGTACACATACCGTTACACACATATAAGTAAATACCATAAAAAACAAAAAATAAACAAAAAAAAAACAAGAACGAATATAACTTCTTCCTATTAACCTCTCAATCAAACTTATATTATCACAACCGAACACGCAGAAGTAAATCTACATGCACAAATTCACACACACATGGATATAAATGTTTGTTCGTGCGGTAAAGAATTTTGAATTTATTTATGTGGCACAGTGGAAATGATAAACGACATTTTCTTCAAAAGCTCAATAGTAACGTATGTAAAGCCACTTTAAATTTTTCCATTAAAATAACGATCACAGATTTAAATCCTTTCTTCTGAAAACTTTACATATTAAATGACTTACGGTAAAAATAGGTTTTTCATATGAAAGATTAAGATCACAGATTAAAATCCATTTATCAAAAAACTTAATATTAAGCAAATTGTGGAAAATTTAATTATTATAAAAATATAGATTTTTTTATATGAAAAATTATTGATTAAATTTAACGTTCTTTTCTTAAACAAATCAATATTAAGCGTCAATAGAGCCCATTAAAAAATTAAAAACAAAATATAGAAGTACATGTCATACAGTCATGAGAGTTTGTACTTGTATGTGAAATTGGTCACTAATTTCTAATATAAAACTAGATTTTTAAAATTATTAAAATTTACTCCGATATAGATAAAATGAATTTCCAAAATCTCCACATAAGTGAAATAATTAATATTTTCTAAAATTTGTATTTAGTTAACTATAACTAACAGGTTTTTAAAATAACTAACACCAATTGCATATGGCAATCTTGCCACATAAGCGGAATAAATTAATATTATATTATTACCATTTTACTAAGTAAAAAGTAATGTCTCATTACTTTTCGCTCTGATCAAATAAAATTACTTTGTTTTCTTATATAAAAATCCTAAAAATATGGTTCTAAAATTATGAATCTTTTTATAGTTGAAGTTACGTTTTGTGATTATTTTTTTATGGGGACAAAAACCAAAACTTTAACACATATCGTATTTAAAAAAATTACGGTAAATCGTATTATCCAATTTTTTTTAAAGCCTACTAAATTTGGGTCAAATTAAAAAAAAAAAAAATTAATTTTTTCAACAAAAAAAAAATGGATACTTTTAAAAGTGTTAAACTAGTCATAAAAAAAATAAGTTTCAATGCAAGTTGATAAGGATACCATAGTGATGATATTAAAGGATTACATATTCAAAACGGATTAAAATCCAATAATACATTTTTTTTTTTTTGCAAGACTGCAAAACCGTACAAAATTTTTAAGAAAAATTAATTTTTATATCCAAAATTTTAGTTCCTATCTGTACAATATATTAACAATAAAAATTTTGTTTTACAAAATTCAAGTAAAAATATTGAAAACAAAATATACATTCCAAATACAAAAACTCTTGGCTTCACTTTGAAATATATTTGACAAAAATATATTAAAGTAAAAGTGACAATATTTTTTTACTCTAAACAACTTAAATTTTCTCATAAAAATACCGGTTTTAGACATAAAAAATTTATGATCACAGATTAACGTCCCTTTCTCCTAAAACCAAAATTTAAGTTTTCTCATAAAAATATGGATCTTTAGTATGAAAAATTAGTGATTACAGATTAACGTCTTTTTCGCAAAAAAAAAAACTAAATAATAAAATAAAATAAAAAATATCCATTTTTATTTGAAAAATTAATGATCGCAGATTAACGTTATTTTCTCCAAAAACCCAATATTAAGTGATTTGTGGTCAATTAAAGTTTTGTTATAAAAAAGTGTAATTTTGATATGAAAAATTAGTGATCACTGATTAAAGTCTTTTCCCAAAAAAAACTCAATATACAGCAACTGAGTTTTTTCATAAAAATATCAGCTATTGACATAAGAAATTAATGATCACTTATTAAAGCCCTTTTCTCATACAAATATGGGTTTTTGGTATGAAAAAGTAGTGATTGCAGATTAACGTACTTTTCTTCAATTCTAAGCAACTTATGACCAAATTATAAAAATATGGGTTTTTGGTATGAAAAATAAGTGATCACAGATTTACGTTGTTTTCTCTAAGAACTCAATATTAACCGAATTATGACAAAATTAAATTTTCTTATAAAAATATTGATATTTAATATGAAAAAGTGGTGATTACAGATTAACGTTCTATTCTTAAAAAACTCAATATTAAGCAACAAGGACAATTTAAGTTTTCTCATAAAAATATCGGCTTAAAAAAATATATTAATAATAATAATAATAATAATAATAATCACATTGTAACGTTCTTTTCTCCAAAAACCCCATATTAAGCGACTTTTTGCATTTGATAAGAAAAATTAGCGACCATAGATTAACGTTCTTTATTCGAAAAACAATATTAAGCGACTTAAAGGTAAATTTTTTCTTGAAAATATTGATTTTTGGTATGAAAAATTTGGGATCTCAGATTACGTTTCAATATTAAGCACTTATGGCACATTTAATTTTTTTTAATAAAAATATCGGTTTTTTGTAGAAAAAATTAGTGATCAGAGACTAACATTCTTTTCTGCAAATGCGTAACATATTTTCTTAAAAATATTGATTTTTGATATGAAAAAATGGAGATCACAGATTAATGTCCTTTTCTGAAAAAGCGCAATTCTAAGCGACTTATGTCCTATTTAATTTTTTTCATATAAATTTTGGTTTTGGTATGAGAAATTTGTGATTACATATTAACGTTCTTTCTCCAAAACCTCAATATTAAGCTACATATGGCAAATTTTAGTTTTTTTTATTTTAATTGAAATATTTGGTACGAAAATTTTGTGATTATATACTAACGTCCTCCTTTGAACATACATACATACGTACGTACATACAACATACAAAAATACATACATACATACATACATACATACATAGATACATATATACATACATGCATACATACATACATACATACATACATACATACATACATATTAATTTTAATATTTTTATGATAACATGTTTTATTTTTTATTTTTATTTTATTATAATTGTTATCATTATTTTTTTGATTTTTTATTTTTGTTTATATTTATTACAAGTTCTTATTATTTCAACCCACTGTTTGGCTTATTAATATTAAGGTTATTTTTAAAAGTTCCAATTTATTTGTATGCCTGCTGAATTTTATTTTCCTTTTTTTTATTTCCTATTTCTAAGAAAGTTTTGTTTAACACTCATACATATCTTTTAACGATTGTCTTTTCTCCTAAATAATATTTTGTCATATATTCTAACTAAATCTGTTTAATTTATACTTAGATTTAGTAATTAAACATATTGTTATTGTTGTTGCAATCATGTTGTTCTAAAAACTACGAAGAAAAATCTCATAATGATTGTTACCTTACAACATACTCACTTAATGATGAAGGCAATTATAGTAGCACTTGAGTAGTAAATTGTTATTGCCTTGTATATGTATTTCAAATGACTGTCATTAGAAAAAAAAAAACTTTCTTAGAACAATGCTTAGATTAACAACAACTTAGTGTTACTAATGTTTATGATGTCTTTCTTTGTTTTTTTTTTTTCATCATTTGTTTAATCTTTGTTTTATTGTCGTCTAGTAAAATATATGTTTTTCTTCATTAGGTTTTATAAATGATGGTAGAATTAGAGAAAAATAAAAAGTTTGCTAAATAAAATGAAGACTTAAGATAAAAACTTTTTTTATTTTGTATAAAGGTACAAAACAAACTGTATTGATGTTTCATTACACTTCAAATTAATTCAAAATTATGGTAGTTGCTGTCTATCACTTATAGATAATTAAATAAACAGCAAACAACCACAAATAGTGGCATGTGTTTGGCAGAATGATTTCAGTAGCACAAGTAGACAGCCATAACAAAAGTAAAGACAGACGACCAAGAACAATAATTATTACTAAAATTAATAAACTCTTAACAATGTAAGAGAATATATATTATTCCCTATACGCAAAAAAATAGACAATTTAGAAGTCGGCTTAGGTAATTTCAGTTTGTACGAAAATCAAATACTAAGATTTATTATCAAAGGCACTTGTTATTCAAAATATTTTACCTTAAACCCAAGTTATTAGCTCTGTCCCAAAGCCAGATTTACAGGTTTCAGTCAGAATTAGCCAGAAAAATAATAAAATACTTATCAATTCTTAGTAAAGGAACGCTTTTAATACCTGTTTATAATTCTTATTTTGTTTATATATATATATATATATAAACAAGGGTTGATTATACTTGGCGTGATTCAAGCAATATAAGATAAATTTTTATTAATACGTACGTAATACGATGAAATAATAACATGATAAGATTGAATAACGATATGATAACATGGGAAAATAATATGAAAAATGAAATAATAATATGAAGAATGATATGATATTAAAAAATGGAATCATAATGTGGTATAATAATATAATCAGATGGAATAATAATATAATATTAAATCATAATCTGATAGAATGGGATAATAATGTAGTAAGATTGTTCAATTATATGTAAAACTAGAATCATAACATGAAAAAATAAAACACAAAATCGGACACAATACGACAAAATTTAATATTGACCATAATCTAAGAACGACATATTATGATAGGAACATATGATCACAGCGAAAAATAAAAATGATTATAAGTAATAATTATTATGATTCCACTTTGTCATATTGTATCCGATTTTGTGGTTTGTTTTTTCATGTTTAACATATAATAGTACAATCTTATTATATTACATTGTTATATTTTGATTCCGTTTTACCATATTATTACCTCATGTTATCATTTAGTTACATAATTTTGTCATACTATTATTTCATTTTGTCATATTACTCCAAAGTCTAATCAAAATAATTATTACTTACAAACATTTCTCTTTTTTGCTGCGATCATATATTCCAATCATAATATGTTACTCTTATATTGTGGTCACTGCAACTATATTTTTTCTCTGCATGTAGAAATCTCCCAAAAGTATAGTTATATTACCTAAGACTGCAAGAGGGAGAATTTTTGGTTAGTTATTTTTACAACAAGTTTTACGGAAATATGACCTATATTTTTTTATGTAGAGAGACAAGGACGTTTTGAATTATGAATATAAATACATTTTAAATTTAAAGTTCTTTTTTTTGGCAACTGCTGCGTTTTAAATCTTTAAAAGTATAGTAGTCTTGAATTTAAAACTATATATATTAAATTTATTTTCGTAAGGATTTAAGGCAATCACATAAATTTTGACTTCCTTATATCACAAAAGTGTAATTGGAATAGATTTATTACATATTTATGACTTTGTTGTTAAGACATTTCTTAAAAACTATATAAGTTTTATTAACATTTTATTAACATAACCCAATTGCAGAAATGGTAAAAAGAATTATAAAATGAGAGCTTTTCTTAGTATTAAGTATTCCAAAGGCATTACATGTCCAATGGCTATAACTAAGATAATTTTCAACATGCAGATGTGGTTTCTTTAATATTTATTTCCAAAAAATGTATAAGAAATTTTGTAGAATTAATTCACAATATACAGCATGACATCTTGAAGCTAAACATGCACAAATAAAACAAATAAGCAATAAAATGATTCTTAAACACACACTTATAAACGACCATATATGTACAGTGACCAAAATAAATATTCGAAATAGCAATTCATTACTTATAAATTATTTATAATTTATAACTTATTAAATTATTTCGAATAAAATGACAAATATTTATTTAAAATATGTGTTTCCTTCGATTTGGCATAATATTTGCTCCCAAATGCATAGAACTTTAATGAACATTGAAATTTTTCAACAGTATACTAATTCAAGCGCAAAAGAGTATTTGAAATGTTATTTATTTGTTTATTTCCGATAACTTTATTAATTTTCTTATGTTTTACTGTTGTTGGTTTTATAACTACGATAACAGTTACATGTGTTTTAAAACCAAAAACTTCATAACTAATCATTGTTAGCGAGGAAAAGCGAAAAATTAAATTGTAGAAAAGGCGTGAAACTAAGAAAAATATTCCACTATACTATAAAAAATAAAACTAAAAAAACGAAAATTCACTGGAAAATAGATATAAATTAACAGGTTTACAAAAGCTGGTTGTATGTAAAATTTTACGTAAAGTGGAACGAAATCAAAAACTAAATGCATCAAACATGACTAAAACAGTGAAAAATACTAGGAATTTAGATATATTAAAAAATACATAATTTTAGAGCCAGGTATGGTATAAATTGTATAAAATAATAAAATATAAAAGTTCTACAGGGATGAAATTTTTGCAATTAGGATCAAGCAGAATCAGTTTGTATGCAATATGAATGTTCCAGTCAATCGAAAACCATATACCGAGCTAGAAGAGGAAAATTATGCAGCTACCTTAAGTACGGCGGTTGAAGTATTTTGGTTAGGTGGTATGCGACAAAGTCTGGAGTAGACATTTTAGTATTTTTATTTATTATTTATATTTATAAAGTATTGAGAAATTAGGAATTTTCGATAGATTTGTGATTGCAGGATAATAACCAAAAGCATTATTCCACAAACATAAAGCTTAGCTTTCTATATAACTGTACGAAAATAATAAATAGCCTATTATATTCATCAGATATCAATCTAAATGAAAATTTATTTAGTTTTTATTAATAAATATAAATTTTTGAATTTGACGAATAAAAATGGTATTAAATTAGTATTGTAAATGCAGTGAAACAAAATTGATCCCGAATTTAACAAAACACTTAAAAGTGGTTACAAAGTGAAAATAAAAAGCAATGTATTATTAAAAAATTTACTATTTGAGATTTCTCGAAGCATAGACTATGATGTCGAATACTTTTCTTGTCTTGAATTTTAAGGTCATTGCATTTTTTTTTTCTTTTTTAATTAACGTTTACTAATAGTAACTTTAAAATTTGAAATATTTATGTTTAAGCAATTTTTTTATTTCAAACTTCATAGAAGATTGTATTGTTTTTTAATTAAATTATCATCGCATATATCGAACAGTTTTTTCGGTCCCTGTATTTATATACACTTTAATATAATTTGTACCACGTATCCAATAGAACAAAATAAAAGAAACCAAATAGGAAAACGTGGGGTGTTATGGCATATGGAGTAATGAAGAATATTTTCCTTCTTCACGAAATTTTAATTTTTTTTTTCTAAATATATCTTCTAGTAAACTTATATTAACTTTAAAATTTATGCAGGATTGAAATATTTATGTTCTAATAAACTTAAAACAATTTTTTTATTTAAAAATTCAGATAAGATTGTACTTTTTTTTTAATTAAATTGGCTTCGCTTATGTCGAATAATTTTTTCGGTCACTGTATTTATATATAATTTAATATAATTTCAACCACGTATCCAATAAAACAAATTAAAAGAAAAGCAAATAGGAAAATGTGGGGTGTTATGGCATATAGAGTAATAAAGAAAATTTTACTTCTTCACGAAATTTTAATCTTTTTTAATCTTATCTTTTAGTAAATCTTTTCCGTTATTGCAGTAAATTTCTAAATTATGTTTCATTTATGAAACCTTTGATATTTTACCCATATTTCAATTGCAAATGGGTTTTGCCAAAAAAACATAATGCTTTGTAGGATCTGTACTTAACATAAAAATTATGAAATTGTGGTAATGTGGTAAAAATATATTAGGATAAATTTACAAATTTTCCACCCATTTTTTGTAAGTTATAACAAATTTTAAAGTTATATTAAATGGTTTGAGCATATATAAGAAATTCTAATGAAACAGTTCAAAAGTGTCATGAAATAGAGCATATGAAAATTAGAAATAACTCAGTAAACTCCATAGCGATAAGGATTTAAATTTCTAGAATCAACATTCACCATTACATTAGCTTATTAAGGGAAGAAAATCTGATCATAAATTCGCGGAAATAGTGGTATGCTATAAAAATACACACTTGGTATGTTGAAACTCATGCTAATGGTTTTCTATAAGTTTTATTACTCATTACCTATTTGTTTTCATCACATACTTGAATTTTGATATTCCAAAAAATACTTAAAAATATTTAATCGATTTCCGACCACTACATGATCCCGTAATTATAAGTTGATAAAATTTGGTATGAAGACCAGTGTAGCTAGTTTAGCCTTTTTAAGGCTAAATCTAGTCTTTTTTTTTTTGCTTTTAGCCTCAAAATTTTCTTTTTAGCCTCTACCTTTTTTCTAGCCTTTTTCATTATTAAAATTGACTTTTAGTATAACAATAACGAAGAAAATAGTTTCTTAATTGCTACTACTAACTTTATTTTTAGAGAATCATTCATTTAAGCACTCTTGTGTATTTATTCGCCCTTCATTCTCATAACCAATAATAACTTAGCTAATTTTATGGACTTATAGAATGAATTATTATAATTATTTTTTAACATACTTCATTAAGAATAAAGTTACTTATGAATATAATTAAAAAAAATACTCATAAAAATAAAAATCACCTAAAAATTTTGAAAGACAATTCCGTAAAATTTAACAATATTTGATGGAATGTCCACTTCAAAATTACATAAATTTTAGAAATAAAAATTTCTTAAAAACCAAATAATAAATATTTTTAAATAATTATGCATGAACAGAATAACGTACAAAAAATTGTAAAAATATTAAAAAGAGACCTCACTCCGATAGCTCGCCTTGGAGTGTTCAAGTTTTAAGTCATCAAGAATTAATCTTAATAGTAAATTATATTATCGAAACTCTATATGAGTAGTTTTGAAGTTTAAATTAGTAACTTTTCAAAAGGATAGTCATGTTCATATAAAATGAAACAAATAATAATTTCAAAACTTAAAAAATTTTTGTTGAGCTTGAGGTCAGTTTTTTCAAATATAATTTTATTTTTTCAACATTTGGATATTTTTCGGAAATCATTTTCAAGAAAAAATGAGTAACAATAACACTTGGAAAAAACATTCAAAATATCTCTACATTAAATATCGTACTAATTTTTTTAATCGAAAAAATACTTTAAAATATATCCAGAACTCTTGTTCATGTCCACGAAAGAACAAAAGTAAATTTTTAAAGACAAAACAAGATCAAAACCCTTTAAAAAAAAATAAAAAGCTGGTGCTTTACTTATTAAAAGAAATATTTTTGTGGTTTTCTTGAAATTTCTGAAACAATAGAAATACAGTTCTTAAAACTAATTTTTGACCAAATAATTTATTACATATAGTCTGTGCGCTGACGAAAAGTTACATATTTAATTTTTCACTTTTGTTTGTTGACTTTCAAATCTATTTGCATTAATAATTCATATGCAATTCTTTACAGCTTTTACCCAAAAAATTAAAATAACTTGTTTTTTCCTACAAATTTTTAAAAACCCCTAACATAGAAGTTTTTATCATTGCTCTAACGATATCTTTTTTTTTTAACATTTTCTGATTTTAGCACATTTGTGTTAAGTTATTGATATTTTTATTAGCTCCATTCATTTTGTACACGTTAACAGTGTATATTTTTTAACAAAATATGTGGTTTATGCTAATTTAAAATATTCTCGGGAATACGTGATTTTTCATTCCCTTTTCCCGGGAAATTGAAAAGTACGGGAATTACCAAACCCAAATTATTACAAAAGATATTTTTAATTTTGTGTATAGAATTTTATAAATTTTTTTAGCTGTTTTACACTTTTAAATCGCTTGTTTCGCAAACTACTTAATAAAATTATTTGAAATTTTGTATTAATCTTAGTTTTGATGAATAAAATGATTGTACGGAATATCATTATATTCGGAGCGGTAAGGTCGAAATTTGTAACTCTTCATGTTGTTCTTTAATGGAATGACTCACATAATGAAAAGAAAACATTGGGCCAGTTTACTCTCACATATGAGAACTATCTTAAATACAAATATTTGCATACAAAAAGATATTTTTCTAAAAATGATCTGAAAAACATAAAACCCTTTGCCAGACTATTTTATATTTGTTCTTTTTCAAAGCTTTTATTTTATACCCAATGGTTAATTAACTATTTATAACGTTGTTTTGTCATTGATTTTGTAACATATTTTAAATTAGTGAATAATATTTGATTTCATGATGCAATAAAAAAAATCTGACGACGTTTTAGAAGTTCTACAAGCACTTCTATCTCTTATCTCCTCTATAAAGAGTAACATAAATTAAAATGTAATTATAAATGGAAGTTTGCAGTATGAATTTTCCATTCAAAAACAATTTCTTCAATGAGACTAAAATCTATCTCATCACATAAGTTTGTACTTGTATTTAAACAAAACGAAAGAAGTCTGAAAAAAAGTTAAATAGATTTATACAATTTATAAAAATCACGTGTTTTTTTCTTTTTGTAATTAATATAGTGCCCCAAAAAGCTTTTTTCTTTAATCACATTTTTGTATAATTCAATATGAAAAAACGAAAATTCAATACGTATGAGCGATATTTATTTGTCTCAATAACAATCATACGACAACATTATATAAAATTTTGTAACTAATTTAATAAAAGATAATAACAATAATAATAATAAAAGTAATAGTAATAGTAATAATAATAATAATAATAATAATAATAATAATAATAATAATAATAATAATAATAAAAGTAATAATAATAATAATAATAAAAGTAATAATAATAATAATAATAATAATAATAATAATAATAATAATAAAAGTAATAATAATAATAATAATAATAAAAGTAATAATAATAATAATAAAAGTAATAAAAATAATAATAATAATAAAAGAAATAATAATAAAAATAATAATAATAATAATAAAAGTAATAATAATAATAATAATAATAATAATAATAAATAATAATAATAATAATAATAACAATAATAATAATAATAATTACAATAATAATATTAACAATAATAATAATAATAATTGCTTATTACCCAATAAAATTGTAAAAAAAAAATACGAAACTTTGGAATTTTGTAGAGGGAAGCAAAATTAGGTACGCGCAGAGAAAAAATCTAGTTGTAGTGACCATAATCTAAAAGCAACATATTATGAATAGAACATATGATCGCAGCAAAAAATGGAAATAATTAAAAGTAATAATTATTATGATTCCACTTTGTCGTATTGCGTCCGCTTTGATGGCTTATTTTTTCATGTTATGATTATATTTTTACATATAATTGAACAATCTTATTTCATTATTATACCACATTTTCATATTATGATTCCATTTTATCATACTATTGCCTCATGTTGTCATGTAGTTATTATTCATTTATTATTTCATTTTGTCTTATCATATATATATATATATATATATATATATATATATATATAATAATATTAATAATGTATATATATATATACAATAATAATATTCACACAAATTAGTTATATTCATTGGTGCCACCATATGTGGTTCAAATGCAAGTTTCTTATATTGTATAACCTTGTCTGTTTATACTTATATTTATTAATTTATAAATTAATGAGAATTACATTAAGTTAGAAAATAAATATTAAATATATATATATATATATATATATAAATATATATATATTTAATTAAGAAGTGTTGTATAGTATTATTAACAAAGAAGTATTGAAGCTTTTCACTAAGCTAGTGAAAAAGATATGTATTATATTTATTTGTAACATTTTATTGTTATAGGAATAATAATATTAATATGGTTAATGATTGTAGAAGTAATAATATGTTTCGTATTAACAAAATTTTGATTCTGGTAAAAATATTTAAAAACATATAACTTTTGCAGTCAATCATATCAAAATTCTTATTGAGTGTAAATGACAAAGTTAAATCAAAATCATTGTTGTCATGAACACAAAGTTATTAAAGTTCAATAAAATTAACAATGAGAATATAATATTATTATAGTCATAATGCTGTAACCATTTTTTTCTCTGCATGTATTTAGTTTTGTGTTATCATTTTATACATGATTTTAAATGTCAACGATAATCGATAATCTAGCATAGAGTACTCATCGCTATACAAGATATTCTAGTTTTAAGTTCACAAAACTCAGTTTTTTTGCATTTATCTCCTTTACTATATGCAGAGAAAAAAATATGGTTACGGCATCGTTACTACAACGATATTATATTATTCTCATTGTTACTTTTCATAAATTTTAATAACACTGTGTTCAAGACAACAAGGTTTTTGTTGTAGTTTTATCATTCAATATGTACATTCAATCAAAATTTTAATATAGTTAACTACAAAAATTTTATGTTTTTGAATATTTTTACCAGAAAAAAATTTTATTAATATGAAAAAAAATCTTCATTTCTACTACTATATATTATAAATCTTTTTCTTTGATCTTAAACCATATATTGTTTTCAAACCATATTAATATCATTATTTATTTATAATATTATTTACAAGTAAATATGCCTTTTACAAATATGGTTCAAAAACTCATAACTTGTTTTTCAATATATTTGAGAGTTAACGTTTGCTGTCCACTTTCATTAATAATATAATAGAAATAATATTTGTTATATTTGGCACGATCCAACCGTTATTAGATTAAGTACTAGTAAATAGTTTAGTTAATAAAAAATATCCCGCTATAATGCACAATATATGATGACACAATATACATATGACTCAATAAATAGTTTACAAAAATAATAATTTTTAATTAATGTGTTTATTATCACATATTGAGATAAGATGGAATAATATGATGAAATGGAATCATAATGAGAATATAGGATAATAATATGACAAAATGGAACACTAATATGGTAGAAAGTGGTAATGTAGTAAGATGGTATAATATTCGTAATATTAAAAATTAAAATCATAACATGAAAAAACGAACCATAAAATCGATCTCAATATGATAAAATGGAATCAACAATTATTATTTATAATCACATCTATTTTGATATATTCCAATCATAATGTTGCTCTTCGATTAACTATTTAAATGTTTAAATGATTGATAAATTATTTATTAACTCTTTGATATTTGGTTCTACAAATATTGTCTCCTTAATATTGG
Source organism: Protocalliphora azurea (assembly GCA_932274085.1). Taxonomy (NCBI): domain Eukaryota; kingdom Metazoa; phylum Arthropoda; class Insecta; order Diptera; family Calliphoridae; genus Protocalliphora; species Protocalliphora azurea. The sequence continues at coordinate 106,345,364 of OW026523.1, read as the reverse complement.
CTTCGCTAAGAGAAGGAATGTTACAGATTTCCAATATATTTATTGCTTTTGGAATTTGCTATCATATGACGGTTGTTCTAAACAAACATGGTACCACAGTGCCCAACTTTTATCCTCTTTTATAAATTTTTTTATACCCACCATTAAAAAAATGGAGGTATATTAAGTTTGTAATTTCATATACAACATTTCGAAATAATCATCAAAGACCTCATGAAGTATACATGTTCTTATGAAATTTTAAGATGATCTAGCTGTGTCCGTCTGTCCCTCAGTGTGCAATCCAAAAAATTAAACGGAAAACTGGTCCGATTTAAATAAAATTCGTTGTAAATCTCGACCAGCGGAATTGTTTTATATAAAAATCTTTTAAATCGGATCAGGTGTAACGAATCAGGATCGCTTAGAAAAATGTACACATCCAAGGTGTTCAACTTTGGGGCTCTATTGGATACAATAGGATTGTCTACTGTATGTAAATTCTCCTTATAGATGATGACGAAGTGGGGGTTGTTCATTATAAAATGCGGTTAAGCAAAATTGAGAATGAATTTTAATTACTCTTTTGACAAGAAAAAATAGGGGCATTCAATTAGCAGCGTAGGTGGTTCTCATTATAACAATTTCTCACCTTTTGTTTTAGGAAAAATCCAGAATTGAGGTATGTTTTTTTTCAGTTCAATTTCAGCTTTTATTACAAAAAGTTTTTTTATTAGATTATTTATAACGCACGTGGTGGCTCGATGGTAGGATGGTAAGTAACTTTAATAATAAAGGCCAATCGTTTTTAAAAAAACTACTTTTGGATTTTCATTAAAGCATCGGATTTTTAACGAAAACCATTAAATTTTTTGGTTAAAAAATTCAACTTATGGCATTACCAGCTTTTTTTTTTTTTTTTTTTTTTGTTAGCAGCATACACTGCGAAAAATAATCTTATATTAGTTAATTATAATTAATATAAATATTATAAATTAAGTGTCCAATCTCATTGGACAGCTAAATTTTTTTTCTCTGCGTATATGCATTGTACGCTTTTTGATGCCATTACATCTTTTACAGATTTTAGAACTTCCTGCAAAATATATTGAGGGCCTATATTCAAAAACTTCTACTTCAAAAAATACAACTATTCAGTAAAGCAAAAAAAATATTTGTATTATTTTTGAATCATTTAAAAAAATGTTCCTTTAGAATGTTTATTTAAAACGACGATTAAATCTTACATATAATTTGTCTTTTATATTTTTGATTACTTGCAATTTTTAAGGAGAGATAGAGAATTTTTTCACTTTTTAATTATTCAATATGTATAAATATGCTTTGTAAAAACAAATTTTATTTCCATTCCATAAATATTCCACTTTGTTGTTTAATCGAAACAGGGAAAATGGTACCCCATTCAACCAAAATAATAATTACCGCATATTTAAAGAACTATTACGACATAAGTAGTAAAGGCAAAGCAAATATTATTTAGCGCATGTATGAAGAACATTTAGAGCAAAAGTCTTAATATTTTATGGGAGTAATATCGTCATCACGTTACATATCTGAAATGAAAATAGGGCGAAAACCTTAGGGGGAGTGTTAGCCCCCATACCCGCTCCCTCGCCCCCCATCTAATGAACTCTTACGATAAAAGTCTTAAGCTTTAGTGAAATTAACTTTTTATCAAGTTCCACAATTGAGATGAAGATAGATAGGGTTTGTTTAAAAGGGGGGTAGTAGCCGCCATACAAAGTGAATATTAATTATGATATATCTAAGTATAATTCAAGCGATTTTAATTTTTTTCGCCAGATTCATATTATAATAATATTATAGAAAATAAAATAATTATTCAGAAACATAGAAGCATTTGCATTAAAAAATATTATTTTAATTTAATTAAAAAGTCGTTCATGCAATAAGAAAAAAATTTATTATTATGTTTGAAATTAATATCATAGATAAGGGTCTTTGTAGAGAATATAATAGTATCAAAACGTAATTTAATGCAAATCTAAGATATAGGGTGTTTTGAACATAGACACTCCTATGTAAAATATATAGAAATTACAAACAGAATGATAAACTTATATGTATTACACTTCCGTTCAGGGACATACAAATATTGATAATAACTGAATATCATTTGATTTATATATTTAATTTCAAGTTATAACCCTCATACCATCGTTGATCATTATAGAATACATTTCTGATTAATATGAAATTTTGTAAGGCTGTCACACTTTGCAGTAGCTCTATACATCAAAGCTAATTATTTTGGTCGATGCGCGTACAAATACATTTTTTAGGGATACTAAGGCTTCCCTTAGCAAGTTTATTCTATGAGATTCAATGTTCAAGTGCCACATCACTCATCATATAAAGTCTACACTATTTTCGACATTGCTTTAGACATCTACCGCCTCCACAGTAAATAATTCCTTTACTATTCTGAGTTCTTTTTCATCAAGTAACAGCAACTTATGGAAATCTTCCCGGGATAATTAAACAAACCTCAGCACAGTAGAAAATATTATAGATTTCCGTAGCTCAAATGGCATTTTCGAATTTCAGATATCTTACTTTAATAACATGCACATCTTTTTTAAATTAAATTGTTCTAATATACATATATATATATATATATATATATATATATATATCATTAGTCTCATAAAATGTTGATGTGTATACGAACATGTGGTCTATAAACTTCTAAAAAAGGTTAAAAATCTAATTCTAATGGCCGTTTTCTTCAGACTGTATTAAGGTAACATAATTTTGATGAGACATTATGAGATTTCAATTCGTAATGTGTAAAAAAGTTTCTCAAGTAAAGTTCTCATTATTTACCAATTTTTAATTTTACATAAATTTGAAAATTAAACAAAACTTCTAGATATCCCGTTTTTCCTTACATGGTCACCACAACAATATAATGTTCTCGTAGTTATGTTTTATTGATCTTAATAATAATGTTCATTATAGAAACGTTTGTGTTTATATTTAAAAATTAAATGGTTACGGTCAATAAAAATTATTATATTTGGAGAATATTTTTACCAGAAACAAAAATTTATGAACATAAAAAAAATTTAGTTATTAATACAAGCATTAAGTGTAGCCAATATTTTTATTTATTTATTTATTTTTTTTTTTTTTTTTTATTGTTCGAATGTTAAATGATTGTTTTCAGAAAGTTAGAATATTTGTTTTAGACCATTTTTGTTTTCCACAACTATTGAGTGTTTGCTTGTAAAACATATTATTTTCTCAACAGTTTTTTTTTATGTATTATTAAAAATTCGTCATTTTATATAAATAATTACTAATTATTACTAATTTTAATTAATGTTTAAATATAAAATATAAATTAGCATAGTTGCTTTTTGTTGAACTTTTTTGTGTAGTTTTTTAGAATTTTTGTATTTCGACTTAAGTTCATTGAATAATTGTAGAATAATATATTGTAAAAGTTTTATTGGATACTCGGCAAAATAGAATGCATTTTCTAGTCAGCCGCGACCGTAATCAGATTTCATTTCAAGAAAAGTTGTAAGATAAAAAGATGATGTTTGCAGAGACCACCACGGTGAGACGCAGACAAGTGTTGATGATGTTCGTAGCTGATCAGAAAATGTATTCCATTCGGCCGAGTGTCCAGAAAAACTTTTACAAATACAAAAAATCTAAAAAAAAACTATACAAAAAAAATTCAACAAGAAACTTTAAACTAATTAATATAAATTAACTTTAATACCTAATGAAATTTTTTTCTACTATTTTGTAAAATATGAAATCGACTCAATAAAGTAATAATTTCGTGTTTATTTTATTTTAACAAATTTAGTGCATGAAACATATAATTTTTTGTCATATTGTAACAAAATGGGATCACAATATAATATCATAAAATAAAAACATATTATAATTTAAGGGAATTACAATATGATAAAATATGTTAATAATATGATAAAATTGGATCTAAATAAGAAAAAATGCAAATGTGACTACAATAAGATAAAGTCGTATCATTATATGATAAAAACACACTTATATATTATAAAATTGGACATAATATGATAAAATAGGTACATATTATTATAAAGTCAAATCATAAAATTATAAAACCGGACCAACATATGAAAAAGTGGAAACACAATAATTATTATTTATAATCATTATAATTTTTAACTATAATCATATATCCTAATCATAATATTTTTTCTCCGCGTGGATATACACCAAAAGCAAAAAGTGAAAAACATAGCGTTGGAATTAGCTTATAGCTTCAAAATTACTGCCATAGATACAAAGCACAAAACTAAAGAGTTTGATGCAAAAAAAAGTTATAAATCTGCAGATAGCAGGCAACCATATTTTTTCTCTGAAAAAAATGATATTATTGGTTCATTTTGTTGGAAGGTATACCATTGTGGAATGGTACTCACAGACAAGGGATAAAAACAAAATAAAATTTTTACATTTTTGGATGAATAATAAAAAGAATGAAATATATTTGAATAATATAAATAATTCTAGCTAGCTTATTTCAGTTGCTTATTTTAGTTTTCTTATCATAAATACTTTACTAATCCTTCAATCATACCAAAAGAATTAAAACATATAATTTGACACTATTTAAAATAATTCTTCACTAAAATCTTCAAGCATTTAAAAAACTGTAGTTTCCCCTATAAATTTTATCAAATCCAAATTATTATTCTCAATCTGTTTAGTAAACTCATAAATTATTCTCTATAAAAATATCTATTTAAATTAACTTTCGTTTATGTGCTTCAACAAATATGTATAGTCAACAATTTCCTTGTTAAATTTCACACATTTTTTATTAGTAAAGTGCTGCTTTTTTATATAAAAATAAAAATAAAATTTTAAAAAACTTACCCGACAGCCACTCACAAAGCAAATCCAAAATTTTATGACAACAACAAACCAAAAAAAAATAAGGAATAAATACTTTTATTCTGTTTTAATGCCGCAATAAAAAGAAATATGATAAATGGCCCTTGTATCTTCTTTTTTTTCCAATTGTATTTATGGTAGAAAATAGTATTTTCTGTTTAGTGTTTGTTGGTTCGTTTGCTTTAGATGGAAATATACAAAAGCACAGCCTCATAAATTTATTTCTGTTATTGTCTGCAAATAAAGGAAGGGTAAAAAATTTTAAAAAATAATTTATATCTAAATTCTAAACATACTCATACCCTCTGCTACATAAAGAGCCAGTCAGAGAATCATACACTTATTTAAATTTTTGAAATAAAACTTGCATGCCTCTTTACACAGTTATTCATTTGTTAACAAAATATTTCTCGTATCTCGTCTCTTGTCTCAAGTTTTTTTTTTTCATAATTTTTTTCATATTTATGTTTATTTAACAAAAAAGTTTATGTGGGAATATTGGCCTAAAAAGCAAAATGCTCATTGTGTGTGTGTATGTGTAGTTTTGTAGTAGTTAAAAAATCTGTATGTTAAATTGAGAGTATGACGTTTGCAAACAAGTGTTGAATTTTTTGGAAACTGCAGAAAGAAATTATTTATTATAAGAAATAAAAACAATTTGTCACGTTTGTGTATTTGAATATATTGTGGTTAATAAATTATTTTTATATAGTTGTTAGGAAAGAACAAACATTTAACATTCTTTTGAAACGAAATATTAAATATCATTTCAGGTTATTGGATATTGTATCAATTTGGTGATATGAAAATTTGCTATGCAGATAATCCTTGATATACGCGGATCTTTGGGATCGTAGAAATTATGCAGAATAGAGAGAAAATTATATTTTGATACCTGCATTTTTAAATATCTTGTAAATTAAAACAATATTTAAATGTAAAAAAGTCTGGGACCCTAAAATCGCGTTAAATTAGAACACATAAAATAATTTATATTTTATTTAATATTTCTTGTTGATTAAAAAATTAACCATATGGTGACAAAGATTTATCATATTAACCCTACGGTACATACCTGGGTACCCGGATACTCTTTTTGCCTTTAAAATGCTCGCATTTCTTCAGACCGTGTCGACTAAGATATTTTTAAAGCTCAGAAGCTGAAGAAACCTAAATTTTGTTAACTTGGTCTATATATAAAATGGTTTTAAAATTGACATATACGGAAGTCAATATCCAGTGTACCCGGTTCTCCAATATAATTTATATTTGTTTTGCACTACAATTAAACATTCTTTGCAGCATTTATTATTTTTATTGTTTTCGGATTCAATTAAAATTAAAATTTATTTATTATTATTATTTTTATTTTTTTCAAATTAGTGAATTAGCTTGTCCATGTCGGCAAAAGTGTCATTGTATAAAATATGGCTCCGTTAGGATTTGGGGGAAGATTAGTAAGCTTTTCATTATCACTATTTTTCGCCATTCTTTATGATTATGACAATAATGGCGCACATTTCAGCCACTTTAACATCCTTCAATATTGGCTGTAGTTTTAATAAATTCCTTTTTGGTTCTTTTACATGTCATGTAAAAATGTCCAATATTTATAATCTAAAATATATTGCAAATGATCAAGATCTTGATATCATTTCCGCTATTCGTGCCAAGTCACGTAAACTTTCGAGATTGTAGCTCCAAAAATGGCAAGAAACTGTGCCATCACTGACAACATTTTTTAGGACTGTAAGAACGATTTTCGGAGATGATCTTATATGTAACCTATGCTCAATTGTAGATCAAGTCAGTGCCATCAAAGACAACAGTGGAGCAGAAAATTTTTGGAAATATAACTGTAACTTCTAATCAGCTACATAAAATTTCACACAGGCATAGCAGACGTGCATGCTATTTAGACTCAAAACAGAGTACCTCCGACATAGAAATATTTGAACTGCTTACCAAATATATGTTTCTTATCTGATGATCTTCGAAAAGGAAAAAGATTCCTTACAGTTTTTAAGTTATTTGAATTTGAAAATTAAGGCGAAAATTGGTTCGGTGGACCATGGTAATCGAAGGAATCAATTTTCTTAAGTTTTTTTTTCTCTTTAGAATATTTTACATTCAGTTATCTTTCAGAAAAATAGAAATACTGTATATGTTACCTGAGTAAATTTGTATGTAACAGAAAATTAATTTGACCATATTTTTGGCAAAAAAAAAGGAAAAAATCGATTTTTTTTCCAAAGTTCAAATTCAAATTTGATTCTGTAAAGAGTTTATAGAAATTATTCCTGCTTACGATTTTATTATTTGTTGCTAATATAATAAAGTATATTTCAAGAAATTTGGGTAAAATTTGGTCCCGCTATAGCGAAAGAAACTTCACCAAGGAATGTTAAAAAAATACAAATTTAAATAGTCGAAGCTCATTATCTCGTAAACGAAAAGAAATAGGATATACATGTAGACCTTGTTCATATAAATTTTTCAAATCGCTTCAGATATTACGACTCAGAATCGTTAAAAAAAATGTTCATACCAGAAGTGCCTACTTTTGGGTCTCTGTGGACCCGCCCCCGCTATGTGTATATGATCCAACTTCAAGACTTGAAATCGCCTATAACTCTGCTATTACTATGTCAAATTTTATTAAAATGCAAAATTATTTTCATTTAAGTTTTTAGATCGCTCACTGTGTGTCATAAGTGTACATTAAAACTATGTCACAGAGTATCGTTAAAAATATATTGCAATTATTTTTTTTTTTTTTTTTTTTGCTCATAAAAATATCTAGTGTTTTTAAATAAATATTTATATAAAGTTTCAATAATCTAAACGATATTCCCGCAAAAAAAATACATAACGCCACCTAAAAACTATTCATCTTATTAAAAAGTCTTATATACATACTTAAGGTGTACGTTCGAATAAAACATAACACACAAATATTGATAATAAAGTTGACTGTAATAAGTTACAGTTATGTATGAAACAATCTTTTATTAGGGCTTTATTACAGATTTATTAGTTATGAATTTTTTATTTTCTTTGAAACACACTCCATTATTAATTCGATTGTCTTGTCAAAGGGCCAATATTTTTCAATTTACTAAAATTCTGGGAAGTTTGGAGGGTTGACATTTTTTGTTACAAAATTAATAATATGTTTTCTGTACCAATCTAAAATGCTTGTACTGTAAAGGCACGACGCCAAATCAGGCCAAGAGAAGGTTGAGACTCTATGTTTCTTATTAACGGAAGCAGTCTTGTATGTAAACCCTTCTTGACATAAATATCCAAGTTTATTTTTCGGGATATTACAATTCACTGCTTTCACCACAGCTGCGTATAACTTGCCAAATAGGAAATTTTTAGAGAAATTTTGATTGTCTTTTAGTATGGTACTCTTCTGACGTACGTTTCATCATCCATTACACAACATTTAAAGTTAATTCTTTTTTTTTTTTTTTTTTTTTTTGGTTCAGCATTCATTTTTGCATTCCTGTCTGGTACTTTAAACATTTTAAGTTCAATATTGGTTTTAACTTTGCGCACATAGCATTCAGAACATTTTACACATCTAGCCACTTTATGTCCGGAAATGTTTGGAATGCTTCTTAAGAAATGCTCTACCCTTTTGGCTCTTTTATCTTTTCAGCTTCCAGGATCAATTATAAGATCATTGTTTAGCTTTTTACTACTCTAAAAACAAATTGTCTGCTGATACGTGGCTCTTTTCCATTTTTTTAAGTCAAATTTGGAAGAGTTTTTAAAGATATATTGATCACAAAAAGAAAAATAAGTTATCAGTAGACAAAGTTATAAACTAAAATATGTGTTACATTTTATTCCAACCCATACTCTAATATGTATTTATGTTTTTATTTTTCATATATGTGTGTATATGTATGAAAGTATTAAAACAATTTCTATCAAATTAATTTTCTGTAACGTTCCTTATTTTCTATGTTAGATACATGTGTATAAAATAATTAAATTCGAATAACAATTTGATGCATATTATATGTTAAAGATATTAAAACTTTGCAAAAAGAATAAATAAACAAAAACGATTATAACTGGAGTAAAAAAAAAAATTTCTATTTCTAGTTTCTGCTTATTTTCATTATTTGAGTCTATTTATTTTATTTATGATTCGTTAAGTTTTTTGAAATTGACTCAATTTCTTAAAATATAGTAAAACTTTTGGGTTTACAATACAGTTTATCATCCTTTTTCAATGCCCTTAAGTAATAACAAACATTCCTTCCACAAATTCTCGCAAAAGGACAAACAAAAACAAATCCACTTTATAAAGAAAAAAAATCGCTGTAATGTGTAAATCAGCTACAGAAAAAAGGAGAAACAAACAAATAAGCACAATTCTTGAAAAAAGAAAAAAAAAATAGGGAAAAATAGGTCAAACTATATGACATATTTATAGTTTCAGCTACAATATAATTGGCCAAAAACTAATTTATTTTATCCCTCTTACGGTTGCCTTAAAAAGGAAGTTATTTGAATATAAAAGCAATTTGGCGAGAGTTTTTACGTTTTAATGTGAAAACAGTAGTTTTAAGGGTCATTTCACTTTAAGGAGTTTTGCAATATTTTACGCCCAACTTATTTATATTATTTGTTGTAAATTTTTATTTATATTTATAACATAATTTTTGAAAAGAATAAAATACTACAAAACTAAAATTGCACAAAAAAATCCTTTAAATTATCATTTAAATCATGATATTTTTATATCTTTTTCCAAAGTCGTAAATAACAAATAAAAGTTTGTCATTCCGTTTGTAATTTCTACAATATACATATAAGACGCCATATTCCGAATCCTTATTATTATTGTTTTCATGTATAACTATTTGCATTTACCATTTGCAATCAAATCTAATAAAACTAAATCAAAGATTTAACAAAATTTTTACAAAATTAATAAAATTTTCATTATGAACAATTTAATAACATCTTTTTTTATAAAAAAAAACTTTGGGGAAAAAAAGTCATCTTCGATTCATAATATTTATGAAAAAAATGTTCAAATATATGATTTTTTTTTTTTTTTTTTTTTTGTGTATTCAAAACCAAAAATTATTTTAATTACTTTATTTAAAAAAAAAAATTATTTTATTACAACTTTTAAATATTTTGTTTAACAAATAGTATAATTTCTTTAATAAAGAAAAAAAGTTTTTTCTATTAAACAGTTACAAATTTCTAATTTTATTTAAAAGAATTATTGAGTTTAAGAACATAATAATAGAATATGAAATTAAATTTTTTCTATGCAGCGATTAAGCAAACACTGACAAATTCTGTTGCTAAAAAAAAATTTAAAGCAAAAGTATTAACTTTTTTAAATAGTTTATTATAATTAGTGACGAAATACTGTAAAATGTTTATTTTGGAAAGAGTGAAATATAAAAAAAAAAAATCATACTGATGGGCAAAAAACATTATGTTTTTCTTATGTTTTGAAAATTATATTTTTAAAATTTCTATAAAAACCGAAATTAAAATTTTTAGTTTGTTGGGCATTATTTGATTTGTTAGATTTATCAATATTATTTTGCCAATACATAACATTTCGAAAAAAAAAATAATAAAATACTATAGGCACTTTTTGTTTTTGTCACAAAATGAGATTAATTATATAATTAATTAAAATTAAATAATAATAGTGTTCCTAATTTATATTTTTTTGCCATAAAAGGGTTAAGAAGAAACTAAAATTGACACAAACCTATTGGAAATTTATAAAAATACAATTTTCAATGCAAAAGATATAAATATTTACATAGTTTTGGCCAAAAAAAGTGCACTGCTTAAAAAGTGTTCAAAAAAGGGGATTTAAAAAGGAGCCAACTGCTTCAATACCTAGAAAACTTATTAAAATTTGTTTATTTGATAAAAAAAAATGGTGTACTTTAAGCAAAGACCATAAGCATTATAAGTTTAAAAAAATAAGTCAAAATTTAATTGTTATTTATTTTTATTTTATTGTTTGAAAAATACAAAATTTCCTTTGATTTTTTTAAATAAATATCAAAAATAAAAATCGGTTTATGATTTCTAAAATAAAACAAAATACAAAAATCAAAAAATAAGTTTTATGTTTTCGTTTGAAAAAAAAAAAAAAATATTTTAAGATTGTATTAAATGTATATTAAGATTGTATTAAAATGTATAGAAAATGGATACTTTATTAATATATAGGCGAGTTTTTTTAATCAACTTCGACCACTACATGATTGAAAACATTTGGCACGCAACATATTTCTATAATTCTAATGAATATTTTAAAATATTTGTTCATAGATGACATAGAAGTTAATTTAAAGCGAAAGATTTAGTTCTGAGTTAAAAATTCAAATTCTTGTAACTACAAAATATTTGTTTACATTTCCTGCCTGTCCTTGATATCTTTCCTGTTACGTATATTGCTTTTTAAACTACCATTTTAGATTTACTTTACTTATTTATAATTAATATTCAGATATTCTTCAGATACTACAATTTTATGTGAAAAAATAGTCATATATATTTATGTGTTTCAGAATACTAATTTGAAGTCGCCTGGAAAGTCATCACTTTTCATTCCAAATTTTATATATTTTACTCATCGTTAACAAAAGAAAAGTGACCCACACAGACTAATTTGTATATACAACTCATAAATAACACACAAACAATGTATATTTATCAATTACAATAATGTAGTAAATATTATGATTTTTATTTCTTGCTTAAAAATCACTTGAGTTTTATTTAAAAAAAATTTTCAATAATTGTTATTTGAAATTCATAAAATAAAAATTATAATTACAAAAAAAAACTTCTATACAAAATGCGGAGTAATACTTTTAATAGAGTGTTAGTAGTACCATTATTAGTACTTTTTTATTTTTTATTTTATTTTATTTGAATTATATAATACAATAAATGATATTATATAAATAGGGAAAAGATAGTGCGATCGATAATGGCCTTCGACTCTAACAATGTTATTGATATCTATATAACTATATCTTATTTGATAATTTACATTTTTTTTTTTTTTTTTTTTTTAAATAGAAAAATAATGTTTATACTTATATTATGATGATTAGGAACGGTAAGTGATGAACTAGGTGTAGATGTTCTAAATGTTGATATTCGCTCTGAGTTATATTTTTGACATGTATGTAGGATATGTTGAACAGTGAGATGAGAATTGCAAGTATTACATATATTATACTTGGTTAATAGATGTTGATGTGTGACGATCGTGTACCCGAGTCTCAGTCTTGTCAATAACACCATTTGCTGACGAGTGTTGTTGATTGTTTTATATGAATGAACATATAATGCCCATTCGTTAGATTTAAGATTTTTGATAAAAGATGTTGCAGATCAATAATTTCGTGAGTGAGAGATGTTAGAAGGGAGTGTTTTTCTACGTTTCCTGCTATGTTGTCTGCTGCTTCATTTCCTGTAATATTAACATATCACAGGAACCCACATAATGCGAACTTTTTTCGGATATTTTATTAAAGTATTGCGTATTTCCGAGATTAAGTGTCCGGAATTTGTTATGTTTGTTATATATCTGCGCCTAGATATAGTGGACTTACAATCGATGTATACAACTTATCAGCGTTTTTGTTTTGAAGAATAATCAATAGCTAATCTATGAAAAAGAATGACGACTCCAAATGTGGTATATAAGCTGTTTTTTGGACCGTCTGTGAAAATACGCTTCTTATCTATATATGGAATAGAATTTCTTATTGATAAGAATAATTGGTTGTATATCTCAGATGCAGTAGAGTTTTTTTAAAAGTTAAGAAGATCGAGACCAAAATTTGATTTTTTTAACTACCACTAGGGATCATTTTTTTTAACAAAATTGGGCTAAGATTAGGTAGAAGTTTTCTGGAGTATTATATGCACATGTAGAGTGGTGTTTATTTCTTGCTAATTCTTTTTTGTTTTATAGTATTTTCAAAAGATTGAATATATTACCATTATTTGAAATAAATAATTTTGGGATGACTTCAATATCACCCTGGTATATTCGTTCTGTAATTGATAGAAGGCCAGATTCTATCTGCATGGTTTTTGTGTTTTTACTACAAATGTTTGCGATTTTTCTTTAGTAAACAAGTTTAGCTTAAATTCCACCGAGCATACGTTTTCCATTTTGACTTATAGTTCATTTGGGAATTGTGATCTCTTTTATGCTGCTTAGTTAAATCTCATGTTAGTTTTTGTTGTTCTGTAATATTTTTTCTTTTTTACCAGGAAAACCAGAAATATGCAATTGCATGTTTTTTTTTTTTTTTTTTTTTTTTTTTTGTACATTGAATGAAGCTACCAGTAAAATTTTTATCTATTTTAGAACAAACGAAGCATTTTGGTATCAATTTCTAAATTCATATTATTTTTGAATATTTCAACCTTATATAGTGATTTTCATATTATTTTATTTTTAGAGCATATTTAATACTTTTAGAAAATATTTTTTGTCATTTTGCAGATAAATTTTTTTATACTTTATGGGAAATTTTTAATATTTGACTTGTGACATTTAATAAGAAATCCAAAAATACTTAGTACTTAAAATTAATTTTGATTGATTTTTTTAATAAAAGCTATGTACGTAAATTTACATATGAGTCCTTTTGATAATATCTAAATTAATTAGATGGGTAAGCCAATAGAAGATCAATAAAGTTTCTATGTGATTAATTAGAATTCAAAATAAGGTTTTGACGCAATTGACAGATATATTTTTGTTTTGCCTTATTTTATATCATTAAAACATTAAAGCGACACTGCTTTATTGAAAAAAAAAATTTTGTTTAAAAATTACAAAATTTTGTTTTGTTTTTTAAGACCACATTTTCGTATTTTTAGAGCATATCTTTCGTTTTTTACTGCATATCTAATGCGCATAAAACACTTTTTTAGAGTATGTTTGTGATTTCCCTAGCTATTATATTCATACACACATACATAGATACATACATATTTGTATTGTTTTTAGACATATCTACTGGTTTTTATCTTTGGCAAGCTTCGATGTTTGTGCATTATTTTTTTTAATTTTGCTTCTTTTTTTTGTGGCTCTTCAATAGGCGGCAAATGCATTAAATCTGTTTGTGGTTTGTGTCGTTTTTTCTTTTTTGACAAAGCAAGATTGTGATAAATCTGTTTGCAAAGGCATTTTGTGTGTTTTTGATTTTTTTTAGATTTGAGAATTTAAAATTTTATGTTTTAATATGTAAAATTTACCAGAAGATTATTAAGATTAATAATACAACATTGATTTTATTAAATTGTTAGTTAAGATAAAAAAAATTAAAAAAAAAATAAATAGTACTCTTCTAATATACTACTTAAATTATATTATAATTTATAGCTCTTAATTGTGTAGTTTATTAAAATTTAAGAAAATTTCTATATTAACCTTGATATCAAAGTTCGGTTCGAAACATGTTTTTGAAATGGCACATTTTGATTAAAAAAAAAAATTATTTAAACTTTTTTAAATAACCACCATAAAAATTTTCTCTTGGAATTGGTTTTTAAATTCCTTACATATGCCGTATTTACACAGAATTCATTACAGCAATTTATATATTATATCGCGAAGATTGATCCATATTTTATAATATCTCCTATATTTATTCCAAACTCAAAAATAATGTGCATATATCTCCAATAAATATAATACCTGGTGATGAAACTTGGTGGAAATAATTTTCGACTGACAAGTCCTGAACTCAATTATACCCGCATTCCTGAATATCAATCTTATTCCTAACGAGTGGACCTATCAGAACGAAATTGATTTAATTGATTGTTTGTATTCATTGAACTATTACGTTATACTTATTACTTTATTAACCGGAACTATTTTCAGACACCTTTAAGTGTTGCTGTAGTTTCTGTATGACAGTTCTTAAGAACATCTAAGGAGGTCCGCGAATTCCTATAAACTTTTTTAAGATCCCTACAATAAAGTATTAGACTCAGAATGCCTTAATTTTAATATATACATATGTGGAATTTAAGGATGTCTTTCCACTATCTGTCTATTCATGTAAACTTTATGAACGAAATACAAGTCACAACTTTGAATATATTTTGTTTATAATTGACCAAAGCTCCCACATTAAGTCTAAAAATCCTTTCGAAGATAATAAATTCGATGTCAATATTTCTTACAAAAAACACACCGAAAAAATAGCATTTTATTAAATATTTGTTAGTAGTTTTATTTTTTTTTCTACATAATTTTTTTGAGTTCTTTTTTTTAAATTAGATTTTTATCCTTCCTATTAACTTAAAAAAATACAAAATATTTATATTTATTTTTCTTTAGCTATCGTTTGGTGCATAAATAACTAAATTGCTTTTTTTCGCTTTGACTGTATAGTATTCTGTTTCAGTCATCGAACGTTTAAATTTGGTCGAGATGTTCTAAATGGTGTCCCCCTTCATATTATTATGTACATTTAAACGTAACTAATAGCCCCCAAAAAATAAATAGTATACATATAATATTTTTTTAAAAGTTTAGCTCATATTTGTTTACTCTTTTACAAAGAAATAAATATTAATTACATTATTATCCATTAATTTAAACCCATTATTATTAATCATTTTACTCAGTGGTTGTCATTAATAATATTTAAATAAATTATTAGTAATAATGTAAATATGAGTAAAATTAAATATATAATGAATTTACATATAAGTACTTATACATATGTAAATATTTATAAAAATATTTATATAAAATCAGTATTAAATTAATTAAATAAGTGATATGATGAAGAATTTTCATTTACATATGCTCGTATAAATTATGTTTATTCCCTTTTTAAGGAGTAGGGTGATCGATATTTCGATTTTTTAAGGAAACCGGTTTTCGAATAATTCAAATAGTTGGAATTTTAAAAATTCCGAGAAAACCCCGGTTAACCGTTTTTTCAGAAATAAATACTTTCATCAAAAGACATGGTTTCTCATAATCTATTGCTTCACGACCCACTTGAGAAGTAGTAATAAATTAACTGTATCCTAACAAACACAAGTGTTTTAAATATGATAATTTTAATGTGTTGCACAAAGTATATTCAAAAATAGTTCAACATGAATTTCAAGTTTGAACTTAAATATGGATTCATTTGAAATATAGTAATCTGTCTCTATTTGAATTCAGAAGTTATTTTTAAATAATTCTTAAACATAAAAATTAATTCATATTCGAAAGAAAAATATTTATTTTTTATCAATTTGATACCAAGTGCTATTTTTAAATCAAATAATTCCAAATAGTTACAAATTTGATATAAAACCATCGTGTTTAATAAAAAAAATTGCTTTTAAAAATCTTGATCCAATTACCAATTATCATTAAAAAATCAAAGTTTTTTTTAACAATAGTGAGAAACGAGACCAAACATTTTTAAAATCGGACAACCAGATAAGAAGTCGTATAGAAATTAAATCATTTTAAATAAATTTTGTAAGAATATAAACTTTGGATCGCGACAGAATCTATATTACCATTTAAAATTTTGTAAAGAATTTTAAATTTTTTACTTATCTTTACTTACGGAGAATTAGAAAATTGCGTTATCAATTAAAAAAAATTAAATTTATGATATTCAAATAAAAAAAAAGGTTTTCACGACTTCCCTTCACTGTTCATACGTACCCCTCGTGAGTTACAGACCCCAAATGGACTTCAACTAGGAAATTGTTTATATTAATTAAATTTTTGTTTGATTTTTCTTTAATCACCAAAATGATACTCGTAATATTAATTAACTAAAATAATAGATTTTGACTTAAATTTCAATTAATTTTTTAATCAAATTATTCTACAATTAATTAAATTCCTACTTCAATAAAAGCTCATGGATTTAAATATAATTGTTTATTTAATAAATAATGCACGTAAAACTAAACGAAAAAAAATATTAAAATTCCAAATTTGATTGAGGGACATGAACTTGGTACATATATAGTTTCATCCTGGCGTCATATACATTCCGTTGTGATAATCAAGTATAAATAGGATTTTTGTAACCTTTGACCTCATGAAGCTCACATGTGATTATCGGTGACTTTTAAAAGGATTTATAAGACGCTCAGACGTTAATTTTCATTTCCATCCATTAAATTTTGGTGTTTACACTAATTTAAATAGGCTTATAATAATGTATGTATAATTTACTTAACATATTCAAAGTATATAATATTTATACTTATATTTAATTACTGAAAACTTATTATCAGCGTTCATCTTTGTGGGACGTTCCATTAATATTATCCTATCTGAGTAATTTTGCGACCTAGGTCGAGATACTAATAACAATATGGCAGCTGTCTGAACAAATCGTTAAAAACTATTAATATGAACTGATCTTATATATATATATATATATATATATATATATATAAAATATTTTATACAATAACATAGAAAGATTAATAATCTCATCAAATATTTAAAAACTTACCAAATAATCATATAAATATATTATATAAATCTTTGGTATTACTATTTTTTAACCATAGACTTAGACGAATAGATTTCTAACTATTTCGTCTAAGTCTTGGAAATTTAATTAGTTATATTATTTTCATATTTTTTATTGATACGTTTTTTTTTTTTTTTTTTTCTTTATATTTTGTAGGCTCAAAACATTTTAAACCAGTTAGAAAATTAATTACATTAATTAACAATATAATTAAATTTAAAAAATTAACTTTATTAATCATTTTATTAAAAAGATATTTGGGATATTTTTGTCATCAAAACTGAAACTAGGTTTCATATAATATGCGCAGCATGTCTCAATTTGCTGGTAGACCTCTTTCAGATACTAATTCTTTAAAAAATACAGTAAACTATTATTACAAGTTGTCACCGAAAATGCAAAAGAACTTAATGTCAAAATTTCTAAATTCGAGTTTTCGATGGAATTGTGGAGAACACAAATTTTTAGAATTTTGACCCACATAATTATTAAGAATAACTTTTTGAAATGCAAACAAAGTATAAGAAAATAAAGAATATATTATCGTTTTATTGGTCGGGAGATGGATTTCTTCCATCTAGATTGGGAGCGAATTACATCCTATTATGTAACTCTTTTCATTTCAGATATTCCAGAGGTCGATGGGGTAATGGATGGAATAAAGTGTTCCAGAGGTCGATGGGGTAAAGGATGGAAGCGGAAGTTCCAGAGGTCATTGGGGTACACAGGAGGAAAATCATTCACATCAGGGGCAGGTGGTGGGTTTAATCTTTAATGGTCATGCTAGCCATTTAAGAGTTAACTATGAGAAAATATAGCAAGTAGAAGTAGCAGTAGATAGCAGCAGAAAGAAAAGGCGAGTAGCAGAAGTAACGAACCACGGAGGTAGAAGCGAGAACACAACAGTAGAGAGGAGAAGCAGTAGGAAGAAATACACAGGAGTGTAAGAGTAGTAGCGAGTAAGGAATTAGAGAAAAGATTCGAACACAGCAGGCAAGAGGGAAACAAAATAAACAAACCAGAAGCCACATACACAGACACTCATACACAGATCAGCGAAACTGTTACAACAGTGAATATAAAGGAGACAAAAGAAATGAAGGTTCGATGAACAACCGATATCGGTTCGAACAAAGTGCAGGAAAATTGCAATTATATTAGTTTTAAGAAATGTATATAAGCCAGCATAAAGCTCTCTTTTCTCTCTTTTGTGCTGGACAGTGAACGAGGCAGGCGTGGTAAGTAGCCGGTTAATAAAAAAGATAAAAGAACTAAGGGAGCAGTCTTAGGAAAAAAATAATAAAGTTGGTTGAATTGATTACATCAACGTAGGATATACTAATTTTCAATAAATAAGGTTAAAAGCTTCAGCAAGATTTACAATCTAGTTGAGGTGGTAGGAGGCAAGCACTGCTCGGGCCCAAGGGATAGAATATTTTCTTGAAAGTTTTCACTCAGAAAATACAGAGACTAAAGAAACCTCGGAATACATCCAAGATTTAAGAATCGGTAGGAGATAGTAAATAGGATTTGTAGAACCGGCAAGGCAATACGTAGGCTTCACGAAACAGCACTTTTCTAAACAAATAAGCTTTCAATTTGCCAGTAGCTCAATAAATAAAGTTTGTAAAAAAAATATAAAGTGGAAAAGACAGGTAATAAAGAAAGTAGGGTTCCTTACAGAATATATTTTACTTTTCTAAAATACATATGATCATAAATTTTCAGAATTATATATAACAAATTGAAATAATATTTTTTTTTATTCCAAAAATAATAGTTATGTATATTTACAAATAAAATTCAACATCACATTCGTTAAAAAAAAAAAATTAAACAAAATATTTGATTTTTTAAACGAATTTAGATTTATTAGTTACTAAAGATATGAAAGCTATTCAAAATTTTAAAAAAAGTTATAAAAAAATCATTTTCTGCTTGTTACAAAATTATTTGTTTAGTAAAATAAATTTCTGTTTTTACAGAAAATAATAATGATATAAATAAGATATAATCATATAAATAAAAATATTCAGACTTCACTACCACTTCATTTGCTACCAAGAAAACATGAAAATCTTGTTAATTATAACTTTTGTCAAAATTTTTATTGATGTAAAGTTTTTTTCAGAAAAACGAACCTATATATATAACATGAGAAATATTTAACACAAATAAAAATATGCACCAATATTTCTGTGTTATTTAAGGTTTTAAAAACTAAAAAATTTTATTTATAGCACAATTAATTTTGATCCTAACAATTTTTCGTTCTCCCTGTAGAGTTATGAAAAGCGATATTACATTGTTTTGCATTTTCAGTGATGAAGTATGGAACTAATAAAAACCCTAAAGTATTTAAATTGTTTATAAGAATGTTACAGGTGTTACAAGACAAAAAAATAATTCCATCAATATGCGTATTTCATTCAACATAATTACTACTTCAACATACTCGTATGTTCAATAAAGCTTAAACTATATTTATAAAATATAACAATAAATTACTTTATTAATATTAAACACACAGAAAAAATTATTCCTTAAAATGTGTCAATTAATTTGTTATTTAATTTAAAAATGAAATTCAATAAAAAAAATATTTATTAATGTAATTAACTTTTCAATTATTAGTTTTTTTGACAAAAAACGTCAATTCTCTAAAAATTAAAATTTCAAAGAAAAAAAATAACATTTGTAAAATAAAATACGTATTATATATACGTATATATACGTATATATATATGTATAACAATCATAAACGATGTTTTATAATTGCTTTACTTTAATTTGTGGTCTATAAAAAGACCAAAACACTATGATAAATGCAGATCATGTGGAATTATTCAAAATGTAAATAGGCAAATATGATTTTGAAGATATATATTAATATAAGGTAAATACAACTGCTTGAAATTAGATGAGATTATTAATCAGTATGGTGTGTTATAGTCGTTGACGCCATAACATAAATGCTGAAGTTTGTATCCGCTGTACATATTTCTTTAGGCTATTGAAAGAATTTATAATAGCATATTGTTCTCTTTCATTTCTTCAGACAATATATTGCTTAAAGTTCTTATTGATGTATCATTCACTAGGTGGTAAAATTTACCCCGATCTCATGTCAAGATGTCCAACTAGGATGGAAGCTTTTTCGGAAATTAAACAATTTTATCAATGGTGGTTAAAATTTTATTTTTCGCAATGAAGAAAATGATAATAATAAAAACATCATACAAGCTTTCCGATTTCAAATCTTTTCCGTTTTCAATATCGATTTCTGTATGTAACAAAATGCAATACACACTCATTAAAAACAGCAATTTTAATTACATTATGTTACACTTATTACATGCTAAGTTACGAAATTTTTTGTAAAACAAATTACCAAAATATTTATAATAATACAATAAAACATCTAGTTGAAATTAAAGTATATATTTTCATTGGAGCAATCATTTTTTATAGAATGGATTTATTTTTTCTAAATTCAAAAATTAAGATAATTTCGCTGCCTCCCTGAGATCAAAGCATAAAAGTACCGCTAAGTCATCATCAACATCCCCTTGTGTTTCTAAAAATGCAGGGGTTATTACTACCAATGATTCTATCCCGCTACTAACTGCAAATCCAAACAGTAGTCCTACTCCTGTTGTAACTCCGTCAGAGTGGACTTTAGTTTGATTCCGAATCCTGCTACCAGTAAACCTTCAGAACTTATTTTATTAACTCTCTCATCGTCAAACATGCCAACTAATTTAAACGCCGTCAACTACCCATTTATAAATCTGTTTACAGCAGTAACTTCAAAACCTTTAAAAATTATAGCTCAAAGGAAAACCATATATGCAACCCGTTTTTCAGTATATATAACAAAAAAGCTTCACTTAAGATAACTGCCCCAGAAATAATTTTTGATCATGTTGTTAATACACAATTTTTGGTCTAAAAATACAATTGTTCGCCAATTTATTTATCGTGATGATAATAACATAATTTTTTATTTTAATTAATTATATTATATAAATGTTAATATTTGTCGAAGAAATGATTACAACTCCTCAGCTATCTCTATCATTTAACTAAAATGTTACAGATATGAACGCAAAGTTAAAATTTCTTTATTTAGAGAACTTTGATATTGAACATAATATCATTTTACTTACTGAAACGTGGCTCCAAAATAACTCTACTAAAGAAATTCATAATTTTGAGAAAATTTATAGATTTAATAGAGTGGGTAAAGAAGGTGGGGAGTTTCTATTTCTATACCAAATATTTTTCCTTCGAAAGAAATAATTCTTAACAATGATCAAAATATTGAATTTATCGCCGTATGTGTTAAATCCAAATTTAAAAAAAAAATTTTAAACTTGCTCTTATATTCTTCCTGGGTCAAAAATCAAATTTATGAAGAACATGATTTTAATATTTCAAACATTAAATGGCGCGAATCTCCTGATTCATGCTTTTTAAGCCCATCAATAACATCGGAAACATATATTGAATTACTGGATGCTATTGCGTATTTAGGACTATTCCAAGTAAATAACATAGTAAACAATCTTTGCAAATTACTTGGTCTTGTATTTGTTGATCAACCTGAAGAATTTAATATCCTTCGCATTAATCTATGAATAACACCTGAAGATGCTTATCACCCCACTCTTGAAATAAGCTTATACGTCGAAACAAAGCTATCATTATGTAAATGATGAGATAGTTTTTGAATTTAGCAAAGCTGATTATTTCAATTCAAATCACCTACTTTGTTCTGAAAATTTGTTTGAATATATTACTTACAATAAATATGTCCTCGTAATATTAACATAATTTTGAATAAATTCTATGATGGCTTTAAATGTTTTAAGAAGTCAATTTTAATGAGGAGAAAAAAAATTGCACATGGACCGACTTAAGCGTCAAGTTTTTGTATATCCGTCCATTGTGAAATTTGGAGAAAATAATGATGAAATTTGGAGAAGATATTTGTGATATGTTTGCACCATCCACCTATTCTGACAAATAATTACACCAACTTAACAATTATCCATATCCAATTCCTGATGCAACCCTAATAAAATGTCCAACATTAAATAAATCGATGGCACTGACAGTTGTACAGAATCTAAAATATTCTGATAAATGTGTATCTGACGGTGTTCCAAGCTATGTTTTTATAAAACATTCTCTTATATCTCAAATAACCTACTTATTCAACATATAAATATTTATAGGTTATTTTACTGAAGTTTGGAGGAAATCTTATATTATTCTTTTGTTTAAATCCGGAAACACATCCAACATAGTAAACAATCTTTGCAAATTACTTGATCTTGTATTTGTTGATTAACCTGAAGAATTTAATATCCTTCGCATTAATCTATGATTAACACCTGATGATGCTTATCAGCCCACTCTTAAAACAAGCTTATTCGTCGAAACAAAGCTATCATTATAATCCAATGTATTGCCAGAGGTATTGCTAAATTCAGTGTTATTCTAAAACTTTTCGAAAAGATATTTACTGAAATCCTTTCGCATTAAGTTGTTCGTTATCTTTTCCCATTTCAACATGGATTTAGAAAAGGATGTTCTACTAAAACTAACCTTTTGGAGTTCACAACCTCAGTTAAAACTGCATTTGATTCCGGTTTGCAGACAGGCACAATATATGCAGATTTCAGTAAAGCTTTCGATAAAGTAAATCACGATCTCCTGTTGTTCAAATTGAGTAGACACGGATTTTCTCCTGTTTTTCTCAAATATATTTCTGTATATCTTAAAAATAAATACCAATGTGTATTATTTAGAGAATGTAAATCTAAAACCGTTCCTGTTTTTTATAGTGTTCCACAAGGTAGTCATTTCGGCCCCTTATTATTCCCAATATTTATAAATGATTTACCAGCTGGCATTAAGAATTCTAGAATATTAATGTATGCTAATGATGTAAAGCTGTTCCATAGCTTTAACTATTCCTTACTCCAATCAGATCTTTACAATCTTTACGATTAGTGTATGATGAATCTAATGTATCTGAATTTAAGAAAGTATCCAGTATTCTGTAGGTACACAATAAGTGAATATTAACTTGATCTAGTCGAGTGTATTTCTTATGTATTCAATTATAAATTATATTTTAATTCCTATGTTTCACAAACCGTTAATAAGCGAAAAGAAGTTCTAGGTTTCTTCAAGCGCAGGGTAAGAGAGTTTAACGATTCTTACGTTTCCAAGCAATTATTCACATGTCTCGTAAGACCAATCCTTGAATATGCTCCCATGGTCTGCGATCCTCAATACGTAGTTCATATAAAGAAAATTGAATCGGTCCAGAAACAATTACTCTTATTTTGTCTTCGCAATTTTCCATGAAAACCTAGTATTAAGTTACCATCACATGAAAGTTAATTACAGCTTATTTATCTCCCTACTCCTGCAGGTAGGAGAAAATATTTGAATATTTCATTTGTAATTAATTTAGTAAAATTATACTCCTTTAAAAATTAAATACTTTCAAAGCAATTATGCCAACTTTGATCCCATGAGAAGTATATTTGAACCAATTGTACCAACTTGTATCCTATGAGATGTATATGCAATCAATTCATCAGTTTTATCTATATATGTATTGATTTCTCAATAAATCCAATCCGCATTAAGAGGAGTATTTTTAACTCAGTTAAATAATAAAATTTTATTATTGAATAATTATGAAAAACAGTTTATTGTAAATAAATTTAAGAATAATATGTATGCTAATTTCATTAGCTATTAATTAAATAAATAAATATTAATATAGTTAATAGGCACATAAAAACATGTTCCTAATCGACATATCTCTAAAATAAAAGGCGCAAAATTGCCGCATTTGAATAAAGCGCTAGCAGAAAAATATGACTTTTGGGTTATCAAAAAGCGCTAATTCTAGCGCTAATAGCGTTAAATTAGCAAAGCTGGGTACAGTTGCTAAACAATTTCGATTTATGCCAATAAATTAAAAAAATCACTTAGATTATGAGCGAGCTTGTATTTTTCTCGTCTATTCTAAAATGAAATTTCACCGAAATATGTTACACGATATTTGAAAAAAAGTGGGAGCTGGGATAAAAACATCAATGCAAAATCTGAAGTGTAAAAATTTCTCATTTTTAGTTGAGTAACAAATAATCACATTTAATGAATATATGTCATCGTACCAAATTTACTTTTACATTTTTTGAGCTTCACTGCAAATAACATTGGTTTATGCATTAAATGTATACTCACATTTGGTAACAAATCTATATAACAGACTTTAATACGACAAAAAACATTATATTTATAATAATAATTTTATATGTAACAATAAATTACACATACTCCCTCATTTATACATACATAGAAAAATGTTAGTCATAAATGTGTGACAATATAATTGTACAAGTATAAATGTAGTGAAATGTGTTTTTATTCAAGTACAAAGTGGGAGCAAAAAAAATTTGTAAACAATCTTAAAGACTATTACACAAAGCCTATTAAAAACAGATACATACTCTCTATTTATATTGTCACAATCAGTGTTGCCAGGATACAAGAAAAGAGAGGCTAAACTAAATTGTAAAAAAATTTAAAGAAAGGCTAAATACTCCAAAAAAAAAAAATAAGACCACAAAAAAGCTAAATTTAAAAAAAAGTATTTCTTTCTCATTCTCGTTAGTTTTTGATATCTTTCTAAAGAAATTGTAATAGATTTATAAATAACGCCTAGTAAAATGACAATGAAAAATCGCAAATAAAAAATTCCCACACAAATTTGGTTTATATTTCATATGAAAACTTACCCAATGTTTTCAAGTGATTTTTTGTCATTTTGGAACTACAATTCTTTTCTAACTAAGCATTTCCAAATATTTGGGTGACTTTTCGCATTAAAAATTTATAATAATCGATTTAATAACTCATTAAAATCTGATAAGTACTTTTAATTTCTATAATAAAGCGCCGCAGCCGAAACTTGCTTATGAAATATAAATAATCTCAATTTATTGTACGAATAAATACACAAAATTACATAAATGAATGATCCTGTAAAAATGAAATTATTAATAGAAAATAAGAAATTTTTTCTTTTTATTGAAATAATATCATTTTAATCTTAATGTAGTTTTGAGAAACATAAAAGACTAGATAAAAAAGATAGAAGCTAAAGTGAACATTTTGAGGCTAAAAGCTAAATAGAAAAGCTGTATTTAACGTTAAAAATGATAAACTGGCAACACTAGTCATAGTATTTAATAAAATTTATATACATATGTATGTACATATGTCTGGAGGTTATATGCCATTTATGTTCAACTTTCGACTCGTATATACGCAAATATACATGTTTAACTACAATTCTATGCTTTAACACGAAATTATTATTGTACTTTTCAAATATGGCAGTTTTGAAATATGTATGTTAGTTAATAGGCTTTTGAGCGTATGTGTATGTATTGGTTGTGTTTAGTGTCTACGTTTGTGTTGTTTTTTATTTTCTAGGATTATGTGCAAGTGTATGTTTAATTAACGTTTAATACACATTTCCGTAGCACAATGCCCCAAATATATTTTTTTATAATTCTGTAACTTCTGAAGCGTTAGAGGTATCTGAATAAAATTTTATATGCTCAGAGCTGAGGTGCTTTCGAGTTGATTTAGAGTAGTACAGGTACCTAGTGGGTCACGGGGATTTATGATAGGTCTACAAGTGACACACGAAATAGTACCACTGAAATACATGTCTTTAAATAAATGCATAATTTTAGTATAACAAAATATGTATATTTTTTATTTCTTCAGGAAACTGAAGCCAACACTTTGAAATTTGGTGCGGAAAAAATTATTTTTATTCTGAACTTTAGTTTAGGAGATATACTTAATTAAAGTTAAGAGATTGTGATTCCTGATATATATATATATATATATATATATATATATATATATATATATATATATATATATATATCAACGAACAGACTTTTGATTTTTACCGTAATTCCCCCTAGAATCGTTCATTGGGTTGTGAAGCATATTAGCAAAATTTAACCTCAAGTTTATGTGTGTGTGTTTACATGGGGAAAAATATGCCTCTTTTACAGTTTTTGAAAAATTTAGTTATTAAGTATTTGCTTTGTAACAAGATGTTAAAAAATCGCAATCTACACATAATTATAGGTTAAAAAATTTTTAGGTTATTTTCAGGGCATTAATGTGCTTTAGACCAATTGTATATGGACCCGTGCCGCATCGGATCTGAAATTTCTATGATTTTTTTTATGGGAAAAATTTGGCTTTTTTGCTAGTTTTTATAAAAATTTAGCTACATATGATTATCTATCAAACAACACATAAAAAGAAAAAACTGATTAAGAAGAGTGCAAATTAGATTTCTTAAGAAGTGTTTAGATGAAGAGCTATCTTTAATAAAATTTTAATCGTAATTATTGAAAAATATGTTTCCATTTCTCCTGAATAACTCAAACCAATTTCCATGCTTGGTTAAAAAACCTTAAAAATTTTGTGAAATAAATTTAAAAAAGTTTAAATAAACCTATGCGGATTTAAAGACGTCACTACAGAAAAACAAACTGAAAAAGATTTAGGTCAATACCTTGTATGACTAAGCCGTACCTGTGATTTGAATTTTGCAGATTTCTTTTTGCAGGCAAAAAGAAATTGTTTGCTGTTTTTTTTATTTTTTTTTACCTATATATTCAGACTAAACAAAATTGTTACACGATAAGAGGAAACATATCTCAGAAAATATATTCAGGAATTTTTAAGAAAATTGGAAAACAAGAAGGTCAAAAGTCAAAATTTTAAATATTTCAAATTTTTAAAGAAAATATAACTAAAAATATTTTTTTATCTAGAGTTGGATGCAATGATTACTGTGGGGAATTTAATGGTTTCGAATGACTTCACTTCTTTGATTGAGGTAATTATCTTTTTATTTTTCCATGATATTAATTAATAAAATTTACTTTACATATATTTAAAAAAAGAGCGTTTAAAAATGCTAGACCAAAGCTTACTTGAGAGTGGAATTAGTCTTTTTTTACCAATCATATTAACAATGCTCTTTCAGTTATATATCAGTGAAACTTCGTTCGCACTCAAAGTAAAAATCTAATTATACTAAGATATTCTAAATATATTTCCTGAGATATGTTTTATCTAATTTTGTAATAATTCTGTTTAACCTGAATACCAGTTCTAAAACAGTTTTTTTCTTTTTGCCGAAATCCGAAAAATTCAAATCACAGGTATGGTTTAGTTTGAGTTATACCGAAGATAAATTTTGGTATCGAAGGACCATAAATTTAAACCAAATGCTTTTAATAGACACAAATAGCATGGGCACCACAAAATTAAATATAATTGGTATAATTAGTAGGTGTTTGTAATGCTCAGTGGAAATGTAGTGGCACATCAAAAAATTTCGAAATTAAAAATTATATGGAACAAAAACAATTAACTTGGATTTAAAATATTAAATAACAATTCTTTGAAATAAACTTGAATAAAATATATTTTCATAGAACATATGAAGAAATAATTTTGATGCATATCCAATTTATCGCAAAATTTTCCAGCACTGAAAATACCATAACTTTTGTTTGAATAACACAGTAGGTTTTGATACTTCTTGTAATTTTTACGAGAGCTATAATTCTAGTTGTAAAGTTTTTATATGCTCAACTTAAAACCACTATAACTTTCGTGCTCCCTGACTGAAATGGTTAACGCAAATTGATTCTACATGCATTCGAAGCAATTTCTGTTTATTACATGTGTCATAGAAAAATTTATTTATTTATTTATTTTTTTAAGTTTGAAATCAAAAATGTTTAATAATAGCCCATATATGTATGTACGTTTCCAATTTAAAGACCAAATTCTATACACATATTACTTAAACTCATATGTTTACACTGCAAATATTACATGATAATATGTCTTGCTTTGTTACATGAACATGAACAACTGTCTGTCCATACATTCGCCTATATTTATGTAAAATTTTTTCTACTAATATGTGTGTCTGTTTTATACTAAGTGAGTAATTATGACTTAAATTTATTCCATGTTTCTTTGCTTCAACATATAAACAATTAATTTCGATAAACATCTCTTAAATATGCGTTAACAAGTTGCAAATAAAAAAATACTTGTTAAAAATAACACCTACAAAATATATTTATATCACATAAGTAGCATCTTTTATCATTTGGCATGTTTAAGAAATTTCATTATTTTTAATAGGGTGCATAAATTATATAAAATAAATTAGGTACTTATTTTATTTATATAATTTATGTATTTATTTAATAAAATTAATTTTAACAATTTGTGTTCATGTTTATTTTAACATTTATTGTGTTCTAAATATAGTATTTACATAGTTAAGTAATAATTAATTATTGCTCATTCGTATGTATGTGGTCTACTTTTATTCAAATATAATTAAATATTACTCATACGTTACAGGAGACACGTCAAACTAACCCAACAAACACAGAGTCATCATATTTCAAACGTTTAAAAAATTATGTTAGTTCAAACCTTAACTCAAATCTGCATCAAAATTGTAGAAAAACCCCCCATTTTTGAGAATGCTATTATTCTCCAATCATTACCAAATCATTCTCAAACGTTTACATTTGAGAAAAAAAAACTGTTTCAAATAACTCTGAAATTTTAAATTAAACCATTGGTTTGCTGGGAATTTAACAAATTAAGCTGGTGTAATTAAATAAAACTGCATATAATATTTGTGGTTACAAAATTATATTATTTACTAGGAATAAAATTATGTGTAGGTGGAAGAAAATTATACGATTATAGGTAAATAAAATTTAAAATTTTAATTTTATTTTTAATTTCATATTACGCAAAGCAGATTATATTAACCATATGTAAATAAAAAAAA
The DNA here is from genome assembly GCA_932274085.1 of Protocalliphora azurea. Classification (NCBI taxonomy): domain Eukaryota; kingdom Metazoa; phylum Arthropoda; class Insecta; order Diptera; family Calliphoridae; genus Protocalliphora; species Protocalliphora azurea. The sequence continues at coordinate 106,315,925 of OW026523.1, read as the reverse complement.
ATTATAAATATTTTTCTGTTTGGAAAACAATGTACTTTATTGAAAATAGTTTTTTTTTATGATTTCGATATCATTCAAATAATCCATAATATGTAAAGGAATATTTTTATGATATTATTATATCAAATATCTTTTAAATTTTTGTACTTGAAATACCAACATTATTTTAACAAAAATATTTGTAATTTAAATGCAAAAATGTTTTCTATTTAAAAGGATTTAAATAGTTTTTAAATTAAAACTGTAAAATTCTCCCACAGTGTTCGGCGAACAACTGCATCGCAATGAATTAAATAGTCTTAAGTAAAATTTAGAAGCTTGTGAAAGGAACTCTAAATAATTTTCATAGAATTGAAATCAAATAAAATAACAAATTAGTACAAAATATTTTGTTTTGCAATTTCTCCTAAAATATATTTTTTGCGAAATAACAAAATATATTTAAATAAAACTGAATAAAACCATAAACATTCGAAAATAACATTTAGATATTAAAACCTATTATATGATTTTTCTTTTTTTATTGGGTACAGTGGGTCACTATATAAAATTAAAAAAAAAATTATTCCAAACGTATATGGTTCTCATAAAAATTACAAGCTGCTTCTTAAAATAATCTTAAAACCTCCAATAATATTTCCACATTTATACAAATTACTCCAGTACTTCAAAAATTCTTCTATCTCAACTTATATTCACACCCACTGTGTTGACGCCTTAATTTTTTCAACCACATGTGCACAATATTAAATTGAATTACTGCACAATATTTTTTTTATTTCAAAAATAGTCTTTACAAAATCAGTTGTAAGTATTTACCAGCAATCGTATAAGAAATATATTTTATTTTTCACAATAATTTTCTGCTATTCTTACACTACACATACTTGTTTATAAACCACTTAACGCAAACATAAATTTTAAAAATTCACTTGGCAAAAGAAATTTGCAAACAACCCACCACAAGCCAAAGTAAAAGAAAAAAAAAACAATGAATAAAATGAAAAAAATAACAAGTGTGAATTTTATTGTCGGCTTGTCCGAATCTATATACCCACCATTTGTAACTTCTTAAATTTCACCTTATATTTTCTGTTTCCCAGTTTACGTTGGTTCTTGAACTATTTGTATAAAATTTCGTTGACGTTTAACCTTATATGAGAAGTAAGTGATAAAGTAGGCGGATCAAGCCCATTTTTGGTTTTCGTGTACACATTAATCCTTGAACTATTTTTGCAAAATTTCATTGATATACATGCTTTTTTGTAAAAGAGTTACTACGGACACCCTGTTTTTTTTAGTATTTTATCCATAAGTTTTTTGGTTATGAACCGATTTTGCTCATTTTTAACACCAAACAAACCTTATATAAGAAAATATTTGAGGATAATTTCGTTCCCCTAGGATGTCAACGCTGAACCCTATCGCACTTTCAACAGACAAACATACGGACGGATGGATATCAATAGATAGTCTTAGATTTTCACGAGGACTCAGAATATATATACTTTATGGGGTCTTCGATGATTATTTCGACATGTTACATATGGAACGACAAACCCAATATACCCCCATCATTTTTTGATGGTGGGTATAAAAATTAAAACAATAAAGCAAGAAGTATAATTTGAATATGGCAATGAACATTTATATTTAACATTTAATTCATGTTAATTACCGCTACGTTGTTGGCAGTAATAAATTTGTAAATACAAATGAATGAACTATAATTTATATTTATTAATATAATACATAAATACGGTTTAACATACTGAGGGATGCATAGCAGAAACTCAGTAAAGCTTAAAAATAAAAGAAAATAATAAGAAATAATATAATTTTAATTGTACAATGTAAAATGGAATAAATGGAAAAAATTAAAAAAAAACATTGGATTAAAAAAATATTTAAATGTATTTTAATATTAAAGGAATACGGCTTCTTGAGAAAATTTAGAGGAAAAGGTAAAGCCAAATATAATATTTTTAAATATCATTTTCATATTTTCTACTTCTACTACTACTTCTACTTTCATACCAGAAAAATTAATATTCTTCTATATACATATGTATATTAAAAAATTCAAAAATTTTGAAAATTTTAGTAAAAATATTTCTTGGAAAAAAGTCTTCTAAATCAAATGTCGTTTTTGTCGTTTAATAAAGCAATATTTATGCCAATAAAATCTGCTAGTCATTTCCTTCAATAAGCGCAAAAGTTCTGGAGGTTTAAGGTATAAAATTTCAAAAAATCTTAAAAATTGACGTTTAGCTTTACAGCCATCAAAACAACGCAAATCTATACAACTTCCTTGTTGCTACTAAAAATGTTTAATTTCATTTTTTACACGATTTCGTGAATAAGCAAAAAATGCTTAACTAATAAAAATCTCAAAAAAAAAAATGGAAATAGAAAATTCTCTTTTTATGTCCTTTACCTTTAAGAAGGAGAACTTATACATCAAATATGCAACTAAGTTAAAAACAGTTCATAGAGTAAAACAACAAAAATTCTAGATCTGAAATGGTTTTAAGTGGTATTAAAAAATTAAAAAAGAAAAGAGTTTGAAAATAACAAAAAAAATAACAAGTTTCGGCATATGTGTTCAATTCCTCTAATGTAAACTACAAATACTTGTAGAAATAGGACAACTTGTGTTCAATCAGTGTGTCACTGGCCAGTGTTTAATTATATTGTAAACAAGTGGTAAAACCAAAATTTTTAAAATTTTTATTTTTTGTATTTTTTCGATTAGAAAAAATACAGAAATTTATTGCTCTTGTAATAGTGAATCGTTTATGATACATCTCATTAATATGCCATTAACAGCAGCGTTATAGGGAGCGACCGAATTTGGGGCTCTAAGAAATGCCTTTTATGCGAGGCATACTCACAGCGTAAATTCAATGAAGCTAAAATATCCAGTTTTCAAAAGATATTTTAAAATACAAACTATATTTTAAAATCGTTGTGGTACCATTAAAATATTAAATTGTAAAAACTTTATAACTTTTTAAAATAGATCTAAAATTTTGCGTAATTTATATTAGAATTTTTTACATTTTATGTGAATTATTATAATAATTCATACTTGTAATAAGTGTGTGCGTCTATTCTGTTTAAGTTGAGAGAAATATAGGTTTCAAAAAAAAAAAAAAATCATAAAAATTATTCATGGCCTGAGATCGCGGTGCCTTCATAAATCGTAGAGACATAACCAAGGGGCTAATTAAAATCGGTGAAAATGTATACCTATCTGCTTTATAGCTTGTATTGAAATCAAGTGGCACTCAAAAATAATTACGCATTTAAATTTATTATAACTTTAAACATTTTTCGGTGTGCATTTTTGTCATTGAAAATTTTATTTTATAGTTATATAATATATAGCTATATATGTAAGTTTTTATTTACGTGCGGATCAATAAGTCTGTGACTTTTCGAACTTCCCTCGTAGCTATATGAAATGCAACACTATTCCCATCAAGTACCACCTGTTAATAGACTACTGTAAAATTACTTTGCGTTTAGCAGCTGTTCAAAACATACAACCTCGTGTATTTTTCTAAAAATGTAAAAAATTTAACATCATTAAACATTATTTTTTGCGAAAAAAAAACGTCAATAAAACCAAGGAATAGGGACTCTGCACCATCGATTTCATTTGTAAAAAAGTGGTTTACTGACTTTCGTTGTGGTCGTACAAATACAAATGACACTGAACGTTTTGGACGGCCAATTGAGGTCAGTACACCCGAAAATGTCGAAAAAATCTACGATGTGGTGTTGGCCGACCGAAAAGTAAAAGTGCGTGAGATTGTTGATGCCATAGGCATTTCATATGGCAGTGTGTTTTCAATTTTAAATGATCAGCTGGGTTTAAGAAAGTTGTCTGCAATATGGGTGCCGCGTTTACTCTTAATTGACCAATAAACACGTGTGCAGTCTCAATGGCAAAACTCTATGAATTGGGCTACGAATTGCTACCTCATCTGCCATATTCTCCAGATTTAGCTCCTAGTGAGTACTTCCTATTTCCATACCTAAAAAAATGGCTCGGTGGAAAGAGATTCAGCTCCAACGATGAAATCATTGACCAAACAAATGCCTATTTTAAGGACCTCGAAAAACACTTGTTCAAAATTTCACTGTGGTCTACTAACAGGTGGTACTTAATGGGAATAGTGTTGCATTTCATATAACTATAAGGGTAGTTCGAAAAGTCACGGACTTATTGATCCGCCCTCGTGTTAACATCATTTAATTTTTTTTTTGTGGTTAGATGTGAAATAATTAAGTGCAATTAAAAAAAATATTACATATCTATGCACATTACATGTATGCATTTATTTTTATTAACGGACTTAAAATGGAATTTTTACAATTTTTTAAATTAGTTTGTAATTTTTGTTGAACTCTTTATAGTAGTTTTTAGAATTTTTGCATTCAAGCTCGAGTTGAATAATTGTAGGAGAATAAATTGCAAACGTTTTTATTGGATATTTGGCAGAATGAAACCAAATAAGCAATGTGCCAAAATTCGCTTCCGAAGTTTAGTAATATTTTCGTCTAATTTTCCTGGAATAATAAGCTTTAATATATATCTCATTTCTTAAAAATAGTTGTTTTCACCCTTAAGTTACCTAAATATCGTCGCCTAAAATGCAAAAGGCCGTAACAACACTTTAATTTTTTACAGCAGAAGCAAAAAACGTTATGGAAATTCAAAAGGCCGTAACAACAGTTTTTAATTTTTTGCTTTAAAATAAGGCAATTAAATAAAATATTTTAATCTTTCACTTAAGGCAAAAATAAATTAAGCATAAAATATAATTCAAACAAAATTTTTCTTAAATGAAACAAATTTTACGACAGTTTCGTTTATGAAATTGATGTTACGGCCTTTTGACTTTTTTTAATATTCTTGTCTTTTTTGAATATATGAACACAAAATTTTTTGTATAGATATAGTTTGGATCAATATATTATAATCCAATAAAATAATAACATTTGATTTTTCAGTGGTTACGGCCTTTTGTAGTTTTGGTGATGATATGTACATCATACATTTGTACATTTGTCATAATATAAAATTATTTAGACATGTCAGAGTAAATTAGAAAGCTGTTATGAAATTATTCGACTTGAGTGATCAAATAAGTTTTTCTGTTTGACAACTTCCTACATACAAACTAGTTGTGATAATACAAAATAATTATCGATTATTCACAATATGTAATAACAACGATATGGCTACAGTGGGTGCGTAAAATAAGAAAAAAAACTGGTATAAAAGTAATTCTATGGAATAAAGATAATTAAGTTATTACTTATTAATTATTATAATAAGTATAGCAACATACTAATAATGTTTTTATTAAAAATAATATTCTGTCACATCTTCTATAAATAAAATTTAGATAGGTATTTTTTATTAAATCCTCCTTTTTGCCAATATAATAACGAACAATTAAATTAGTTTTTATTTATTATTGTTATTTTGCCTCTAACTGTGTTAATGTTTAATATTTATGTCTTTACTAATCCATTTCAACTGGGCACAGTGGGGCCAATCGCAAAATTTGTAGTAATAAATCTGTATTTCCTAAACTATTGATCGAATCGTCACCCTGTAATAACACAAGATAAGCTACCTCCAGTATTTTAAAGTTTTAAAAAATCGCAAGTTCCACAAATCAAGTCCGATTTCAAATATTTTTATATTTCTATAAAGTGCTTGGCGAGATAAAGAAAAGCTATGTTTAATCATTAATCATCAATTACGCTTGAATTTTAAATTTTTGATTTTTTGCCTCGACTTTATTTTGTTTTTCGAGAATAAGTCCTGAGGTATATGAGGAAAGCATTTTTGAAGAATGTTCTATAATTTTTAACATATTATAAAATAATATGCGCAAAAATCTTTTTCATTATCTCTATTCCTATAGCTGTGAAAAATGCTCAAATTAAACACTCTGCAATTAGTATGAAAAATTAAATTTTTTTCAAAAAATATATTACAATTTATTCGCTTTTTTGTCAGTTTTTTTTATAAAAAAAATGTTTTATTTACATATTTTTAAGATTCAAGCTTAATTATTTTTTTAACTCATACATATTAGATGAGACGTCATGTTTTTTCTTTACTTCGCCAAGCAATTTAAAGAAATATAAAAAACTTCGAAATCAGATTTATTTGTGGAACTTAAAATTTTTTAAAACTTTTACATACTCAAGGTCAACCTTGACACCCTGTAGCTCATATCGTGTTACTACAGACTCCCCTACAATTTTCCATACATTTTAATTCGTTGGGACCCGTAGTTTAGGAAATATAAATGTATTACTAAAAATCTTGCGATTGACCCCACTGTGAAGCGTTAGTTTCTACAAACTAACAACAAAAGATAAACATAAATTACTGGCACTTATCGTTTAGAGTAGAGTGCAAGAAAATTATTGGAAGTGAAATAATTTTTTTAACCAAATATTAAATGGGAAAAAATACTTAAATCAGACTATAAAACAAAGCTATACAAATAAACCTTAAAAATTTGTTAAAGACTTTGAATTTTTAGAATTTTCAATATTCGAGGATTTAAACATTTTTATCTATTAATTTATCTATTTAATTTATTTATTATTTATTTACCTCTTAACCAATCTAAATTTTTTAATTGCTAGAAAGAAAACATCTTTTCCTTTTTAAAAAGTATATACACATTTATATACACAGCAAAACTATGTAAGATATTAAACAAACAAATTCATGTTTTTCGTTATTTTTAATTCGTATTTTTTGGAAAATATATTTTTTTTTTCATATATTTTCCAAATACTATATTTTATAATGAATAAAATAATATAATTAGACGACAATTTTAGACCATATAATTTTTTCAAAGTCATAAAACTCATAAAATCCTGTTATTTTACGTGTATTTTGTTGCTGCCATTATTTTTCATCATAAATATGGCAACAACAAAATGCACGTAAAATAAAAGATTTTTATAAGTTTCACAAATTTAGCTTAAATTAGATAACAGGAATTCGAAAAACTGAGTCCGAAAAATCATTTTTTTTTTTTTTTTTTTTTTTTTGAAATAACTTCCGATTTGGGAGCTATATTGAAACTTCTGGAAATGGTGTATTAATCTACTCACCCAAACCTACATTCTACACTATGTTACATTCCAAGTACATTATTATTTGTTATTTTGAAACACCTTGTGATTTGTTTTTCTTCTTGTCACGGTTTAATTGAAATTAAATAAACAAATTGCTAACACACACTCATATAATAGCAACGTAACAAAATGGAACGAATTTTCATGAAGTTGTGTGTGTGTGTGTTTTTTTTTTTAGTGAAAACAAAGAGAAAAGCGCATAAACCTAAATACATTAACAAACTGCTTTGCTTTGCTTATTATTGTTTATTAATACTAATTAGTCTTTTGTTATTATTTTTGTTAATTTTTTTCGTATTATTAATATTAAGATAAACATAATTATATGTGAATATACATAATACTGTTCATTACCAGCCAGTGTAGTATAGAGTCGACCCACTGTGTGGCCTAATACATAGTAATGGTTTGCTAAAGATTTTGCAACAACAAATATTCATACAAATTTAATCACAAATACTATAAAACTTCTAAAGAGCTTTTCTGAACTGAAAACACTTTAAATTTGTAACAACTTTTAAAACAGATTTCTAAATTATCATTTTATTGATTACGAATATGTATATCTACACTCAGAGAAAAAATATGGTTGTGATTATTATAATCTAAAAGCAACATATTATGATTGGAATATTATAAATAATAATTATTATGATTCCATTTTATCATATTTTTGTCCGGTTTTAACATTTAATGTTTCGATATAATATAATATAATATAATATAATATAATATAATATAATATAATATAATATAATATAATATAATATAATATAATATAATATAATATAATATAATATAATATAATATAATATAATATAATATAATATAATATAACAGTGTGTTTTTATCGCATTATGATTCGACCTTATCATATTATAATCCCATTATATCACATTATAGTAAATCTTTTTATATTTTGATCCCATTTTATAAACAATTTTATCACAATACCATTTTTTCATATTATAATTTGATTGTATAAAAATATAATCCCATTTTGTCAGATTTATTACCAAGAGTAGAGAGTTTTCTCTACTAAATTTATTAAAATGGAACACATAAATAAATTATTATACCCTTCACCACCCTTTTATATAAGTTCGTCGTTCCGTATATAATTAATACAATATTCATCTAAGACCCCAAAAAGTATATATTTTCTAGATCCTTATTGATAGGGAAGTCAACATAAACATGTCCCTCTATCCATCTATCTATCTAAATCTCTTTTCAGAAAGCCCGGGTTATCGGATATATATGTCTTATACATCAAATTATAGGAAATACTACTTAGAATCAACTAAATCGGTAAACTAATGGACAAAATATCACCAAAAATCCGAAAAGACCTCGAAAAGCGTATTTGTTTTCGACTTTTCTAAGTCACTATGTAAATTAGCAACTTCGTTTTTTCTCGAAAAATTCGAAATCTTCTTTTGGAATGTTTCTGCGGAAGAAACAAACAAAATCGGTTCATTAGTAACTGAGATATCGGTAAAAACTCATTGTTGGACTTTGTGAAGTTTCTATATAAGCTTCGGAATTCGGTTTTGTACAAATGTATTGTAGACATTATGAGTTAACCATATCGGTCCATAAACATCAGAGTTATAGACAAAAGTCTGAAAAAATTATTAAAAATATATACACACGAACATAAATAAAAAGCATTGCAATGATTTACAGTGTTGTTTTTTTTTTTTTTTTTTTTTTTTTGTGTAAGCCAGCAGTAGTTGTTAATTGATACATTCACACAATAATTTTTTTATTATAAGTTTGGAGATTTTTTAGTTGGAAATAGAAGCACTACAATGACAATATTGTTGTGTTTTGTATAAGCATGTATCTACAATGTAAAAGATTCTTCATGTAAACATATGTGTATAAATTTAGTAGTCATCAAAAGTTATCAGTGTCGTTTTTTTAAGAAAGCAATGGTTGCTATGATAGTTTAATTTTGTGTTAACATATTTGTAGTTTGGAAGAAAAATTAAATTATTTTTGTAACTGTAAATGTGAAAGTATGAAAGCCTACATTAAGCCGTAAATTTTGTTATTTGTCTATAAGGTAACGAAAGGTACAATAGATTCGGCGCAGCGCACTAAATTGTTTTTATTAATTTTTTATTAAGTCCATTACATATTTTACAAAAGAAAAAATATAAATGTTAATTTACATATGAATTCTACTAATACTAATTACTTACATGCATATAAATATTTATGTGGGAATTCAGCTCAGTATTTTTATGTTTTCTTCGGAAATTCGATTCTGACGATTTTAGGGTAACCGAAAAATAAACATCCTCTTATTCTTCTCGATTTATTGATGGTGTATTTAAAACCTTAAAGTGAATATAAACAGAATTGAATGCAAATGGAATTAGTAGAATTATGTCATTGATTATATGGATTTTTAATGTGGTATAAAATATCACTTGAAAGTTTTAAACTTTTACCTCTTTTTTCTTTTATTTGCATTTATTTAGTTTAGTTATACAAATATTCACTATTTTATTCAGAAAAATTTAATAAAAATACATAAGCACTTATTCTTCACAAATAATTTGAATCTTTCCTGCAAACGTCTGATACACAAAAATATGGTTCCAGTAGTTGTGGAGAAAAAAATTATATATGTTTTAAAAGCAAACACTCAACAGTTGTGGAAAACAAAACATGGTCTAAATACTCGTAGAATAAAAATAAAGATTCTATTTTTGAGGAAAATATAATATTTCTAATAATCAGGGAAAGTTTTTCAAGCTTTACGCTTGAAAAATACATTTTTGCATATATCACAAGTATTTTACCAAAAATACATTTTTTATAATCTTTGCATAAATTTGATTAGTAAAAACTATTTTGTAGGTTTGTTCAACACTTCGTACATAATTGTAAGCAAAAAAATCAGACCTATCAAATATTTGCGCATATTTTCAATATATTTTTATTTTTTATAAAAAAAATTTAGAACTGTGAAAATGTTAAAGCTAGAGAAAAGTATATTTATGTTGACTTATAAAATAAAACACATGAATTTGTCAGTTTTATGCATATTTCAGTGCTTATATTTTCCATTTTTGCCATACTTTTTTCAAACGCATATTTTAATTTTTTTTTTTTTTTTGTGCATATTTGAACTTGCCCAGCTAATAAGAAATATTTAACAATTGAACAAAGCAAAATATGGCTTAAAAAAAAAAACTTAAAAATATTGGCAACTTTTAACGATTATAGAAATAATTCAATTTTTTCGTGTTTATAAAATTTTTTTTCTGGTAAAAATATTCTCCAAATATAAATTTTGAATTGACATTAACCATTAAATTATTAAATTTAAGTAGACACGCTCTTATCATGAACATAGTATTAAAATCTATGAAAATAACTATAACAATATAATATTGTTGTCGTAAGTATGCCGCACATATATATATATATATATTTTTTTTTTTTTTGCGTGTACCTATATAGCTCTAAAAAAATTCTTCTAAGCCAAACAAAAACCATAAATATTTATACTTATTTATTATTAAATTAGTCTATATAAATTACCCAAAATATTTAAATTTAATTTAATTAGCTATTTTTTCCACTTCCCTTTTCTCTTGTGACTTTTAGTTGTATACATTTATTTAGACATAGTCTGTTTGTTCGTTCATCCCTACCTTAGGCTGCCTGTCTATTCGTCTGACTATGGTAGACAGTTTGTTAATGCACATTTCTATAGTTATGTGTGTATGTTTAATAAAAAAAAATTATATACAAGCTTTAGATAAATTAATTCCATATTTTTTTTATATATGGACTAAAACTGACATACTGACCCAATACTACCTTCCTTTAATTATAAATTATAATAAAACAAAGTCATTTAAATATGAATAATAATGTTAGGAAATTTTTCAAGGTTGTTTGGTATTTTTGGAATAAAAATGTGTGAAATAAACAATTAAATACATTTTGTTTGTGTGATGGACATTTTATGAGTTCATTTTATAATTTTAAGATGCATTAAATTTGTTAAAAAAGAAAATTTTAAACAAAATAAAAAATAATTTTTTAAACATATTGTTTAAAACTCTAAATATTTTAATTGGCCAAAAAAAAGCTCAAGGTAGATTAAAAATTTCATTTATATTTTGTATTTATCCGGAACTGTAAGGCAGGTTTTAGACACAATTTTTACCCTATTATGCCCGGCTTCAAAACATAAAATTAAATGCTCCTCTGGTATGACTTACATATTTACAAAACATTTTTATTATCATATTATATATTTTTATTCTGCTCTATTAGAGCATAGTCCAAACAGCTTCTTTTCATTTTTAAATCGCTATAAAATTGTTTATTTATTAATTCAAACACTTTGCAACATTTAAAACAATTGAAATATTATTGTGAAAGAATATGTATACCAAACATAGCAAATTTAGTAATACATATAAATCAATTAAATATTTTTATATTTTTCAAGAACTGAAAATAATGTTTTTAGTTTCCGTATTAAAATTTCGGGATTCTCAATTGTTAGATTCTTAACATTTTTAAAATAAATTATTTAATTTGAAATGGAAATAAAAAGCTTTCAACTTATATAAAAAGCAGAAGAAAATACAAAAACAAAAAAAACAAAATTTCTTTTAATGAATTTCTTTATGTAAATTAGGTAAAAGGAATTTTACAGCTTTACCTTATTTGGATGTCTGTCAACTGGCGAAATGTGTTTACAAGTTATAAATTCAAGATTCTTTGTTCACTTGCTTGGTGGTAATACATATAATAAATGTATATCTTTTTAACTTTCGAATTTAAACATTGTTTTAAAGTTTTGTTCATACTTCTTTCATTATAATTGCATAAAATTCAAACCTATCGGTAGATATGAAGATATCTATAAATTATTGCGATGTTCCTAATATATATATATTAGGAACATCGCATATATATATATATATATATATATATATATATTCATATATATATATATATATATATATATATATATATATATATATATATATTCAAGCGACGCACGAAATAGTACCACTGAAATACACGTCTTTAAATAAATGCATAATTTTAGTATAACAAAATATGTATATTTTTTATTTCTTCAGGAAACTAAAGCCAACACTTTGAATTTTGGTTGCGAAAAAAAATTATTTTTTTCTGAACTTAATTAAAGTTAAAAAAGTGTGATTCCTTATTCAAGTAGCAGGCAGTGTATATATATATATATATATATATATATATATATATATACATGTAACGATTTTAACATTCTACACTTGCGGCTAAAAATACTATAATGCATAGAGGGGTAAAATCAAATATTTTTGGAAATTAAAAATTTTGTTTCTTATCTGATTTGAGTATGACATATTAAAATTTTAAGAGGCGTAGTTTTGGTTCAATAAAATATATTAACTTCAATTATGATTTATATCAGGAAACAGAATTTATTTAAAAAAATTCCGGTCTATAGTTTTTTTTTTTTTTCTTTTTTGATTCTTAGAATTAATGTAAAATATTCCTTGGCTTTTGAAGAAACTATAAATTATTTGTCAATACTGAAATCTTTGTTAGCTAAGATTTCTTAACGAAGTATATAATTTACAACAAAAGAATCCCCCCAATTGCCATAAAATCGATAGAAATTCGAAAAAATGGGGTTTTTTTTAATTTTGTCCATAAAGTTCACATTTGTTACAGATCTGAAAAAAGCAGCTAACAAACTCTCAAGAACACATCAGAGTTTACAACATTGCATTATGTTGATGGATTCATGCTTTATGATTTTGGAACATATCAATTAAAGTCAAAATTTTCATACCAAATAGGGCCAATTCAGGAAAAGAAAAGCAAACTCGAAAAAGATATCGACCTAAATTTTTTTTTCTACAAAATTGAATGAGAGTATTGCCTTAATATCAAAAATCTTAACCGAGATATTGAAAAATTGAGATAACTATAAGTAATAAGTAGCAAATGGAAGCATATTTTTAATATGCCTTATCAAGAGTTTTAGAAATATGTAAAAATATTTTAAATCAGATAAGAAACAAATATTTGGCAAGCGATTACAAATTTTCTATCAACAGTTCCATTCCTCGGGGGTCTGTGGGGTCTCCTTTCCAAACTTTAAATTATACACTCCTCTGCTACGTTTATGTGAAATTGCATGTTATAATAACAAGCGATATATATATCTCCTATAGTTGACACAATTTTCGATGGTCTTCATTTGAAATAAAATTGAACTTCATATAAAAAAATAAAATAAATAAATTCTAAGTTGTTATTGTCCAAAAATTGTATCATATATTAGTTTTCATACCAGAAAGTGTTATAATGGATATCGGATGAAGGTGATTTTTCTTAAAAATTTGTCCAATTTTTCACTTTTTTTGCAAAATATTCATTTTTTTATTTTTGCTTTGGGTCATTTTGCTGGCAACCAATAAAAGCTTATATAATTGATTCGAATATAATATTATTATAGTTCCCATAAATCTTTCCTATAAATAACAATTTACATTAAAAAATTTTAGAAGATTTTTTTTTAATAAATTGTTAATATTTTTGTACCAACTAATTTACTTAAAAAAATATACATATAAAAAAGGTGGAAATAGCTTAGGATCTCCTTTTAGAAGAAATGGGACAAAAATCGTAAAATCGTCAATAGGCACTTTTTAAAAACAAAAATCTCCAAATTAACGATAAATCGTCAAATATGGCAACACTGGCGTTGGGATATGAATGAAATATATATATATTTTTTTTTTTATTTTAAAGATTTGATCAAGCGATTGCGCTTATTGGCAATATTTATTTTAATTTTCAAAATAAAACAAGTAAGAAAAATATAGTTGGTCAAGTCCAACCATATTTAGTATTAACGTAATATGGTTTAAAAAAATTTATGCACTTTAGGATGACTTCCGAAAGTGGGCTTATATGGGAGCTATGGTAAAATATGGAGCGATCTTCATAAAATTTGTCACTGTGATTTTTACTTATATAAAATTTATTTGCGTCGAATATGAACTTGATACTAACATGTGTATGTTTTTTATGCACGTTAAAGAGCTATGGTCACTTATGGACCGATTTTCTTGAAATTGATTTCAAAGATTGGCACTTATACATAACTTTCATGCACCGAATTTCATTAGAATATTGCTATATTTAAGGCATTTATGATCGTTAAACCCCTATTCCGGGAGGACATTTGTATGGGGGCTAGGTGAAATAATGGACCGATCATAACCAATTTCAATAGCCTTCGTCCTTTTGTCATGAAAGTCCCACGTGCCACGTGAGATATCTTCAAAATTGCGACCTGTACTTTGTGCACAATGTTTACATGGACAGCCAATCATCCAGTCAGCCAGACGGACGGACATCGTTGGATGATTTTTTCTGTGCGTTACAAACATAAGCACAAACGCATAATACCCCAAACACCTATGATTGTGTGGGGTATAAAGAAGACATGATATTCAGAATGAAAGTACTTTTAACTTTGGCCTGTTTAGAATTCTTTTCAGGGTTAAAAACATTTCTTAGACAGAAGGTCCTTGGCCAGACGCAGGGGTTTTCAAACAAGGGCTTCGCAAAATCAAACTTTTTTGGAATAAGATGACTGTTTACTTTACTTTTTCATAAATAAAAGGAAAAATCACCTAAAATATCAAAAATGCGTTATTAAAGACAAATCTCAAATTGAGCGATATCTAATTTATGCGATTTTGCTGACACCCGCTTTTATTATGAATTGGCAAAAAAAACACACTTTACAAAAGGCCAAAATCCTTTTGCAATTTATATAAAATCTTTCATTTCATAATCGAAGCATTCGAAATATTTAAATAGCAGTACTAAATATCCAGCGACATTTTCATTTAAAATTAAATTTCGTATATAATGAGCTTACAAATGGGACTAAATATTTCTATATAATTTTCAAGAGGTAAGGTAAATAACTTATCCTTTATTTCAAAGTCACACAAAATTACTTATTTAATTGTACTTTTAATTTAATTTTATTAATTTATTTTCAATTTAAATTTTAATTGTTTATTAAAAATGCGTAGAAAAAGTTTATTAACATCAAAAAAAAAACCTAATTTTTGGAGTTGAATATTTTTTAACGATTTCAAGTAGTCGTTTTGACGATTTTGACGACTCTTTTTCTATAAAATTTGACGATTTTTTACGAAATTTATCTGACAAACATACATATTATTTCATAACACTTTAACAATGGCCCGTCCTTACTGAAAAACACCTTAGAAGTAGCTTTAGGGCTTCAGCTGTCTTATACCATAACTTTAAATTATGATTGTATGATACTAGTGTCACTTTATCATAAAAATTTGACACTTTTGTTAAGTTTTCAAAAGGATCTCTAATTAAGATATGACTTCCTACTTTATATGAAATTATCTACTATCTGAAGCCTTTTTAATATATTTTTCCAGCATAATCATTTTATTTGCAATTATATATAAAAACAATATTTACATTTCCTTTTATGGAAAAATCTTAATTAATTTTCAAGTACATTAATTAATACTATTTACATTTACATATAATTATACGAGAATAAATAACAATCAATATTCTACATTAAGTGGCTGATAATAAAAAGTAATATTTATTGAAAAAAATATACAAAATAACAAAATAAAGATACACAATTAACATTTGCATATTAAAAAATTGATATATATCTAAAGCTAAGTTCACACTGCACTAATATTTGAAAAATTTTTGCAAATATTTTGTAATGTGTACACGAAATATTTTTACGATTCAAACAAGATAACAGTTAATTTTGGACAAACAAAACTATTTTAACTAGTGTGAACATTGTATGAACGCAAGTAGTAAAGTATTTGTCATATTTGAATGCCTTTTTGTTTGATCTTATAAAATAAATGTAAAATCAAGCAGCAGCTGATGTGGTGGTCGGCTTGAGTCGAAAAAAATTGTTTAAATTAACAAAAAAGAAAATATAAATTTATATTTTATCTATTAAAATATAGTGCTTTTAAAAATATTAAAGCAAAGAAAGCAGTGTTCTTTTGTGAAGACAGGGCTGGTTTGTAAACGACGTGAAGAGGAAGCAGGGTTGTTATGGTGTATATACGTAAATTACTTACAAAAAAAATTTAAATATATATTTTTTAAAATAATTTTTATAATTGTGCGCACTTAATTTTGCAATTAATCGATAGATAATAGTTCGTATATTCTTCATTATCTAAATATTTTACTTTGTAAATTCTATAAATATTTCTATTTAAAATAAATAATATTTTCGCTTTACATTAACTAAAAACACTACAAATATTACCTTTACGTCGAGTCTATATATGAGCAGTTTTGATCAAGCAAGCTTCAAATTTTTGTTTGAATTTGAGATAATTTTTCATCTCTATCAGTTATAGGAGAAAACTAATGTCATAATAAACTATGAAAAAAGTACCAACAACAATCAAGGAAGCGTTTTTTATCAAGCAACATCAAGACAAAGTTGTCAGAGCTCAAGCAATAACAATTTTGTTTTAACGCTACAATAATACTGACAAATTTAGTCTACAATAGACAAATTTTTATCCTGATAAAAATTTGACATTTTTCTTGATAAAAATTTGTTTTATATAAACTCAACGTAACATTCACATCTCAGAAAATTGTTACATATTAATTAAAACAAAATAAAACATAAGATTTTTCCTATAAATTCATTTAATAATTGATGCCAAATAAATTTATGGTAGTAGCGTGTTTAATCAAACAATTTTTAGTAAATAATTCTCATCTTATCTGAACCGGCTTAAAATATTTTTCCTCTTCTCGTATTTTACGATATTTGATAGCTGTTTCATCAAACAAAAATAAGCAAAAACTCAGCTGTGTATTTAGTCGCAAAAATTGCGGAAAAACACGATTAAATATTTTATGTGAAATATTTGCGTAATCTGAACTTAATTTAAAATTCATAGGGAAAATAAAAATAGTAGAGGAAAAAATGACAAAATGAAATGTTATTGCAAATAGGGTTGAAACAGGGAGAAAAATACTTTAGAAAAAATTTTTTAAATAATTAAACTTTCATACAATATAAAAAATTGAATTAACTTGACTTAAATTAACTAGAAACCTTTATAAAAAAATACATTCATATTTTCAGGGTTAAGATTTTAAAGAAATTCTTTAAAAGTCATTCATAATTTTTTTCTTTTGCATTCGCCTAGTTTTTGACATTTACCTTTTCTTTAAAAATTTCTCAAAGTGTATTTTGTTTAAACTGTGTTCGCCATTTGTAAAGAATTTCCTCTCCTATTACCACAATCAACTACAATTTTTTCGATTTACTGATAATTGCTAATAAAATTAAGGGGAAAAATAGGTGTGTATTCCATAAAAAATGCCAATATTCAAACTTAAGGTACCCACAAATTACTTTAAACAAATACAATTAACTAAAATAAAAATTACTGTTAAAAAAGTAAATATGACAAAATGGGGAAAGGCTAACAAAATACTGAAAGATTATCAACATAAAAGTTTATGAAACACAAATATTGTTTCAAAAGGATAACTAAGGTTGGTAAATATTTTGAAAATGTAAAGCATTTTGAAAATATTTCCCAACCGTGACAATTTGAAGAACGTTTTTTTATTTCTTTATTTATTTATGTTTATTACTTTTTTTTATTTATAACAAAGTTTACATTACAAATCGAGTTTGTTTAAATGAGAAAAAAATTTGTAAAATGTATAATCAACTTCAAATTTGTGAAAGCTACTGATGACATTATCTAGCAATTCTAATTTATAAAAAATATTTTGTTTTTGTTTATCTATAATTAACATTGAACTTTGACACTTAACTTTTGGGCTATTAATTCTAGGAGAAATACATGTCAAGAAAAGACAACTGTCCTCTAATTTAAGATATCTTTAAATAAAACAAAAGTTGTTTGTTTAAAAGATTTCTATAACACCCTATTAGTGACTAGAAAGTCTATGTTTATGAAATGTTCTTAAGCAAGAAATAAGAAGTTTCTATTTTCTTCATCTTTTACAAATTATTTTCCTAAATAATGATAAATTTCTTTGAACCAACAAGTTATTTTTAAGTATATTTGCTAATAAACAAATCATTTTCACAACATTGCACTAAAGTTTCAAATGTCAAAATTTATTAAGCCTAGATAATCAATTATCTATCTATCAAATATTTACTATGGCCACCTACCATTCCACTTCTTTTGTATATGAAATAAACTAACGTATAAACTCTATCAGTCAAATTAATTTTATTGAATGATTTTAAGTCATTTATTTTATCTCTAAACAAATTAGTACACTGTCAATCACAGATGATTAACTTTCAAAATAAACTGACGTCATGAATCGAAAAAAACAACAAAAAATCATTTAAATAAAGACTAAAGTCAAACTATTATAGATAAAATTTACATACATATGTATAACACAAAAAGTTATATCGTAAAATGTGTATGTATGCGTGTATCTTTAAATATCTTGTGTGCAGTGTTGCCAGTTTAGATTTTTAAAGCAAAATGTAGCCTATTTATTTTGTTTTTAGCCTCGAAACATTCGTTTTAGCTTCTATCTTTTTCCTAGACTTTTTTCGGTTTTCAAAATTGCTTCAAAAAGGCTAAAATTTTTCACTTCAACAATGAAGCAAATGGTTTGTTATTTACAATTACTAATTTTATATTTACAGAATCTATTTTTTTTTTTTTTTTTTAATCACACAAAAACTTGTAAACGTATAATCAAAAGC
The DNA here is from genome assembly GCA_932274085.1 of Protocalliphora azurea. Taxonomy (NCBI): domain Eukaryota; kingdom Metazoa; phylum Arthropoda; class Insecta; order Diptera; family Calliphoridae; genus Protocalliphora; species Protocalliphora azurea. Next base: position 106,296,898 of record OW026523.1, on the reverse strand, counting down.
AACTTATAGCTCAAGATTTGTAAAATTCATTTGAATGGGAATTTTTTGTGCCATTCTTCTATATTTTATTTATAATTTTATTACAATATCTTCAAAAGATAGCAAAATCTAATCAGAAAAAAAATAAGTTTTTAAAATAAAAATATTGTTAGCTGCTTTATGGTTTTATTTTTTAGGGCACTTAGCCTTTTCTGACCTTTTTTAAAGTTCAATTAGCCTTTTTTGTTTGAAGATTCTGACAACACTGCTTGTGTGTTTTATGGCACGTACAATTAGCCACAAATAATTGCTATAGACAAAATAAATATTAAACAAAAGTAATTACAGTAAAAGCTGTCTGAACGGACAGCTCCGGTATTCATTTTATTTGAATTTTTCAGTGTCCGATTAACCAAATACCTCAAAAATGCTGTTTTTAAATTAATCGAATAATCGAGTAAAGCTGTTAAATTACTCGAGTTATATGAGTAAATTAAACCTTTAACTTTTTCTCGTTTTGTAATATTTATTAAAAAAATTATATAAGCATTGTGTGTTGTTTTAGAGTTTTATTAAAAAAGATAGCAAATTTAAAAATTCATTTTAAAAAAACATATAAATTATTTAAAACAACAAAAATATGTCTACATTAATTGGGATCGTTTATTTTACAAAAAAAAAAAAAAAAACTTAAATTGTCTTTAGAAGTAGCGCTTCAAAAAAAAAAAAAAAAAAAAATATGTAATTAAAATTTGAGCTTATTTTTCTCTTGTGTTTTTGCAAATCTACTGTTTCTCTATATTAACTTAATTCTTTGATAGTTAAATCAACAGATCGAAGAGCGTCACCTAAACACCTAAAATTTAATAAGGCACATTTATTTTGAAATTAGAAAAATATTTCTGAAACATTTTAGATAAAGAAAATCAGCGATTCTTCACACAAATTATAATTTTACTGCTTCTTTTGCCCTTCTATATCACAAGTTTCATCGAAGCCATAATAATATTTAAACTAGGCTTAGACTCTATTGGTTATCAACTCCATACTTACACATATCGGCTGCACTACATTCGTATGTAAAACCAACTATATTTTTTATCAAATTCAAAATCTTCCAACATCTTTCTTATGGAAAATTGAATATAAGAAAGTGAATCTTTCTTTATCTCCTCCAAACCCAGATTAAAAAACGACCTATAACTTCAATTACGCGTTGTATTTCAGACACATATTTAAATTAGAATATCTTTAAAACTAGTTTAAAAGAACATTTTTAAAATAATTCTTTCACTAGAATAATTGTTTAAGCGGCATAATTTAAACTAATAAATTTTTACTCAAAATTATAGATTTTAAATTAATCGAACAATTATTTCATATTTATTTGTCGATTAATCGAACAAACATTATTCGAGTGAATACCCTTGCCCCATATTGTTTAATTCGGAAAAGCTCACTTTTAGTTTTGTCTGTGTTTGAAGTTAAATATAAAGTTTTTTTTTTTTTTGATAAATCTTTTACACATATTGTTACTGATCAAGCAGAGATGAATAGCAAATGAGAAAAGGAGAGAGCTGAAACCATTTATTTGAGTTTACTATTCGTTTGTTTTTACTTAATTGTTTGCTGATTTTAAGAAATATTAAGTTTTCAATTTTTTCTTGATTAAATGATCTTCATAATAAAAAACAAAGAGAAAATATAAAAGATAAAATTAAAAAATTGATCTCTAAAAGCAGATATCCACCCCAGTTAACCAGGTCCTGAAGACATCCTCGATAATGTGTGCATGATTTGTCGTACGGCATAGTGACTACAGATTTAAACAAACATTTATGACTTTTTTTGAACAAATGGCACTGAAATTCTGCGCAACAATCTGAGCGACATTGTTATCCACTTTGTCGTCAGCTGTATTAAAAAAAAAAAGTTTTTGGGTGCTGCTAAGAATCGATACCAGAACATTTTTCCGCCTCATTTTACCAAGTTATATAGCAAAACCCGCTAACGATTTCATCTGTAGCAATTCTTTGACATTAATAGTTTAGATTATGTTTTTGACCATCTGGTCATAAATTATGTTTTAAAATAGTCCTGAAGCATGTCATGTGTTTTTTTAAAGACACAACAAATGCATGTGATTTTCATTCACGATGCCCTCAATAATGCTGAGAATATTTTTTTAATTTTGTCGTCAATAAATATAACACACTAACAGAGGTGACCTTGTTTTCAAACTTGTCGTTAACATACATTTTATTGAGGAAAATCTGAAGAAATCGTCTAAGAAAATGTTGTGAAAAAAGTCTAGCCATTTGGGTTATTGGTCAGTTAAAAAAAATTGTCAGAGATGATTTTTTCGTGTACGAAAAATTAAAAAATATAGAAGGTTAATAAAAAGAGGAAAAACGGAAAAACCAACTGAAAGCAGATGACTTTCAAAAATGCCATAAATTCCATAAAAAAATATCTGTATATAAAAATAAAATAATAAATATAAGTTATTTTATTAACAAACAATCTTAGATTTCGAAATAAGTAGACATAGTATTGATTTAGTAAAAAAATATATTATTTACTATATCCCATAGACGGACATCTCCCGTTATCGGACAAAATCAGCATGACGATCATTGTCCGGCTATTGGATCTTTCGCTGTATTTTTATTTTCACACAGCACCACAAACACGCCGCATATAAAGTCAATTTCACTTTATTAGTTAGTTTTATTTTTTCTATATACAGAATATATATGTATGTGTAAATAAATTATTTAGCTTTTCGCCATATGACAGTAAAGTCTTTATACAATTGATAGACGTATAACAAAAATAATCTTAACCCAATCTGTCAGTTTGAAAGACACAATTTTGTTTTACCGTCATCTCATCTTCACCAAGGAATTATATGGTTATGTTTAACACGCCATTACTCATATCACTTTCACCTTGAAGATGATATTATGGGAAAAAGATATATAATGAACATTGTTATTTTTATGGTTAAATGGAATGTTGTATATACTAAGTAATTTACCTTAAAGGTGTGGCAAGAAAATGTAACACTTACTTTTTTAATACCGTTTTCAGTCATTACCATAAAATGATACTTTTAATTTTTCGTCCAAAAACGACATATTGTGAACTGTGGATATTATTAAGGAATCACGTAACAATTTTCAAAAAAGTCGAAACATCCTATAAATTTAGAGATATTCCCAAAAAAAAAGCAAGCAGTAACTCCTTATGTTTTAAAAAAATTTTACATTTTCAAATAATTTACGAGTGCCTACCTTCAAAATGGGTTTTTTCGGAATAGACGGTATTTCGAATTTTTTAAAAATTATTATGGATGTCCACAGTATGATGAGTGAAGTAAAAACTATCACTTTGTAGTACAGTGTAATTATTATTAGGTCTTGAAGCCTGGTTGGTAGTGACATATTCGTCAGTCTTGGGGTTGTAGATTTGATTCTCGTTAGATATACCGGACCTATTTACAATAATGCACTGTGGGAAATGCTAGAATACCAGTTGATCATACATATTTTTTGAAAACTTCTGAAATAACAGACATTTTTCAAGTTATTCTAAAGCTAATATATCTTAAACTATTGCGTGAAAATATTGCAAAATTTCAACCAATATAACTGTCCCAAAATATCAGTATATTTGAAATAAAAAAATATTGAAAAAAAACTAGCACATTTGAAGGAGTATTATTTTCGCATCTTATAACCTATTTTTTGAGCCAAAAAAAAATCTAAGCGAACGAAACAAGTCGAACGAGTTCTAATCATTTTGGGTTTCTCTGTTTCCCAAATTTTCTTACGCATGGAGTTATGTCTTTTTACAGGTACCGTGAAATAACTTCCAAGTGAAATAATTCCCAACAAAAAATTAAATAACTCCAAAGTTTTTTCCATACAAATTGGTTTTTATTTCATTATAAAAAACACCCAGTGGGTTGGAACCAATTATGTTTTTTTTTTTTTCATGGGAACACCTAAATGAAATAACTTCTTATGAAATTTTGTTGAGAGTGATTTTATTTCGTTTGGGACTTTTTACATATTTATTATTCCCGATCAAAAGAATTTCTCAACTGTGGTATTTAAATGTCTGGTTTTGCTAACGGAGGGCCGGACTCAAAGGATTTCTCCTCTGTGATATTTAAAATACCGACTTCGTCTAAGTAAAGACGGCCTTTAAAATGGATTACAATTTCTAAACTGTAAGTTTCCGATTAAACCATTTGATATTTTAAATTGAAAATTATTTCATTTTATTTTAGCGTATTTCATTAAGAATTTGTTCATTAAAATTGGAACTTATTTTTTATTTTGTTAAAACTTCTTAATGTTGGGAATTATTCATTTTTACTTTTAGAAGTTATTTCATTTATTAAATTTGGGATTTTTTCATTTGTGCTAAGACTTATTTCACATTTTTTATATAACTTTTTTTCTCAAAAGTATTAAAAATGCTACTAAATTGTTTGAACATAGATACAATCATAAACATGAAATAATGTAAGCTAAGGAAAAATAAAAAAGGAGAAAAAAAAATAATCAAGGCAAGAATTATATTCAGAGTTTTAAATATATAAATTGATATCTGAAACAAAATCTTGATTTTACGAAATGGATACCAAATATGATTGAGGAACATTTGCAATAAGTAATTTTCTTATTTTTTTTATTAAGACTGAGTGCATAGTCGAAACCAAAATAGCAAGTAATTTTATAATTTTTGTTCGTATCATTTGAAATTCAGAAACGTAACTCTGTATAAAAACATTAACCAAAGAATAAAAAGAATGGAACACTTGTCAAAAAAAAAAAAAAACACTCTGTTGTCTAAAAGCAAAATAACTTTAAAATTATGTTAGTCAAATTTTATTTCTATGTATCATCATAAGCACACATAGCTACATAAATCAGTATTCAAAAATTATTAAGTATAATTAATCACAATTATATTCGCAGATTATATTCGTGAATGTAATCTGCATAATTTAATTTGATGCGGATTACATCCACAAATATAAATATAATTACATTTTTTATCTTTTTGTTGGTGAATATGAAAGTTGTTTTAAATTTTGTTTCATTTTTAATACCAAAAGTAGCAAATCTGTTTCTGCAATTTAAATTTCAAAGTATGAAAAATAAATGTCAAAAATATAAAAAAAATATATATATTTTTTTCGGTTTGTAGAAAATATTCACTAGCACACAATATTTTTATCATTGCGTCGGAGGGGTAATCTTCCATAAATTTGAAAGCAAAGTTTTGTTAATTTTGTGCTGTTTTTCTCTCTCACAGTGAGTTGAGTTCACATAGGACTTTTATGTAAGGGGAGAGAAATATTGTTGTTATATGGGAGACCTTCCTTCTATTCTTTGATAACAACGTTTTCGTTCGACTCATTGTTGGCATAGAAGTGTACAAGAGAAAGGCAAAGCAGTTTTCGTTCACATAAAAGACAAAAGAATGCATTCGTTCGGCATAGACAAATATGCTATAAACCTTGTGGAATATAATTTACACCATTTTAGATAAAAACTTTGCATAGATTAATTGTTGCTCCCTTTACCTCCGCACATAGATCAATATAAAATAAAAGATTGATATCTTGTGTATTGAATTTTTAAAATTTTATTTGCGAATAACTGCAAATAAAGCTAGAGGATAACGTAACATTATATCTACACCGGACATACGGACGGACGTAATTAACCACTAAAATATTTTAGAATAACATAGCAAACATATATATGTTTCACTATTATCTTTGTAACAGCTCCGAATTTCTGAGCTATTAATAAAAACATGTTGTTATCTACACATTTTTTGTTCTAAAATTTGTATTCTTTTTTCAATTAAAATGAAATTAATTAATAAAACTTTTTTACATTTGAAATGTGTTACTTATTAAAACATTTTTATTAATATATCAGAATCCACTCATTGAATTACAATGAAAATTTTCAAAGATCTTGAGGAGATTTTACTAAATAATACACCATTTAACGAAGATAATGATAAAATTATATAGTGGACATATCATGTCCGTTCGGCTGTCATTCTGGAAAATTAACTTTTAATCCGAAATAGTGTTCTATTATTTTGGTTTAAAAAGTATTTACGCTAATTGTTTAAACCAAAGGCTTTAGTTTTTTTAACCATATTCACTGAATGTCATAATTTTTAATATAATTTAAACTTATGTAATCCAACAGCAATAAATTTCAAATCAAAGAGATTTTGCCAAATTATTTGCTAATGGCTTTAGCTCATATTAACTAATATTAATGAAAATAATCTCAAGATTATTGGTGCAAAATTATGATATTTTATTATAAAATATTAAATAGTTACAAACATAAAAAAATGACAAATATTTCATACTGTGCAACGGGCTAATAGTTTATGTAACTCTGCACAGTTAATTAGGTTATAATATAATTTGTGATTGTGATGTAAAATAAATAAAATATTTCATTTTTAAAATATGAAATTTATTTACATTTTTGGAAGTAACTAATTAACTCAGTCAAATAATCTTTATGCAAAGTTACTTTTTTATCATTAAATCATTATTATCATTAAAAGTCAAAAATTTATATAAATCAGTTATTTACATACATTTACATACATACATACATAAATGAGGAATTTCAAAAATTTTGAACATTTTGTGATTTTATTAACCAATATATATGCATGCAAAGTCTGTTTTTGCATTGATTTGAATGAAATATGCCTTGTTTTATTTGCAACAAATTTATCTTTCGTATATAAATTTGCATTTTTAAATTAACGAATTTTTATGATTTTTGAAAACAATTTTTTCTGGAAATTTTGTACAAAATTTAAGCTTCTTCCACAAAGTAGGCTCTCCATAACTATTGAACGTATTAAAAAAATGAGGTGAGTATAACTTGAAGCCAATTTCAGTACCCAAATCCGAAAAGTCTCTTTGAAGATATGTTTCAATATATGGTCCACCCTCGTTAATTTTATAAATAGCTATTTGGCGAAAAAATCAAAGTCAATTCAAAGGTTTAGGACTTCCAAAATTAGCAGTCCTGATCTCAATAAGAGTGGGATAGTGGCACTAAAAATGCTCACCTCCTCTTCCTCATCCCGATAACTTCTACAAAGTCGTTAAAAGGGAGCCATAGTCTCCTAGCATGCGCATCAGCAATCCAGTGCCCTGTGATAAAAACTACAAGAATTCTTAGCCAATGCCTCGGTAATCCCATGATGAAGTTAGATCGAGATTCATAATAATGGGGCGAAATTTACCTCGATGTTGAACATGTGGATTCATTTGTCTATATATTATGTGCAATCGTCGATAAGTTCCGTAAAATTATTGATGTGCAGGCTGAAAGCGGTACTCTAACCAGTTGGTCCGTTGGAAATGTCTTTCCAAAAAAATTTTAAACTCGTTTCTTGGAAAAAAAACAACTCGAGATCATGAAAGTCCAGAGGAACTTGGATAAGAGAATAGTACTTTTAATCAAAAATCTAGTCTTAACATAAATAAATATAAGTTTGTATACAATAGGTAGAATAATAACATTAAATTATTTTCACATCCTGTATATACAAATGTATATAATTTTATCTCCTAAGATTAAGACTATTTTTTAAAAAATATAAGTTAAAATTTAAATAGAAAAGTTAGTTAATATTAATGAAAAATCTGTATTTAATACTATTTTTGTAACTAATGTTTTCATAATAGAAATAAATGAGTTTTCAGTAATTATTACTGAATTGTAATTTTTAGTTGCTGAAATTAATGCAAAATCTGAAGTTTTCAATCGTTTGTACTGTGATTTATTTGATTTATTGTGTTAAAATAACAGAAAAAAATCATTTATTTTTACATAAATAAAAGTAAAATTCAATTATTTTAAATGAAATATAAGCAGTCCGTTTTTTAAATGTAATTATAGTTTTTAATAATGAATTTTCTGTTAAATTTACATACATAATATTTTAAGTGTATACAAGAAAAATATTATAAATTTAAACGTCTATTTATTAAAAATATATTGAAAGAAAATTGTATATTGTATATAGGTGCATATTTATAAAATTTAGTTATAAATTTAAACATTTAGTTTAATAAAAATCAATTTAAATAAAAAATTTATTAAAATTTTATTTAAAAATATTTAAATTTTTAAATAAAAGATGATATTTATTTTACTGTAAATATACATTAAATAAGATATAAATATGTCAATGGTATTAGCTATTTAAAACAAACTGGGTTCTTTTTTATCGTAACACAAATACCATGATATTTAAATTTAAATAAATCAGAATCTGTAAAATTTAATAAATAAATTTTATTTTATTTAGCTGTTTTAATGTTATTAAAGCATTTATAGATTAAAAGAAAGTCCTACAATTTTGTTGAACATCGTTTTTATGTGTCATAGTGCATTCTTAGTTCGAAAAACTAACACGCTTATACCACGAATTAAGGAGACTGTCCTTGGTAAGTCTTATTGAAATTGGACCATAATAATTTAAAAAAGAGCTAACGTTCCATAAATAATAACAAGTCCTTAACTGACAGCTATGATTATAAATATATTTGATTTGAAATTTGAGCAAAAAAAAAACGGTATAAAACTTTTAGCGAGCTAACGATTTTTTACATTAAGAAACAAAAATAATTGAAACTAGTAATTTAATATCAATTCTAGATAAGTATTGTAAGGATAGTTTTTAGTTGAAAAAAGAAATACATCAAAAGATTTCTTGAGCTGATAATAAATCTATTTTTTAGGAGGCGCATTTTTAGTTTTTAAGCTTATAAATATTTAATAATTCGACTAGGTAAAAATTTAATAACAGAAAAACAAAATTTAAACTTCAGCCTCTGCGACTATGTAATTTCTTATATGTAGGTGCAGTTTCAAATGCATAAAGAAAACTACTTTATTATCCTAATGCAAAAAATAATACTTGTTGCTTATGCAAACTCTCACATTCTTTTCATCCTTAATATCATAATTTTGTGCAAATAATTTAATGTTTTATTTATTACTACTTTTTGTTTATTTTAAATTAATATAAAAGTGTCATAAATTTATTTAAACATAAATTTAAATTAACCTACAGCAATAGGCAAATGCAGTTCATTGGAGTATAGTGTTTTTGACTACATGCTAAATTAAATATTTATTGGAATAATGGACTTTATATTATTCTCTTATTATAAAATTAAACGTCTATTTATTAAAAATGAATTGAAAAAATTGTATATATATATATATATATATATATATAAAGGATTCAATATAGCATATAGATACATACTTAAAAATTTTTGTTATAAATTCAAACATTTAATATAATAATAAAAAGTTAATTTAGAAAACTTATACGAATTAATGTTTAACAGAGTTTTATTTAAAAATACTTAATTTAAATAGATGATATTTATTTTTGAGTAAAATATGGATTTAATAAAATTTAAATAAGTCAATGGTATTAGCTATTTAAAATTTAAAACAGTTTTAAATTAACCTACAGCAATATGCAGGGAGCATTAGAGTAATGACACATTCAATTTAAAACCAACACGAAAAATTACAAATTTGAACTTTACCTCTCACAATTTAATGATATTAGGAACACACAAAAAAAATAATTCATTCAATTAAAAATTATTTAAGTTTGCACATCTCACCAACATGATTATTACTAATAACTGTAAAAAATTAAAAACATAAATTAAATTTTCAATTAAAAAATTTATTAAATCATTCAAGTAGATAATTGAATGAATTAAAAGTTTTGCTTGAATATATTAATTATATTTTGATATAAAATTAAACAGCAGTGTTAATTAAAGAAAATAAGGTAATATTTAATTTTTTTTTTTTCTATGTACAATCACTATACTTGTCAAAACTAAATTTCAAATAATTTTATAAAGTGATTCGCGAAATATAACGATTTGAATGCGTATATACCAAATTATAAATGACTTGGAAATTATTTGTGGTACAAGACTCATTGAGGTATAATGTTAAAAGTATTGTAATGAAGCTTTTGTTACATAAAGAATTTACAATTTGAATTTTATATTACAATTGAATTTATATAATTCAAGTTATTGAAATGTAATGAATTTAGTTTTGTTAAATTTCATTGAAATAATTCTTTATTTGGAACTTATATTTTTTATGTGAAGAATGAAATCTGTTAATTATACAAGAGCACGTTTAGTTTAATATCTAAAGAGATACTAGTATAAGAGGACTTTACGGCAATTAACTAACTCACACACACATTTGCAATAACGTTTTTGTAATATGTATTTAATGGTTATCACTACTACGCAGCTGGAGATCAATTTGTGGTCGCAGTGTTTATCACTACCAATTCAGTTGAGCTTTGGCAGTGCTCGTGTGCGGGCCTTACTAACAGTCACATGCGAGTACTGTCAAGCGTAACTCAAGTAGTAGTGTATAGGATTACTACTGGTATTATACAGCCATAGTTCCCAGACACATTAGTTGTAGTGCACAGGGATTTTAATGGCCATAGGTTCCAGGCGTAGTGGTGACTAACACACTAACAAATCTTAAATTTTTCAATAAAAGCCTACCAATTATTACTGGTCGAGGAGTCGGTGTTCAAGATTTTAACAGGCAGTACGCTACGCGGTTGTCTAAATTAGTTGCTGGCTACTTATCCTTAAATATTATGGAATTATAATTTTGGAAAAAGAAGCATTAAATAAAGTTTTGTGAATTGAAAAAGAAATATATATTAATCCTTCACTTCATCGTGGAACCGAGTGGGCATATCCTGGCAAAAATTAATTTTGATATGACGTACAATGGTCTCAAAAATGGTCTTTTTAAAAATTTAAAAATATATATGTTAATAGTGAAAATGTTTTCTATACCCTTGGTAATTGACATGCTGGGACTCTTAATAGTTTATGAATTATTAAAAAAAAACTAACATAATAAATGCGAAATATGTATTTTAATTTACATTGTTTCGTTTATAATCAAACAGAAAAATCATCAATTGCTTCCAAAAATCATTCAAATTTAATGAAATTTGTCAAGAATATTAAAATTAACCCTGGTAGTGACAATACAGAGTTTTAGTATAGTCTCCGTTATGGTTCGCGAATTAGAAACCTTCTAAAATAAGAGAACTTGTCTTTGTAATACCACTAATATCTCCAAAATTATATATGTCACAATGTTCATTAAGGTTAGTTAAATGTAATAAAATTACCTTTAATGGCTGATATTTCCTGAATTAAATTTCGTGGTCACGCATCACAAAAAATGGTGCTTTTAATTTTATGAAAAAAATATATGTAGACGATAAAGCCTTTCAATATATACTCTGCAAGTATTGTGCGGAAACCAACTGGTTGATTTTAAATGAAATGATTCGAAGTTGTTTTTTGTTTAACATACTAAACTAAATATTTATTAGAACAATATTTTTTATGTTACTCAGGTTTACAAAATGAAAACATACGGCACGGGATATATCAGTCTATTGTGATACAAACTGTTTTTAAATACTAAACCTGTAAATCAGTTTTTTTTTTTTTTCTTTTAATTGAGTCTGGTTTTCACGATAAATCGTTGGTTGTAAAAACAACACCATATATTGAAGCATATTTCGAAAACGACTTATCTGATATCAAAAAATTTAACTGAAATTGCTTTCAAGTAATACTCACATCATTTTCTAATACCTTTAATAATCATGAAGGTATTAAGTTTATTTTCTGTAGAAAACAAATTTCGTAGAAAATTAAAAAAGATCTTCAAAAGATCATAGAAATTCGTTCATATTAAAGAAGTAAATTTTTAATCTTTAATTATAAAAATAAATTTATTGCAAATAAAACAGGATATATTTCATTCAAATCAATGACTAAATTTTGATTTATACTTACAAATTACATAGAGATGTTAAAAAATAAATAAAATTTATTTTGTGACTTTTTTTTAAATTTCAATGTAATTTTTAAATTAGTAAATTCCCTAATTTGTGAATAAAATCAAAATTTATGCACTGGTTTGAATGAAATATATCCTGTTTTATTTGCAACAAATTTAGCTTTAGAATATAAATTTGCATTTTTAAATTAACGAATTTTTATGATTTTTGAAAACAATTTCTTCTGGAAATTTTATACGAAATTTAAGCTAGGTTCTCCATAAATGTTGAGCGTATTAAAAAATGAAGTGCGTTTAACTTGAAACCTCGTTAATTTTATAAATAGCGATTTAGCGCAAAAATCAAAGTCAATACAAAAAAAAGTAATTCAGAGGCTTAGGACTTCCAAAATTAGCAGTCCTGATCTCAGTAAGAGTGGGATAGTGGCACTAAAGATGCTCCACCTCCTCTTCCTCATCCCGATAACTTCTACAAAAATCGTTAAAAGGGAGCGCTAGTCTCCTAGCATGCGCACCAGCAAGCCAGTGCCCTGTGATAAGGACTACCAGAATTCTTAGCCAAAGCCTCAGTAATCCCATGATGAAGTTAGATCGAGATTCATCATAATGGGGCGATATTTATCTCTAGATTGAACGTGTGAATTCATTTGTCCATCTATTATGTGCAATCCTCGATAAGTTCCGTAGAATTATTGATCTGCAGGCCGAAAGCGGCACTTTAACCAGTTGGTCCGTTGGAAGCGTTTTTCCTATAAACGGGAATATAGACACTACAGCTATTAATTCTGGAGCAGTTGAGATTGATACTGAGAAGTCACTGCCAAGAAAGAGTATGAGGATGCAATAATCGATTTCGCTAGGAATGCTATCAAGGAATCCCGGAATAGTCGCAGGGCCAAATCCACTATCATTAACATTTAAAATTATTATTATTATTATTATTATTATTATTATTATTATTACTATTATTATTATTATTATTATTATTATTATTATTATTATTATTATTATTGTTAATATTATTGTTGTTGTTATTGTTGTTACAATATTCTTTTTTAATATTTGTATATAAAAAAAAAATTAACTTGTTTTGTTACAGTTTTCTCATTAGTCATAAAGTTCAGAATACGAGGGTAAATTTAAAGAACTTTGAGAAAATATGGAACCTAATATTAATAGCTCAGTAGTTTTAAAAATACAATTACGTATATTTTAGAATATATTTATTTCAATGTTGAAATTTTATAGATCTAAAGATAACATTTAAACCAACTTTTATATTGCGTGGACCATTATTTTATTCTTTATTAAATCTTTACAAGTATAGAATAATGTTTATATTTACAAAATATTTCTATAATAGTATTTAATTAAAACCCTTTTAAAACTTGCTTTCCCTTATGTTATCTTAAAAAAATATATATTTCTGTATAAAAAATTCTACCCAACAACTGATTTATGAATATGTTTTTTGTTTTTTCGTTTTTAATTTAAATTTTACAATAGTTTTATATAAGTTAATTTAAAAGAAAATAAACAAATTTTTCCTTTATACTTTATCAACATATTTGCATATTTTTAAAATTTTGAAAACATTTTTATATTTATTATGCCATATTTATTGTATACTTGCTTGGATATACATTTAAATTAAATAATGTCAAAAGAAAAATAAATATAAAGAAAAACATTTTCTTTTGTATTCCTTAAACAACTTTCTATATAAGATAAAAAAGATTTCCATTTTACTGTCATAAATCTTTTACAAAATATATAAAAATATAAGATATAAATATGCTAGCAAATTTGTTTTAATACAAATCCTAACAATATGCAACATTTTTTAACCAGCTGAGAAATCGAGTCAAATCATTCATTTAGTTATTCTTCTTATGTAATGTGTCAACAGAGATTTTTTTATTAAAACTGGGACTATAGAAATATATGTAGTACGCATACAAAAATGAATGCATTTATGAGTTTTTGTTTACAATTTATGACTTATATACATATTTTCACCATCAAGTATTATATTGTTATGGTTTTATTAATATATGGGAGAGTAAACTTATATGAATATTGCTGACATTGGTATTACACTGTATACACTGTATAGGAGCTAAACAGAAAAAAATATTTAAAGTATACCTTTGGGGCATTGTATATGCAGATTATCAAGATGTACTCGTAGTATTAGGAAGCAAGATAAGAAAAAAAGTGTATGTATGTAAGTACATTACTGTATAAATAAACTCTTGAAAACAAAGAATATTTTTACCTAAAGCAAGAAAATTTATATATACATTAAGAGTGTTTCCTTGTTACTAAATTACAGTGGGACGGATGTAATATAAAAAAAAAAAACACAATAAAAAAAATTATCTAACTAGCTTTTATATAAGTACAAAAATATTGGTTGATTTTCCAATATTTTTGTACTTATGTAAAAGCTAGTTGGATAATTTCTTTTATATATTATGTAAGAAGACAATCGTTTAAAAAAGCATTTTTTTACCATTAAAAATATAGCAGTAACAAAAATATACTATTGTTTTGAAAAATGTACCATCATTATATTAATAATAAATATTATTCAATGGCTGGGGTAGAATCACAATTTTTAAGCCTTTAGGGCAAATATCAAAAATGGTTATACTCAAAACAGAACAGGTACTTTTTACCACAAAACCAACATTCATAGCACCATGGAAACTAAATGGACTATATAGGATGAAAACACAACGATTGGATAACTTAATATTATACTTTTTATAAAATGTTTGCTAAAAAAATAAGGGTTTGAATCTAAAACTATTTAAATGGTTATAGTGAAAAATAGTACGAACAGGTACTAATCTTCCGCTATACGCGTTTATCGACGATATGATATTATGAGCGCAACCTTTATTCCTGAACAAGCCATTCCCATATCAAGATATTTTTCTTATTTAATAAAACGAAGAAACTTTAATCCGTACATAATTACTAAGTACAGTATAATATTGATGATAAATGCTATGCTATTTTGAATTACAGTCGAATGTGATTATTGAATAATATGCAAATAGATTAGGTTTCTTTTTCAATGAACACTATGAAGAACACGAGAATATCCAGTCTTAATCGCAATCAGACAAGATTATTCAGGAAACCTCTCTGAGATATGGAATAAAATACTTAGTAACTATATCAGACATCTGCCATAGGTTGGATTCAGCTTTGCATCTTACTAGCGTTGATCTAACATTATCATTCCTGTCGAGTGAATGATTTTATCAAAAAGAAATTATACTCAAATATATTCGAAAAATAATAAACTAAGGTGTTTTATTATAGGTATTATGCATTTCTTCTGATGTCTGTAATATATAAAATCTTTTTTCAATGACCCACCTAACGTTGCGAGTCAATTTAATGATGTTTGTCCATATGGCTGGGTGGCTATTCAGGTAAATATTGTGCGCAAAGTACTGGTAGTAAATTTTAATACAAGGAACTAGCTTTTATAATTATGATCAGTTCAGCAGGTCCTCCAGCAATAAATGTCTCAAACAGATCACTACTTTAAAGAATTCGGCGTAAATAAACATAAGTCGTTATAAATGATTGTCTCAATGAAATCCATAATTTCTTTTTTCACTACACGTATTCGACAACAACATTTCTTACCACCTGGGCGAAGGAGGTAAAATTAATATTAGAAACCTTGTTAGCTACATATAACAAATATTCAATGCTGTCAAAATGCAGTCTTAAGAGCCGTATCAGGCTGCCTAGAAATAATCTCAACCCACCACCTATATGAGGAACAAAATTTCTTACGGCTAAAGAATATAATGCAGTGCTAAGTCAGCAATTCCATGTGCCGCCGGAAATGTCGTCCGAATTTCAACATCACACTATTGGAGACTCCTCCGAGGAATGTCAGCAAAGACTTTCGTAAAATACAAAGGAATGTGGTGGATCCTTTTGATCATAGCTCGTATATGGCAATTTTGAACGACATTCATAAATTACGCGGTTGCTAGTATTTAGAGGCCGAATATTACAGACAATGGAAAAACTAGAGTAGTTCAGGTACAACTAAAGTCGTGATGGAGCAACAGACTTAATGCTTACTAGTCTTGCATAGATCGTGCTGTCCCAAGAAAAAGGTTTAATCTGGCTTATCAGACCAGCCATTCAAAACTAATGGCTTCGTTAATACATAAAAACACAAAGTATTATAATTTGTTTGTCCTGATCTCGCTTTTTGCCATTACAGAAAAAAGGAATTGACAAATTTTGTTAATAACAAAGGAAGCCAATCTACAAAGCTACACGTAGAGAAAACATGTATTTGTAGAGACCTTAATCTAAGAGCATCATATTTGTAAGTAATAATTGTTATGATCCCATTTTGTCATATTGCGTCTGATTATATGGTTTGTTTTCATATGTTATGATACTAGTTTTACATTAAATTGAACATTCTTACCATGCCATTATCCCATTCTATCATATTATAATTTAATGTTATTATATTATTATACCACACTGTAATATTATACTATATATTTTATAATATTATTATTCTTCATATTATTATCTCA
The DNA here is from genome assembly GCA_932274085.1 of Protocalliphora azurea. Lineage (NCBI taxonomy): Eukaryota > Metazoa > Arthropoda > Insecta > Diptera > Calliphoridae > Protocalliphora > Protocalliphora azurea. The sequence goes on along the minus strand of OW026523.1, from coordinate 106,280,346 downwards.
CCGAATATAACCATCCTTGTCTACTAATACTTATACATATATAAACAAAATGAGAATTACAATAAAGTTGCAAAACAAACATTAAAAACAAAAGCAAACAAGTTATGAATTTTTCCACTAATTTTGAGAAAAGGATAAGAATTATATTTATTTGAAACATTTTATTTTGATGGGAATAATAATAATAGTCACAATAATAATAATAATAATAATAACAATAATAAAGAAAAAGCAATACTGTAAATATTGGAAAAAACATTTAAAAAACACTAAAGGCCCAGCAAAAAATAAATTAGAGTTTGAAAGAAAGTGGTCTCGTTACCACACAAAAGTAAGAAACAATACAATAAAAGCACTTGTTGAATGTATTACAGTAAATATTAAATATTTTATTAAAAACTGAAAAAATAGCTTTTCGTTTAAATTTTAAACTTGAATATAACACTCTTTAATAAAAACAAAACTTCAAAAAGATACATCCATTAGTTGCAACTTTGTAGTCAAATTTGAATGCAAAAATTTTTTCTTGTGCATTACTCAATTGAAAATATCGAAAATAACTTTAGCGAGGGTATTATAGGAAAAAGTTAAATTAAACTTTTTCTATATTCCATTTATTATTAAATTTTTCTTTAAATAAAAACTTTAATCACACTTTGTTGAATATTATTATGTTATTTTCTCTTTAAGCAAGTTTTTTTAATTAATTAAAGAGTTTGTTTCATAAGAAAAAACTGTATAGCAATTATTCTTAATTTTTTCCCAAATGACAAAAGTTTATTACAGTCATAAAAATATATAAGTTTATGTACAAGTGTTCTTCATTTTGAACAAAGAATATAAAATAAATGAGTGGCATCAGCTCCTAGAACAATAATAGCAAAACTTCACAAAGATGCATCTATTAGTTGTATCTTTATTCTTATTTGAAAATATCGGAAATAACTTTAGCGAGGGTATTATAGGTGCAGCTTGACCGTCTTTAATATTCCTACCTGTTAAAAGTTAAGTTTTTTATATCTTCCATTTATTATTAAACTTTTCTTTAAGTGAAAATTATAATCACACTTTGTTGAATATTATTATGTTATTTTCTTTTTAAACAAGTTTTTTTTTTAATTTTAATTAAGGAGTTTGTTTTATAAAAAAAAAACTGTATAGCAATTATTCCTAATTTTTGTTCCAAATGATAAAAGTTTATTATAGTCATATAAATATATATATAAGTTTATGTGCAAGTGTTTTTCATTTTGAACAAAGATTATAAAATAAATGTTTGTCATCCTCTCCTAGAAGTATACTGCATTATTTAAAATTTTATTTCCTATTTATGTAAGTATACTTCAGTTTTGTTGTGCATTTACATACTCTTTGCTGAAGTTTATTAAAAACATTTAAGTTTTTATATTAAGATTTAAGGGTGGTATTATCAAAAGTATATGATTCTTTTTATGCTGGAGATTAAAGTTTGAAAAGTATTAGGAGTTTAAAGAATAACTTTTTATTTTTTAATAAGTACATATAACAAAAAAAATTTGAAATACATTTTGTATTTTAGCATAAATATAAAAGCAATAGAGGAGATTCTGTACAAATATTAAAACTTAAACGAATTTCCAACTACTTCCAGAATACCTGCTGTATTTAGACAGTTCTCATTCTACTTTATTAACAGTTGAAAATTGGAAGCAATAATTTTATGTAAAATAATATAAAACACTTAGTAAGAGTGGGCTTTTAAACTTAAAATCTCACCTTCATGTGGTTAAATACAAAGGAAGTATTAAAGTTTTTAAAATGCTAAATAAATAGCCACAAGTATATTCTCTAAGTCTGTTCCTAAAACTTTTTCTAAAAGTATAAAATATTTATACTCACATTAATTTATCCTAACCTACAAATACAATTATTTGTTTAACAAATTACTTCATATTTTTGTTTACTTTTCACACCAGCTCGTTGTCTTTCTTACCTCCTCCTCTTTCTGCTCTTGCAACCACAAAACTATGCAACAGTTTTCTTAATTATTCAACAGCCTCTCAGGTATGCTAATGTTTTCATTTTTACCGTAATGAAATTTGTTAAATGTTCACTACAACAAAAACTTATGACTTAAACTTAAATTGTACCATCAAATGAATTAACAAAATAAAATATTCACTTGAATTTAAAATTGTGGCCAAGAAAAATGATTTTTTTTTTTTAGTTGAGAAATTGTTGGCATACATAAAGTTCTATTTAAGGATTCTGGCCACAAGTTGTTTGTGTTTTGCTATAGCATTATTTATAGTTACGGCAAACAAAATGAAAAAAAAATATCATTTCTTTTTTTTACTTCTATCAAGTTGAAAATTCAAAAAGGTTTAAAGGAAAATTGTTTCATTGGTAAATAAATTTTCAACTTATTTTTCTTATTTAAAAATTAGTTTCTTTGCTGTTTATGCTGCAATAAAAATTTTGGCTTAGATATCATAAATTAATTAAAATGTAGCTAAAAAATTTTTAAAATTACTTTTAATAAACAGAAAATATAATGACCAAGTACCAAGAAATGGACAATATAATTAAATAAATATCTCAGAAAATTTGGAACCAGTAAGGACAAAAATTTGTAGTTAAGTAACAAAATTCAATAGTTAACAAATTTTGTCGTTCAGTGAGATTCCATAGTAAACTTTTATTGATATTTGTAGTTAAACACATCGGCTATTAACAATAAGTTTCAGTAAGCTAACTATAAATAAAAAGTTGTAAAACCATAAAGATAATAATAATGTTTTTAAGTTTTTTTTTTAAGTTTTATTACAAAAAATCTGATTTTGGATCTTAAATACCATTTTTTTAATTTTTATAACACTGTTTTATACACAATTTAATTAGGGTAATATAATAAATGATAAGTGCGTTCGTTTACGTAAAGTAAACTTTGGAAAAAATGTAGAAAACAAAATTAATCAATATTTACAATTTTGATATAGATTTATTATTATTATTATTTTTTTTTAATAAAATTCATAGTGAATAAATTTAGTTTTTTAGAGAAAAAATTTAAATTTTGTGAAAATACTGAATTTTGCTGAAAATTTGATTTTTAATAAAAAAAAAAAAAAAACTTAATTTTGAGTAAAAGTTTAAAATTTTTTAAAAATTTATGTTTTTTTCGAAAATTATAATTTATTTTTAAAAAATTGGATTTTTGTGAAATGTGCATTTTTAGTAAAAATTTTAAATTTTGGGCAAAATTAATTTTTTTTTTTTTAATTTTATTTATTTGGAGAAATATTTTTATTTTAGAGAATTTTTAGAACACTAGAAATTTTTAAAAATAAGTTTTATGTCAATTTCAAGACAAATGTTCAATAAAAGGGCCTTATATAATATATTTAACAACAAATTATCTTCACAAATATTTCCAAAAACCATAATTGATATGTTTTTGGAATCAATCTGCATATTTTCATATAATATTTAAACTTCTTTGCACATTTTCTCAAGAAAAAAGTTTTATTTTGAAATAAAAATTCAACTTTATTTTAAAATTTTTGTTTTTCAAATAATGACTTTCTATCATTTCTATCGATATTCGTCGTTCAATTATATACACTAACGAAAAATATCACTAACTTATAGTAGAGAATAGCAAAATCATTAACTATCGGTAGTAAATGGATAAAAGTTATGGAATTGATGTACAGAATGCATTCAAATAAAACATAACATATTTTTTCTTAAATAAAAAATGAACGGTATAAGTTGGAATTAAAACTAAATCAAATAATTGTAGCATTTCCTCTCCAGATTTTTTTTATGTATAATTTTATACAAGGTACCACTTATGAAAAAAAATTAAAGTACTTCTACGAAACTTTTCGCGTTGTCTCCCGTTTATACTTTTTGGACTTTAAATTCATTCTTGTGAATTTTTCTTTTTCTGAACCAAGTTTCATCTCATTCTTTAGGTCCTTGTTAAGCTTTTTTTTACTCCAAAATATAATACTTTTGCAAAAACTACTCAATCAACATTTTCTAGAAAGCATAAAAAAATAAAAAAATTAATAAATAAATAAATAAAAATGAACTTTTCTTTTATAAATTTTTCTTTGATGTGGCATGTCTCTAAAAGATATTTAAAATTAACCACAGTGATAGTTTTTACAAGCATTTTGTGTTATATTTTATTCGAACGTACATTTTTATGCTAAAATTCTGTAAAAAATAAAAATAAATTTATAAAATTTTCTTTAATATTCCTAAATTTACAATTAATTTTAATGATGCTGGAAGTTTTGTTTTATAATTTAATCCATTTGCTTCAATTTTAAAATATCACCCGTAACCAAAGCTGCTAAAAAGTTATTCTCCCAAAAACTTTTAGTACACATTAAGTTTAAATGATTTAATGGATTTTGGTAGCATAAATTTTTATTAAAACTTTGATGTCAAAGTAATGAATCTCTATCACACGACGTATGTAAAGACAGCATGTTTTACTTTAGTTGAGATAAAATATCTGCATACATAATTTAACTTATTCAAGGAGAAAGTTTTATACAAATATCTACATAAACATTCATGTATACGAGTATATGCGTGTATTAAGGTAAAAGCTTTGGCAAGAGATTTTCAAGGATGTGCCAATATTAGTAGAAAAAATAATAGATTAACAAGTCTTTTTTTACAAAAAAAGAAATGATCAAAATAAAACTTGTTAATCCAGATACCAGTTGCCTTTTTAGGGATTACATCTTCAATTTAATTTTTTGTTTAAACATTAAAATATGTTTCGATTTAAGCATACTAAAATCTCCTTATTTAATGATTTTGTTTTGTCTTTAAATATTTTATTTGTTATAAATGTATTCTAAATCAAATATTCAACTTACATTAAGGCCAAGAAGTAAATTTAATTAAGAGTAAAAAGAAGGGATTTGTTTTAATGTAATATTATTTTGAATTTTAATCTGATTGAAAAATGAAAACATTTTAGAATTTAATGTATTTTTAAATATATACAGGGACAGTGAAAAATAAGACAATAACAAAAAAAATTTTTTTTTTTTTTTAATATTCAAGTTTAAGAGAAAGGGTACAATAGTTTGCCCCGTTAAAATAAAATAATAAGTAGACCACTCAGACGACGAGTATTTATAAGTATAAATGTTTATACTTAAATATTCGTAAATATTTTTGATTACTATTATTATTATCTTTATCTTTATTATTATTATTATTATTATCATCTTTTTTTCCTACTTGACCTTCAGTGCCCTAATTGGCCAAAAATATACAGCAAGCCAAACGGACGGACATCGTCAGATCGATTTAAAAAGTGATTCTGAATTGATTGGCATTCTTTAAGGTGGGTGTTGGGTAACCTTATGGCATATCTAAGGATGTATTACATGCAGAGCCCTCAAATTTCGTGGAAACCTTTACGCTATCATATCGCATTGATTAAATGAAAATAGGACAGGTAGGTCCCGGGGAGAGAGGTAGCCCCCATCAAAGAAAATATATATAAAATATACAGTGAAAGTCTTAAAAAAATTTAAAGTAATTTTCATATCAAATTTTAAATAGGTTGAATAAATCCAAGGAGAGCAGTAGCTCCCATATAAAATAAATATTAGTTATCGCATTAAATAGGGTAGCGAAGCACACCGTTAAAAAAATAGTAAATAACAAATTTAATACTTTGGAATTTTACAAAAGTTCGCACATATTTAAGCAAGATATTATCACTTCGGTTCAGAATAAATATTTTATAAATGTAAGACAATATAAAATTAAAAAACTATCTGGTGGAGAATTTATGGACTGATTTGACTAAATATTTGTGTTTTTTTTTTTTTTTTTTTTTTTTTAAATGTGCCTTAGTTATTGTTATTGTTGTTTTTCAGCACCCATAAAAACAATAACTATTAGGGAAACAGACATTAACTAATTAAAAAGCAAATTTGCCAATAACTTGGTTGTTTATGAACAGATTTGGTTGATTAAAAAAATCTAAATTCAAGAAAAGTATTTGTGATCGATCTAAATGTCTTAAAAAGTAAGGCCGGAAAAAATATATTTTATTATTATTATTTTTTTTTTTTTTTTTTTCAATTTAAAAACTTATTTCTTTCGTTATCATTAGTTTTTGATATTTTTCTAAAGAAATTGTAATAAATTTATAAATTGAATCCAGCAAAATGACTCAATGAAAAATGGTCCAAAGAACTTCTTTAAAAACTTGGCTTATGTCGAGTCAATACTAGAGAAATTTTTATCAAGTCAAATGTCAAATTTTTGCCTGAATTGCAGATAATTTTTTATCTCTATCACTTGTAGGGGAAAACGTATATTATAATAAACCATGTAAAAATACCAACCAAAATCAAGGTGTCAGTGCTCGACCGCTGACAATTTTGTTTCAACGCAGCAATAATACTGATTCAGTCTACATTACGGACATTTTTATCATGTTAAAAATTTGACGTTTGTCTTGATAAAAATTTCTCTAGCATAGAGCTGACGTTATATTTCGTACGAAAAATTATTCAATGTTTTGAAGTGATTTTTTGTCATTTTTGAACTATAATTCTATTTTGATTAAGTATTTCTAATTTTTTTGGGTAACTTTTTGCTTTTGCAAGATTTTTTTAAATTACTCTCATATATATTTTCTATGATTGATGAATTATATTGAAAAGTAATGAGTTAAGTCATTTTCAATTTGAAGAAAGAATATATACACAAAAATGCTTAAATTAATGATAAAAATAAAATTAGTACTAACATATAATAAATTGTTTTCTTCTTTATCGAAATACTAACATTTTAGCCTTTTTAAGGCAATTTTAGGAATCGAAAGTGCTAGAAAAAAAAATAGAAGCTATAACGAAAATTTTGAGGTTAAAAGCAAAACAAAAAGGCAAGAAGTAGACTTAAAGAGGCCTGCATTGGCAACACTGATGTGATTTAAAATTTTTTTCTTAAATATTTTGTGACCAGAAATATAAACCAGTACCATCAATTAATTTTATAATTAATTCCAACTTTTTACGATAAAAAATTTCATTTTTTCTAATGTCGCGTGATCTTTTAGCAAAATTTTGAAAATATTATAATTTCTGAAGAAAGAAATACCTATAAAAAATTGTTTTAATTTGCAAATTTTGGCAAATTATCATACATGAATCTAATGCCCAACAATTCATTATAATTTCAGTTTCAATGCTAACATTTTACTTTATTGCTCAATAAAGTTACTATAGCAATTTATAAAATATAATTTTTAAAGTATAGGAACTACTATTTTCAGTCTAGATTTTCTTATATTTCACTTATGATAAATTGAATACGAAATATCACCTTGATTTGCATAAAAACTATTTTGTGGCCTTGTATCCCTAGTTACAAAAAAAATTTTGTATTTCACTTTAAAAATTTATTATTTTAAACAAAAAAAAATTTTTTTTTTTTTTTCTTTGTGTAAGATAAAACCATTTATTATTATCTAAATATGCTATAACTTTTGATCCATATTGTGTTGCTTTCCACTCAAATTTTAAAATTTTTAATGCCTGGTGTAGAGAAATATCATATATTTTTGTATATCCTGGCTTAATACCAAGAACCAATTTAATAATTTTTCAACACATCTGAAAAATAAAAGCAAGAAATTTATAAATGCATAAACACTTTAAAGCATTATCCAATTGTGATAGCTTACCAGTCTGTTAACTTTACTTTGAAGTTATCCTAAGATCAATGATAACAAATATTTCTGAGTGTCTTTTTATACCAATTTAAGAAAATTCTCCTTTATCTTTAAATAAGTAAATTGAGTACTTTGAATATTTCTCTTTAATATTTAGAATTCGAAAAAATTTAATTTAGGTTCCATATGTAACCATTGCGTTATATAAAAATTTTAAAAGTATTCTAGATGTGAAAACGTTTTATGCAAATAAAAATACTCCCTCTTCATTTGTTATTACAAAATTCAAATTTGATGATGACCATACCTAACAAAATCAAATATATCTTCATTAATGTCAAAAACCTTACATATGGTTATTTTTTTCCATATGTTCATATGAATGAACAAAACTAATTCCCAAGTTTATATTTCCACTTTACAAAAACAAATATAACCATATAAATATAGATAAATATAGATGAATAAACCAAAATTACTCCAACTCTATATATGCAAGTCATCAGTTTATAATTTCATTACAACTAAAAATGTAAAAAAATAATAAAAATATTTTATTTTTCCCTATTGAATTGTTTATATGTACTTTAACATAACTACATATATGTATGTATATTGTTAAACAAAAATAAATTCATTTGTCTTGAATTTCATAAAAACAAATTCCTCTTCAAATTCCTGTTCAAAATTCCTCTTAAAAATTCCCCTTCATTAAAAACAATATCAAGGTTTGCCTGCGCATTTTCACACTACGGTTATACAAATTTTAATTGTCACAAATCACAAAATTACAAACTAAATTTTTTATATTCAATTTATGCGTGTTAAAGTGACATTTTGAAATTCGTGTTATATGGGACATATGGTCAATTAAAAGTTTATCTTTGTGAAGTTTGATAGCATGATTTGTACTCAAATACAAAATAATCATGTCAAATTTCAATACTAACATTTTTATGGTATTTTTACACGTTTAAATAATTTTCGGGAAGTCTCCTCATATGAAAACTATGGTCAGATATGCAACCAATCTTTTGAAATTTGATAGTATGTCTACTGTCAATAAAAATCATATCTGCCTCGAAATTCATATAAATATTTGCATATTCAAGATAATTCTGATCACTTAAGCGTATTTCCGAAAAACATTTTAAGTGATCAATGTAAAATAATTTACCGATTTCAACCATTTTCTGTAAGCTTCGTCTTTATATCTAAAAAAAAAGACTGTGTCAAATATCATTAAATAATAAGAGTACTCATTTAAGCGCCTAATTTTCTCATTTGTGAAATTGTACAAATTTACGTGACATGTTTTATGAACCCCCCTTTTCAAAAGTTGTGCAATATTAACGATAAAAAAATGAAATCAACTCAAAGATATGATGCAATGATTTTATTGTAATTAACGTAACTATAATTTTTTACATCGCAGTTGTTAATAAATAAAATAAATAAATCAATAAACAAATATAACAAATATAAATATAAACTAATAAATGCACAATTAAACAGCGCAAGTTTGCGAGACTAAATATTTGCGCAAACTTATAAGTATTGTGCAAATGATTTTCCATGCAATTTTTGAGAGTTCATTTACACATTGCACGGTTTGCGAGAGATTTGCGCGTTTTGATGAGGACCCTTGATATTTAAAATTACAGCATATATTTCGAAAACAAAATTTACATAAACACTGGGGGCCATTTTTAAAATTTTATAAAAATTGAACTATTGAAGCTACACAAAAAAAAATATTATTTTCAAAAAAAAAAAAAAACAGTTGTTTCATTTTGCATCTAAATTTAATAAATATATTCCAGTAAATATAAAATAAAATTTTATTTCTCATTTAAATTTTTAATACATTCAATCATCTACTTGATTCATTTTCTTAATTTTTTAATTGGAAAAATTTTTCTGTTTTTCATTTTTTACAATTTTTAGTAATTTTAGTAATCATTTTGATAAGAGGTGCAAAATTAAAAAAAGTTTTTAATTTAATGAATTATTTACTAATATATTTAGTGATTGGTAAATTTTTTCTATGAAAAGGGATAAAATATGGGATTCAGAAATTTTATTGTGATATTTTTCAAATTAATATAATTTCAGAATCATTTGTAAGCAAACCTCAAGGATATTTGTGAATAAAATATTTGGACGACATTTCTTACATTATGAAGACGCGAAGGGTTAAACAAAAATTTTTGCTAGAATTTCTAAATCATATTCTATCATTTTGATAACAATTTCCGAAATTTGTTCATTTCCTGAAAATGGAAAAAGTTTTGTTGTGTTCCCGGGAACCCGCGAATTAGCGACGAAATTAAATAGACATACAATAAACAATGATTTTCCCATTTTAACATTTGTTCACATAGTTAATTTTTAAGTGAAGGCACCATTTTAAATTGTACCATTTTAAAGAATAAGAAATTATTTAATTTATCTTTTCTATAGATCGAAATTTAATAAAACTTAAAAGGAAATTTGTTCCACTTTGTACTAGCATGTCTTAAGGGAACAAATATATTTGGAGAAATTGTTGCGTAATCATGACAGTTAACTAAGCAATATTATACTACAAGTATGGAACAAAATATCCTTTTTTTCAAAAATATTATTATTATTTTATTATTATTCTTTTTTTGATAATGGGTACTACCAATTGGTAGAGGTCTACAAGAAAAATTTTTTCTTTGTAGCTTTTTTGGTTCCAATTCTTCTTTTTTTTTTTTGGGTATTTTAATATACTTTGTTACAATATTAAAAAAGAAATTCTATATATTTCCTCTAAGTTTCTAATACATTTTTAAATTATATTTTGATTTATTGTGTAATATTATTTTCATAATCTTCGTACTATTTACACCTGGAAAGGGTATACCTGCTTTGTAAGGGTATAAAAAACATAAGTCTCAAACGTGAACAGAAATGAAGAGTGAAAATACGGTAATTTCTATAATTTCATCGACTTTGCTGCATTAAAGTATATTCAATTCATTTAAAGCATTAATCTAAGAGTAGGACGAATTTTTCTTTCTGAATCTTTCTTTCTATTTTGAATTTTTTTCAAGACACTAGTTAATAAAAGGCTATCTATAAAATGAAATGAAACAATTTCAATTAACTTTTTGTAAAAATATGTTAATACAAAGCATTTATCTATTGCCTATTATATTTTTTAAAAATATTAAATATAGTAGAATAAAATAGTACTTAGTAATTTCCGAGATTCTCGGTTCAATATTCCCGGGAATCAAAAAGCGAGAATCGCCTTATTTTCCGTTAAGTTTTTCCTGACTCATCCCGCAAACGAAACACTATTTTATACACATATCGGCTTTGTAAAAATAATGCATAGAAAATTTATTAACTTTGAAATTTCAAAGTCCTTTTAAAAAGATATTCGAACACAAAATAAAAAACTGTGTACACAGTGCTATCATAAAATGTATGTGCTTTCATATGTATATGGTTTGGTTCATGTGTGAAAAATGCTGTTGTTTGGTGCAATAATATTTTTTATTAAAATGTTGCAGCATAGTAATCTATATATTGGTATAAAAAAATTTACTCTACAATACAGAAATATCAAAAAATTCCTTTTTGCAGAAATACTCAAATGAATTTATAAGAGATCGACTTAATTTTTTATTTTTTATTTTTACTTACTGTGTACTATAGGTGCATAGAATGATAGTGTGTTTGGCCATGCGACCATCCTAGGATTCCTTAATAACATTCCTTGCAATATTAATTATTGCATTCCCACACCCTTTCTTGGCAGAGACTTCTCAGTATCAATCTCAACTGCTACGAAATTAAGAGCTGGTTTAGTGGAGGTTCATACTGATGGGTCCAAATCTGCTGAACGGGTTGGGGGTGTCTATATTCCCGTTTATAGAAAAAAAACATATCTTCTTCGAATTGGCAGATCATTGCAGCTTTCTTCAAGCACAGATCTCGGCCATAAAGAGGGTGGTGAACTGGTTAATATGCTATAGGGTATTCGGGGTGCATATCCAAATCTGTACAGATTGTCAAGCCGGGATTAAATCGCTCTCGGATTTCTTTTCGACATCCAGGCTGGTACATGAATGCCGCGCATCTCTGAACGAGATGACGAGACACTCAAACCAGGAATTGGTCGGGGTTATGGGTCTTTCAAACACCCCGGGTAATCTTATTGCGGATGAACTAGCCAAAAATGGAACCCTTCTCCGGTATGAAAATATGTACCAACTGATTGGAGTACCGCTTTCGTCCTGCATGGAGGATTGCACAAGATAGATGGACAAATCATTTCACATGCCCAACCTCGAGGCAAATGTGGACGCAGTATGATAAATCTCAATCTAACTTTATCATACAGCTACTTAGGCATCGGTTACGAATTCTAGTAGCCGTTGTTGTAGGGTATTGGATTGCTGGTGTGCATGCTAGGCGACTTGGGCTCCCTTTTAACGACTTATTGTGGTGTCTATAAAATCGCACCATTTTTGTTCCTACTTTTTTTGAAATTTATTTAATAAAATTAAAAAATAAATGTATTGCAGTTTTGAAAAATCCAAGTTTTTTTTAATCAAGCATAAGAAGGAGATTATATTATCGTACAGGAATTAAAGATTATATGTCAGTAATTGTGTGTACGAATTACATTTGTACATTTGAATCAAATCACCAAATATATTTATCATTATACAAATATTTTAATAAAAATTTTTCCCCTCTTAGTCACTAACATATTATTTGAATTAAATAATTGGATTTGAATTAACTAAATATAACTGAATATTTTAAATTGAATTATAATGCTAATATCGTAGATTTAATGAAGGTTGTCCGTACACTCGCTATAGCCTTTCCATTTGTCAATTGTAATGAATTGGCGTTAAGTACTTGCGTATATAACTAATTAACTTTTTTATTCATGAGAATGTGGACACTTACTTTTGAGCAAGAGTTCGAGCAACATTATTACCACTTAGTTGTAATAATCTAATTCTATATTTGCTGAATATATTTTATAAAAATCCAATCCATGTATGTATATACATATAGTTTAAAAAAAGAGACCTGAATTGTAATAAACCCATATGTGAAAAAATACTAAAATTCTGGTTTTACTTTCTTTCCCTTAACAAATTCTATTATAGTTACTCCTCTGAAACAATTATAATAATAATCTGCTTTTGATAGATCACCATGCAAGTCTCAGTGGTCCAACACACACACACAATAATAAAAATGATATAAATTTTACTAAAAATAGCATTTCGTTTCAACATTTCCGAAAAAAATCTAAAAATTTGTACGTATATTGCTTACACAAGTATCAAAAAATTCGCTAATGGTCGGAGGATTTTCTAATAACTTCAATCTTGATATTAGAATGTGTCTTTAACATATTTTAACTTGTTTGATAGACAATTAGGTGTAGCTTATGATTATTTTACATTAAGTTACAAAAAAATGTAGCAGCATAAAAAAACTAAAAAAAATTAAAATCTCCCCACATAAATGTGGCGCCGTGTTAGCGACATCCGATCTTTCTAATATTGTATACACTGTGCTTTTACATTAAAAAGAACAATCCTCAGTGGGGTAGAATCAATGTTTTTTTTTTTTTTTTTTAATAAATCTGTAACTTCTAATCGGTTGGTAGGTTTTACATAAAATTTAACATAGGAGTAGCATAGGACTATATGTAGCCCAATGTTTTTGTCCGATTTTGTAAAATCATAAGTATTGCAATTTTCAAATTCAGAATCATTTATGTTTGGATTTGATAAAGACTTCTTTATTTGAAAGATAATTGTGTTCTTCAACTAATTACAAAAGAATCTAATAAAATCGATCGGAAATGAGATATGACATAGCTGAAATTTCAAATACATATAATTCAAAAACTAAGAAATAACAGTTGGCTAGCGGTTAAAAATTTTCTATGTCACAGGTGACCAACTTTGACCTACTTTCAAGGGTCTATCTCTCTATCTCTCTTTCAAACTTAAAATTGTACGCCTGTGTGCATTTTTATGTAAATCCGACCAGCCCATTAGAAGTTTTATTTGAACAAATTTTCGATTTTGTCCTACTGTGCAATCTCCTAAAATGCCATTTTCATAGAGCATTACTATTCAATGTATGTTTAATATGGTAAAATGTTATGTTTATATCGAAATGTAAATTTCCTTTTTTTTTCTCTTTTTAATTTCCTAAAAGCTAAAATAACAAAATTTACCTTTTTCAAAAAGATTCTACCCCACTGTGCAATCTCCTAAGGTGCCATTTTCATAGAGCATTACTATTCAATGTATGTTTAATATGGTAAAATGTTCTCTTTATATCGAAATGTAAATTTCCTTTTTTTTCTCTTTTTAATTTCCTAAAAGCTAAAATAATAAAATTTACCTTTTTCAAAAAGATTAACATATTTTATTTTCTACTAATTTGAATTTAGCAAAAATTTATTTTACAGTCTAGTAAACAAATTCAGACCAAGATTAATTTGCTTAAAAAACTGCTTTAAAATCATATTTATCAAACTAAGTTTTTATAACATTCAGGAAAGTACAATTTAAAACCCACTAAATATAAAATTTAACTTAAAGAAATATATGTATTTTATATTAAAGAAAATTATCAGAAATCACAATAAAATCTTAACTCAAATTGAACTTGTGCACCCATCTGGTAACGCAAACAACGCTTACATAAAAAGCTATTTAGCGTAGAATATATAAAAAATTTCGGAAAAAAATCTCAATTACATTTCAACATATGGAAACTCGTTAATAATATTAATATGATGGAAGGTCATTTATACTGTGCGTTTGAAAGGATGTGATCCTTTTTGAAACCCTTGAAAAAATATTATTAAAAATGTAAAAATAAACGACATGAAAAAGTAATTCTTATATTTTTGGACACTGTGTAGCCTTTACGAAAAATATTTTATGATTTTCATATAACCTAGTAGTACTTTATTATATTGGTAAAAATTAATAAAATATTTAAAATAATTTAATCCTATTTTTTATGAACTATATATCTTCGTTACCATACAAAGGCGATGCTAATAACGTTTCTAATAATAGTATTCCTCGTTTAGTTCTTCATATATTCTTCTAAGCAAAATGTGATTGTTTACCATATTGAATGTAGGGGAGAAAATTGTAAGGCATACATTTTGTATTTACATTTTTTGTCAGCTTTAGGGATAATAGAAAGAAAGTCTTTGTTAATTAGAATTTAGTAGTCCAAAATTCATTTACTACTCTATTAACTATAATGAGTGGTTATTTTCTAATATCCAAAAGGGTATTCATAATGCAGTAAGTTTTCATGATCATGATGAAGGTAATCGTATAGTACTAACAACTAAAATAAGACCTTATATCGTTGACTTTTCTAACTCAAGTGGAGATGGTGGATGTGCGATATGTAAAATATATTTCGAAATACCATACTAGAACTAATATTAAATTACATCTCCTAAAAAAAATTTGCCAAAAATTTACTCATTTTCTTCTTAAAGTGCCCGGTGTGACCATATGGTAACAGCCCATTCTACCCGATCTAGGGCTAAAACAAAATATTATATAATAGATAAATTTTCTTAGGCTCCATAAATCTACATTTGAAAATTTCATCAATATCTAAAACAAAAAGCAAACTGACCTAAACTGACCGGGAAAGTTTGGGTTAGTCAATTAATTTAAAATGATCAACAGAAAACAAAATGAATCAGAACCCGTTGAAAATATGTGCAATGAATTTGATAATATTCCTTTGAATGAAAACAATAAATTAATACATAATGTGGTCGTCAGATTTGTATTAAATTATAAGGGTTTAGGTATACATTTGGATATTAAATTAACTTTTGACAACCATATGAATAAACTCATTTCAAGAGTTTTTTTCTGCATTGAGGCGAATATATAGTGCTGTTTATTATTTCCCATTGAAAATAAGAAAATTTATAGGTAGTTCTCTATTAATGCCAAAAACAAACCCATAAAAACTTTGAGAAAATTAAACAATGGTTTAACAGAATAATAAGATTTGTTTTTTATTTTAGCGTTGGAACTCATGTTAGCTTTTATATTTTTGATTTTCTGGGTATTGGTTTCGACAGTTTTGTTAATTTACGTATGCTTTTGTTTTTTTTTTTTTTTTTTTTTTTCTTTTTTTTTCAGTTATAAAATTTTGTAAACCAGAATATCTTTTAAGACTTTTTACTTTTTCATATTCTACTAGAACTACAGCCTCAATATTTCGGAGAATAAATACTTTATACATGCATAGTTCACATGTACGAGTACCTAAGGTGTGTAGACTGTGGAATACTAAAATCTCAATGAGTGAAAATTCTTACTAAGTACACCAAAATTCTGAAGTTTAGATGAATTTTTAATAGATTTTATTTAAAGTGAAATTGTTGCATGGTTACATCAAAACTATCAAGTTCATTAAAAGACGTTAAAGTTGAAAAAGGTTAAAGTTTAATTCACTGAGGAATAAATATTTTTGTAATAATTTATATTTGAACATATTTTAAATTTTAGTAATATTTATCTTACTAGTATAATTACTATGTAATCGTTTTGGCTTTCAAGGCTCTTTGATTACCATATATATATATATATACTATATATATATATATATATAATTAAATTCCTGAATGTCTTCTTTGGCCAGTAAAACTTATTTCTTTTGCTTTACTGATGACCTAATTTCATAACTGAAATAACAAATAAAAATATTATTCCCTATATTCTATTTTTGTCTTTTTTCACTTTTGAAAAAAGTCTACCATAATTTTATTAAGCTACTTGAAAAGGACAATGTATACAAATATCTATTTGTATTTTTAATTTATGAAGCTTGAAACGTTGTAGAAACAATGCAGATCATAACACGTGATGTTGCATATTAAAAATAGAATTACAAAAGAAAAAAATGACTACACAAATACGAGTATCTATAAACATTTAAAAGAAATATTACGTTTTCTGTTGAGTGAAAAATATAAATGCATTTTTAAAATAAAAATATTTTCCTTCAAATACAAATGTTTCTTTATGAGAAGAAATTAAATTAATTTAGCAGCGAAATATGCGTATTGTTATAATACTTTATACTTCTATTAACAAACAACAAACTAAATTAAGTTAAATTGAAATACGCACAAAAATTATGTTAAGAATTGTATTTGTTTACAATTTGTTACACATATTGAATAATTTATTGCTGTGAGCCACAAGAAAAATTCGATCTCTGTGCATTACGTAACAGGTATATGTAATTGTAAACAAATACCAACAAATTTTAGTTTTTATTTTAATATAAAGATTCCATACTTTCCAAATGTGTACAAAAATCAAAAACTTTAAATAGCATATTTAAGACAAAAGCTTTTTTTTTAATTTTTATTATTTTTTTTATTTTTTGAAATGTTCGTATTTAAGCCGTCATAAGCAAAATCAATCATTAAAATTCACAAAGCCTTCCCAGATATATTGATATTTAAAGTAACATACTTTTGATTTTTTTTTTTTTTTAAGAAAGTGCAAAAATAAAACCGCGAGTTTTCCCAATTTCTCGAAATTGAAATCTAAGATCGCTAAATGGTTAATGAAGTTTGTGTATAAAAATTTGATTTTTATTTATTATTATTATTTTTGGCTACTTATTTAATCTCGGTTAAGACTTTTTTTATTTTTTATAGTATTATTTTATTATTTAAGAAGTATTATTGCGACCTTCCTTTCAATCAAAATCAAATTTCGTGAAATCGCCTGTCGTATGGAATATTACCATCAAAAATTATTACACAAAAGTTTAGAAAATTTTGTTACAAATCTTTTGATATTATCTTTGAATTGATTCGAAACTATATTGGTTACTAAAGAAAACAATAAAAGCCACTTGATGACATATTTATTATTATTATTATTATTATTATTATTATTATTATTATCATTATCATTATCATTATCATTATCATTACTATTATAATTATTATTATTATTATTATTATTATTATTATTATTATTATTATTATTATTATTATTATTATTATTATTACTAGCTCTGCACCAGTACTTGTAAATTTTTAGTCAGAATTTAAAAGAATTCGTTCCCGTACTAAGAATTAATTTGTATTTTGTTGTTTTTCTGACAATTTCTGACTAGAAATTGTAAATTTGACAAGTACTGGAAGAGTGCTATTATTAAGTTCAGTTTTCAAATTTAAACTAAAATAATTTCTTACTTATCATTTTGTTTGTAATGAACAAAATGAAACTAAGAATGAAAAATTTCAATTCACATTTCTTTCAATTCTATTGTGTAATCATAATTTCGGTATGAAACATGTATTTGGTAGAAAACATAGCTCTCAATACTTCCGTTACTCAATCAGATTTTTGACTCTTAGAAGTATATCCTAAACAATCTCGGCAAAAACTTGGTAACTACATGTTGCTACGGATGTAGTTACTTTTGAATGACAACAGCAAACCGTCTGCATTACATAGAAGCAATTTCGTAACCACTTATTTATAACCCAGTATGAAATTACTTATTTATGATCAGATTTTTGAAAATTCTACTTTTTATTAATTTTGTTTTTTAATTTTAGTTAAAAATCTGTTGCTTTTCTAATCTGTAATTAAAGTTTATAACATCTTTTTAAATTTAAAGTAAAAAAAATAAACTAAATGTAAATGTAAACTAAAATGTTGCTAGTTCCTACTGTTTTCAGTAATAATTTCTTCTGTAATACTTCAACAGCAATGAGTCATCTAAGTAATGACTTTCCAAAATGCCTACTTGTAATAATATGAGGTAAGTAGTTTCCTCTAATATCATCACCTTGTTATAATAATGGGTTATTCAGCTAATGTGTAAGTATTGAAGAGCCATTACATTACATATTAGCTTCTTAACTCATTACATGGCAACCAAAGTTTTTTTTATGTTTCTAGTTAACGCAAACTTCTAAAAAGTTGTAATTCGTTCTTACCGGAAAGGTTTTTTGCAAAGAAAAAAAATATTCCCTTCTCTTGATTGGTTGTATTTTTTACACTTTCTCTATTTAAACATTCTTTCTGATCTCGCTCTTTAATATTACACTACGTTCACATATAGAGATTTCTTGAAGAAAGAGTCATTTTGAAAGCCAAAAACATTTCGATTCAAATTGTTTAATTATTTAACACACAAAAAACATATTAAATTTCCATACAGGAAGAAATTTGTTGGAAAAGAATTTGTGAAAATTGTCAATAGTTTAAGAACAAAAAATTAAAAATTATGAATGAATTATGAATGTTATTAAATTTTATTTTTTTTTTTTTTTTTTTTTTTTGAAAATTTTATATTTTGAATTAGAAAGTGTTTTTGTGTGAAATTTGTATTTAAATTAAAAATTTGGCAAACGAAAAACAGATCATAAGAAAAAAACACTATAAAATGATATATGATGTTTAAACTTATTTTTTTTAACCAAGTAAAAGACTATTTTCTAAGATAAAACATATTTAAATAAAGAATATGTTATCTTTAAATGTATTTTCACATAAATACCTTATCTTCATTTCCTTTCTGATTACCAGTTCTTTTAAATGTATTTTTAGCTTCAAACTAAAAAGCTTTTTTGTTTTGAACAAACCTCTACAAATAAAGAAAACAAAAACTATTCTAATTTATTTGTGAACATTTTTCATGTGTTTCCTTTACAAAACCCCATAGCAACTTTTTCTCATATATTTCCTATGAAAATTTTGTATTCGTGCTAGCAGGTTTAAGGTGTAAATAAGTTTATCTATTTAAGCATCCCTTTGGTAACATAATTAGGGATTAGCACAACATTTGTAAATAGTTACAAAAATCACAACCCTCTGGCTATACAAAAATAGAATGTATATTTTGATTATTTATAATAGACAAATAAATATTCTCCTGATATCTCATTATTTTAGGAAGTTTTCAAAAGGGACATTAGATTATGTTATGAAACAGTTAGAGGAAATACTCGTATAAAATATACTAAGTGTAAAATATATGTATGTATATGAAAATATAACTATATATAGATACATAAATGGTTAAAATTAGTGAAATCAAAATAAAACAATTTTCTTATCAAGAAAATAGAACTTATTTCTACAAAAAATAAAATGTTTTCTTTATATAAAGACTTGCGTTACTGCTGAGAATTTTTCATAAGTGTGAAACAAAAAAAAAAAAAAGGATTTCAAAATATAACTTCTCCAAAAAAGGGGACTTTTTTGGAAAAGACTGGCCAACCGCCTCAATATCTCAAAAAAAAGCCTTCAAAATTTGTTAATTTGATAAAAAAAAGTATTATATTTTAAGAAAAACCACTAAACTCAATTTTATGAAATACAAAATAACTTATAATATATTTTATTATTATAATATATTTTATTATTGCAAAAAAAAGATTTATTCAAAAAAATAGTTAACATAAAATTCTCTTTTCTTTAACTAAACTTCTGTACTTTTGTACGAGGTTCTCAATCGGACTCCAGTATTACATATCTCCATCTAACGAATTGCAGATTGAAAGCATGGATTCTTCTTTTTTTATTTACAAGTATTGATCTCAAGTCTGTTGGGGAATTTATTTTTCAATAGTGATAATTAAAAAAAGGACGTTACACCTACCCAGTGCTATAAGCCAAAGTAAAAATATAAATTAGGATATAAGTATTAATCAAATCTATTCTTTAATTTTCCCAGTCCGGACCAAAAAGATTCGGGATTTGATTTTTTAAGTAGTTTCAGAAACTTTATCTTTTTTAGTTTTTAACAGTTTCTATTCATTTGTAAATTCTTTAGACTCTTTTTAACATCACAATATTATGAAAAGGTCTCAAAATAATTAACTTGTTCGTTTTAATTAATATGTAACAGGTCAAAATATTTCAAACAGCTTAGTTTCTCCTCATTTATCACATAGTCCTAAAAATTCGTCTTTTAGTTCCTTTAAAAAAAAAACGAGCCAAAAAAGTGGTTGAAAAAGGGGCAATTGGCGACTAAAGTTGCCAAACAGTAATGCTGATAGAAACTACGCATAAAAAATTAGTGCACTCAATTCTGCTTACAAAAATGAAACCAATCTCTTTGAAATTTTGATTTTGTTAAAGGCTGTTATATTGGAGTTTTAAATTCAATAGGAAAAATATTTTTTTATTCGTTTTTAGTAAAATTTCTAATATTTTCTAGAATACTCTCCACAAGAGCTTTATTGTGTTCTCGGTTGCATTTTACACTTCTTTTTAAGCTCTATGTTATTTTCTAGCCAGCTTTAAGTATTATCGAAATATTTTTTTAGTTTGATCCAATATATTTAAAACGGACAGAGTTTTGGACAGTTTGCCCACTAAATACTAGTTACCAGTTACCACCAAAGAAATCGACCCAGATTTTCTGATGAAACTAATTTTCTTTTAAAAGTGGAATTTGTTATGAGTGAAGAACAAATGTCTTCTCAAACCAGAAGTTAATTCGACAACTTCGATTTTTTTAGCCGATGCTTATTTAACTCATTTTTAACAACGCCTGTGACATGGAATTTATGACCAGGAAATTGTAGAAAAACCGCCAATACGTATTTTTATCAGACTTTAGACAGTATTCATATTTTTGGTTAATCTCAATAATTTTCGTCCTCTTTATATATATGCCTATATATTTTTTCTAGCGTTGCTGTTAGGAATTTTTTTTTATTACTTCGTGGGTCTTCAATCCATCCCTTTTAACTTTTTTGTTAAAGGATACAGAATAATTCAAAGAATGAGTCACACTCCATCCAAAGATGTAGAAAATTCGTTTTAAAATTCGTATTATTTTGTCTGCTATCCTACAGTCTGTAAATTAAGTTTTTTTTAGCTATCACGATTCTTTTCGGTGACCCTGAACTCTTTGTATTCTTTATGACTCTAGAATCTATATCTTTCAATTTATCTGCGTTCCTAGTAATTATTTGATAGATTCGATTTGTGTTTCGAGAATAAATTTGAATGAAATGTTTGAACGAATTTTGTCACTTTATTATAAGAAAATTTTTCACAGAGAAACTGAAAATAATAGCAAATGTAAGCAATTTAATGGTACTATTTGGTTTTACGTATAATATAAAAGTTACAGGCCTCAGAGTGTGCACTGGTTTTTTCGTTTTAAACTTAAAGATTTTATTTCACTCAGTCATTTTTGAAACGCTATAAATTGACCAGTTTTTGCACCATAAAAAATCTAATGATATCCAATTAAAGACGATTATCTATACCTTTATTCCAATTAAAAATTAATGTTGAGTTTTTGTCCATTTTAGAATAATTTGCGATTTTGTCTAATAAACTTACCTTTTAATTTGGACATATACTAGGTAAATGACTAGAATAATTTTTGTTTGATTAACTGGTAAATTAAAATCAAATAATAGTTCAATTAAATTAAAATTAATAACTGCGAGTGAACATTTATTAGAGTAAATTATGACGATTAATCGAATAATTAGAGTAAAAAAGTGTTTAAAAAATTAACTTTTTAACTAATTTTAAAGATATTTTTTATATTATTTTTAAAAAAATTTGCTTGAAAACAACTGCTACGAAATAGTTGTTATATAGAATAAACAAATTTTATTTAGTGAAAAGTACCGAAGATATGTCTGAAATACAACGTGGAATTTAAGTATACGTTTATCAATCACAAAAAGTATACAAATGGCCTTTTAAAAAATGATAATGCAAAATATAACTCTATAAACATTTGGAAGATATTTTCCTGGAAGAAATTTATATAATATCTCTCTTTTATTATTTGGACGAAAATGATCAAAGCAATATTTTTCTAATATTGCATTTTTGTCAGTTTAAAGAAAATGAGGCAATAAACAACAAAAAATATATAAAATTTTAAATTTTTTTTATTATTTTTATCCTCAAAATATCGCCCTTTTTTCAGTAAGGTAATTATCACATCCGTAAAAAAATTATGATATCCCATTGATATCATTTGGAAGAAATTAATGCAATACTTTTATTTTTCATTGAAAAAAATATTGAAGAAGTTTGTTAGCTTTTCAGTTTTTGTGCTTTATGATGTTAAGATTTATGTGCATACATGCTTTACAAGGTGTACAAGATTTCTTTATTACATAATTACAATATTTATTTAGTCATAATTTTTCTACATATTTAATACATCTTCTTCTTTTTTATCGCTTAGATGTATCGCCTATGACGTACAATCTCTCCCGAAGGGGAAACTTCCGCAATACGAATATGATTATTGCGGCAATAAAATTTTTCTTCTCAAATTACGAATTCGAATCACTTTCGTATTATTTTGCTTGTAGTTAACTATTTTGCTTGTAGTTATAAAAAACAAATTGGAAGATTTTTAACTTGATTTGAAGAAACATATTATTGGCCTACGAGTGACAGTGCAGTCGATAATTATAAGTATGAATCTCTGCCTGGCTTAGTGGATATAATAATGACGGCTTGGATAAAATTTTTGATATAGAAGGGATTTGGATTTAAAATTAGTTTACTAACTGAACTTCCTTGTCTAAAGTAGATCATGTTTTATTTTATTTCATAAATATGCCATCAGATTTTTATTTACTCGTTTTACGGTTAAGAATATCCGAACATTAAAAAGTTTAGGTGATACTCATAGACCTATTGAAACATTAAGTAAATATAGAGAAACAATGGCTTTAAAAAATAAAAGAGAAAAATAGATTTAAATTTTAATTAGATATTATTTTTGAAACACTACTTCAGAGAGGAAATTTAACCTTTTCTTGTAAATTAAGTTATCTCAATTAATATAGATGTATTTTTGATGTTTTCGGGAATTTTAATACTTATTTTATCAAAACCAATTATTAACATTGTTCTTGTTTTATTTTCTTATTAAAACACTAAGATAATACAGAATGCTTGATTTATTTTTTGATAAACATTAAAAAAAAACGAGCAAAATGTTAAAGTATAATTTAATCGAATAATTTAAAAATTTTGATTTAAAAACAGCATTTTCAACTTATTTGTTTAATCGTATAATAAAACAAATTAATTAAAATGAATAACACATACTAACGTACTACCCAGAGGTTTTCAGTTAAATTCTAAATATTCATATAATATTTTTAAGCATCGGAGGTCTACTAAACTCTGATTTTTTTTTTTTTTTTTTTTTTTTGAGCATAAAATATCTCTAAATAGTTTAGCTATTGAGAAAACATATCTTTAGTATAAAAACTACACTGATTAAAATTTGGAAACGTTTAGTCCACATACTATAATGTCTGAACGACAGATATAGCCAAATAAATTAAATACTTGACAATATTTACTATCATACAATTTTAGTTAGTTCTTGCTATATTAATTGGTACAAACTGGGGGTGATATCTCTTAATATCATCATTTAGGAGTTATCCATAAGATACCAGCAAACAACCAACCGAAAGGATACTAGCCTTTTAAATAATTTAAGAAAAAATATGTCAGGATAAACCTTGAAACTTGAGTTGCTCTAAATAACACAAAAACTTAGACTATCATGCTCACAATAATTCCTGTGCACCAGGTTTTAAAATACTTTATAATTTATTGATAAATTATATTCAATATTTAGAAGGCATTCAGATGATAATTTATTATTATACAGATGTATACAGTTTTTAAAATAATGTATTCTTTTTTATATTACAATGATCTCGTCATTATGTTTTAGTTAAATTTTGTACAAAAGTATTTCGTAACTCTTAATTTCTTAACAATATCGGTGAAAAAATATAAGAAATTCTACATAAATTCTATAAACTTATATAATCAATTATTCAAATATAAAATGAGTTAGAACTAACTTCTTTTCTTTTTTAATTTGAGAGTAAAATTTATTGCAAATTTAAAATATATAACTTTTTCTTCCAAAGAACTATAATTGTCTCTATTTAAAATCAAATCATAATTTTTACCCAAATTTTTTTCTTCTTTCTCCTTACTTTCGGATAATTTAGTAAATACTACTCCTACTAGTATAATATTTTACACACATATTATCTGGACTTATATCAGTTAGGTTGTGAAAGAATTATGAAAACATATTTATTAGTTTCTGTGCAATAACATTTTGTAATAACATTTTGTAAATAACAAAAAGCACTTCGAATTACCTTTTATGGTATTGAAATAATTATGATTGTATAAAAATTATGGCAACTTAGATGATTACATTTGCTAACTAACTAATAACTACAAAACATTAATGAATATTTTCGCAAAGAAAAAATCATAAAAGTTAATGTTCTTGACACCGTATAGCATTTAAATAAGTAGTTTAAATAACGAAAATAAAAAAAAAATAAATAAAATGGAATTTAGAATACATTTCCATAAATGTGGACTTATTTACTTATATCATAGGAAGGATATATTAGTTGAGGTTTTACTAAAAATTATTTATTAATATTAAACAAGGTCTAATACCCTGCACATACATCTATATTTAAGACAACTTTTTGCATTCATCTGGATATAATAGGTATTAACTTCTGACAAGTTTCTAACAGAATCTCGTAGCATATTTTTTATATTTTCCCCTATAATTCACCTCTATCTTTTAACATTTCTTTCGACAGTCTCTATAGGATTTAATCCCGAGATTGACTTGGACATCTTAAAATACGAACACTATTCTGGGAAAATATATTATTTACTAAACTCTAATTGTGATGGGGGTCATTATCGTGCTCGAATGTCCAAAATAATAATCTCTGCGGCGCATGGAAACGTAAAATTTTCAAATATGTGAGTGTACCCATTCGAGTTCTTTGTATTATCAATGTGATAACTAGAACCAATACTATTCCTTTAAAGGAATTCCCAATCATTTATAATACCTCCTGCCTGTTAAACAGTCATCCTAGTAAATTTAACGTGGAATTCTTTCCCTTAAGGCCGGTGGATACTTTTTTGATAGTAATTTTCAAACAAATTAGTTTACGTTGTTTTATCACTAAATAATATGTTTCTTCATTTTTTCTTTTTTTTGCTTTAACATTCAGACTAAAGTAAATGTCAGACTAAAGTAAATATCCTTCTATCCAATACAATAATCCTTCTATCATATTCTGGTATTAATTTATGAGATCTAGCACGAGTTTCTACCGTTTGTTTTTTAGATAAGTCATTTTGGACAAAATATAGATATCGTCCTAATCCTTTATTTGCTATTTTGGTACATATTCACGATAAAAGAGAAAAAGGAGCATTTTTGGGAGTTTTAAATTTTTTACAATATATTATATATATTATATATATATATATATATATATATATATATATATTTAACGAAAATTGTTTAATTTTAACGAAAATTGTTCTAATTTCATAAGAAGTTTTTTTATCATTTCAGATAAAATTTTGTTAATATTAATAAAAATTAATAAAAATATTGTTTATAGCATTATGATACTATGCTTAGAGTTTTATCATGGGTTGTACCTAAATTGAATTAGTGTTGTCCTGTGTAAATACTAACATACATTATAATTAAGATCACATATCAAGATCATATTCAAAAGTGAAATAATTATTTCATTCATACGGTAATACAAAAAAAAATTTACCTTAAAAATATTGTTAGAACTTTTAAATCTACATTTCATTTCAAAATAGGAAAGAAAACAAAAAATATCATTCAAAGACCATTTACCAAAATTAAAAAATATTCTCTTTTAGGCATTAGTGTCACATGCAAACATTATTAGTAGCTGACAAAAAAACCCCAAATGGGTATAAAGTACATAAATTGTATTAAAAATAATTTTATATACTATAAACACCCAAAAGATATTAACACAACTTTGAGATTCTACAATTTCTTCTTCTACTCCTTTTTGTAATTGTAACAAAATTTCAAGGTTAATAGGTAAAAATGTTAACTGTTAAATGATGTGCATGAGTACGAAATGACTAGAATAGAATTGTAATGATGACACAAAATGTGTCTAAATGTGATAAAACAAATTTGTTGGTTGCAGAAAAAAAATAATTCTCAAATAATAAAAATATTTTTTCTTTCTTCTAGCCCAATATAATATAACAAAGATGTTAACGAAAGGAACGTATTCTTGTACAGACATAAGAAAAATATAAATTCTTCAAAAAATAAAAAACATTTTTCATACTTGTGCTCTTGTAATAAGTGTTTGATACTGTGATTGTATTATCTTGCTGTTCAATATATAGACAGAACAAATCGTATAATCATACAAGAAAAATGAAATATACATATTATATATATATATATATATATATATATATATATATATATATATATATATGGATGTTATAGACATGTATCTTATAGCAGGTAATAGGATTTATTTGAGGTTCACACACAGCAATTTTTCTTGCTCCAATTCTGAGTTCGTAGGAGAGAGAGGAGAAGGGAATACAAAGTTTTTACATTATTTTCATCTCTCTCGCCAACGAAATCAGAATTTCAGCAAGAACAATTTTTGTATGTGATCCACGACTTAAGAAAATATTTATTTTATTATTATTTGGTTTTATAATCGATTTTTTGATATTATTGACTATTGGAAAATGAGGCTTGTTAGTGTGAATTATTGTCAAATATATGGAATACCTATAGAATTTTGTGATAAAATTAAATCTATTGCTAAATTAATGAAACAGAAAAATATAAAATATGAAAATAAATCATCAGCATATTAACTGAAAGATTGCTGATGTAGTAATAAAGCCATTAAATCTGTTTTAAGTCGTCTTAACCTGCAAAAGTACATATAAAAACGTCTATGTCAATGCAAATTTTAAATTCATTCTGGAATTTATTAAGCCTATTCCCAAATATTGTTTTAGTTCAGTTATAGCTCAGTTCTAGTTTAGTTCAAGTTCTGTTCTACTTCTAGTTCAGTTCTAGTTCACTTCAGTTCTAGTTCAGTTCTTGTTCATTTCAAGTTCAATTCTAGTTCAGTTCTAGTGCAGTTCTAGTTCATTTCTGG
Organism: Protocalliphora azurea; assembly: GCA_932274085.1. Lineage (NCBI taxonomy): Eukaryota > Metazoa > Arthropoda > Insecta > Diptera > Calliphoridae > Protocalliphora > Protocalliphora azurea. The sequence goes on along the minus strand of OW026523.1, from coordinate 106,252,543 downwards.
TTCAGTTTACTTCCTGTTCAGTTCTGGATTAGTTCTAATTTAGTTTTAATTCGGTTTCAGTTCGGTTCTAGTTGAGTTCTAGTTCCAGTTTGATTCAATTTAATTTCTAGTTAAGTTCTAGTTCAGTTCAAGTTCAGTTCTAGTAAGGTTCAAAACCAAATAAAAAAGAAAAACAAATAAATTTGAAACAAATCGAAGTTTGTTTAACAATTTTAAGACCGTGATTGATTAAATTATGTATTTGATATTGATTAAGATGTGTTTCTGTTAATGGTTTTCTTCAAAATGACCACTACTCCTAAAAGAAAATTCGCAAACGTAGAAGCAACATCTATAACGTGGAAGCACAGACTACAACCACAAAACTACGACTGAATCATTGGGTTGACTTTTTGGATAATTTTTGTCTTTAAGTTGACGCAAACAAATATCGTTAAAAGTGTTAGAAAATAACTAAATCGACAATTCTGTTGTTTACTAATTTTAACGATTCGATTATCGTTAAAATAAGTTACTGAATCGCACTACAGTTCTAGTTGAGTTCTAGTTAAGTTCAAGGTCAGTTCTAGTTCATTTCTAGTTCAGTTCTAGTTCTAGTCCAGTTCTAATTCAGCGCTAGTTCAGTTTTAATTCAGTTCTAGTTCAAGTTAGGTTCTATTTCAGTTATAGTTCTATTTAGTTTTTTTTTAATATTTATGACAAAATTCCGTTAGAACGTAGGCGTATACTTATTAAATTTTACAAATGTATCAATAATTTAGAATTAAATGACTTAATGATATGCTAAAAAATAAATTAAAATGCTAAAGTAATAAATTTCTAAATATTAAAAAAAAATGTTTTTTACACGTAAGTTTACATAATATTAGCAATGAAAAGAAATGAATAAATAACACAGAACAATTAAATTGATTGCCAGCAATTGAATTAAAGATTTTCTAATAAATTCTATGTTAATTTGGATAAATATTAGAATTTTGCTTAAATATAATACTTCCATTATTTTATTATTTTCTACTCTTTTCACATTATCCTTGCTGCAGAGAATTTATTAAAACTTGTTATCCTTCTTATGTTCTTCTTTTTTATAGAATTTGTTTATTTTTTTCCATAAATCCTTTCCATAGTATTATACATTTAAAGTAAAAAAAGTGACACGCGTCATATTTTAGAAGAACATGTGGTTTAAAAATATCTGTCATACTTTCATATATATATATATATATATATATCCTTAACTTTTTCTTATTTTATTAGCAATTTTTCTGGAATTATTTTTAAACCCTTCACTGCTTTCAGTAGAATTTATTTTTACTGTGCTAGAACAAGACTTGTTTATGTGAGTTGCACTAACCGACAACAAGTGATGTATGCGGTTGCAGCAGTAGCGTAAGAAAAAACACTTGTGTCTCTGACAGTGACATTACCTCTTTCAATTTTTTATGTCCTACAAATTGTAAACAGAATAAATATGAAAAAAAAAAACTAAACAATGTTTAAATGACATTGTAATAAAATCAAGAAAAAGATTAAAAATATATTACGCAATCTGAATAAAAATGCTTTGATCTGTAAAAATGTCAATACTAACATCAATAACACAAATAAATTTATTAAAAATATACACATATTAAAAAATTATATTTTTCTTGTCTACAAAATATTTTTTTTTTTTTAAACAAAAGTAAATTTAATTCAAATAAAATTTCCCCGTAATTATGTGATAATTAAATTACAAAAATCCACTTAAATGTTTTCTGTTTTTTGTTTTCACTCTTTAGATCTTTTATTTTTATTTATTTATTTATTTATAATGGAATCAGTAGTGCGTGAAAAAAATTATTTGTGATTTTTTCATTAAAAAAAAATCAACACTACATAACAAACAGTAACAAAAGGAGATAAAATAATTTGAAGTATGTTCATGTGTGTTTGAATTTTGTGTATCATAAAGATAAAAAAGTTCATAATTGAATTGAGTGTTATTATATGCCATTTGCACCTTTATTCAGAAATTATTTTCGATTTTTCTTTTTTACTTTTTTGCTATATGCATCGAAATTTATATCCAAAAAATAAAGGTGGAAATTACTGTAACAAATGAGACTAAATGTAATGGGTTATCAATAAGACAATATTGGTGCGTTAGTTATCAATATCAACATCATCATATAAATCAAAATTAAAATTTTCGATCATTTTTTATTATTGTCATCGTGTATTTATGTAAAATAATTTTTATAACAATTGTTTACATTTTAACAATATTTTCATCATGAACTAGAGATAAACCAGAACTGAGCAAGGATTAAATTAGTACTGAACTAGAACTTAACTTATTTTTTAAAATTTTATTTATACAAAAGATGGTAAATCAAACTCACAAAGCTGTTCAGCTTGTCTGCAGGAAATTAAAACTAAACATTTTTTTTATAATTAAGTTAGTAATTTCAAAAATTTTCTATATTTTTTCATTGCATACTTATAAAATATTTTTTGATACATTAATTTCTTTTATAAATATTTAAATATTTAATATGTTTGCAGGTATTTTAATAAAAAATTGTTGGTACTGATACAAGGAGGGTGTTTCTGTCATATTCGCTGAAAAACTGTCGACCTTGAACCTACCTTCTGCTCTTCTTTTGGTATTGTGCGAATGATTAAGTGGTTGTAAGAATCTTGTTTCTTTATAGAATTCCTTTATAATGGTGGTATAGTATATGTTTTTGACAGTTAAAATATTTAAATATTTGGAATAATTGCTTGTATTGTTTATATTGTTGGTATGTGTTGTATTTGTGTTGTGGTTTGTTTGGTTATTTTGCTAATTATTTTCGTTAATATTACAGCGATGTTTTATCAATAAGATTTCAAAAGGTAATCTTCATTTTTTTTTTTTTTTTTTTTTTTTTTTTTGTTCTGTGCTGCTATATTTAACATTTCACCAAACAGCAATACCATGTCAAATACATGATTCAGATAAGGAGAAATATGCTTGACAAAGTACACTTGACAATATTACTTAAATGATAGAGCATATATGCTGTTTTCATGAGCTTCTTTTTAAGGTTTTCGATATGTGTTTTCCATTTGAAGTTGTCGTCAACATGTACCCCTAGATATTTGTACAATTTTACCTTTTCCAATTATGGTAGAACATGTATCATTATAATGTATTGTATTTTTAGTTTTTTCATTTAAGCAGTCATTGTTATGGTATATTAGTTGTATGTCTGGGTTTGGAAGATGTGGCAGCTTTATATACATTAATTTAGTTTTATTAATTACAAGATTTAGATTAATTACAAGACCATTGTTGGGACAACATTTTGTTGCTATACTTAACTGCCTTTGTATTATTTCTGCCCCAGTTGATACACTACATAATACATTACATATTAACTAACATTATGGCAGCATCATCCGCATATGCCAATGTTGTGCCTTCTTTAAGATAACTCATCATGTCGTTAGCGTAAATTATATAAAGAATTGACCATAGTTTTGACCCCTGCGCTACATCATAATTGCATGCTACATTTTCACTCAATATTTTATTAATTTTAACACAATACGATCTATATTCCAGATAACTTCTAAACCATTTCAAGGTATTAACTCTTATGCCATTTCTTTCTAACATTTGTAACAACTTTGTATATGATGGGGTATCAAACTAAAGTCTATAAATAGAGCCAACACATTCATATTTTGACTCAAGTATTCATAGATGAGAGAGGAGAAATTTCCCAAGAGCTTATTAGTATTTTTCCTTTTTGGAATTCATATTGGTTTTTTATTTATAATTTTAAATATTTGAAGAAAATCTTGCAGTCATTGGCATAATGAACGTAAATAGAATTTTGCACAGTATTGTTCGTAATACTAATTGTTTTTATGTCGCAATTGTGTATTAGATTTTTAATATTATCTTTAAAATTTAAAGCAATTTTTTTATAATTTCCGTTACACATTCATTTTTAAAGTTTTAATTATAAAACTGTCAATGTTCTTAGTTCTTTTTGCCAATAATTTCATTGGCAAATTTGCTAAATTTGACTAATTTTCCATTTAGCGCATATACCTTGTCGATCTTCGATAAATTTGCTTTTATAGTAATTATTTTTTTCAAATACAATTTTTCTATTTAATAGGTTTCTATACGTTTTGTGTTCTTTTTCAAATTGTTATTAGGATTACTTTGCCATTTTTAAAAAGTTCACAATATTTTATGATTTCGTTGCTAATCCACGGATTTGTTAATCGTTTCTTATAATATTTTTGTTTTCTAGTTGTATTTTGATATATTTATTTTAATATATATATAATATATATATAATATATATATATATATATATATATATATATATATATAGATATATATATATATATATATATATATATATATATATATATATATATAAATTATTCTATTAGATACTTGATATTTAAAATATTGCAATTTTTTGTATATTTATTTATTTTTTTGTATTTATTTATTGTATAATTAATAAATTTTGGCCCCCCGACAACCGTGGTTTTCTCTTCTTTGATGTTTACTACTTCACAAACATAAAAATAAAGAGAGCATTGATCATATATCTTTTTTGTTACCTCAGCTACATTAGATATTGTTTTTGTTTTACAATTTTTTACCAAGAGATGATCTATGTATCTGTTTGTGTTTCTCTTAATATCTACACGAGTACTTTCATTAGAACTAAACCAGAAGTGAACAAGAACTGAACTGAACTAGAACTAAAGCTGAACTGGAACTGCATTACAACTGAACTAGAACCAAACTACAACTAACCTATAACTGAACTAAAACTGAGCTAGAATTAAACTAGAATTAAACTGGAACTGAACTAAAACTGAACTAAAACTGAGCTAGAACTAGACTTGAACTCGAACTGATCTAGAACTCAACTAGAACTAAACTACAACTAAGCTAGAACTAAACTAAAATCGAACAAAAACTGAATTGATCTGGAACTAGAGCTGAACTGGAACTGCACTACAACTGAACTAGAACCAAACTACAACTAAGTTAGAACCAAACTACAACTAAGCTAGAACTGAAAAAACTGAGCTAGAATTGAACTAGAATTAAATTGGAACTGAACTAAAACTGAACTGAACTAAAACTGAACTGAACTAAAACTGAGCTAGAAATAGAATTGAACTAGAACTGAACTGGAACTGAACTAAAACTAGAGCTGAACGGGAAGTGCACTACAACTAAACTAGAACTATTTTTTTTATTTAAATTTATTTTTTTATTTCAATTTTGTGTTTACAAGTAATTTAAAACTAATCCTTAATAATTATAACTATTTATGTAGTTATAATTATATGACTTTGAGGAATAGAGAAAATAGAAAGACAGAAAAATATTAGAATTCACTATTTATTTTTGGCTGAGTAAAGTGATGCTCACCGGTTAGTGATTTAAATTGGAGTGATACAAAAATTGTGTTGATTTATTACAACAGACTTATTTTTTATTACAATTGAATATTAATAGCAAAGGGTTTCGTTAACAATTCCAATATTAATTTTAGTATTCGTTACGTATTTTAATATTGCAATTCAATTATATATGATATAAAATTTATGTAAAAAGAGATACACTATTTTTTTGCTATGTTGTTCGTGTTGATAGTATTTAGCTTTTGTGTTCTTGTGTTGCGTGTGCTGGTTTGTAGTTTGTGTGATTTTTTGCGTTGCTGATAACAGAATTGCTTGTTGGGCTGGACATTATGTTGTTTTGCATAACATTTACGTTTATAGCATAGTTGCTTTCTAAAAAGTTTGAGTTGTTGCTAATTGTATTGGCTAGTGAGTTTCCATAGGTTAAGTTATAATAATTGTTGTTGTTTGTGCTGTTTAAGTTGTTTTTAGTTGTGTTGTTGTTACGACGTGAATTGGTAAATATATTAACAATTGTTGGGTTGCATGCACTTGTGCTTAAAAATTATAATAATTTTTCCAAAGGAGCTTTAAGATTTGGTTTTGCGATTCCTGCAGAGTTGTGACTTATGTACCCCTTCCGTGTATGGTATGATTCATCAAGAGAATAGTATGCTTATCTAAGAACACTATATGTTGAGCAGTTGCTGAGATGGTATAATATGTTATCTGATTTGCGAATCTTCGTTTTTACGCTTTCAACATGTCCCTTCCACTTAAAATTATTGTCGACATAAACGCCTAAGTATTTCTATGTATTTACAAGTTCGATGTCTGTGGTGTTTATTTATTTATGGTAGAGAGCATTTAATACTTTTTTATGAAGGAGTTCAGAGTTGTGAAATTTTATAACTATAGGTATTTCTTCAAGATTTCTAGGTTTGATATGCATCATTCTGGTTTTTTGACATTAATTATTAAACCATTATCATGACACCATTTCGTTGACTAGTTATTTCTCCATTATTTGTGTGGCAGAACTAGAAGAATATTTTTAATGCGTCGGTTGCATAGGCAAATGCTACACTTTCATTTGTATATATATAATCATATCGCTGGCATAGATAACATAAAAATTGGTCCTACACGCTGAGAAAAAATATAGTGTGATCATAATCTATGAGCAACATATTGCGATTGGTACATACGATCACAGCGAAAAATAGAAATGATTATAATTAATAATTCCATTTTGTAATATTGTGTCCGACTTTATATTTTGTTTCTTCATGTTATGATTCTAGTTTTACACATAATTGTACAATCTTACAAAGTCATTATCCCATTCTATTATATTACGATTTGATATTTTTATATTATTATTCTATCTTGTTATATTATTATAAAACATTGTCATATTATGATTCCATTTTATAATATTATTATGCCATTCTTCATTTTATTATTCCATTTTATCATATTCTTAAACCATGTTATCATACAGTTATGCAATCTTATCATAATATTATTTCATTTTTTCATATTATTATTCCATCCTCTCATATATTAAAATAATACGTATTAATAAAAAAAATTATTTTTACAAATTTTTTATTTGAAATAATATAGAAAAGCATTTATTTGCCAAAAAAAAAAATATTTACATATTATTTGTTCATTAATTATATTAATTTTTACCATCACTTGTGGTTTAAATGCAAGATATATATTTTAAATAAACCCTTTAATTTTAGTCAATCAATAACTTATATTGCTAAAATCACACTGAGTATAACCAAACCTTGTCTATTTTATTCATGTACAAATTAAATGAGAATTACAATGAAGTTTGAAAACAGACATTAAAAACAAAATATATTTAAAACAACTTATGAAATTTTCCACCATGTTTACGAAAAGGATAAGTATTATGTTTACTTGAAACATTTTATTGTCATGCGAATAATAATATTAATATTGTATAAAAACAGAATATGATTTAAGACTTTGCATTCTTTTTCTTTTATTGGTTGTAGAATAAATTAATAATATTAATAAAATTTTATTTTTGGTAAAAATATTTAAAAACATATAATTTTTTCAATCAACCATATTAAAATTTTTATTGATTGTAAGCATTAAATCACAAAATTTGAACACAAACATTGTTATTATGAACACAGAATATTAACAATGAAAACACAATATTGTTGTAGTGATAACGATGTAACCATGTTTTTTCTCTGCATGTAGCTTTGATTCTAGACAGTGATGATTATTTCTTAGACAAAAGTTAATGTGGTGTAAAAAATTTCTCAGTAACTTGTTAATACTTTTACCATTTTGTTAGCCAAATCGATTTTTAATTATAACATTGTATTTATTTAGGAATTCAGTTCAGCTTCTGACAACTATTTCATCCAGTATTTTTTCTATTACTGGAAGTATTGCTATCGCCCAGTAGTTATTGTATTCAGTTATTCACCCATTTTTGTAGATAGGTCTTATGAGGAATATTTTCAGAAGATCTGGTACAAATGCATTTTCTAAGCTGCTATATATTAGTTCAGTTAAAACGGTGTGATTTAGATCTTTTTTTCTCAAGGAATCTATTCCCACAAATTTTTTAATATTTTGTGTCTTTAAAATTTTTAATATTTCGCCTTCGCAAGTCAACTATGGATGTATGGAGTTCTATTATGAGGGTTCAATAATTTTCAGTATTTTTATGTCACAAATATGAAAAAAATTTTTAACATTATCATTGCAATTTTTTTGCAAAGTTGTTTACGAGAATATTTATATTTTCATTTTTAAAGTTTCTCGTTATTACGTCATCAATATTATATTATTTGCCACGTTGCATACCACTTCTGTTTTCAATAAATTTTTGATGGTAATAATAATTTTTGGCATAATTCATTTTATTATTCAGTTGGTTTCTAAACTGTTTATACTCCGTTTGGAATTTTCTGTTATTTTTGTTATTTTTTTCTATCTGTTTATAAAGTGTACCATGTGAGTTATAGTATTTTATTATTTCTTTATTAATCCATGGATATGAAGATCTTTTTTTATATGTTGCTTTTGTTTTATATAAACTATTATATATTTCGCGAAATTTCCCCTTTTATTTTATTACAAATCTCATCTTAAGTAGAACTAAAGAAAAAGTGATATAGATCTGAATTAGAACTTTAACTACACTTATATTTTAATTTTAAATCGATTTTAGTTACATTCATTACAAAAAATATTTAGAATTCCTTGATATTTTGATCCAGTGTGTCTGGAACTTTTTTAAAATGATATATGTTTTATTAAACATATTCCAGTTTAAGATGCAATAAGATGTTTCATTTTTTATGCAATTAATAATAACTTGTCGGTAAATCATAAACAAATTTACATATTTTAATATCACCAAATTCAAAACAAAATTTACGTATAATTAATATTAATATTGCTTATGCATATTAATCATACGCCGATAATGCTACATACATATATAAAATATTGTATATATGTGTATTGTATGACGACGTAAAATAAATTTATTCTAACACGAACATAAAATGAATAACGATTTAATAATACTTTAAATAATTACACTATTTTATGACATGAAAAAACAAAACATTTTTTTGTAATAGATTTAAAAATAAAAGTATTTATTTAAATTGACGTCGTCCTGAGCCACGTATGTATGTAACGAGTGCAAAAGTTTCACACATACATATTTAGGAATTTCTAGTAAAAATATTTTTAACAATCTCCGTTAAAAAGGAATGTCAAAGTATTTGCTTAAATTAATTTAAAGAGAAACGCAAACACATATACGAAAATAAAGACTTTAATAAAAACTGAAGTAAAGCAAAAGCAAACAAGCATTTGATCCTTGGAAATAAAATACATAAAAAAATATTTAATTTGCAAAACATTTATTTTAATATTGATCTGACAAAAACTATTATATATATTTAAGCGCGATATATATAAAAATATTAGATGGGTTTTATTTATAATGAAAGGAAATAATTCTTAATAAAAACTATATTATATACTATATATATATACTATATTCTTAATAAAAACTATATACCAAATGAATTTAAATACTAAAAATAACAAAAATAATCATATATACATTTTTTAAATAAAAAGTGCTTGATGCTGTATTTATAATCAATTTTATTTTTAATTACTTAAGTTTAAGTTCCTATAGAAGAAGCCCCTCTAATGAACATGTGGTTATGTTTTAAACTAGATATATGTATGTGTGTGTTTAAATTATTCAACGATTTTTTTTTTTTTTCAAAAAATGTAGTTTCGTTTCATTGAGAAAAGCTATTTCAAACTTTCTATGAATTTAAATAATGAAATAAAAATTATGTGCGTGTGGTTTGGATTATATGTATGTAAATGAAAATGTGTTTGCTGCAAACAAAAAGAATTTTTAAAAGGCTTGTAATAAAATCACAGAAAAAGAGTTAATTAAGGATAACATATATGGGTAAATATACTTACATATCAAAAAAGAAAAAATAGAATTGTTTATTTAGGCTAATATTTAATTAAAATAGTAATGAGGGAATTTCTTGCTATAATTTTTTACCATTATTTTAAATTAATTAACAATAAAATGATTTAAAATGCACTTTTATATTAAAATATAATTTCAAGTATTTTTCTGTATCAAAATATTCTTGAAAAATATATCAAAAATTTTGAAAATAAGTTATTATAGGACATATTATTTCTAGTTTATGCTTTCCTAGTTGGATTTTTGAAGAAGGAGTTAAAATGTATTCTCGCAATTTATTTTCAGAAAGGAAAGAGAGGTAAAACCATATAGAAAAATTTAAATTTTGTATTCTATTACTAAATTCATAAAACCAATTTAATATTTTTTACTGAAATCGGACCTATTACTGAATTATTAGAATCAAATATTCAAATTAGTAAATATTTTATTGAAAAAATTTTAATTTTTTTCCTATTAAAATATTTTTACTATTTATAAATTTGAATATTTGAAAATTCTTAAGAAAATCATAATATGGTTTATTAAAATCAATAAAAATAATATTAAATATTTTGCAGATGTTCAAACAATAATACTAACTAATTAATGGAGACTTTATTAGATGAAATATAGTTTAACGGTAATACACAGTGTATAGTATGTAGATAATGTGTAATTATGCTAGTGAAAAATAATGGTGCCATAACTAATAATTTATATAGTGATGTATAGTAGTATATAAAATATGCATATATGAATAATAAGATATATGTGAAATATATGAAATAAAAGAAGACACGACATTATTTCCAAATTCCATTAGTGACCAAAACCATCTAAAACAGAAACACAATCGTTATCAATTGAAGCATTTTCTAAATAAATTCAACTTACATACCTTTTAACGGAGTGAAATATCTAAGTTCCAATGAAACCAAAATAGATAGGATATAACAAATGCGCAAACAAACTCTGCTTTGGTACCGCCAAAACCGTACAACAGGGCAATTTACAATTGCAAACACGTATCATTTTGTTAAGGACCACTTCCGCTAAATACTTTTAAACGATTTGAAATACAAAAATTAAAACACATTAAATTATCTTCCAGAAGTCCATTTACATTCGCATAATTACATCACGAGAGGGAGCTACATATTCAGGCACACAATTGAAAGGATATACTTTATCGACTTGGGGATTATACAGCAATATATAATAAACCCGTCATTTATGCGATATATTGCTACATACCTGCATATTTCATATGCTTTTGATTCATCTAGAAGATGCACAAAAATAAATCACTATACATATTTGGTAATAAAATATATACGAATTTTTATAATTTTATAATTTTTATAATTTTATTTATTTTTATATTTTTAATTGTCAAAAAACAAGAAATTTTTATTTTTTTTCGTATTAGTTTAGAATGAATTTACAAGCAATAAAATAATATATTAAAATCAAACAAATTTTTTTTAAAATAAAAAATTTTATTTCAAGTTAAATAATGATTTATTTAAAAAATTCTAGTCATAATTTTTTCTGTGCAATAAAATAGTATATTAAAACCAAATATTGTTTTTTATTAAATTTAATTTAAATCCAAATAACAATTTATTTACAAAACTTTTAGCCATAAGTTTTTCTGCAGCTGATACGAAAAGATAAAAGTCTACCAAGGAATAATATAAATGAATTCAAAAATTTTAAAAAAGTTCTAGAAGCTAAACACACAAGTGAAGTTAATATTTGAACTGCAATAAAACTTAAATCAAATTAATAAAACCAAATAAAAAATTGATGCAATATAGGTAAAGTAGTTCTTTTATCAGTGAGTTAAAAAATGCCAATCGTAGGAAAAAAGGTTCCAAAAATTTACACTTTTGCATAAACATTCTTTTCATAGAAATGCCCAAGAATTGCTGTAGAATTAGGCAAGTAACCAATTGAACAAATATCTACTTATTAGAAGTCAAATATTGTGCTGAGAAATAATAAATAAACAAAATAAAGAAGTTAGCTCAGCAGATTTTAAAAGAAATTTTTGTTCATATTCGAAAGACTAACGCCTTACCTATTACACCACGTCCAAGTTAAATTTGTATGCTACGCTAATATATAATTTTCACACACAAATATAAAACTAAATAATTTGCAAAGAAAAATATGGTTTAAGCTACGGGTTTAACCAACAACTTCTTGTTTGCTGCGCAAATGCTCTAGCAAACTGAGCCATTAAAAAGCTAACTAGATTTTGTCAATCAAAGCTAAAAAAAAAATAAATAACAAAGCTGAGAAGAACTCTGAGGCAAAGAATACGTAAATCTCCACAATAATAAAAAATTAAAATATTTTCAACATTTTGTATTAGCCAAGAAAACACACGTTATTGCTAACTTTCTTCATGTTCCAAGGTACAAGTTTTTTACCCCGAATAATCAAAAAAATGATCCTGAATACCATCAAACTAAAAACAATAAAAATTTACAAAACAATTTATCGCATGAAAAGTTTACTCAAACTACGACAAAATATGTGATTATTTTGCTTCTTTAGTTTGAATAAACTTGAATAATTATAACAAAGATGAAAAACGTAACTTCTGGCAATAAATCGTTAAGATTTAAAAACAGACTATTTTATATTTTTATTAAGTCATTTTTGAAACGTTATATAGAGAACATATGAGCTTTAAAACTTGCGCAAACAGCATCAGTTAATGTTGGAAAAACAATTTATTTATTTATTTATCTTAATTCAGATATGAAACTCGTTGATAATTTCTGACCTAATACTAATGTATAGAATTAAATGGGTGAGCAAACGAAAGATCGATAAAATTTCTACGTGATATAATAAAAAACAAAAAGGGGTATTAAAAACAAAGCTTTGATCTATTAGTTATAGTTTTGCTTATTTTATAAAATTGAAAAATTAAAAAACACTTTGTTTTAAATAAAAAAAAAATAATACTTCTTTAAAGCTGAAAAACATTTTGAATTTTTAGGAGCATATTTTTTAAATTTTTATAGCATAGTTTTTGTTTTTACTGCATATTTGATACGCATAAAACAGTTTTATTAGAGCCTATTTGTGGCTTTCCTAATAATGACTCTCACAACATGCAACATGCAACAGTATTTTTAACATTTTCTGCCAGATTTTATCGTTGCAGTAGAAGCACATAGAATTGAGAATATTATTTTGGTCCCACAAAGTATGTATTAGTTATTTAAACTTTCCAGAATTTTGGCAACTGTAAAGGAATTGGATCCGAGTTAAAAGCGGATTTAAGAAGGCCCCAGCGATGATCAACTACGATTACTAATTCTAAATTCTTAAAAATTTCATAAATTACTTTAACGTTTTTTTTTTTTTAGAAGTCATAACTAAAAAAAATTAAAAATAATCTAGTTAGCAATTAATTTTTATATAAAATGATATACCAGAAAAATATGGAGAAGAAATGCTGATTTAGTTTAATCTTAAGTTAAGGACGGATTTTTTTTTTCTATAAAAAAAAACATATGCACTAATATGCTCTCCTAACTAATAGAGTTTGGTCGCTTCAAAAAAATGAAAATAGCATGAATTAAAAAAATATAGTTTTTGGCCAGGCACTCTCTCAGGACTACTTTTAAAAAATGAATTTACTATTTTTTGCTTTAATACCATATAGTGAGAGGGTGCCATCTATATATTTTAATACAAAAGTTAGAAAAAAATATATGATCTCCTAACTAATAGAGTTTTGTTGCTTCAAAAAAAGAAAATAGCGAAACAAAAAAAAAATTTTCGCCAAGCACACTCTCAGGAATACTTTCAGAAAATCGGTTTCCTACATGAATTTATTACTTTTTGCTTTAATGCCGTATAGTCAGAGGGTGTCATCAAAATATTTTAATACAAAAATTTTAAAGACCACTAGAAAATTTAGAAAAATTTTTAGATTTTACTTCAGCATTTTTTATTGGCAAAAATTTATATTAGGAGTTTACAAAGCACATTGGGTGACAAGTTGTAGATTATTTAAATAATTATTTTTTTAAACTGTCAAAATAAATCAGTTTTGGAGGAAAATGAAAAATTGCATTTTTTTCCAAAAAATATAGTGCAATTCCTTAAATTTTTCTCAGTTAAAAAAAAAAAATCTTTTCATATTTGAAAATGCAAGGCTTTATGAATGGTTAGTAAAGAAATTTTAAAACATTGTAATTCAATCCGACCAGTAATTTAGAATTTATTACCAAAAATATTGCGATTAGCTCCATTGTACTGTATTCAGAATTGAAAGAATTGTGAATCAGCACTAAATAGTATGTTTAGTCTCTATCAATGATTTTTAATTAAAATTCCCATCTTCAAATCTAGCACTGTGGAACTGATGTAGGGTATAAAAATAAAAATGTATTTAATTTTTTTCCAAACAGTTTAATAAAGACATTTAAGAATCGGTATTTAATTTTTTTTATTAATTTTTTTTTTTTATTTTTTGCAAGAATTAAAGACCAAACTACAGTTTATAAAAATAAAAATTTATTTTACTTGTACAAAACTGGTCCAAGAAATTATATGAAGCTATTTAGAAATCTATATGTAATTCACGAGAAAAGATATTAAACTAACTTCAAATTACTGCTTTTCCAGTCAAATATTTAAAAGTAATTTATAAACAAAAGAAGCTCCTACCGCATGGAAACCCAAGATTTTTATTAGATACAGTCAAAGAACGCAAAACTTTATTATTTTTGTTCCTTTTTTCAAAATTCTGAGTATTTTTTTAATTCGTTTATAATTTATTTAGAGAAAAGGTACTATTGTTTTTCCTATAACCAAGATATATCCTACACATTTTTTATTTGCAACCTAGACGTATGATTAATATTAAATATTTAATCATTTTAAATATAAAATTCTTATACAAATTCCTTAAGAAAATAATATTTTTAAATTTTATCACACAAAGAAAAATACTCACCTCTTACTGTAACTAATCCATAAAAGTAGATTTTATAATTTATTCCATAATTCTTTTTTGTTCGTTTAAATAAAATTTATTTAAAATATTCACAGCATCGTTTAACAATTATTTAAATCTCTCACAATTTTTTCACATTAATTTTGTCCAAAAAAAAAAAGATTTGATTGAATTGATTCAGCAATCAACTCTTGACAATAAATCTATTATTTTTTCAAATAAAATCTTATAGGTATAATACTTTTATTTTTTTATTCAAAGAAACACTTAAACAAATTTATGTATATTTTATTTATATATATGGAGGATATTTTTTTTTTTTTTTTGTTTTACTTAAAATTTTATTAACACTTAACAATTTAAAACTACAGAAAACAACTTATTAATTAGTAATTTATTATTTTTTATTAACACTTAAAAAACATATAGAAGATTTTATTTAACTATTTAATTAAGTAGTATTAATTTATATACAATTTACAATTTATTACAAAACACCAATTATATTTTTAATTATATTTTAAAACTTTTTACAAAAATTCGATTTTAAATGTACTTTAAATTTTCTTAAATTATTTGTTTTTCTTTTAAATATTTTTAAAATATAAAAGTTAATCTCTTATGTTTTCATTTATGTAAGCAGTAAGTTTCACTTAAATTTACAAAAAAAATTCAAGCTTTTTTTCTTTATAATTTTTTATCTCATAAATTTCTTTCGCATTTTTTGTGTTTAACACAACCGTTTGTGTTTAAAAACTCGCAACAACTGAATCAAAACATTTACTTTTCGTTGATTTTATCATTTCGTTGGGAACATCATCGTAATGTTGCCAGTAAACTTTTCAAATGAATCAATCTTCAGTTGTTGTTGTTTTTTTCGTTGTTTTCTTTTTTCCCGAGTGTTGTGAACAAGGAAATTTGCGACGCATACTAAATGTGGGAAACTCAAAATGTAAAGTATGAACACACTCACACACACAATAAAAATGAACAATTCCCATCTTCTGTGCGAGAAAGAAGAAGCAGAGCAAGAAAAACATTAAACAGATGTTTTTATTATTGTTATGAGAAGCATGTCTGAGCAACTGTTCTCATATTGCATTTGAACAATATCAAAATATTGCCCCTTTTGTAAGAAGTTTATCTAAACTACCCCTTTTGGGAGTACGCATGTCTGTTCTCATGAAAAGCGCGGGAACATTTTTTTAACTGTTTTGCGGATAAAAATTCGTCTTAACGTATAATAAGGGAAAAATATTTTAAAATGTGTTTTAGAAAATTTGAAATCTAAAAGAAAAATTATGCATTTTTATTACAAAATCTAAAATATTGTAGTTCATCCCTATTGGGATTCGCACTGTACACACTGGTCAAAAATTTAATTTTTTGGCAGAAATTCCAATATAATAATTTAAGAAATTGCAAAAAGTATATGTGATCAAGAACATATATTACAAAATAAAATGTAGTAACAAGCCACTAAAGTCGCTAATTTAATACTATTTTTAATTTTTTTATTAAAATGGAGCTAGAATTATAAAAACTGTGCAGCAATATCAGAGAAATATATAAAAATATTTTATGATGTAAGTTGCAGCCTAAAAGATGTATTTTAAAACCTTTGTTTTAAATATTATATAAGTCGTGTATTTGACGTTATTTTTGAGCTTTGTGATCAAATAAGTGGTTTGCCAAGGTAACCTATAATTAGAATAATTATAATTAGAAGACAAAAAGTTACGTTTTGACATGAACTTTCATAAACACACAGAGAACAGAAAAAACATAGTTGTAGTGACCATAATCTAAGAGTAACACATTATGATTGGAATATATGATTACATCAACAAATAGAAATGATTATAAGTAATAATTATGACTCCATTTTGTCACATTGCGTCCGATTTTATGGTTTGTTTTTTAATATTATAATTTTAAATTCACATATATATTGAACAATCTTACTACATCATTTTTCCATTCTATCAGATTATGATTTGATGTTATTATATTATTATACCATATTATCATATTATCATTATATTTTATCATATTATCATCTCATATTATCATATAGTCATCCAATCTTATCATATTATTATTGCATTTTGTTATATTATTATTCCATTTTATCATATATTAAAGTAAGAAGTATTAATAAAAAATTATTCCCTATAGAAACTTTTTATTGAATATAATAGAGAAAAGAGTTCGTGAATTACAAAATAAAATATTTACATATTATTTATTTATTAATTATATATATTTGTAACACCATGTGTGGTTCAAACGCAAGATATTGTTTTTTTTTTTTTTTTTTTTTTTTTTTTTCTTTTTTCCTAAACCCATTAATGGTAGATAACCAATATCTTATATTGCTTAAATCACGCAGAGCATAATCAAACCTTGTATATTTATATTTATTCATATATAAAATAAATGTGAAATACCATGAAGCTGGAAAACAAAATATATTTAAAATAAACAAGTTATGAATTTTTCCACTAGGATTGTGAAAAGGATTTATTTGAAGCATTTTATTGTCATGGAAATAATAATATTAATACGGTTTAACAACAAAATATGGTTTAAGAACAAGGAAAAAGACTGCAAATATTTAATGGTTGTGGAAGTAATGATATTTATCATAATAATAAAATTTTTTTCTGGTAAAAATATTTAAAAACATATAACTTTTGCAGTCAACCATATTAAAATTTTTATTGAGTGTAAACATTAAATGACAAAATTAAAAAAAATATATTGTTATCATGAACACGAAGTTAAGTTCAAGGAAATTAAAAATGAGAACATAATATTGTTGTAGTGATAATACTTGAACCATGAAAATGCTCGCCAAATTATCTATTTTATGTACCAATTTAGATATCGCCAGCATTTCTTGGCAAACTCTTGTAATCGTGAATTTTCTCTCAGTTAAATTTTGGTAAAGCTCATCGGAAATATCTTGATTTTCAAAAACAAGTTGGAGCAAATATTATGTTCTAATTTATGGAGTAATTTTACCAAACAATAAGAATCCAAAATCTTATAAAATTAAAATAAAACCAAAAGCAAGCAAGTAAGTACCTTATATAAAAAATATATCTGCTGAAGTAAAATTACCAATTACTGAGGTTTAAGGAAAGATACTTAAAATCGATTTTAATAAATATTATTGTTAATTACTTCGATAAAACCATAAAAAGGTGCTTTTTGAATTTATGTCAGAAAAAGTATATTTTTGACCAGTTGACAGCGGGGCCTATTGCAAAAAATTAGTTATAAATCTATATTTCTTAACTATTAGTAGGATAGAAAGTATAGTAAAGTTTTAGAGGAAGACCTAAACTTTCAGAAAAGTGATCCTATAGTCAACCTGTTACAACAATACGGGCTGAAAATTAAAAACTTAACCATAAATATATCATAACCGTAAGAGATAGCTTAAGTAAGCAATAATGTTTTCTCTTTATCACGTCTAAAAAAATAAAAATCATCGAATTCAGCCTTAGTTTGTAGAAAAACTTGCTTATGCTTGAAGAGGTTAACTTTGACACCCTATAGCTCATCAAGTATTTAAACAGGATGACTATAAGCTTAGGACTTATGCGAATTGAGACAAGTGAAAAAGGTTAGGACTGAATCAGCTGATTATAAGCACAAATTTTGCTTACCCGATGAAGTGTCAAATATAATGTATAAAAAAAATAATGTATTGTTGTTTATATAGAGCTGCTGTCACTTGTTTTATTTCGCCATACTTAGGACCTTCTCTAAAACTCTCCTGTACAGAAGCTATTTTGCATTATAATTGCAAAATGCTAAAAATTACCTACATGGAGAATCATAGTTAGTGAAAATATGTTAAATACGGTAAAATTTCTTCAGACTATAATCTGAAAACTTTTAAATTTAGATTTTAAATATATTTTTGAGAAATAATGTTAATATTATATAATATACAATTAGAGACATTCCAAAATAGATAAACATGTTGTAAAATCAGGGTATTAAAAAAATTTCCACTTCTTCGTAACAACACACTAAAAATCTCACTCCGGGGAAAACTTGTTTCAAAAATTGTCTATTTTCATTAAAATGATCACCCAACCTCGTTTTTGACATTTGAGAATTTTACTAGAAAAATTAAAAATCTTTTGAAAATTGACAAAGTTTGGATAGAACTTGGGAGGGGGGGGGGGGATAACCATTTAAAAAGTTTACTTTGCTATTCTTCAGTGCCATTGAACAATTTTTCTGGATATATATATATATATATATATATATTTATATATATTTATATATATATATATATATATATATATATAAAAAACTAATTATTTATTTCCTTTCCTAAAAACATACTTTACATACAATACTTTTGAAAAATACATATTTTATATAACAAAAATGCTTATCGAGAGTTTCGATAATAATATATGCTAACTTAATTCTAAACGACTTAAAATATGAACATTTCAAGACGTGCTATCAGAATGATATATATAAATATAAATATGAATATAAATATATATATATATATATATATATATATATATATATATTGTAAAAATTATATACCTATATAACGGCATACAAAATTCACAGCATATCGAGTTTTTCATATTATTATACCATCTTACTACATTATTATTCCATTCTATAAAATTATGATTTCATTTTATCATACTATTATTCCATATTATCATATATTAAAACAAAATTGTCTATTGATTCCATTGCATTTGTTTCAAAGTAATAGATAAAAAAGTTTATTAATCAATAAACAAAAAAAAAATATATATATATATACACTACCTGCCACTTGAATATGGAATCACATTTTTTTAACTTTAATTAAGTATATTCCCTAAACTAAAGTTCAGAAAAAAATAGTTTTTTGCGCAACCAAATTTCAAAGTGTTGGCTTTAGTTTCCTGAAGAAATAAAAAATATACATATTTTGATATACTAAAATTATACATTTATTTAATGACATGTATGTATGTGGTATTTTTCGTGTGTTACTTCAATATATATATATATATATATATTCATTTAAATATTAAATGATAAAACTGAAACAAAAACATTGTTATCATGAACACAGTATTATTATAATTAATGAAAACTAACAATGAGAACATAATATTGTTGTAGTGACAATACCGTAACCAAGTTTTTTCTCTCCGTGTACGTCTGTATAGCAAAAAAATTTAAAATATATCTGTTTCCACAAATAATGGTTTCAATACGGTCAACTGAAGTAATTTATAAAACAGTTGCAGATGCCAATATCGATTGGCAAAAAATTCGGTTGTGGCAACGAATCTGTTTACTCTGTGTAATTAAAATTACAACCTTTTCCAACCACTGACGTACTTCAACAATAACCTCCTTAAGAATCTTTCTAAACCACATCAATTTAAAGTGATTTTCAAATAACGTTGCTATTTATAAAGTACGTGATATATGTACATTGCATTAAAACATCATCATTTCTGTAATAAATATTAATGTTTAATACATTCAACCACATTAAGGTATTTACATTAAATTATAGTGTTATAAAATTCAATTAAGATTTACTGCCAATGTTGCTGTTGCTGCAACGTAACAAAATCGCTTTCATACTAGTTATTGAAAAGCAATCATAAATATAAAGGACATGAATGCAAATAGAAATAAAATTTAAATGTTGTTGAACTTTCACTTTCATTGGATTCGAATTCAGAGATTCATAATAAAAATAAATAAATAATAATTTAAAAATATATAAAGAAAAAATAAATACAAATACAAAGCCATAAAAAAGTTAAATGTACTTGAAAAATATAAGGATAAAGTATGAATTTACATACATAAATATATACATTACTTATATATTAGTAGATTGTATAAGTAAAAATAAACACAAGGTAAAGTGGTATTTTACACATACATACATAAAATATTACTTGACATACAATAAGAATCGCACTACTTGCGATACAAAATAAAGCGACCGAAAAAACCAACAACGACTAAACTTTCTCTCTCGAAGGAAATAAAGAAGGAAAACAACAACAAGCTAAGTGTCATTGACCAATGACTGCCATTGCCATGAGTGAACTCCAACAATGACTATAATTATGAACAAGAAATGATGATGAAATTAAAAAGAATATAATAACTAAAAAGAAGGTTAAATTACTATTGCTATTTCAGGAATTTCTTTAACAGCAGCACATGCAAAATAATTGAAACTTTTTTTAAATTTATAATTCTAATTTTTAAAAAGTTCATGTAAACAAAAACGCAAAAAAAAAATTTGGCAAGAAAATATTTTTGGTGACATAGGTGCCTGGCTGTGCACAGTGTGCAATCCAAAAAATTTCGGAACGGCTGATCCGATTATAATGAAATTTCACATGCTGATAGTAGAGATGTAGGGGAGTTTTGAGCTTGGACCACATAGAACAACCGAGTGTAGGTCCACAGTGTCACAAAGTTGGACACCTCTGGTATGAACATTTTTAAAAAGGATCCTGACTCATTATATTTTAATTTATTTGAAAGATTTTTATATCAGAGGATTCTACTGGTCAAGTAGAATCTAGTAAAATTTTTATTAGTGGATATTTTTGCACGAAATTTTACATTTGAGTAGGTTTTTTGATGTTTAATTTCAAGTGTTATTCAACTTTTTAAATTTGTCAACAAAAATCCCGCAATTCTTCCAAAAAAATTTTAAAAATTTCCAAGAATTTTTTACTTTTTTGATATATTTTCCTAACCGATATAAAAATTATTTGATTCCGGCTTTTCGAATTGAGAAATTAAAGCGAAAAATGGAAATTAGTTGAAAAAATAGGTCAAATTCGGAAAATCCAGGTTCTCGCAGACATACATTTTTTGTTTTATTGTCTATTTTTTATTTTAGAATATTTTATATTAAGTTATCTTTCAGAAGAATATAAATATTACATATGTTACTTAAAAAAATTTGTATATGGCAAAAAAATTACCTTTTTTAAAAGTTTAAATTTAAATAATTAAAACTTTTTACTCCGTAAATATTTTTTCAAAATTTTTTTCTACATTATTTTGCTATTTGTTTATAATAAAATACAAAAAAAAAAACATGAAAATTGAACCCGCTGTAACCAAAAAAAACTTCATTAAGGAACGTTAGAAATTAAAAATTTTAATCTTTGAAGCCGCTAAAAAAAACTGTAGATCTCGGGCAGTAGAATCCTCACAAATCGATTCAGGCAGAACGAATGAGGATTGTTTTTAAAAATGTTCATATCCAATTGTGTCTAACTTTGAAACACTGTGGACCCAATAAGTCTATATAGTCTAATCTCTACACTTAAACTCACCTACACCTCTAATATCACTATGTAAAGCATCATTGAAAGCGGACCAGTCGTTCTGAAATTGCATAAATATCTTCATTTCATTTTTTTTTTTACCGCACACTGTATGGTAGAAGGTTTTTAATGATTTGACAAATTAAAGACCAGTTCACAAATTGGACTATAGACTAGACAATTAGACTATGCAATAAAGTTTATCTCAGATTATAAATACTATAAAATACAACATAGATCATACCAGGTGTTCCCAAATGGGGGTCCGCGAAGAGGTCTAAAATAGTGCATAAATTCTTTTGCTTTGTTCTGTCGGAATAAGTGTGGAAATAAAAGATCGATGCCGATAGAAATATCAATTATGGTATTAAAATAAAAATAGATAAAAAAAACATGGTTGCAGCATTATCACTTCAACAATGTTATATTTTCATTGTTAGTTTTCTTGAATTTTAATAACTGTGTGTTCATGATAACAATGTTTTTGTTTAAATTTTATCATTTAATGTTTACAGTCAATAAAAACTTTAATATGGTTGACTACAAAAATTACATGTTTTTAAATATTTTTACCAGAAACAAAACTTTAAAAATATAAAAAATATCATTACTTTTTACAGCCATTAAATATCTGCAGTCTTTTCTTGTTCTTAAACCACATTCTGTTTTTAAACCATATTAATATTATATTCCCATGACAATAAAATATTTAAAGTAAATATGCATTTTACAAATACGTTTAAAGAATTCATATTTTGTTTTTGTTTGAATATCTTTTTGTTTTCTACCTTCATTATAATTCCCATTTAGTTTATACACGAATTAATATAAGTAGACAAGGTTTGACTATATTTTGTGTGATTGAAAGAATATGAGTTACTGATTAAATATTTAGTAATTTAGTTAATAAAAATATCTTTGTATTGTCCTGTACACTATATAGTTAATCAAATAAATAATAAATTTGAAACACGTTATCAAAAATTTTTATCATTTTTTTATATAGTATGATAAAACCGATTCATAATATAATGAAATCCAGTCATAATATGAGAAAATCAAATTATAATGTAACCAAACCAGATCAGAACATGATAAAAATTTGTATACGAAATATTAAAAAAATATGATCATAATATGATAAGTTACAACGTTTAAGGACTATAATTTTCATATTTATTATTATTTATGACCATGAAAATTTTTACAGTAAAAATATAGTCCAATCATAATATGTTGCTCTTAGATTACGGTCACCGCAACTATACTTTTCTCTGCGTGTATCCTCAATTAAAAAAAGATGCTGCAATAATATGTGAAAAGTACAAGAATATGGATAGAAACGTATGGGAAAAGCGACTCAACAGGAAGATCTGCGCTGTGGCCCTACGGAAATAAAGTCATAGAGGATGGCTTTATTTCCGATGGTTATGTAAGAGCTAAGAGAGGAGATATATTCATGTGCAGCTGTTAAAGCTCACCCAGTATACCAAAGGACGAATTCGATTCATAGACAATGTTGTTAATGACGCACGAGCCAATCATCGTAGGGAGAGACTTCAATGCCTGGGTGGTAGATTATGGTAGGCCAATAACGAAATAAAATCGTGGAACGATATAATACTTGCAAGCAAAGGCGGAGTACATTCATTTAAAAAAGCTGGGTATGGTTCACTTATCTTCAGGCTAGACGCAAATATCACAGCAGTATGGGCAGGGGAGACTTTCCGGCAAATCAAAAGGTCTAAAGCAAGCAATAAGGATGAGAAAATCGGACGGTTTCAACAAACTTTACAACGAAATATATATAATCCCTGCAGTAATGCATACGAAGTGGTAATGGGAAAACTAAAGGTGCAAAAGTCATCCAAAATCACATGTTCCAGTCCCACAAAAGATATAGTTACAGTATTATTGACAGAAGGCAAACTTTGTATAGACACTATCTAACTAAGGCTAAATAGAAGTTAAAAATGAGGAAATAATAAGTATTTGCGCAAAAACTGGGGACAACAAGGCACCAGGTTTAAACTTCGTCCCTTAGTAGGACTCTTAAAGTCAAGACCAGATATTTTCATAAAACTGTTCAAAAACGGTCCAAACGTTTGGAAAAATAGAAACTGATATTAATTTATAAAACCGGCAAAAGTGCACAGAGAATCGCAATCATATTGAACTATACTTTATACTATACTATGGATTAGAGACTGTACTACAGACTAGACCCTGGACAGTACACTGGTCTAATTTCCCGAGTAGCAAATACTCCATGTTGATAATTTAAAATTACACTGAGTAATAAATCTTCCTTTAAACACGAGCAAAAGAAAATTTATTTATTACTAAACATTAAACTTTGGTTTTTATACAAACTGCAAGTAAAAAAAAAAAAAAAAAAAAACATTCTGTTTATTCTATAAAATTTTTAGTACATTAATTTTTAAATATCTCACAAAAAACTGAAGACATTTCAACATTAAGTTCTTTGTTTACTGGACATGAAAGATGAAAGCAGACAACTATTAAAACTCATAATAAAACAAGTTTCTGTTTGTAACTGCTCATAATGCGATGATTTTAATAAAAACAGCAAAAAGGAAACTGTTGTCAAGAAATTCATAAATATGAAACTTATAAACAGATAAATACCGCCTGGGCAAATACAAGCAGTATAGTTAAGAAAATCAATTAAAAAATATTAAATTAATATCTTGCTTAGTAATAAACTGCATAAAATGAAGAAAGTAAAATTTATTATTATCAAAGTATGAACCTGCACGTAGCTGTATAAGTATTAAAAATTATAGCTAATAAACTTATTATAAATATCAAAATGCTCAACCGTATTTCCAACGTACATATGTTAACAATTTTAAATAAACATTTTAGTGTTAAACTGTCCTTCCGTTAAAATCACCTCCTCATGTTCATAAAATAAAAACACTTTGAAAGAAATTTATGCAACTAAAATGAAGATTTATGATTTTTGCCATTTATTAATCGTAACAATAC
Source organism: Protocalliphora azurea (assembly GCA_932274085.1). Taxonomy (NCBI): domain Eukaryota; kingdom Metazoa; phylum Arthropoda; class Insecta; order Diptera; family Calliphoridae; genus Protocalliphora; species Protocalliphora azurea. The sequence continues at coordinate 106,227,246 of OW026523.1, read as the reverse complement.
GAAAGGAAAGAAAAAAAATTGTAATAAAAAGCCATTGTTTTCTTTAGCAAAAATAAAAACCACACAAACTACCAACATCAAACAAATAATTCACTTGCAGAGTACATAATTTTATTTAGTAACATGGAAACACAAAAGCAAGAGCCACAATAAAACTAAAGCAATACTTAGATATTATTCGCTAATAAATTATAAAGAGTCATAACTAAATATTTCCTTTAGATATATGTATATGATTTATTTGTGAGAAATCCATGTAAAGAAAATGGATAAGTTAGATTTAACAATCATATCAGTGCTTTGTTCTGTTTTATTGTTTAATTGCACGCATTATAGCATGCAGACGCTCGTCTTTAATGCTTTCACCTTCAAATTACCGATAATGTTAAATTGTAATTAAGTTTAATTCAAACAAATAAAAGCAAGACCGTACAGTACACAGTGGTCCCAAAATGATTCTTTTTTCCTTTTTGGAAATAATTCTGAAACTTTTGAACCGTTGCATGTATCTAAATAAAATTTCACATGTTCAAAGCTGAGGTGTTTTCGAGTTGATTTGGTGGAGTATGAGCTCATAGCTGTTCACGGGGTCTCCAAGGTTTGTCAACTCGGGTTTGTAATTTTTTTTATTTTTTTTATTTTTTTTTTAACCGTCAAAAATTTATTTATGACTTGAATTAAAATAAAAAAAGAGAAATACATATAGTTACTCCATATAAATCTCTACAAAAAGATATATAAAGATAGATATACATTTAAATATATAGAGATAGATATATAAATCTCCGCCACTTATGATATATATATCTATATATATAAATATATATATATATATATATATATATATATATATATATATATATATATATATATATATTACAAGATCGGGTTATAAGTGCCGGAGATTTATGTAAAAACCTTTGTTTTTTTTTTTTTGTTTTCTTTGGAGGTTTTTTCCACTTAAAATGGTTTAATTTGTGAAGTCTCCTGACATCATAGATATATGATATAAATACCAAAAGACCAGAAAAATTTTTCCAGAACTTCTCTATTGCAATTCGAGAAAACGGTTCAAAAATAGCGAAATATTTAAAAAACGGTTTTTGACATTCTAAAGCCCCTGTATAAGCCAAACACTTAGTTTTTGCATGACAAAATCGGACATTTTTTTCTAAACTTTTTCGCTAAAGAAATGAACTCAGTTAGTCCACTAGTTATAGAGATATCGGTCAAAACACATTTTTGACCGATATTCAAGTTATAAATAACCTATAGATTTGGTTTTTATATAGATCGGTCACTAATATTTTTCTTTTTTCGTTTTCTGAATCAACCAAATCGGTTCATAAACAACCGATTGATTGGAGAATCTGTTTTATTTATTTATTTAATATCTGCTTCCCTAATGAAATGAAAAACAACAAGAATAAAATAAGGCATATTAGGATTTTTTCAACTTCTTGAAGCGCCTATGTAAGCTAGAGGCTTCGTTCTTTCACAGAAAAATGGGAAAGTTTTTTTAAGAATTTTTGTGTTGAGAAAATGAACTAAGTATTATTAGCCGAGTTGTAGGCCAAAATGGGCCTCATTCTTGCATAAATTTAGCATAAATATTTTCTCGAATTTAAGTTTTTTAAATCAGTCAAATCGGTTTATAAATTTTCTTCTATAATCTTTTTTTTATTTAATATTGTCTTACATTTGTAAAATATTTGTTCTGCATCCTTAAATATGTGCGAACTTTTGTAAAACTCCAAAGTATTAAATTTGTTATTTACTAGCTTTTATTAGTGTGCTTTGCTGCAGTATTTTATGCGATAGCTGATAGTTACTTTATGTGGGAGCTACTACTCCCCTAGGACTTATACACTATATTCAAAATTCGATATGAAAATTACCTTTGAAATTTTTAAAGACTTTCACTGTAATTATCCTTTAAATTACAAAATTTATATTTTCTTTGTATGGTACATCTTCCCCTAGACTTATCCGTCCTATTTTCATTTCATCAGTGCGATAGGATAGCATAAAAGTTCCCATGAATTTCAAGGGCTCTTACTGTAACAATTTCTTAGATATGCCATTATGAATATTTGCTTTATATTTGGAATACTACAACCCCTGCTCCGACATATTTTAAGGTAATCGGTTCCTCTATTTGAGAATTTTAAAAAATGTGAACGTAAAATATGGGCATGGATTTCCATAAAATTCTAACATAAGCTATAACATTCTAGAGTATAAGCACTATCTGCACGTCAAATTTTATGCGAATATCTTCATGGAAATGGATTTTTTTGTAAGTAGGCGTAAAATGTGGGTGTGACGGCTAATCTAGATTTGACAAAGCCTATAACCACCTCTGTATAAGCAAAATAAGGAAATAAAGAAAATAACATAGAACAAATTCTTTTAAACTATTTTTTAATAAATTTATTAATTCGATTTTTAATACAACTTAGTAAAATAAATTATTAATACAATTACATTTTTAAAAATTTTTAAATTTAAAAAGGAATAAGAAAACAATTGTCATTTGAAAATTCAAATAAAAAATAAAAATGTTTTAGAAAAAATATTCATAATAAGAAAAATATGTCATTTTGAAATTCGAAACAAAAAATTCTAGGATAATTTTCTTATTTTAAATTTTTTTAATTGTCTGTAATTTTTCACATAATTTCCTTCACCAAAAGGACGGTGAATATATAGTAAAGAATTTATGTTGCATACGTGCTAAGTAAGAGTTTTTGGTGCTATTATAGATATCCCAGTTTGCTATAAATTTAGATGTACCCATTACGCTCATGTCACTGTCAGGGTTTGCTTCAATTGCTGCTAGCAACTTCAAAAATTTACTTATACTTCCGTAAGTAAGCATTAATAATTTTTTGAAAATTGGTCCAATAAGCTATTATTTATCATTAATTATTCCTAATATTATCTCATTTCTAAACATTGACATATGGCATGTGTCCCTGCCAAATAATAATTGCCTCTATAAGATGGGCTTACTTACAATATATTCAAAACGAACATATATATTTATATTTTTAATTTCTAAGATACATTTTTTTATTTTAATAAAGATAAATTAAAGATAAATTTTTAAATGATTTGTAGAATAATAACAATCACGGAGTTATTATTTTAATTAAAATTTTTACATAAATATATATTAAAAAAAAAAACTCAATTTCATTTAATTAATATTATCATTTTGATGATTGGAGCAAAATTAATTAAAAGTTTATTTATTGTTAGCAAATTCGTAATTGAAATAAATTTTGAAGAAAATAAGGATTTATAAAATTCAGATTCTGTTTCAACTGTATATGAAAATGTAAATTTAAATAATTTAATAATATTTCATTTAAATATTTAATAATATTTTTACGCGTAGACACATTGATATAATTCCAAAGAATTTTCAACACATTATTTTAGAAGTTATTGGGAATATTAGGATATTAAAAAAATGTATTCTAATTTATATATATATATATATATATATATATATATATATATATATATATATATATATATCGGAAATCATTCTTTTTTACCATAAAAGATATCACATATTCATCTCATCAAACTTTTTATAAGGGTTTAAAAATGCTTGAAATCGGACTCTACATCTTTCTTATATGTCGTTTCATTAATATTAGCAGTATTAAAAGATTTATTATTTAAGGCTTGATTTTCTAATCAAGTTATTATAAAGTGTGTTAAGTTGTTTCATTGCGAATTAGTTTGCTCAGTCAGCCAAGCGTAAAATTTATCTACATTTGTCTTCGAAAAAAAAGTTCGATGCCTTAAACTAAATCTTATTAATGAGTATAATTTAGGCAATAATTTTCGTGTATCATACATCATTACAATTATCTTTTAACAAATTATACAAATTTTGAAAATAAATAGAAGCATAAATAATGTTTTCTATTTATTTATTTACACTTAAATGTCCTCATCTTTATATAATTTCTTTTATAGCTAATTTTGTATTCATAGTAATATAATGACTTTGTATCTCTGTGTCACAATATTATTTCTAGATTATAAATAATCTTTATACAAATAAAATAAAACAAAACGTTATGGAAACTTGAAAAACATTGACCAGAATTTAAAATTAAATGGAAATTGTTGGCATTACTTTTAACGATTTTTATTGCATTTTGTCTAGGCAATTAATTTCGTATTTGAAATTATAAATTTTTCTCCATTCCACAAGCAGACTTTAATTGTCATTCTTTGATATTAAATTGCTTAATTAAAAAGTTATTAGAATAATAGAAAAGATATTAGATTTAAAAAGAAATTGTTTTCCATGGTTATTAGCGAAAAAAATATTATGAAAATATTATTATATTAGTTAAAATTAACTCTATTCTTAAATGTGGTTATTTGAGCATTAAGTAGTCTACTTTTATATTATGGAAAACTCTTTAATTAAATTATTCTTTTTTTATAAATTCCAGTTAGATTTGCTATTCTGGCTTAAATAAAACTCAATGTATTAAGTCTATTTTAATATTATTTACTTACTTATTTGATAAAATGATGATCTTAATAAAAATATAAATTATTGGGATTTTTGGGATAAAGATTTTTTAAATTTCTTTTAGTGAAAAAAAAAAATATGTTAATATACTACACCATTTCCAGTTGCATTTCAGAAATTTCTAATTACATATTTTAGAAATTTCTAATTATATTTCAAAAACTTCTATTTATATTTCAGAAATTTCCATTTATATTTTAGAAATTTCTAATTGTACTTCAGAAATTTTCAATTTTATTCTAGAATTTTTTTAATTATGCTTCAGAACTTCCCAATTATATTCAGATATTTCTAATTATACTTTAAAAGTTTCTAATTTCATTTTAGAAATTTGTATTTCAGAATTTTTTGCTTGTCATTCATAAAATTCTAATTGCTATTTTGTAATTTCCATTTATCTTCCAAAATTTTCTAATTGCATTTCGGAAATTTCCAATTTTTGAAAATTTGGAAATACAATTAGAAAATGTTGAAATACTAATTTAAATTTTTAAATCTCATTTAGAATTTTCTAAAAAAGTAAATAAAATTTTCTAAAATAGAAATATGAGTCTGAAATACAACTGGAAGTGGTGTAGTTCTGGCAAATTTTACCACTTTTGAATACCCGTTACTACTTAATACTTTTCATTTAGGTATTCGATACTACTTGATACTTAAAGGATTTTTTTATTTGAAATATAATTTCTAATTAAGGTTCTTTTTTAATAAAATTTTATAAATTTATTTATATAAAACATAAAATATATAAAAACGTTAACTTTAAATTCAACGTTAACAAAAATTAATTAAATTATTTTCGTATATTTAAAAATTAATTTTTATCTTTAAACAGAGATGTATTTTAGCCATTATATTTTTAACACGATATAATTAAAATATTAAACTCTAAAAGTGTTGAATAACTACTTTGCAGTATTTAGTACCTAAAAAAAAGAGAGAAATACTCAATACCTGCACAGCACTTTGGAAAAAAGGAGACCGTTTTTTAGGTTTTAAATTTAAATCAAAGATCAAAGATGTTGTTTTTCCTTTATGAAATTCATATTTTGTTTCAATAATATCTCAAGCAATACATTTTATCCAAAGCGAAATTTTAAAATATATCTTGAATATGTTGAATTACATACTTATTCCATTTCCATAATACTATGAAAATAGAATTTATGTCTTAAAAAATTACATATTTCAAATAAATATATTAAATTCAATCATGAACTATATAGTCTGTTTGTCTATGCTGAACGAAGGCTTTACTTCGCTTTCTAATATAAGTCGAAAGAAAACGTGTATAATATAAAATTGGGTTTCTGTATTTCGAACGATACGAACGAAAATTTCAAAATCAGTCACTTGTTATTTTGATTTCAACTAGTTGCATTTTTTAATGAGAAATAAGAAAATTACCTACCAAGATACTGCAAATATTTCTCAATCATGTTTGGTATTCATTTGGAAATGAACCGTATTGATAAATGAATATTTTGTTTCAAATATCAATTTTGAAATGAAAAATCTGAGTAAAATTTCTATTTTGATTCTTTTTTTCCTTTTTTATTTTTATATGTTTAAATTATTTCTTTTGCATGGTTGTATCTATGTTCAAAAAATTTATTTGTATTTTTAATATTTTCGAGAAAAAATAATATTTTGAAAGAAAAATACAACAAAAACAACGTAAAAAGTCGTAACTCCATGTAATCGAAAGCTTAGGAAATAGAAAAACCCAAAATGATTCGAATTCGTTAGACTTGCCTTCATTCGCTTAAATTTTCTTTCAGCATAGAGAAACAGCCTATTAATATGGGAAATATGGGGAAAAAACATATGTAAATTTATACAATTTTTACATTTCGAAAAGAAAAGTAAAATCAAACGAATTATGTTATTATGCAGACCATTATCTCTTAAAGCAATGGACAGATTTTTGTAAAAGATCTACACAATATGTAATGAAATAAAACAATTGTAAAAATAGAGAAAATGTTTAACCACATAACTTAAGTTATGTAGTTTTCTCATTTGGCTACAGATATACTGTAGCAAATGGAATATAATTAATATTTAATTAAAATAAATATTCCACATACGCTCCATGGAACTAATTGATTTGAACAACTAATACAAAAAAAGTGCGCACAAGAATTAAAGAAGGAAATAAGCCTTTTGAAAGTTAATACTACAAACTCCTTTTGCAGACAAGGAACCGATACAGGGTGGGAAAAAAATTTCTTGTGAAGACTGATTTGTTCAAATTTAACCGTCGCCCGAACAAACACTTTATAACCCACCCGGGTGGTTTCTTTATATTTTTCAAATATTTTTAATTAAAAAAATGTTCTTACAGCAATGATTTAATTAAAGATATATTTTAAATTTAATACTTAAATGGAAGTCTCATTATCGATTATAATAGTCCATTATAGTACATCTGTAACTTCTAATCGGCTTGTTCGATTCACATAAAATTTCAGTACAATTTTGGATTTGGAAATTTGTATATTTTACCCGATTTAAATAATTTTTATATCTATTAATAAGTCAAGACATTTTCCTAAAATACTGTACTATTGTGGATGTTAAAAAGTCATAAGTAAATAAATAATTTATTCCCGTAACGTTCAAAGGTGAGTTTGTACTAAGGTACGCAAAAAGTGCAATTTTTCGTAAAATCTTAAATTTTAAAATAGCATACTTTTGGTCCTTTAAAAGATATAGACTTCAGTCATTCTCATTTAAAAAAAAATTGAAGTCCATAGTTTTTCTGATTTTTGATATTAAAGTAAAATTTTCGTAAAACTTTAATTTTTGGAGAAACTATGAATATTAAATCTCTAATATAAACTATACGTGTTTAGATATCCCAACGAAATTTTTGGTGATTTTTGATTCTTTATCATTTGAAGTGACGAGGTGTAAAAAAGTTTAAAAACCAACGAAAATCCCAAAAAGGAGACTTTTTTTGAAATTTGAGCATAACGTGCACATTCGTTGTAGGTCTGTAAAAAGCCGTTGGAAAACTCTTAAGAACACATCAGAGTTTTAAAAAGGATTTGTTAGATTCATTCTTTGGGTTTTTAGAAAATATCGGCTAAATTCAAAATTTCGATGCAAAATAAGTCAACTATGATAGGATCTGTACTCAGTCTTGTTGGATCGGTATAAAATAATTATATATTCTTGATAAAAGTTTTATTTTAGAGAAAAAACAGCGTAGATACCTTTCGGAAAAAAAATATATAACTTTTGCAATTTTCAATTTCAAATTCGTTTATTTTTGGACTCGAAAGAGATATCGACTTCAAGTTTGTTTATTCAATAGATAATTTTGTTCTAAATGGGTAAAAATTTTACAAAATCAGACAAAAATATTGGGCTATATGCAAGAAAAAAATTTTAAAACTATGAGAGATATCTAGCACATGCAAACGTGGTTATCATAGGTCTTATCGAGGACTTTAGAAAGAATATGTTCGAATTTGGATAAAAACAAAATTTTGACAAGCGGTTAAAAAAATTCATTGTCAGAGGTACCCTATTTTGAGAATCAATAGCTCTGCTTTTGAGCAGTCCGTGAGGCTCTTCTTCCAAATTTAAAATTATACGATACTCTGCTACGCCTATATGAAATTTAATGTAAATCCAACCAATCAATTAGAACTTAAAGAAAGACTTATTATCAAAAAATTTCGATTCTGCCTCACTTGATTGTATTTGTTATCTAACAAAATTTTCTTAGTACATGCTTTCGAAATCAGAAATGTCTATGATAGAAATCTGACTCATTTGTATAAAATATTTACAAAAAATAAAACAATATTTATAGGCAACTCGAATATAAATCAGAAGCACTTGGATCTTCAATTCAAGAAAGAATTATGATACAACCCACTTGCATGTGAGATTAAGAAAAACTTGGCAAAAATAGAAGCAATGTCCGTATATTTAATGATTTAACATTTCTTAATAATAAACCGATTTGTCGCAAAATCAAAAGCATTTTTTGTTTTGACTAAAATTCTGTCAGTTATCAATGATTGAAAAATTAATATCCCATTCGGAGAAAAGATACACTTCAAAATTTTAACAATTTTAAGTTCAGAATTTAAATTTACACATCCCTTTTAATCTTTCTTTAATAGCAACAAAGACTAAATATGACACTAGAATTATAAAATTTCCTAAAATTACTTAATAAGACTTCTTCGTCAAAATATGGATATGACGGTTGTTAGCTAAAAAATATTGATGCTATGCACTAACTGATCATGCAACGCCGTCATATGGTTTTTCATAAGGCTGAGGATTTAATTTCATTGACATTTATTCGATATCGAATATTTGAGCATCTGAAACAGTTTTTATCGTCGAACCCAATATATCGCTAATAATAGAAAAATTAACAACATAATATCTTCTCAATTGGTGACCATTAACGATATGAACAAGATATTTTGACAGAAGGTATAAATAACTCAAAAGTTTTGTATTTTTTTGACGTTCTTGGAGCAAATGAGAGATATGTAATTTAGCTGTTTTTTCCAGTCCTAAATTATTGGTTATTGCAATAAAAATACATAATTTTGAGGTGCTTTAATCAAATTGAAAACAATCATATAATTTTTAATAATAAATATGTTTGTCCTCTCTGTTTTTTTATAAAATTTAAGAGGTATCATTCATGCCACTTTTAATTGACAGAATAGTGAAATTTAATTCTTGGAACAGTAATAAAAATTAAATTAATATTTTAATGAGTTAATAAAACTGCAAGTGTTATTATTGATAAATCACACTCTCTTGCATTTTATTACACAAATTATAAGCATTTATTTAATATAATAAAAATATTTAATATAATAACATATAATTTAATATAAATAAACATAATGATTTGATAATATTTTTTGAACTCGCGGTTATTATACAGGTATACAGGATTTTGAACTAGAGTAACCAAAAGTGGTTTCTAAAGTTATGTAGGACTCTGAATTCGAACATTTATGAATTTTTTTCAAAATTGGTTTTAGGTTTTGAGATATCAACAGACATATATTTTTACTATTTTTGAGATCTGATAATCAATTTATTCAATGAAAAATTATAAATCTGAATTATAGATCTACCAAATTGAATCGTTCGTATTATTTGGGATCAATTTCATGTTTTAGACTCTTCAACAGTAGAAACTCATCATGCCCTCGTCCCAAAATCCTTGGTATTATTCTTCGATTTTTGTCATATTTTATTGTATTTGTTCTCCTTTTAAGTGAAAAATCAAAATTCAGAATAAAAAAAATTAAGTTTTAAAAATATCCAAGCTCCAATCTGATGTTATTTTTGTAAGAAGCTCTCCATAATTTGCTTCAAACATGGATATTTTCAAACAACATTTTCTAATTATCCCTCCGTTGACGGTTTATTGAACGTTAATCATCTTCAAAAGATTCCATCGGTCATTAGTTTTCGAATATTATGTTTGACAAATATTTCTTCTTTGATTTTTGTTATTTGCGGTCAAATATTTTGAAATAGTTATTGATAAGATAAGATGTGGCCTAAAGGTATTCTGTGAACTTAGAAGTGGTAGAAAATGATACCGGACAGAGTATTCATGAAATCATATAAATTGCTAATATCATCACAGAATATGCTAGTTTTCGCTTGATAATTGGGAATATATATCTCATCTTTGGTCCCATTTACACTGACGTTTTCATAGTGTCCAGCATTTTTTACCAATGCAACCATAATGCGATCAACTCTGCTAACTGTGTTAGTAAATTCAAGTCTTTCAGTTCAGTTAGTGAAACACATAAACCAAGATAATGAAAATACTCACATCTGAGAATTTAACATCAATTTGGCCATTTTCTCACGTGTATAACATTTGTAAGCTTAATAAAAATGTTTGAAATCGTTTTTGTAGTGCTTCTTCTATATTTCTATACGATCTGGAATAAAATCCAACATTAAGATTATGATTGAAATCAATCTCTTAACAACGTTAATACAAAAAAATTCGTTATGGGAGCGCATTGCTCCAACAATCAAGAACTCGAAAACTACAACTAATCTTAAGAAACGAATGACACATTTGAATTCAGCGTTCCCAATTATTATTGTTTAACAATTTATGGAAACGCGAGAATACTAAATTTGTTATAACCCGCACGCAGAGAAAAAAACATGGTCGCTACAACAATATTATTTTCCCATTGTTAATTTTCTTGAATTTTAATAACTGTGTTTTCATGATAACACTGTTTTTGTTTGAGACCTTATTTTGTAAAACGAAACGAAATTTCGTTTCGACAATTTGTATTAAAAACAACAAATAAATTTGAATTGAAGCACTTTATAGAAATATAAAAATCTTTGAAATCGGACTTGACTTGTAGAAGTTACGATTTTTTAATCGATTACATACTTTTAATTTTACATGGTCATTCTTGACATCCTGTTTCTTATCTTGTGTTATTACTGGTGATTTCTTCCACACATTTTAATTCGATTTAACAGATACATATTTATTACCAAAAGTTTCGCGTTCTATGTATGCGAACATAGACCGGATTTAAATAATTTGATCTGCCGTTAAATCTGACATGTCTCCAGAAGGTAGTCATGTAATGTATTCAAAATTATTAAAATTTATTAAAATTATCAAGAGTTGTTATGAAAATTTTGTGTTATGTTTTATTTGAACGCACCTTTTTTTCGCATAAAGAAATTTGTATCAATGCACTTGCAAATGTAAATTTTTTTCTGTGTAAAGTATATAAGTATATGGCCAATAGTTAGGGTTGTCATTCGAACAAAAATTATTCGACTATTCGAGGAATAAAAGTTTTAAATTTAGAATAAAAAATTATTCGATAAATTTCGATCAATCGAATAATATTTCAAAACGTTTTTCTTTTAATTATTATATTGTATAAAAATGTCTTTTTGAAATTATAAGATTAAAAAAGTTTTGTTTAGTTAGAAAAACCTGTCGAAAATAATTGAAATTTTCGTTAAGATATATAAAATTTTAAACCACATGTTAAGAGATTTCGGGTTAAAGCCTTTTACGGACACTGAAATCACAGTATTATAATAAATATTTAATCAAACGACTTAAAGTTAGAATAAATGAGACACGTACATATAAGTAATTCTTAAATTCTAGAAACTTTCCAGCGCATATTAATTTTCTTTTATTTTTTTAGTTCTATAAAAAGTGAAACAAAAGTATATGTAAATTCATTATTTTTGAAATATTTTCATTTATTATTTATTTCAAAAGTTATTTCAATGATTCAAATAATGTTCCACATCTGCTTTTATGAAAAATAATCTTTTTAAAGCCAAAAAGCTTAATTGTATTTTTTATAAATGATTATTTTAAAACAAATTTTTAATTATATAATTTCATTATATAATTTGTCTATTATTAGAATATGGTCTCAATTTTTTTAAATTTTTAATTAATTATTCAAACAATATGTTTTATTATTTATTCGTTGGAAATAAAATTTCAATTTTATTCGATCACACGAATAATTAAAAAAATGAAATTTTATTCGAGCCACTTTGATGCTGTAACATCAATATTTCAATCAAAATCAAAAATAATTTTTCCACATGTAAAATAATGTTAAAAATGATTACAAAAAAATTAATTTCAGCAGACAGGCAGACAGACATTGTTTTTACTATACCCCTACATAGAAGATCCAGGAACACGTTAACTGTATTTGGTCCCAGAAGAATATTAAAATGATAAACTTTTAAACAACATAGTATTTTCTGTATCCCTGTTTAAAAAAAATAACTTTTGTGTAAAGTATTTTATCACTTTTTCAAAAGTTTATAAATAAATATACAAACAAAACATTTTCATAAGAAAATCAACCAAAGAGATATTCGCAGTCTTTTATATTTATTTTGCATAGAAAAAAGTAAATATTAAACAAAAGTAAAAAAGATGAAGATGGTTTAGTTGCTGTTTTCTATATTAAAATAATATTTTATAGCATTAATTAAAATCATTTTACTAAGTAAATATTTAAATTGCAAATGACAAAAAATGCAGAGAAGAATAAAATAACAGTAAATAAATATTATTAAATTTATTAAAAGAAAAAGCACTCAAAATAAATGTTGTTAAACTTATAATAAAAATACAAACCTAAATAACGAGAGAAAAAATGCCAAAGAATTTGTAAAATTTTAAATAAAACGAGAGTTTATAAAAGAATTTGTCATTACAATTTTATAGAAAACTGAAAACTAATTTCACTTTCACATTTTAGGATACCATTATAAATTCTGACACTGATTAAATACCATTTAAAATAAGAAATTATTATTTTAAAAAAATACCGATATTCAAATACCCTTTCCCTCAGTACCAGTATACACCGGTATTTTAGTTTCGCTATTTTAACATATATTATTTTCCATATAATATGTTTTGTAAAAATAACTTCTCATATAATTTACTTACTTTAAGAAAGATAAAATTATTTTTAATAATAAGTCCTTTTATTGTATGTACCTTTGTTCCAAAAGATTTCCTAAAATGATCCGTATTGATCAGCTGATTACAGGAAAAACATTAAAAAAAATAAAAAAAATTATCTTTAGTTCTTTACCAGCGATTAAAAATAAAGCACCTAGTATATTTCGCCCAAAAGTTTTTTTCTTTTTTTTTTTTTTTTTGCAAATAGGTTTCTAAAAATTCTTAACACAAGCCAACAAAGTGGTAGAGAAAATTGTATCACATATAATTTTACAAAACTGATTCCGTTGTGTAGTGTGCGACGAACTTGCCGAACTTGCCAACATGCCAACAGTGTAGCCGTTTTGGTTATTTTTAACTACAATTGGTTATTTTATTTTCCAATGTGATGCTGACTTTTGTTCCATTTTTGTCATTTTTTTGTTAAACAAAATTTTATTTCTATTAGTTTTAAAAATGCTATTTACTTTATTAAACTTGCCAGCAATAAAAACCAATTAAAAGTGAATTTGCTAAAAATTCATCACACATTTAAAAACTAAATGTTCCTATAACTTCTCATTCCAATTGTATCTGACAAATGAAGAAAACAATTTAAATCAATAGAAAATATAACCAACCTAAATACTTGTAGTTACAAAATAAATTACTAATAAAAAAAGAAATGCGTATTGGATGAAGATCGACTATATGATTTCCCACACTATTGAGTATGTGATTTAAAACAGGCAAAGGCTCCCATAGCACTCCGGAGCCGAGTACTTTTATCATTTTTCATATACACAACCCGAAGCTTAACGAAGCTAAATAATTTAATAATAAATAAATTATACCCAAATAAATAAAACCCAAAAAATCATTTAGTTTTGTTCAAGCTTTCAACAAGGCAGGTACATATTGCATGGTTAAGCAAAAACTAAAAACAAAACACAACAAAGAGCGCAAGAAAAAAATATTTTTTTGTGTGCTAGATATAATAAACACATTCGCAACAAAGAGCATAAACAAAATAAATACACTAACACATTAAAATTTTTAAGTCCTCACTTTGTGTCTATCACTGCTTTAAAGTAATACATACTTGAGAGAGAAGGTGCTATGGTTAATCATGAAACAAATTTTTATTTATGTTGGATTTAAGTATTTTTAACTGATTTTTGGGAGAGGACCGTATATAGAAACTACAATTAATTTTAAAGCGATCCTTTTGAAACTGAATGCCATATGTTATGTAGGTGCATATACATTTTTTATAGAATATTTAAGAATTAAAAATGTTTTATTTGTGCAGAATTTTGTATAAATACGCTTATATGTATTTAATACATTTGAGCTCAAAATATTACTCCAAAAGAATACTTATTTTGGGGCTAGGTGAAATAGTGAATCAATTTCGATCAGCTAAGCAGATTCTGAGTCGGGCTGTAGCGAATAAAAAAAGTACGTTGTTTAGTTATTAAACCTGTACAAGACAACATAATTAAATAATAAAAATTTAAAAAGGACAACACATTATTTTACAAATGAATGCAATAAAAGTGTTTTATCAATCCCGATGTATTTTCAATTGTAACACAATTTTGTACACAATTTTAAAATTAACTTATTAAAATTTAATATTTAAAATTAACTTATTAAAATTTAATATTTAAAATTTAGTTTATTAAAATTTAATATATATGAATGATTGATATTAAATCTTTTCGCCAAACCTCCCAATTAAATATCTTTTATTTTAAATCTTTTGATTTTAGAATTCATATCATCAAATGAGATTGACTAAGTGCCTATAAAAAATAACTCTTATTTGCATTCTTTTTCTATATAATTGTAAAAGTCAATCTTATTTTCTATTACTGCTCGACCCAGCTGTTTTCGACATCATGTCATAAGGTCGTGAGAAAAATTAAGTTCTTATTATTAAACCTTATATCCAGACCCCCCCCCCATACAAAATTGGATTAGGGACAATACTTTGATAAGCATTGTTCTAAACAGTTAAATTTTAAATACTTTTTTCTCCTAAAGACTAACTAAATTTTATGATTAGTATACAAATTTATATATTTAAATGTTTAAAACGTGAATACATATATTAAGATTATATTAATTTTTATATAATATCTTTGAAGTTTTAAATTTTGTTTACTTTTTCCAAAATTTTGGTTAGAAAAAAATTTTTGCCGTTGTAGCACTGCTTTCCAAAGTTACCCGAAGTCAGCCAAACGCTATCGAAACAAAAAGACCTCATTCTGAAATATTTTATGGTCCACAATTTTTTTTGCGTTCCCCAGCTTTTGAGAACTTTTTACGATTTGAGAGAGTAAATTTGTTTATACTCTCTTTTGGGAAAGTTGGTCGGTCACAGCGAGGGTATAGAGAAATAAAAATTATTCATGACGTCACTTTTTTATGAAACAACGGCCAAAATAAAAATAAATTTAATACCGATATACCGTTATCGATGCCATTGTCCGTTTCGGTTTCCAACCTTGCATTTTAGCTTATTTACAAATCAATGCCTCAACTTAAAGTTTAATACTAATTAAGGCTTAAAAGTTAACTACATTTTAATTTTATACTTTTGTTTTAGAGTTAATTATTTACAATGTCTTTTTCATTTCCTTTTTTTTAAACAAATTGAACTCAACTTTTACAAAATTAAAAAAAAAAAGACATAAATTTTCCTAACAAATTGCTAAAAGGTGTAAATTTGTAAAAGCGAAAAGAAGTGAAATAAAAAAATACTTTTGTGTTCCATTAAAACGTTTTTTTTTACTTTTTGTTAACGACACAAACGTTATAAATGAACAAAAAGGGAAATTGTATTCGTACATGTACAAGTACGTGCTCATAGTGATACAGACATTCAACGAAGTGAAAAAATACATACATTGTATGAATGATTGAAATTGGCTTCAGCTGTTTTTCATTCGGTGAAAAAAAGTAGTGAATGGCTGCTATATATAATACAGCTTCCCTATTTGCAAACAGGTAACTTGAATAAAAAAGATACATGAGTAGTGTAATCAAAAAACTGACATTTTTAGAAAACCGGTTTCCTAGTTATTCGCTAAATAGCCTTTTTTAATAACCGGGTATCAATTACGGTTTTACATAAAAACCGATTAACCAGATTTTAATAAAAATACAAATATTTAAAAAATTATGATTTTTACTAATAATACATTGCATTTGTAATGACAAGTAATATAAAAAAAAGGATATCGCTCTTCTGCAGCTAAAGCATAATGTTTAAATTTTTTATTTTTTTAATTGAATTCTGAAAATGCTTCTACTCATCCAACTTCAAGTATGTATCTATTTATTGAAATTCATTTTATTCTTTTGACAAACGATACAACTAAAATTTGATTCTTACCTACATTCTGTTAATAAAAATTAGTTTAAATCTATTGCAAAATATACAAATCTCAGATCTTAGCATATCTAGTGCTACTCAAATATCAAATTGGGAATTAAAAAAAATAACTAACCTTAAAGCTTTATTAGCTCATAATGAAAATGAAAAATACTTTCAAATAATTAAGGGCCTGATTCAGTACAACAAGCGAATTGTTTAGAAATAAATTTTGTATGCAAACTACTCAAAAAATATTACATTTTCGTACAATTTGTTATTTCTAATGCATAAGATCATAAATAAGGCTCAATTAGCAAATATAAAGAATGGAAAGTATAGGCTGTATAGGCTAATTTAGTAAACAAAAACAAAAGGAGCATTTCATAAAAAAAAACAGTTTGAAAAAAGAAAAAACCGACTTGTCGAATTATTCGAAAATAAAAATTATTCGAAACCGCTTGGTTTTAAAAAAAGTAAAACATGGTTAACCATTTTCCGGTTTCGGTTTTTGAATACACTAAACATGAGTGTGAGCGAATGGTGCGAAACTGACTTCCATCAACTACACATCAAAGAACAGAAAAATGTCAAATCAAAAGTATTTTTAGATGAGAGAAAAAATTTAAAATTTCCAAGGGAATCTTTAGTAGAATTTAATGTTAAAAATAAAATTGTAAAAAATTGTTTTTTAAATTTTACAAATAGAAGTTGGTTTTCAAAAAGATGAAACGACAATATCACCAATTTATCATTAAGATAATATTAATTAAAATAAAATTTTGTAATTTCTTCCATTTATCACATTCGAGAAATTTACGCAATATTTAAAAAAAATCAGTAATTAATATCTTTATTTATCATCTAGAACAATCTTTTTCGTATTGATTAGTTGTATTGCCAAAGAGACACGTTTCTTCCGCAATACGAATTCTATTATTGTCGCAAAAATATTTTTCATCCAGGAATATTATAAAATTTATAAAAGTGTCTAAATGTAATATAGTATAGAAATGTAACAATATTGCACAGTGGCTTGTAATGAATATTAATATATATATTTATATATATAAATTCTAAGTCTATTGATATAAAATTTGATCGATAAGGAAAAGGAAAAAATGCTATAATCTCTCTATTGTACAGTAGGACAGAATCAAAAGCTTTCGGAAATAAATCTGTAACTTCTAATTAGCTAGTTGGATCTATATAAAATTTTATATAGCCTTAATAGAGGAGTGCACAATTTTAAGTGTGGAAAGGAGACCAAACTTACGTCGGAGCTATTGGGGTTCAAAATAGGATAGCTTCAACTTAGAAAATTTTTAACTGCTTACCAAATTTTTGTTTCCTATCCGATTACAAATATTTTTACACCTTCTTAAAGCTCTCGCTGTTACAGATAATTCTGTCTTTATTAGCTATTTAAAGAAAAGTTTAATAAAATTATTAGTAAGTATAAAATTATAAAGCACAAAAAGTATGCAATTAATATAGAAATGATAGCAACAAAAAATTAATAAATTGTTCAACATATGTAAATGTGAAATACATCTATTATTTGAATTGTACCCAGAATCATTTTAGTAATACATATATTAGTTGTATTATATTTCTGATAAACTATAATTTTATTAAATTTATTACTATATTTATTAAAAAACACAATAAAACTAATATGTTAAATTTTCTCTAACACATACAGAAGTATAACAAGTGAATTAGAAAATGTATTTGTCATAACGAAAATTACATTGCTGAACAATGATCATATTGTTGAAAAATTTCCTAAAATTGATTATTGAAGCTATTTGAAATTTTTTTGGGAAACGAAAAATTTATATTTATTTTTTACATCATTTTACACAGAAAAAAATATTCATTTAATTTTTTGTTTAATTTAAAAATTAAATTGAATAAAAAAAAATATTTATTAATGTGATTAATTTTTTTAATTCGTTTTAATTTTTTGACAAAAAGAGAGTTGTCTTCTATAAAAATTAAAAATTGTAAAGAAAAACAAAATAACATTTGTAAAACAAAATACATATATTTTTACTTCCATTATGAACGACGTTTTCCAATTGTTTTATTTTAATTTGTGGTCTATAAAACAACAAAAACACTATGGTAAATGCAGATGGTGTGGAATTATTCAGATACCAAATATGATTTTGAAGATACATATCATTATAACGTATACAGAATTTCTTGAAATTTGATGAGATTATTAATCAGTATGGTGTTATAGTCGATGGCGCCCGGGGATAATATAAATGCTCGAGTTTTATCCAATGTTTTTGGCTATTCTTTGAAAGAATTTATAAATAAGCGGTACGTACATATGGTTTTTGATAATTTTGTCAGCCAACATATTGCTTAAGATTTTGATTGATGTGTCATTCCCCATGTTATAAAATTTACCACGGTCTCTTGTCGAGACGTCCAACAGCTTTTCCAGAAATTACATATATGTAACAAAATGCAATACACAATCATTAAAATTATTATATACTACATTACGAAATTTTTTTTTTAACAAATGCAGGGCAATAATAATGCAATAAAACATCTAGTTCAAATTTAAGTATTTTTATAGGACATTCAGACCGACGCGAAATTACATACTTTAGTGATTTCGGCCGAAATCAAGTTGAAATTACGTAATTTCCAATACATTTTGACACTTGCGAAATTACATAATTTTGTGTAATTTTGGCGAAATTACATTGAAATTACGATGCCCATTTCCGTGAAACTCTGTACATGGTTAGAAAAAATACTTTTTTTCAACTATGTACTGCATGTTTCAACCGTGAGAAGGAAAAAAAACAATTCACAGCTGATCTTAAATTTAAATACAAATCTTAAAATTAATTATTAAAGTGATTTTGCAAAATGAAACCTATCCTTTTTACATTTTCAATTGTTGCAAATAAATAATTTCGTATTTAGTAAGTAATTGTTTCTTATTTGTTTCCATTTCAGAATACTTTATTTACCCCTATAACAATTTAAAATGTAGACCATAAGTATCAGCTGTTCACGAAACTATATCAAATGTCATTTAGCCAGTATGAACACTCTAGATTTCATTCGTAACTTCGGCATAAAATTTCGTAAAAAATTACTTCACATAATGAAAATTTCAATTATAATTTTAATTAATTTGATTAAAAATATTAACTAAATTTAAACAAACAACAAATATTTCTAGTTATTAATATTATCATTTTGATGATTGGAGCAAAATTAAATAAAAATTTGATTAATATAAGCAATTTCGTAATTGAAATTCATTTTGATTTTTTTCTGTGCATATAAGAAATAATAGTGAAAATATTATGCTAATGTGTGTTTTTTTTTTTTTTTTTTTGCAATTAAAAAAAAATTGTTTAAAAAATGTATTTTTTGTCATAAAATCTGCATTCCTTTTTGACCGGGCAGAAAGCAATTTAATATCAAATAGATCTAAATCTGTTTTATGATTAAATGCCGTCAATAAATTTAAAAAAACTCGCGCGACATTTTTTTATTAATCGATAAAAATTAAATTTTTTTCAAAAATTCACCATTTGCTGGGTGTAGGAAGCAAACCTAAATCAATTTAAAATTGCCTTATTCAATATATATGAAGCTTCGTATTTTGAAATATGTAAAATTTTTTTTTTTTTGTTTTTAAACTTTCAGAAAGAAATGAAAGATTAATACTAAATTACTGTGAAAAAATAGTCATTTTTCACACTAATTTCAGAGTGCTGAATTTGAAAATTTTTCACTTCTAGACGACTTGAGATTCTCAAACAATTTTTGTCAGCATATTATTTCAGAATATATTGCAAACTGCAGGATATTTAAAAAAAATTTCCTTCATGGTCAAGACTTATTCCCGAAAAACGAAATAAAGTCAAGGCAAAAAATCAAAAATTCAAAATTTAAACGTAATTATCCTTTAAAATATAAGAGATAACTTAGGTGAGTAAGCTTACTTTTTCTTTGCCTTTCCAAGCACTTTTTAAAAAATAAAAATCTCTGAAATCGGATTTGATTTTTGAAGTTACGATTTTTTGAAACTTTTTCATACACGAGGTAGTTAATTTTGATACCCTGTGTCTTATCTTTTGTTATCACAGCTTGACTACAAGTTGATTTTTCTGAAAGCATAGGTCCTTCTCTACAACTATTCCATACATTTCAATTCGATCCGAACATCAGTTTAAGAGATACAGTGTTATTACCAAAAATTTTGCGTTTGGCCCCACTGTGAGATGTATAGTGAGGAAAATGTTAATAATTAATATAATAATAAAATCTACTAGTACAATCTGTTTATTTGTAATAAGAAAAACCGATTATTTATTAAGTGAGTGCATTTAATCTTCCTATAAGTTAAGAAGAATTGCAAATTATATGTAAATTTTTTCCTTAAAAATTATTAGCCGCTGGTAATTAAAATTTCACCATCAAGGAAGGAAACAATTTTATTTATATTAAATATGAACCATGTGTAAATGTTGCGCATAATAAATATGAATTGTCTTAAACGCAAATGGTACGTATCTATTGAAGTATTTAGTTTTTTTTTATTATTGTTTTCAAATTTATATTTCAAATGAAATAAAAAATTACATTTCAACAATATACACCATATTACGATTGAGAGTATAATAAAATTAAAAATTTGGACATACGAAAAAATATTATGATAATAGTAAACATATTTTGGTAAAAAATAATTCAAAATTTTTAGCATATTACGATTGAAAGGATCATAATACATTAGCATTGAGGACAATAATATATTTATCTATTAGGATCATATTATGTTCCCAAGAGGGTAATATCTTATATGATTGAGAGAATCAAATTCCAAACATTATTGATAGTTACCGATTATATTTTTTCTTTGTATGCAGTTATGGAGATATTAAACCTATTTTGTGAAAAAAAAAATTAAATTTGGTACAAAATTTAAATTTTTTTTCAAATTAAACATAAAAATTTGAAATTTGTAAAAATGCAAATTTTTATTCTTTGATCATAAAGATAAATTTCTATCTCTATGGATATTTTATATTTTGTTAAAAAGAGAATAATAATAATTTTTAGATCTTTAAGTCAAAAGTCTAAAAATATTTGCGTAATGGTTAATAAATGAGCGATTATACACCTCCTACGAAGCTTAAAATAATAATGAAGCAATAATTAGCAATAATTAGTAATTTATTTGAAAGAAAAGTAAAAGCATTAAAAAACGCCTAAACAGTGAAGGACTGTTATGTTTTACCGCTACCCGTTGGTTTTTAATTGTAGCTGTTATTATGTTGATTATACTAGAGGTAATGGAGGTGTCTTGTACGAGGAAGATGATATCTATAGATGACGATTACTTACTTGGATGAGCACCTTGACAATAAATGAAGTTCTGCAAACATTTTCCCTCATGCTTCAAACCTAAACGGAGCCTTTGATGACACCATCCCGAACATGAATTCCACCAAATGATGTGGCTGTTGTTGTTTCTTCTGTTGTTGTTGTATTGATTAGACTGGACGAGAAGTGGCCTGTATGACGATATGCCAGTTGAGCAAAGTACAATGACGTTCTTTAAACATTCTCTCTTATGGATCAAACCTGAACAGATCTTTAGAATGCGCCAACTAGTTCTATGACAATAAGCCAGGATCTGTCAACAAATATTGAGTTTTATACAGAATCATACATTGAAAACAATAATCAAATAATATTTAAACAAATTTGTAAAAATCGTAATCGACATATCCCATTGAAATATAGAAAAATTAATTTTGAAGTATTTAAAATAATTGTTATACTAATACATCCTCCAAATTTGTATAAGAGGTAGTTTATTTATTACAATAAATTTAGAATTCATAATACTTTACCTCTGATTAATCAGACTATTTATCATTAAAAAAAGAATTACATTTTACAACATATCTCTTTAAACAAAATTCGAATTGCTGAAATCCAAATTCAAAAACTGACACATGAAATATAAAAAAAAAACTTAAAATATATCAACACATTTTAAAGTTATTTTTAAAATGTACACAATATCTTCTGAAAGCTAAACAAAGTTCACTACTTTTCTATTATGTACTTTTAAGTAATAACATTCATCTTCCCACAACGAATAGAAAAAAGTCATTACATTCATACTCACTTTAATGTTGTCGACATCATCATAAATCACTTTTCAAAATACAAACAAGTACATCACTACCACTAAAATAATCAAAAACTGAAAAAAACAAAAATACCTACATAATCGTTATTATTTTAAGCAGTGTTGCCAGGAGGTGAGAAAAAAGAGGCTGAATTGGAACTTAAAAAATCAGAAAAGGCTAAATGCTCAAAAAAATAAAGCCAGAAAAAACTAATATATTTTTATTAAAAAATATATATATATTTTTTTTTCTCATTAGTTTTTGAAACTTTTTTAAAGATATTGTATTAAATTTATAAATAGGAGGATAAAGCAGCACAGGCGAAAAAAAAATTATCTTAAATATAAATAATCTCGAATAAGTGCGAATTAATACAAAAAATGCTTAAATGGATGACTCTGTAAAAGTAAAATTAGTAGAAGCAAATAAGAAATTATTTTCTTTTTAATTTAAATATTAAAATTAGCCTTTTATGTCAATTTTAAAAATCAAAAAAGGCTAGCAAAAAACTAAAAGCTAAAACCAAAATTTTGAGACTAAAATCAAAGTAAAGAGAAAGACTAAATTGGCAACGCTGATTTTAAGGCGTGAACAAGTTTATAAAGCATAACACCCAAAAAGAGAAAAGGCTTTTTAAGAGGCCTTTTCCTGTAACCCAATTCTTCAGTATAGTCTTCAGTCTATTTAAATTCCAAGAGAAATGAACAATATAACAGTTTTTTAATTTGTATATTCAATCAATTTATATTCTTCTAAATTTCCAAAAACTCGCGATTTTATTCACCATGTTTGTTAATAGAAAATGATCAAAACTATACGAAGTACCAAGGTTTAAATATTCATAACTTTCTAAGTTGCATTCCGACTTAATAAAATATAAATTTGATATAAAGAGCAAACCAAAAGAAATTATGTCCTCTTTAAGTCCCATAAATAAAAAAAAAAATCATTTCGAATGCATTTTTGAATACGTTCTCCCACATCGATTTTTAATTTTTTTATTTAATCTAAAAAAGTGATTTATTGGTTCAACAATTCAATATAGGTTCTTTTTACCGAAAATCTTTACCATCAGTTTTGCCCATAAAAATATTATTTCTTTTTATATATTTAAACTTTTCTACATTTCACGCAAATAGTGAGAAATTATATATATATATATATATATATATATATATATATATATATATATTTATATATATAGATTGATTTATCATCGTTCAGCCCAAACTAGAGAGATGAAATTTGGACCATGGATTCAAATTCGAATATCTATGGGCTAAAAAAGGTGAAATACGAAAAAGTACCACAGAAATACATGACTTTAAATAAATGCATAATTTTAGTATAACAAAATATGTATATTTTTTATTTCTTCAGGAAACTAAATAAAGCCAACACTTTGAAATTTGGTAGCGCAAAAAATTATTTTTTTCTGAACTTTAGTTTAGGAGATATACGTAATTAAAGTTAAAAAAATTTGATTCCTTATTCAAGTAGCAGGCAGTGTATTAAACCTAGAAATATGACCTTAAGTATAATTGAGTGAGGGAAATTTGTGGTAATTTTTCATTCTTCTAATGGTACTTTTTAATTTTTTAATAATTAATCTAGAATCACTAAATAAAAGATATATGATTCTATTCACATGTGGGGGACTTTGTGATACTTTTTTGTTCTTGCAATGGTACTTTTTGAATTTTCTATAATATTGAACCTAAAAACATGAAATTAAAGATGTATGTTTCTAAACGAACTTTTTCGGTTTCTAAGGGTATTTTTTGAATTTTCAGTAATATCGAAACACATATGGATGAGTGAACATCCACGAGCTCCTTAGTCACAATATTGTCTACCAAAAAAAAAAAATAAAAATAATAGAAACAATTTGGTTGTAGAAAATCGGTTTAGGTTGTAGAAAACTGGTAGTTTGTTGGCAACGAACGAATCGCATAGAATAATTAAAAAATAATATTATTTTATAGTCTAGATTATAAACTATATTATAATCTAGACTGTAGAATATTTTATAGATTATAGAATATTTTATAGTTATAATTTATTTATAGTTATAATGATATTTAAAGAAGATTACGTTCCTTTTCTAATGCCATACAAATTAATTAAATTGGATTTCAGTTTATTTTGTAAATCGCTTTACCTCACTTTGAAAAACTTTTCACACAAATTTTCGAAAATCAAAAACAATTTATATGAAAATTATTTTAAAGTGAGGTGAAGTGCTTTACAAAATAAGTGTGTAAGAATACGACTTTGTAAAATATTTCAATTTTTTATAGAATTAGAATCATGAAAAAGTTAAAATTGTTGTGTTTCTTTGGTGATATAAGTTGCGTGTATATGCCAAAAATGAACCATATTGGAAGACCAGTAGTCATTTCATATTTGATATCTCATGGAATTCATGCTATGCTTTAATGCTGCTTTTTCATTTATTAAAGAGAGATATAAATAATATTGGTAATATTTTTTGTTAATAAATGAAAATAGATTTTCATACCAATCGTTGTATTTATATAGTGTTTTGAAAGGCTGCGTATTTATTTTAAAAGAAATTTAAGTTAAAAATAAATACGGGTTGATGGCTTTCATTGATTTTTATATCATCCATTTCCAATTAATTTTTAATGACATTGTGATCTGGCTTTTATGCAAGAAAAAAAAAGAACAAAAATAATTGGTATATCAGTTTGTAATTTTTTTTTTTTGTTTTTTCATTTTATGCACATCTTCATCATTGCTCGCATCATTATCGTCAACGTCAATGATTATTATTTTCTTCATCCAGTTCGGTTGTCTTTTTTTGTCTTGTTATGCTTTTTGAATTGTAAATACCATCATAAATTCTATAATGGGGAATTTTTATCTTATTTTATTTTTTCTGTCCTTTCTTTACAGTTTCATGAATTATTTTTCTTGATATTTCTTGTTTATAAATCTTGTCAATCGTTACCGTTTCTTGAAACTGTCATGGTTCTGGTTGTTATAGTTTATTATTTTTTTATTTGTTGCTTTCTTTTTGTTTTTAAGATGATGTGCAAAGGGTTTAAAAGGAATTTAATGGTTTCGCATTTGTGTTGTTTAACTCATAATTGAATCATCTAAATTTAGAGTACTATAGAACAAAACCAAAAATTACATACACTTACAGTTGGTATTTGAAAAGTGGTACTGTAATTTAGGTTTGTGTGGCGAACATAGCGGGGCGAATTGAAAAAAATGGTAAGTAGATAAAAGACAGCTTGTAGATAAATTTAGTAGTTGAGTAGCTAGATTAGCAGCCTTTACTGACACCGATAATTAAAACAAGATGTGGTGCGAATATAGAAAGAATAAGATGCAAAAACCACCCTTCTGAAGCGTGATGACAACAGATTGGTAAATGCCGACAAGTCGAAGAAAAATTAGATCATTTGGAAAAGTGCGAAATGATTTGGCAAATTCTGATTAAGAGCACAATTTCCCTCTTTGTCGAATAAGAAAGATAATTGAGTCACGTTATACTTTGCCATGATATTATCTAAAAAATGACTGCTAAGGAGAGACAAGGTGAAGCAAAGTGTTGCTCTAGTCACGGAAAGAAAAAGTGTTATTCTAGCTTTTAAACATCACCCAAAATTTCAGTGTCCAATGAAGTAGCAAATGGATTAGCACCGCTGGAATACTGAGAAAGGCGAGTGAGAAGCTTAATATCTGGCAATGAGTTGTAAGCTATTATTTAGCAGCCTAATAATACTGATGCATGGAAAATGGGTACAATCATACCTCAATTGAAGAGCAATCTTACATGCTTCGTGTCATCTGTCGCGAAGACTATGGAGGCTCCTCACCTCTCTAAGATGATCTATCACTAAAGCATTTATCGCTTCATTCAACGTCACAGTTTCTTTGACCTCAAATAATTTAAACTAGTGGAGACCATATGAAAGGACAAATGTACTTGTCGAAAGGCTTCGATACCTTTAGTCATGTCACACCTTACTGAGCTTGCAGAGCGCCAAAAAAAGTTAGGAATAAGATCGTGAATTATTTCAATACAGTTTAGGGACAACTGCTAAAAACTCCACAGTGCGCAGAGAAGTCGGCTTTAGAAAAACTTGGGAAAAATTCTGTATTGAAAAATTAGTTTTTTGTAAAAAAATTAACATGGTTGGAAAGAAAAGACCTTTTTTCATAGTACTGCATAATTAGTTTTTTTTCATACCGACTTCGTCCTTATACTAAAGCAAATTTTTCTTACGAATTTTATTACGATATCTTACAAATTTCTATATTTACAAGATTTACATGAACAGACTGCTAGCCAGACGGAAGGACGGACATCTTCATCTCGATCCAGAAAGTGATTTTAAATCAAACAAAATACTTTAAAGTTAGTATTGGACCGATATATTTATGCATTTTAAATATCAGCAATAACGCATATAACTCCAACCACCTATGGTGTAATAAATCATAAAAGTTGCCAGTCATACAATATAAAGTATTTTCATTTTCATAAATTTGCCTTAAGCGCAAACTCCTTCTTCTTAATTTGATATCTAAAAAATATCTTCTTTCCAAAGATTTTGTTTAATCCAAGTTTTGTTTAGGGCTATCCCAGTGTGCAGTGTTAAGTCATATGTTCTTTATGTGGGGCGCTGAAACCATTTGAGTTCAAATAGAGTAGAAATGACAGATGTGGATGACTTTGATGACCTCTGAGGATTGGCAAATAGTTATCTTTGAAAAATAACCAACGGAATCAACAGCAAAACCCTTGATTACCCGGACAAAGGAGCTAAAGCTCAGCCTTGGTATCGTTGCCGATACCGTTCAAATTTCAACACTAAAATACCGGGAAATTTTAGTGGTTAATTTTATCAGTCTTTTTATACTCCCAGCTCATGTAGCTCCAAACCCGTATAAATTGTGAAGCAGAAACTATAACTCTAACTGGTAGCACTTGTTACTACGATTTGTAGTTCTGTTCTCAACTTTTCTTCTCCTGTCTGATAGCCACCAATAAGTATTAATATTCACACCATATTCACACTAAACCACAACTCACTGTATTCCACACTTGGTTACTTATCTACGTGCCCATCCATCCATCCAGCCAACCAACCATCTATCTTTTTTAACAACATCTAATGTTGCTTTAATCATGGTTTGTCATAATGTTTCATGTATGTTTTTTGGAGCATGTATCATAAAATCACATTTATGCGTTTAAATTACAAGACAACAGTCATCCTGCTACTATGATATCATCTTATTTTCAATTTAATTTCAGTTTTTTCAGTTTTTTTCTTGTTCACATAGTGGACAAAACATATAATTCTTATTTTTCCCCCTCCCCTTCCCCTCTAACGCTGCTTAAATTACTTATATAAAATCACTATTGAATTTTTTCTCATGTTGCTAGCTCTTTATGACTCTGGTGTGTGGCTGTTGTTTATGATTTATTTTTATTTTATTTCAGAAATAACTTTTTATTTCGTTGCTTTTTTTTTCTTGCTACTTTTATTTTTTATTATTTATTTCTTTGCCCTAGACATGTTATTCTTTCCTTTTGCTTTTGTCTTATCTTCTCTTGTATTTTTTCATAAGGATGTGAAAGTTAATGGCTGTTTGTTATTGAGACATTAGAAAAAAAGAGTTTGGAGGGTGTGTTAAAGTAATCAGTGTCTGTAAATAGCAAATAAGTAATATGTATCGTCGGGATAGACAGCTAGACTTGTATACAAATTACAGTTGGGGGACCTATAAAACATTTTCGCGTTCCAAAATTTTTTAATAAATAACTAGGCTTAAATTTAATAGGTCAGACAAACTTTATTACTTTGAATTTTTAATTTATTAAGTGTAAAAATCAACAGGCTTTAAAGCATTTGATGTAGTAATGCCTTGATGTAATATTAATACGGAATAAAAAAAATTGTATGTGTCTGTAAACATGTGAATTTGGGATATATGAGGAGCCGCAGAACATAACGTACTTTTTTGTTCATTTAAAATTGTTGGGAAATTGAGAATTATTTTGTTCATCTGCTTGCCAAGCAGCATGAACGTGATGCAACTACAAAAAATCACAATAATAATGTTAAGGATATATGACCCACACATTTTTAGTTGCAAGAAAGTACGTTTTGTTAAAAAAAAATTGGGGAAAAGAACATTTTATTAAAAATAAAAAAAAATAAAAAAATATTGAAAAGGTATATTTTGGTATGTGTATTTTTCTAAACATTAATATTTTTTCAGAATATTTTAATTCACCGAGAAATATTTAACGAAATTTCAAGTTGAAGTTAGGAGCCATAGAATACAACTAGAAGTTTATGTGAGAGGCACTTCGAACTAAATTTTTAAAAAAATTACTAATTTTTTCTAAAATACAAAAACAAAATATATATTACTACATCTATTTTGCTGTTGCATGAATTAGGTTTTCGATAATTGAATCAGATCTGTTGTTCTCATATAAATATCTAGTTATTAATCTATGTTAGGTGCTATGAAGCAAAATATGGTCTAAATCCAATAAATTTAACTTCAAATTTATTTATTTAAATATGAGTTGAAAAAAATATATATCTTGGATTCAATTGTTTTCATATATTCTTAACTAAATGAGTATAGACCTTGAAAATTGGTTCAAATATAGAAAAGGATTTCGTAATCAATATACAAAGAAAACAGTTTCCTTATGGTGACCGAATTTTTTGCCAATCGAATTTAGTCAGTCTCACGTACTAGTGTATAATTAAATTAGGATTACTGAAATATATAATATTGGCAACTGTAAAAAAATAAATAATTCAGTTGAAATAAACAATAATATTAAAAAATATACATTGCATTTATATATATATATATATATATATATATATATATATATATATATAGTGATGATTGCTTGAAATAGTCATCTATTCTTGTAAGCTTCAGATTGTGTCACAATTTGCCATAATAGCTACAGTTTAAAGATGCCCCATACTTGACATGACGATGAAATTCTAAAGATTTCTGGCTTGCAAAATTTGATGCCAGATTTTCGGGCATATTATTGCGAAGGAACTATATTTCATTGTATGTTACCAAAACAATAAAGGCATCCAGGTACACGGCTTGCGGATAAAAATATTTTTTATTTAAATACATATAAACAAATTTCCTAAGGAAAAACACTCACAACAATACACATACATTATAAAATGCAAAGTTATATAAATTATGGCTCCCACCTATATTTGTGATAATATTCACCGAACATCTTTATTATTATTATTATTTTCTTTTTTTTTTTAATTATTTTTTTTAATTTGTTTTTTTTTATTTTCTTTTCTTTTTAAATTTTAAAATAATTCTTGCAACATGTTTTTGTTTCGGTAATATCAACCAAACGTAACAACATTTATTGGTAATGCAACTGAAAATATAGTTATAGTTTAAAATATCATCATATAACCATGATTAGATTGTAATTTCGTTCTGTTGCCATTGCCGTGCTCAACGATTTGTTTTTTTTTTTTTTTTTAACAGACACATGGAGCTTTTGTTAACCAAATTTTTTATTCTAAGAATCCCAATTTAATTATAACTATAATTTTACACTTATAGATATAAAGACTCTGTTGAATTTAAAACTAGTTATTAATTAACACAATATATTTCCTAAATTTTCATAATTATAACCGTTTTCTTTTTCAAATTGTTTAAATTATTGGTTTTTGAAATATAAGGCTCTAAACTTTATTTTATTCTATTTTTTTCCATAATATTTTTTCATAATAACATAAAAAAGTATGTCTCGAAACAAACTAAATAAAAGGGATCGTTTTGTTATGCAGTGATTTTTTATAAGCCAATTTTCTTGTGGGTAAAAAAAGAAAAATTCTCATTAACAAGAGTTTTCCTACATAATTACATCCCAAATAAAAAAAATAACAAAAAAGCAATTTCAAAAAAAAAATGCAAAAAATAAGTTTTGTTCTGTGGCACCTCATATAAGAAAAAAAATCACTCATACCACCATATTTTGAATTAAAATCTGTTTAGGAAATATAAGAAAAAGTGTTTCGTTACATATTAGATTATTTCGCTGTACTTCGCTACTTCATTGCACAGTGGTTACACAGGTGTAAAAGTTATACATAAGTTTGTCTTTCCGTTTGTAGTTGCAACAATTTTCATCAAAAGACCCCAACAAGTATATTAGGGTGGTGCAAAATTCTCTTTTGGAAGCTGCATTTAAACGTGTCTAATATTATAAAAGGGGACATGATTCATAATATTTTGGCCAAATTTCAACATCCAACTATAATTGAAACAGGGTGATATACAGTCATTTATGTTGAAGATCTTAAAACAAATCTTTAAAAAAATCCGAGCAATTTTAATTATAAATGCATCCACTGTTTTTCTAAGGAAAAATAAATATATCCATATTTTATATATATATATATATATATTTTTAAGTTAATAGGAAGTATAAAAACGTAATTTTAATAAAGATAACTCATATAAAAATTACATAGAAAATAATAATAAAACTACTAGTAAATCTTTAACGAAATGACATTTTTTTGGTTCTATCAACATTTTTGAAAAAATTGCGAACTATGAGTATATTTCCCATATTTATTATATTGGAAAATTTTTTATTACCTGGATTTATTACCTCGTTTGGTGCATATACACTAATTTTGGTTAGAACAAATTTTTAACGATTTGTTAAGAAATCATCAACTTAAATGGCCGTGTAATGCATATGTATATTTAATAGAAAAATGCATTACATTTAATAAAAATATCCGTCAACAATTGGACATAGGTCCCATATAATATCCCTTCCCAGAATTTTGATGCACATACACTGATGCAGAGTGTTATATGGTCGGGCTTGACCTGCTATATCTTTCTCACTTGTCTTGAAAGATTATAGATTATAGTATATAGTATAAGATTATAGTATATATTTTACTTTTTAGTCAAATTGTAAAAATAAAATTTGCCTTTCTTTCACAATTTATAAAACGAACAAAGTCAATTATTTTCTCTGCTAACAAAAAACGTTTAAAGAAAAAGCAAGCAATTTTAAACATTATTATTTTCACATCTTAAGCTTTGCCGAATATAATTTATACCATTTTAGATGGAGAAGTTTAGGTAAATTTTGAATAAAACCGTGTTTAAAATTCTTATACAGATTACATTCAAATATTTTGGGTGAAAAATAATTCTTAGTGGAAAGCGTAAAAAGAAAGACTGATATCTTATGTATTCGATTTTTAAAACTTTATTTGCGGTTATGTACGGACGTTACCAGGGTATAACTAAATACTCGTATTGTGTTTGCTCCAGAGTTACGTACGGACCTCCAAAGAAATTATAGCATCCAAAATTGTTTAAAATTACATGGTAAACATATATATATGTGATCCACTATTATAACCGGAAGAGCTAAGTAAATTTTCATTCCATATTAAAATGGGCAGAAATCGGCCACTATTGGATTCAATATCTTCGATTTCAATGAAATTCACTACAGGCATTGGCTGTTAGAAGTGTTTCTTAAATCATAAACTTTTAGACTCAGGAGTCTTTCTGGACCAAAAATATCACGTTTTAAAAAACGAAAAAAAATCTAAAAACTTCAAAGGGGTGTACTTGTTTAACGGTTAATAAATTCTAAACTACACATGGTAGACATAATTTAGGACCGAAAAGAGCCATGAGTCTAAAAGTTTATGATTTAAGAAACACTTCCAATAGCCAATGAATGTAAAGAATTTCATTGAAGCCGGAGATGTCAAATCCAATAGTAGTCCGTTTTGACATGGAATCACTCAAAAATAACTTGGTATCTATGCATTTTTGAAACTAAATATTTTATTTGGTTGAATGTCAAAATATCCAATGTCAAAAAGGAAAATGACAAAGTCCATTGGATGCATTTAATCTTTCGTTTCGGAAAAACTTTCTTTGAAATTCACTAGAGAAAAAATCCTTGCGTTCGGGCGAAGGCTGTTAGAAACCCTATTTAATCCCCACCAGAATCCTACCAAGGCCAATGTTAACACTATTTTTATCCTAAATATGGCTAATTGGGTCCAGAAATTTTATCAAAGTGTCATAGAATCCATGCGCATTAAGTCACTTTCAAAAGTATTATTATGAAATTATGGCATTGGACATTATGAGTCATGCTCCTTTATATTTTTATACCCTTTACTATAGGTGTAAGGGATATATATAAATTTGGCAAAAAAGTTTATTTTTTCTGGATCCTTATAAGAAACGCTGTTGATAGTACGATATCTGTCCGTACGTTTGTCAATTGAAATGGCATTTTGTGGAGACACCCGCTATCGTAGATATATGATACAAATGTCAAACAATCGGTAACTCTTTTGAGAAATTTACTATTGAAATTCAATACAATAGGTTAAAAAATGGAAGAAATAAAAAAACTATTTTTTAGAGGCTTTTTCGACTTTTTAAAGCTCCTATATAAGCTCGGGACTTCGTTCTTTCGCAGAAAATTTTTAGTCATTTTTCTGAATTTGTATGCCAAAGAAATGAAATGTCAGCCCAAACGAGTTTTTGTTCTTTTTGGAGCCCTCATATAAGCTACATACTTCGTTCTTATTATTAATCAAAAACTTCAAAAAAATATCTATTAATTTTACATAATTACAATAGTACGTTGTTGCAAGAAATATACAATATATTATGAAATTTAGACAAAATACTTTTATCGCACATTAAAGCACATTATTTACTATGTGCTAGTGATGTTAACACGAAAGCTGTGTTTTTTGAGTTATGACGTTGTTGCAGCAAATGATCGATATATAAACTGAAGTATTGAAATGACTATCATTTGTATATACACAAATGTATATACATGTACATCGGATATTATAAATTTATTTTGTGTTTGGAAAAAATTCAGATTAGTTTTTTTTTTTAATATAAATATGAAAATAAGATATTATTTTTATTATTTATTGGTAGAGTAGTGAAGGCTATAAAAGACTCGGCACAACCGAATGTAGCACTCTAATTTGTTTTAATTAAAATTGAATTGCTTCAACAAACCTATTTACGTTAACATGTATTACTTATCAAAACATTTGCATTAATATCACAGGACTGAATTAATCTATTACAATTAAAATTTTACGAAGCTGTAGGAGATACCATTAAATAATGCACCATTTACCGCAGATCATTAGAATTAGAGTTATATGACAATATTATGTCCGTCCGTCTGCCTTTATTATTATTATTATTATTATTATTATTATTATTATTATTATTACTATTAGTATGGAATTTGTTCATTTATTACTAAAGATTGAAAAGTTACTGACTTACGAACAAAAAATTTAAAAAAAATTTCCATTGCACAGAGGTGAGGTGTTTTCTAGTTGATTTAAGGAAGCATAAGATAGTTTTTCTCCCATTTTTGGCCTCGTTTTTTTAAAGTTTTTTAAACTTAAAAAACTCACCTTGTGTTGTAATTTTTTTTTAATATTTACTGGATTCCACATATAGACTAAATTATATGATCATAAAAAATTTTGTACCAACAAAAATTTAAATTATTTTAGATATATACCAACCTATGTTGGTTAAATTTACACAAATTATTTATTAAGTCACGTCTTAAATAACAACAGAATAATATAATTTTTAAAATACGTTTTTTCCTTGATTGGTTTTTGGGTATTTTTATATAAAAAAAGTAGGAAGGCTTTAATTGGTACAAATTTATCTATATTATACCAAAATCTCAATAGAATATCTTTATTAGTTTAACTTTTATTTTATTAGTTTAATTTTAGGTTTCCATTTTCTTGGACTGAAGAAAATATACCGCATTTTAAGTACAATACAAATATAGAACATACTGTCTATATGGGAAACAAGTATATTCTGACCATTATTCCAAATCTATTAATTTTCAAACTTTAATAGAAAAATATCAATCTTAACTTAATTATTAAACTTTTTCGCCATCCATCAGCACTCTCACTTTAAAGCAATATGGTTTTTAAAATAATTATATTCGCTATTTCTCGTAAATATTAACAATTTAAATAAGCTCTAATTGATATTCAAATGTAAATATAAATTTTTATATACATTTATAAAGTTTATGCAAACAATTTCTAAATAATTTAAATGTGTATTACAAATGCAAGCAAAATTATTCTTTATTGTTTAAACTAACATAAATATTTACAAACTGTAAATATTATAATATTTGCGGAAATATTGCTGATAAAGTATTATTTGAAATAAAATTTTGATGTCATTAAAATTTGCAAATCATTTACAGTTATGAAATATGTTTAAATTATCAAAAATTAAATAAAAGTACACTTTATAGTTTTATTTAATTATTTTTTGTAGAAAATTATGTTAAATTTATACATTTTATTGAAATATGATGAAACATGTTATAGCGGATGGCCAATGTAGGTTTGAACTTTTTATATGAACCTTCAAACATGAATAATATTGTTGTCTTTTAGTTAGTAGCTATTTATTTATCTATTTATCCCCCTGTTTTTATAAAACGAACGAAAAATTCATTTCGACAATTTATATGGAAAACTACAAATAAATTTATATATATTATATATTTATTTATTTATTTATTTATTGCTTTTTCCATAAATGTGAAAAATGTGCTGTCAAATAAAATTTACCTGTCACTTGACTTCCGCAAACAAGCTTCAAATTACAATTTAAAAATTATTACAATATTTAATTTTTAAATATTTAGCAATCAATGTATTGAATTACCTGACATTTTAGAAAACTAATATAAGGTATTTCTATAACTGTAAATATTAAAATTATTACATATATATTTAATTACGCTATATTTAATTACGCTATTTACGATGGTATGAGTACATTTAACAGTTATGTTTTACTCCATAAATAATACATTTTATTTATTAACAAAATGTATTTCTTAGGTGTAACACAAATAAATATTTATCAATTATTGTAAAATAAATACTCAAATGAGTGTGTGAGACAAATTTGACATTTACAAGACAAATTTGACATTTACAAGGTTAGTATTTTATTCAAATGTCATCAATGTATAAATTTTTGTGGTTATAGAGTTCTGGCTATTGATCTAACAATAGGGAAACATTTATAATATTTAAATAAAATTTTAAAATACGTATATTATTATGATAAGAAAATACAGATTTTTTAAATATATATTATATATATTAATATATTCGAATCATATATCTGAATGCTTTCAGAAATCTTCCAAGTAGTTTTTTATGTCATAGAGAAAAAATATTGCCTCATATTTTTTTAAATTAATAATGTTGTTTGGTTTTATATAAAAATTTAATTGAAGCGTAAATTGACTTAATCGTTTTTAATTAGCTAGTTTATTTTAACGATTTAAAATAAAATTAAAAAAGAAATATATATATATATATATATATATATATATATATATATATATATATGTATAGTTTTTAGAGGTTTTTTCGACTCTTTGAAGTCCCTGTATAAGGTAGGGACTTTGTTCTTTCACAGAAAATTTTTAAACACTTTTCTGAATTTTTATGCCAAAGAAAGGAAAAATCGGACAATAAATATTCGAGATGTCGGTCAAAACGAGTTTTTGTTCTTTTTGGCCTTCATACAAGCTACGGACTTCGCTTTTATATAGACCGATCACAAATATTTTTCTAAACCAATCAAACCAAATCGGTCTATAAACAACCGAGTTATTGGCTAGAAACTAAAAAAACAAAAACTATTACAAATAACTTATCTATTACAAAGGCCTGCAGGAATGAAGCACTAACTTATTTCCCTTCTGGGAGTGTTGTTGTTTTTTTGTATAAGCAACCAGTAGCTGTTTGTATATACACATATAATTATGTTTGTTGTTCAATTGGCAACAGAACCATTGTTGTTCTTTGTATATACAAGCAATGATTGTTTGTTTTGACATACATACATACATACATACGTACGTACATACATACATACATATAAATCCTGCCAACAGTTTCTATCCAAATTTGAACTAAAGAGTAACTTCAAGTTTTTCCAACAGTCGAATATGATATCATTTTCTTATTCAAGAAGAGTCACTGTGCGGAAAGAAGTGTGCAGCAGTTCTAATACTTTTTAATGACACTATTAAGTGCATTCCTTGGATTTCGAAATACTATTATTTAGAAGTGTAAAAAAGTACACACTGTAATAACTTATTATAACTTTAAACCAAATTAATAACTTACTAAAACTTTAAATTAAATATGAAATATTTAAAAGCAAAAATCACTATTTACTAAAAAAATTTTTATATTGACACATTTTGTATTCAACACTTAAACAAAAACATTGATCACTTTAAAAGTTTTGCTTTAAATGGGCGAAATTATATCGTGCTTGTTCTTTTTCTTTGCTCTGGAATGTAAACAGTCGCCCAAGTTAAGTTTTTGAGATTAGAATTCGATTTTAATGTGTTTTGTTATTGCAAATTTGTGTATTAAAAAAGACACTTTTAGGTGGATAAATGAAAAAACTCTCTTCCAAATACGGGCTCGGTATATATTGGATATTATAGTTTTATTTTGCATTTGGAAAAAATGTTGATTATTTTTTTTTTTTTTTAATATAAATATGAAAATAATAATTTAAACTTTAAGGCATATTTTTATTATTGTTATTATTTGTTGATAAAGTGGTGAAGGGTAAAAAAGATTCGCCACGGCAGAATATAGCGATCTCGCTTATTATAAACAAAAAAACTACTTTGTTTAATATTGAGTTAATTGTGTTACAGAGAATAGGGTATTAAAGTCAAATTTAATAAACAAAGTTTAAGCATATTGATTTTATTAAAAAATAAAATATTATGGGGTGTGAAATTTTTTGAACTTTTATTATTCATACTGGAAAACTAAGTAAAATCGAATAATTTTTTGTTGACTAATTTGTCAATTTCTATTTGCAATTCAAATCTGAAACTATACGCGACACATAACCAAAACCCATCAAAAAAAGAACATCCAAAGAAGTCAATAAGATCCTGAACTTGTGATCCAGAAATAGAGCAATCATTTACAATGAATTTAACATAGACTTATCATTGGATGATGTTCTCTTTTTTGATACCTATCACTGAGTAGGAAGTTATATTCATGATGGCATGTAAAATTTACCCTTTTAAACACCTTTTTATTAATTCAAGGAAATTAGTTTTTATTAAGTATTATATCAGAAAAATTTATCTGAATCATTTTTAATAATATCTTTGGATGATGTTTATATAAGTACTGAAACTTTGGAAGTGATGAAAATGTACTTCCTTAAAAATGACTTTAATTTATTTTTGCTGGCCACTAAGAGGTCCTAAGGAAAAATATTTTGATGCTTAAGTCAGCTAACTTAAAAAGAGTTATGGAAGGCTCATATATTTTTATACCAAACGTATCGAAATATTCATCTAAGTCTTGATAAAGCAAATAAGAAATTTAAAAAGTTTTGAAAAATTTTAGTAAAAATATTTTCAAAATGTTTCTTCTTCTAACACGAACGTCGATTTGTGGTTTTATTAAACAATATTTATGCATGCAAAGTATTTTTTTTATTAATGCGCGCAAAAGTTATGAAAGTTTCAAGTTGAAATTTAAAAAAAAAAAACTTAAAAATTGAATAAAAATAACGCAATTTCATAGAACTTATAAAGTGCTATCAGCACGTGTCAAAGCTATTACTGCATCCTTATTATTTATTGAAGTACAGTGAAATATATATATATATATATATATATATATATATTTAATTTTTTGTACAATTTTGTAAATAGAAAAAGATGTTTACTAGTTAAAAATCTCTAAAAATAGTGGGTAATAATAGACATATTTTTAGGGATATTTCGCTTAAATGAATATCAATGCTGGTTTGAAATATATAATCACTTAAACCTTACTACTCATGATAATATTCTTTTTAAAAAGCATGATTTTAGTTTTTTAAAAGCTGAATTTTTTTAAACATTTTTTAAACATTTATTGATAAGATTATATCGAAAAATAGTTTTTATAATATCGGTTGATATTTCAAGCGTTTCTTTTAAGGATCTAGAAATTATTTACTTTTTTGCTCTTCGACGAAAATGGTGGAAATTACAGATGGAATGACAAACTTATATACACCCTTTACACCTGTGGTGAAGGGTATAATAAGGGATTTAAATACATAAATAGGTTTATTATATTCTAAAGCGTTTTTATAAATTCTTTCTCGTATTTATGGCTTTATCTAAATAAGGGTGTGTATGTGTATATTTTTTCCTTTGCATATTTTGAGTGCTTTTTGGTCTATATTATTATAGCGCATCAAGATAAATCATTGTCGACTATTTACAACTCATACATACACAGCAGATATTAGCACACACGCACCAAAAGATGTAGCAAAGAGTGTGAGTATAGGCTTATATATATTTAGAGAAAGCTTTATAGAAAGCTAAACCGCTGAACCAATTTTCTTGAAATTTTCACAGTATAATTCTGTAATATTCGAAAGTAAAATAGGCTACTATATTTTTCGATAGGAGCAAGGGGTACACTAGCCCCATACAAAGTATATATTAATTATCACATACCTCCAAGATCCTGAGATTTTGCGGAAATAATTTTATTTCCAATTTACATAACCGAGATGAAAATGGGGCGGGTAGATCTAGGGGAAGTGATAACCCCATACAAATAAAATGCAAAATAAAATTTTATGATAATATCTTTCTTATCAACCACTAAACTCCAAATGGAATTGGGGCGGATAGGACTAGGGGAAATAAAGACACATCTAAAGAACTACTATTATGGTGAGAGCTCTCAAATTTTGTGGGAACTACTTTCTTATCACATTGCACTGATTAAATGAAAATAGCACAGATAGAACTAGCATGAGAGGTAGCCCCCATATAAAGAAAAAATTATTATCAGATATCAGAAGGAGTGATTTACTGAAAATCTTAAGTCTTAGTTATCACATCAAAAAGCTAGCAAAGCTCATCGGGATAAGCTAGTTTTCATATAAAAATGATATAAATACATTGTTAAAGTATTATTGTTTTTGTTATTTATGTAGTTTTTATTATAGTTTCCTTATTTCTTTACTATAATGTAGGAACTCTGCATACTGATGTGTTTAGTATGTGTGAATAACAAAATATGGGCAAATTTGAAGATAGTAATTAATTTTTCAATTTATTTCAATTTTATATATAAATACTAAGCTTTTTTCAATAGAGTTTTACTAAATATTACAATTTTGTTTTTCCAAAAAAATGCTTAAACTTGTTCGCATTTGTTTTGCTCTTCTAATGTATAACGATGACGTATGTAGTTTTTTTATTTTTCTTTTTTTTATTTCATATAATTATTTGTATGGAATATGGCACTGGCTTAAATGTGTATTGCAAATAAGATTTCTTCAAGATTTTTTCCCTCTCTCCTTACCATTTTCATTATTTTTCTTTATTTCATTTTATGTTTTTCCACTAAAATGTATTTATTTTTCATGTCATTGATGATAAAAGTATCTGCAATAATAAAACAAAATTACACTTTAAGGACTTCAGAATACGAATACAAACGAAATAAAAGTATTTTTTTATGTTTTTAGGGTACCGCTTACATATTACTACGAAAACACAAATGTTCTTGGAAGTAATGAAAGTACATATTTTAAATGGAAAATTTTTGTTGAACAGACCTTATTTACAATTACTTTTATTCAAATAGAAAAATTCATAGATAAAAATTCTTGTGCATTTACAAAGATTCCTAGATAGAAAAACAATTTTACATATATTATTTATTGCATATATTTTAATGACATTATTTATCCAAAGTAAAATAAATACAAACAAATTTGAAAACAAGTTAAATATCTAGGGCTTATATTCAAAATGGACTATCTGCAAAACCCCATTAGTTAAGGAGAGCATAAAAACTGTTCCTTTTACTCATTTTTCAATATTTAGTAATCTAGTCTTCCACGATTTATTAATATTACGTCTACTAGATCTCACACTTAAAAATACATATTTCGCGATGTAATGGTAGATAGACCTGTTTTCTTAATATATTCTTAATGTGTGCTATAAAATATTCATATAGCCCTTTATAATATAATATAAGATATAGAAGATAAAATTGTTGGTAAACATTTGACAATATATTAAATAAGAGGTAAAACAAGAGGTAAAACAAAATTTAGTGGTTAGCGACATAGAAAACAACTAAAAGTATAACTCGTTTAATTCGCTCAGAAAAAAAGGTACTCTCCTTGCACGTATAAATTAGTTCTGGAGAAAATTGTACTAACACATACAAAGAGTTAAGCTTCTTTGACAGTTGATTTAGGTTTTTTGAGAGCAAGTTAGACTTCTTGATTTTGACTATTTTTAAACGTTACAACTATAACAAAAAAAAAACGAAAATGTCTTCATAATTAAAATTATAAATCAATATTGAAAAAAAAAATGTACGCAAAAAAATAATTGTAAAAAAAATGTTACAAACAAATTTCAATCTAAATAAAATTGTATCAAATTTTATATCAACAACTCGATTGTGATTAAAACATTCAAAATCGCTGTTTACAGATTAATTAATGATTTAAAATTTTGGTCTATATCTGTAGACTTAAAAGAACATTACACCTACTCAGAAATTGATTTTAG
Organism: Protocalliphora azurea; assembly: GCA_932274085.1. NCBI lineage: Eukaryota > Metazoa > Arthropoda > Insecta > Diptera > Calliphoridae > Protocalliphora > Protocalliphora azurea. Next base: position 106,185,846 of record OW026523.1, on the reverse strand, counting down.
TCGAGCGGTATACTTGAAGGTGGATATTGAACAATTTTTTCAATATCCAAAAATTTTCAAACACGCAATGAATCTCACCATTTCAGATTTTAATGAAATTCGGTATACTCACTCACTACATCAATAAAATATTTAAAGTTCTTCAAAATTTTCAAATTCGTTGTAGTTTAGTTTTCATCGCGTTTATGGTTTTTATCCCGAGAATTCCCGGGACAAATTTTCCGGTAATTTTGACAATTTTTCACTTCCCGATTCCCAAGATTTTTTTGTCAAGAATCCAGGGAATTAAAAACTACTAGAAAATGTAATTTTACCATTTTAAAAAATCAAAAATTCTACATAAAAAACGTTAATTTATCACAATCATCCATTCTCATTATTATAACGCAAAGCTAAAAAAACGTCGCCAATACATTATTGACTATAAAACCAAAATCCGTTGAAAGCTAGCAGGTAGTTTTTTATTTCAGTAAAGTCAGAAATCGACTATCTGATAATGCAATAGATACGTTAGCAGCTTGAAAACATTATTTTATTTCACTTCGAAAATATTTAAATATATAATTTTTTTTAATTTTTCAAAATGTATATGAAAAAGAATTAAGGAAATTAAAAATAGGGCATTTAATTAAAAATAGTAAATATAAAAATACTCTATAGAAAATTTTATTTATAAATTCTGAAAAAAAAATACAAGAGATAAACTTCAGAAATCAAAAAATGTATCGCAAATAATTTTACGTTCCTTGTATCTGATATACTATAGGACAAACTACAATTAAAAATAATAATTTTCCATTCACAAATCGAAATCAATATTTTCCTATAAAAGTCAACCAAATCGTAAGCGATAAAAATAAAGTACACAAAATCGATTACAAATTCAAATACTCAAACAATTTATGTGAAGTTTGAAAATATTAAATGTTAGGCTGGTCCAACACCGTATGAAGAAAACCAAAGTATATTGCATATTTAAAGGGGACATTTGTTAGAACATCTCCGGCAAATTTCAACTTCCTACGATGAATAGAACAGGATGCTACACGGCCATTTAAGTTGATGGTTCCTGAACACATTGTCAAAAAATGTTTCTCACCAAAATTAATGATACATACATCAAACTGTAGCTAATAGAAAATTATTATACCCATATTTCGTAATTGTACCAAAAAAGTTAATGGAACCGAAAAGGACATTGTATTAAAAATTTGTTAGTGAAGATTTATTTTTATTTCTTCATAATTTTCTTATAAAAGTTCTTCTTTTTATTCAAATTACATTTTTAGCATTCGTAAAAAACTTTATTTAATTATATTTATTTTTCTGCAGCTATCGTTTGATGTATATATAATTAAAATTGGTGAATTTTTTTATAAGATTTGCTCTAGGATCGTCAACATAAATGGCTATGTAGCATCCTGTTCCAATTATCGTAAGCAGTTGAAATTTGGTGAAGATGCGCTAAATGAGATCCCCTTCCAAATTTGTAGGTATGTTTAAATGTAGCTCGCAAAAAAAACTTTTGGACAATGCTAATGTACATATTTGTTGAACACTATTATAAGTATACATTGCAATTTCTTTTAATACAATATTATAACAAAAAAGTCATATTCAAATATATAGTTATATTTTAGAAATGGATATATATATATATATATATATATATATAGATATATATATATATATATATATATATATATATATATATATATATATTGTATTTAGTTTTGATACTATTTAAACAATATTGTATTTTTCCAGAATAATCGGGAATTAAAATTTCACTTTTTTAATAAAAAAAAATACAAATTTTTTATAAAAGACTATTAAAACCAATATTCATGCTTGTGTTAAGGCTATTTAAAAAATCATGTATTCCATTTTTTCTTTAAAAAGCTCCTTAAAGAGTTACGAATAACATGTAAAAAAATTTTAGTGGGACCAGAGGGGATGCTGAGAAAATTAACTTTAAGTAAAAAAAATAATCTATTTCAGCAATATTTTGATATTTTTTAATGTATATTGAATAAATTTTTCTGAAATCAATATCATACATAATAAATGAATGCGTCCTAAAAAGTTTTGATTTTCACTGTAATAAAGAACTCCATAAGGTGGCATATTGAACAAAAATTGCATTTAAAAAATGTAATTGCAAAAAATAAATTTTTTTAATAACTAATAATTTTCCAAACCTTTTGGTTGAAGATGACAACAATACAATTGAAAAGCAGTTTAGATTGTCATAATCTGCCAAGTTTATTGTTTATTATTGTTATTATTAAAACAGAAACTCATAAATAGGTTCTCTGGAAGAGTTCAGATATTCGTCATCGATAGAAAAAGACGGTTAGAAATCGCCGATATATATTTTTAATTGGTCGCACTGAGAATTCTGGTTTAACGGATTCTTTTTTAAAGCTATTTATATTATTTCACAAAGATATAGTTATTTTCTAAATTTTTTCAACCTAATCAAATAGAAGCACCAATAATATATATATACACTCTTTTTTATTAAAAAAAAAAACATTAGAAATTTTCAAATTATTACTGAAATAAATGATTTTTTACTAAATTTTATTTTTTTAAGCACCCCCTCATGGTACCAATCTAAATTTTTTATATATTATTGCCAACATTTTAAGAAATATTTTAAAGAAAAATTATAAAAATGGAAGATACGATTTTTTAAATATCCTTGATACAAAGACGAGTATTAATTTAATTAATTATCCTTTTTTTCAAAAATGGTGTTTTTTCAAAAGTAATCATATACTAGATTTATTAAGCATCAGTTTGAACCAAAGTTGGTTGAGATCGGACAAATAAACCTGAAGACAAATGCATTTAAATTTCGTGTGTTTAAAAAAATATCTGGAAAAAGTGAACTTTGAATCGTAATAAAAACGAAACTAAAACGAATTTGAAAATTTTGAAGAACTTAAAATTTTCTGTTGACGTATAAGTGTGTATACCAAATTTCGTCGAAATGGGAAATGGTGAGATTAAAAATTGCATTTTGGGTTGGAAAAATTAATTTTTCTCTCTATTACTTTATTTTGTTCCATTCTGTGCTATTTATGATATAAAGGTAAAGTGATCTAAAAGTGCCAAAGATTTATATTTTCATTACCTTTGTACGCTTTTAAGGATATAAAAAATTTAACCGTTTTTGAAGTTTATTTAAATTTTTTTAAGAAACTGCTTTTGGTATTTAAGATATTTTACTTACAATCACGAATTTTATTTCAACTATTTTAATCCTATCTTTAAATTGGAGGTATAAGCTGTCATTTTCATGCATTTTTCTTCAGACTGTATTAAGATAACATAATTTTGATGAGAAATTTTAGGATTCCAATTCGAATTGTGTAAAAAAAGCTTAAATATCAACGAAAGTTCCCATTATGTAGCAATCTTTAATTTTACACTACTTTGAAAATCGAACAAAAACTTGTAGAATATATATTGCTTGTATATAGCCCAAAAACAAAAAGTGAAAAACATAGTGCTAGAATTAATATGGAATTAATATTTAAAATTAATACCATAAATAAAAAAAAACACAAATGATGCGAAAAGAAAAAAATTGGAAATCTGCAGATAGTCCTTTAGGAATATAAGCCCTCGATGTTAAATGTATCCACACGCAGAGATAAAATATAGGTGTAGTGAACATAATTTGCAATTGTACTTTTTAGATGCAATTTTCGTTGAATATATCACCTTAGATTTATGTTTCTTTTTCTATTCATTTTGAGAAAATATGGAGTTTTTTTATTACAATGGAAATCCTGACTTTTTACGATACACTCATATTATGATTGGAACATATGGTCACAGCTAAAAATAGATATGATTATAAATAATAATTTTTATGTTTCCATTTTATCATATTGTGTCCGATTTTATGGTTCGTTTTTTCATGTTATGGTTCGAGTTTTTCACATGGAAAAAGATTGGTAATATTTAATGGTCGTAGAAATAATGTTTCTTATATTAATAAAATTTTGTATCAAACTATATTAAAATTTTGATTGAATGTAAACATTGAATAATAAAACTGAAACAATGTTTACAATGTTATCATGAACACAGTATTATCAAAATTAACGAGAATTAACAACGAGTACATAATATTGTTGTAGTGACAATGCCGTAACTATGTTTTTTCTGTGTGTAGTAAATGTGCGTATTCCATTTAAATTTGTAGTTACGAGTAGATATTTTTTAAGCAAAATACTTATTTGTTGAATGTATAAGTAAGTAATAAAATTTGCAAATATTTGTGAAAAATTAGGAAATGAATAATGCTAATGAGTTTTATCAGGGTAGAAAAAAGAATATTTCGGTTTTGTATGCATTTAGAATACTATTATATTTCAATATTAGCTTCCATCCGGTTACTTTATTAGCAGAGTTTCTCAAATAAAATTATATTAAAGCTTTATAAGTAAAATATTAAAATTTTTTAGTATTTCAAATAACATTACGGAAATACTATTGAAAAAAATTGTATATGGTAGCATATACCCATCGTTCGAGATAGTTTATAACATGTCTAGAACAAAAATATTAATTTCATTTTCTAAAAATTACTACGATTTTGCATTTATTTTAATTTCAAATCTCAATTTCCATCCAAATTCCATGAAATTTATTTAAGGGCTATATGTGAAAGAGGCTAAATAGTCAGATATTTTTGCTAAAATTATGTGTATCTGTTCCATTTGTAAACAAATAGTACGATAAAATCGAAACGATTAATGCAATTTTAAGTCAATTTGAGGTATTGTGAATGATACACATTATTTTTTGTTTCTCTTCGTTTGTTTCTCTTCGAATATTATTTGATCTTGTATTCGGCAAAAAAATCATTAAATTGTATTATTTTTTTACATACAGTGCACAATGGGACAGAGGCGAAATTTCTTGGAAATAAAAGTTTCACATAGGCACAACATAAGAGTGAACAGATTTTGCATCTTAATAAAATCATTGTTAGTTAAGATATTCAAACGAAATGATCGGTGACTGTTGACTTTATGATTTGAAATGGCGAAGTGTACAAAACTTTTGGATTTTCGTAAAAGGACTCCACCAATTCCCAAAAAAACTGGTAAGAATCCAAAAATGGGACATAAATAGCACTCCTCGTACATAAATAATTTTGACGACCAAAAATCACTAACATTTGGTTTTGGGTCACACGGTAAAATAATTTATATTTGATTGCTAATTAAATTATATATATATATATATATATATATATATATATAATATATATATATAATTCTATATATATATATATATATATATATATATATATATATATATATATATATAATTTATATATATATATATATATAATTTATATATATATATATATATATATATATAATTTAATTCAAGAACAGCGCAATCTATTATTCAAGAATTATGAATTTAGTTATTTTAAAATGCCACTCTGTGTCATAGTAATAAGAATAGCAACCATATGTAAACACCTGTAAGTTTTGATAATGAGTGATCGACAGTGTGACAGAAGGCCATTAGAGTTAGTTAATCTGTGGCTGTCGACAGGGTAAGAAATTATTTATTCTGAGAGGGAGTTATGATTCCGTCAAAAAAAAATAAAGTTTATTTTGTGATTTGTGGTTCTGACCAATTTAAAAACACTTGTCCTATAGCCAATATATTTTATTATGCTTCCGCCAGTATAATAAAATTATGTCTGTCTGGTTGTTGAATAGTGAAGGTTTGACTATTCATCGAACGATGATTGTGCCACAGACGGCTTAGCAGATATCTGTACGAGTCCGGAACGGTTTTTTTATTCGTCGTTGTATTTGCTAAAATAGAGTTTAAGTACAATAATAAATACGGTTTACAAAGTGTTTTTGAAAAAAAAAAATTGTGTGTTTTTTATTGTGTAATGAACCCTGGAAGCCGAGAACTCTTCCCGCTACAATTTTCAAAACCACCCCCCCCCCCCCCCTACACGAAATGATTAACGCGAACTGATTTCACATGCATTCGAGTCACTTCATATTTATACAAATGGATTTTAATATGCCTTCAAAAAAAATATTGGCCTAAAATCAAAAATTTTTTATAATGTCCCATATATTTTAAATTTAAGCAACTAACATAAAATTCTAACAAAATACTTTAATCTTTTTATATTCAAATAACTTTCTAATTAAATTAAAATCACATTTAAACTAATTAAGTGGCTTTTTCGTTATTACATGCCTTTTTCATTAGGCCAAAACTAAAGAATCTATTTTAAGAAATAAAAAAACTCTTTTTATTTTCTTTGTTCTCTTTAAAAAGAAGAAGCAAAAAACTAAAAAAAACACTTCCACTTAAAAGCCAATTAACACTCCATAAGAAACATTATAATTTGAAACAGACTCCCACAGTATCAGATCATATTGTTTTTATTTAAATTGGAAAATAAAGATAATAAACATTATTGTAAGTTGTTTATGAAACAATTCACGAAATAATTAAATACGAAAAAACTAAATAAACTTTCATAAAATGCTGATTAAAGTGTGAGAAAATAATGGCAAAAACCAAGTACTCGAAAACTTTTTAATTTTATTTATTATTATAATTTTTTTTCTTTCTTTTTTTTTTTGTTGAAAAATAAATAGGTACTTTGAGGTACTTTTATTTTTTAATATAAATATCCATTATGATGAAAAAAAATAACTGAGATGCTTACGTTTAAAAACTTTGGTTACCATGTAATGAGTTAAGAAGCTAATATAATAGCTCTTCATTACTTACACATTAGCTGAATAACTAATTATTTTAACACGGTGATGACATAAGAGGCAACTACTTACCCTATATTATTACAAGTAGGTATATGAGAAAGTCATTACTTAGATATCATTACAATAACTAATTACAGTGGGATTTATAAATACTGAAATATACATCAAAGAATGTTTGCAAAAAAGCCTTGTTCCTTTCATAAGAGCACAATGTGTCCACATATTTTTGACCCAATTTAGCATCATATCACCATAGTAAGAAAGCTCTGGAATGGTTCACAATTTTTAACTAATTTTTTTTTTTTAATATTGTTTTAAATTTATTATTATTTTTTTTTATTTATTTATTTATTTATTTCTTTTTTGAAGCTTTCTTTTAAATTTTTTACGTTTTCTATTGATTTACTTCTAATTGACTTTTCAGGGTATATAAAAATGAGAACAAACTTTCTAGTGATTCTACCTTTAGTAGTTGTATCATGTTCATACTTTTATTTTTGTTTCAAAAAATATTTTATACTATTTTACATGATATAAGAAAGCAAGGTAAAATACGTTCTCTCAGAGAAATTTTTTTTTTTTTTTTTTTTTGAAGTATATTTTTTTATATAAAATCGTTGCCACATTATAACAAAGAAAAATTATATTTAGGAAATTGTTATCAAAATTGTGTAATTTGTTTTAACAAAAAAAAAATTGTGTCTTAAAGCACATTTATGCCCAAAATCTAGTTTAAATGAGATTTCAATCAAAATGAGTTTAATTTGATTTTCCATACGAATCAAAATCTAGTTTCTAATGAGATTTTATCAAAACCTCAAAAAAATTAATTAGATTTTGCAAAATATCGTTATTGAAATTAGTCAAAAACTATGTAAAAATTAAATTAAAAAGATTTTGTAAAACATAAAACGTATTTAAAGTTATTTAGGGGTTATGTTTAATTCGTTCAAAATGCTGTTGTCAAACGAAATCTACAAAACTGCAGAAAATATGTCAATCAAATGAAATTTCAAAATATATATGTAAATGTGGTATTATATATATTTCTATCGCTAACCTATTAAATTATAGCAAATATATGTTAAAAAGTTTATTAAAAGTAATATTAATGGGATTTTGAAACTTGTATTATCTTAAACAAAAGTATTTAACGTATTTAAGCAGCATTGTTAAATTTTTTTGTTATAACTTAAATTTGTTAATATAAAGCTATGAATGTATTGCTAAAATAATGACTACTAAGTCACTTAAACTTCGTATAATGGAGACTAATGTAATAGATTATAAAAATGATAATATGTGCAAATAATCTTTATTATCAACATAAACCGAAAATTAAAATGGGTTTTCTATTTTTTGTTTCAATTAAAGTATCAATTGATAAAAAATATAATTCGTTTAAAATTAAATTAAAACAAAAAAAAAATCGAATTGTTTAAGAAAATATGGTAGCACAATAATATACTAAATAGCTCAAACGTCAATATGTATGGCGATGAAAAGAGAGAACGGCTTTACCTCTATTTCTTTGTATCATGCTATTTTATTAATTTGAGTTTTGTATGTATTGTGTGAATACATTTTAATTCTTTTTTATTTATTTATTTTTTTTTTTTTTTATTCAATGAAATTGTTTTGTTTAGTTTTTTTTTCCAACCGTTAAAAAATGTTAAAAATAATTTTCAACTTTTGTAATAAATATCACTAATAATATTTATACTTTTTGCATCATACTATTTTATTTATTTGAATTTTGTATGTATTGTGTAAATACATTTAAATACATTTTTATGCAATGAAATTATTGTTGTTTAAGATTTTTTTCCATCCGATGAGTAAAGTTGAAAATAATTTTCAACTTTTATAATCAATATCACAAAAAAATGATGATGAATTTTTATTATTTTTTGAACATCAAATATTTTTTTTTCGATTTAAATAAAAGTAAAAAGTAGTTCTTTTAGTATTAAAATCCTGTCTTTGGGAAAAAAAAGTGTTAGAAAATAGATAAAATTGAATTCTTAGAAAACAAGCTATAAAGAAAAATAATAATATTAAATAAAAGGTAATAAATGACATATTTTTTTTTTTTTTTTTTTTTTTTGCTTTAATAATATTAGTATTTCATAAATATTTATAATATATATTATAACAATTTAATCTCTCCAAACTTGTTAAAATTGTTACGAAATTCTCTTTCTTAAATCTTTTGATGTTCTTTATGTGTTTTACCTTTTGTTAATAGAACAATTTTATAAATTTTTGCTAAACATATTAAACAATTTGATGCATATTCTTCAATATGTCAAAGCCATGAAAGCAAACCTAATAAATATTTAAATTCTATTTCTGTTATTGAAACAAATTGAACACAAATATTTATTAAAAATTTTCTTCCTCTCTTGTGCAAAGTATTTAGCATTTGATAGGGTATACATTTTACTCGAACTTTTTATTATTGGATTAATCAAATAAATCGAAAATGTTGTTTTTAAATTAATCGATTAATCGAGTAAAATTTTTAAGTTACTAGAGTTGTTCGAATAAATTATAATTTAACATTTTGCTAGTTTTTTTCATGTTTGTTAAAAAATAAATCAATTTGTCTGTCTGTAAAGAAGGCAAGACTGTCTTAAAGTCACAGTCATTTATATTTACACTTTTTTAATTTTTTTTTTTTTTTTTATTTTAAAAAGAATTCAAACTGTTGTTATAAAATATTTTGAAAAAATTGTTTTGTTGTTGTAATGCCTGAAATGAGTAGAGTAGATTGTGGTAATTTCTGAAAAAATAGCAGTATATATTTCTGATATTAAAGGAAAAGTTATTAAGCATTTTTTATCTCAAAAGTATTTATACACATTTTTTATATTTAAAAATCAATTATTTACGTCTAGTAGTTGCCAATGATGGTCCAAAATCTTATCTTTAAAATAATATGAAATCTTCTAATACAAACTCAACTTTAATAAGTAGTAAAAATATTGACAAAAATTATTAAAAAAATCTTTTAGTCCAAATGATTCAAATGAAGATCAGTGTTACCACAGCAAAAATTTTTTCTAACCAAAATTTTGGAAAAAATAACATATATTTTGTAAGAATTTTCTTTAGTAATGTTTATCTAAAAAAAAAAAAAATATATATATATATATATAAAATATATATATATATATATAGAAAATTTCTGATTGGTCAAAAAATTTTAATTTAAAATGGAATTACTCATATTATTTAAAATAAATAAAAATTAGTATAATCTTAATATATGTATTCAGGTTTTAAATACTTTGTATAATAATCATAAACTTTTGTTATTCTTTAAGAGAAAAAATTATTTAAAATTTAACTGTTTAGAACAACAATTTTCAAAATGCGGTTCCTAATCCAATTTTGTAGAGGGTCGAGATATGAAGTTTAAAAATAAAAAATTTTATTACTCTCACGTCCTTACAAAATGATGTCGAAAGTAAACCAGTTTATAATATAATACTTAGAATTGTAAAACTGCTGGATCGAGAAGTAATAGAAAATAAGGTTGACATCTATAATTATGTATTCACCGAAAAAGAATGCAAATAAGAGTTATTTCTTTTTTAACTTTTTTATTTCCTACAGCACGATATTGGGGAACCCCCTAAAGTGTACAAATAGACTAAGATTCTCCTTAACTGGTCGAAATGTGTTCATTATTTCACCTAGTCCCCAAATAAATGTTCTGTTTGAGTAATATTTCGGAGCTCAATAATCTTTAATATATATATAAACGTATATCTATAGAATTCTGCACAAATAAAACATTTTTAATCCCAAAATATTCCATAAAAATTTTGTATTTACCTACATTCATGGCAATCAGTTTCAAAAGGATCGCTTTAAAATTAATTGTAGCTTCTATATAGGGCACTTCCGAAAATTAGTTAAAAATACTTAAATCCCACATAAATGTTCGTATGTTAATACAATTTGGTTCAAATACATATTTCTTTTTTAATAGTAATTTATTTTTTAATTACAAGTATTTAGGTTGTTTGTTACATCGTTAGAACTTTCTCACAAAAATCTCCCAATACTTTTCACTTTTTGGCTAAATACTAGAAAATCTGTACATTTTCTGTTGATTTTTCATTTGTCAGTTAAAATTGGAATAAGAAGTTACAGAGATCTTTAGTTTTTAAATGTTGGCAAGAATAACAAGGTAAGTAGCATTTTTGAAACTAAAAAAATTTGATTTAATAAGAAAATAACCAAAATAGAAAAAAGTCACCACATTGGAAAATAAAGTAACCAATTTTGGTTAAAAATTACCAAAACGGCAGCATTGATGAAGATTTAAAATGGTACGCCATCATTAAAATTTGTACTATAGTATGAAAATAATTAACAAATTTTTAATCCTTAATAAAAAGAATCCCTTATATGAAAATAAAAACATTTAAAAAAGAAATTAGCGAAAATATGCCACAAAAATTTAATAACCTTTATTTCCAAAATATCGAAATATTTACTTAACATATATATGTAATAAAAATCTGATGGCATATTTATGAAATAGAAAAAACATCGGATTTATTTTAGATAAAGGAGTTTAGCGATTCTTAATATAATGTATTTAAATCCAAACCCTCCTTTATCACAAGTTTCATTCAAGCCATCATCGTTATATCCGCTAAACCAGGATGAGCCCCTATTGGTACATCAACTCCATATTTATAACTATCGCTATTCGTAGAACAAAAATAAGTTTTTCCAAATCAAGTTCAAAATTTTCCAATTTGTTTCTTACGGAGAATGTAATATAAAAAAGGTGAATTTGCTTTCTTTATCTCCTCCAAACCCAAATTATAAATAACAAATTATAAAATTTTACATTATAATTTTTTAAAATGACGTTTAAATATTTGGTTTAATTTTTGTGATTAAAAAAGGTTCTCACACTTCAATTATGAGTTATATTTCAGACACATTCATGCAGTTTTCTAGATTTTAAACATTCTATACAATAACTGTTTTAATAGTTGTTTCCAAGCTAAATTTGCTAAAAACAAACAACAATATTAAAAACATCTTTGAAATTAGTTAAAAAGTAAATTTTTGAAATATTTTTTTCTCCAATTATCCGATTAATCGGCATAATATATTGGAATAAATTTTTACTCGAAATTATTGATTTTAATTTAGTCGAAGAATTATTTGATTTTAATTTATGGATTAATCGAACAAACATTATTCGAGTGAATATCCTAGTATTTGTATATACTTATAAAAACAAATTGCTATAATTTCTGTTGAAGTTTTTAATATAATTGTTAAACATGTCTAATATTAGTGGTATTTACTTCAAAATTTAAAAACTTTAAAGAAAAATAAAATACTAAATAATTTCTATGTGAGTTGAAGAACTAAGATTAATATATTTGGAAGCATTTCTTATACAGAAAAAAGTCAGCAATCACCAAAATAATTCATTTAATGAAAAATTGTTTAAATTTGCACCTCTCACCAAAATGATTATGTCAATTAAAAACAGAAAATTTTTTTCAATTAAAAAATGTATTAAATCAATTAAGTAGATGATTGAATGAATTAAAGTTTTAAATGAGAAAGAAATCCTACTTGAATTCTATTTTTCCGATGTATTCTATTTTATTTTTGCTTGTATATATTAATTTAATTTTGTTGTAAAATTTTGTGTTAATTGAAAAATTTAAGATTATAATTTTATCTTAGTGAAAAAAAATCCAATCAATTATGTAATTTCGAACTTACTTTTTACTTATCTTACTCCGATGAAAACTAAGAGGTGTATTTGTCTTTAGCGGAATGTTTCCTTTTAACTAATTCTACAGTAACTATTCGATTTTCTTAGATCTTCTAATACCCTTATTAAATATAAGTTTAAAGTAAATCCTGTTTTCATCCAAACACAAAAGAAAATTTTTCTCCTTTTTTTATTATTTTTAATATAACATTTTTCCTTTATTCTATTTCAAAGAATACATATGTATATGTCTATGTACAATAAGTATGAAATAGAAATATTTTATCAATTTGCTTATTTTAACAAAAATAAAAAAGAATAATAATAATTTATATGAAAAATTGTTAAGAAATTAAATTATAAATCAATAATTTTTACCTTATGTATAAGCATAATTTATAATATAAATTGGTCTGAAATTTCTTAGATAATTTCATAAAAAATTTAAATTATAAAGCATATAAAATACCGACATAAGCTGTAAAGAAAATTTTAATACAAAATAGTAATGAGTATTTTAACAACAGTATTTAAGCAGACTAATCAATGAAATATAGAAATGAAAAAGGAAAGCTGTAGTTGGTCAAGCCCAACCATGTGATACCCTACACCATTATGTATAAAAGTGGTTTTCGGAAAAGGTCTCATATGATAGAAGGGAAATTAACATACCTATGAAACTTATTTGTGTAAAATATTATTTTGAAACTAATATTTATATGAGATTTTTTCACCTTAAAGTGGTTTTCAGAAAAGGGGTTTATATGGCAGCTATGTTCAATTATGAATTGAATTTACTAAAATTTGCCACACTAATTTAAGCCTATATAAAACTTATATATGCAGAATTTAACCAAAAATTTTAAGGCATTTTAAACGTTAAATCTCTATTCCGAGAGACCATTTGTATGGGACTAGATGAAGTAGTGAACCGATCATAACTAATTTCAATTCGAAATAATCATATGTGCCAAATTTAATAAAATTAGGTTCAAAATTAGCACAAGGTTTTAAAGATTATTATAATTTAAGGAGTGTTCTGGAATATTTTTGTGTGCGTTACGAAAATCATCACAAATGCATAACACTCCAACTACTTATGATGGCGTAGGATATAATAATAGTATCCGTACGTCGATTGAAATGGCATTTATGTAGATCCCCAATAACTTGGATACATTACGTATATTTCAAAATATCAACATTGCTTTCGCGATATCACAAAGAAAGCTGTTTTTTACTTCTCAAAACCTAAAACCTACGGACTTCTATCCTGAAGTCCAAAACCAGTTCGGTCCATCAATGACCGACATATAATAAAAGTGTTGCGTAGTAATAGAAAAAATTGTGAAAACAAAAACTAACGAAACGAAAAAAAACTTCGAAAAAAATAATAATCGCTTAATAAAAATAAGTGTCTAAGCGAAAGAAATTGTCAAAGCGGAAAATTACCAAATTTTACGTAATACAACATATTCCAACACCGGTTTGGGGTGTATAAGATTTAACATGTTGTTACCAACACTTTAAGAAACATTTTAAATAAAAATTATAAAATTGAAAGATATGATATTTTAAATATCCAAAGTTTGTTTAAATCGGACAAATAGGTCCGATGATGTAAATATGGATTTAAATTTCATGTATTTTAAACTGAATTTTTTAAAAAAGTTAACTTTGAGCTGAGATAAAATCTAAACTACAACGAATTTTAAAATTTTGAAGGACATATTTTTTATTAACGTAATGAGTGTGTATTCCGAATTTCATTGAAATTGGTGATGATAAAGCACGTCGGGTGTTCGAAAATGTTTGTTTTCTCCCAAAAATATTCGTATTGAGTTTTGAAGAAAACCTTTACTTTTATGGCTTCTAAATTCAAAAATTCTACATAATATCTACCATATGTCTTCTCGAATGCTTTGGCTTCACCATACTCTTGAGATATTACAAACTTAAGACTGGTCACAAAAGGGTTTGTCTAACAATATTTTACAAATGAACTCTTATTAAAAATATAAAACTATGTAAATGAAAAATAAACACGAAATGTCATTTTAACTTAAGACGAGTATGCTGACTGATCATTTCCCTAAATTCTCTTATTTACAAATAACTACAAAATAGGATATGCTCTCTGCCTGGTAGTCTTCCCTTTTATTTGGAAAATAGTGTAATATTATATATAGTACAAATATTATAGAAATTAAATTATTAACACTTCAATGTGCGTTATTTATTTTTAAGCAAAAAAAAAATCGATGCCCAAGTTACACATGTAAGAATTAGGAAATAATAATAAAATTATTTTCTATAACTCTTATTTAGAATTATCTCTGAAATATCTAAAGACGATCTCTGTTGAAGATGAAATTTCTGTTGAAATTTTTCATTTTGCTATTTGTAATTGCTGACCAGATCTTGATGTCAAATATGTCCATATTGAGGCAAACTCTAGATATATGTCTCACTATCAAACTGTATGATAACCGGTTTGCAATGGATTATGTCTCCTATATAGGTTGTCAATGCGGGAAATATTTGTTTTTAAAAATCCTTTTAACAAATAATGTCGATAGGACGATGTCCGTCCGTCAGTCCTCCCGTCCGTTTATCGGTTGAAATGACGTATATGAAGACCACCGATAACTATCATATATAATACATATATATATATATATATGTATTCTATAAATATATATATATATATATATATATATATATACATATATATATATCAAATGATCGGAAATCCTTTCAAGAATTTTTCCATTGAAATTCAGCTCCGGTTTTCGATTTTTAGGTTCTAAAATTAGAAGGTAGGATTGTTGCAAATACAGCAAGATAGTTGCGAAAATGTGAGCGTAATAGGGGCGGAGTTCTTAGTAAAGAAACCGTTTTAATTACAGAGCTTATTTTGTATTATACCTGAAAGAAATTCGCTTTATTAGTGATGTGAATAACAACCGTTTAAAAAAAAATGGGCGTAAAATGTAATTGTGACATTATATCAAGCTCTAGCAAAGCACAAGTTTTATACAAATTTGTTCTTTAAGCAATTCAATACAAAAATTAACATTAGACTTCGTTATTATCCAGTTATGAATTTAATGCCATTAGAATGAATATTTCAACCACTGTGAACAGTGGAAGTTATAAGCAAATTAAGGGATAATTATTATTTAATTTGTATAAGGGGTTTCATTATGTTTTACTTTTAGAATGACGCTATGAAAACTTTAACTAAATCGGTCCAGCGGTTTAGCTATATACATATAAAGATATATATTTTTTTGGTTACCATTTAAAATTTGTTCACCAAAACGTATGATTTATTTCAACATTACTGCTGCAGCTAAATATTACGTATACGTAACCCTATTCTTTTAATTTCTACCTTAATGAGGAAAACAAACCATAACAAAATAAAATACTGAAACTTTAAATTGGCTTGCATATTACATAATTTCTATTTATTTCTATGTACTTATTAAAAATACATTCAATCATCAAATTTTCTTTTTTAAATTTAAAACGGTATTTCAAAATTAATTTTTTACCTTTTCCATTACAAAGTGTAAATAAAAATACACTCCCTTTCACTAAATGTAAATTGTAAAAATAAAGGAAAACAAAAATGTAACCTTATGACAAACTTTCTGACACTTTCCGGCATCTGTTAACACTTATAATGACATTTTTAAATTAAATACAATTTTTCCATTATCAACAAATACGCAATAAAAAAGGGACAAATTGCACAGGAAGTAAGTAGTGATATACTTTTCCGTTTACACAAAACAAACATACATACATATAATTGCATATATGCGTGGAAATCAAAAACAATTTATTATTTTAAACTTTATATAGTTTATAGATTTTTTGATTGCTACAAATACAAAATGGTGTTTTACGCAAGTTATGTATATGAAATATGAATATATGAAATAAATAGAGTCATACTATGGGCAATTTTCAATATTTTTTAACCTGGCTAAAACTGACCTTAATCCTTAATAAATATTGTAGTAATACAATTTTAAATAAAGGGGTTACATATCTGTACTTATACTCATACTTGAAACTAATAGAGTGCAAAATTTTAGCACTATAGATTTAATTTTATAATCATGATTGGTTTTCAAAGTTCATAAACTTAGAAAAGGGCTAGAAATTACTTTCTCCCATTCTTCCACACTTTTTGTTCGCTCGTTTATATTTTTTGCTCTCAGGATGTGTGCCACTACACACTTCATCAACATTCTTGGTGTTTTATCCATTTTGGTGACAAAATTTTTTCATTTTTTTAAATTTTTTGTTTTTTTTTTTTTTTTTTTTTTTGTTGTAATTATGAGTATCTTGTGCTATACCTCGTTGATGTGCCAGAAATAGTCAACGCAGTTGAATAGTCTCAAAAATAGATAATCCCAAAGTTTAGAAAACAAGGGCGAAAAATTTAAAAAAGTCGGTTTTTTGTGAGGCACATTCACAGTTTCTAATGGATTAGCATGGATTACTGTGCGAACTTAGTTTTTTTTTTTTTTTTTTTTTTTTTGTTATTTTACATAATAAAATCGAAGTGACATTAAGAATAAATTTAATAAAATAATTGTATGGACTTTTTGAAAATTACGGAAAATTTTCATTTTCTGTTTTTGTATTTTTATATAATAAATTGCAATTTCCACACAGCTTGCATATATAGACATAAGAATGGTGATAAATACAATTAATCGAGATAATAAATTTAAATAAAATGTCGTTGATAGTTGAAGACGGAACATTTTTGTCAAAACATGGTCAGCATGAAATTAAATATAATTGGCATAATTTGTTGGTGTTTGTAATGCTTAACGGAAATATAGAGGTGCATCAAAAAGTCTCGAAAGATAAACATTTTGTGGACAAAAAAAATATGCTTGAGTTCAAAAAGCATTACAATATTAAATAGCATTTCTTTGTAATAAACTCTAATAAAATATATTTTCGTATAGTATAATAATGTGTCGAGAAATAACTCAAATTCGATCCCCATTTTTTACAAAATTTTAAAAAATTGCGACTTTTATTATAAAGAAAATTTTTAAAATTTTACTAGGAAGCCCAAAAATATGCCGCTCCTCCTGCATCGAGTCGCTTTATATTTATACAAATAAATTTTAATCTACCATCAAAAATTTTTGATAATAGCCCACATACATTTTGAATATTAATTTTAATATACCTAGCCTTTCATATGTACTCAAACAAAACAATAATTATTGTGTAACACACTTACAAATATACATATTTAATACATGCATACAGGTTTTGTAACTATTATATTAAATATCATTGTGTTTTTTTGTTTATTTTAGTAATTGTAAAGTTTTTTTTTATGTGTTGCGAAGAAAATTACTATCTTGTTTTATGTAAAAAATAATGTAATATTGTTGTATTAATAATTTTATAGAGTTATTTACTTGCTACATGCAGTAAACAATATGGCCAGATAGAATTTTTATTCAAAGGATTTTACGCGGTTTACATGAAATTTGCATGAAACTAAGAACTGCATATATTTATTCATGATTTTATTTAAAATTAAGTACAAGGTATTAATTTATTTTCAACTAAAATATCTGAATCTATACAAAGTATACGATCACAATTAAGACCTAAGTTGTGATTGCTGCATTATCTTTTATTAATCGGAAATACACCTGACTTCAAAAATATACATTTTAAATGCAAATCCTTTTTATAATTTTTATTTATTTTATAGCTTTAAAATTCAGACAAAAAAAAAGATTATTTCTTATGTATACTTTATAGGAGAAATTAACTTATTTTTAAAATCTTCAAAGAAAATAATTATATGTGCAAGGCAAGAATTTTATAACAATTATTAGTTTATATAACATTAATTTTCAATATTCGTAATTATTATTAAGGAATTGTGTTGCCCTAATGTATCGTTACTAGATGCAGATGTCGTGGCACAGATTCGTACGATTTTCTTAAAATGTACATTTTAAAATTATAGTATACTTACAAAATCATATTAAGCTACTTAATATTGTCAGAACCTAAATATATCTTAGCAGTGAGGATTCTTCGGAAATCTTTTATGGCATGAAGGTTTAAAATTCAATATTGGTCACCAAAATGGTAGAATATTTTGCTCTCTCCATATATATATATATATATATTCTCTCTACAGCTAAAGCTTATATTATGACCGTATTGCCACTATGAATGCACTTGAAGAATGTCCTATATGCACGTCTAATACTCAGGCAATGTTTATGTTGAACACTCGAAACATTTAAATATAACATTTTTCGTCTCTCATGCTTATGAACTCATGGTGTTGTTGAAGTTTTTAACCAAAAATGTACATTAATCGTTATATATTTTTTTACCGCCACCCTCTAGTCATAGTTTTGATATAAAACCTCTTTTATTACTTGTATTTGTCACAAGCATTCTATTATTAAAAAAATTATAATTTTACCATTCTTTCTCTGTAACTCAGTTGTTTTAGGTTGAAAAATTCTAAATATTTCATTAGATCCTTCAAATCCGCAGTTGATTATGGGTTACCGCTCTTTGAAAAATAGTTATTTTTTCAAACTTTTTTCTGAAAAATTGCAGCAGTATTTTGACATATCTAATCCGCAGACACCATTATGCGTAGTTTCACACAAATACTGAGTCATAATTTAATTATTTTACCAATTCTAACTAAAGTTAAGTATCTGACGATATGCTTTGGCTATAAATTTAACCAGTAAATAAAAAAGAACCCTTTTTAAGAACTAAACTTCTTAACTACTCCCCTAATTGTAATTTTAACATTAATTGGTTAAAACTGTGGATTTTATAACTGTCCGTTAAGCAAAAAATTTAATTTACATATTTAATTATTTTCTATGAAAATTTAGCCAGTGATATATATATATATATTTATATATATGTACTTAAGGCATTTCTAATTTTTAAACCCTTATTTCGAGAAATAATGGACCGATCATAACCATTTCCAATCGAATAATTATTCGTCTCAAATTTTCATTTAAAATTGTGACCTGTAATTTGTTTATTTGCTTACATGGACAGTCAGCCAGACGGACGTACATTACTAAATAAAATCACAAGGTGATTCTAAGCCAAACGATACACTTTAAGGTGGGGATCCAATAGATTTTCCCTGTGCAAACCAACTATGGTCTTGCATTATATAAAAATAAAGATTTATTATCAAAATATAAATACAATATAATTTATATACAAATTAGACCCCTAGTGCTTAATGTCATATGAAATAAATAAAATAAAACTAAAATATTTTCTGAAACAAAATGTATAATAAAACTAAGTGCTGCTTTCGAAATAGAGAAATAATATAATTATCTTTTAACCCGCTACTGCGTTAGTGAATTTTCGGGAGTCCTACATAGACTTAAGATAAATTTTTGGTCTAGAGCTTTTATTTTCCTTACAAAATGAGATTTTAAATTTTTTTTAACGTCAGTCTTTTATATGGTACTAGATTTTTCAAATTTATTCTTTCTAGTTTTTATTTAAGGCTTATTATGAGTGTTAAGATTTTATGATTCTAGGGTAATCAGTACGAAATATTCATAAAGTACCATAAAATCGTCGCATGTGGACTCTCACACATTTAGAACAATTTTGGTTTAATTGTTACCATGTTTTTATAGAAAAATTAAAAAGAACAATTAAAAAAACTATAACGTCATATAGTACCTTTACGTTACTATACTATAACGTATAGCATAAATTTCAAGTTTCTAAGTTCAATATTAAAGAAAATTCAAAAAATATTCATATAAAGAAGAAAAATTACCATAAAATATGTTTCCATATTTATTAAAAATTATAACAGGTCATTTAGACTCTATTTACTTGAAATTCTGCCGTAACCAACTATTAGAAGAGAAAAAGTATTTAGAATAAAATCGCCACTTGTATAATTATAAAAATCCAAAAAATACATTAGAAAAACAAAAATGTACCACAAAGTCCCCTCTTGTGAATTCTAACTCACTTAGAACCATATAGCTGTAAGTTCTAGTTTCGAAGTTTAGTACAAAACTCATAAAGTAACAAATATATCAAAATGTTCCTTGATGTAGGACCGTTTATGTTTAATTTCATGCTTCTATGATCAATATTAAAATTCAAAAAGTACAATTAGAAAAATGAAAATTTACCACAAAGTCGCCCTTGAAAATTCTTACCCTCATACCCTCATATTTTTAATTTCATGTTTATGCATTCAATCTTATACATAGAAAATTTTAAAAGTACAATTAGAATAACGAATTACTTATTCTCATTCAATCAGGGTCATGTAAGTTTAATTTCATGTTCTTAAGTTCACAGTATACTAAACACAGAAGATACCATTATAGGAACCAAAAAGTAACAGTAAGTCCCGCATTTTTACCATTAAACTTCCTTCTTTGGTACCATTTGAATGCAAAAACTAACTTCGAAGCAACACTTTTCTTGATTTCTAATTAATTCAGAACCATTTTATGCCGGTAAATTTATTGAAAAAAATAGAAAAGTACCATTATAAGCAAAAGAAGTACCAATTCATATTTTTCGTTCTGGAACGGATCCGTTCAACTTGAATTTTCAAAATACTCTCTGTGTTTAAATTTACATGTCACAGATACGACTGAAATGATACAAATCTGCGTTCAGTTACTTAAAAAAATTATGTTTTACAAAAAGTACCAAACTATCTATCCGAAGTTAGACGATTTGGTAGCAAAAAAAGAAGTACCAATTAATATTTTTCGTTCTGGAACGGATCCGTTCAACTTGAATTTTCAAAATACTCTCTGTGTTTAAATTTACATGTCACAGATACGACTGAAATGATACAAATCTGCGTTCAGTTACTTAAAAAAATTATGTTTTACGAAAAGTACCAAACTATCTATCCGAAGTTAGACCTTTTGGTAGCAAAAATTTTATTCCAATGAATTTCAAAATTGTAGTGAAGTCTCATAATAGAATATTCATATATATATAAAACAGGGAGCGATTTTTATTTCTATACCTACAAATTTAAAACATATAGACACGTGTCTTTTAAATGAATAAGGATAGATATTAAATTTCGTTTGTATCTATATTAGTTTAAATGATATGTGGTTACAAATTTTACTCCGTTTTACATTCAAATTTCCAAAAATTCCATATTAGTGGATCTATTGGCTGGTACACCAACTTATATTCCAAATTTCGGACCGTGCGATGATGAATCAGTCTGTCAGTAAGTAAAGTTCCTCTTTTGTATATGTATATTAGGGTAGCCCTCTTTTAAGTGGAGAAAAGTAAAGATTTTTTATATTCATAGTTGCACCCGCTAATAATTTCCAAATAGCCTATATACAAGTATAGAGGTGGCTCAATTAATTTAAATATTTGAAATTATAATTTTATTACCCTATACAACCATAAATAACACTGGTCGGCCAAAAATCCTTCCTTAAACACGAATCCTACCCTAAATACGAATCTGCTTTCAGTTTTTTTCAATCAGGTCTTGATTTTTTTTTTTTTTTTAGTGTTTCTAAAATTTCGCACATTACCAAATTGAAGCCATTACACGAATATACTTTACCCTAACTCAAGAACGGTGTATACGATTTATATAAATAATACAACAAAATTTATTATTATATTATACTATATTTTATCTTTAACGTATATCTGGTAGTGTTGCGAATAAAATAAGCTATGTAGCTAAAATAAGCTATGTATGTTAGATACAGATTTCAATTTTATACCCAGTTAAGTGGATATACCCAAGAATATATATATATATAAATTTTAACTAAAAGATCTCACTAGTACTATTTTTGGTTTTTTTTTTTTTTTTTTGGTATAATACACAATAAATTTTTTTCTTTTGATGGTAACAAAAGAATATTAACCAAACTCCTGCACAGATAACAGATAAAGCACAGTCGTTTTTGATTCAGCCAATAACTTAACAATAAACTTAAAAAACAATACCCTTTTAAAAATTATATATATTCCTTTGTATATAACCAGTTGAAAACAAAAACAATCTGGCACATTTCGATCACCTGTTGTTTTCAGAAAACAATCAAATAAGAAGCAAAACAATTTAGTTCGTAATACCCCATGGTGGCATAACGAGCATAGTGATGAGAAATATATTATTTTATATGAAAAAAAAGCGAAAAGAAAGCAAAAAAACAGAAAATATATAAGTTTTTCGTGTTTTTATGGTATTCATCATTTTTATATGCGATGTAAACAATTCCTGGCACTCATACACACATTTTCATTTTTATGACTAAATGCGTTTGTATGTGTTTTAAAATACATGTTTTACATCCGCTTATTCATATTTTTTTTTTTTTATTATTTAAGTGACGTTTGTTTTCCAAATAAAATAAATATGTGTATAGCATTATTGATGTGCATGTGTGTAGGCTTAAAATACATATAAGTTACTTTGATTTCACTACATCGAAGTAGGAAAAATTGTAGATATTTTATTAAGGATACATCAGTTGATTTTTTATAACTATTCTGAAATGTTTTTTTTTTTATTTTAGTTTTACAAATTTATAATTACAATTCTTATCGTCGGTGTGCTGATGAAAAATGCTATTTGTTTAAACAACTTTTTAAGAGAGGGAAAAACGATTTACTTTTTGTATGTAAGCTATTCAAAATTAAATATTAATTCTTCGGGACTAATCTGTATATTTGAAAACAGATTAATTTAAAAAAAAATTAAGGCATAAGAGACCTTTTACCCTCGTACAGTGTTTCTTATTCGTTTTCCTCCTAAAAATAAATATTTCACATTATTTTCCAACAAAAACTTTAGGAGATTTTTCAACTTACACATAAAGTGAGGAAATACTTGCACAAGAATAAAAATGAAACCAACGAAAAAACAAATAAAATGCAATATTTCTTTTTAACGCACACACTCACACAAAACACAATCAAATAACTTGTAACACTCACTCAAATAACAAACAGGAAAAAATTATTTTTTCTTTTTATTTTTTATTTTTTTTTTTTTCTTTTTTTCTTCCTTTCACTCATTGTTGTGTATTTGTGTGTGTGTGGAAGCTTATATGTGAAATATATTTGAACGTTTTTCAAGAAAAGTCATTCGTATACATATTGTATATATACAGCCCTATTTGCGTAAGTGTTAGTACTTGATTTTAAGTATTATAAAATATTTTTTTCTTTAGTTTTTCTTTTCCGTTCATATTCTTTTTCATTCCCCTTTCCAATTTCGCATTTAATATTTATTTTTTTCAGTTTCTTTGTAAAAAAAAAATAATAAATTTTTATGTTGACTGTAGATTAAATGTATGTAAATAAAGGTGACATATTGGCTAGCTTTTATTTGCTTTATGCATATGTTTTTTCACCCTTTCAGTTATTTAATAAATATATTTTGTATAAAAAAACGACATAAAGAAAAAGTGTTCGTAATACTAAAATCTTAGTTTTTAATAAATATAAATTTGGTAATCACCAATTCGTTCAGCAAAAGCTTTAGTTTCTTGCAATTACTTTCTTGTAATTCATATATTATGGTAGAAAATCGTTTGTACTCACTACACTTTTGGTTGTTTATTGAAAGCAATAAATTTAATTTATTTGTTATAGTTAGGAAGCAACTAATAATAAAACTTAAAAAAACGCTTGCTTCCTTTAATTACTTTAAACAAGACTAAAAATATGGAATATTCGTTTTTATGCATTTCAAATTATGTTATAACATTATTAAAATTAATATTAAATTAAAATTTTTGCATTTTTAATGGCTTCCATTATTCTACTAGGTTTTATATAGGTTGTATACTTTTACACGTCGATCATTGAAGAAACTGAATATATTTTTCTGATAACCAGTCCATGCTATGCTTTGATACGAGTATAGTAGCAGTATCTTGCTGAATAATACATCTTTACCAAAATATTCGTCAAGCTGAGTCAACAAAACGTCTTCCAGTAGCTCAGTGCACATCATGCCTGCCCACGAAAAAATTAACCTTTGTAATTTTACCTACAACTTTAGTTAATTAAATTGCTATATATTTACATTAATGATAAAATGAAAATTATGTTATTGTGACTTGCCTTCATAAAATTTTCGTAGCATTTTTCAACACCACTCGTTAGTTTTTATACAGTACTTTTGTCAACAATAGAGCTGGCTCTCCGCCACTTATTCTGAAAATATTGGCAGCTGTGTGCTATATATTTGGTCGTCTTTAATAATTTTTTCATCATTATCCAATATCTCTGAATTTTGGCAGATCTCCAGGATTTACTACATTAGGAACAAAATATACCTTATTGGCATTCTACAATTCGATTGCGTCTTTGGCATAGTGAGTAGTTGCTAAATTTGGCTAAAATAACAATAAGCCATTACCATAGAATGCATCTAGGAGTTTATGTGAGTGGCAGTTCAAACTAAATTTTCAAAAAATTTACTCATTTTTTTTTTTAACACAAATACAAAATATGTGAAATACGTGTTTTTTTTTTTTTTTTTTTTTTTTTGCATGAATTAGATTTTTGACAATTGAATTAGGTTTTTGGCTCTCACATAAACTTCTAATTGTATTCTATAGCCATTGCTTTCGATATGATGTTTATTAGTCCTTCTACAGCCACCTCTATGTGACTTAGATAGTACAGCTTGTAACAGCTAAATTTCTCAAAATATGGAAAATTTTTGAGAAATTTTAAATGTTTTTTGTACATATTTTACATAGACCCTTTCTCTGTATCAACGAATAAACCACATAACCATATTTATTTAAACGTTTACATAGCGAGGTAATTTACTTGAGTTTGGATTTTCAAGTATTTGTGTCTTGAGTTTTTTTCTTGTACCGACGACATTTTACATTTAATAATCTTTTAAAGCTAAAAATTTTACTAAAATACGCCAATAGTTTTGTACTTATTTGGTTTATGGTTGCGAAGTAATGTTAGCTTTAATAAATGGGAATTTTATATTCGAATATGACCGAATCTATATACGCACCATCTGCAACTTCTAATTATTGAACTTGAACTATTTGTGCTAAATTTCATTGATATAGATGCTTTTCTGTAAAAGATATCGGCCGAAAAGTATAAACTAATATTACGTCAGACAACCAGTTTTAGTACACAGAATTTTTTTGTTTCTGAACAAATTTTGCTTATTTTCATTTTTGTTTCTGAACAAATTTTGCTTATTTTCAATACCAAACAAACTATATATAAGACAAAATTTTGGGCCAAATTTCGCTCTTCGAGAGGTTCAGCCTCGAGTCCTATCTTGCTTTCAACAGACAGACATATGGACAGACGAACATACATCGTTAGAGCGTATTAGATTTTCATAAGGACACAGAATATATACTTTATGGGGTCTTAGATTATTATTTCGACAAACCCAATATACCCTCACCATAATTTTTTGATGGTGGGTGTGAAAAGGATAAAATTGTTCGTGGACAGGCCTTATTTGAGTTAATTTTTGTAGACACAAAACAAGTCATACGTTCCCACTCCATGAGCATTGCTCCACCAAAATTGTACTAGTATATATTGTGCTAATAGTAACTATAATTATCGTTACCATCCAGATTGAACTTGTTTTCTTCGGAATGTATTAATTTTTTTCACTCATTCTTCCAAGACATATGACTCTTAGCAAAATTCTGACAACGTTCTTTATGCATAAAAGAAGGCTTTACTTTATTTTTTTTTAATGCACGATTTCGAATTCAAAACTCGAGCTATGGTACGTGCATTTACTGATAGTTTCAATTTTACTTTCATCTCCCTACAAATTAATTAATATTTAGTCACTCCGCATCCGTATATAATTTCTGATTTACGCTTTATGATGCAAGCAACTAAAAATATTTCAATAATACAATTAAGTAAGATTAGATGAAAAAATATTAAACTCCAAATTTGATTGAGGGAAACGTGACTTGGTATATTGTTTCATCTTGACAATTTATACATCCTGTTAAACATCAGATTTTTGAAAACTTTTACCCCGTTGTAATAAGATTTTAATCTGGCACCTGGCACCTTTATAGCATATAATGAGGTATCAATAAAAACATTAAAAATATAACAGATGTCTGAACAAATCGTTCAAAACAATCAATATGAACTGATCTTTTATACACAAATAACTTTCAACAGAAGAACTTTAAGGCAAACTTGAATCTTGAAATTATATATAACAAATGACAGGAACATCTACAAAAGCACTGAAACTATTAATAATCTTATCAAATATTTAACTTCTCCGAAAACTGAGGAAATAATTTATAATTTTTGCAAATATCATGGTGTTTTAGAGTGTGGAATAGTATAAAGGAATATGATAAAAAATTTTCACGATCGTTAAAAAACTTCCTTTGGTATCAAAAAATTTACATTTTCCACAAATTGCTTAAGTTTTTAACACTTTTCAGTGTCTTCTTTGATATCGAATAATTTTATAAAAATTTTTTGGGTAATTTCTGTGAAATCGCGATATTAATATAAAACTTATATACAAAATTATTTATTGTTATTATTTTTTTACTTTTCTTGAGTTATTAAATTTCCTAACATTTTATGATGCCAATTTAAATGCAAAATCTTTTCCCACAAAAAATATGTGCAAAAATATGTTGTTTTTTCTAGTGAGATCTCTATAGTTTATTCAATAATTTGAATAAATTTTTTTCTGAATGCTTCACAATATTACAACATTTTACATATTTAGGTAAAAGGGGAATATAAAATGAATTTCTTTTCATCCAAGCCTAATAAATAAGTTCTACCATTTAAATACCTAAAGATGTATATAAAAATCGTTTAAATAAAAATATTAAAAACATGTATAGAGACATTTTAGAAATTGCGTTCGGTGCGTAAACCTTTTTTTCCAAATTAAATAAAAATGTGGTTTTTGTTATCAAGAAAATATTGGCTACAAGGTGGTGCTATGGTATTTTGAGATGCAAAAAAGTGATGACCCTAATGTACATATTTCTTATTCCTCTTTTTTTTTAATAACAGAGTGAGCCCATACAGTTGAGAATTATTGAAAGTTGACAAAGCAATTTTATTTTTGTATTCTTTTATTGACAAGTTTTTCTTTTCTTTTATACAGGGTAAAGGGGAAGCATTCGCTACTTTTTCGTTTAAAGTGCTCTATTCCCATAACAATTAACAATAGGGCGGATCAATATTTCCATGACTTTTCGAACTTCCCTCTTAGCTATATGAAATGCAACACTATTCACATCAGGTACCACCTGTTAAGAGACTATTGTCAAATTTTGAGCAAGTGTCGTCATTTATCTTGCGTTTAACAGTTGTTCAAAACCTATAATCTCGAGTATTTTTCTAAAAATGGAAAAAAGTGAATTTCGAGTGCTCATTAAACATTATTTTTTGCGAAAAAAATCGTCAATCAAACCAAGGAAAAGCTCGATAAATACTTTGGGGACTATGAACCATCGATTTCAATGGTAAAAAAGTGGTTTACTGACTTTCATTGTGGTCGCACAAGTACAAATGACGCTGAACGTTCTGGACGGCCATTTGAGGTCAGTACACCCGAAAATGTCGAAAAAGTCCACGATAATGTGTTGGCCGGCCGAAGAGTAAAAGTGCGTGAGATTGTTGATGCCATAGGCATTTCATATGGTAGTGTGGTTTCGATTTTAAATGATCAGCTGGGTTTAAGAAAGTTGTCTGCAAGATGGGTGCCGCGTTTGCTCTCAATTGACTATAAACGCAAACGTGTGACAACTTCAAAGGGATGTTTGTAAGTGTGGATGAGACGTGGATCCATTACTATACTCCGGAGACCAAGCAGCAGCCTAGGCAATGGGTTTCTCCTGCTCCGAAGAAGGCCAAGGTAAGTTTGTCGTCCAATAAGGTGATGGCAACAGTTTTTTGGGATGTACGCGGGATAATCCACATCAATTACCCTCAAAAGGGAAAAACAATAAACGGCTAATATTATGCAAACTTAATAGACCGATTTAATGAGGATTTAAAAAGAAAACGACCCCATGTGGCCAAGAAAAAAGTTCTTTTTCATCAAGATAATGCAAGAGTGCATACGTTTGCAGTCTCAATGGCAAAACTCTATAAATTTGGCTACGAATAGGTACCTCATCCGCCATATTCTCCGGATTTAGCCCCTAGTGACTACTTCCTATTTCCAAACCTAAAGAAATGGCTCGGTGAAAAGAGATTCAGTTCCAACGATGAAATTATTGACTAAACAAATGCCTATTTCAAGGACCTCGAAAAATCCTATTTTTTGGAAAGGATACAAAAACTGGAGAAACGTTAGACTAAGTGTATTGAGCTAAAAGGAGATTATGTTGAAAATTATTTTTTTTTTTTTGCAAAAAAAAACTGTGTTTCATTCAAAGAGTCACGAACTTACTGATCCGCCCTCGTATAAAGTTACTTTTGTACTAAATTCTTCGATATGTTTGCTTTAATATAATTTCTTTTGATCTAACTATCTTCCCATTAAGATAATTTTTTTACGAATTTCTGAAGTGACCAAAAACGGCGAATCTACCCCAACCCAAGTGTTAACTTCGCCAAGTGAAAGGGCAGAAGAATTTACCAATATATGACATTGCTTTGATTCATTTTAATAAAGCAATTGAAAAAAGAACCAAAAATTTTTATTTTAAAATTAATTTTATATGGAACAAATAATAAGTCAATTAATAATGCAGATAAAAAATCAAAGTATAGTGAAAATAACCAAATGATTTTTTGTTTAAATTGTGTAGAAAACTAAAGAATCTATATTTAGAGTAAAAATCTACAGCCAGTAGGTACCTTGCATCTGAATGCGACGTTAATGGAGGACAGCTGGGTCCGGCTTACCAAATGTAAATGCTCCCCAGGAGCATTCTCATTCTAAATGAATTAATAAAAGCACCTGTTGTCAGTTCTTGTTCATTACTATTAAGTTTATAACATGGAACAAAATCTTTATTAAATCCCAAAAAATAAGAAAGTTATCACAGAAATATTTGGGAGAGAGTTGAAAATATTAAAATTTATTGAAAGATCTGCGATAAAGGAAATGAAAATTAATTAAAGGCCCAAAATTGTTACTTTGTTTTCAAGATAACTGGCATTGCCTGATGTGTCCATAATCTTAAAATCTTAAAAATAGAGTAAATATCGAGTAAAAAACAAAGTGTGCATAAATATTTAATATTTTTTATTGCGTTTAATTTGCTGATGTATTTTTTACATCTAACCACAAAGAAAAATGTTAAATGGTGTTAATAAATAAAAAGTTGTCAATATTATTTATATAATTACAAAATACATTTTACAATGACAAAAATACACATCCAAAAATTTTAAAGGCTTAATGGAGCTTCAAACACATAATTATTTTTTAGTACTACTTGATTCCGATATAAGCTATAATAACAGGTATACCTTTCCATCGATTTCAATTAGCGCCTTTTGCGTGCCTCTACCATTTATGAAATGCAATAAGATAACGCGTTCTGAGGTCATGAATACTTTTTGTGCAATCTTTTTGTTGAAGCCTACTATTCGCTTAACTAAAACGGAATAGATGTACTTATTATAAATATAATTTAAAAAAAATTTACAAAAAATGCTAACATAAAGTACACAAAATATTAGATCGACTTTAAAGAGTTATATCGTTTTTGAAATATAATATTTTATCGCGCCAAAGCGATTTTAAAATTTAATTTAGAAACATTTTTTGATCATTTTAGGTTCATTGAAATTACGCTATGAATATACCTCGCGTAAAAAGCACCTTTTGGAGCCATTCACATTTTTTCTCTCCAAGTTAATATTAATGAGATGTATCTCGAATGATTCATAATTACAAGAGTAACAAACCTCCATTCTTTATTTTGCAATATTCGAAACGGATCAAATTTCTAATCGAAAAACTGCAAAAAATTACTATTTTGAAAATTTTGGTTTGGATCAACGACACAGTGGTAAATTAAAGTAGAATAAATAGAAGAATTTGACACATATACTAAAGTCCGCGATTACAGGAATTAAAGGATAGAAAAAAACTTGCTACTTTCAAGCACTTTTTTTAGATTTTTGAGCTTGTATAGAGAGATTTTCTCTCTATACAATGTATCGATGTACCCAAAATGTACCCAAAATAAAAATTTACTCAATTTTGAGATACCGTTTCTAAAAACATGTCACCCTGCTCTCAAATTAGCGGAATACCTCAACGAAACCAAAATGGATAAGACAACACGAATGCTGACGAAGTATGTAGCGGAATAGAAAATACGTGTTCCATTCAGCTGGTGTCTAATTATAGTCCAGAAACTATGCTTTGGTACTGCCAAACAGAGACAACAAGGAAATTTACGATTACAAACTTGTTTACCTTGAAAGATGTTATAATATTACTGCCACACCCAGAACAAAAATAAATGTACTACATGACAACGGCTTTAGAATGGCAAAAAGGCACTACTTTCAGCAAGGAATCGTTAACTTTGCCTTAAATTTGCTAAAGCTCATTTGAAGAAAGATATACATTTCTATATGATATTTACCGACGAAGGTAAGTACAACATTTTTGGAAATGATGGTTGATCAAAGGTTTGGAGAAAACCAAATACACTTGATCCAAAAAATATTATACCTACAGTGAAACAGTGGCGGTCGTTTGGTTTTTGTTGTAGGTAATATGGACGGGTATCAATATAAGAACATATTGGAATCTAATTTAAAGGCATCTGTTGAAAGCTTGGGCATGGGAAATCAATGGATTTTCCGGCAAGATAATGGACAATAACCCCAAGCATACTGCGCACGTTGTTCGAAAATATAATATTAGAATATATGAAGCTCAAAACTGGCCTAACTCATGCATGAGCCGAAATAACACCCGATATTACTAGGAATATGATTATGTCCATGCCCTGCCGACTTCAAGCATAAACTGATGTCCAAGGTAGACCAACTAAATGCAGATTTTCTTTTTTTTTATTTTTTTATGCACAAAAATTTTAATTAATATATATATGTTCTAGCCATGTGTTGACTTTTTCTTATGAATTTTTTATGTTTTTGTTATTTTTGTTGTTGTTTATACTTTGTTTTATAAACAAACTTATTTATTAATGCCTTAAATAACGAAATAATTTTGTTCTCTTTTTATCTTTAAAAAGTCCTCAAAACGACAAAATTAAAGGTATTCAACCTTAAACCTCAACAAAGTTGATTAACCTCAACTTTTCATAAATCACAAGAATAAAAATTGTATGTGTATGATACTGGTATCATAATAGAATTCAATGTAAATGAAAAACCTACCACCAAATTTTACAAGAATGAGTTTATACTTATACTTATGAAAGTCTCATTCAGAGATATTAGTAGTCCACAAAATTCTTTTATAAATACAAATTCCATGAATCAGTTCAGCACAAATAAGTTTGAAATCAGAAATAACATAAATAAGTTTAGTAAGAAACTTTTCAAATTATAGTAAAACTTTAAAAGAAATTGTTCGATAAAATTTTAAAATATTTATGTCGAATATTAGTTTCAACGCACACAAATACATATTCAGTTAATATTTAAATTTACTTAAAGTTATTTATATTTAAAAAAAAAATTTATGTAAATGAAAAAAAAAAATAATCCATACAATAAAGTTTTATGAGTTTAACTTAAGCCGTTTTCACACATAATTTAATGATCACTTTTGTATTAAAATAATTCACAAAAAAAACCTCATTGTATTGTTGTTCGTAATTGACTACATATAATATTATTAACTCTTAAATCGAATTAAATCATATTTATTAAGGTTTCTTTCATTTTTTTTTTTTTTTTTTTTATTTAACTCATGCCATAATTAGATAAAAAAAAAATTATAATACATATGAATAAATCTTAATGAATTGGTTTAAAATTTATTAAATCCTCGTTAAGCATGTCGTTTTGTGCGTGTATTAATTGCTGGTGATTGTAAACGTGTGAATGTTGTGTATAGCTGTATATAAAAGTATATATAAATGTGTAGGTATGTGTTAATGTTTATATACAAACTTAATATGTATGCAATTTATAAACCCCAAGTAATCCACAGAATTTTTAGTTGTACGTGACGTATGAGTTACAAACATCCAAAACCACAAAATGGCCAGTATAAGAGGAAAATTACACAAGAGAATGAGAAAATAATGGGTAGGACCAACAAATGATGATGGAAATGCTAAAGAACTTAACTACATATAATAAAGTTCTTTATCTCTGTCAAATGTTTTATTTAAGACATGTGAATGAAAAATAATACACTATTACATAAGATTTATTGAAATAAGGAGTGACTTTAATGTCACACTTAAAAAAGGGCTAAAATTTGTTATTTTATTTTCACAAAATTTTTCATTTATATTCCTCACACCAAGTAAAGTAATATGTAGGTAGGGTAAAAATATCATAATCTGCACATATTTTAAGATATGATTTTTCAAAATGTAATTATGCTTGAAGACTTTTTATTTCTATACTTTTATTATTATTATTATTATTATTATTTTTTTCTTGCATTTAATACATTTTGAAATTAAAGCAAATGTATACTCTATGTCATATTTTATGTATTTGCTGTTATCTGGATCTGATAACTCACTACCACATGCACGACTGCAATATTGGTTTGTCAACAGTCTTTCCATATAAATTCATACACATGTGCAATTGCATTAGGGTGGTTCAGGAAAATTAAATGCGATGTTTTACTATAATAGCTGGGAGATTTATAAAAATAAGAATTTTGCAGAATTATTAGCGATACAATTTTTTCTACTATTTTGTTGACTTTGTTATTTAAGCTTATTTCTTTAAAACTTTTGATGTCTATGAATTTTCTTTTAGTGTGATTTTAAAAGTTGTAACATTTAGGAGATATTCAATCGTGTGTTAATTATATCACATATAAATTTCCCCTTTACACCCACTTCTTACACCTCATTAATCAACCTTCATGGTTTTATGAGGGTTAATTGAGAAAATCTTTATCTTGACAAATTTAAAGACTTCTATCATCATTTCTTTTCTATAAAACTTAAGTGAATAATTGGCTCTACCTATTAGCCAGAACATTATATAACCTAAAAACTCCTAAGAGAGACATAGTTTCTTTGGTCGTCAATGGGTTAAAATTGTGACGGGATAAAAAGTTTCATTTAGCTTTCTACACTATATCAAGTCTAATTTTATTTCCTTACTTTCTTGATCTGTTTTTTTACACTTCTAAATAATACTATTTCGACACCGCAAGAAAGCACTAAAAAGTGTCATCTAAAAAGTATTAAAACTGAAGCACGTTTCTTCCCGAACGGAGACTCTTTTCGAATAAGAAAATTATATTATATTATATGCGACTTTTATAACCTACAAGCAGTTACGCTTTAGTTTAAATTTTGTTAGAAAATGTTAGCAGAGACATAAGTTGTTGTAAGTTATTGTCTTAAGTATTCGTAAGAAACTTGTATTATCCTTGCCAATATTTTCTATCGAGTTTTCTATTTGGAGTGACGAATTAGTGTTATTTGAAAGTGCAAAAACGTAATGTATCAAAAACTAATCGCTTTTTCATAATAAAACAAGTAAGAAAGATGTAGTTGATCAAACCCGACTATATGATACCCCTCACCATTGTGTATGTCCATCAGAATTCGTGAAAGGGCCTTATATTAGACATGTGGACAATTACGGACCGCTACTTTCACTAAGTGTAAAATAAAATATACGAAAACAGAATATTACGTAAATACTAACATTTATATGAATTTAAACACTTTAGGGTGATTCCTAAGAGTGGGCTTTTATCCTCCTAAAATTTGTCACTGTGATTTCTACTTATATAAAATTTATTTGTGTCGAATATAAACTTAATACAAACATGTGTATGTGATTTATGTACGTTAAAGTGATTTTCGGAAGAGGGTTTTATATGGGAGCTATGGTCAATTAAGGACCGATCTTCATGAATTTGGCACAAATATTGATACTTATACAGAACTTCCTTACGCTGAATTTCGTTAAAATATTGTTATATTTAAGGCATTTCTGATCGTTAAACCCCTATTCCGGAAGGACATTTGTATAGGTGGTAGGTAAAATAATGGACCGATCATAACCAATTTCAATAGGCTTCGTCCCTGTGTCATAAAGGTCGTACGTACCAAATTTCATTAAATTATCTTCAAAAGTGAGACCTGTACTTTGTGCACAAGTTTAACATGGAAAGCCAGCCAGACGGACGGACATCGTTAGATGGACTCAAAAAGTGATTCTGAGCCGATTATTAGTATACTTTAAGGTGGGTTTTGGATGATTTTTTCTGTGCATTTCAAACATCAGCACAAACGCATAATAGGGTTTAAGTAGTTGGAATAATTCTACATTTTTAAATATAATAGAGCTTACAAAAATATACACAGCAATAATATTTTTTCTTTGCATTAAATTCGTAGTCATGCCTAAATTAAATATAAAATGTTTTGGTAAGATTCACAAATTGAAATAAATTATTTTATATTATAAAATATTTTTTATCTACCACTATAAACAGTTACATTGAATACTTTTACTGAGCGAAATGATGTCGTGCTCATTATCTTTTTTTCTGGAATGTAAACATTCACATAATGCTAGTTATTTAGATCATAACTCGATACTAATAAGTTTTGTTATTGAAAATTTATATATTTTCTACATTTGAATATCTAAAAATGTCCAAATATGAGATTAAGAAATTACATTCCAATGTGTTTAAACTTGATATAATTTCAAAATAATTTGTTAGAAAATGTCAAGGATATTCTGAATTTAATTCATTTTTTACAAAATTTTGACTAGTGGGGGAGGTTAGAGTAAAGTGGAGCATACTTTAATTTTACTTCAATAAAATACAAACCAATAATCTTTTGAACTCTGAATGGAATTGTTATTTAGAATGGATTATTGCCTAACGTTTCGGGTAAAAATTATAATTTCTTAACCTTTGGTATTATTTTTCGACATTTTTCTAAATCAACTACTTTTGGGTAAAATGATAAATATTGGAGTAAAGTGAGAAGTACTAAAAATGACAAATTTAAAAATATTTAACATTTATCAAATATGTTTAAATGATTTTTATGGTTACGAGGCCACACGAATATCAAAATTTCAATGATTGATTAAAACAGATAGGTAATAACTAGGGTTGTCAAATATTCAACATTGAAGTTGATCGAATAAAATTTCATAATTTTTTTAATTACTCGTGTGATCGAATAAAATTTAAATTTTCTTCGATTAATCGAATGAATAAAGACTAAAATGTATTATTAGAATAATTAATTATAAGTTAAAAAAAAAATGCAAAAATTAGTACCTTTTTAAATCAATATATAATGCAGAAGTAGTACACTCTACATTACTATTTTCCCGTAAATATTTCTTAAAATATTTATTCATGAAATTACTATCAATTTTCCTTCTATATGTCATAGTTTCACAAGACAAGAATACGCCATATAAGTCTCTTAAATTATTTTATATGATGGAAGAACCGACTATATTTTGTGAAAGTGAAATTAAGTCGTATTTTTCACGAGTGAGTTCGGTTGCTCGTTCTCACGAGTGGCTTCGTGCTGCTCGTTCTCACAGTCGACTGCGGTTAGCTGTTCTCATGAGTGATTTCGGTTGCTCGTTCTCACGAGTAGTTTCGTGATGCTCATTCTCACAGGTGACTTCGGTTAGCAGTTCTTACGAGTAGCTTCGGTTAATCGTTCTCACGAGTAATTTCGGTTGCTTGTTCTCACAGTTGACTTCGGTTAGCTGTTCTCACGAGTAATTTCGGTTGCTCGTTCCCGTAGAAGTACATGGCAATAGTAGTTTGAGAAGCAGCTAGACACTAACTTTAAGAAACCATTATACGTATTGTAGAAAAATATACAATCTTCGAACCCGACGCTACCACCTGAACCAGAAGCCTTGTTGAACCGAAAGAAAAGAACCGAAATAAACCTAATTAAAAAGATTGAAGACGACATTTATAAAGCCGATAGAATCCGAATTGAAGTTATCGTAATTATTCTCTCGTAATATCTAAGGGTAAATAAAACATCGAATTACTTAAGGTTTTTGGATCCGTAAGTAGACCCTGGACGCGATTAAGTTATCTCAGCCGACGATAAAACCACGTTATAAATATTTGGTTTTATTAACATTAAACGAACTTGAAAATAACAATTCATTAACATAGAACAGAAAAATATCAACAAATTGAGACCATATTCAAACTACAGACAAATTGTATAATGAAATTAAATTTCTTTTAAAATTATCATTCATAAAGAACACAATTATGCATTTTGGCTTTAAAATGATTATTTATTTTTTTTTTTTAATAAAAACAAATATGCGGAAAAAATCCTTTCACATACTATTGATGTTGGCAGTACATAACATTAAAAGGAAATCTACTTTTTCTGTTCTTTTTAGATTTTTCTAAATAAAGTTAATGATCATCAGTATTGCTAAAATGTATTTTTTTTAATCTTTGATATTATTTATTGATTGATTGAGTGCAGTTAACAAACCATCGTTATACATTTGAAAATCTTCGGTTATTTCCACATCACTTTAATCATTAAAATAATTTTTGAAATAAATAATAAATGAAAAATTCCTAAAAATAAAGCATTTACATGTACTTTTATTTCACTTTTTGTTGATTATTTAAAAAAAAATTATTTGCGCTGGAAATTTTGCGGAATTTAATAATAACATACATATTTCGTTTATTCTAACTTTAAGACATTTGATTAAATCTATTAAAATGAAATTCTCAAACATACTTAACATGATTTTCCAACCAAACAAAAATTTTTACACTTATAATTTCAAAAATTAGAAAAAAAACTCGTTTTGAAAAATTATTGGATTATTCGATTAGTCATTAAAAATTGATCGAATAACTTTTTATTCTAAATTCAAAAATTTTGTTCGTTCGAAAAGAATAACAATTTTGTTACTCGAATAATTTCTATTCGAATAACAAATCTAGTAATAACTGATAAAACTAATAGAAAATAATAAAACAAAAAGTATAAAAATAGACAGATATTTCTCGTATTTAGAATAATCTAATTCATAAATGTTATAAATTGCTATAAATTCGCACACTTTATGTGCGCAGACCATTTTCACGAGTTTTGTATTTTTACAGCATCCAGTATTTCCGCGATTTCTAAATCCAGATTTTCTTTAATAAACTAATGTAATAATACATGTTAATTTCAGGAATTTTAGTCTTATCGCTATTGAGTTTATTGAATTATTTCCAACTTTCCTATGTTCTATTGCTTTTGCTAAGGCATTACACTTTTAATCTGTTTTATTAGATATATGTTCAAGTCAGTGGTAATTAAATTAACAAGAAATACAATTATTTTTTATATTTTCAGCAAAATTGCAATAAAATTTTTAAATTATACATTCCACTTTACTACAAAATATTTTTATCACATTACCCAAATTTCAAAATTTTTACGTTAAGTAGAGATCCAAAAAAAGCCTTATACTTTTGGGACAAAACCTATTTGAATTTGATATATGTACAAAATAAAGTATTCAATTTTGTATTCAAGAATTAAAAATTTTATTGTTTGGATCTCTTCCTCAGAATTATCAGCACTTGAAAAAAACTTTTTTGGTTTATTTTATTTGCTTGCGCTCGAAAAGAAATAAATTCCAAGATTTCATGGATGAAAACATAATTTAGAAATGTATCACTATAATGACAAAAATTTACCAGTAGCCTCTTTATAAGGGATATACACTGACGGCTCAAAGATGAACTGAATTAGACACTCATATAGACTCCCTGACGAGACAAGCGTATTCCAAGCGGAAATATTAGCGGCGAAAAATAGATGGCGAAATCTGGACAAATGTAGAGTCGCGAAAGAAACGTGGCCTACCTACAACGGAAAACGCTCAATGGAACTCATTGGATACAAACATAAGAACATCTCGAGACTAACAGCATTGTTTACAGGTCACTAGACGATCGGACAACATGCAAGCAGGCTTGGTCTCCCTTAAAATTAATATTGTCGTAGTTGTGGCAATCGCGAGAAGGAGAAGACAGCATATCATCTTCTATGTGAATGCCCAGCCATGAACGCAATCAGACATAAATTTCTGGAAAGGTACCACTTAGACAACCTCTGTGAGATATCTGACACTAGACTCAGTGACATTATTAAATATCTCAATGCTACAGGCTGGATCTAATTAATTTATGTTCTCGTTGTTCTTCCCTACACTTCTATCTCATTACAGACTTATTACAACTCATTCAGCTGGCGAGTAGTGTGGTCCCATCAAAACGGATTCTAACGAGTCTAATTGATTGCCCATAAGGTTATGGGCTACCACGTAAACCAACCAACCAACCAAGTCTTTTTTGAAAAAAAAAATTAAAAATACACGAAAAAAGTAAAATTTTCGGCATTACCCCATATGCCGCAATATCCCACTTTCCATTACAATAAAGTTTCGGAAACCTCAATTACACCATAATATATACCATTTTTGGGATATTCTTTAACTTTTTCTTTAAACAGATATTTTTATTAATTTATACTGAAATTTTAATTAAATTTTTTTACAAAAAAAAATTTCTCCCAAAAACATGAAGAAAATAAAATTAGTTTAAAGTAAATACTTTACTTGAAAAAGGCTTTTTTGTGCTATCTTGATATTGGCAACCAAATCGTTTAGAAATCATACTCTATCCAAATTGACATAACTTTGAAATGTTTATACATATTTTTTTCCTATTTATTTAATAAGAAGATCCATAACTTTGCATCAGTCTAATCTTTTATTTTTATTCATTTATATGTATAAAATAAACTCAAATTGTCATTCCAAAAAAAAAGGATGCAATATGTGTTTAAAACTTAATATTGCGTGCATGTATTTAACATGTTTGAAGTTGTGTGCTTATATGAAAAATTGTTATTTCTATCTGTGTTCTTTTCCTTTTTACAAAGAAGTCATTTTTAACAGGACTTTTCTTTTTGTGGTTTTTTCGTTAACAAAAATTTCCATGTGACAATTTAAAATATGCTTTAGGGAAACTTTCTCTTCAAATGTATAGTTAATTTAAAGTAATATATATTTTTCGTAAAACTATTTTAACTCGAATGCTATATGCAACAGAAAAAGTTTAATGGTATTTTTGAACAAAAGCTGCTTTAGTTAAAATGTACATTTTTTAAAAGCTTTTTTTTCTAGTGAAACAAAAAGATTTTAAAATTCTTTATTTAAATCCATTTAATATAAAATAATTTAATGTGTTTAACAAAAATTCTGGAAAAATTGAAATTTTAACAACAAAGCGAGTAAAATTTTTCTAAAAAATTAATTTGCTTTATACAACTTAGTAAATAATTCGTTAAAATGGCTCAGCTGGAACAATGTTAAAGTAAAATAAAATGCAGCCAAATTAATGCTAAAATATCATTTATTTCAGAACGTATTTAAAAGCAATGAAATGTACGGTATGTGCCACTAGCTCAAAGCAATTCGGAGGATATATACACTTAGCCGCAGAAGTTTTACTTGATAATTCCTCATTTGAGTCATTGTTTCTATCATAAAATGTGTATTCTTAGGTACAAAAGAAAAAAATATGTATATATATGTATACGTGTATGTATGTAAGTATATATGTATGTATGTATGTAAAACCTCAAACCCCAAAAACCTCAACTTTTGATATTTCAATCGGAGACATAACTGTTATAAGATTTATGTAAAAACGTTGAGTTATAACTATTAAGAAATTTTAAAATTTACGTTTTTAAGTAACAGTTATTTTTAACAAATATACATTTTATTGTTTAAGTTTTTAATATTTACATTCAACCAAAATTTTAATATAGTTGATTACAAAAATTTTATGTTTTCGAATATTTTTACCAGAAACAAAATTTTATTAATATAAAAAATATCAACATTTCCATACCATTAAATATTACCAATATTTTTCCTTGTTCTTAAACCATACTTTGTTTTCAAACCTTATTAATAATTTTTATTCCCATTACAATAAAATGTTATACATTTTTACAAGTATGGTTGAAAAATTCATAACTTGTTTGTTTTTAAAGTTTGCTTTCTACCTT
The DNA here is from genome assembly GCA_932274085.1 of Protocalliphora azurea. NCBI lineage: Eukaryota > Metazoa > Arthropoda > Insecta > Diptera > Calliphoridae > Protocalliphora > Protocalliphora azurea. Next base: position 106,144,966 of record OW026523.1, on the reverse strand, counting down.
CATTATAATTCTTATTTGTTTTATACATGAATTAATATAGTTAGACAAGGTTTTGTTATATTTGGTGTGATTCAAGCAATATAAGATATTGATTAACTACTATTAAGGGGTTTAGTTAATTAAAAATATCTTATATTATCTTTCACTTTATATGATGGTACAAATAAATAAAACTAATTAAGGAAAAAATATTATATAAATAATTTTTATGATTAATAGACACTTTTATCTATTATTTTGAAATAAATATTATTGACTCAATAAACCATTTATAATATAAAAATTTTGAATAATAAAAAAAATTTGAATAATAATAATAATAATATAAAAAAGCGAATCATAACATTAAAAAACGAACCATAAAATCGGACACAGTATGATAAAATGGGATCATGACAATTATTAATTATAATCATGTCATTCATTAGCTGTGACCATGTGTTCCAATCACAATGTGTTTCTCTTAGATTATGGTCACTACAACTATATTTTTGCTCTGTGTGTATACCAGTTATAATCGATAAACAATTTTTTACGTTGCTTATAAATTTCATTTTTTGAATATATAACAGCTATCAATAAACTGCAATAATTTATTCAAATCAGTTACAGCCAACACAACATCGTCCTCATACGCGACGGTTTTGAGCCTAGGGGAGTCAAGTTCCCTGAGCATTGTTTTAACGGTAATATAGATAGAACTCTCCCCTGAGGAGTGCCTCTATTTGCTTCTCTATATGTGATAGCCGCATCAGAGAAGTGCCTCTATTTGCTAATCTATATATAATAGCCGAGCCAATAGTGGAGATTATAACCCTTTTGGTTAGAAGTCTCTGTATGATGCCAATAATCGATTGATATATGCTCGGTCTTTCCATAGTCATTTTAATAGCATTATATTATTAAAGGCTCCTTCAATATCAATAAAAGCCACTAATACGTATTTCTTGTACTCGAGAACATTTTCTATGTACCCTACATGCGAATGCAATGTTATCTCAACTGATTTGCCTTTCATATAGGCATGCTGGGACGCTGACAATAGGTTAGGGTTGATTGTTTTGCGAAGATGCAGATCAATCAGCTTTTCCAATGTTTTCAAGGGGAAGGAAGACTGACTAATAGGTCTGAAGTAATTCGTTCTCGTATAGAAGGTCTAATCCCATTTTCACATAAAGACTACTTTACATCTATTCCATGACTCGGGGATATAAGAATATGATAAACAAGCGGATTATAAATGAAGCAGCCATGTCAGTACAATATCCGCATTATACTATAAGTCTGTAGGTATAATGCCATCTGAACCCGGGGATCTAAAAAGGGCAAAGCTGTTCAGAACCCATCTTAGCTCATCTTTTTTTATATGAATCTGGATGTCATTTAGGTCTGAAACTGTCACAGAGATCTCCGTTATAGGAAGACTGCCAGGAAAATGAGCATCCATTAAGACGTCTAAGGTCTCATGGCCGCTTGTTGTTCAGCTGCCACAAGGTTGCTGAATGTAACTTGGGATAGAAGGAGAGGAAGCCGGGATTTTACGTAAGCGATTAGTCGGATTAGCCTTCCACGCCGCTACAGAAGACCTTCCAAGATTTGCGTTTCGCGTTCATGATCTGGTTCTTAAACCTGTTTACTGAGGATTTCTAAGCTGACCAGTTTCACAGTTTTTTAGCCCCATTAAATAAACGGTGGCACTCTTTACGAGTGTCCCCTATTTTAGAGTTCCATCAGTGTGGTTTATTCATTCCTCTGCAGACCTTAGGTCTGCATGGTACAGAAATTGCTATGTCAAATGCATTTGTTAGCAATTTAACAGAGAACTCAATGTACCGCCAATTACAAATAGCCGGGGGGTTCGGGAGGAATTGCAACAGAACATCTTATTGTTTCGACCAATTTGTTTTTCTTTTGTTCTGAATCTTATTTACTCCAGATAAAGGGACTTCTATGGTGAATTATATGTATAAGTGATCGGAGAATGAGCAGTCATTTGAGATCCTTCATTCCCTGATCATGTTGGAGTGCCTAGTACTTACTACCATAATATTTATTAAAAACTACTAAACTACTACAAAGAATAAATTGCATTGTTGTCCGAGCTTCTCTAAACGACATGGTGAGCGTTGGGATCAGTTCCAATCCCAAGCGGTATGTTCCTATCATTTGCCGCCTTAGTTATTGCGTAAACCTTACCATTTGGTGATGGTTCGCTACTATCATAGGCCATACAGCTCGAGGCAATATAAATGGTGTCACAAGTTGTCTTCCAGGCCGCTACAACCGTGTCTTCATTAATAAAGTCAGAGAGAATGAAAATAATAAGTTTTGTGCTTGCTACTATGCACGATCGTATCCTACCTGACTCTGCAGCGTGTAACAGCATATAATTATTCACACGAAGTCCGCCAACTCTCTCACTTGCGATCCAAAGTTCTTGGACAAATTCAAGCTCCTCGCCTCTTTCAGCCAATCAAAGCATCAACGCAGCCGAAGCTGCATTAGAGTGGTGAAGATTAACTTGCGCTATCTTCACCATTGTCATTTTTAGCGGCTTTAGTGACGTTGACGTCATATTGGTCCGAGTCCAAGAAGGCGTCCTCGTCAACTACTTTGTCCACCCGTTCAAAAAACTCACCCACAAACTCAGAGTTTGAGTGAGTGTCCGTGAGCAAGAGAACTAGTCGTCTCCTCACATAATATAGCTTCCAAAATTGGATTGTTATCGTCCTGAGTCGATCTATCACTGTCGTCTCCTCGATAGACCTAAAGAAATAAATAGACTGGAATCAATAGTATATTTTTCCACTTTTTTCTCGAACAGACGGCAGGTACTCCTTATTCATAACGATGACGATCCTCCTGGATGCTCCGTCGGATTCGGATACTCTGGTCACCTTCAAACCCCTTGGGGGATCTTAGGATTAACGAACTGTATGAGTTCTAGATCTTCTCTGGTTTGGATGGTTCATTCGATATGCGGGTCATGGCTCTAGGTCGACGTAGAATATCGTCAGTAGAGACTACGTGTAGTCTGGCACCTTCCCATAGGCCTTCCAAAAGAGCGACCGCTTGCTTCAGAAGCAAGGCTCATCGCTCGTTTGAGCAGGTCATTAGCGTAATTCCGGTGTTCTCCTTTAGAATTTTCCAGAATAATCCATTCTGCACACTAAATGCCAATTTTGGTGGGAGATAGCGCGTACAACGTCGCTCCTATCGATAACAGCTCATATAAAATGGTCTTTAGAGACTTCAAAGAACGATTTTTTCACCGTTTTGTAGGGCTTCGGATGTTTAGTTTCAAAATGCAGAATTTTATGCACTTTTTAAAATTTTCACCAAATTTTCAAATATATAACGCATTTTTCTAAGACCAGATATGGCTTTAGAGTATCGAAAGGTATCTGTAAAAACATCTTAATGGTTAAAAAATTCAGAAACATCGTTTATACCGGTAACAGCGGCATTCTTCTCCAAACACTACTTTCTCCTCCTTTGAACGCTGCAATTCGACCATTAAAGATTTGGCCCAATTTAGAGAAACGAGTTCTTCTGGGATTAGGGATTTGGATGTTCTTAAGAAGGTGCAAAGTGCCTTTGGGACATATGTGTGATGGCCTTTTAGGCTGGAGGCACAGGTACAGAGCTCAAAGACAAGTTCGCAGCTCCTTTATTTCTACTTGGGAAGTCGAAGACTTGTTCGCAGTTCGCTTTTTCACAGAAAGCACTGCGTTTACTGCTACTTGAGTTGATTTCTAATTTGTGTTATTTAAAGCTCCCGAAGTAGGGTCTTCACCGGTTCTTTGCCGTTGTGGGCCGGAGCAGCTTTTGAGGTGCTTGGTTTGAAGCTCAGAGGCATCTCACTTCTTTTGCTTCCACAATTGGAAGCTGGCTTTTCGCATTTGGTAGAGTTGATACCTCCTACTATTTCTTGTTCCATTTTGTTCCTTATTAGTTTGTTTGTTTGTTTGTTTGTTTTTGTTTGTTCGATTCCATATATTTGCTCTCACGATTAAGTTGGTATATATGGTCTAGGTTACACAACATTTACAACCGACCCGTGCCCTGGTATCGGAGGGGAATTGTTAGCGATTAGTCTTCCTTAACCACTAACTAGACATTCAGATTCTCGGCACAGCTACCAACCACTTTAACTTTACAAGTGGTGACAGTTTTGATCCGCGGGCAGTGACTAGACACGGCCTAAGCTCATGTCATTACTTAGATTTAACAGTGTGGCGTGTTAAACCTATCCGCTCGATAGAATATCTGTCAACTCCTTCCGAGATCAGTTAATGAAACTCAAAAGAATAAAATACTAAAAATAGCGTTTTTGTTAAAAAATACTACTTTTTATATTCATTATATAAAAATTTATGCAAAAAAATTAAAGCCGATTCTTATTCAACAAATCGAAGTCATCCTATTTCACATATATATTTTATTTAAATTTGGATTTTATTGCAGACCACTGAATTCATTTCTGTGATGTTCAATAGAGCATTTGAAGGCACAATAGAAAAGTTGAAATTTTATTTATTTATTTATTTATTTATTTATTTATTTATTTAATAGCCAATGAAATTACAATTTCTTACAGGCTAGCATATATATTATTCTTAAAGCTATTAACAATAAAATATTTTCATAATCATTCAATAACAAAAACTTATTATTTAACTAAGTTAAAAATAATCCTCTTAATGCGGATTGGATTTAATGAGAAATCAATATATGGATAGAAACTGTTGAATTGATTGCATATACGTCTCATGGGATCAAAGTTGGCATAATTGGTTCGAAAATATTTTATTTTTAAAGGAGTATAATTTCTAGTTGGACGATTTGGGATTACGAATTCGATCTTACAAAGCAGGAACTCAGAATTAATTGAACCGTTTACTAAATTAATTACAAATGAAATATTCATATATTTTCTCCTACTTTCAAGAGTAGGGAGATCAATAAGCTGTAATCGACTTTCATATGATGGTAAATTAATATTAGGATTCCATGGAAGATTACGAAGACAAAATAAGAGAAATTGTTTCTGGACCGATTCAATTTTCTTTATATGAACTTCGTATTGAGGATCCCAGACCACGGAAGCATATTCCAGGATTGGTCTTACAAGAGATATGAATAATTGCTTAGAAACATAAGGATCATTAAACTCTCTTCCCCAGCGCTTGAGGAAACCTAGAACTCCTTTTGCCTTATTAACGATTTGTGAAACGTGGGAGTTAAAGGATAGTTTACAATCAAGCAACACACCCAGATCAAGAAATTCTTCGACTAGATCAAGTTGATATTCATTTATTGTGTATCTACAGAGTACTGGACTTCTTCTATAGAACATCATGTGTTTACACTTTTTTAAATTCAGATCCATTAGATTCATCATACACCAATCATAAAGATTGTCAAGATCTGATTGGAGTAAGGAACATTGATAGGAATAGTTAAAGCTATGGAACAGCTTTACATCATCAGCATACATTAATATTTTAGAATTCCTAATGCAAGCTGGTAGATCATTTATAAATATTAGGAATAGTAAGGGACCGAGATGACTACCTTGTGGAACACCAGATAAAACAGGAATGGTTTTTGATGTACATTCTCTGAATAGTACACATTGGCATCTATTTTTAAGATATGTGGAGATCCATTTAAGGAAAACAGGAGAAAATCCGAGCTTATCCAATTTGAACAGTAGGAGATCGTGATTTACTTTATCGAAGGCTTTACTGAAATCTGTGTATCAGTGCATAATGTGTATCAGTGCATAAAGTGCAATTTTTCTTAGCAATCAATATTAAAAGATATGTAGGTATACTTTAAATAGCATTCATTAAAATAGAACTTTATGCACACATATTTGTTACTTAGCCAGTTCTTTTTCACTGCTTATTGAATTTTTCAATGTTAGTTAGGGCCGACTGCATTTTTGGTAACGAAATTTATTTATATACTCTTAGGGAAGGTATCAATGATATTTATATGGAAGTAATTCAGGCACTTACAGGGGAGCATGAGAGTAATGCAACAAGAATCTCCTGCTGCCCTGAAGAAAGGCTTTCTTCTTGTAAAATTAATATTATAAACAACGTAAAAACTACATTTGAACTGTTCTCAAGTAACGTAAAAAATATATATTGGGAAATAAAAATTGTTATCAACAGAAAAAATATATTTTCAAAAATAAGTATTACAGGGCAACGTACAAAAATTATTTCAGAAAATAAAAATTACGAATAACAGAAAAAAATATATTTTAACCCTGTTACTCTTCATCGAATCGGTAACGCATAACTGTTATTATGCGATTTTCCTTAGTAATTCTTATTATTTTTATTTAATTTTTCGTACAGTTCACATACACTGTCTGCCACTTTAATAAGGAATCACATTTTTTTAACTTTAATGAAGTATATCTCCCAAACTAAAGTTCAGAAAAAAATAATTTTTTGCGCAACCAAATTTCAAAGTGTTGGCTTTAGTTTCCTGAAGAAATAAAAAATATACATATTTTGTTATACTAAAATTATGCATTTATTTAAGACATGTATTTCTGTGGTATTTTTTCGTGTGTCCCTTGAATAAGAAATATTTTAAAACTAAGCAAACTGTGATTTATTTTTAAATTTTAGGTTATAAAAATGAAAGTTATTATCTTCTAGCATTCAATTCGTAATGAGACTGCCACCATTTTTGAAATAACTTCAAAAATGCGATTTGGCATCGACTTGTATAATGACTCTAAGTAATTTAGCGAAATTGAACTCCATGCTTCCGTTATTGCATCCTTTAAGGATTCTATCGTCTCAAATTGTTTTCCTCCTTCATAAACTTTTCTTGCAAGCCAACCCCAGATTCAGGTCTGGTGAATATGGGGGCCAATCCAAGAGTTGAACACCTTGTTGATTAATCCATTGTTTTACTGCTCTGGCGGTATGAACCGGAGCGTTGTCGTGTTGGTACGTCCAAGGTATGGGTCCAAAGAAATCATTAAATTTATGAAATGCTTCCTCCAGAATGTTTTTATAAGTCGTTGCAGTCATTTTGTTGGATACAAAAACCAATTCTATGGTACCATAATACGAAATGGCTCCTCATACTAATATTCCACCCTCTCGGCTGTGTCTGCGGCTCAAAAATAATTCCTCCTTATTTAGGTCATGGAAGTAATAGTTATACCCGTCAGGACCATCAATATTAAACATCGGAAAATACAACTTTAAACCATTTTTCGGACCATGTCATTGTATTTTTGGCAAACTGTAGACGTTGTCATTTGCGCTTTTTATTAACTGGTGGTTTTTTTTCAGTTTTCGTCGGACTATGTATGGGCACGACTTTAAAATAGCGAGCACTGTTCTGAGACTGGCACTTACTCCACTTTTTGCACGTATTTTTGATACCATAACTTTCCATAACTTTCCACGTTATTTAAATAATTGTACATAATTGTCTTTCCTCTATTAATGTTTTTTGTTATTTGGACCGGATTCTGACCCTGAGATTTCAAAATCAGAATTTTTTTCTTTTTCAGAGTTATTAAGAGCCTTACCACGTCCCATTTTGAATAAAAACCATTTAAAAACTATCAAATTAAAAATTCTCTAGCCGTTTATATTGAAAGAAATTCAAATCATAACCTTCCTGATTAATTTTAAAAGAATTCCTTATTCAAGCGACACACGAAATAGTACCACAGAAATACATGTCTAAATAAATGCATAATTTTAGTATAACAAAATATGTATATTTTTTATTTATTCAGGAAACTAAAGCCAACACTTTGCAATATGGTTGCGCAAAAAATAATTTTTTTCTGAACTGTAGTTTAAGAGATATACTTAATTAAAGTTAAAAAAATGTGATTCCTTATTCAAGTGGCATTCAGTGTATTTGTGGAGTTGTTTGCGCAGCTTAATTTAAAGTATCTAAGTAGGTTTAAAAAAAAATAATAAATAATTCAGAAATTTTGAAATTTCTGAAAAAAGGTTTAAAATCGCAAAAAATGTTACTTCTTGATAAAAAGAGAAGTATTTGATGACATTTACACCTCATATAAATAATAAAATTTGAAAAAAATCAAGGGTAATGCATAAAAAGGACCTGTCAAGGGCACAAAATTGAACTTTGTGCCTCCTGTGCTTTATAAAAATCAATTCGCGCCAAAATATGTTAGTTTACTAGCTTTTTGTTAATTTCAGTTATTTTTCTTATTTTTGTAATTATCGGACTTACAAAAAAATTCATGTTAAGAAATTATAATTTTTATGTTTATGATTGTAAATTAATTTAGCTTAAAACAAAACACAATAAACAATAAAAATGAATAAAATTTTAAACTCTTTGGTATACAAGTACGAAGTATGACGTAATAAAAATAAGTGTAAGCCTTACAGGATTAATAATAACTGTTGTCAAGCAACGTAAAAAATATTTTTGAAAAATAAATGTTATTGAACAATAGAAAAAATGTTTGTCAACAATAACAGTTATTAAATAACACAAAAAGCATTTCATATTCTTTACCCAAAAAATGTTAATAGCTATTTCTGGTCACTGATTTAAATCTCCAAAAATAATACAAATCCAAAAGCACAACACCTTTTTACCCTTCCAACAGAAATCCTTAAGTCATGTTAAGTACCAGTCTTTAATGTCAATGAACTTTTGAGTAAGAAATTAAATAAACCAATTTCCATCTCAAATGTTAACATAATAAGAAAATATCTTAGTTTAAATTTGTTTGGCCTCCTTCAAAATAAAACAACATTAATTTTTCATAAAAAATAACATACCAAAAATAAAAAAGGGAAGAAAAAATAAAAAAAAAAATAGGTAAACAATCACTTTATAAAAAGATATACATACATATTGCAAAAATATCTACAGCTCTTGTAACAATACAATACCAGAGTGTAGTAACCAGGGCAACCAAAAGTATTCCAAATCATATTTATTCTTGTGCTTCAAATGAACGAACTGTTGTTTATTTATCCGTTTCAGACAATATTAAAAATTTTGGCACCGATTTTTTACAGCTCACTTTTGCATATTTTGGTCCTAACAGCATACTATAGACTTTACAAAATATTTTGTCATATTTTCATATAAAATCCTAACTTTAAAGCAATTTTAATGACATACTTTTGTACATATTACACCAAAGAGCATAGTTTTGCATATTTTACACTTAAAAGACAATTTTTACATCAATCGAATTTTTTATATAATTTGCCACTAGCGAAATTTTCTTTTTACTGCCACATACGTTTTTTAAATCCATTTCCTCAATAATTTTCACCTCATAAATTGATAGAAATTTTGTAATTTCCTTATACAATATATTGTATATTGTATTGAATATTTTTAAGCGCAAAAAGGACATATTTGTAGCAATTACCAATAAAAATCAAGTTATTTTTGCAGTGAATACGAGCCCTAACGACTATTAATTCATACACTGAGCATTTTTCAACAATGGTATATTAAAACAAGGATATTTTGATAATAATATTGATTACACCAGAAAGTTTATATATTTTTCTTAAAGATACTTTTATTGCCCTTAAATTTGTATTAAAAAAACTAACATATATAAGAAAAATTATTTTAAAAAGATAAACATAAGCGAAAGTCCATTATTTTTAATTAAAATAAATTAATCACTATTAATTCATACAGTCGCATATTTTCCTACTTAGAACTGTGTTACGTCTCCTTTGTTTTTTAATATGGAGTCGATTCGCTTCGGCATGGTGCTGATCAGTTTCTGACAATCTTCGGGGGTTATTGAGTCCCAAATTTCTTGAATTTTGGACTTTAGCCCGTCGAGTCCGTTGAGGGTCATTTCTAAGCTTTCTTTTCATTAGAGCGCATGGGTTTTCAATCGGATTAAGGTCTGGACTAGATGATGGCCCATCCAGAACCTACCATTTTCTTGCAGCCATTTTTTAGTTTTTTTAACAGTGTGGAATGCTGCACCATCCTGTTGAAAAATATATTCGCCGCAGTCAGACAACTTAGCTACTGATGGTATTAGATTTTTGTCTAAAATTTTCATGTATTTTTCTGTGTTTACAATTCCATCGATGATGTGGATCCTTCCGACACCCTTTTGAGGACATACGTCCCCATACCATGAGGCTAGCTGGAAACTTGACAGTCTTTATAGTAAGCCTCCGTGCTTTTGCGAATTACTATTTTCCCAGCATCACCAACACAAACATCAAATTTAGATTCGTCACTGAAAATAATACTGTCGCATTGCCTTTGAACCCAGGAACGTCTCTCCTTACACCATAACAAGCGTTTTTTTCTTTTGAAGATCGGTAAGCAATTGCTTTTCCTTGGCCTAAAAAATTATATGATTTTCTAAACTGATCTTGATATACTGAATAAACTTTTAACTTACTTTATAAAAATTATACCCTATATTTTTCATTTGCTGCCGTTTCTATTCACGTCGCACGGGCTTTCCAATAGCATCAGACCACTTCGAAGCTAGATCGCGAACAGTGCTTCGACGATTTTGTTTAATAATGCTCGCTAAAGCTCTTTTATCTCGAGGCGTTATTTTTTAGGTCCGGCCACTTTTTAAAACTTCATTGCAGTAATTTCCACTAATTTCGTATTTTTTAACAATGCTTTGTACTGCTGATCTTCGGAGATCAGTCGATATGTGCCCATAGGTCTTTCCCGATTTGAATTTTTCAATGATTAAAATTCGAATTTCTTCACAAACAGGCTTACCACGTGCTATTTTTCAGAAATAATAAAAACTAAAGTAAAATAAAGTGAGAAAGTATTCTTTTTTGTTCTCTTGCATTCTTCTCCTCTTTTTGTAACGGTACATTTTAAATTTTTGTTCACATTTTGATATTCTTTGACATCTTGAGCCTAGTTTATACACTGTACGAATTAATAGTGGTCAAATTAATTTTAATGAATAATAATGATTTTTAAGTTTATGCATTTTTTTAATATTTTCGTACAATATTTAGGGATGTTTACAAATAAATTTAGGGGAAACAAAATCACCATTCAGAAAAGTATAACTCTGTATTTGTAGTTAACTTAGTTGAGTTTTTTTTTCTGGCGTTTATTGTTAGATAGCTAAAAAATTTTTGGTGTACGAATTAATAGTAGTTAGGGCTCATAGTAGATAATTAAAATCTTAGCTAGAAAGAATAATATTTTATGAGCATACAGAAAAATATGACAAATATTTTTTTAAACAATATAATATTTGTTTTTAGATTCAAATTTAAAAAATAACTTATTTCTATTTAATATTTCTAATATTTATTTTATTGGTTATAAATAATTTGTATTCTTTCCAAGTGAGGTGATTTCCTCATATTTTTATCATTTAAACAAATTTTTTTTACGATAAAAATTTTTTGTACGAAATTGCCCTTTTTATCTCTGATGGTAGCAAAAAAAGCAAAGTTTGTGGATTAGAACTAGAAGCCAGTGCCGCTGTATATTTTATCAATTGAAAGAAATTCTTAATTCATTACAAAAGGTCAGTAATATTGTGAGTTATTAAATTGTAATTGTCTTTTGAGTAACTTGGACAATTTTATATGCAATGGTATACAAAAGTAAGGGGTCATGTTTCATTCTCTGGATAAAATTGCATACATTAATATTTGTAAAAACATATTGCTTTTAATAAAAGTCAATTATCGTTTTTAATAAAATTTTTATAGTTTTAAAAAAATAAAGTTTTTTAAATATTTGTATTTGAATCAGAAAAAAAATTGTTTGAATTTAGGGAACATTTTCAACTGTCAAATTAGTTAATAGCATATTTTTTTAAAATAAAAGAAATATATATATCGACAATTTTATGAAAGAACGTCCGAAAAAGGTATTTTTTTACCTGGCGTTTTTCAATTTCCATAAAAAATTGTATATAAAAACTCCATTAAACCATTTATCGATCTCAGTTTTCAGTTTAGCGAAATTGATAAAAATTTACGATTTTATTTTGGCTTTTTACTTTTTGAATCTCTGGTAATGTATGAAACAACAAATCTAAAACTTAGGACGCGTTCGCTACTACGCATGATACAATAAAGAAAAACATGTTCAAAATTTTTCATATAAAATTAATATTTTTTCTAATCTTTTGAATAAATTATTTAAATTTGTATAAAAATTAACAATATACAGAAAGTATACAAATTTAAATATTCATATCTCTTGAAGTTATTAACGGATTTGTGCAATTTAAAAAGCATATAAACGGCTATTGTCTTCTTTTTGAGTAATTCAGTCAGCAGCTCAAAAATATCGTTATAAATATCCATAGAATATTTGCGTGCAAACTTTTATGAAAATCGAAAGACACTCGGTGAACTTTTGGCCCTTCTTGTAGATATATATTTTTTTTTTTTTAATTTTTAACAATTCAAATGTCTGATTCTAAGATTTTTGTGATAGATCCGATTTCAAATAAAATAATTTTTTTATTTTATTTAAAATTTTAACTTATAAATTTTGTAAAAAAAATATGAGTTTTTATTTATTTATTTTTTGAACATATTTTCTAATTTTAAGGACACATTTTCCAATTAAAGAGCATTTTTTATGTGCGTAAAACGCTTTTTTAGAGCATATTTTTGGTTGCCCTTGTAATAGCAAACAACTACTAAATATTACACCTATAAGTACCACCACATGTGTGAAAAATTACTTCCGTTTAAACACACGTTAAGTTTTTCGTTTACGTCCCCTTGGTTGCTACAACAAACAACAGCAACAATAATCACTTCCACTTCAAAGTAATTTTTGCATAAATATTTACAAGCTCCTTGGGAAGTGGCACGTAATTTTAAGATGAAGAGATTTTCCTTTTTTTTTTTTCTTTTTGGGACATAAATTCAAATAATTGGAAGTTTAAAGAAAATTTATGACTTTTAATGGTAAATAGGGTAATTCCAGAAAATTTCGACTCAAAATTACAGTTCAGAATCAGTTTCATATCATTTACGGTTCATGCCTCATGGACTTCTAAAGCAAGACACCTCGTGTATTTTGTCAAAAATGAACAAAGTTTAAAGTTAAATAACTTTTATAAACAGTATCCGATTTTAACAAAATTTGTACCAACGAAAAGGAATCATATTTCTCTTTATCATAAAATCATTAAATCCTGTCGCAAGGACCTCTAAAATGAAAAATGTTCTTTAGATTAGGTTCATTGTAATCCCTTTACATATGCCAAGAAAGACTAAGAGAAAAAGAGAGACCTTATTAAGATAAGGCAATATAATAATAAAGGAAAAAGAAAAATAAAGGTAAAAAGAAAAATGTGGAACCTAAGACCTGTCAATCAAAAACGATTATCCCTAAGCCGCTTTATCCCCATTACGAACCCTATAAGGTTACTAAGTCCCTTGCCCATAACCTCCTCTAGTTCGTGTAGCTTCCAAAGCACTTCAGACTAATACACTGAAGCGCCGCACAATGACAGAGTATATGCTCTTGCTCCTTCACATCATCGCACGTAGTACAAAATCTGAAGTGCCAATGTCCCACTTACTAGTCATATTCCCTATTGCGAAGTGACCGGTAATCTTACCCACAATGACCCTTAGATTAATGCCAGACGATTTTTCGAATCTGCTAGTTTAAGACTAGGCTTATCGGAGGTGAATATTTGAGCCAAATTTGGTCCACCTAGGTGTTCCGCCTCTAGCCCAGTCATACTTTCAACAGGCAGAATACATATATTTTCTTAGATAAAAACGTTGATTTGTTTCAGACAAACACAGTATACCCCCTTACTTTTTGGATGTCGGGTATAAAAAGGAAATTATTTTGTGATCAGTTATTTTCTCATCCAATATTAATAATAAAAATACATAAATCTAGAAGAACTAGAGAGGAGAGAACGTTATTCTGTGATCTCTTTCTCAATAAAAATCGATATTTATGTATGGATCACACTCCCAAATATTTTATTTCTATAAAAAAATATAAAATTACATTTATCTTAAAATGATTCTTGTGTGCTTGTATGCATAAAAAATCACTAGTTTTCTAAAAAAAATAATATATAATTGCATTTACCTTGGAATTTAGAAGAATTAGATCATATAAATCATATGAATCTCACTCATAAATAATCATTATAAAAATCAATATTTTTAAATCGATCACTTATTCAGAAAATCGATATTTTTTTGATCCAATCCGCTATTTAATTGTAGTAAAATAAACACATTTGTTTTGTTAAAGTGTATAGATTTTTTATTTTATTATTTTTTTTTTTTTTTAATTACACTAAATATGGTGCAATTATTTTTTTAAATACGAGTACTTTATGATTATATATCATATCAATACTAAATCGATTAATATATATCATTTATTATATCATTTTTGTAACTATTTCCTTTCAGTATCCAAAATCAGAAAGTCCACAACGCAAAATCATCGAGGGATAACCAAAATGGAAATGTCTTATCTAAAGATTTGGCGTAGTCCTATGTCAACTATGAGCCATACGACCCTTATCACTGCTATCAGTAGAGGAAGAAGAAGATGACGAGGAACTTGAAGAACACATATCATGTTTCTTATGATGTTTTCTTCGAAGTCTGGGACAGTGTTTTGGTTTTCTGCCTCTGGAGAGCGACCGGGAGCGACTTTCACGTTTTCTCGATGTAGTTTTACATCTTTTAAAATCAAGTGAATGAGAGCGTTAACGGCTGGCATGGCGATCGTGATGATGACCACGATATATATTTAATTTACCATGACAATGGCGTCGTTCACGGGAATGAGAGTGTGAATGAGAACGACTTACTTGACATTTGTGGAGAGCTTTTAGATATGAACATTGTGCCATATGACGCTCATCAATACTACTATCGTTGGAAGAAGACGTGGAACTTGAAGAACTGGTGTCACGTTTTCCTTGTCGTTTTCCTAGTTTAGGACATTGGTTTGAATGAGAACGGGAACGGGAGCGGGAGCGAGAGCATTTTCTTTCACATTTGCTTGAAGTAACCTTACACCTCTCATTATCTCCGGAATGAGAGCGAGAACGGGAATGACTGCCGTGACGCTTGTGATGGCCATGATGTTTGTTCAATTTTCTAGGACAATGACGTCCTTGTGAGTTAGAGCGTGAAAGATAACGACTAACATAGAGCGTGAAAGATAACGACTAACATAACATATGATGTTTCTTCATTTCAACATCGGAATGACGTCCTCGAGAATGGGATCGAGAACAAGAACGGGAACGACTAGCATGACGATTATGATTGCCATGATGTTTATTCAACTTTCCATGAGAGTGACGTACACGAGAATGGGAACGAGAACGCGAACGACTTGCTTGGCGTTCCTTCAATTTGTCAGATCCACAGTGACGATATCTTGACTTGCATTCGGATTTACATCTACCATATAGAAAACATGGCGAAACTGATAAAACTCTACAGCGTGAGTAGGAGCGGAAATGTTTCCTCGAGCGTTCGCGTTAGTGTTTGGACCCCATGCAGAGGCCGGATGGCAGAAAAAACTGTGCGTATTCGTACATACCTGGGCGAGGACATTCTCCGCGATGTGGAGGTCCTCCATGATGTGGAGCTCTTCTTTGATGGGGAAAGCACCATGATGAGAAAACCTTCATGGTGTGGAAAATCTTGCTGATGTGGTGGTCCCCAGTTATGTGGGAAACCACCAAAATAAGCCGGACATCCATGATGAGGAGGACCACCAAAATGAGCCGGAACACCATGTCGATGAGGACCATCGTGATGTAGTATTTCTCCGCTACAAGGAAATCTATAATGTTCACAAGATTGTTGACAGACGTGACTTCTTGAACGTGAACGATTTCTATGGCCATGATGATGTTTACGACCATTCTTATGTTTCAAATGTTTATGACGTCCATGGCAGGTTACCCCTCATTTTGTCCTTATGTTCTTGATTATGTATTTCTTTAACCAAATCATCTATAGCTTTCTATAACTTCTTTTGGGCCTTATATGCTTTATTCATGGCCTTTGAGTATTGTTTCATAGAATTTTTTGGCTTTGACGTAGAAGACTCAGTCATCATGCTGAATGTTGCCATAACACTCCACAATAACTGATTCATCATGATCCTCCATGTGGATTTGATTTTCACTTTCACTCATTGTTAATTTCTTTCAGCTTTTATTTTTAATGAAATTTGATTTTTCTTATTTATTTTTCACTTATTTTCGTTTCGTTATGAAATTATTTACTTTAGATTTTCTTTTCTCACTTTTCAGATTTGGTTTGGTTTGATTTGTTTCAGTTTCAGTTGTTCTCACAACAAAATCCTTGGTTAGAATAACTACTTTTATTGCTGCTTTTTATAGTCTATCGCTCTCCCTGTTGTCACAACTACAAGTGCTAATTGTTTTGATCCAACTTTTTATTATCTTGTCATAACTTTTGTTGTTCTCTTACGCGGCACAATTAAGCATTTATAAACATATCTGCGTATGTGTTATATATATTTTTATATATGTATATGCATATATATATGTTTTTCGTTTTGGCACGCGCTTATTAGACAATTAAGTGAAACCCTCCTGATTTACCAGAAAACAAAAAATTAACGGAAAACAAAAATTGTTATTATATTTATTTTGATTAAATTTCATCACATTATTCTAAAATTACTATAGTTTCTTTTGATGACGTCATATACAGTGCCGATCATAATAATAGCACCACGAGACCTACCTTCACTAAACGAAAGTTATATTTTTATTTGTAGATATTCTCTCTCCAAATGCTTTATAAAATTGTTATTTGGAGTACTGAAATGTGTATGCACATTGTATGAAATTTAAGTGTTTTTTGAAAAGATCTCTGATATAATGCAATCAGAATAATAATACCGTCATTAGAAATTATCAAACAGAATTTAATATTCGAGTTTGTTTTCTAGTAAGCTCATTTAAAATGACAATCTAGATTAATTTATAGCATAATTACTGCAATAGGGAATAATTTTCAAATTTATTGATTGAAATATGTCACGTTGGTGTTATATTTTTATATAACATATTTATGAATAAAATGTTTATGCTGAAATTAAGAATTTAATTAAATTATTGATCAGAAGTAACCTTGCGTTCCAAAAAAAATGAATCTCGTTAGTACTGACCCACCATTTCAACTTTTATGTTTACAGACTTAGTATGCTATTCCAGAAGTTAGCGTATTATGTCACTTAAGGAGAACAAAAAACATGTAAAAGTGGCAACCAGTATTGTATTTATTTTTAATTTTTTTATTTATTTATTTTTCTTTTTTTCACTTCCTAAAATGAAACATTTATGCTCGAAGTCCAAAAAAGCCACTACCTTTAACATACTACATGATTCTACAAAGGTAAAATTTACAAAGTCGTTCCTACATTTTCTAATAGTTAGGTGGCGATATATTTCTTGGTCAAATAAGTCACTAATTGTTCAATTTGAGCATAGAAGATCACACTGATATGTTAGAAGAATAATGTAATCAAATATATACAAAAATATTCCATGTTGAGGGCTGTTTGCTTCCTAACCCAGCTCTTTTAATAACCTCCTTGTGGGAGCCGTTATCAGAGCTGGAAGGTATGCGAACAGTCTTCTTGACTATCGAAGTTTGCTGGTCATCCCCAGATCTGGCCCCTTTTGGGAACCCTTAAAAGATCCGTGTGGGTTTTGACCAGCAGCGCTCGATGGAGAAGACCCCATGCCAGAGGTTCTAGCAACTCCGCTAGTGGTGTCCTTGTGGTTTCCACCAATAGAGCTGGCTAACCACTGACCTACTGCTCGTCGATAGCTGATCACCTCTAGGCCTAGCACCCCTGACAATCTTTTGCGAATTGTCAGATTTGCTGTATGGTACATGAACAGCCTTACCACCGGTAGTTTTTGGCTTGTCTATCTTCATCTGGTCCAAGAGGGTTGCAGGTGTGGCTGGTTCGCCACTACCCTTATTCAACGCTCCTCTGGAGTGCTGTCCACATTCTCACATAATCCTTCAGGATAAGACATTCCCAGAGAGTCACAAGAAGGCTCGTAGACCCATTCGAATCTTTTAACGTTCCTCTTGTGCTTTCTGATAAGGTACTTATACCTGCCCGCAACTAGCAAAGGGCCTCTCTTATTTATCTCATAGATAGATAAGGAATGCACTTGCGCCACTCCGAGCTTTCTCCTCTTTAGTTCAGCAAATAATATCGGTTTTCGCATCTCGCATTACCGAGTTTTGTCGAACTAAATTGCTGCCAGACGTATAACACTCTGAGTCAGTCGAGCCATTCCCCGCTCCGACTCCGCCTCGATGCTTCAGTTCCTCTCTTGACTCTGAGCGTGAGTAGAGATCACAGTGATCTCATCTCACCTTTAGATCCAAGAGAAAGATCCCCGAGCTTCTATATAGCACTGGTCCCAGCAAAGGAATCCCTCGAGATGCCCAGAATATCATCCGTCTCTG
This sequence comes from Protocalliphora azurea, assembly GCA_932274085.1. Lineage (NCBI taxonomy): Eukaryota > Metazoa > Arthropoda > Insecta > Diptera > Calliphoridae > Protocalliphora > Protocalliphora azurea. Next base: position 106,126,454 of record OW026523.1, on the reverse strand, counting down.
AAAGCTGGTCCAACAACTAACTTTCCTGTGCTAGAATGACTCGTTGGACCCCTATCATCACTATATAATCGTCCGTAATGTCCGTATCCTGTCGCCCTGCGACCATCCGATTTCTGTTCGAATTGAATTTATACTGAAGTAATCTATCTTTTATCTTAGGGTATCCTGAAAAAGGGTCTTTTAATTTTTATTATTTTTTTACATTTTGTTTACAATCAATTTGTCATTATAGTGTACAAATTTAAAAATAGGATCTCAATGGGATCAAAAGTTATAACAATTTGTCTATAGCAATTAGTATAATCTTACTAACAAATTAATATCTTTTTCAGCGTTCTAATACTTTTACTTTAAATTTAGTATCAAAATAAATAGAAAAGGATAAAAACAAGTAGTGTTGATCAATATAGACCATATATTATCCTGCATGTTTGTGTATATCCACTAAAATTATTATCGGAAGAGGGCTTTCTATGGAACGGTCCTTATGAATTTATGCGCATATGAAAATTATTTTATTTCGTGCATATCAAATTTATGCACGTTTAAGTATTTTTCGGGAATGTGAATTATATGGGAGCCTTTCTCAATTGTGGGTTGATCATTATGAAATTGTATTATATACTTTCACAAAGTCTAGTTGTGTTAAATTTTATCTCGATGTAAGATTTATGCACGTTTAATTAATTTCCGGGAATGAGGATTATATGGGAACCACATTCATTTATGGACCTATTATTGTGAAACTGTGTATGATGATTTATACTTATATACAACTCATATGTACAACATTTTGCATTAATGTTAACAATAATGTGGGATTTATGAGCTTTTAAGTCATTTTTAAGTAGCGAAACCCATATGAAAGACATGATCAATTATGGACCGATTTTTATAAAATTTGGTACATCGATCTATGTATATTTGTACAAAACTTATGTGTGCTGAAATTATATAAATAAGATATATTTCAGAAACTTATATGCATTAAACTACTAATTCGAGGAAAAAAGTTGTAAGGGATATAAGTGAAATAATGGACCGATCATGATCAATTCCAGTAGATTTGGCCTTTGTAACCCCATGTATCAAATTTGTGTAAATAATCTTTAAAATCGTCACAAATAATTCGACAGATTTTATAAAGTGGGTTACACTGGGTTAAAGATGCTGGGTTAATATGCTCCTGAAACTTCTAAAATAATATCAAATTATTTTTTGGGATCAGAAGTGTATTACATATGCGACTTATTTCAATAAATAAATACCTGTTATATTAAAATTTTAATAAGTACTTCAGCATGCTTAAAAACCACTTAATATCTAATAGTAAAGTAAAGAGAAATTATTGTAACTTATATACCATTATAATCCCATTATACCATTGAAATCCCATTTTTGAAATTTTTACACTATAACGACAAATTAATTGTAAATATCCCGTAACAAAATAATGAAAATTAAAAGACAAATTTTCAGCATATTCAAGGATAGAAGATATTTTTTTTTTCATTTTAGGGGTTTTTGTGCCAGAAAGATATTTAGTTTTTATAACTTTATGATAAAGAAGAATCTCCTTTCCAAAGATACCAAGTTTGTTGAAATCTGATAACGCACATAAAAGTTATTCAAGCTTAAATTTTACTCATTTTTGACAATAAAGTTCGAGGTGTCCAACTTTAGAGGTTCATAGAAAGTGAATCGTTGGCGGTATTATGCAGGTTATAAGCTATATGAAACGCATAGAGGAGTAGATTATATATGCTGAATTTAATTAAAATTGGTCAAGATCCGAGCTGGGTCGAAATTTTTTGGAATTATCCAATAGGAAATTATATCTTTCAGCACAATTATTTCTTTTCAGCACACAAGAAAAAAAGTTTAAATAATTTTTTCTTATTTCTTATTATCATATTTTTTGATAGCTTATTTGCCAACAACTATGTAATAATACAACAACAAAATTACCAATTAATAATTGTATTTAATTTGTTTAATTATTAGGAATTTTAAAATTGCAATTTTATAAAGTTTATTGTATGTATATTCCTATAATATATTCCTCGAAATTTAACCCTTTAGTGAGCCATGATGCACATATGAATCAACCATTTCTCACTGTTATTGTATTGTAATCGAACAATATTGTCAAAGAATATTAGCTTCTCCAATAATATTAGAATAATTTTTGTTGTAATAAAGTAATCTTTAATTTATTACTGATTATTTCGACTAAAAATTTTATGATTGTTTTTTCGATTTACGAATTTTTTACTCTGCCGAATTCAATAAAATTAATAATTAATGAAATATAGGTACAACTGATCAAAGCAAATTTGAAAAATTTTGACTACATTGTTTGATGCTCATGTATTTGGCTAGTGAAAGAAAATATACAAAATTCCTTCAACTACGATTTCTATATAAGATATATCGATTGATTCAAACATGAATCACTGCGTATTTGTGTAATACAAAATTGTAAATAACAAACGTAAAGTACAAAATATAGCTATTGTAAAAAATTATATATTTACACATTTTTTTAAATTTTGTGTATTAATGGACTAATATAATCATATTCAATATATGAGTATATTAGTCCATCAGATCAAATTCCACTTGTTTAAAGACATTTAATTCAGAAGCTACACAGAAAAAAAAAACTACATTCTAAAATCAAGTTTGTTTTTCTTATTTTACGCAAAAATCGTACTTAAAAATATAAGTAAAAATATAAGATTTGTACTAAGGTATACTGAAGTAAGCATAAAATACTGATACTGAAATTCTAATACTGATACTGATTGATTCTTAAGATTTGAAATTAAGTCTAATTTGATTTGAATTAAGAGGAGGAAATATATATTTATTTGTGAGAGAATATGAGCGGAATGAAATTTACTCTCACTTTTTATTTGTCTATCGGTTGTTTCAAGTTTCGTCATGAAATTTTCATTAGTCTTTTATTGTGCGTCTTTTAAATTCTTTGGCATTTGTTTTTAATTTTTTTTTTTTTTTTTTTTTTTTTGATTTTTAATTAAAATTTTTAACTTAAGCGGTGTTTTTTATAAATATGTGACCAACAAATGAATTAACTTCTGTTGAATGACGACTTACGGCTGCTCAAACTCCTTAAAGTGTAAAATTTTGAAGTCGATATTGATTACTTAAAAGGTAAGTATAAATTAAAATTGTTAAAAAAAAATTGGGGTATGTGGCATACATAAAGCATTTGGAAAAAAAAACTATGTTCCACGTACAATTTACTATTTATTAACATAATTGTAAGTAAATAAATTAACAGTAAATAATAACAAAGTGTACCTAGTATGTAAACTTATTTCTAAAAATAATTTATGTATGTGTGTACGTATGTATGTATGAATGTACATCCATACCGAAACATACTAAATTTTTCAAAATACAGAGAAAAAGAAAAAATTCTCCCTTAGAAACAAATGACTTTCTTTGGGAAATTATGTCTTAATTTAAGTATAACTTCTGCTTATTATATTATTTTTTTATATTAGTATGGTGTTAACAGAAGGGGGAAAGGTAAAGCAAATTTAATTCTGCTCTCTTTGATGTTTTTTTTTTAGCGTTGCATGTTTTGTCATGTATAAATATGTAAGAATGAATGGTATTTAAATCAAGACATAATTTCTTAATCAATGAATTAGTTCTCTTAAAAAAAAAACAAAAACATTTGTTTCTAAAAAGAATTTTTCTTTTTCCGTATATTTTGAAAAATTAAACGGAAAATTAGTAAAATTTTTAAAAATGCTAGAGGTAAATCAAAGTTGAAAATTAACTGAAGGGCGATTTTAGAGGAAAACTTGTCTCGAATAAGATGAATATTCAATGTAATTTTTCATATTAAATGCACGAAACAATACATTTATTATTCTTTATTTATTACTTTTTTGAGTATTACTATTTGTTTTCGATAGGCAACAATGTAAACCGAAGTGGAACGTTATTCTTCAAGTGCAAAAACTACCAAAAGCTGCCGATAATAAAAACATACTAAATAATAAATTAAAAAAAAAATTATATACATATATTTAAATTTAGGTATATATATAAAGTAAGTATGAAAATTCTAAAAAGAAGCGCTTTGTGGGTCAATTTAAGTAGGAATTCATCGCAACTAGGATTGATTCAAAATCTAATGTAATTGTGTAATTGTGAAGCGATTATTCTGAAATCAATCCTATTTATATTCACTAAATATAGACTTGCGACTAAAATCAAGCCAAGATATCTAAAAACAAGAATAATTTGAGATTAATTCAATCCAAAATAGGCTTAACTAGAGTTTTTCGCCATTCTTGATACAAGTAATTCGCACTTGCTTCAAAAAAATCCATAATTACATAATTAAGTACGTATTACTCAATTTATTTTTTGAGTGTAAGTTTTAAAATTAACTCAACAAATAATTACAGACGAATGTTTAGTATAAACATATATAAAGTATCTTTCTCAGCCTGTCAATAGCAATAACAAAATTTCTAAATAGTTAGGTCCGCATTACCGAGTAAATATATTTTATAATCTATTGTGGATATATCGAACATAAGGATATGCTGGATTAGTGAAATTAGTTATAAAATTATTAAAGATGATATGATACAGAAAATATGAAAAAATATTGATAATTCTTTACAAACAAATGACTAACCATAGAATTTGAAGCCCATTATTTCAACATAAATATATGATAAAAAAAACTTCATAAAAATACGCACATATGCATATATGAATCATACCATTTATTTAAAAAAATATATATATTAAAAATTATAGAAAATAAAATTATTGTTATTTTCTAAATCTCTCATAACTTTTGCATTGAATATTCTTTTTTTAATCAAAAATAATAAATTGCTCACTAAAGGGTTAAATATAAATATTTACCCTCTGTCTACTTTCTCACACACCTTGTTGGAAACAGATATAAATTATACACACACACAAAGAATATTACGTGTTCGCTCACTTTTCCACAAATTAAAAATTATAGAAAATAAAATTATTGTTATTTTCTAAATCTCTCATAACTTTTGCATTGAATATTCTTTTTTTAATCAAAAATAATAAATTGCTCACTAAAGGGTTAAATATAAATATTTACCCTCTGTTTACTTTCTCACACACCTTGTTGGAAATAGATATAAATTATACACACACACAAAGAATATTACGTGTTCGTTCACTTTTCCACATGTTTAAATATTTATTTTGTAACACTATATTTTGTAAATATATTCCGGCATTTTGCGAGTAAATAATTGAATATGTGGAGGATTTTGTTTTGATATGAAACTAAAGATGTGGTGATTTATTCAAATTTGCTAATACTTGATTTAGATTGTGATATATTAGTAACCATTACTACATATTAATAAATAATGAGATGATGTATTATATCCTTCCCATTGATTAATTGTGTGTGTGTATGTGTTTTTTTTTTTTTAATTGATGTCCTTAATGTGAGCTATTGAGATGAACAGAAACAAATTTCAAATTTTAAGGAAATTTATTATAGAAACTAATTTGCTAATTAATAAAAGTTTCCCGGCGATATGAAGTTTATTTTATGGAACAGGAATATAAGGAAAGTAGCTACAAAAATGTTGTAACATAAATATTTTTTTTTTTAGAAAATTAAATATTGTAACAAATATTAATAGTACATGAAGGAGCAAGCGCTATTAACAACGTATATATATTAGTTCACATTTATAATATTTATCACAACAACATAACACAATCCCCTTTAGCTGCGAACATCCTTACTTTTCAAGACAGGGACTTCAGCCTACTGTTCAATCGAGAGGCTTCGGCTTACTATAATACAGAGACTTGGGTCTACTAGTCAATACGGAGTCTTCGGCCTACTGTTCAATATACAGACTTCGTTTTACTGTTCAATAAGTATACTTGTAATAGAATAAGTAACACTTAAGCTCCGTATCTCCCGAAGTTATCAACCAAAGCCGCATCAATCTGCTTAATCCAAAGCTGAATCAATCGACTAAATCCGAGGTAATCAAGATAAAGATTAAATATATTTTTAACCCCCAGAAAAGGTAAATAAATTGTGTTATTACTTAAGGTTTTATGGATCCGTAAGTTTGCCCTGGAATTATGAACAACAGTGATTACAAAATACTGAGGCTTTCGATATATTAACTATTTGGATATAATCCGACAAAATAAATTCTTCAGTTCGCAACCAAGGCCATAGACATCATCAGTCATGCCACACTCTTCTATAATATCCTGCAATCCACAATGCTAAATAGCCTAAAGAAATTAATTATGAATTATCCGGGTAGCCGTCATTCGTTCGAAAAATTTCGAGACAAATGATCAAAGTCCCATAAAAATAAACACTCTTGTTTAACTTTCACCTCTCGAAATTCCCAGAGCTTCCACCAGGAGTTGACGGGACATCTCTTGGGGTACTGACTAAGAAACCTTATTAGCTACGTTACCCAAGTGTGAACCTCCGTTGAGTGATACCCAGTGGAGAAACACTGAAAGCTGACAAAATGCAGTCTTAAGAATCTTAATAAGCTGCTAAAGATAACCTCACCTACAACTTATATTAGGAAACAAAAGGTTCTTCCGGTTAATGCAATACTAAGTCAGTAGTTCCTCTTGGAATGTCACCGGAGATGTCATCTAAATTTTAACACTTCACAGTTGGAGACTCTACCGGCATGTCAGAAAATACCTTCGTATATACTAGAAAAGCATATAGAGGAATGTGCAAGATCCACTTGATCGTATCTCGTTTATGGCAGCTTTGAACGATATCAATAGAGATTTTGCTGTTGCAAATTACCGCATGGATGTCGTACTTGGAGGCCGCCCGCCACCTAACTAAGGTCGTGATAGAGCAACAGGCTAAACCTACTTTGTTATTTATTATGTATTTATAGACTCTTCCAGCCTTGTTTCTTGGCCTAATTCTATGATTGAAAATACTCATTTATAGCTACTACTACAACAACAACGTCAAAGGTAACGAACGCCAGGTCGTCAATTTTCTATGAGAATGTCTAGAAAAAAGAATAGATCAACAATAACCGATTTCTTTTGAATAAAATTCAACAAACGTAGACGACATGTACTTCCGGCAATAAGTGCCACAAAGCGAATTTTTGAAAATTAAACGTCTTCGATCCATACACCGTGCGAAGGCTTGGCAGATATTTGAACGGTGTCATATTCCGTACAAAAGTTAAAGAAATATGTTAACTTTTATTAGTTATTTTCAAATATATATATCAACCTGCAACAATTATTCTCCCACTTGAAAAAATGTTATATGGATAAAACTAGAAATCATCCATGGTAAAACTGTGTACCCAGTTTTATTCCAGGATGTCGAATTTCCTTTCAAAAGGACTTCAAATTTTCCAAAGATGCGCAATTTTAAGTATATTATAAAATATTTGCGTCGTTTATATCGACCCAATATGGATGTCGAATAAAAGCTACGAATCCCTGCAATACATATAATAATATTTTTATTTAAATGTTTTGCGCAGAAAGTAAAGACAATATCTTTTTTGGAAATTTGAATACTATATTTATTATTTAATAATGTTTTCTTAATATTTTTTTTTTTTTTTTTTTGTTATATCGCAGGGTTTCTTAGCTTTCATCTGATATCCATTTTGAGTTGATATGATTGATGATGTATATATATTTATATATATATATATATATATATATATATATATACATATATATATATATATATATATATATATATTTGTATTTCTCGAAACTTTGAAGTCCTGAGAGAAAATTCAACGCCCTGGAGAAAAACTCAGTACATAGTTTTATTATATATGGACTTTAGTTTGATGCATATATCGATTTTTTTATGTGTGAAAAAATTTTTGCGAAATTCTTCTACGGTGTCATATGACTCAGAAGTACTTACAAGATGATGAAACTGTTCTTCAGATATTCGAGAGAAAAATTGAAACGATCTATACTTTCGGAAGGTATCGGCCATAGAAAACAACTAGAAGTTCAACTCTTTTAATTCGCTCAGTAAAATAAAATTGCTCTCTTCACACGTATAAATTAGTTCTGAAGAAAACTCTACTAACACATACAAAGAGTTCGGTTGTTGTTGTTTTTTTTTTTTTTTTTTTTTTTTTTTTTTTGACAGCTAAGTTACGTTTTTCTACAACAAGGTGAACTTTTAATTGTTTTCTATGGTATCGGAATCCTATACACAATAAAAATGAATTCTAATTACGAAATTGCTTTTTTAATAAATAATTAATATTATCACCAAAATGATAATATTAATTAAATAAAATAATTGATTTTTTTATTGAATTTCAGACAAAATTTTATTTTTATAAATTACACTCGTAATTTAAACTTTGCCGAAAATTAACTAAAATTTTAATTGACCTAATACAAATATTAACTGATTGTGTATCATATATAAATGCCAGAATTTCAGATATTTACTATATTTATTGTAAATATGTATAATAGCTTTAAAAATATATGTTTAAAAATCAGCTTTCAATAATGTTGTTTAAAAGCTTTAAATATATGTACATATGTATATACGAGTATTTATGTTAATGTAATACAGCTTTGAAAATCACATATACATATGTAGCTATCTCGATAAAAAGAGTTTAATTTCTATATGAAAGCTTTACAAAATTAAACATAATTCTGTTGATTAAATTAGTAGGATATTTTAAAATTGTTTTATGGATCAATAATGGTTTTGGATGATCAAATACAAATTCTTTACAGATTACACGTAACTATTTTTGTCGGAGCAGCGACTATTTGTTATTTAATGAGTTAAAGGTCATTTGTGTGTGTTATACAAATAATACTAACACACACACACAGATATATGTTAAAATATCTTGAAATTACTCCATGGAAAATAGATGTTCAACTCAGCATGTAATGCTTTCCAACATAGGGATTTAGATGAACACTTCTTTTTAATATAGGGAGAAAACAAAAGTAAGGGATTTTACGAAAATAGCTGGTGGGAAAATCGTAAAAGCTTAGAAATTCTACATACCTTTTACATGGAAGTATTCTTCAAGTAAACGCTGAAATAGAAGCAAAGCTCCTCAGAATTTAAAATTCCAAAGTGTTAACAGGCACGCAAAACTGCCCTTGCAATTGATAGTCATTATAACTCTGTGTTGATGATAACAATGTTTTTGTTTAAATTTTGTCATTTAATTTAATTGATAAGATCCATCCACGAATTTTAATGGACATACACAATGTTGTGGGGTATCATATGGTCGGGCTTGACCGAATATAACTTTCTTTCTCGTTTAATATATAATGAGATGGATTAATAATATGACAGAATGAAATAATATGATAAGATTGAATAAATATATGATAACATGAGATAATAATATGATAAAATGGAATAATAATAATATGAAGAATGGCATAATAATATTATAAAATGAAATCATAATATGACAATGTGGTATAATAATATAATAAGATAGAATAATAATATAATAACATTAAATCATAATCTAATAGAATACGATAATGATTTAGTTATATTGTTCAATTATATGTGAAACTAGAATCATAACATGAAAAATCAAACCACTAAATCGGACACTATATGACAAAATCGAATCATAATAATTATTACTTATAATCATTTCTATTTTTTGCTGTGATCATATGTTTCAAACATAATATGTTGCTCTTAGGTTATGGTCACTACCACTATATTTTTTCTATGCATGAACTGTTGTATGAACTATACGCCTAACCGATATAGTTAAACGCACAACAATAAGCAGATAGAGGTTATCCGATGAAAGTTTTCTAACAAGAAAAACATATTAGAATCGTCCAGTGAGTTTACATTAAAAATAATCCAAATACGTCGATACACGCCATTCACTTTAAGTAACAACTCTCAAACTACAATGCATTATGGCGAACTTTAGGTAAAGGACTAAGCCAAATATCAAATTATTTCAACAACTGTACACTACTAAAATTTATAAACAATAAACTACTAAAATTGAGTTGTAATGCATTTCGAGCTTCACTTCTATGAATTTTCTGGAATTAGATTATGATGTAATAAATCTGGATCAAAATATGATAAAATGTGTATATATAACATTAAAAACATACGATCATAATACGATTAGTTATGAATGAATTATGAATTTCAGTTTTCATATGATTTATTATTTTCGAATCAAAATCTCCCATATATTTTGTTTTTAGTAGGTTATAAGTGTATGGTATCATTGCGTGTAGACGTATATGATTCTATAAAATGTTAAACTTAAATCCATTTTAAACAATAACAGCAACGTATAATGCTTATCCTGTATGTTAAATAAAATATACAAACACATATTAGAATTCACAGAAATATGTTTATTTATGTAATATAAAAAAAGGATGATATTACAAAACTTGGTGTAAAGTAAGTAGCTATTCATTACTCATATTTAACTAAACACACAAAACACACTCATATGCATAATAAAATACGAATTCAATCATACTAATAACATATGTGTATATTAAAGTGCACTGATTTGTATGGAGACAAAAATAGTTGCAAATGTACCCCCATAATATTAAAGATTGATAATGTTTTAAACTCTTCCTTAAAATATTTCGCTTTAATTGTTTTGTTCACGTGAGCTGGATCCTTTTTAAAATACCTCCAAAGATATGGTTTTCGATCAACAATGTACATAATTTTTAACTTTTTGTCAAAAAATTTATAACATATGATAGACAAATGATGTTTAATACATAATGTTTAAAAAAAACTTGAAATTGGTTTTTATTCACGCGAAATTAAAATTTTAGTAAAATTCTCTGATTTTATTTTAAATACTATTTTACTAAAGTTTTGGTTAATTGGTTAAGTTAATTTTTGTGTCAAATAAATGGTCTCGATTCTTGCTGTTAAAAGGTTAATTACGTGTAATCTTGAATAATATCAGGATAGACCATTCCAATGGTATATTGAAATTCAATATATGTTGGAAAAACTTCGAAATATATAAAATTATGTATCTGAATAAAGAAAATATGACAAAAAACGTTAGTAAAATCTTAATCTTAAACAATTATTTAAATGAATATTCCAGTCTTTAGTATATTTCTATTACAATTTGAAGTTAATTTTCTCACGTTAGTTTAAACATTCAGATGTAATATTTTGAGAATCATATAAGAACAAACCAATCTTCATTTCTGGAAGGGTACATTTGCAACCTTTTTCGTGAGGCTCTTTAATGTATATTGTAAATGGCAATATTGTTAATGTAATAGTATATTTATATACATATGTATATATTGGTATAAATTTTCCTGATTTAACTTTTCCCCCTTTTTTATATTTCAAGCAACAAAATATTATATTTCTTGACTTTAAGGCAACAATGATGTAATTTATTCATCTACTACATATAGTATGCTTGTTTTTTATCTGCTTGTGTAATTTTTAGTATATTCTGTAGTAGCTTTCCACACACAGAGAAAAAATATAGTTGCGATGACCATAATTTAAGAGCAACATATTATGATTGGACTACATTGTTACTGCAAAAATTTTCATTGTCATAAATAATAAATATGAAAATTATAATCATTAAACGGTCTAACTAATCATATTATGATCATATGTTTTTAATGTTATATATAAACATTTTATCATATTTTGATCCAGATTTATTACATCATGATCTAATTTTATGATTCGATTTTATTATTTTTCGATATTTTATTTTTATGATTCGATTTTATTATATTATGAATCGGTTTTATCTTAGGTATTATATAGAAAAATTATCAGAATTTCCGACAGCATGTTTCAAATTTATCTTGTTATGATCAAATATTATTTTTTCGTCATTTATTTATTTGATTTGTTATATATTATTAAAAATATCTCTGTATTGAAGACAATACAAAGGCATTTTATTAATTAAATTATTTAATAATTAATCAATATCTCATACCGATTGAATCACACCAAATATAACTAAGCTTTGTCTAGTTATATTAATTCACGTATAAACTAAATGAGAATTATAATGAAGGTGGAAAACAAGTGTTAAAAACAAAATATATTCAATAACAAAAAAGTTATGAATTTTTCAATCGTATTTATAAGAAGCAAATTTATTTTTTAACATATTATTGTTAATATGGTTTGAAAATAAAATTTAGTTTAAAAACAATAAAAAAGATTAGTAATATTTAATGATTGTAGAAACAATGATATTTTTTTATTTTAATAGAATTTTGTTTCTGGTAAAAATATTCAAAAACATAAAATTTTTGTAGTAACTATATTACAAAATTTGGATTAAATGTAAATATAATATAAATATAATATAAAACTGAAGAAAAAAATATTGATATCAATGACACAGTATTACTAAAATTAATGAAAATTAAAAATGAAAATATAACATTGTTGTAGTAACAGTGGCGTAGCCACATTTTTTCTCTGCGTGCATATTCTCATATTTTATAGGCGGAAGTATATTATGTTTATGCATTTGTAGTAGTGAATATAAACATAATGGTAGTCTCACAATATTAAAAAATAAAAACGCAACAAAATCCATGTTATTTCATCCGACACTAAGTTATGGAACTACTACATACATATGTCTATATATAAACAACAGCAATAACAACGGGTATTTAAACTCTTTTACTAGCTACACAACACACTAAAAAAAAGCTCGTAATTCCATGCCGTGCAATTTCCAAGAGTTGTGTGTATTTGAAAGTGTATGGATGAATGTTTTATTGTGTTTGGAACGCATAGTGGCTTATGACCTTAAGTCTAATTCAAAATTTTAATGCAATTTAAGCTTACGTCAACCTCTAAATTAGTAGCTGATAGATCATAAACTTTCAACAAATTCGTAGGATCATTTTCTCCAAAAACTGAATATTAAGCGGCTAACGCCTAGTTCAAGTTTTCTCATAAAAATATCGTTTTTTAATTTCCAATATAAAACAAAAATAATTTTTATTAAAATTTCGGCAGAAAAAAATGTGTAATTACAATTAAAATAAAAAATCTTAATTAAATTGTTTTATTTTTTGTATTTTTATTTAATTTTCATGGTAAATGCTATAAGGATATTGAGTTTTTTGTTATTTTTTAAACGTCTTAACCTCAAACTTTAATAAAACCCTAATAGATTTGAAATATTTTTAATATAACTGTTATTAAGTTTTAATTAAAATATGAAATTTTATATATATATAAATTCTCGTGTAACGGTGTTTGTAATTGAAACGGTTTGATCGATTTTTATGAAATTTTGTATATGTATTTCTTAGTTATGAGAATAGGTCGTAAAGAATATTTCATATCGCTAGAGAGCGTAAAATAGGCCACAAGGGGTAAAAGCTCTCTCTCCCTACGTCTTCTTAACTAATAAACCGATTTTCTTGAAATTTAGCAAGCAAATAATGTAACATCTGGAAGAACTATAGCCTACAATTTTTATTATTTAGGGCGTAAAATATGGAAAAAGCTCCCGACCCTATATCTTCTTAACTAATCCACCGATTTTCATGGAACATCTGGAAGGAACTATAGCCTATTATTTTGATTATTAAGGACGGGAAATAGGGTAAAAGGGATAAAAGCTTGCTCTGCCTATATCTTCTTAACTAATCCATCGGTTTTCTTAAAATTTGGCATGCAGACACTGAAACATGTGAAACTTAAAGATATAATTTGTTTGGCAATTCCAACATTTAGGGCGTAAAATAGGGCAAAACGGGTAAAAGCTGCGCCTAACTATGTCTTCTTAATTAATTATTCGATAATAGTTTCAAGTCTTAAATTGCTTTATCTAATTAAAAATTGCTTTTCATTTAATCTATTTATTACAGTTGTTTACCATAAACTTAATAAAATTCTTCACTAATCACAACATATTTGCATAAAATATCAAACAAACCATTTTATTACAATTAATCGAATCATATTAAGCCGACTGTATAAATTATTGAGTTTGAATCACAAATTAATTTCAACTAACATGGTCGTACGTTCTCAAGGACACACTTTTTTATATTGCATTTGATGTTAAAAGCCATCAAAATATTTGAAAGCACTTAAGCGTTCTAAAAAAAAAAAGAATACACATTTAGAAATCATTAAATGCCCAAATGCAATTAAAATTAATTTAGAATAAAATAAAAAAAATATTGGCAGATGATAGGATAAAAAAAATAGGAAAAAAATATTAATACCTTTTCCGCTTTTTTCAACCTCATAAACCCATTTCTCACCTAAACGCCCTCTGGCGGTCACTATAATATCTCAAAAATTTCTTGGACCAATTTTTTTTTTTTTATTGTACATGCTATTGGCCTATTTTGCCTATGAAACGAATCACTGTGCGATGGATCAAATTTCATTAAAATCTTGATGACTGCGGTAAAAAATTTATCATCGCATTATAATTAAAGTGGTTGAATGCAAAAATTTTATGTTAATTGCCTTAATAGCATCAAAAATGTAGCAACATTGGTTTTTACTGAAAGTGGACTTAAATTTTAGTCCATTGTTTTTTCTAAAAAAAATACTCATTTAATCTTTCAAAAAAAATAATTGTTTACAAAATGTGAGCTTGGCATTTTATTAATATTATATCCTATATTAATTTTCCAAGCATGTAAAAGTACCGCAAAATATTCGAAGTTTAAGATCCCGTAAAATCGAAATTCGATTTAATATAGAAAAACTCTTTTAGAGATTTTATTAATCTGATGGTATGTCATTGGATTGTGTCATTAATTTTTAATTTTCAATTACTCGAACTTTTTTGTGATTTCAGACCTCATCAGATCGTATGAGTAATATTTTTTTATATAAATAACATAGCTGTTACTTGTTGAAAAAAATAACACTTTTTATTTTTCTTCTATTATTTATTTCTAATTAAAAATATTTTTTAATCAATTTACTAAATTTTTAAATAAAAACATTAAGGATTTCTACTTATACCAAATCAAAAGAATTTTTATATAATTTTGTATCTGATTGGACAAAATAAATTAAGAACGAGAATATTTTATTTAATCAAAAGTAAAACATATATTTTTTACAAGAAGATAACCAAATTTGTTTATATTTGTATATTACAACCTTGAATAGTACTCATATGTACTTTATTTAAATACAAAAGGTTTAACAATTTTTAGGATTTTTATTTAAAAACAATATAAATATTTTGATATTTTTATTAAAAAAAATCCAAATAAATAAAATTATGCAGCCACAAAAGGTTTGAGTAAAAAAAAAAATCAATTAATTAAGTTAAGTCAATTAATTAAGTTAAAAAAAATAATGTAACGATTATTTCAGAAGTTTTTTCAGCAAATAATATTCCTTGTGGTTTCTCCGACTGTTTCAAGAACTCCGTACAGGAGAATCTAATGACGCAAGTCGAGTTAATAACGTGACCAATAGTCATCGAAATAAACTTATTTAAACGTATTAAATAATTACGGTATTAAAAAATATTACTTATTTTTATTTTTCCAAACAAATTTATGTTTAGTAAAAATATTTAAAAACTTTTTATGAAAAAAGAAATAATATTTCGAAACAGATTTTTTTTTCATTTTTAAAATAGGAAATAAAATAAAGAGAATACAAGCTAAAGAAATAAATTTAATTTTCAAATTAGTTAAAGACTTTTTAATTTGACTTAAATTTTATAAATGTATATTCAAATTCGTTAGTTGTTCTAAAATAATTTTATTCCAAATTAATTTCAAGTAACTGAAAATTATGTTATAAAGTGTACAAAATGATTTGAAACTATTTTATTTTTAAAAATATAAATTGAATATAAAAATAATTTATTTTTAACAAATATTTTGAATTAACATATTCACAATAAACAGCTGTGAAAAATAATCTTACATATACATACCTACGTAGGTACTTTAGTTTACCGAATATTGAGGCAATATTTGATGACATTTTATACGAGTACATTCATTTCAAGAAAGTACCAACAAAATTTTTATTACATAAATAATAGCCCAACTCTAATTCCCACTATTTGTTATTTAAGAGATTTTACTGGCACAGCAAATAATCTCTTTTACGCAAAACCTAAGAACAGTTTTCTCTAAAAGCATTTTTCATCAATATGCTCCCTTAATTTTTTTCCCTTTATATTTTAGCTATTACTCTTAATATACAATAATGCTCTTAAACAAACAATTGACTTATTGATAGCAGAATTCCATATAATATATCAACAAATAAATAAAGAAAAGTAAATGGCAAATTAACACAAGAGAAAAAAATTTTAATTTTGTTTGTAAATAAAAAAAATAATAAAATTATATATTTAAAAGTTGCTCTTTATAAGTACCTACTTTGTATATACATATGTGTAGAAATTTAATAGCCTAGTCTATAAATTTTAATTTAGTATTAATTAAAACATTGTTGAAAACACAAATCAGTTTCATTTAAGAAAAATCCATTCAAATGAAAAGTTAAACTTACTGCCTGTTTTTTGCGCTCGTGTTATAAAAACAGGCAGTAAGTCTTGTTACATATCTTTAAAAATCAGCTGGTAGGAAATACTCAGTCACTCCTCCTTGCAATCTCTAAGCAAAACCGTAAAACATAAATATACAAAAATGACGCCGGTTTTTAAAATACGTTCAATTCTTATTCATTTTTCTTTTTTAAACTAGCGTATAAGCCTGCCAATACCAGGAAAATCTAAGTTGAAAATATTAATATCAATATTAATATTAATATTATTATATTAATAATATTAATATAATAATATTATTAATATAATAATAACAAAATGCACAAAAAATACATAAATATTAAAAAATATAGAAAAATAAAACACTTTTCACGTTTTTCCTCTCCCTAATTAAAATTAAAAGATTTAAATCAGCAAGAATTTGATGGTGAATAATGTTTAAGTATTAAAAGGTAAAATTTTTAAAACCAAAAAAAAAATAATATCTCTAAAAAGTAATGAGTATAACAAGTTTAAACTTTTTAAAGCCCAAATCGATTTTTACAAATATATCACAAAATAAAAAATAAATCCGCGTATCTTCACTCCCTGATAGAAATAAGCCAAATTTTAATTTTTTACGTCGTCTGGAAGTTTCAGAAGGCTCTGAAAAGAAAAAACATGCTTAATCAATTATATATAAATCCCGGTATCTCCGCTACCTGATAGAAATTTTGAAATCATGCTCCGTTAGATTTTGTAGGACGAATAGTTTCATAAATAAGCCGAATTTAAATTTTCTACATGGGAGCTTCAAAACACCCTGGAGAAGGAAGACGTACTAGGAAATTATATATAAATCTGCGTAGCTCCGCTCCCTGATGGAAATTTCAAAATCTGGCTTCCTTAGGATTTCTCGCACGAATAGTATTACAAGTAAACCGAATTTAAAGCCCTGAAAAAAAACAGGCTTAGGAAATTCTACATAAATCTGTATATCTCCGCTCTCTAATAGAAATTTTAAAATTTGGCTCCTCTAGGATTAGTAGGACAAATTGTTTTATAAGTAAGACGTCTAGGAGCTTAAGAAAGCTTTGGAAAGAGAAAACAGGCTTAGGAATTTATTTACATGTATGTAGATTTTTGTATCTTTTTATTTTCCGTCTACCCCTTCAAAATAATAATCATAAATAAACGAGAGCGAGAAAGGGAGAAAAACCAAAGAAATAAATAAAAGAAAGTACTAAATATGTAAGTAAAAAATGTCTCCATTCATGACCTACCACAGCATAAGTGTCTGTTAGAGTGAATGGTAATGGCGTCAACATGTAACCACAAAATTTCTATAAATATATATTTGTGGTAAATACATACTCTAAAAAACAAATAATTCAGCCAGACAAACTAAACTTTCTTTTCTACAAATTTACTCTTACACTCATATATTATATGTGAAAGAATGTATGAGTGTGTAAATTTTAGTCGGGTGGTGGGTTACTTGTATCCTCTGTATGAGTTTAAGTGGTGGTGAGTTTAAAAGATATTCATAAATATTATTTTTTGGGAAATTCCTTAGGTGACAAAGTGTTTGTTTTGTGTTAGTATGTGTATATAGGTTTTTGTTTGTTTTTTTTTTTTTTTTTTTGTAGAGAAACAAAGTTATAAAGTGCTCTTATGAATATTTTTAAATTAACAGTAAGATAAGAAAGTGTTTTAACAATTTTCGGCATTTAAAATATTTAAATCATACATACAGTATTGGTAAAAATATTCGGAACTAAGATGAACTTTCAGGTTTTTATTTACTTTTATCTCTCCAATTATTTTTATATCTAGTTTTTTTTTATTAACTAAAGTTTATTAATTACTTTTTGTTAATCAACTAAAAAAATAATTTCGTTAACTTATACTAACAAAAAAATATTTTTTACTAGGATGATCGAAATTAAAGTGTTCAAAACATTTGCAACTCTTTCTTCTCTTAATCTAATTGAAGCAATATACACTAGCAAATAAGTAGATATAACAGTGATCACATTATCCTTTAATAACTTTAGTATTTTTGGCCTTTTATAAAGAAATTCACATTAGTTGTTACATTTTAATGGTTTTGATTCAGTGTTAGAAGGCTAAAATTCACATTATTAATTTTTGTAAAACAATTTTGAAAAATTATCACAATGGGCTTTCAGAAAAAGAAACTTTTATAAAATATTCTGTTCTAAATAGTGGCAATATACATATTGTTCATAAAGGAGGTAGACCCCGTATAACAAATACCCGAGAAGATCGAAAAATCAATTCAAATACTTTTTTACTAAATATTATGTCACAGTGATACGATCCTATACAAAAATCGAAAAAAATTGAAGGGGTTATATATTGAAAGAATTAAGAAATAACCAAAGTCAGGGAAAAAATCAATGCAAGGGTCCACGTATCTCGCATATATTCTGAAATTTAAAATTGCGATATTTTCTATAAATTTATGACAACAATTCTGAAAGTTAGTCAACGTTCCACACATATTCATTGTATGCTTCTTGGCATCGGAATAAGGACACTTGTACATATATTCAAAACCCTCTATCTCAATAAACACAACTTTTCGGGAGAGGAAAAAAATGTTTATTTCTCTTATTTTTTATCTATTTATTTAAAACCACGACTAAATTTTGCATATAATTTATTTTCAATATTTTGCAATATTTGAAATTATAAAGATAATATTTGAAAATATAAATAAAATAACTATATAGAGAATTTTTCATTGCACAGAGGGCAGAAAATCCGGCAGAAAGTTCAATTTTAAAAGTTCGAATTTTGCAAAACTAAATATGGCATTCAATAGCTAACAATGTGTTTAACTTTACCCAAACTTATTTTTGTTTTTTTTTTTATACCATGTTTTTTTCAAACATTATTTCATTTTTCTAAAATACTGAAATATAGCATCAACTTCAAATACAGAAATTATATATGGTAATATTTTTAGTTTTTCCCTTATACCATAAACTGTTGATATCTTAAAATACAGAATCATTTAATGTCCCTTTATTAATTAAACAATGAAAGATCTTCATTTTAAAATGAATGAAAAAATATGTAAATTTTAAGTTTCAAGATGTATAAGTTGTACAAGGCATAAGTAAGAGAACATAAATTCATACAGGGGTCGAAAGTTGTAGCGGTCAACATATAAACATTCTTACAAACTAGAAGTTTATGTATAATTTTGGTAAAAAATACACGTAATATTAAAACGTACTGAGTCATTTAAATAAATGTATGATATTTTTAGTGTTTGATATTATTAGTGTGGTATATTTTCGGGTTTAAAAAAAATTTCATTATACTCAAAATCACCATTTTTAAAAATTTTTAAATATTTCTCGACATATTATACGAAAAAATACTTTATTAGATTTTATTGCAAAGAAATTCTATTGAATATTGTGATACTTTTTTAACCCAAGTAAATTTTTACTTTTTTTTTGGTCTATACGTTAAGCACCGCAAACTCCAACTATTTATGCCAACTATGGTAAATTTTTTGAATTCCAACGATGTGCCTTAGCAAAATCTGTTTTGACAAAATTGTCGCGTTTTCAACAATCAATGACATTTGACTTAAATTTTTGGGTCGATTAATTATATTTATTGCCGTTTCTATATCTATATATGTAAAATTTGTACAAATTGCAATTTGCTGTATAAAAATACAAAAATAAAAAGTGCATTGTTTGCGTAATTTTGCTAAACTCCATAAAATTTATTTATGAAATTTATTTCTAATACTCCTTCAATTTTATTGAGTAAAATAACAAAGAACTAAGTTCACGCAATAACCCATGCTACTACATATGAAACTGTAAATGTGCCTCGCGAAAAACTGACTTCTTTAAAAATTTTCGCTCTTGATTTTTAAACTTTGAGACTATCTACTTCGTTGACTATTTCGGGCAAATCAACGAGATATAGCGCAAAATACGCATAATTACAACAAGTATCAAGACCCCGCCCAAAAGGCTAAAAAATTTTAAAAATTAATTTTTTTTTCCAAAATGTGACTACCCTGTACGTAACTTTTGAAAGTCTGCGCAACAACATAGAAGGTGTAGAATTTATGCACAAAGTCCGATTAGTTTATATAAGATCACATGGGATCAAGAAGTATAAACACGCGAACAAAAAGTATAGAAAAATGGAAAAAAGTTAAGTAATTTTTAGCCCTTTTTCTAAGTTTTTGAACTATGAACCACAATCATGATTACAAAATAAAACATATGGTGCTAAAATTTTTCACTCTATTAGTTTCAAGTCTTGTGAGTTCAGATCTGTAACTTGTTTGTTTAAAATAGTATTATCACAAAACTTATTAAAGATTAAAGCCAGTTGCAGGAAGGTTAAAATTGTTTGATATAATGGCCCATACATATTTCTATACAAAATTATTTCTAAAGTTAATTGTTCGACATTAGATTTTAATTTTATAATTTAATAATGTTACAAACAACTAAGACACTAATATCGTGTAAATGGTCATTTCAATTTTTATAATTAGCACTTTCAAAAGCTGCAACATTAGATTTTTATAAGAATTTTCTACAATATGTAGAGTTTATATAATTTACAACCAAATTTCATCTCCATGCTAACAACTTTACAAAGATGATTTTCCAAAAAGGATTTTCAATGGGGAGCCTTATGTGAACGCATTTCTATCACGATTTCCATGAAATTCACTCGAGTCCTCCTTAGAAAGGAAGTTCTGTATCAAATTTCATTAAAATATCTTGCTAATTTTTAACTATAGTTTTATCAGATCTTTTAAATTACTACAATGTTAATGTACATTCTCGACCACTTTTTCCATACAAAAGTATGCTCAATGGGCGTGGTATATTTACTACCGTCAATTTTCTGATATTCCTCTAGCAGAAGTATTAACCAATCAAAAACAAGAATGGGTTTTATATATAGTAGTTGTATGTTTATTTAATATGTGCTTTTTACATAATAATTTGTTTTTTTATGTAATAGTTTATATAATTTTAAATATGTAATTCAAACCCTGAAGGAACCCTGGGAGCAAGTGTCTCCAAGTGACCAAGGCGACATTGTCAACAAAGTGCTTTGATGAGAAAAAAATGTATACACAACAGATAAGAGTTCTAATTCGGCGCCAAAGCGCTACTATTGCTATAATAATTATTTAATTATAAATTAATTACAAACTTTAAAAGTACATACAAAATCCAATTTTTCATATTTTGTATTTCTTTTGTTTATTAAAAGTTAATAGTTGACGATTTCGGCGGCAGAAGTTTCGCCAACGTTTTTAAAGTTTTAATATGTAAAAAGTTTTATATTTGAATTTTCAAAATTTGTAATATTTTTGCAAATGATTTTTTGTTTCTCTATGCAGATTTTGTATCAAGTTTTAGTGAAGCAGCCGATAAAACGCTAGGAGAAGCATTGCAGCGCCAAAAAAAATATATATATTTTAAGCAAATGGTCGAAGCAAATCTAAAAAGAAGAAGAAAATTAATATTTTATGAATTCCTTAACTTTTTAATAAAACGTACATCAAATGTTAACAAAAGTTTTATTAACAACGTCTATTTCAGAAAAAGTATCAAAAATAAATATGTAGACAATGCCTACATATGGTCCCAAAAGAACTACCTACTCAATAGTACCAGTGTCAGTAGTAGATTTCCAATGACACGCACTTGTTAAATGTCTATAGTAAAAAAGCCTTGCCGGGGGTATAATAAGCCACTAGTACTTGTGACTGTGTCAACAGTGGGTCAGTACAGATTCACTACTAACATTTACACCATAAAAGTACCAAAAGTGTAGACTGGAATTACTAAAATGCACTACTGAATCTCTGCTGACAATGTCTACATATGGTTCAAAAGAACTACCTACTCAATAATACCAGTGTTAGTAGTAAATTTCCAATGATTCGCACATGTTAAATGTCTATAGTAAAAAAGCATGGTCGGGGGTACTTTTCACCAGTACTTTTGACAGCGTCAATAGTGAATCAGTACTGATTCACTAGTGACATTTCCTACAGAGAAGTTAAAAAAATTTTCAACTTTAAATAAAATATTTGTGTGAGTGTATATTTATATATATAAATTTTTTTTTTCTTTGTTATATCTCAATAAGCAAAAACCTTTGAAAATAAATATTTATTCATTTGAAAACTATGCTAAAATTCAAATATTAAGCGTAAGAATAGTCTTTAATTTCTATTATTTTCTATTTTACAGCAAAAAGGTTTTAATATAACAATTGCATATATCAAATGATTTTAAAATTTAAAACTAACTGGAAGTTTGTTTAACATACAAATGTTTTCAAAATATTTTCAAAGCATTTTGTTTAAATATTAAAATATACTTGAATTAAAGAGAAAACTTTTTTTCTAAAGTGTTCTTTAAAGTATTTTTAAAGTATTTTTTTTTTTTTTTATTATTATTATTTTAAACATATGTGCATCATTTACCTCCATTAATTGTTGGTGTTTTTGGCCACTTAATTGTGTTACATTAACTAACATATTTTCTTCAATATGTATAATATTTTATTTTTTGAACAAACATTTCTAAGTTCTGAACTTTTTTATGAGAAAAAAAAAATTTAACGCTTTTTTAAATGTGAAAAATATTTGAATATTTTCTTAATAATAATTATAAATATGCAAAAGAAATTCAATATATAAAAATTTTACTTTTTATCTCAAAATCACTTGAAAATATTAAGAATACCTAACGTTATAATTTTATTTCTTTTATTTTTTTAATTTTCTTGTTATTTTTATAACGCATATTTTGTAGCTTTGAATATAACTTGAGAAATTTACTATTTAATAAAAAAATTCTAGGTTTGACTCGATGTTTATTGGAATTTTTGTTATTATTATTATTATTATTATTATTATTATTATTATTATTATTAAGAAGGAAACTGATATAAACATTATGGTTTGAATGAATTAATTCTTTAATTAAATTTTTGAATGAAAATGTTTAGTGGAATATTTTTATATATTTTATAAAGTTGAAAATCAACGATTTTTTATATATTTTTGTTAAACAATTTTAAGCATAACATTTGAGTATTTTTTATTTGTATTTATGTATGTATGTATTTTATGTTTTTGACTTTAATGATGAAATAAATTGTCGGATTTTGCTCGGCATGCTCATACATAGTTAATTAAAAATGATTGAAGTAAATTTGCTAATATTCTAATAGCAAAATATTTTGATTTATTGGTGCTTATTATTTTCATAAACTTGTGAAATTTATTTTATATACATATATACATACATACATACATACATACATACATACATACATACATACTTACTTACATACATACTTACATACATACACATATACATGCATATGTATATATAATAACAAAGAAAAAATCTCCTGGGAACAACATAATGAATTAAACAAGCATTTAAGTTAAGTGCCAAAAATGATAAATCGCATTCCCATAGTAGTATTTTTATATTTAATGTGTTAACTTACATACTTATTTAAAATTTTATATTAATACTTGTCTCAATAGAAAATGTATTTCATTCTGATATCAATCAAAAAATATTTATATTGAGATTATTACATTATTTATTTTCAGATTATTTTTATCAAAAAAAAAAATTTACAGAATTTTTCTATAGCATAAATGAATGAGATTTGATATATTATAGGATTATAGCGAGGCGAATTCAAATATGTGACCGCACTTAATCAGCAGATTAAATAATGAATTCGCCGTATGGTTATTTTTGTAGAACTGATTTCATGGGTTTCATTCCGACATGGGTTACAGTCTACTAATTTATGAATGGTGGCAAATACTTATGAAGGAAAGATCTCAGGAAATCCATCAATATCATTATTGATTTTTGACACCGGTACTTTTTATTAGATTATCACAAATTTTACATTAGTGAATTTTAGTTATTAAAAATTAGAATAAGATCCCCTTCATTTTAAGTCAAAAAAAAGTAATTTTAAAAATTTCTTGTACAACAAAGAGATAGTTTAGTTTGCTTGATATCCTATCAGATTTACGCAGCTCAACCTTTCGTGTTTTTCAGATCATGTGTTTAAATGAAATTCATTTTATTTGAAATTCTTAAGATAACAACACTGAAATGTTTCCAGAAATATTTATATTTAATAAAACATGATAGGAACATAATTGCGTCGTATTAACGTGGAAGCGTACTACGTATAACTAATACATGTTTATTGAAAAGCGCAAAACATGTACGCAAGGCTGTCAGATGTGTCGAATTTTCGCCTAACGTGGCAATTTTTAATTGCTTTTGACAACTTAATTTTCCGTTTGGCGACATGGCGATTTATAAACAAGGTGGCGATTTGTTTGGCTAATTTTCAAAATTTGTGGAGAAAACCTATTAAATTTTCTTACTAGAAATCGACTATTTTTAGTATTTGCCTATATAGCAAAATGAAGAGCATTAATTTGCATAAAGCTTCAACTTATTTACGAAATTTTATTCCCTAAAATGGAGCTACATATATGTCAGGAAAGTGTATTTTTTTTATTCAAATATACTGTGCTCGAAAATGTGACCGCCCTTTGTGTTAAACTAAATCAATGCTGAATTTAGTTGTGTTAACCATTTTTTAAAGTGTTCGTTTTTGAGAAAGGGTTTAGTAAAATTAAGTTTTTTAGCTTAAATTTTGTAATTAATTATTTAATTTAAATAATATAAACAACTAAGATTCCATTGAAGTGTAGAATAATGAATTCTTATTATCAAATATATTTTAAACGCTAATAAGCGAATATATATATATATATATATATATATATATATAGGGATGGGATAATAAAATCAATGTTTATATATATATATATATATATATA
The DNA here is from genome assembly GCA_932274085.1 of Protocalliphora azurea. Classification (NCBI taxonomy): domain Eukaryota; kingdom Metazoa; phylum Arthropoda; class Insecta; order Diptera; family Calliphoridae; genus Protocalliphora; species Protocalliphora azurea. The sequence continues at coordinate 106,100,945 of OW026523.1, read as the reverse complement.
TATATATATATATATATATATATATATATACAGATATAAATTTCACCAGTTTATGAAAATATTAAAAATCTCTTTGATAAATATAATCTGAAAATAGATATTTTTTATTAATCACGCTGAGAAAAAACATGGTTAACATAGTAAACATGATTTTATTTTCCCATCCCTATATTCCATTACAAATAATAAATCAACCAAATATAACTAAACCTTGTGTATTTATGAGTATTATAATGAAGGTGGAAAATAAACGTTCCAACTATATTCAAAAACAAACAAGTTATGAATTTTTCAACCATATTTGCAAAAAGCATATTTATTTGTAACATTTTATTCTTATGGGAATAATAATATAAATATAGTTTGAAAACAAACTATGGTTTACAAAAAAACAAGGATAAAGATTGATAATATTTAATGGTTGTAGAAATAATGACATTTTTATATTAAGATTTGTTTCTGGTAGAAATATTCAAAAACGTAAAATTTTTGCATAAACTATATTAAATTTTTATTGAATGTAAACACTGAATAAAGAAAACTGAAACAAAAGCATTGTTACCTTGAACCCAGTAATATTAAAATTAATAAAAATTAACAATGAGAATATGATATTGTAGTGGCAATTCCGTAACCATGTTTTTTCTCAGTGTGTTCAATAAAAAAAATGTTTCTTTTCAGATTATGTTTATCAAAGAGATTTTTAATATTTCTATAATCTTGTGAAATTTATTTTGTATACACATATGTATATAAAAATATATATGTATATAAAATAAATTTCACATACTTATGAATATATAAAGTTTAAAAACAGAATATGGTTTAACAACAAGGAAAAAAACTGCAAATATTTAATGGTTGTAGAAGTAATGATATTTTTGATATTAATAAAATTTTGTTTCTGGTAAAAATATTTAAAAACATATAATTTTTGCAGTCAACCATATTAAAATTTTTATTGAGTGTAACATTAAAAAAAAAATGTTAGCAAAAACATTGCTATCACAGTTATTAAAATTTAGGAAAAATAGCAATGAGAACATAATATTGTTGCAGTGGTAATACTGTAACCATATTTTCTCTCTGTGTGTATATTTCTATTACTGTAATATATACTATAATATATAACTCTATTACTATAATATATAACTTTTTGTTAAATGTCAAAATATTTTTATCAATAAATAATTATGTAATTTTTTTATTAAATAATATTTGTCAGTTATTTTTCGATTAAAATTAAGTTGAGGAATATCTTAAGCAGTTTCACTACGTATAGTATTTTCAAATAATATATAAAATTAAATTAAAAAACTTTCAAACTCATAAATATTCAATTTTAAAGTTTTTGCCTATTAGATATTATTTTCGATCTTAATATATAAATATAATAAAAAATATAAATATACACTCACACAAATAACAAAATTATATTTAGTTGAAAATTTTTTAATTTTGAATTACATATTTAAAATTCATATATTAAATAAATACACAATTATTTTATACAAAACCCACACTTCCTTTCTCTATCTAAAAGTTTGCTTTTGATTAGTTAATACAAAAAATGGGCGGGAACTCGCTTCTGATAGATGAATGTCAAAAAATTAGCGATAGCAAATATGCCACGCCCATTCAGCATACTTTTGCATGGAAAAAGTGGTCCAAAAGGTACATTAATACAAAGTGAATATTTATTATTGAATATCTAAAGAACTATTCAACCGATTTTTGTTTTTGTCCACATTCATATTGAGCATGTATAAGTTAGCCAGAAATGATATACATATTTTATGTTTATATTATCAAAATGTAAAATAATTACTTAAAGCAATACAGAGTTTTGCACTCAAAAGTAAAAAATAAAGTATTCATTTTGTAAGATAGGGGAATACAAAAGCGTTGATAAAAATGGAAAAATTTGGAATTTTCATTTAAAATTAATATCGTAGGTGAGGGTTACTATCAAAAACGCAATTTCATGGAAACCTAAGGTGGAGGGTTTGTGGTAATTGGTATTTCATAAATTTGGAAAGCTGTCATTTAGTTTATTTAACATTGTGTCATATGTAGTGTATGATGCGCTGTAGTATAAATTTTATACCATGAACTTTAAGCTATCACTGAAGCCATATTTTTATTTTTTTAATATACACTTATTGTTAAACACGTTCATTAGTTGTTAATAAATAATACTTAAGGAAATCAGAATCCAACTGTAGCATTTTTTATCAATTCTATACTAAAACTCGATAAACAATTCTGACACCTCTATGTCATTCAAATTTTGTGCATATAAAAACCTTACTATATCAGTTTCTTTACGTGAAATAACTTTTCATAAAATATAATCTTATAATTACATATTGAAATTTTATTTATACTAAAATATATGTGGTATATTTTATATACCAGTGCCACAAAACGAGTTAAATAATTTACTAGTTAATTGAGATTAGTTAAAAAGTTCTGTATGAAAAAAAAATTAAACTATAATGTTAAGTACAAATACTTTTATGACCAACTGCGTTAACATAAGTAAATATGTTTAATGTTTGTAAAACATACTAATTCTTGATTTATTGCATACATTTCTCTTGTAAATTTGTATGGTATTTTTGTTTGTTAATCCTTTTAGTCTTGATACATAAATTGCTTTTACAGACGAAATGGCCTCCCAAAGTGATGTTATTTGTAACACAAATGTAAATTGGATGGCAACCGGGCTCATACACAAGTACACAGAAAAAAGCCAACAACCACAGAATTAACTCATTCTATTAAAAATTGTTTATATATGCATTTCTCACGAAAATGATTATATCAATTGCTATTAATTGTAAAATATGAAAAACAGAAAAATTTTTTAAATTTAAAAAATTTATTAAATCAATCAAGTGGATGATTGAATTAATTAAAAATTTAAATGAGAGAAGAACGTATTTGATTTTTATTTTAATATTTCTTTTGTTTTATTTTTGCTGCGATATGATAATAATTAAATTTTGATGTAAAATAAAACAACTGTGTTAATTGAAAAATGTAAGGTAATAATTCTTTCTCCGTACACATACTATATACATACTTTTGACACTATTTCGTTATACTCAATAAAGTGAAAAGAAAAAAAGTTACTTAAAATTTTTCTATAAATTTTTATAATATACCATTTACACCAAACAAAAGCTATTCGGTTCTTGTTAAAACGAAATTTAAAAAAACAAATCGGTTATACAATCATTATACATTTCATTCTGTTATATTTAAAAAACTAGTTCATTGAAATTTTAATAAAGCCTCAGTTTTGATATTTATCTCAAGACAGAATAGCACAAAAAAATTGAAATAAAACATACATAATTTTTCTTAATCCGATTATTATCTGAATTATTGTAAGATTTAATAGCGTTCGATGGATTTAAAAATTGCATGTATGTATTTCCAAAATGAAAATTTCTTAACGAATTAATAATAAATATAGACATAACGGTAAACATATTTAATAAAAGTCCTCATTCTGATAGCTCGTGTAAGACTTTTTATAATTTAAGACTTCGTGAATTAAACTTATTAGCAAATGCTACTTATTATCGATGTAATGTGTAGTTTTTGAATATAAAGTAAAGATTTTTCAAAACGATAAAAAAACAAAATAAATAATTAATTTTTTGAAATCGTAAGGTTTCAAATATATAGAAGAAATGTTTTAAAATATATTCCGAGCGATTGTTCAATTCCAAGAAAGAACAAAAGTAAACCTTTAAAGAAAAAAATTCGCAGGAATTAAAAAAAATAAAAAAACCCAAAGACTAATGATTTATTAAAAGAGTTTTTGAAAAAGCAAAGAAGTTCTTAAAACTAATTTTTCGATAAAAATTTCATTTCATCTCATTTTTCACTTTCTAAAATATCTGTAGTAATCCTGAGTGTCGTCAAAACAATTGTGTATAGCTTTCATTCAAAAAATAAATTGTTTTTGCTCTCCTCAAAAAGAAATTTTAATATTGTTTTTATAGACTATATTTATTATGTATAAATTTTTTGTATATTACATAGCAGCTGTAGCTTTAGTAACTCTTGAACACGCATTTATAAATATCAAAAAAGTTTTTCAAAACTTTATATATATGCTAAAAATATTTTAGCATATATTTTTTTTAATATTTTGTAATTTCTCCCGTGTAGTATTTTTTTTTTTTTTTAATTTTCTTAATAGCCGTTTTTTTCGACTTACATAAGTTTTCCTTTTTAACCAATTTTTTATAACAAATTTTTTTAATATGAGTTTCTTAAGGAAGTATGTTTTTCAATGGCCTATAACTTCGAAGCTCTTCAGTTGCACTCAAATAATTTTACATCATTATTTTCAGCGTTTTATGTACTATCAATGATGAAAAAATAAACAAAAATCGGAGCTGAGTTAGAACATTAAATTTAAATCCAAGACTGTTATACAAAACTTGTGGTTTCAATTTATTTAACGTTTACCCGGGAATTCCCTCGAACACGATTTTTTATACCCATTTACCGGGAAGTTGATAAGTCCGGAAATTCAGAAACCCTAGTTGAGACATACACAGGCTGAAAAATGTATTGGTACAGTACATAAATTATTATTATTATAAAACCGGTCACTTCATTCATCTTTATACATCCATGTATAAGTTTATTAATAACCATTAAATTTCAAAATTGCAAAATTTAAATTATTTCCTAATATTTTAAGGAAAAAAGCATTGACACAGGAAAATAAAAATGCATTCAAATTTTAAGATTAGTTCGGTATATGGCTAGAATTGAAGTCATATACTACAGCTGTTATACTTTATTCGATTTAGAGCTTTTGTATCTTAATTTTATTAAATTTATTCCAAAACTATTACGAAAGATGTCAAAAATTTAACCTTTCAATATAAAATTATTTTAAAATTTCATGAACTTTGATTTTTATTCATTTTATAGTTTTTCGTATTTGTATTTATTTATTGAACAATTTTCAGTGTTCCGTTCAGATATTTGGATTTTATTATTATCAAATGTTTTTTTTTTTTTTATTATCTGAGCTTTCACTAAGAAAATATTTTTTGGAAAACTACTGGATGGCAGCAATAAGGTTAGAAGTGTTATATTTCCATGGTTGGTGCACTGACAAAGAAGAAAGGTCATTTGAATAGTAATAAGGTATTTTCATGAAATCTCACTAATAAATAAAGTAAATATTTAAAAATTCACATTTTTATATAATCAATTATAGCTCTACATGTGTCTTACATATCTTGATTGCAATTTATTTAATAATAAATGAGCATATAATATTTTATTTTTAATGCGTTATAATTGAATGTAAATAATAATATATAATGAGTGTTATTTAACGTTTTTACATAGAAAATTCTAGATAAGGAATTTGTGTTTAGTGGAAATATTTACAGAATAAAAACAATAAAAATGCTTACATGTGTATCATAATAAAAATGCATTTAAAAACGGTCGATATAAATTAATGAAAAGGTTTAAATTGGATAACATTAAATGATAAGAAGATTGCACAACAGTAAGTGATAAGAAAATTAATGAGGAAGCAGCCAAAAAACTTGACTTTAATGATTTGATGAATTCCAGGGCATTAAAATTAAAAAAAAAAAAATAAATGGATCACTAATGACCAAGGTCCAAAAAATAAATTATAGTCAGTTTTGATAATGTTCCCATTGCACTATTGCAAAATGTAAAAATTTTTCCATGGAATAAAATTTACTAAAAATAATTTTCCTCACTATATACTTAATATTTACTTTGTATGGGGATACTATTCCCCCTAGACCTACCCATCCTACTTTCATTTAAATTTTGTAAGTTTATGAGAAATTGACAGAAAATCTTCAAATCTTCAATGTTATAGTTATTTAGATTTTCATCTCAACTTGATAAGAAAATCTTAAAATATAAAGGCTTTCCTATTCGTGAAATTGTGAGATTATTCCCACGAAAACTGAAAATCTTGAACGCATTACTGTAGATAAATAAAATTTGACACAATGATTTTTTATTCATATAGAATATACAGGCAGAGAAAAAATATAGTTGTAGGGACCATAATTTAAGAGCAATAAATTACGATTGGCACATATGATCACAGCGAAAAATAGAAATGATTATAAGTCATAATTATTATGATTGCATTTTGTCATATTGTGTTCGATTTTATGATTTATTTTTCATGTTATGATTCCATTTTTTACATATAATTGCACAATATTACCACAATATTAAGCCCATTCTATCAGATTATGATTTTATCCAATCTTATCATATTGTTATAATATTTTGTCATATTATTTCATCTTCTTGTATATTAAAATGAAACATATTAATAAAAAATTATTTTTATACATTTTTTATTAAAAATAACAGAGAAAGATATTTATTAGTTAAAAAAAATACATATTATTTGTTTATTAATTATATTCATTTATATCACCATATGCGGTTCAGTTGCAAGATATGTTTTTTTAATGGTAGCTAATCAATATCTTATATAACTAGAATCACACCGAGTATAACCAAACCTTGTCTATTTCTACTTATTCATATATAAACTAAATGAGAGTTACAATGGAATTGGAATACAAACATTAAAGATAAAATATATTTAAAAACAAACAAGTTAAGATTTTCTCCACTAAGTTTGTGAAAAGGATAAGTATTATATTTATTTGAAATATTTCATTGTCATGAGAATAATAATATTGATATGCAAGCAAGGATAAAGACTGCAAATATTTAATGGCTGTAGAAGTAATGATATTTTGCACATTAATAAAAAATTTGTTTCTGGTAAAAATATTTAAAAACGTTGTTAGAACCTGTTTTTCTTCTCGGAGATCAATTGCCCTGCTGGCTGTACGGCATCATCTCGTGGGGGGTGTTCTCAACCCTTGACCATGGTTCGTAGCAAGAAAAAAATTAGGTAACTGAAACACAAAAACAAAGCACTTACACTATCCCGGAACTCAGATATTAGGGAGGTAGATGTTGACCCCCAATCGCCCTTCCCAACCTTGACCATAATACCTCCATATCTCCTCGTTTATGGTCCCCTACACCCGCCTAAGTTTCTCTATTCATATAATATACTAATTTTCCCGCTGCGATCCCATTTATTAAAACATATACATATGTATATATGTAAATTTGTTTTCCCGCTAGATTTTCATATATATGGGACTTTGCAGACATCATGTCGTCGGGTATTCCTCAAATTATTACCAAATATGGTAATGACAAATTTAAATAACTTTTACATAACTATTTGGTAAGTATTTATTTAATAAATTTTCTTTTCTTTTATTTTCAGGTTTCTGGACAAAAATACAGCTGGAAAGGAGCAAAACTATAAACTACAGGGTAAGTAAATTATCACTCATCTTTTACTTTTTCTATATACTAACTTTTCTTTTTCTTTACAGGTCTTCTAAAAATTTTCGTTAAGGGATGAAATGATAGGTAAGTATGTGTTTAACAAATTTTCTTTTACTTTCTTTTCAGGTTTATGGGATGAAACTGGAAGTTGGAAGAACACCAAACAAACAGGAAGTAAGGTTAGTAATTTGTCATTTAACTATTTTGTTTCTATACAATGACATTTTATTTTTTCAGATCTTGACAAGATTACTATTTGTGTTTGTATGTATCGTTCCGATACTGTTGTTCTTATAAAATAATACAATTTTTTTTTCTTTTTTTTCAGGCAAAATCCACTGGGATTGGGTAGGAGTGGTGGCTCCATTTCTTATAGGCCCTTTTCCTACAACAACTTTAAAAACCACCGTTACTTGGGCTGGAGTGGTGGCTCCAAATGAATTAGCCCCTCCCCAACGTTTTTATTTAAAAACCACATGGAGACTCGGGCAGGAGGTTGTGTCTCCACTGGCCGCAAGCCCATCTCCATATCTTTAAAAATTAAATCCATTCGATAAAGATCGGTATTCTCAGTATGAAACAAAAGCGTGTAAGACAACGAAATTTCGTACAAAAAAAGTTAAGAATAAAAAAAGGTAAAAATAGACTAATATATTTTGTTATCGCATATCTCAAAGACTATAATATTATCTTAAGATTCTGTGGAAAAACTTTAAGTTTGGAAGGGAGATCAACAGACACTTCAGGAGCAGAGCATGGGGGCACAAAGTAAGATACCTGTGACATACCAAATTTTTAACTGCTTGCCAAATTGTACTTTCTAACCGATTTCAAAGATTTTTAAAATTGCAATTTTAATTTTAAAAGATGTTGATCCAGTTTTTCCCATTCCATATTCTTGTTCATTTTTTTTTTTCTTTTTTTGATAAGTTAAAAATTAGCTATCGAATAAGGAAAATATGAAGTCGATATTTTTATTAAGTCCAAAAATAAACGATTTTGAATTTGAAAATTGCAGCGATTTTGATTTTTTGTGTTTTTTTATTATTTTTTTCACGAAAAAGTGTACAATCTTTTTCGATAAAATAAAATTTTCATAAGAAGAAATAATAAATTTATACTTTTCGGAAAGGTATCTTTATGGACATAATTTTAAAATATAAAATAATCCCAATACCACTATTAGGTCTAAATACAGACCCTTTGTAATTTGACTTAGTTTGTATGTTATAAAATCTCAAAGCATGAAACTACAAACAGAATACCGACGTTTTTTTATTTTTCACCTAGAACTTTTTTTGTTTATTAACCGTTTTGTCCAAACAAATCTCAACGGAGGTGAATATTTGAGTTCTGCTTTCAACAAGCAGGATATATATATATACTTTCTTAGATAAATATTTCGATATGTTTCAGTATACCCCTATCTTTTTGGATGATGTGTATAAAAAGGAAAGTATTTTGTGATCAGTTATTTTCTCATCCAATATTAATAATAACTCTAAACCGACATTTGTATTCAAAAACATAAATCTAAAAGAACTAGAGAGAAAATACATTATTCTGTGATCTCTTTCTCAATGGAATTATTATGTACCGATCACTCTCCCAAATATTTTATTTCTATAGAAAAATATAAAATTACATTTATCTTAGAATCTAGAAGTGTGAAGGAAAAGGATTCTTTTAGACTAGTTTTCTTAAAAAAGTAATATAAAATTGTAGTTATCTAGGAATCTAAAAGAATTAAATCATACGATTCATATAAAACACTGATAAATAATCATGATAAAAATCAATATTTTTAAATCGATCACTTATTTAGAAAATCGGTATGGTCATAAAATTTATCCTGAAATCTAGAGGGCTAGGGCGAATAGACTGTTAATCCGAGACTGTCAAGAAATGAACAGTAGTAAATTTGAAAAATTTGTCCAAAATAAAATTAAAAAAGTGGAACCGTTAAACTAGTATATTTTTTTGATCCAATTAATTTGCAAATAATAAAGAGGCAGAATTTTTTTCAAATGGGAATTATACACTGCTAATTTCTAAAGCAATTAGCAATAATTCACTAATCCTTAAGGATTTAGCTCGCTATTTAATTGTAATAAAATAAAAACATTTGTTAAGGTGTATAGGTTTTTTTACTTTATTTTTATTATTATTTTTTAACTATACTAAATATGGTGCAATTATTATTTTTTTAAATACTTTTTGATTATATCATATTAATACTAAATTGGTTAATATATATCGTTTCTATAACTATTTCCTTTCAGCCTTATTAAATATATCCAAAAACAGGTTCTCTGCGATGGGAAAATGGCGGTATATCAAAAAGTCCACGACGCAACATCATCGAGGGATAACCAAAATGGAAATGTCTCATCCAAGGATTTGGTATAGTCCTACGGCAACAATGAGGTATACGACGCTTATCAGAACTGCTATCACTAGAGGAAGAAGTAGATGACGAGGAACTTGAAGAACTGGTATCATGTTTCTTATGATATTTTCTTTGAAGTTTAGGATAATATTTTGGTTTTCTGTCTCTGGAGTAAGACCGGGAGCGAGAACGTTTTCTTTCACATTTTCTCGATGTAGCTTTACATCTTTTATTATCACGCGAGTGAGAGCGTGAACGTGAACGGCTGGCATGACGATCGTAATGATTTCCGTGATATTTGTTTAATTTACTATAACAATTACGTCGTCCACGGGAATGAGAGCGTGAACGAGAACGACTTACTTGACGTTTGTGGAGAGCTTTTATATATGGACAATGTACCATACGATGCTCATCAGTACTACTATCACTGGAAGAAGATGAGGAACTTGAAGAACTGGTGTCACGTTTTCCGTGTTTTTTTCCTAGTTTAGGACATTGTTTTGAGTGAGAACGGGAACGGGAGCGAGAGCGTTTTCTTTCACATTTGCTTGAAGTAACCTTACACTTCTCATTATCTCGGGAATGAGAGCGAGAACGGGAACGACTGCCATGACGCTCGTGATGTCCATGATGTTTGTTCAATTTTCCAGGACAATGACGTCCTTGTGAATTAGAGCGTGAAAGATAACGACTAACATAGCGCTTATGATGTTTCTTCATTTCAACATCGGAATGACGTCCTCGAGAATGGGAGCGAGAACGAGAACGGGAACGACTAGCATGACGCTTATGATGGCCATGATGTTTATTCAACTTTCCACGAGAGTGACGTCCACGAGAATGGGAGCGAGAACGAGAACGAGAACGGGAACGGCTAGCATGACGATTATGATGGCCATGATGTTTATTCAACTTTCCATGAGAGTGACGCCCTCGAGAATGCGAACGAGAACGCGAACGACTTGCTTGGCGTTCCTTCAATTTGTCAGATCTACAGTGACGAGATCTTGACTTGCATTCGGATTTACATCTACCGTATAGAAAACATGGCGGAACTGATGAAACTCTACAGCGTGAGTTGGAGCGGAAACGACTCCTCGAGCGTTCGCGTTGGTGTTTGGACCCCATGCAGAGGCCGGATGGCCGAAAAAACTGTGCATATTCGTATATACCAGGACGAGGACATTCTCCGCGATGTATAGGTCCTCCATGATGTGGAGCTCCTTCATGATGGGAAAAAGCACCATGATGAGAAAAACCTTCATGGTGTGGAAAACTTGGGTGATGTGGTGGTCCCCAGTTATGTGGGAAACCACCAAAATAAGCCGGACATCCATGACGAGGATGACCACCATGATGAGGGAAACCTCCATGGTGTAGAAAACCTCGGTGATGTGGTGGTCCCCCATGATGTGGGAAACCTTCAAAATGAGCCGAAAAACCATGTCGAGGAGGACCACCATGATGTGGTGTTTCTCCGCTACAGGGAAATCTAAAATGTTCACGAGAGTGTTGACGGTCGTGACTTCTTGAACGTGAACGATTTCTATGGCCATGATAATGTTTACGACCATGCTTATGTTTCAAATGTTTACGACGACCATGGCAGGGTACAAACTCCATTTCACTATCATTTGAACTGGAACTGGAGCCAGAACTTGAACTAGAACTAGTGCCACTGCTAGTACCATCACTGGTACCAGGCAATGTGCAACGTGAGCGATGGCGATGGCCATGCTTTTTATCCTTCTTTTTGTCCTTATGCTTATTCTCTTGCTTATGCATTTCCTTAGCCAAATCATCTACAGCTTTCTGCAACTTCTTTTGGGCCTTATATGCTTTTTTCATGACTTTTGAGTATTGTTTCATAGAATCTTTTGGCTTTGACTTAGAGGATTCAGGTTCCTCGTATTGACAATCATCAGGTTGAATGTTACCATAACACTCCACAATAACTGGTTCTTCATGATCCTCCATAGGGATTTGATTTTCACTTTCACTCATTGTTAATTTTTTTTCCTTTTATTTTTAATAAAATTTTATTTTTCTTATTTATTTTTCTCTTATTTTCGTTTCGTTATGAAATTATTTACTTTAGACTTTGTTCACTTTTTAGACTCGTTTTGTTTTGATTTGTTTCAGTTGTTTTTATAACAAATGCCTTTGTTAGAATAACTACTTTTGTTGTGCCGGCATTTGCTTTTTATAGTCTACCGCTCTCCCTTTTGTCACAAAGACAAGTGCTAATTGATCCAACTTTTTATTATCTTGTCATAATTGTTGTTGTTCTCTTACGCAGCACAATTAAACGTTTACAAATGTATCTACGTATGTGTTATTTACTAATCACTCATACGCATACATATATAGATTTTCTCAATTTGTAAACGTTTCCAATCGTTTTTCGTTTTGACACGAGCTTATCAGACCATTTAATGAAACGCTTCTGGATTAACTTTTTTGTGCTGAAAACAAAATTTGTTATTATATTTTGATTAAATTTCATCACATTATTTTAAAATTGCTGTAGTATCTTTTGATGACGTCATATACCTTCACTAAACGCTAGTTATATTTTTATTTTCAGATATTTTCTCTCCAAATACTTTATAAAATTGTTATTAGGAGCACTGAAATATGTATTCACATTTTATGAAATTTTACTGTTTTTTGAAAAGATCTCTGATATAATTCAGTCAAAATAATAGTACCGTCATTAGAAATTCTCAAACATAATTTAATATTTGAGTTTCTTTTCTAATAAAATAATTTAAAATGACAATCGAGATAAATTTATAGCATATTTACTACAATAAGGAATAATTTTTATATTTATTTGTTGAAATAGGCCATGTTAGTGTAATATCTTTATATAACATATTTATGAATAAAACGTTTATGCTGAAATTAAGAATTTAATTAATTTATTAATTGATCAGAAGTAATCTTACATTCATAAAACTTTTATTACCTTGATACTAACATTCGTATGGGATTTATGCACGTTACTTTCGGAAGAAGGGTTTATATTTGGTACAAAGATTGATACTTATATATAACTTCTTTGCACCGAATTTCATTAAAATATTCTTATTTTTAAGGCATTTTTGAGTGTTTAAACTCTATTCCGGCATACATTTGTATGGGGGCTAAGTAAAATAATGGACCGATCTCAACCAATTTCAATAGGCACAAACGCATAATACCCCATCCACCTATGATGGTGTAATGTATAAAAAGAAAAATTATCGGCGAAAAGCCTTTTGACTAATATGTGATGGTATTTGGCATACGTTTTTAAGCTAAAAGTTCCAAAAATTGGAATATTCCGGGAGATAAGGTAATCAAGCATTAATGCTATTAAGTGAGCAGACTGCCATATATTTTTTTCAATACTTAAATATTAACTTAGTCATAAAGTATACTAACATTAATTAATTTATTTTTCCTGGTAATTTAGGTTTTATTCTAACGAATTCAAGATTGGTGCTATTTTTTTGACTGCCCATTTTCATAGCATTTCAAATATTTTATAACTTTTTTCACAAAGGTTATGTAAAATTTTCATTTATTATTTTACTTATTATTAATTTAGTGCATAAGGTATATTTTCATAAAAAAGATTGGAAATAAACCTAATAGTTTTTGTATAATACTTGTTTAAAATAAAATATATTATGTGGTGATATTTTATTGACCGCAGCTGTATTTCCACTGGAATTAAATTGAGTATGACTTGCTTTATAGTAAGATGCGCTGAAAAATAATTCCAGGAGTCTAATAGATACACTGAAAAAAATCCATGTAATTTTTTTTAATGTTTTGAAAATCTTTAAGGAAAACATTTTAAAATATTTTAAATATATTATTTATTGTTTTTTATCAGATTATTGAACAAAATAATGCACACACAAATATGTTTTTATACTCAAAAACTCTTACGTCCATTTTAATGCACTTATGGTGACATTTTCCTTAAGTCATTTACTAGTTTCTAATTGCAACCAACTCACTGAGGAATCATTATGGATCAGCAATATCTGCCTCGCGAACTCTCACAGTCAATAATATGTGATCCTCCGTAAGTACATTCGTGAGGATCGCGAAGAGATCCTGAAAAATATAATTGAACACGCAATTTTTTAATGTAAATATTATATAGAATTTTATATAAATAAAAATTCCAATGGAAGCTTCAAACAATTTATTTAAAAATGAAAAGACATCTTTATACAAAGGATCCCCAAATTAAAGACAAAAATTAAGGTATTTTTTTCCTAAATGAGTTCTTTTAAGAATCAACAAACACTAGTCGCAATAAGAACCAATGAAGGAACCCGTGTTTTGCTTCGATTGAATATATTATGCTTGATAAAGGCAACAATAATGATCAGCTAAAGAAATTTAATCTGTCCAATGATACACAATGATAACTTTCCATTGTGGTAGGGAAAAGAATTAATTAAAAAGATAAATAGTTCACTTCAAATTGATGAAACTATCGTCTGGTGAGACATTTCAATGCTGAGTACTCAAAACTTGTATTGCACAGAGAAGTATGCGGGCTGTGAAAAGAAAATTTGTTAAAACAACTTTATAATTTAAAGACAGAATCCTTTTAATATAAGTATAAAAAGAGGTTAAAATGTAACTCATGCGTTAAGTTTAATTTTGAATCAACAGATTTCCAGGCATTTTAGTTGAAATATAGCTTGTTGGCTTCGAAGGCCGAAAACTATTAGAACAATATTCATCGACATTTTTCGTATATTTGTATATGAAACAATCTTTTGCGCTCCATTGCCCATCAAAAGAAAGAATCTATCTTTTGTAGACGCAGAGAATAATATTAGGTATGCATTATCCGAAAAAGTCTCTTAATATTAAATATCTCATGAAGCAAAAACAATATCGTAATTATTAATATTTTTTTAATTATTTTATCTTTACGTAACATTTTATCAAATTTTTAAACTAGTTAAAATTGTAGTAGGTCGCACTTATTACATGTTTTATTTAGTGAAAAATTACTGTAGAAATATCATAGCGAAAGTTATGGGTCATCTTGAGAGCATCATAAATCAATTTTAGAAATTTTCAACACATCATCAAAATTTGTTTGGTCAAAATTTGAAAGTTAATTTTTAAAAATTTAAAAAAATATTTTTTTTTTCTACAATTTTTCAAATTTAACTGTCATTTATTATACATTTTTCTTATAAATGCCTATACGAAGTCGCAATAATTTTTAAAGACATTTTAGTTGGAAGCAAAACAAGCTTTAGTTTGTAAAAATTAGGCATTAAAAGGAACTTATTCGATTTTGTCTAGAATAATTTACTGAAACCTTCCATATATTTCTCATTACATATAATAAAATACTTTGTCTTAAAATATAAGAAGAATTTCTTGATAAAGTTTAGGAAAAGTTTATAGCCTAGTTTCACATCTTCTGGAGTACAAGTTCTTGTTAATAATCAAATGAATGCTTTGAATACTTTGAAAAATAAATCATTTTTAGGGTACACCCTTTTTGTTGTAAGTAAGAGGACTGTCCTTACAAATTTGTATGGCATTTTTAATATCTTGATGAAATTTGGCACGAATACTTTGCCATAAATGCTTTAAAAATAACAGTATTTTAATTATATTCAGCATAAATGTAGTCACTCCATAATTAAGCAATATTTTCTATAAATATAATATAATCCCTCTTCCGATAATCACTTTAATGTGCATAAATCCCATGTAAATATTAGTATTAACATTATGATGTATATTTATGTTTTATAGCAATATGCAATACACTTAATACGAATATCGCTCCACAGTTGGCAATTACAAATTTTAATCCATTTTAATTACTATTTTTTGCCCATGAAATAAATCTCTGTACGTTACCTATATGAACAACTTATTGTACAACACTTGTCTTTCTTATCAGTAAATTGATATGTAAACGTTTAGAAACGTTTACCAGATTTTATGACTCATTCATCGGCGTTTACACTACAGACAATAGTTTTAAATATCAACAAAATATTTAAATAATAGAAAATATATATATTTAAGAAATTGGGAGAGTAACCTTTACATAAATATATCGATTGCAATGTGGTTGATTGCGGAATCAAGATCAAGGAATTGATCCTTAATCTAAGTTTGTTCTGTGCTGGACCTGAAGCCCTGTATATTCATCATAACATTTTATGTGTTTAATTTTTAATTTTTTTTTTTTTTTTTAAATCCAGAAGGAAATGAAGAAAGTGCAACTTTAACGTCAATTAACAATCAATTTTGCGTCTATCATTCAAAATATAGGCTAGGGATTTCAAAATATCTGAAGCTGGTGAAATAATTGCAAGAA
Source organism: Protocalliphora azurea (assembly GCA_932274085.1). Classification (NCBI taxonomy): domain Eukaryota; kingdom Metazoa; phylum Arthropoda; class Insecta; order Diptera; family Calliphoridae; genus Protocalliphora; species Protocalliphora azurea. The sequence continues at coordinate 106,084,761 of OW026523.1, read as the reverse complement.
AAGATAACTTATTATCTTTATTTTATATGTATAAATTTGAATCCCTTTTGTGAACTTTTGGAGCAGTTCTAAAGGACTCTTATCATGTGTTTAAAAACTCAATTTTGACTCTTTACGTACATCTCATTATATAAAGTTTCCTCTTTCCTCAATTTAAATTGATCCAATACGTATAAATCGATTTTAATTTGAAAACACTTGAAAATTTTTAATTTTCACAATTCGTTTAAATTTAGTTTTCATAATTCATGAAATTCTAAGACAATTTAGCTAAGTCCGTCTGTCTCTTGAAAGCACGATTGAGCTGGGGGATGATTTCCTAGGAGAACAAAGTTTAGCAAAAAAAAGTTGTAGACCAAATATTTACATATATCATCACTGCAAATAGAAAACAAAATAAAATCACTTTTCATAAGTTTACAGGGGGAACAAAAAAAACTTTTTAAAATCAAAATTATTTGTCCTACAAAAAAAATTTTTGGGTTTTTACGTGCTTAATATTTTCCACCAATATATTGGTTGAGAATATTATTTGTTTAAAATAGATATTTGTTTAAGTAGGTTAAGTTTTTTAGATTCATATTTTTGAAACCATAAAGACGTATCATTTATACAAATTTTAGCATTATAATAAACAAAATTTTTATGTTTTCTTGATAGCATATGAAGTAACTCTTCTGAATACTTTCATTTATATCCTATTTGTTAATTATAATAATTCAGTAACGTATGAACCGTTGGCCAGAGTCGAGGCGTTTTCGAGTTGATTGGGAGGAGCACCCCTCAGACCCGCTAGATGTGGGTTGACCTCCAAAGTTGTTCACCTCGGGTATGTATTCTTTTAGGGCACCAAAAATTAATTTGTGATTTGACAGAAAAAAAAAAATATATATATATAGATCAGGGACCGTAACGGTTGTGAGCAATATAATAAAAATCACAATTTAATTATTATTTTTCGATTTTTATTTTTTGGTTAAAAGATAACGATTATTTTTCATTATTATTTTTTGCTCAAAATATAACGATTACTTTTGATTTTTATTTTTCGATGCAAAAAATTTGAGATATTTCTCCAAAATTTTGGTTACATTGATTACAGCTAATTCATTTGTGCCTACATTTTTTATGTAATTTTGTCATTATTTTATGAATTTTGACATAATTTGAATTTTTTGAATAGGCTTAGATTTGTTCACCATTAATAATAATTTTAACCGAAAGCTAAAAATGCATTTTTTTTAACTACAGTTACTTATAGGTGTTTGAATAATGAATTTTCCTGAAAAATTGGTGTTGAAAAAAAGGTAACAAATTAGGTAAAAAGGGAAAATTTGGTTAAAATAGCTGATTTCTAATTTACTTCAGATTTGAAAACTCTTGTCCGTAAACGAAAGCATAAATTTGAGTGAAAATAAAGAGAATTAAATTGTAAGTATTCATTTAAAAGACATTAATTAATCTTTACAATCAAATAAGTACTATTTACCATTTGTGATTTTAAATGTTTCGGAGAGTTCAATAGGTCCTAATTTATAATTTTAAGTAAAGTTTTTAAGAATAGGTTAAAGTATACTTTCTTGATTTTTTAATAAAAAAAATAAATCAAATAGAAAATCGATTTTTACCTTTGTTTACCATTCCCTACTCCCCCTCTGATCCGCTAGGAACCTGTGCTCCTTCCAATCAACTCAGAAACACCTCGTATCTGGCCACCTTAAATTTTATTGAGATATTTCCAACGGTTCACAAGTTACAGAATTATGTACAAAAAAAAACGCTTTGGAACAAGAAAATGGTTGTTTTTATAACTTTTTCCTAAATTTTGAATAGCTTTCATATCTTGAGTAATTTAGAAATCTAAATTAGGGATATCAGTTTCATTGCACAATTGCCCTTGCAAAGTTCACACGTATTCTTACGCTCTTTCATTTAGTCGTTGCTGAGAGTACAAAATGCACTGGGAAAAATTTATGGAAATAAATTGTTTGGTACAATAACCATCAATTTCTTTAATATTAAAGTTTTAAGATAATATTGGAATAATATGAATTATATTTTTTACGGAAATATTAATAAATTTAAGTGTAAGGAAAGTTAAAATACATTAAAAAACATGTTTTATATCAAAATAAAACACCATGTGTAGCAGGCGTTTTTCTAAATTTACTAAACCTAAATTTTTTTTGAGTACATTTTTGTCACATGAAGATCGGTCCATAATTTACGGTAGCATTTCTTCCACAGAAATCACCTTATCATACATAGTATCAAGAGTTAATATTTAATACAAATAAGTTTTAAGTAAGTAGAAACGACAATACCAAATTTTGAACAAAGATCACCGGCCCAGTTGAAATAAAAATATTTTCTTTTTAACGGTAATAAAAGTTTTTCGTATAGCCGGCTTTCAGCAAGGCTCAGCGACTTCCTCATCTATGTATTTCCGGCTTCGCTGAATAAACTTTGTATGAAAATAAAAAAATTTTGTAAGTTGCGTAAATCAATAAAAAATGCAATTGTTCCCTTCAAGGATTTAATAAATATGGTCATTTTTTATATCATTAGAAAGGTTTTTGAACGTATTCTTAAATGGTATTCATATAATTTAAATCGTATCTGTGTCAATAAAGATATTGAGAAAAATATATTAAAATTTTGGAGGCTAAACTAAGAGCGAGCAGGAAAAATTTTTTACATTACTTTAATCATAAGTAAAAGTATTACCGATATCAACTTACGTGTTTTATAGAAATATATAAACATAAGACCCCTCCCCGATTTTTTATGAACATATACAATGGTGTATCGTATGGTCCGGCTTGACCGACTATATATTTCTTACTTTTTTAATTTTATTTCCTTAAATTGAAAATTTGAATTTCATATTTTCTGCAAAAAAAAAAACAAAGACCTGATAATTATAGCACTCAGTGCACAAACACTAAACCAATACGTTTGTAAACGTTTACTGGTTGTGTATGTAGTCTCTCGATTAGAGAACCAAATTAATACGTTAAACAAACGTTTACGAAACAATATAAAGGCAAAAAGCCGGCATAATATCAACAACAGTCTAGTAAAAACAGTGATTGCGAAAACAAGCAATTTAAAAATTCATAAATAAAATAATATAAAATAAAAAAGAGAATAACAAAAACATAAACAATCTTGAAAAAAAAGTAAACGAACAGAAACATACAAAAAAAAACAAGATACTAAAACAAAGAGACATTTGTTAAACTAATTAAAACAATGAGTGAATGTGATAATCAAACAGTCATGGATCACGACGAAACAGTGGCAAGTGGCACAAATCAAACAACAGCACCTAACAATGAATCAGAAGATTGTATGAAAAAATTTGAAAAGGCAATGAAAAAAGCCCAAAAAGCCCAACTAATGCTGCAAAAGGTCATGGACGAATTAGCCCGAGAAATGCATAAAAAGCATAGTAAAAATAAAAGCAAGAAAATGGGTGAGAAACGTCGACATCGCTCAGATTCACGTGATGAACTTGATGTAACAAATAACTCTAGCAGTGATAGTAGTTCCAGCTCTAGTTCGAGTTCTAGTTCAAGCTCCAGTGGTAGTGAGGTGGAATTTGTTTCATGTCACTATGATGGTAAAAGACATGGTAGCGGTCATCATGGACATCATCCTCATCATGGATGCAAACATATGAAACATCATCACCATGGAAGACATGGTGGCGGCAGGCATCATCATGGTCGCAGAGATCGTTCTCATTCCAGAGATCGTGATCGCCGACATTCTCGTTGCCGTTCTCGTGGCCATTCTAGAGGTCATTCTCGTGGTCACTCTAGAGGTCGTTCTCGTGGCTACTCAGCTACTCGTGATGGTTATGAACAAATGCTATCGATTGGTGGTGGGCGTTGTGTTAGTGCTAACACAACTGGAACGATTGAAGATCATTTGCCTTTAGCTTTAACGATTTAATTGTAAAATACTTAAAAGCACTAAATTCTAGAAGAAGATTTTCATCATATTTTCATTCGTCGCCAGCTCACACAAATAGAATGTTTGTTAAAATATCTATTTAGTAATAAAAATAATTCATAATAAATTAGGCAAAAATAATAATAATAAATATTAAAATAAAAAAATATATGTATAAAAAAATTCTGAAATAAAAATCTTTTACAATCAAAAAAATAAAACAAGACTTCCTTAATCAATATTTACGAGCTAAATCCAAAAAGGATTAGTGAATTTTTGCTGTTTTCTAAAAAAAAACAGCAGTGCGAAATTCGTGAATTTAAACGAGGGGGTTGCTGAAAACAGGTAACTATCCATTACTGTAATATTTACATTATTGTAATTCAAATTTTTTTACAAAAAAAAAAAAAGAAAAATAAAAAAAAATATTTATATATATATAATGCTATAAAAATATTGCTTTTAAATGTATTTCTGATTTAATTAGCAAATTACAAATGATTAGGTAAGAACAAAATAATAAATAAACTACGCATTTAAATATTTTAGTTGTTTGTTAGCCATCTGGAAAAATTATTCCCTTCACTACATAGACAATATTAAAATGACATTAACAAATACTATGGTATTGAGATATTAACAAAACAACGTAATTACTTTTTACAGCTGGTACTCAAATAGTTTAATGAGAAAGAAAACATGGTTAAAAATCTATTCAACTGAACGATTGTGTGAGAGTACCAAATGTAGGAAATCAATGGTAGAGAAATTGTTATTTTCCCAATGTAAATTTTAGATGGAAAGCTAAAAACAAAAGTAATTAAATGAGAAAGGGTAACATTCCTACTATAGTCTAATTTATAGTCTAGTCTATAGTCTAATCTACAGTCTAGTCTATAGTATAGTCTATTGTCCAGTCTATTGTCTAGTCTATAGTCTAGTCTATAGTCTAGTCTATAGTTTAGTCTTTAGTCTAGTCTATAGTCTAGTCTTTAGTCTAGTCTATAGTCTAGTCTATAGTCTAGTCTACAGTCTAGTCAATAGTCTAGTCTATAGTCTTGCCTAGTATATAGTTCAGTCTGTAAGTATCTTTCAAAAAATATCTAGTATGTTGTACTCACCGTTAACTTTTTTAAAGCCAGCAAGAAAAAGGATCCCTTATATCCTTAAACATGTCTGGTTTAACGTTTGAAGGTGTCGCGAAGTTTTTAAACCTTTACATGTTTTTATCTTCATTTTTATATATAAATAATAAAAAAATCGCATAATGCAACTTTTATTTCTCAAGTTTTATTTTAACTTGTTTACTCATCATTATTTAAAAACTAAATTCCTTTATATATATATATATATATATATATATATATATATATATTTTCTTTTTTGTATCCTTTAATTATTTAGTATACAAGGTAAAATAAAATATTTTAATTTCATTTTTTATTAATTTCTCGTTTCGTTTTAATAACTGCGGAAAACGCTTTAATAGAAGCTTAAATATTTTAGAGAATAAATATTCTCGAATATAATGTTTAAATTAAAATAACTAATATTTTATTTAAATATTTGTAGGTATGATTATTTAAAAAGATAAAGAGAATTTCTATATTTAAAAGCAGATTATTTTATTAATTTAATAATGATTTATTTAATATTTTTTATTATAAAAATATGTTTTACTTAAAAATTAAAACAAATAAGTAATCATTTAATTTCAATTAAAACTTTAAATAATTAAAAGCAAATTTTGTTATAAGAAATATTGTAATAAAATTTATAGAGCAAAGGTAGGTAGTACGCAATAGAAGTGTTTATGTATATATTTATAATAAAAAAATATATGATATTTGTTGAAAAATGAGCTAAATTAAAAGCATCAATGATATAAGGGATTTTAAAATGTTTATATAACAATAAATTTTAATTAAAAAATATAAAAATCATTTAAAATTTACAATAAAATAAAATTAATTTAAATTCCTTGTTTTTATGAGAAAGCTGAAAAATGCATTTCAAAATCATATAAAAGCGAGGCGGAGGCAGGCGGGAGCAAGGATAAGAAAATTGGTAATTAGAATAAATGATTTTTCAAAAATCATTAATTATTCTCCTTTCTTTTTTTTTAATTAAAAATAATTAAAATTAAACGGAAAATACTTATAAAATGTCATTTTAAGGAATAAATTAAATAAAACAATAAAATTGACATATAATTAAATAAAAAGAACCTCACTTGAAGTCTTAAGGAGAATAAAAGAAAAAGTTCGATATAGGCTTTTATTAATATGCATCATCAATTTTCGGAGTTGCCATGATAACCTAAAAATAAAAGAAAATTATCTCTCTTCTTTTTATGGCGAGAGAAATTTTCTATTAAGAAAAAATAAGAAAGGTTAATATAAAATTATTTATTTATTGCTTTTGTTTAATATTTATAATAAGAAAATTCTTAAGATTTATAACAGATAAAATTAAGTTGCATAATAAATGATTTTTGTAAAATAAATGAGTTTATCAAAAAATATAAACATAGAAATTTTATAAAAATTCACTTCTGCTAAATCGAATATTTTTAGAATATATTAGTAAATAGCAGACATTATTATTTACTAAACTATGTCCCAAAATTTTATTCAAACAAAATAAACGAAAAATGCTTTAAAGCAACTACACAAATTTATATTAAAAGATACTTTTTCGAAAGTCAACTTTTAAAGTTAAAATAGGATTTAGTTCTTAACTAAAGCCAATAATGGTCTAAGATAGGTTATTCAAAACAATATAAAAAACACAACAGAACACATTTTTCAGAGTAAATTAAGAAACCACTCAAGGTACCACCACTACATCTTTTGTTTCTTTTAATTTAAAAAACCTAGAAATTTGCAAGTTCCTGAGTCTCATAGATAACAGCAAATAATTAAACTAATAATCTAAATTTCTACTAGTTTTAGCTAATTCCAAAAATATTTGACATTATCAGAAAATTTTAACTTAAAAAAAAACTGAAAATTCTTCAAGAAAAACCTTAAATTATGAAAAAAAAAAATTCTGAAAATTAAAATAAATATAATAAAATGTAAAATTTTAAGATTTAAGATTTTCAGCTATGATCGAAAAGTTCGAACTCAATTTTAAATCTTCAAAATTCACAAAACGTTTAAAAAAATATATGTCGCACGGATTAACACCAATCTAACAAAACTTTAATTTGAGGATATTTAGCTATGTTCAAAAAATTTAACCTAATTTATGATTGTCGAATTTTCCAAAAAAAACTTAAATTTCTAAAACATATTTTTCAAATTATACAAATGTAGTAAAACTAACATTTAAAATATTTAATTATAATCGAAAAGTTCGAACTCAAATTCAAAACTTCAAACATTACAAAAAAATCTTAAATTTCAAAAATATTTTGTAAAAATTCGATATAAATCAATATTTTACAAATTTTAGCTATGTTCGAAAAATTCGAAATTAAATTCAAATTTTCGAACTTCAAAAAAATTTAAATTTTTATAACACAAATATTGTATAAATTACCATAAAAGTAATAACATATTGTTTTTTAAGTTTTTTAGCTATGTTCGAAATATTAAGACTTAAAATCTAATTTCTCCAACTGTTCAAAAAAAAAAAAAAAAAAAAATACTAAATTACAAAAATATATTGATCAAATAAAAATAAATGATATATAATATTGATTTTCAGATTTTTAGATATATTAGAAAAATTTTAATTAATTGCATAAATGAAAACTTTTTTCAAATTTCATTTTATTGAATATAACAATTTATAATAAATTTAGATGATTTTGATACAAAATTTTGTATTAGAATTCTATGTTAATGTTGCGACTAATGCTGCTTGTTTAAATGTTACTTTCAGAACTAGTTTTGCGATATCGTTACCAAGCCAGACAAATCATTGAAAACGTTTACAGTATGAGTGTCAGAACTTTCTGTGGGGCCATAAATAAGAATTAATGTTCTCATAATTTACCTGATTTTTATTCAATTAGACTACAGTTTCTTTCACTCTTTCTAAAACTACTTTATAGTGAATATGTTAAAACTTGCTGATATCTTTATTTAATATATTTTTTATTTAAATAGAACTGTATTTAGAAGCCAATTTTCCAAAATGTATACCAAAAACCTAAATCGTGATTTACTGCTTTACTTTTTTGGTATAAACTCATTTAAAATAAAAAGTACATGATTTTATGACAATTTCTAATATAAAGTAGTATTTGTAATGTTATAATAGCATTACAAAATTTTTCACTTACCCATAAAAACAAATTTTTAACTCTCTGTCTTGTTGTTATTGTTTGTTTAGATGTTGTTAATGCTGTTTTTTTTTTTAATAAATACGTTCATAGAATAGAAGATATGCTTGAGCATTTAAAACTTCACTTTCACTAGCATCGGTGACACGAGAATCAGAAACATAATACCATTTTCCCAATGGCATTTGTACATTGCTGGCCTCTTCATAGCCACCAGTAGCACCAGCTGCTGCACCATAAGCCGGTGATTGTGGAGTGGATGATGATTCTTCGGGTTCAGATGAGGATGATGTATTAGAAGAATCAGAACTACTGCATGAATTGGAGAAATCATCACTATCGTTAGCAGCTTTCATACGTAAATCTCTGGCCTTTTCACGAGCCAATAGTTCTTCTAATTTTTTACGTTGTTCATCATCTTGATCCAATTCCGCTTTACTACCTTGTGGTATGAATTTCCAACGTTTATCATCACTACTTAATTTAGGGCGTACCTTAACGTAGGCTGTGTAATGGCCACCATACATGTTGCCCGAATGTTCAACCACACCGTATAAAGCGTATAAAAGTTTCTTTTGTTTACGATCGATATTGGGTAGATTTTTTACCTTTGAACCGCAGAAGGGAGCAATATCCAGAATCATGGGGAAGTTAACAGGACGAGTTAATTTCCGGAACAAGCAACGCGGTCCTAATTGGAAACGTTTCAAGTGGAGAATTAGAACAGCAGGCGGACTAGAAACAAGGAACTGTTTGGTAGCATTAGTGTAAACGGTTTTGGCTTTAGGATCATCACCATTAATACGTTTAGTGCAGGATTCACAACCAACTTTATTATTACCCGTCATCAATTCAACGGCGGTAAAATTGTTTAAGCAAGACTGCACCGAACATTCACCATCTTCGCATTGATAGCGAGGAGCTATGGTGGTACTCCAGTCTGAATAACTTTGCGTGCGTACACGTTTCGCTTTGGTGCGGGCGGCCTTTTTCTGTTCCTCCAATTTGTCTTCATTGTCGTTGGTCAAGTTCAATTGTTTAAGAGTCTGAGCTATTTGATCTTCAGTGTTATTGCGTTTTACCTCACCGTTGGTTAAAGCGGGAACGGTGTTTAGCGCTGAGTTGGATGAGGTAGTAGTAGTTGTGTTGTTTAATTCATTAAGGGTTAATTGACGTACAATATTAGCTCCCTTCTCACTGAGACCCAATGATAAAACACTGTTTGTACCTACAGTATTAGTATCACAATTAGTCTCAGAATTCGAGGCGAAAGAAGGAGGAAAGCTGGCACCAGCATTGGCAGGACTAGTGGCTATACCAGAGTCTGAAACGCAAAAAGGTTTTAAATAATCAATAAATTTAAAAAGATGTTTGATAAATTACCATTTTCATCTTCATCTAAAGAGTCTTTATCAATATTTTTCGGTGAATCACCACGTTTTTCTACCGGACTATTGGCCACTTGATTATTTCCATTAGGATCATTGGTCGTGCCATTCTTTGTTAAACTACATGAGGTATTTAATGGTTTTGAACATTTCTCATTGTCATCAACCAGATTATCTTCAACATCAGCATCTGATTGTTCAGCGGACGAGGAAGAATTAGACCAAGTCACATTTTGACTACCAGCCTCTTCACGAGTGACACAACCTATTAAACCAGCTGTTGCTATATTATCTATATGGGCATCACCAGAACCGAGACCACCACCACTCTCACCTCCCGTTAAATCATTTAGTAATTGTTTTTGCACAAGTTTTGTATGCTGATGTTTGGCCGCCCTCTTAGCCTTACGCTCCTTCTTTTGTTCCTTTTTCAATTGAGCTTTTGTTGGACCCGAGGGTGAAGTGGCTGGAGCCGCATGTAAATAGAACGAATTTGCATTGTCGGGAGATGTTTTTCGTCTGATTTGTGGTGGTTGAGATTTTTCAACACTTACAGGAAGTGACATGTCTAGGAAATATTCATGCCTAGAACTAACATTATAGCAGTCTTGGCAAGTCAGTGTCGAAACAAGAAAACCGCGAAAAACTTGTTCGGGACGTAAGATACGGTCGGCGGCCTGATTACCATAGATTTTACATTTTTGTTTCATATCTTCGGAAACTGAATTGATGTCTTGATCTATATAGCCAAGATTTTGAAGAATGACACGTTGATATCGTTTTAAATCTTCAGATCTAAAGTAAGTTTATGATAAATAAATTGGAAATTCATTTTATATTATTAATTTATTTATTTTTACTAACCTCACACTTTCTAATAGATGTCTTAGTAATTCATGTGAATCATGTTGATCACCACCTTGAAATTGTGGGCATTTAGCACAAAGTTTGTTGAAAAGTTTGCTGGGATTAAAAACGCCGCCTGAAATAAAGTTTTTTTATAATTCTTTTAAATTAATTGTCCTTTTTTCTATGTATAAAATTTAACCAAAATTTTATATAAATTAAAACAAAAATTTAATATAAATTTTCCTTAAAAATACATTTAAAATAAATTTTTCCTAAACAATAAATTTGAGGAAATACATTTTTTTCTGCGTAAAAGCAGAATAAAGGCAATATTTTAGTCTGAAAAAAAGCGACATAAGAAAATTTTTCAATGTTTTTAAAATTTTATTCTGCCCTTTACCCACTGTTGTGTTCTATTCTGAAAAAATGTAATAGTTTTTTTCTAAATTTAAAAAATATGCTATTTTTTGTGTTTAATATTTAGTACTTTAAAATTAATGTCCCACCAAATTATCAAAATTTTACAAAATTTGCGAAATTTCACCCAAAAATTTTTAATTTTACAAAAAAATTAAAAATTTTACCAACAAATTCAGTTTCACATAAAACACGAAATTTTACCAAAAATTTAGTTCACAAAAAATCCGAAAATTAAAAATAATATTTCATCAAAAACCGGAATATAAGTAAAAACCCAAAATTTCACAAAAAAAAAATGAAACATTTTCAAACGAAAGAATTTTGAATAAAAAAAGCTCTAATTTATAAAAATTTCCCAGCATTCTTCGCAGAAAATTCTAGCGTTTGAAATCGTTTCGTCTTACAAAATAAAGCCTTTGAACTTTTTCCTTCACCAAAAATTTCTCTCGTTTGAAAACATTTCGTTTCACAAAATGAGAAAATTTATCTGTAATCCAAGGTGAAAAATACCGAGAATTCAGATGTGAAAAGTTGTCAAAGTTACCGCAAAATTTGTGCCGGAAATTTCACTTTAAGCTTTAAGAATGACATCATAAATTCTCTATTTTCTTCATATTAAAAAAATATTTTTTTTGTAGATGTATATTCTTTGAAAGCATCACCTAGCTGAACTATAAAGGCCACTTTTTGTAAAGCGAAACATTTTCAAACGAAAGAATTTTGTATGGGAAAAATTCGAATTAAAAAAAAAATCCCAATATTCTTCATACAAAATTCTAACGTTTGAAAATGTTTCGCTTTACAAAATGAGGGCTTTAAAATTTCAAAAAAGTTAAAAGTATTTTTCATACAAATTTCTTTCGTTTCGTTTTATAAAATGAGGGCATAAATTATATTCCAAGTCTTAAAAAAACGGTTTTTTATCGATTTTGAGGGTGTATCGGTCGGTAATTTCAAAATTATATCCAACTTGTTCCTTTTTGTCTCATAGTATAATTTATTGAAAATCTTCATTGAACGGAAAATATATCGAAAATTGGTTTTAAACCGATCTTTCTTTATATAGAAAATTCATCTAGTTTTTTAAATAAAAAACTTATCAAACATTTTCTTTAAACAGAAAATTGTTCATACATAATTTAAAAAACATTTTCGTTATCCAAAAATTTATCGAAAACTTTCTTAACATAGAAAATTTATAGAAAAAATTTTTTTAAACAGAAAATTTTTGATAAATTTAATTTAAAGGCCACATTTTGTAAAAAAAAAACGCTTTTAAACGAAAGAAATTTGTATGGAAAAAATTCAAATTTAAAGAAATTTCCCAGTATTCTTCATACAAAATTCTAACGTTTAAAAACGTTTATGAAAGATTTCCTTTAAATAGGAAATTTATCAAAAATCGTGTTTAAATAAAAAATTTATGGAAATTTTTTAAAAACAAAAACAAAAAAAAGATATATAAATTTTTTTTAATAAAATTTATCGAAAATTTTCTTTAAATAGAAAATTTATCAAAAGGTATCTTTATATAAAAAATTTATCGAAAATTTACTTAAAATAAGAGAAAAATATCGAAAATTTTCTTTAAATAAAAAATTTTTTCTTTAAATAAAAAATTGCTTTAAATAGGAAATTTATCAATATTTTCATATCTTTTTCAAAATTTTTCAAAAATTTTGTTCAAATGAAAATTTGTTAAAAATTCTCTTTAAATAAAAAATTTATTGAAATTATTCTTTAAAAAGAAAATTTATAGAATTTTCTTTAAATAAAAGAATCTGTCGAATTACATAAAAAATTCTTAAAATAGAAATTACGTATCTACTTTTATAGAAAATAAATATTTTTATAATTTTTTTATACTATAGAAATAGATTTTAGTATTTAATTTTGATTTTCGACGATTTCCAACATTAAATCCCGAGAATCGAGATATGAATAATATACTCTAAACTTTAAGAACTTCATAAATTCATGACAATTCTCTCATATACTCAAAAATGCACATCTTATACAAGTTGAATGATGAGAATGTATATATTATATGAAAATTTAATTTTACTTTAACACCTACCTCCTGATTGTAGCTCTTCTAAGGTCTGAGCCAAGGCAGCAGTCAAACCTCCCCAGGCTGATAGAGTACCCTTAATGGGTGGTAAATTCAAAACCTCATCATCTTTCGATTTAAAAGTACCACCAGGCAGAGTAAATCTGTAACCAAACAACAGATGTTAACATTAATCTTTTCAATCAAACTATACTCCGACAACTTACTCTTCTCCAGCTTCAGCAGATTCTTTTAAAACATCCAGCAAATAAGGGGTTTGAGCTAAACACTGCATAACGGCATTAAAGAAACAAGTATTACCCAAATTAGTTAAACCTCTCACGCGTGGCAAAGGTTCAGCCACTGACGGTTTAGTAGCAGCTCCAGCAGTAACGTTTGCAGAGCCAGTCGATAAAACTTCCAAGTTGTTGTAATTGCTATAGGTAACCAAAGGTTCATTGATACGTTTAGCCATGCCCGGTATAGGTGGTGGTGGAGGTGGCAATGGTATAACAGTTTTATTACCAATTAATGAAGAGTTATTAGTTGATAGATCGTCTGATGATAATAAAGGTTTCATTGACTCTAATGTGCTTAAGATTTTATTTTCAATATTTTCCATGGAAGCAGCTACTGGTGGCTTTTGAGCCAACCCCTTAACAAATTCTACACATTCTAAAAGATTTTTACGAGAATCAGCCTTCACTTCATTGTCACACTCATAACACCAGATTTCAAAAGAACGTGTATTCATGGTCAAAGCATGGGAATCGGAACGAGGAGTCTGTAAGGATTAAAAACAATAATAAATTCTCTAAGTTATACATTTGTATTTTCTCCACTCACCTTAAAATGTTTTAAAGCATGTTGATTTTTCGAACGACCACATAGCTGAGTGCCACATTTTAAACACAACCACAAGGTATTATCATATTCAAAAGCCCCAGGCGAATCGGATTCTGTAGCCTCGGTAGCTGGTGAGGTTACGCCCAACTTTTTGCATAGTTCGCAATCCAATAATAAGCCTGTGGTTTTTAATAATTTACGCAATTTAGATGAGTGCACAGCTTTCTTAACATGATCACAAGAACGAGAAGCTGCAGAGGAGTTAGTTTTTTCATCTCCAGAATCAGATGATGAAGCATCAGTCCATTCTACTTGATAGTTTTTAACCATTTTTTCAAAAGGGGCTTACAACACTAAATGCGTTTTAGAAAATTTCGTTGTTTAAAATAAGGAAAAGAAAATTCTGCCAACAGAAATAAAAGAAAATTAAAATAATTTTACAAATATAAAAAAAAATAGGTTACAATTTATCAGCATCTGCTAACACATATTAGACATTGATTTTTTCGCACTTGAATTATTTAATTACAAAAACTATTCTGATATTTAATAAAATTCACATTTGAATAATTATTAGCCCCAAAATAAGCTTAACATTGTTTACAATTTTCCTCAATTGTACATTTAAACATTTTTAAGCCAAAAACATTTTTCTTCAGAATAAACTGAAAAAATATACAAATTGAGGTTAAGTTTAAGTTGTTGTTGTTGCTGTACAAAAGACGTCCGCCCGTGTTTCCCTGTACATGTGTATTAGTTATAAGTGTGTAAAATCAACATGCATTGTAAACCGCACAGTATAACACGAAAACAACAAAAACATTCATCTAACACTTTTTTTTATCACTTTTCTTTTGCAAATTATTAAGCATTTTTCCTGTTTGTTTCTGTTAACATGTATTATATTAACAAATTATTACCAGTCAATGACTTTTTTTTTCTTTATCATTTTATTTGTCTAATTTTGATATAAAATTTTTCTTTTCTTTTGTTTAAAATACAAAAACACCATTTAATTCTTTGTTTAAGTTTTTTTTTTACTTTTTGCAATTTTTTATTTGCTCTATTTTTTTCGCTCTCGTTCTTCGTGTTAATTTAACGTCACGTAAGAAAAGTGAAAATCATGTTTCATTTTGTAGATTTTAGCTATACTAATTATAATTCACCTTTCTTGTTATTAAGCACTATTATAAAATGCAATTTATTGGGTTTTATGAGTTTTTAGTTTAATTCAACGATTTTTTACTTATTTGCAATTATTAAAACACAATTTTTGTTAAAACACTACTTTTCTATGTGCTTCACATTTTCTTGCCAAGTTTTAACCAAAGACCTGCGCCGAACGATTTTAACGGCGACGACAGTTTTTGTAAAAATTCTCGGCGGAAAAAAATCGGCTGTTAGCCGGCTGAAAAGTTAACAAACGAACATTTTATTTCCATGTTTTTGCATCGTCTTATAGAGCACCGATTCCCAAATGTGATGACCGTTTGTTTGAACATAAAATATAAGTATTTCTTAAAATATTAATAACATCAATTTCTGTATTTCTTGTACTTTTAAAATGTTTCGAATAATATTACGAATAAAAGTTGAAGAGCAATAAATATTTAGTTTTTACACACTTCTTATTTACAAATAAAGTCATTTGTATATACTGAACTCACAGTTTATACGCAGATAGTATGTTGTAAATAAAAAAAAAACCTATTTTTGTAAATAATTTTCCTTTTTTAATTTTTCTTTTATCCACAATGTTTTGCAATATTTGTTACATTACTGCAAAAATTAAAAATGGCATCATTTTAGACCTTATTTGTAAATAGTTTTGCTAATCAGGAATTGTTTTCATGAGTTAGTAAGTTACAATAAAGATATTATAAGGCAATGCATTACACTTTTATTTGCAAATGAGAACTGTGTATAAATGCAATAAATGATAAATGCTCTTATCATGAGTGGCATTGTCGTATTACGAACAATGTCTTTAATTAAATTTCTTGATGCCATGCAAAAATTTCGTCGACAATTTTTGTAAAAGATTAAAAATTACAAAATGATTCATAATTTTAATAATTTTGTGTGATTAAAAACGTCCCTATTATGAAAACCGATTTTTTAAATTATTTTTAATACGATTTCTTAAAAATATATGCAATTGTATAAAAAAATAAATAAATAAAATCTTGAGTTTGGCTGTATTTTCATTTTCAGAAGATGAAGAAGAGTATACAGTATGTGAGTTAATTATTGTACGAAAGCGATTAAGACAGCAGGAAAAACTTATGTATTTAAATGATTATTTCTTAAATTCCGTTTTCTTAAAAGTTTGTTAGCTACTTTAGATTATAGATGTTTTGAAAAAAATTTACCAAAATTAAAAAATTCTACAAGGAATACTTCTATATTAAAATATCGCATCATTGTTGTTAAAACTAAAAATGTCAAAAATACAAATTTTCACCAAAAATATACCGATTTTATATAACAGATAATGATCCCATACCATAGCTATTTTATATAACAGATAATAACTATTATTTTTTCACGTTAGTAGAAACCTTAACTACGTTTTTCAATAGATTTAGCGACAGAATACAGATTTAATTATGAATTACGACACTCATGGTACAGAAAATTGTAATGGTTATATTATTGTCGTTTTCAAAAAGCTGTAATTGTTTCGAAAAGCTGTAATATTTTTAAAATTCTCTAAAAAACATTAACAAATTTTTCCATATAAAGACTCATTTATTTAAATATTTTTGTGTTTTGAACTAAATCATACAAGTTTTTTAAATAAAATTTTTTGGTTTATTTATAAAAAATTTAGAAAATATGTATCTAGAGAAAGTTATGTATGAATAATTAGTTAAAAAGTATTAAATAAATTTTATAAAAAAATGCAAATGCATTTAATGCAAATTATAACTTCAATTTTTTTAATTATCTAACTTAAAGTAATATAAATACCGTTAAAATAATTTTTAAATCAATTAAATCTGTCATTTACATATGTAGTTTTATATATCGATCTCAGTTTTTCATGAAATTTCATTTCTGATGGTATTATATACCCTCATCTGCGATATAAATTTCAAAAGAAAGTTTCTAGTTTTTCCAATTTTAGTTTTATTGTATTCCTCTATCTTGCAAAATAAATATGTACTTTATTTTTATTTTTGAGAGCAAAACCCACTATCTGAGCAATTATTATTATTATTATTATTATTATTATTATTATTATTATTTATTTTTTATAATATAAACATAACATAATAGTTCTTTAGATATATAATAATAAATATTTACTTTGTATGGCAGCTACTACTTCCAGTAAACCTACCATAACTATTCCCACACAATTTTAAAACTTTTGCTCTAATAGTTCCTCATTTAAGCAATAAATAATTTTTACTTTATATGGGAGCTACCACTCCCTCTGTACCTACCCCTCCTATTTTCATCACAATTGTGGAAGTTGATGAGATTGTTACCATATAATGTTAAGACTTTCGTCCGTTCATTTTACTATTGCGTTCACATTGTTCAGAATTGAAAAATGATTCAGTTTTTTTATTTTTTAACATTGGTTAGAGTCTAAACGATTAGTGTGTGAATGTATAGACAACTGAAACAGAGAGTAATGATGTTTGAATGAAGCGACAAGAAATGAAACTGAATCAATTTATTACCAAAAATTTATAGATAAAAATACATCTTAATAATTGTTTTGAATAAATATGTATTTATAAGAGTATAATGAAAAATGTGATTTATAATATAAATAAGTAAAAAGCAAAATTCTGAAGTAATAAAAAAACATAGCGAAAATGAGCGATATGAATCATTTTACTGACTCGTTCAATTGAATCGATTCGTTCATGAACGACAGAACTCTTTTCTCTAGATAAGAGATAGTTATTATTTTGTTTGTATGGGGGTACCATTCCCTCTGCTCCAATACGAATAAAGTAGCTTATTTAAATTATATATGTTGCTTTTCAAATTTCTAATTTAAAAGATTTTAAAAATCATACATTAAATAGTAATTAAGTGTATTTTTACAATGCAAAACCCTCTATCTTTAAAATATTTTAAAATATTAAAAACGAATTGTATGTAAGATTTAAATAAATATTATAAAATAAATTTTTTTACATACTTGAAAAATAAGCGAAATATAACAGAAGTTTTCTCCTGAAAAATTCTGTTTTTCGGGATAGAGGGTTTTGAATAGTTCGAATTTCTTCGCATATTTTCCTGAAACGTTCATGTTTTTGTTAGAATTGTAATTTCTGATTTTATTTATTCGTTAAACGTTAAACTTAACCCGAATTTGTGGAAGCTGGCAACAGTTGCACAAAAGCAACAAAATGGCGTAATCATTATTGTTGTTTATATATGCAGTTTGATGACCGTAACAATTAAAATAATAATCAGCTGTTTAACTAAGGTTACCTTGTATATATTCGCACTTATGTTGACGTTTGTTTTGATAAAAATTTTCCTAACCTAGTGTAATGTAGACACTAGGTAAGCATCAGTGCAGCGCAGCATCAGCTGTCAGTTGTAGCACATCTCATATCCATATGGTGCAAATTCTTGCCGCGGAAAGTGATGAGACGGCAGCTCGGCTAAAAATGTCGTCAACATCGCATGGAAAATTGCGAAAAATTTGTAAAAAAATTAACATTATAGTTTTCAATTTCAAGCATGTAATGAATTTACTAAAGGTTTTACATTGAATTTACTAAAATTTTGATCAAAATCGACGGCTTTATTTTAGTGATGTTAAGCCAAATCGGCGGCTCGACTCAGCCACCTCTAACCCTGGCTATGGTTTTAACTAGAACAAAAACTACATACATGGTTGAAGATAAAAGTATGAGCACTTTTAGTACGAAAAAGTAACTCTGTCAAGAATTTTTTCTCATCCTAAAAGTATGTAATATATTGTATTTATTACTGCAAATAAATGTACAGAAAGCAGCCTTTTGACGTATTTTAATGTTATATGTGACGTAACATAGTGTCTAGATTAGAGATTTTTTTTATCAAGACAAACGTCAAACTTAACGCGAATTTGTGGAAGGTGGCAACAGTTGCACAAAAACAACAATATGGCCTATTCATTATTGTTTTTTATATATGCAGTTTGACAACTGTAACAACCAAAATAATAATCAACTGTTTAACTAAGGTTACCTTGTATATATTCACACTGATTTTGACGTTTGTTTTGATATAAATTTGCCTAATGTAGACACTAGGTAATGAAGAAAAAGCGAAATAAGGGACTGGAAAAAGTGATTATGACATATTTTTAACAAAAAAAAAAAAAAACTATTATTTCGAAAAATAAAAATCAAAAATAATTGTTATATTTTGAGCAAAAAATAAAAATCTAATATAAGCGTTATTTTTTAATCGAAAAATAAAAATAAAAAAATAATCAATATAATTTGAAAATAGAAATCGGAAATAATCGTTATTTTTTAACCCAAAAATGATAATAAAATATATGCACTTCAGAGTGATTTTCGGAAGTGGGTCTTATATGGGAGATGTAGCTAATTATGGTCCAATATTCATAAAATTTCTCACTTTGCTTTCTACTTACATAAATAAAATTATAATACTAACGCTTATATGTGATTTACATATATACGTTAAAGTGATTTTCGACTGAGGAGTTTATATAAGAATTATGATCAATTATGGACTGATCTCCATTAAATTTGCCACCCCTATTTATAATTAAATAAAACTTATTTCCATTGAATTTCACTAAAATAATTGTATATTATAAGCATTTATGAGCGTTAAACCTCTATTTTGGGC
The DNA here is from genome assembly GCA_932274085.1 of Protocalliphora azurea. Lineage (NCBI taxonomy): Eukaryota > Metazoa > Arthropoda > Insecta > Diptera > Calliphoridae > Protocalliphora > Protocalliphora azurea. The sequence continues at coordinate 106,065,110 of OW026523.1, read as the reverse complement.
AAGAACGGGCAGATAATTTTAGAATTTTACAACAATAAATCAAATTAATAAACGAAACAAGAATTGGACCGAACCCGATCGAATCCCAAAAGTTGCAGTCTACGAAACTATAGTGTATGGCATTTTAAATATGCTATCACAATGTTACTTTCTGAAATAAATTTTTTAAAACTGTATAATTTATATTTAATTTAAAATTGGCAACAAATTAAAATTAGTAATCACTGACCAAAAACACACATTGAGTAAATAGGCGCAGTATTCTTTCAATACACTTGCTGCAACATATCGTCCCTGCACAGACTGAATTACCTATTTTTTCAGAAAAGCTAAAAAACTGTTTAATTTCGCTATTTTTTCATTACTTTACAAAATTTGTTCGTTTAATAATAGGCTTAGTAACGCAACTAATTAATGAAAAATAACAAAATTTTTGGCGCGTCTTGGAGAGAATCAACGAAAGCTTTACATAGGTAATTTTGTAGATCAATTTTTATTAAGATATGTTCATGCTTTTCTTTTTGTAAGTTCTTAAGTTTAATTATATATAAGTTTGAACTATGAAAGGAGGTATTATTTGTAATATCTTGGTCAAATTTCAACCTCCTAAGATGATTCAAAAAAAAAAAAAAAAAAAAAAAATCTTCACAATATTAATGCTACATATATCAAACGATAGCTAAAGAAATGTTAATTAACCAGTAATAATTGTCCAAACTAGTTGGACACTTAAATTATAATTATCAATTATAATTTTTTATATTAATTATTAATTCAATTAATATAAGACATTTATTTTTTAAAGTGTAATATGTATAAATTGACAGCACTTTTAGTACCCACTGTAAAGAAAAATGTTATTGTTTTAAAATCGGGTTTTGTCAAAAAACCGAAAATTATTGGAATAAATTACTTAGTAACTATATCATTGCTGTCCTGAAGAAATATTCACTTGTTAACCATCCATCGCGAAGATCACTTCATCCAAAAATATTTACCGTTAAATTTATAGTTACCTTAACCTAAAACTTATACTTGCCGCAACCTGTAGGGTTGTATACTTTGCTTGTCCTTAAGTTATTTATACTTACCACCTGAAATAATTCTAAAATTGTTTAAATATAATAAAACCTGTAATTGAATTGAAACCAACAAATTACTTACACTTCATTTCATAAAAGTAACCCAAATAAAGGTGAGTTTTTTTTATGCAGCAGCATCTGGTTACCCTACGGATTCTAACACTAATCTTTTTATTGTTTTTTTTTTCATATCTACAATTATAATTATTCCTACATAAGTAATTATAATTAAATATTTTTTATAGATGTAAGAGACATTAATTGCATCCCCCCGTCTCTGCCATCATATGTAAGAAAAGCAACAAACAAAATCCCTAAATTATTCATCAGGATTTCCAATAAAACGATTTTCGAGAAGAAAAAATTGACGATTAGTTAAAAAATCTTTAACTCAATAAAGTGCATCAATTTGTGTGTACCCCTCATTGTACCCCTCTAAAATTAAAGATTGATGTATCATAAACTAAAAACCAAAATATTTATGATAAATTATTTCCTTTTCGTGAGCTGGACCAATTTTAAAATACCTATAAAAATATGATTTTCGATCAACACTGTACATAACTTTTAACTTTTGATCAAAATAATTACAACACATAAATAGTAACGCTTGTATGTCATTGATAATATGCTCTCCTGACTTTTTCTTACGTATGGTTGTGATGGCCTAGCTCGACTAACATGACCTATAAAATCGTTTGGAGAATATATTGGAGGCTGAAATATTTTTTTGGAATGTAACTATCCACTTCCATTTTTGTGTACCTCTTTTCCAAAATTAATTGTTCAATTTCAATTATTTTTGTTGGGATGTGAAACAATTATGCTAATATTAAATAGTGTTGTTTTTCAATTTTTTTTAGGACATTATAAATAAATAAATACATACATACATACATATTTCGTATAATTGCGAGCGTTTAATTTTTTATAATTTAAGTCAATATTCAGAGTGCGTCCTTAAGAATAAACAAACAAATATTTATATTAAATAATAATCTGAAACTGAAAGGCAGACGGACGGACAGACATCATTAAGGTTTTAGATGACATAAATCTGCTTCAGTTGATTTTAGTATAACCAGTCTTGGGATATTAATTTTTAGGCGTCGTATCATGAACATAAAATATATTTAAATTTTAATATTACCATTTTTTCGAAGTAAATTTAATACATATTCATATTAACTAATATGAAAAATTATTTACATAGATAATTTTGGTGGAGCAAAAAAAAAAATATATATATATATATATATATATATATTTCAAATAATTATATGCACAAAAATAACTATTAAAATTATTTCCAATTTCAAAAAATTGAGTAAGAATAGGAAATCTTTTTTTTGTTATTTCCCAGCAAAAACTTTTTGGTTTTCGGTAATAACAACTACTTATTAAAGTGGTTTCTTGGTAATGAGGCGTCATTATTATTTGCCTACTGTGTATTACATTAATAAGTACTCAATAGTATAATAGCGCAGTAATACTGCAATCACGTGGATGAGTTGACTAGAGCGCCGGATTAACAACCAGCAGGTTGTTGGTTCAACCACATTCAGAAGCTGTTAGTTTTTTATAACAAAATGTCTAAAAAGATATTTTAAACTAAATAGAGTTTTTGTCGATTAGGATGCTATGTGCGAGAAGGTGTACTGAGTAAGACGTTAGTCAGTAAAAACGAATGGTTAGTGTGTGTCCAAGTTCGAGTCTCACTGACGGCAAAGTTTTTTTGTTTTTTTTATTTTTGTTTTAGTTTAGGTACATATTTTTGAGTACCCCTAGAGTCAAAAAATAACTACATGAACAAAAATAACTAGTTATTCAGGCAAAAAATAAGTAGTTAATTTTTCTTTCCAATTATACCTGCTAGCTTACCAGGAAAGCAAAGTTTTTGCTGGGTTAATAATTGTTATTGTTGAAAATTTTTTTTTACGTTATTACAGTTATTAGTAAATTTTTAATTTTTGAAAAAAAATTGTTTACGTTACCATATAATAGTTATTTTAGAAAAATAATTTTTTCCATTGCTAATAACTATTAATTTTCAATATATATTTTGTATGTCGCTTCAAAACATTGTTATTGTTAAAATATATTTTTACGTTATTTATAAGCATTTCTCCGGAGCTGCAGAAGTTTCTTGTTGCATTACTCTCACGCTCCCTTTGTAACTTCTGGGAACTATGTCTATATTACCTTCGGTAAGGGTATAAAAATCATTTTCTGTTATAAAAACATCCCGTTAAATTTAACAGAATTTCCCAATTTGTATTTTACATATATTGAAGAGCATTGATCTGTTGAACATCCCAAGAATGTATTCACTGCTCTGTAATAAAACCCTCCTTTAGATATAATACATATGTGGAATATGATGATTTCGATGTGTTGAATACGAATCTGTTTTCATTTTTTATATCTTGCACGTATTTTATTTTATGAATATGACGCAGTTAAGTTTTTTAAGCTTTTTAATTGAAAAGTAAGTTTTTTATTTGCATAATTTCGCTTATAACGGATATTCAAATGGTGTGTTTAGCAAAAACGCTATGTTTAATGATTTTTTATTTTTTGGAATTTGATTAACAGATTATTTGATTAAAATTATTTTTTTGCCACGCCCAAAAATACCGCTCTTTTTGCCTTTTGTGTATAGTGTCGTGGTTAATGGTTCGACAAACGCTTAAATTTTCTCTTTGGTGATTTTTGAATTCGACATCAAATTATCGATATTCACTTCTTCCACCCTAATGTTAAATTATTTTCGTATGTAATGAAAGCCCTTTGTTTACCAATTATATTAGGTTTTTTAAGTATTCATTTTTTTATATTTTTTATAAATAATAAAATTGCAAAGGTTTAAGAAACTGTTTAAGTTTAAAGGAAATTCATTTTAAATATACTGAAGTTAGAATAGTTTAACAAATATTTTTGGTGCGACAAATGTTTATTTTTACTTCATTCCATAACTTTTACATTTATTATCCAAAGTTACGTCATAACCATAAATAAATAATATTTTTCTTATAAAATATTTTTTTTTTTTTTATTTAACTTTACTATTTCAACAATTTTGTTAATTTAAATAGACTTAAGTTTACAAAACCTTTGCAATTTTGTCGTTTGTGTATAAAAAGAAATACTTTAAAAACTAAAAAGAGTAGGTTTACATAAGTCTTTCAGTACATATGAAAATAATTGGACATTAGGGGGAATGTATCCGAGATATCAAAAGTGACATCGAGAATATGATATCAGATTCAAAAATCACCAAAGTGAAATTTTAAGCAGTTGTTAAACCATTAACAACGATATATAACGTTCTACAGTCGGACCTAAAATGGGGGCGCTATACACAAAAATCAAAAGGGAAGGTATTTGCGTTTTTGGAGATCTCATGAACTAACTATTCTTTCATTCTATGAGGTAACTGGCATAACTTATTTTTTTGTATGTAGACCGACCCGATGTATCATGGTGGAAGTTGTCGTATCAAACACAACCAAAACTTAAGCGATAGGATTTCGGTAATGACCGGTGTTAGGCAAGTAAGCGTAATCTCACCCATGCTATTCAACTTCGTATTAGATAATATACTAAGTAACGCGATCCCAAGAAACACTAGCATAACATGTGGTCTTCACGGAACATTAGATGACTTAGATTATGTTGACGACATTTATTTTTCTGCTCAAATTAGTTCCCATATATCATCTAAATTACAGGAACTATGCAATGTCGTACCCGAGTGTCAACAAAACAAAAACTATTTGTATCAATACGACAACGAACAGACCTTTTACTTTGCACGGCACAAAAATAGAATCAGTATTCTTTCTTGCAGTGTTGGTTCTAGTGAAGATATAAAAGCGTGTCTAAATAAGGTTAAAGTTGCAATCTACCTCTATATCTTCAATGACAACGTAAATACAACCAATCGCGAATTGCAAACAATGCAAGCTTTTGTGAATCGTTGCCTTCGTAGAATTCTCCGTATATTCTGGCTTAACACTACCACAAATAGTTGATTTATTAGCAAAAACTCGTCAGACACCGATCCATGCGGAAATAAAGCGTCGTAAATGGTCCTAGCTGGGATATACCCTACGAAAATTTCCAGATGATTTTACAAGGCAAGAATGGAAGCCTCAAGGAAGCCGAAGAAGGGGACATCTATCAAAAACCTGACGCAAATTATTGGAGGTGGAAGCAGCGGATGCAGGTGTATCCTGGAGTGAAATAAAATGCATTGCTATAAACAAACCCAGATGGAAGACATTTATTGAGGCCCTATGATCCTAAAAGGAACGATGGGAATATATATATATATATATATGTATATATAATGGTTGGATTGAGTTCATTTCTTCAGCATAAAAATTTCGAAAAAAGTCCGAATTTTATGTCAAAAAAAAAAGAAGTCTCTAGCTTTTATAGGGGCTTAGAAAAGTCGAAAACAAATATGTTTTTTCAAAGGTATCTTCGGTTTTTCGGAGATATCTCGCATACTTATGGATCGATTTTGCTCATTTTTATTAGCGTTCATCTAAGAGAAATTCTCTCTAAATTGATGTATAAAACATATATATCAGATATCTGTGGCTTCCTAAAAACTGATTTTAACAGACAGACATTGTTATATTGTCTTTCCTATCTATAAGGATCCAGAATATATACTTTTTGGAGTCATAGATGAATATTATAGAAATTGCAAATGGAATGACAAACTTATATACTATACTCTTTACACCTGTGATGAAGGGTATAAAAAAATATATATAATATTCACTAATTAATTTAAATTTTAACTTTAAATGGTTAAACAGTTCAGTTAGACTTTATAACAGTCCATTGAGGAAAAAAAAAAGCATTTGCACATATAATTATTTTCTATTAAAATTTTGCCAATGATTTGCCTATTATAAAGGTACTACGAACAAAGTGTCAAAAGAACCTAAGATTTTGTATGTAGGGACAATAGATAAAAATGAAAAAAAAAAAAAAAAAAATAACAGACTAAACAAAATTTTATCACTCTTGGAGTGTATAAAACCAAAAAACAAATATTGTACATATAATTATTTGACAGAGGTGTGTATATGTAGTGGTAAATAAAAACTAAATTTTCTTAGAAAGAAAAGATGAATATACATGTAGTATGTTTTGTGATTAGCCAAAAATTAAAAATTATTTTGACCTTAGTTATCTGGTTTATGTGGGAAGTTAGAGACGCTATGAAGAAAATGAAGAAAATCTGTGATTGGGTTTTAATTCATCAAAACCATTAAACATTAATATTCTATTAAATATGTATGTGCTTCAAATTTTACAAAATATAACATAGCTATTTTAGCAACTTGCACCGTTTCAGCAAAGAGGCTACAAATTTGTTATCACAATTTTATTATTATTAATTTTTTTAGAGAATAAAAAAAAAATAGAATTTTATCTTGTAAATTTGATATTTTTTAAATGTTATAATTAACACAATTATTAAAATTATTAGAGTTCCAAAATGTTTTACGATATAAATATCGAATAAGCAATAAAATTTAATTAGCATGTTCTATTATTGACACATAAAGGAATAAATAAACATAAAGGAAGAAATACATTTAATATAATATATCGACATTATTTAGACTAATTTGTCATACAAACGATACAACTTGCTCAGGCATTCAACAAATCTGCACCCTGAGGTCAGACAGGAAAATAGTCTAAATTAAACTTTTATACTCAATTTACAGCAAAATTATAAACGCATGCACGTGACTACTACACGTATGTATTGTGTGTGTGGGGCAAGATTCCTACAAAAAAAAAAAAAAAAAGAAAAAAAAAGCAAGAGCTAAAAAAAAGAAAAAATAAATAAAAATTCTACTATGAGCTAAAGTTACTTAAGCCGGGTGAAACGAATTTTTATGAATTGAGTCTGTCTATAACTGACAAATCCATAAGTAAAACTATATAATTTTTCAAAGGAATTACCAAGGCAACAAACACACCAACTATAAAAACCGCAAAGCACAAGGAAAGCAAGAGCCATCTTCACTATGAATATTAGACTGCAACAAAATTTACCAACTTTTGAATTTGAAATATATAAATCCGTTCATTTTGCTGTAAAATATTAATGTGTGAAATATTAATGAAATCGGATATCGTTAACCAGTGCTACATCGACCCTGAAGTTTGTATGGCGCGTTTATATTAGGGTGATCGATTATTCAACTTTTTGGAGGAACCTGTTTTCGAATAGTTCGAATAGCTGAATTTTTGAAAAAAACCGAAAAACCGCTTAACCTGTTTTTTTTTTGCAGAAGTAAATATTTCCATCAAAAGTCTATATTCCTGTAAAAAAACTCAACAAATCTTATAATATTCAAGTTAAAATTTGTAAAATATAATTATTTTAAGAAATAAATTTTAATTAAAGTAAGAAAATAATCATCCAAAATGAGAAGTTTTATATAATATGTACAGAAACTATAGCTAAAATCGTGTCTAAATTTCTTCGAAATTGATTTTGCAGGTAGATTTCTTTTAAATACTGCTCTTTTTAAAAATTTATGTAGTAAATTATTATTACAAATCGTCACCGAAAATGCAAAACAACGTAATATCAAAATGTTCAAATTCGGTTTTTTGATGGAATATACTTTACTTTTCCAATATATATATGATTGCAATTTTTAAGAATTATATCTTCAAAAATAACGATTATATTTATTATCAAAATTTAAAACAACGTAACAACTAGTGCACTATTTTAGTAAGTTATTTGTTAAAAATTTAAATAAAATATTTGATTTTTTTAACGAATTCAGCTTTATAAATTACTAAAGTTATTTGTTTAGTAAAATAAAATTCTCTTTCTACAGAAAATAATGATATAATTAAAAACGAGAAAGAAAGATATAATCGGTTAAGACCGACTATATGATAGCCTACACCATTATGTATGAGCATAAAAATTCGGGAACGGGACTTATATTACACCTGTGGCCAATTTTACTAAATGTAAAATAAAATATACAAATACAGAATAATGCGTTAATACTAACATCTAGATGATTTTATGCACTTTAGGGCGATTCCTGGAAGTGGGTTTATATGGGAGCTATGGTAAATTATGGACCGATTCTCATAAAATTTTGCAATGTTATTTCTACTTACATAAAACTTATTTGTGTCGAATATTAACTTGATACTAACATTCGTATAGGATTTATGCACGTTAAAGTGATTTTCGAAAAAGGGGTTTATATGGGAGCTATTGCCAATTGTGGATCGATCTTCACAAAATTTGGTACAAATATTGACACTTACACAGAACTTCTTTGCACCGAATTTCATTAAAATATTCTTATTTTTAAGGCATTTTTGAGTGTTTAAATTCTATTTCGTGGGGACATTTGTATGGGGGCTAAGTGAAATAATGGACCGATCACAACCAATTTCAATAGGCTTCGTTATTGTATCATTAAAGTTCTACGTGCCACATTTCATTGAATTATCTTTAAATTCAGTCAGCCCTCCAGCAAGCCAGATGGACGGACATCGTTAGATCGAGTTAAAAAGTGAATCTGAGTCGATTGGTATACTTTAAGGTGGGTGTTGGATAACTCTTTCTATGCGTTATAAACAAAGGCAATATACCCCAATCTCCTATGATGGTGTTTCCCCAATATGTTGGGCGATATTTATAGATTTAAAAACTCAACAATTTTGTTTGTAGCACAATTATTTAGAAAATTTTTTCTCCTTGTAAAGTTATGAAAAGTGATATTACGTTGTTTTACATTTTCGGTGACGAAATATTGAATTATTAAAAACCTTAAAATATTTGAATTTTTTGTAAGAATTTTACAGGTGTTACAAGAGAAAGAACTAATTCTATTGATAAGCGAATTTCATTCAACATAATTATTACTTTAATATTTGCTTAAAATTATAGAATTAATTTCAATTTAACCTTGAACTATATTTATAAAACATAAAAATAAATTAACTCTGTGAATATTAATCAGTTAATAAATTTTTCCTAAATTCCCATTCAAATGTTAGTATTTAGTACATATTTTTTTTAATAAAATGTTATTTCTAAAACCGGTACGTTGTGTTAAAAAACCGGTTTCTTTGGCATTCGAAAAATGAAAATTTTGGAAAAACCGTTTGGAAAACCGAGTCGATCACCCTAGTTTATATGGGGAAAATATGGCTTTTTTACAGTTTTTAGAAAAATTTTGCAACTAAATATTTTGCTTTGTAACAAAATATTAAAAAATCGTAATCTGCACATAACTATCTATCAAACAAGACCTAAAATTAAAAGAATCGTTAAAAAAAATGTTTAAGTTATTATGAAATGAAATGCTATTTTTAACTAAATTTGAACCACAATTGCTTAAAAATACGTTTTTGTTTTTCCAGGATAATATAAAACCCTTTAAATGCTTAGCTAAAAAATGTCAAATTTTTTAAGTTTGTTCAAAACTCCAATTTCAAACTTTTTAAAAATTTTATTAAAAAATTTCAAAAAAGTTCGAATAAAGCAGTTACATTAATCAGTACCTTAAATGACTAAGACGTACCTGGCATTTGAATTTTACAGATTTTGACAAAAAGGCATATTTCGCATTTTTCTTTTGAACTGATATTCAGACTAAACAAAATTATTACACAATAAGATAAACCATATCTCAGAAAATATATAATTTTTAGGAAAATTTTACAAGGATTACCTTTAAAATAAAAAGGTCAAATGTCAAAATTTTAAATATTTAAAAATTTTAAGGAAAACATCACGAAAAAGTGTATATATATATATATATATATATATATATACATATATATATATATATATATATATATATATATATATATGTATATATATTAATTTAATGGATGCAATGATTCTGTGAGGAATTTTATACCTTAACATGACTCTCCTTGTCAGAATGAAGTAATTATCCTTTTATTTGTCCGTGATATTAATTAATAAAATTTACTTTACAAATATTTAAGATCGGAGCGTTTAAAAAAATGCTGACCCTAAGCTTACTTGAGGATTAAAATTACCTCTTTTATTGCTCATATACAGTGTTGCCAGGAGATGAGAAAAAAGGCTAAATTGAACTTTAAAAGAGGCCAAAAGAGGGTAATTGTCTTAAAAAATAAAACTAGAAGAAAGCTAATATTTTTTTAGTTTAAAAATTTATTTTTTCATGTTCTCATTACTTTTTGAAAATTTTTTAAAGATATTGCAATAAATTTATAAATAAAACAGAACGGCTGCCAGCAAAATGACCCAATGAATATTCGTTCAAGAAATTCATATAAAAATTTGTGTTATTTTTCCTATGAAAAATTACAAAATTTTTTGAAGTGATTTGACGCCATTTTATAACTATAATTCCTGATTGATTAAGCATTTCCAAATTTGTAGGTAATTTTTCGCTTTTGTGAGAATTTTTTAAATATTATTCATAAATAGTTCTATAGTTAATTATAATAACTGATTTAGTAAGTCCATAAAGTTAGTTAAGTCATTATTGACTGAAGCGTTGTAGGCGAATATTTTTATTAAATATAAATAATCTCGGTTTTTTGTGCGAATAAATATACAATAATGCTTAAATGGATGATTCTGTAAAAATAAAACTAATAATAGCAAATAAGAAACTATTTTCTTCTTTGTTGAAATACTAACATTTTTGCCTTTTTAAGGTAATTTTAAGAACGAAAAAAGGCTAGAAGCTAACATGAAAATTTTAAGGTTAAAAGCAAAATAAAAAGGCGAGATTTAGCCTTAAAAAGGCAAAACTGGCAACACTGCCCATATATATTTCCATGCAATATTTTCAAAATTCAGATAAACAAAATATTTTTTCGTGAGGTTTTCCTTAAAAATTTTAGATATTTAAAATCATGATATTTGAGCTTCTTATCTTAAAGGTAATACTTGTACAATTTTCTTAAAAACTTCAGAATATATTTTAGGATATAAGGTTTATATTAATTTGTAATAATTTTGTTTTGTCTGTATATTAGATCAAAAAAAAAAAATTGCCTGTAACTAAAAAACTGAAAAAATGCCTTTTTGCCGAAATCAGCAAAAATTCAAATCGCAGGTATGGCTTACTTATAGAAGATATTTACTTAATTCTTTTTTAAATTTATTTCCTGTAGTTCTGTCTATAAACCTGTTATTTGACATTTTTTGAAATTTATTAAAGAAAATTATTAAAATTTTGAAATTGGGGTTTTGAAACAATCTTAAAAAATTAACTTTTTTTTAACCAAATGCTTGTTTAAAAAAGGGGTTTGAATTATCCTAAAGAAACAAAACTGTATTATTCAGCAATTATGGTTCAAATTGAATTAAAAGTACCTTTTCATTTCAAAATTTATCAAAACATTAAAATTTCTTTGGACACTCCTTACTCAAGTGGTCGAAAACACATTAATGGTATGGGTAATTCGTAATAACATAAACAATATTTAACTTATTTTTTCATTTTTTCATTTATCTCTAGTTTAATAGACAATTATGTGGTGATTACGTTTTTTTTAAGATTTTGTTACAAAGCAAAGTATTTAATTATAAGATTTTTCTAAAAAGTTTAAAAGAGCCATATTTTCTCCATATGAAAGCGATATCCGATTTCACTAATATTTCACACAATATTTTACAAACCAGTGAACGATTCTAGGGGGAGTTACGGTCAAATTTCAAAAGTCGGTAAATTTTGGTGCAATCTAATATATGTACAGCTGCCTTAAGAATTATTTTATGCAACTATAAGTTTTGCTGGCATGACTGTCTTTATGTATGGATATAGTTACGAAGAGGAAAAAAAATGGTTTTGAGGCTCCATTAAGCTTAACATGTGCAACACTGTAATTTGCCGGCTTGTAGCAACAACAACAATAAGAAGATGAAGCGAAAAAAACGGAAAGGAGTATTATAATACTAGTATAAAAACTGCCTATATGTTTTAATGTCTGTCCGCCCATTTGCTACACACGTAGGCGCACTCATTGTCAGTTCCAGGAATATCCATGAATGCATCGAAGCACTCACAAAACCAATTCGTTCTATAATATTCTCTTCGCTGTCTACTTTTATGTTGTTATTGCTGTTTTTGTTTATAATTTTTCTTTTTGAGGTAGTGGTTCTTAAATAAGATTGGAGAATCGGTTTAGTATTAGTTGAAAGCTGAAAAAGCTCACAAGAGGGTATTTTTATACTCTTTAATTTGGCTTCGTAATTTCGGCCTTTAAAATTTATGATATCAGGTTGATTTATAAAACATAGATCTCTTTTTCATGAAGAATTGATCGGTGAAATCATTGACATATCTCTTTCTGCAAGTATTTGATTAAAATATATCACCGCATGCTCTATTGCAGATGAAAAATTGGAAGGGTGTTTTTATCATTGAAATGTTAACTATATTGAGGAGCAGAAGGCGTCTTAAAATCACCTTTATGCACTGATTTAATCCTTGCAACCTGTTTTTGTAAATGGTTCAGTTCATAGAAAAAATAAACTCTCTGTGCTCAAATTAGTAACATGGAAAACTGGAAAGAATTCTTTACCAAGAACACTATTTGAGTCTTAATTTAGTCGTAAACTTTATTTAGGAGTAAAAGTCAAGTAAACAGCTCTTCTGATATTGTACTTAGATTTTCTACTTCTTTCGGAAAACATTTATTCAGTTCACCGACGCAACATGTTCGAGAGATAAAATTTGGCTAAATCAGGCGTGCAGAATCACCGTCAGATACAAAGATGAAGTATTTAGATTATTGTGAAATAATTTAATTAGTGATTAACTATGCAAAATTATAAAAAATTTGAAATATTCGTGTGCAAAATTATTCAGGTTCGGAGTAGAGTCTTCGTAGTCAATCAAACAAGAATACAAGGTTTTGAGACTTCAGCAATCAAAAGTATTTTCTATAGTTATTTACGATGCCGAATTTAAATCTTCACTCATTTTTTAAAAATTGGTTTTAATTTTCGAGATATCAAAAAAAAATATCTGTTTATTATATTTGAGATCTAATAACCAATTTATTCAAAGTGATAAAACTGATTTGAAAAACTGTCGAACTGAGTCGTTTGTTTTGTGTGGGTTCTGTTTCATACATTATAGTCCAACAGTAAGAACTCATCATACCTTCATTCCAAAATACTGGGTATTATTTTTAGATTCTTAAAATTTTATTGTATTCTCTCTCCTTTCTCGTTAATCGTACTACCAAAATTTTAAGAAAAATAGTCGAGTTAGGAAGAAAGAAAATCAAGTTTTAAATATATTTGAGCTCAATCGTATGTTATTTTCCCAACAAATTCTACATTATTATTTGCTCAAAACAGGGGGATATGCGATTACCGCGAATGTCAGGTTTGAAAAATATATCTTCTTTAATTTTTGTTCTTCAAGGCCAAGTGTTGAAACAATTCTTGATAAGGTAACGTTCTATTACGAGAGGTGATTTGAAAAAACGGAGACGTTTTGTTTTCTTCCGCAAATTACATTTAACTAAATCAATTAAATCATTGATTTCATCACAGATTTATACATTATCTTTCTCTGGAGAATCGGATATCATTTTCGGCTTCTTTTAGAGTGTCGAACATTTTTTACTCCTGTAACAGTAATGCAATCAGCTATGCTTATTGTTTTTAATAAATTCAGAGAAGATAATGAAAATTCTCATCTCTGATTATTGGCATCAGTTATTCAGAATATAAAAAATTCGCAAATTTAATAAATTTGGACTTGGAACAATGGAGTATGACTGAAATAAACCTTTTAAAGACGTCAACATCTAAAAGTCATTCAATAGTTAAGTCTCAACTTGTTAAATATTTGGAGTTTAACAATTTACTTAGCGAACGGTGGTAGGACGCTACTTGTTAGCCTTTCTATCGGAAAAATGGTGTCGTTTTATACATCGTTTTAAGAAAAGTAAAATGGTGGCTCTTCATATTTCTGAGGAGTTCGATGGAGTATGAAATGGTGCACTTTTACCAGAACTTATTGCTTTTGGTGTCGGTAATAATTTCTCTCGATTTATACTGAGATTCCATATATTGTATAATGGGGGCAGAAACAAATTTTTTTTTTTTGGAAATAAATCTGTAACTTCTAATCGGCTGGTTGGATCTACATAAAATTTCACATAGCAATTGCAAAGGAGTGTATAATTTTAAGTTTGGAAGGAGTGTACAGATCCCTAAGGAGCGGAGATATTGGGGACCCAAATAGGGTACCTTACTTACTAAATTTTTGTTTCTTATCCGACTTCAAATATTTTTACATCTTCTGAAAGGTCTCGGTAAGTTCCTTATAGATTTCAAGTTATTTGCGGTTGAAATTTCAAATACCTCAGTTTTGAAAAATCTTTGCCCAATATTTTCATCCGATTTTGTAAAATTTTTCCCAGTTAATTAAAGATCAAAATTATTTATCGAAAAAAAAAAAAAAAAAATTACGTAAATGTCTTTTTCGAATCCAAAACTAAACGATCTTGAATTTGAAAATTGCAAAAACTATAATTGTTTATGTTTTTTGGCCGAAAAAGTATCTAAACTTTTTTATCTAAATTAAAATTGTATATAATAACATATAATAATTTATACTTATACAGAAAGGCATGATTTTAAAATTAAAAACAGCCCAATCCCCTAATAGGTCTAAGTACGTACTATTGTGGTAAAAAATAGTTTATAATTCGTCAAGCTTTCATTTTTTATTGATTTTATTAATCAATTTACTTTTCCATAATTTTTCAACATTTTATTATTAGAATATGAACTTTCGTTTTATATAAACGCAACAAAAACTTTAATTTTATAAAATGAAATTTGAAGAATAATTTCTAAGTAAAAAAAAATCTCATTTTGGGATTTTCGGCGATTTTTTGGAAATTGTAGAATTGCTTTTACAAAAATCTTAAATTTTTTACACTTTAATATTTAAATTACAAGGTTTACAATCTCCGAAAATTTCGTTAAGATATCAAAGATTTTACTACAGATAAAAACAATTTTTTCCGATTTTTCGAAATAAAGTCAAACTATAATTATTTTATCTTTAATAAAGTATGTGTTAGTTAAGATATCTTAACGATGATTGTAGACTTTATCATTCAAAATTTAAGATTTTTGTAAAAGGAATCCCATAATTTCTAAAAAACCGGCCAAAATCCCAAAAATGGGAATTTTTGGTATTTTGTCCATAAAGTCCACTTTTGTTATGTCCCAAAAATCGCGCTTGATAACTTTTTTGAATACATAAGAGATTCCGAAACTGTATTCTCTTTGTAGATTCAAGCCTTGGATTATTGAACATAATAGGTCAAAGAAAAAAGAGTGTAAACTCTTTTTTGGCAAAAAAATCATAGTTTTTGCAATTGACTTTAAATCTTTTATTATTCGATAGATAATTGTGTTCTTTAACCAATTTTGTTAAATTTATAAAATCGGATGAAAATATTGGGCTATATCTTAAAAAAAACTGGACTAAGAGTTTGCAAAATTGAGATAGTTGAAATTTTAAATGCAAATAACTTGAAAAGTAGATAGAAATTAAATAGCAGTTAAAAATGTTCTATGTTGGAGGTCCCCTATTTTATATATATAAAATTCACTGCTATGTGAATTTTTATATAGATTCAACCAGCCGATTAGAAGTTACAAATTTGTTTCGAAAAATTTTCGATTCTGCCCCACTGTGCATTGCTGTAGATGGGATCTTATCAAAAGATTACTTTTGATTTTTCAAAATATGAATGACCCAGTGTTGTATGTAAAAAACGCGTTTAGGATCACGTTGATTCATCTTTTTTTATGGCTGGTAGATATTAAGGAATCAGAAACTTTTTATATCCAAGGCATGAGAATACAGTGTGATGTTTGTTGGCCTAAAATTGTGAAAGGAATCATTTAAGTATGTCGATGTTAGAAATACTTTCTGATCTATTTATTATTTATAGCACCTACATTTGATAGAAAATGGAGTACAACTATTATATAAAGGACCGTGCTTTAACGTATATTTTGTAACTTTTCGACCGCCTACAGGAGATGGCAAAGGTAATAATCTATCTCTAGTGATTTATTGGAGCATCGTCGTAAAATAAGTTATTTTACCATTACTACAATTGAATGTATTCTGATGAATTTAAGGAACTTCTTGCCATAATCTTTTAATGTCTCCAGGAGAGCAAATTATTTTGTTGTCGATTAGTCAGTGGATCGCATAACATATTACATGGATATTTCGTTCTTTTGCTGAGCTGTTCGTGAAAGAAGCTTCCTGTGAAAGTCTTTTACCTCAATTCCGTTTTAGGACAATATAAATACAACTACTAAAGTGTGCATTCAAATAAAACATGACATAAAATTTTCGTAATAACTCTTAATGCCATTAATTTTAAATATCTTACAATATCTTCTAGAGGTCGAATTCTTGAAATCCGGTCGTTTGTCCGCATTCAGAAGGAAAGAAAAATTTGCAAAATAAAATTTGATTTTTTATTTCAACTTACTAAAAAATGTTTCACAACGGGACCAAATTGGATCCAAATTTTGACAGAAGTATTACATTTCAGAGTAATAAAAAAGCTTAAAAAGAATGAGCTGAAACTTGGTTCAGAAAAAGAAAAAAGAGAGAAGCTCCTAATGACGCGTTGTGTTCATTTCTTCAAAATTAAATATGAGCAATGTTAAAGCATATATATATATATATATATATATATATATATATATATATATATCAAAGCTGACAACAACTTTGAGGCGAAAGATGATCAAAGCTCCTCTGTAATAAAAAAGACAAACAAAATTATAATAATAAAAATATTTTCAATTAGCTTAGAAAACATACTTTGTTGTTGACTTTTCCCATGTTCTAAGACACAAGTTTTGTATACCTAATAATCAACTAAAAACAATTTGTCGTATAACAAGTTTACAAGACAAGATATATGCTTGTTTCGTTTCTTTAGTCTGAATAAACTCAAATATTCATAACAAAGAGTGTCATAAAAAGTCATTGATGATACTCGTGGCACGCAACAGTCTTTTTAACATTTTCTAGTCTGATTTAAAAATTTGTCTTTACAATAGAAGCACCCAGAATTGGTAATGTTATTTTAATTCCATAGAGTATTGGTTATTTAAACTACCCAGAATTTTGGCAATTGCAAATGTATTGGATCCAAGTCAAAACCGATTTTAAATTTATATTTTTTCCATTAACAAGTCCTGTTTTCCCAATTGAATGTTTGTCACAATCTTGTAAATCAAGGACTTTCGCTATAAAAGTTTTTGGATTCACTGCCTTAGAATATCTGCTGCAATCATGCACCGGAATTTCTTTCCTCTCTGCTTATTTTTTTTTGTTTTTGCTGGCAGACTTTGTTGTTTTTGGCGTTCCCCAATATTACTTGATGTAGTGTTTCTTTTTTGTTTTATTGTGTTTAATGTTATGGGTACCATTATATTAGTATAGTTCATCATTTATGGAGACTTTGTGTCTTAATGTGTCGAAATGAATTTAAATATTTTTTTGTTTTATGCCTTTCTTCCTCATCATCATTGTAGTCGTCGTCATTATCATCAACATCCTTCACAATACATTTGGTAGATTTTCATGGGCGAACCGTGTGTAGCTTAGGCAAACATTTTAAAAGCGATGGAGGATATGAGAATGTTAAAGGAATGAAATATTTTTTTTTTAGTTTCTTTGTAGCAGCAGAACAGCAGCTGTTGGGTGAGTTTTGATTCAGTTTAGCCACTGTCCATATCAATAGATTTGTCTGGTGTTTGGTTTGTTTTGGGATTGCAGTTGCTGCTTCATTGGATGGTTGCTTTGCTCTCTTGGTTGTCAGGTTTATTTTTGTAGTCGGCTTTTATTGTTTGAGGTTTGAAGTTGTTGGTTGGCTGCCACTTTTTTCTTTAATATTATTATTTTTTTTTCTCTCTTAGTTCATTTTTTCTTATACATTTGTTCGTTGTTGTATGCAATTGATAACACACTGAATATGAGATTATTTAAAGTAAAAGGGTTCATTAGCTTAAATTTGTTTTAAATGGAGCATTACTCAAATATGTGTGTTAATATATTGTATGTCTGTCTGTATGTGTGTGCCAGCGTGTAGCTATACACTTGTAAAAAATTATAAATTATAGGTTGGCATTATTAAATTTATTCCATCATGAATATCATGTAAAACATTTTAAATCAATTTATGTAGTCACTTAAAATATTGATTGATTTTTATGCTTATTAAATTGCTTAAACTTTGTAGTATAGTCTGGAAAGGGTATAAGTAGTTAATTGAGATATGTACACACAAAATGACCTTGAATAATATGAATTATTTTCGAAGAATATAGTTTAATTGCTCTGGAGGGGTAGAATATTTTGATACAGTACGATCTATAGAAAAAAAAACAACTGCTTTATTTAGATGTTAGCATCTCAGAGTCACTATTTTTTTTAACTTAAAAAATACATTTGGCTAAAAAATCCGGATTCTTTGCAATTTTAATTTTGTTGTGAGAGATAATTCAATGTGTTTCAATATACGAGTATCTAACGATCACTAAACCTAAGTTTGTAAACAAGAAAAAATCTTACGATAAGTTGATGCAGATGTGTTCAAGATTTTCGTGGGTATCTGCCACCTTGTGAGTACAATGCGCTCACCAGTACCAAATTGAAAATATGTATTTGGACATGCCTTATCCATTGGTCAGGAGTGGACCCATCTAAAACTCCTTCCGATCTATGGCTCACGGCACCCGGTGGCAATGCAACTCCGCGATTTGGGTCTAAACCACAGCCATCACGAAAAGCTCGCCTGTCCGCCCATCGCGTCCTCCACCTACAAATAAGAGAACCATCTAGAAGTGGCTTGATTTGCCTAACATCCGAAACCCAATCATGAGCAAGAAGTGGTAGTCCCCTCTTGATCTGGAAAGTAATACCACGACGTACCACCACCAAGTCAAGGGGTGCCACACCTAGCAAGACTTGCAGTCGAAGCATACTGACGACCCGCTGACACGACAAGACATTGTCTCTGACAATAACAGACGTGACTGTCTCATTCCATACAGGAGCACCGAACGCTGCGATAAGTTTAAGGAATAATATAAAATCATACGTTCAGATGCCGCAGATCAACTTGTCGAGAGATTTTGCACCAGAAGAATTTGCACAGTAAATGAGACAGCCATACCGATCATGGTATCTGTTTTCTAAGCAACTTCTATGTGCTTTAATTACGTTAAACATAAATAAGGACTGAAATGTTTATCTTGTCTCTCTGAGTCATCGACTTTTTGACTTCATAACATAGGTACTGAAAATTTTGTTACATAAGAATTGATCCATTGAAATTAACTCGATGACTGTCTTCTACTCATTAGTTTTCTAAAGTAAAACTTACTTTTACGAATTTCCCTAATTTTTGCAGTAGGCTTTCAGTTTCCAACTTATGAGGAACAGAGGTAGAAGTTAAGATATGTTACATTTGTCATTTACGATACATTGCAACTATACCGGTCTGGGTGGAGGGGGATAATCCCACAGAAAAAAGTATTCCCCGTAATTTTGAAAATGTGTCAAAAATATCAATTTAAAAAGTTACCATTTTTAAACCTTTTGTTTTAAAAATTGCTCCTTTTCAATGAATGGTGTTTTTCAAGTTAATATACTTACAATTTATATTCTCAATAATAAACAGAAACAAAAACTTTTAAGCGCTTTTCAATACCTTAACCCAGCAAAATGAAATAGATATAATTTTTAAGGAAGTAATTTTCGTTAATTCTAAAGGGTGTCTTCTTAAAAATTGACGTAAACATCATCCAAAGATGATTAAAACATACGATAAAAAATATTTTAAACTTGATTTCCTACTCAGTGAATAGGTATCAAAGAGAGAACATATTACAATGAAAACCCTATTTTAAATTTGACTTTGATTCAAAATCACCCACCAAAAAAAGAACTGAAAAAGTCATGATTTTAACATTGTGTTGTAATTGGAAGAAAGTACTTAGTGCTGAAAAAAAGCTTCAGAAGTTCTTTCTTTAACCCATGGCTGTTAATGATATGATGTTCTTCTTTTATGCTTCTCGTTCATTGCTTTTTAAGTACTTACTATATTTATAAAATTGTTTAATAAATATAATAATAAAAATACTTTTGAATTTGTGAAATTTTTATTTTCTTAGAAATTATTCACCTTTTTTTCTGCTAAAAATACATTTGTTTTTGTTTTTTCGGAAGTAATTGTTATTAACATCCAAAAAAGTGAAAAATATGCACTTAGTTCTACTGTTGAATTGGTAAAAAAGTCCTTTTTGAAAGCTCTTGCACGTTTTTTGGCTGGGCTACTTATGATTCGATTTAAAGATGTCCGTCTAGTCTGCTGTCTGGCTGTACATGTAAACGTTGTGAACAAAGTACAAGAATTCTAAAGGTATCTCGATGAAATTTAGCACAAAAAATTATATTGATAGAAGGACGAAGCCTAACTCCCATGTCCTTACAGAATGTCATTACAGAATTGGGATTTAAATCATAATTGCCTTAAATATAGCAATATTTTAATGGAATTCTCCCATATAAACCTCTCTTCCAGAAATCACTTTAACATGCATTAATTCCATACAAAGTTTAGTATAAATTTGTTATAAGTAGAAACAATACCAATTTTGTGAACACCGGCTCATAATTGACCATAGTTCCCATATCTACATTAATATCAGTATTATCATAATATTATGTAGACATATGTTTTATGGAAATATACATTACACTTAATACAAATATTGATCCACAATTGGCTACAGGTGAGCAGAATTGCAGACTTTCATTGCTTTTTGCTAATTCATGAATTTTTTTTTAATAATCTTAAATTATAATTAAAATATTTGTAGCAAAAATGAGCCTTGCGATTTTTTATTGTTTTGTGAAATTTCCCCTTTAGAAACATTGTCTAGCTATGTCAATGTATTTTATAATAATTACTTCACCAAAAAATTTTTTTGAAAGATATTTCTCAATTATTTAAATTTCGTTTTAATTTACCAACAATCAAGTAAATCCTGAAACTTTTACAATTGTTACTTCTTACAAATCTCAGAAGGTCTTTAATTCTGTTTCAAATACGTGAGGATTAGATAAACTATCCTACATTTATATGTGCCATTTTATGGAATATGATATCGTTCAAATATCCTTCATGGATTCACACAGCGTCAGGGATCCGGATGGTTAAATTTTCAATGACAAGCCTGGGTTGTATTGGATTTGAAGGTATAGCTTTCCGAGTGCCAGTTGAGTATCAATTAACCCATCAAGTGACAGTTAAGAGCCAATTTCAACCAGGCTTGTTACACAATAATAATCCATAGAAGAGTGTAAATAAAAATAACTAAAAACATAAGATAATTAGAAAAATGGACCACAATAGTGCCAATCGCAGAAATTTAGGTAGTTGTAGAGGATGACCTAAGCTTTCAGAAAAATTTTCTTGCAGTCACCTTGTAATAATACGAGATAAGCTACAGAGTATCAAAATTGACCTCCTCGAGTATGTAAAAGTTCACAAATCAAGTGCGATTTCAAAGAATTTATATTTCTGAATAATGCTTGGTGATATAAAGAAAAAAGATATTTTGGTTTTTTGCCTTGACTTTATCTGGTTTTTTGGGAATAAGTCCTGAGATATGCGAGGGAAAAGTTTTTGAAAATTAGTACGAAAAATTGATATTTTTTATAGAATTGATTATTTTTTTTAGCTTTATTAATAAAATAATTTTTTCCTTTACATATTTCAAAAGACAGGGCTTCATAAATTGTTAATAAAGAAATTTTAAATTGATTTAGATTTGCATCCTACATCCAGCATTTGTCGAATATGATAAATTTTAGAAAAAAATGTCTATCGATTAGTAAACAAAATGTTAAATAAACTTTTTGAATATATTGGTGCTGTTAAATTATAAAACATATTTAGTTGGAATTGGTACTACATTGCTTCCAATCAGGACAAAAACGAATGCTGTATTTTAGATTTTATAAAAAAAAGTCTACTTTTCTAAAGACTGTTTTTTAATTTGCAAAAAATAAAAAGCATATACGTATCATATTTCTTACGTATTATGTAAAGCAAATATCAGTCTTCCATTCCTCCAAAAATCGATCAAATAGCTTCACAACCAATTTTTGACAATTTTTCAAAAATAATATTTTTAAAAGAATTAAACCTCAAAAAATAATATTTTTTAAGTAAAACTTGAAAGAATAGAAAAATAGATTTACTTATCAATACCCTGATATATAACATATCTATATAGGTCGTTTTAACGGAAGAAATATATAATAGTTTGATGCCCTGCAGCTTATCTCGTATTATTAGAGAGTGATTACAAGATGATTTTTCTTTACAACTTTCCCATTCATTTCGATTCGATTCGACCAGTAGTTTAGATGATACAGATTTATTACTAAAATATCGGTGATTTGCCCCACTGTGTGTCGGTTCGATATAAGGAATCAATATTAAAAAGCGAAATAAATGTACTGATTGAAATTTGTGAATATAGTCCTGGTACTGAGACTGTGAAAATTTAGTGACCGGCATTGAACTGATTCATTTAGACTTGTCCAATAGTACGTTTTGGACAGATTCCCTCCCTTTTGGCCCATACCATACCATATTTTGAGCGACGGAAAATCGGATGGTATATCTGAACTTTTAAAGCGCTTCTAGATTTCCATCGAATTTAAAGTGAAAAAAATTATGAGATAAACGATAAAACGATATATATATATATATATATATACATATATACATATATACATATACATATATCAATATATCAATATTGTGATTGTTTAAAACAGAATGCAGTCATCTATTGTATGACGCAGAAGTGATTTTTACAGGCTTATTACCTAATATGACTACTACGAATAAGGGTTACTAGTTAGGATTGTGCGTCTTTATATCAAAAAATTTGTGCTTGTAAAGTCGACTTTGCAAAATATCTAAAGGTTAAACTTTAAAGCCTACTACCTTCGACTAGGCCCTTGTCGCAGGATTATCAGTTTCTACACGAATTTTCAAATTTGACAAACATAGGTGTTTAAAAGATTCATAACCATAGTTTTAGTTGCGATTTTTGTACTCATTTTAGAATAAAATTAAGGAATCAAATTAAGACTTAAGTCAGCTAACGATTATTTAAATTAATGTTGATGAAATCAGATTCGAAATTATTTTTGGTTTTTTTTTTGATAATAGAAATTATTCTCAGCGTATGATTTTAACATCGACATACATTCTTCTTTTCTTGTTATCACTTGAATTTCAGTTTTTTCTTATTTATTTCTTTTATATATTTCGTATGCAATAATATTATTTCTGGATTTTTAGGTTTTTATTAATTTAAAAATAAGTTTAGCCTCACCCAGATCCTGTCTACTCCACAAAACCAATATATGATAATTTTATTATCTCCTAAAAAAAACAAGCGAAAAAAATAAAAATAAACTTAAATGACATGTGTTATCTTAAGTAAATTTAACCATGCATTCAATATGAAATGAACATTTATATATATATATATACTAGGTACATATATTTTTTTTGCAATTCCCAACTCTACACAAGTCAAATGGGTAAAAGTTTAATGCGTTTAATCTTTTTTGAAGACATGAAACATTTTTTTTTTATTTTTTTTTTCTTCCGTTGTTGTACTGTTTCGTTTATCAGTTGCAAAAGCTAAGCTTAATTTAAAACTATTAATTAGTTGATGTGGCCTAAAGCAAAAACAATAAAGCGAACTAAATACTTGAATGGTGTTGAAGCATTTCAGTTTACTTAGATTTTTACTTGTTAAAGGTTTTATTGTCAAGAATTTAAACATTTAAAGAAGAAGTGCAGAAGTTGGCAAAAAGCAAAAGACTGCAAAAAAGAATTATAAAAAAGACCTTTAAATATATAAGAATTACATGAAATATAATATCTTGTTTTTAGTTGTTTAATGCATGTCTCTTTTTGCCTTTATTTCTTCATTGCTCTGGAAATTTAAACCAATTCAGTCAGCCAAACAACCAACCACTACCCCACAGTCATCATCAAACGAAAATTACGACTGATGACAACGCCACATGCACGCACATTCTCTATTGTATTCTTAGGAAGCCCTAGAAATAAACATTTTGTTATTTTTGCTACTATTTTTTTAGATTTTTATTTATATATTTTCTTTTTTTTGTTATTCTTCTCTAAATTACAAAGTTACAATTACAATTGTATTTACAACTTGTCACCTGAAACGACATAAAAGGGCTGGCAAAGAATTCAAAAAGCAAAGATGAAATGAAACTTAAAATAACATACAATTGTAATAACAACAAAGGCGACTGCAATTACAAGTACTAGAGTTGTTGTGAATATAAAAAAAAAATGCAAAAATTTTATTAAAAAACAAACTACAAACGTTTAACGTTAAAGCTTCTTATGTGGCTTAATATAATCTTTATTTATTTATATAGTTTTTTGCCTTTACTTTAGTGTATTCAAAAAAAACCGACATTTTCAGAAAATTGGTTTTAGAGTAATTTGATAAATAGCCTTAAAAAAAACGGTTTCGAATACGGTTTTACGTAAAAAAAAACTGTAATGGCTTTTTATTAAAAATATAAATATTTAAAAAATTATTATTATTTATTTGTAATGACAAGTAATATAAAAATAAAAAGTCATATCGCTCTACTGCAGCTAAAGGATAATGTTCAAAATTTGTATTTTTTGAATTGAATTCTGATAATGCTTCTTCTGATCCAACTCTGCCTATAAAACTGTAATTTGCCTAGATTCTGTTAATAAAAAATATACACATCTCAGTTTTTAGTACATTTGGTGCTACTCAAATTTTAAATTAGGAATTAAAACAACAAAAAAAAAAAAAAACTAGACTTAAAGCTTTATTAGTTCATAATAAAAAATATTTGAGAGCCTTATTCAGTACAACAAGCGAATTTTTTGAAAATAAAATTTGTATGTAAACTATTCAAAAACATTTTACTTTTCATACAAATTTTAATTTTAACAATTTGATACTTTTAATGTATAAGGCCATAAATAAAGTTCAATTAGAAAATATAACAAAATGGGAAGGAAGTATAGATTAATTTAGTAAGCAAAAATATAAGAAGGAGCAATTCATAAAAAACCGGTTAACCGATAGAAAAAAAACGGACTGTCGAATTATTCGAAAATAAAAATTATTCGAAACCAGTAGATTTTTTAAAAAGTAAAAACCGGTAAACCGGCGTCCGATTACGGTTAACCGGTTTTCGGTTACCGTTTTGGAATACACTACTTTACTTGTAGTTTATTTTAGTTTAGTATTAGTTTTTCAGTTTTACATTCCAATCATTTTTACAATGACTTAAGTTCACACAAAGAATATAATGAACAACCAAATCGTTTCTAATTTTATATGTCACTTTACAGAGTTGATCAGAAAAAAAGATCTTGTCCAAAATAATAGCAATTATAGAAAATACCCTTATTAAAATAAAATATGAGTAATTTTAATAATAATAATAATAAAATCTGAAATTACATTTACAAACAAATTTTACGAGTTGTAGTTAATAAATATCTATTGCCTTTTCAGAATATGAAAAGTCTATGATCTGGAAATACTAATTTTTTTTTTCCTAAAAAGTTTTGCCATTTTAAATTAACACTTTTAAAGTGTTACCTACGTGATGTGATTGATACATTCCTGTAAAAAAATTATGTTTTTTCAATTTCAATCAAAACTTAAATAAAGATTTTTTCCTATAAGGGCAGATCGATTTTAACAGTCTTTGGTGAACATGTTATTTTTGTAGCATCTGCACGCAGATAAAAAACACGGTTACACCATTATCACTACAACAATATTATGTTCTCATTGTTAATTTTATTTAATTTTAATAAATCTGTGTTCATGATAACAGTGATTTTGATTCAATTTTTTTATTTAATGTTTACACTCAATAATAATTTAAATATGATTAACTGCAAAAATTATATGTCTTTAAATATTTGTACCAGAAACAAAATTTTTTTTTATTATGAAACATATCATTATATTTTACAACCATTAAATATTTGCAGTCTTTTTCTTATTCTTAAACCATATTCTATTTTTAAACCATATTAATATACTTATAATACTTATCCTTTTCACAAACTTAGTGGAAAACTTCAATACTTATTTATTTTTAATATATTTTTTTTAATATTTGTTTTCTAACTATTTGCAGAAATCGTCAAATATTAGAGTAGCGTGAACTTAACTTTGGAAAAAATAAAAATTACAAAATAACTGTTATTTTTACTCAGAAAATATAAAATTGAAAAAATGATCCTCTGACTTTTACAATAAAATCCATAACAGATAATATTCCTGATTTTAAATATCCAAAATGAAAGAAAAATAAAATGAGCATATTTTTTACAGTCAAATCCAACTGCCCAATTATTTTCATATTGGTCATCGATAGAAGTTTAGGAACTGAATCAACAGTCAATTCAAGATTCTTAAATACAAGCAATTTCTAGTCAAAATCTATTCTCGTTTTTACGAGCACAATATTAAATTTAATCTAAACAACGTAAATAAAAATCATTTTTAGATTTTTATCTAAAAAAAAAGTTCAAGAAAAATAGATCGAAAATTATATTATCTTTATCTTGATTTACTAAATGATTGCGAATTCTGATTGTCATTTCGTTTAATAAATAGATTTTTGAAAGCATATACATATCTGCTTAATATAATAGATACACCATTTTATATAAAGAAAAAAAAAAAACACGTTTCCGTTAATTAAAAAATAAAAAGCCAGTCCATACTTCTTTTAATCAATTAAGAAAATAAAAAAGAAAGCTAAAAATAGTCATAAATAATATTACATTAAATATCAATACATGTAAGCAATTTTGGTTCTCATAATAATAGATACATTTAGAAGAAAAATATATAAACTATTTAAGTTTTTATTAAAAATTATTAAGTAATATCAAACAAGTACTAATATCCTGTATATCTAACCTTATTTTGGACAACTTTCTGCATTCGTCTGGGCATAATAGACATCATAGACATTTTCAAAGTTAACTGATTTAACCCTGCCAACATTTTCTATCCAAATTTGCACTAAAGAGTAACCTCAAGTTGTTTTTAACAGTCGAATATGATATCATTTTCTTATCCAAGAAGAGTCACTGTGCGGGAAGAAGTGTGCAGCAGTTCTAATACTTTTTAATGACACTATTAAGTGCTTTTTTTATGTGTCAAATTGGAGTCATTTTGAGAAACAGAAAAAGTCACCATTTCAGTCGAAATTCTAACTTAAACTATCAACATTACTATCCAAACTTTGACTAAATAGTATCCATATTTATTTTAAAATAGTAAAAGAAAAAGAAGTTATTTTCCTATCGAAGAAGAGTCATCATTCGGGCAAAACTGTATCGCAGTTTTGATACTTTCTTAATGCTTTTTTTGTGTGACGAATTAGGGTTATTCAAAATCGGTTTTAGTTGTGCTTAGGAAAATCTGACTTTAAATATTCAATTTAAGAGAAGAATTTTCAAATATAAAATTAAACCAAATTGCTGATAAAAAAAAAAAATAAGTATTGAAATCAGGCGCGAATCCACGGGAGTAGGGGTGGTATAGGAAATTTACTATAACAAACCTATAACAAAAAATTGGCAAGTGATGAAATATTTTCTATGTCAGAGGTTACCTATTTTGAGCCCTATATACCTCATGTGCTCCTGAAGGGCATATGGTGCCCCCCTCCAAATTAAAAATTATACGCTCCTCTGCTACTTCTATGTGAAATCTTGTGTAAATCCAGCCAGACGATTAGAAGTTAAAGATTTTTTTCCAAAAAAAAAAAAAAAAAAAAAAATCGAAAAAAAGAATTGTGTCAAAACGTGGTAGAGTAGCAGAATTTTTTATGGCAGATATGAAATAATAATTTATGAGAAACAAGAAAATTAAAACAACTTACCTTAGTAAAAAAAATTATAGATATATTTTGATAAGTTGGAACAGGATATTTTTGATTTCGAAGAGCCTAACAACTTTAAAAATTTAGTTGAAAGGCTTCATGAACATACATACTCGTATATGGGTTCACTTTCACTAAAAAATATACATATTTTGATGAGCGAAACGCAAATTTATTTCGAAATTTTATATTATTAAAAACAAGAAATAAATCCAAATTTATTTGTTGTTTTCAAAGTAAATTGTCAAAATGAATTTTCGCTTCGTTTTACGGAATAACATTTATTTTTTAAATAATTAAATTTATTTTTTAATTAATTTTATTGAAAATTTCTTTCAAAATTTTTTCACAATATTTCATTTTGTTTTCATTTTTTCACTTTTTTTAAAAATCGATTGCTTGCCTTTGAAAGTAACACGCCAACTAAGTATCATCGTCTTTTTCACATTTTTTGTTTTTAATTTAAAAACAATGTAGTTTTTTTACTTTTAGAAGGTCGAAAATCGAAATTAATGTTATTTGTTTTTGTAAAATTTTTTACTAACTGGAAAATAACATCTTGAGAATACTAGAAAGAGTCATTTTTCTGATAGAGGATAAAACTATCACCTAATTCCTGGCAGGGAACTGATATATCATACACACACACACACACACACACACATATATATATATATATATATATATATATATATATATATATAATATAAATGCCAAGCCTTCTTTTTGTAAATAATTATTTTTTTGAAAGTTAAAATTAAATTTAGCACAAATATATAAAGTATTTTCTGGAGAAAACTATGGGCTAAAACATAAGTTGGATTCCTGTTCAGTTTTCAGCTCAATTTGAGTAGAAAATCAATTTTGTTACCTTCTTGATAAATTCACATAAAATTTGACATACACAAGGAAGGAATAGCAAATATTTTATATTATAAAATTTAATCTGCATGGCTACCACGCCTGTTTTTTTGCCCACTTTTATTATACTGTGATATCTTTTTACCAGTGTCATCAAAATATTTATGAAATTTGATGTGTTGATGTGTGGTATTCAGTCAGTATTTCCTTCAAGAATATACATATGTGCCATGTTTCATTTTAATCGGCTCAGTAGTTTAGACATAAGGCCGAGTTAAATAAATTAAACAATATAATGACAAAAATGGGTGTAAAGAAGGAGTGACATCCATCAAAAATCTAGTATCATAATGCTAGTAATCTATAAAGCAAGAACAATATATAATAACATTTTAATTAAATAATTGAAATGATTGTTATTTCCCATCATATTGAAAAAAAAATCCTGAGACCATAAAACCTAAATTCGGACTAACTTTCAAAAACTCTTTGGGGTTTTGCTAAACTATTGGTACGCTTTCATTTTGTATTGGAATTATTGAGGCAATTTTTTCTTATTGCACTGTCTAATTCTTCTCTATTTTTGAAAATTTCTTTCGAAAGTCTATTCTTCAATTTATTCCACAAGTTATACGGAGATTGACTTGGACAACTTAAAACATGGACATTATTTTGGGAAAAGCTATTCTTTACTAACCTTTAACTGTATTTGGGGTTACTATCTTGCTCGAATGTCAAAAGTAAATGCTTTATTCTCTATGGACTATGGAAACATAAAAATTTGTAATATGTCCCTTTACTCATCTGTGTTCATGGTATTATCAATGCGATAAATAGGACCACTCCCATTACTATCATTTTTGTGAAATTAATGTAGAATTTTTTCCTTTTAGGGCGGCACACAAATTAGTTTTCCTTTCGTCACTAAAGAATATATTTTTCTATGTTTTGTTTCGTCTCCATATTCAGATTAAAGTAAATGTTCTTTAACAAATTATAATCGTATTAAATTTTTAATAAGCTTTAATGGAACTTAAGTGGCAATTTTCCCCTTACTTAATTACTTACTTCATTAAAAATTTCAGCTGAAATAGCCTCAAAAAATTTGTTCTTTTTGCCAATCAGTAATCCTCCTATCAGTTTCTGGGAATTATTTGTAGATAAGGTAATTTGGACCAAATGTAGAGATCTTAATAAACCACATTTGTTATTTCACGCAACTACTATCCATTTTTCTCTTGGTTTGAACAATTTTCCTCTGTTATTTGGTGTAATGATTGTTTCTTTCCATTTTCTAGGTTAGAGTACCATTTATAATATTATTTATAATATTTTCAACCTATTACGTAAAAGTAATCAAAGAATAAAAACATTAAAAGAAAATAAAAGTCGATTTAATAGAAAAAAGATTACAAAGTAATCAATTTTATTTATTCGCAAATAATTTTTTAATCAAATTATTAATTAACTTTATATTGAAATTTAATTATATTATTAATTAATGTAATTAACTTTATAATTGGTTTCGAATTTTTTGACATAAATCTACAGTTTTTAAAAAATGTAAAGAAAAAGAAAAACGTAAATGTAAAGAAAAAGGAAAAATATAAAAATAAAATAACTTTAATTTAATTTCCAACCATTTTTGATTGTTTGAGTTCAATCATATTTAATGTATAAATATTTGGTAAGTAAGAATTTTAAATATTTGTTGAGGTGATTAATCTTTCGATGCTATTATAGATGTTATTGTCATTGGTACTGGAAGTTATATTCAATTTCAAGATTTCTGTTTGTTTCAAACCTATTCTATGAAAGGTTATTTATATATTTATATAAAATCAGTTCAAATTGTTTGTTTTTGACGATTTGTTCAGAGATCTGTTTTATTGTTATTGGTATCTCGTCCTAAGTCGTGAGGGCATTCGGGTAGGATAATATGATCTTTTTTCGAACGTCCCGCAGTGATTAACTCTTTTATGATAAGTTTTCGTGAATTATATATTTAATATAACGTTTTTTAAATTGTACACATTTTATAATCATTATAGTGAATTATATTATCTGATTTATACGTGTATATGAAGCTAAGATGAAACTATATATGTACCAAGGTTCTTTTCCCTCAATCAAATTTGTAGTTTTAATATTTTTTAATTTTACGTGTTTTGCATTATTTAAATATTTTTAATAATTCAATAACTGAAGGAGGAATTTTTGGTTGATTTTAAGGAAACATCCAAAAAAAAAAAAAAAAAAAAATTATTGAAATTTAAACCAAAATCAATTATTCTATTTAATTAATAATATCATTTTGGTGATAGTAGCAAAATCAAACAAAAATTTATTTAATATAAGCAATTTTGTAATTGAAGTTCACATTTAATTTTTTCTGTGTTATTAAGAGCAACAATTTTCGGTATTTAAATCGAAAACGTATGTACATATATATGTATACATGTATATACTTCTATTCACGGTTAAAAATGGCATTGGGATATTAATATCTTTACTTGATAAGCAATGTAAATGAGAGTACAGATTGAGGCATTTTCATTGATTAAATTCAAATCTTTTAACATTTCATACAATTCATTTCCTACCTCACCCCAATGTGCATTTCCATTATATTATTTTAACAAATAAAAAAACTCCAAATAAGTACTTTTAAAGGAAATAACTACTTAAAACCACGTTACCAGACTGTTAGAAAAACAAATAAATCCTTAATATAAAAAAAAAAAATAATAATTTTCAAAATCAATTCATGCATATGATTAGTTCTACAATTTTTTAGAATTTTGCTGTTATTATTGGTTCTTAAAATCTCTTCTCACAATATCCAGAACTAGAAAGAAGTATATATTATTGTTTGTTTCAAACAACAAATTTACCACCAACCACATTTCAAACAAAAGCGGCTTTATTAAAAAAAAATCATTTTGTTCATTGTCAAAAAATGAACAAAACATTCAATGAAGCAGAACTCTATTCATAATTTTCTACTCGTACTCGAATTAACAATATATTCAAGTGTATTCTTTTGTTAGTACTGGGTAGGTACTTTAAATAAATTTCTAAAGAATAAAGTATTATGTATAATAAACGTAAAAAAGAGCTTGTTAATAATCAACTGAAATGAAAGGAAATTTTTGCAAAATTTATAATTTCCAGTTTCCTTTTCAGTTGTGTATGTAAACACTTAATTTAAGTGTCAAATATTGAATAGAAATGGGTGGCTACCTGAATTTTGAGTATTGGCCATAGAAAGTGATCAAGAATTGAAAAAATTCGAAATTAGTCGTTAACATATGTATGTGTTAAGAAGTTGTTAAAATGTTCTTTGTAAAGAATAAAAGAATATAATTTCACTTTTGAATAAATAACATTTGTCTCTTTTTATTTTTTTAATTAGGTAACGTGTTAGTTATAATGAAGATTAATGAGGGTACCAAATTTCTGTTAAACATTTTTATAGAAAAAATTGTACTTATATTGATAATGATATTTAGTAATTTCTGGAAATACATCTTATACTCTTTGTTTTAACTAATTTTTTGTTACCCAGTCCAAATCTCTGGTGACATACTCGTATTTTGAAATTTGTAATATAGATGCTTGTTCCACCAAATAGATCGAATTTTAAAATGTTTGTGATTCTTATATGAAAAATAATTTTTGTACTAGAAATATCAGTTATTAATTAAGTTATTAACAATATAAAATACTCTTCATTTTTTTCTGGTTCAAAATATGATTGATTACATATTGATCATATAAGCTAGAAATATTATTATTAAATATGTAAGTGGGAGGATGAGCTTACTTTCTCGAGCTTATTCTATTCCGTAAAACATTTTGTGTAAATGCGAAAATTTTTGTGGCGACAAAGTAAAGTAATGGTAAAAATACGTACTAAATTATTTCCTTCAATTATTTTTAAAATTTTAAATAGTATTGTGTTTACAAGTTCATCCTGTATGACGAACGTAGTTACTTTTTAAATTCTTTACGTCACAATCAGCTCAAAGTCATTTAAACCCCTTAAAATTAAGTGGTATTGATTTAAAAAAGCTAAAGTTATCGATATTTCTTCAGAACTAAAGGATAAAATTTTTATTTTTAATTTTTAAATAGAATGAATGCTTAGAAGTCGAATATTCTTCAAATAAGTTTCAATAAAATTCACGTTTACAGCTGGTGGAAAAATTGTGGAATTCGTTTTATCTCAAGTCTTTTTTTTTATAAAGAAATACACTAAATCAGTCTAAAAATAGGAAAATAATACTGTAATTTTCACTATATTTAATATTTCAAACCTCAGTCCATAATGCCTAACAACATGAAGAGATGGATCAAAACCCCATAGAGTTAAACAGTGAGTCTTGCCGCCACCCCAATTTAACAACTACTTCTCTAAACTCCACACAACTCCTCAAGAATTTGAAGTGATTAAAGATGCAGACGACTGTACCATAATGTCTACGGATCCACAATTCCTTCACTGCGCATAATCTGCAATTATCACCAACGAAATTTTCAGCAACACTCTTCACCTCCTGGACCAAGGAGGTAAAGATAGAATACAAATTCCGACAGTGAAACACTCAAAGGTTATTACCTGTTTATTTCCTCAGTTTGTGCTACTACAATCACGCACAAACTACGAAGTAGAAACAAAGTCGTCAAAGCGCTAGCTGGCAGCACTTGGCGTATGGATAAAAAAAACTTGTTATCTGTATACTAAACAATTGGTCGGTCAGTATTTAACTACGCTACTCCAGTATGTTCTCCTTCGTTGAATGATACCCAGAGGAGAAATATATAAATACAGTCTTAAGGAACGTTACAGGCTAAATATTTACTGGTCTCACATAGACCGTGGCCTCCCCGACTCGTGCCCAACATGTGGTGAGACACCCACGTAATCAAGTATCCAGCTAACCCTATTTATCTTTGTCCAACGGATTTTTGGATGCACCCAGTAGAAGTAGCTCATTTTCTTGGACCACATGCAGAATCACTAGACTAAAAATTTTTAAAAAGTTGTAGCTGTTACAACAAAACACTGCGAACAGAATGTAGGATTTTCGAAGAGAAAATGGTTCTTCTAAACTTCAACCTTGATAGGAAGAAGGCGGGCGATTTAGGGGACATTAATATATCCAACCGTCAATCACAAAAAGGATACAAAGGACTTAAAGTACTTCCAGGTAATTCTACACCTTCCCAAGTTTTTTCTCTGCAGTAGATTCACCACTGTGGGGTAAATAAAGGGTACCACAATAACCAAAATTAATTTATAAATAACTCAAAGGCCACGAGACCCTACAGAGTTTTATTATATCTGTACTAGGACTTGCTGTTTTAATGTCGGGCGAAGTTGTGCAATTACTACATAATCCTTGTGGGGGCATAGTTGTTGAGTGAGCGTCTCATGATTTGACAAGTTTTTCCCCCAATGCTTCACCACTCTGGTCTTTCTCTAAGCTTGGCTGCTAGAGCTGATGGTGAGCATTAGAGTCCCCACGAACTAGACGCATTTCATCGTCTAATAGGGTTCAGATATTGGGGCGGTAGCCTTTGGGACAGCTGGCTACGAGCGGAACATGGACATTAAAGATTTATAAAACCATATCTCCCCAGTTAACTTTGGACTTCGAGTTATTGGTGTCAAGCTTCAAAATCGCAGGAAAGATACCTGCACTGTACTCATCGTTGTGAGCGGTTACTGTTGTTGATTTTGCTGCTGAGGGTGTTGCAGATGCTTCTGCTGTTGTTGTGATTGTGGTGAGAAGGG
The DNA here is from genome assembly GCA_932274085.1 of Protocalliphora azurea. Lineage (NCBI taxonomy): Eukaryota > Metazoa > Arthropoda > Insecta > Diptera > Calliphoridae > Protocalliphora > Protocalliphora azurea. Next base: position 106,030,227 of record OW026523.1, on the reverse strand, counting down.
TGGAATTGCGACGTACGATGATGACAACAATAACGATGTTGATGACGCCGATAAATTATGTCGCTTTTGGTAGCAGGAGGCAACATTAATTCTCCGATCACTTCATTTCTTGAGACAGTCCGTGACGGTTCCTGAGAAGATACCAGCCCGTACAAGAGTTGTACCTTAATTGCGTTAACTGCCGGTACTGGCAAACTGTGCAGAAACATGGTTCGAGATTTACTTCAACTCCAGCATGGACCAAAAGAATACGACCGAGATATCTCGGGTGGGATTATCTAAAATATTATATGGAAACGAAATAATTTTTATCAGCATTTTCTGATTTCTTGTAGTTCATCTAAATAAGCTTTTGAATTATCAAAAAATTTGCCTAATTTGCATTCAGATATTCGTGCTTTTCTCCAGTAGCTAATTTTACGTTCGGTCATCTAATGTGCACTCCTCGGAAATTAACTATCGAAATATAAAATATTGAATTTACAAAAATAATAAATTTTGTACAAACACTTTTTAACCTTTTTTCTGGATAATTTTTCTTAAGTTTAAAAAATATTACTTTAAAAATTCATAAACAGATGATATTAAAATCAAAAACAATATACAAAAAAAAAAAAAAAAAAAAAAAAAAACAAAAATACAAATAAGAAACTTCTAATTATCTTATAATTTCCCATGACATTTAAGTTCTCTCGAAAATATGAATAATTTTAATTTATCTTAAAAATATCTTTATAAAATCTTGAACTTTAAAATAAACTTCTCAAGTCTCCATTCCAAATCTTCACATTTTATTTTGCAACATTTCAAATTTGTAAGATTTGCCAAAACTTTTTATGCCCCAAAAACTTTTTGCGACAAACGTATAACACACATACCGAAAAAGAATCTTAAAAGACAAAAAAGGTATTTTTTGATTAAAGATAACAGCACCTTTTGTGGTTGTCAAGTATTTCCGACATTATCGTACGTTTATCTTTAAACGCCACCTTGTTGTTTTTGGAAAGCTTTTTCATATATAAATAATTCTTTTCAACCTTTCAAGCAATTAAGCCAAATTATTCGTATGAATCAACTAATAATGTGAAGATGTGAAATTAATTGAATTTAAACATAAAAGCAAAATAACGAAAAAAGTAATGCATTTTTTTAAGATTCCATATATAAAAACAAGGGAGGCCTGTAAATTTAATGAATTTAAATAAATATACATTTTTTTAAGCACAAATTATTTAAATTTATCTTAAACGAAAATAATAAGAGAATGAAAGGAACCTTATCATTATGCAAATTAAGAAAAAGAATTTCATTCCTTAAAATTATTTTAAAAGCAAAAATGCTTTACGATAAAGTTAATAACAATAAACATTAATATGGACATAATGATGATTTTCAATAATTTGTTTTTGAAATTTAAAAGCCTTTTTGTGCTTTTTCTTAATATAAGCGAAATATGTTTGTTACTTTTTTCTTTATGAAAAAAATTACAATTGAAAATCCATAATTATATTTAATGAAAACAAAAAAAGGAAAGAATGAAACACACCTTGTTTTTTTCTTGGCTTAATAAAAAAAAAAAACATCAATATAACGAAAAAAGTTTTTAAACTTCTTACTCGTATGCTGGAGTTTTTATTTTTATTCTACCATCACTAAAGATTACCAAGCGTTTTTTTAAGATTTTGTTTTATCTTTTCTTAAAATTAAACTCTACATACTTACATCAATATATATGTAGGAGCATAATATCAAAATATGTTCGATCTTTATTATCTTTGGTTCGTTTTTTATTTTGTTTTATTTCAATTTTTTATTTATCGTATAATGTCCGTCCCTCAGTCCATTTGTAAGTGTCTGTCTGGTTTTCAACTTAATTCAGCAATCAATAGCCAACAACAACAACCACATTAATAATAACTACAACCTAAAAAAAGGTATTATAATGAAATCGCAGACATAAACTCCCTATAATTACCGACACCCTGGATGTTGTAAATGCATCGAAATTGTACCGCCCTCAGGGTAATATTTCATAAAAAACGTGCGCTCATACTCTCTGAAGTTTTAATCTTTTTTTGTTTTTCTTAACTTCATTATGAATGCTTTGTACGCTACAGAAGGTAGAGGTATTTATATACACACAACTTTTTGTTAGTAGTATAATTTATTGATAAATTACGACCTAACAATATATTCTAACCTTTCAGTTTTTGCATAATAGCAAAATTTTCAATATATATTACTTTCTTAGTAATCATAGCAGCTCATAATTTTCTTTCAATTATTACATTAGTTTCATTGAAAAGTCAGAATTGACTACCACATCCACCAAATTAATATTATAATTTAATATTTAAACTTTTACCCTATCATTTCAAATCACATTTCCAAATTTATATTAAAATGTATACTTTTAATACTAACGATAAATAAATTGTACGTAGTAACTTTTTTTGTATTTGCTTTCAGAACAAGTACACTTCTAAAGAATTTATTATTTTCTTTTAATATACGTTTAAAATCACTTGACGAAAGAACTTCTGAAATTTCACACCGCTACTTTTCCACATAGGAGAGCAATAAATATTTGAAAAAATGTGTAAGTAAAATTTACGTATATTAGTATTCTAGGGTTAAGTAAAAAGTATTAAAATGATCTCTAAAGGAGAAAGAAATGGTAATATTTTTATGCATTTATGATTTTCACTCCTGTTAGCGTTATTAGTTTTAAATTGCTGTTAGAACAAATAAAAGGTACCATTTGTCATTGTGTGTAATTTATTTAATTTAAAATAAATAAATTAATATTTAAATATTCAAAATGCACCATTAAAATCAAAGAAAATCCGTTTTCACTAATGTAGGAAATTCAAAATTGAAAATATGCGCTTATAAAACAAAAATTATGTGCTAAAAATATTAAATATTAAATATTTTAAAACTAAATATATGAAGAACAAAAATATATATTTTTTAATAATATTTAATATAATTATTATAACCATTGCACTTCACAGTTATAGGAAAAAAAATACACATAGGAAGAAAACAAAAATTTTCGAACAACCGACGCTTTACCGTCGGGTGTTCAATCCCCCGCTTTCGATAAAATTCAATATAAAATTTGAAGTTCTTCAAAATTATTGTAGAAGAATACATTGTAGAAGAATACTTGTAGAATAATACAGAGAAAAAGTTTTATTCGACACTCTGCATTTTCTGGTCCACCATGACCTTCATCAGCACTCTTCAGCATCCTACCGTGGTGTGTTCTCTGTAAACATCATCTATTTAACTTACAATTTTTTGGGAAATGGAATCTGTAATTTATTAAGTTCTTCAAAATTTTCAAATACAAAGTTCACTTTTTTCAGAACTTTTTTTCTTTTTAAATACATGAAATTTAAATCCATATATATCTAGACCTGTTGGTCCGATTTAAATAAGCTCTGGTAAAAACGCCATTTTTGAAAAGAAAAGGATAATGAAATGGTCCTTTTATCAATGATATTTAAAAAATCATATCTTCCATTTTTATAATTTCTTTTTAATGTTCCTTAAGGTGTTGGCAATAACATGTATATAAATTTATTTCAGTAATAATTTTATATTTTTGAATGTATTTCTGTTTTGGGTACGAAACGATTTTCCTAAATTCAATAACGTAATATTTTAATAAATAGTGAATAGTAATAAATAATAATAAATAAGTGTGTCCCAAAAAGTTTGGATTTCCATTGCAATGATAAAATTCCGTATTTTATAAAAATACTAAAAAAACAAATCTAAGGTGGTATATTCAACGAAAGTTGCTCAGAAATCAACTCAGTTACTCAGAAACCAATTGAGTAATCTTGATGAAAATTTACAGAGCTTTTATGGTTATAATCGTGAATCACATAAATGTTAGCCATATTATTTTAGATCATTTTAGTGGTAAAATTTCGACCGTCCGTACGTCCGGCGCAGAGACAATGTTAAGTTATCCCCTGGCTGTATTCGAAGATATCCACAAATACAATTTTAAAAGTACGGATTTAAAAATGCAGAGGTAAAGGGAAAAACAAATACGCATTCCATTAAAAATAATTTTTCACCTAAAATATTTGAATGTAATTGTACAAGAATTTTAACCGCGGTTCTATTGTTTTCGAAATTTATGTCTAAAAATAAAATCTAAGCAAAGTTATCCATCTAACATGGTATAAATTATATTCCACGAAATTTTAAATGTGCTAGGTTTTAACTGAAAATTTTTTTACTTCAAATATATTAAATTTAGTGAAAATTTTACAGTTATACAATAATTTAAAAACTTTATAAAAATTCAAAGATTTTCAAAAATATTTATGATCAGTGCCACTCAAAATCGATAAGAAATGGATGTAGTTTTCTGGCTAAAATTGCTTTGCGTTGAAATAAACGAGTATAACGGGAATAACAAGATATATATTGCAACGATGCTCCAAACGAAGCAGTATAGTTGATCAATAAGCACCTTTGTCTTTTGATATTTGAAAAATTACTTTAGTCCAACGGATATTACACCGTATGCTCATGCCCAGATCACAAACAGCTTACTAATCCTTAATATTTATACCACCCATGAATACTGATAAAACAATATTATCTATCTGTCACACGTTTGGATGTTAACATGTAACACTTTATCCTTCAATCGTAAAAATCGATTCGGATATTGTTACAAGATCACATTTCAAAAAATCTCTTGAGTATAAGGAGTATACATTAGTAGTCCCTCTTGATATAGAGGAAGAGTTTAACAATTAAAACCCAAGAACGATTGTCCAGACTATTGTTTGTTTAAATATTGGACTCTCGCTTTTAATAAGAGTCTTTTGACTTACAGTGATAACTTCACCATGGTCTCATCTACAATCTAAGAATGGCGAATCGGAGAATTACACAAAGTGTAGTTCTTTTACCAGTTTTATGGAATTTGGCCATCAATACTCTACTTTTGGTATTCGATTGCATGATATAGAAAACTATTGCATAAACGGAATATGTCGGTATGGTAGTATTCGGCAAACATATGGATGTTTTGTCATAATGCTTGAAGTTCATACTTAAAAACACAGTCGTTAGAGTGAAAACAGCAGCCTCAGTGCTAACTGAGTGAAAATACGTTTTGTGCTTTTGCTAAAATGAACTGCCACAATCTTTTCTATCTAAAATTTATGGGGTGTTACTTAGACTATCTGACAGTTACAAATATCTAAGCAGAATCATAATACTGAAATTAGAGTTGCATTGAAAGCATGTTGATCTCATGGCCAATCAAATTATATTATTCTATCCTTTGATGGGCGATTTTCTATGCAACTCTAACCTCAGAGGGAAGACTCAATCGAGATTTTATCAGTTTGATTTAATTTCAATATTCCCTGTGAAGGGGCAGGTTGAACTTTTTGTCATATAGAATATTTGGTAGTATTATTCAATTTTATACTGAAAGTCAGGTTGCTATAAATTCTACATAACACAATTTGATTCGTAAGATTGAGAGACATTCTGATATGGAATTTGAATGCTGACAAATACTCTATCGATTTCAGTATGCCCAGAGCCGATTATTTACGGAACATACTTGTCAAATTGAGAGTTAAACAGCAACAGCAACATTAGTTAAATTATTGTCCTCACAATCGAGTAATCATTAGCCATTATATTATTGGAATTCATACTCTATACTGTTGTTATAACAGGGAGATGTGACTGTTCTACACTTCTTCTGCCATTGTTAAGCTTTGGCCAAAATTAAAAAATGTTCTTATTGGGTAGGTCTCTATTGCACGATCTTTCAGATTTATCTGACATGTCTCCACGACGATAGTTACTTTTATTTGGCAGTCAAAGTAATTGTGTTTTACTATTAGCTCTTTCCTACCCCTTCTCTGATAGCATATTGCAATCAATTCTGAAATTGTGATTTATTAATTTTTTTAGGTTCTTTATAGAAAATTTCTGTAAGGTGTCTGTATAAGTCATTAAATATCTACCCATAATTTGATCACTTGTTTCTGAAATATTCTTTTTTTGTTTTATTTATTCCTAAATTTCTTTTCGTTGTTATTATTTTTCTTGTTTGACGCTTAATAACTTGTATCGAAGAACAACAACATTCGTTCATGCCACATTTACTATACTACCACCAGAGGCACCAATATCACCCAACGACTTTTGAGAGCAATAGTAACAACAATATTAAGATCATACATTGCATATAGCAATATAATACTTATACTGTTGGGCAGTAGTAATTTTTCATAGCTGCATGTAGATACTGCTTATGATCAGATCTTTAGAAGAGATTTTTATATAAATATTGAATGGTTTTATTAAAGAATTTTACCTTGTGACTTTGGTTGTGTTGTTGGAAAACTTTTGGCATGACTTGTTTTTTTGTTGTTGTTGTTTTGTTGAAGTTGCCTTAAAAACTTTTGGTTGCAAGCAATGTGGATGCTGCTGTTACTGATGAAGATGAGCAAAATTTGTGGTGTGGGGCTTGACTTAAGTGATGCATATCTGCGTAAGCAAATATACAACTATTTGCAAAATTAAATGTTTTCGCAATATTAATTTTCTTTCTGGGTTTTTTCTTAGGTTTTTGTTTTTAAACTTATTTTTTTAAGAATTAAAGTTGGTTTTAATATGAAGATCAAGTGTTTAAAATGTAGCAGGCAGAGAGGTATAAACATGTAAGGCAAAAAAAATGTACTTAATCTTTTTATGGCATTTAGACTTAATTGAGAAAAAAAAGAAGTAAAATAAGTGTATGTTGTAGTATAGAAGAAGGAATAATACTGAAATGGATTTTTTTTGCAATTTAAATTAAGTTATAGAAAGTATTGAAGGTTTTCATTTTTTTTAATCTTATAAAACTTTGCCTTTTTGTTTTTATTTCATAATCTTTATAATCATTTTAATCTTTTAAAATTACTGAACGTTTCAAATATTTATTTGGGACTGTCTGTGATTGTTATAACTCTAAAGATTTTTTGACGCATTTACAAATATTTAATCACATTCTCACTCATCACTTTAGGAGTATAATGATAAATTAAATAAACTTTTTTAAATATTGTATTTCCTATTGTTTCTTTTATTATAATGAAGATTTTGAAATGTTTTTCTTTGATTTTTTTTAATTACGTTTTTATTTAAATATTAATTTATGATGAGTTTATTTAACATTTCACGTGTTACTTTTTTTCAGTTGCTTTCTCTTCGTCATCATCAACATCATCTGAAAGGTAAATAAAACTATACAAACTCCTCTGCTAAATTAACAGAATCTGTAGGTAGGGGAAACCAAAGTTAAAAATACAAGTAAATGTTTAACAAACAAAATCTAAGGCAATACAAATATTTAATATGTTTCTCAGGTTTTTGTATTTCAGTCTCCTTGAGTTTTTTTATTGTTTATTTTTCACACAAATATTAAAAAATAAATAAATCTAAAACAAAAGCTTGTGAAATAAAAAAAAAAACAAACAAGTAAATAAATTTCATTAAACTAACTTCCAGCCATCAAAAAATGACGTGAAAAAATTTTTTTATGAGATTTTTTTGAAATCTTAATAAAGATTTTCAAATTTCGTTTGCTATTAGAAATCATAAAATTTATATTTTTTCTGTTGTTTTAAGTAGTTTTTTGGTTTATTTTTTTTTATTTTTATTATTGCTTTTTTTTGGTTTTAAGAAATTACTTGGCTTCAGCTTAAGCTGTCATTAAATGTTTATCTTAAAAATACGACGAAAATGCGACAAAGGCAAAAACTTTAAATGAATTCTGATGACAGTTTGTATCAGCATCAACATTACGAACGGCATATTTTTTGCGCTCTTTTTTTGTCGACCGCTGTTATTGCAATACTATCGCATACATAGCTGTTTGTTGAAAGGAATTTAAAGGAATAATTTATTTAAATGGCTTTGATGTCTCTAGATCGAGAAAAACATGATTAAGTTGCAACACGTTTGGCAATCATTTAATAATGTTATGAATATTGCAGTCATCATATTATAGTTACAATAACCTACCACGCGTTTCCATAATCATATTATGTTTATATATGAATAATTCCAAATTATATTACGGTAAAATACTATAAGTGTTGCCAGATGAGAGGATTTGTCGCCAAATTAGTGATTTAAACTTTCATTTGGGGAAAAGTTTTCGTGGGAAGGGATTTAGGTATGTTTGTTATTAATTTATATATTTATTAAATTTAAAATTTTTTAAATTTATAAATAACAGGTGAGCTACACTACTACTTCATATGGGCGCTAATATTCCCCTTCGGTCTATCTGCAATTCAAAAGTTTATATGAAAATTATTTATAAAAAATTTTTAAGACTTTCAGTAACTCACTCCGTCAGATACCCAAAAATAATTTTTTTTATATGGGGGCTACGCCTCCTGCAGGCTCTATTCTTCATATTTTCATTTCATGGATGCAATATGATAAGAAAGTTGTTCCCACAACATTTGAGAGCTTTCACTATAATAGTTCTTTACATATGCCATTAAGAACATTTGATTTGTATGGAGGGTACCATTTCCTCTGGTCCTATCCGTCCCACTTTCATTCTGAGTTTAATGGTTGAGGAGAGAATGTCTATCTCATCAACCACTTTCTTTTGCTGTAACAGCATATAAGTTATCCTATAATTGGTATTTTCTTTGTATGTGGGCTATCACTACCCCAGCGATCAGTTATGTAAATTGGCAATGAAATTGTTTCCGCAAAATTTTAGGACTTTATCCTCAATAGTTCTGGAGCTATGTGATAATTTATATTTACTTTGAATGGAGGCTGCTATTTCCCCTGCTAGTATTGAAAAATAAAGTAGCCACTTTTTACTTTCAGATGTCACAGAATGATGCTGTGAAAATTTCAAGAAATTCGGTCCAGCGGTTTAGCTTTCCACAGAGCCCAAACAGAGATTTATTGTTATATATATATATATATATATATATATATATATATATATATATATATATATATATAATATATATATATTATGTTTTTATTATTGTTATTTTCTTTAAAATGATAAACTATCTTTTTGTAGAAAGTTCTTATTATAGCAATTTTTAACAAATTTTCTTCTTATAACATATTTTTGATGTATTTTATTTTCATCGGAAATTTGATAAAATTTTCTTTTATTGGAAAGTTTCTTTCAAGAAAATAATTTTTGTTATAATTTTGCCATTATCATAAAGTTCAGAAAACGGGAATACTTTGGACATTTGCGTTTACAAATAAGGCCACACCGGATACCGTAACCTAAAAGCAACATATGATACAGTTCGTTATCAAATACGCAAATGATTGAGGCAAAAATTTGTTGCATTTACAACAAATATAATATATTTGCAGAGTCACATGCTAGATTATTATAACTATAACCTGGTTGCGGCAATCAATGAAGTAACTTCAATATTATTAAATTGAACAATGCAGTATTATTATTGAATAATTTTTAAATTGTTTTTCCTGTCCTACACACATAGAGAAAAAATATGGTTGTAGTAATCATAATTTAATGATCATAATCTAACATGATACAATAACATGATAAAACATGATCACATTATGATTCAATTTTTTTCATATTGCATTTAATATTATCATATTATATTTCTCATATCAACATCCGATTTTGTCATATTATGACTCACTTTCATAATGATCATAATGATAAAAAAATTATTATAATTAGATCAAAATTTATTATAGTATACTCCAAGTTTATTTATTTATTCTTTTCATTAATTAATTTTCATTAGATATTTATTACTTCTTTTATACTGTTGTACAATACAATATAAAATTATTTTTTTTTTTTACTATTTTAATTATTTAATAAGTAATTAATATCTAATATGGTTTGAATCACATGTATTATAACCAAAAGTTGTCAACTTATATTTATTCATATCTAAACTAAATGAGAATTATAATTAAGTTATTTTTTTTAAGTAAGTAAAACCGGTAGCATAAAATAGTTGGGGTAAATATAATATAGTTGAAAAACAAATGTTCATATATGTGGGAAACGAAATATATTAAAAGAGCAAATAAATAATAATTTTTTCAACCATGTTAGCCTGCTTACGAAAAAATAATGTATTATGTTTATTTCTAACATTTGATAGTTATAGATATAATATTTTTGCGTGGTTATCATGCTATGCTTCTGGTAAAAATATTTACGTCAGTAATATATTAAAATATTATTATAGTATTATTACCATGAACAAAATATTGTTAAAATTGACAATAATTTGTTTCCGACTAATTATATAAACATAACATAGTTACCGTAACTATAATTTTTCTCTGCGCTCACCCATGAATTTTCCTGGCCGATTTTTACGGCATCTACTTTATCGTATGTTTAGGAATGTTTGAGGAAAAATTCTGCTATCTCTCTTTTAAATCTTCATAGTTGATCTTGTGATTTCACGACTCCACTCCTTTAAATATTCCCTTCTCTTTTTATCACCGCTTCTCAAACAACTCTATTCAAGCACATTCATATTTTTAAAGCAAAATTTATTGTAGTTGTTTTAGCATTCAGCTTCTTTTTCTTCTTAATACTTTTTTGCGGTTATTTCTGTCCACTAGAGTTGATTTCAAATAAATTAAAAGAAACTGAAAATTATTCGCAGGAGGAAAAAAAGCTACTAAAATAAAAATAAGGTAGTGTCATTATAAGTCACCAGTTTGTATTTATAGTTTAACAGACAGATGCTTGTCTAAATGTATTAAAGTTAAAGTCATTTACCAGAAAATGCCTTTCAAATTGATAAAAATTTAGATTATTTAAAAATGTATAAGCCGTAACTCTTTTCGCGAAGAAGTTTTTTTTTCAAGAAAAAAACTTCCATATTTTAAGCCTGCGATAAGTAAACATATGAAAGTTTTTACGAATAATGATAAAATAATAATAAGGCTTTTGATTAAAAGCCGCCTAAATGGGAAATATATAAGTATAAGTCGGAAGGATAATAGCGACCAACTAATATTAGTAAAATTGCTGATTTGAGTTTTAGTTCACTGCTGAGAGAATTTGAATAAAAAAATAAAAATAAAAATTAGTATTACTCATAAAACTAGACAAATTATAAAAAAGGTATAGTTAATGAATTTAGCCTGCATTTATTAGTTTGACCCCCTAGGTACATAAATTTTCATATCTTTCGATTTGCACAGTTTTATTAACTTAACAAGATACACGTTTAATAGTGGCTCTTTTCCCATATACAAGTTTTAATTTAAAATTTAAACAAATTGTGGTGGGTCATCTTCAGTTTGTAATGTCCCGAGGTGATCGTAAAGCAAAAGCTTGTAAGAACTTCAACTTTATGGCTTTGATGTATGCACAAGTATATACATGTAGTGCGCCAACAAAATCACATAATTCTAAAGCAAAATTCTGACTAGGCAAATATTTGAGACGATATATTTGGTCATGTTTTCCCGCAATGTTTGCAACTAAATACAGAATTTATTTTGTTTTCACATTACGCGCATTTGTTTAACGTTTCTTGTTGATGAAACAGCTACCAAATATCATAAAATACATGAAGGGAAAATATAGTTCAAGCCTGTTCAGATTAAATATAAATTGTTTAATCAAAATTATTTGATTAAACACACAACTATAAAAATTTATTTGGCTTCAATTACTAAATATGAAATTAAAACTTTGTTCTCACAAAATTTTTGTTGACTTTTAAATAAACAAAAAATATTTGCCACAAAAATAAAAAGGGAATTTTATTTTAGGATTATTTTTAACATATATATTTATATACTGAATATGATATAATCATTTTGTTGCATGGACATTATTATAGCAGTTGTTGAACATTTAATAACATCCATCGAATAAATAATTTTCAACTAAAATATCTTTATTATTAATTTTTTGTTTAATATTTGAATCCATGAAAAATATAAAATATGATAACTTGAATAATACCGTTATATCGATATATTTCCGGGATAACAGTAACTCCATTTAATGGATTAATAAATTTGTTTGTTCTGAATATAATTTAATAGATATTTAAAACACTATCAAATGATATATCATATTCCGAACGGTTTAGAAATAATAGATATATAAAAGTTTATTTAACGATACGTTGAATCTTTATATCTCTTAAACTAAAAGTTTTTTAGCTAAAATGTATAAACCATTAACCTTATAACAAAAAGATATACTAAAGGTAAGAAAATTTATCAAGTCCGAACATATACATATAACTTTGGTCATTTTTAATAATTTCCTCAAACTACCTGAACATAACAAAAGTAAACACAAAACTCGGATTTTTAAAATTTGTCTGGTAACACGATCTGAGAGAATAAAATTAGTACTGACTGGCTTAAATATCAGATGGTTGTTATGTCGATAAAATAATAGAATGGCGCCACTTTATTATATTTATATCATGGACTTAAAGATAAACAAATTTTAACATATTTTTTATTTAAAAAAACTTTTTAATAGATAAAATATAAATGTATCACTTCTTTTTTCTCCGTTTAAAGTTTGTTTTACATAAAAACAATTTTCCTAGCACGTTTTGCTTATGACCGATTGTGTGTATGGGTACCCATAAGCGTAAATGTAAAATATTAACCAAATCAAATTTAGTGGCTTTACGTTTTTACATAACAAATGTAAGAATAGTATTGACAGCTTTTTATTTCAATACACAAAATCTCCGTAAAAATTCACTGTAAAAAGTTTATTAATTGGAGAATTTGTTTTGCAGTTTTGTTCACTAAAAATACAGTTATAATGATTTAAATAAAGCGTATAGTTGAAGCAACAATTTGAAATTACAAATTTTTGTTATAAAAGAACAAATTTTTTTTTTGTACTCAAATCTCTAAAACAAAAACCAATAAATCCAGCTATATTTAAACTACAAAAGATTTATTTTAAATATGTGTAATTCACATCATTGATATTGATGTGTACAAAACAATAACAAAGTACTTGCTACATTTACGTTTTTTAACTAACCATCCACTTACGTTCCATTTACATTTACGGTAGAGTAATAGGGCCTTTATTCTATTTGTGTATTTGAGCCTCTCATTTCTTTGCCTTTTCTCTTTATCTCGCTCTCAATGTGAAAGCAACTGCAGTGAATTTAGAAATAGGACTAAACAAAGCAGCATTGCAAACTAGTGCTGACTAAATGTAATAAATTTCATAACATATATTACACAATTTTTTATCAAGACAAACGTCAAAATTAACACGAATTTATGTAGCAACACAAAAACAACAATAAGGCGAGTTCATTAATGTTTTTTTTTATATATATGCAGTTTGACAGCTGTAAGAACCAAAAATAATAATTAGCCATTTAACTGAGGTTACCTTGTACAGATTCGCACTGATTTTGACGTTAGGCACTGCTAATATAATTTGGGCTTTATCTTGAGCTTTATTTTTAACAAGCAAAAATTTGCTCAAAATAGTGGCAAATGAGTAACCACTTGAGTTCATACTTGCTGCATTTTTATTTAAGAGCAAATAGTTTTGTTTGTTCAAAATCAGCTGTTATTTTGTTTGAATCATAAAAATATTTAGGGCAAAGCAAATATTTGCAAAAATCGTCAAATATTAGCGTAGTGTGAAATTAGTATGTGTGAAAATTTAAATACATTTATTTATAAAAGTTTAAATGAAATATATGTATTTTATTTTTATTTAAATGTGAAAATAAAATTTTTCCTAGTGAAAATGATACATTTGTGAATTCTTGCTTATGTATAGCATCACCAGCAACCTTTTCATCAGCATCTATAGCATAAACTCCTAAAAAGACTAGAAACGATCAATCGAATAAATCATATCAAAATTTGCGAACAAAAAAAAAAAAAAAAGAAGAAGAAACAAAATCAATTTTGAACCTCACCATCTCCGATTTGAATTGTATGTATTAAAGAAATCATTAAAAAAAATCATTAATTAGTGAATATGGTCCGATGTGTGTTTATTTTCTCCCATATATGAAGCGATTTTAGAGTTTTTCTGAGTTTTACTAAGAAAGACAAAAGGGTACTTACCGTATATTATTTCCTACGATTTAAAAGTTATTTGTTTTCAAACATTGAATTGTTTTGAGTTTTTGATCTATAACTTTTTTAATAAATAGCCTTATGATATTCTAAATACTACTAAAGAAAAAGTTTTAAATTAACGTAATTCGTTAACACAAAATGAAATTGTTATTTTTTTAATTTTATTAGAAGCTTTAAATATTTTTTGGACTTTTTTTAAAAAATTCGATAAAAATTGTGTGAACCTACATTTAGCAATGATCAAAATTTATAAATTTTTTATGAAAAGTTTAACTTTCGATTACGATTTTTTAACATTTTTGAAGTTGGATTAGCTTATTTTGTGAAAAAAGTTTTTAAAAATAACATTTTTCATCTTAAAAAAATGTTTAGTAAATTATATAGATTTGCTTAAACTTTACCTTTTTTACTCTCAACTAAATACTTAAAAAAAGTATTAAAAACTTATCGCAATACCTATAACTGATTCCTAAGTATTCATATGTATGTAATTTATGAAATATGTTCCCAAAAGCATGATTTTAAGTTTTTGGTTTTATTTTAGCAATAGTATATTATAAATAATAAAAATACAGAAGCGCTATTTATCAAAATGATGTGCTGCAGAATGCGAGTAAAATTATGTAAATTTCTAAACATTAATTTTTAACAGATTTTCCTTGCAATTTTGCAATTTTAAGGCATTTCATTCACCATTTGTAACTAAATCAAAGATTTAACAAAATTTTTGCAAAATTCCTTAAATTTTCATTACGAACAATTTAATAATATCTATGAACAAAATTTTGTTTTTTATGAAAAAAGTTTGGGAAAAAAGTCATGTTCGATTCATATTATTTATGAAAAAATTATTCAAATATATGCATTTTTTTCTCTGTGTATACAATTTTTTAACTTCCATTATTTGTCCACATTTTTAAATAGATTCAACAAAGTTATAGTTATCTTTAAGTTAATGTACTTATGTACGGTTTTTGAAAGAAGAATTTTATTGGAAGGATGTTTTGTATGAATTGTGATGATTTAGAGAGAAATCCATAAGAAATATTCCTTTGAATACTGCATAGAAGTTTAAATAATATAATAAATAAAATGATTTCAATTATAACTGAAACATACATAAAGAATGATATTTGTTTTCCATAGTAAGTTTATATTATTGTTTCACAATATCTGCAATCGGGGTGGCCGAAACAATAATTTGCAACTAATTTAATATTTAAATTATTATTCATTATTTTTATTGAAATTCAAAACCAGCAGCTATTTGCAATAATTTAACTCATTAAAAGCAAATAAAATACTCTCACTTGTATATTAAATGAACAAGTTAAATATGAATGAATTTTGATTAAGTATCTATATTCGATTATAGTTCAACTTTCTATTAAAAAAAAACAACAGAAATAAATATTTTGTTGCTATTTTTTATTATAATTTTAAACAAATCATCTCAAAAGACATTAACAAATTACTCAATGAACTTCTGTATTGAAATAAAAAAGATCACATACAAAATATTAAAAAACAGCTATACTTAACTGCCCACATTTGTTTGTGGATCAGTGTATTATGCAAATTTAATAGTCTTGTTTTCATTGTTTAAGTTTTGTTTTGTTGGTGCTTTTTTCTCAAAATTTCGTATCTATAATATGAGCTTTAATTAATTATGTTAATAGACCTTTATTGTCAACAGAAGAAAGAAAAAACAAAATACATAAACATTTTTGTCTCTCTGTTGTTTTCAATGACAAGATTATTTTGTCGTTTTCGTTAATGATCTATAGAAGATATCAGTCTTAAACATTTTTAAAGTTATTGAACAATTTCATTTGTTGATAAACAATAATATCACACATCAACTGAATTGAACAAAATGTAAGAAAAAATATCAAATGATATTGTCACGATTGTGGTGATGATCGTGATCATTACTTTGTTATATGATAAGTCAGTGGTATTGTGTTTGTTTTTTTTTATAAATAAATGTGATGATTTTTCCTATAACATCATAAAATATGGTGTTAACATATAAAATGACATATATATTTAAATACAGAAGGTGGTCTTTTCTTAATTTGCTGTAGATTAGAAAAACAACAAATATAATGAAATCAAAAGACTTAAGACAAAAACTCGATTTGTTAAAACTAAAAAAAAACACAAAAAACACAAATGATTGTTCTACTAATTCACTGATTTTGTTAATTAATTAAATTATATATTTGACATTATCTATTAGTTTTAAAATTTCCAAAATAACTAAAAAAACAAAAAAAATGTAAGCTTAAAGCAAGTAGGTGTTGGTGGTCTTTGATGTTTAAGTCGGCAGTATGTAGCTAAGTTGAATTTTAAGCAAAATTTTTAATATGATTTATTTAAAATCGTCTATTTTTTAATATGTTTTGCTAATTGCGGTTATCAGTTTTTAATGGAAATATTCCATTTAATATATTGAATTTTATATTTTTGAAAGCATAAATAAAGATTTATTTCTGATGTTTTTTATTAGTAGCTAAAATGATTTAGTATAATGTAATAGATACAGTGGGAAAAGTATTAAAGAATGAAGGAACTAAAATATAAATAAAGTAATTCTTAATCATTTAGCCAATTTCTGTACCATAGATTATCATTTATTCTTTATTAATATTTTAAAAAGAGTGGATGGTATGTCGAAAAAGTCCTCGTAATAATATCTGAGGAAGAAGGAAATTTATTTTCTGTATTAAACTCATGGCAATACTAATACATTGCCTTCTTTCTTTCTAAGGTTAGCACGTGATAAAAGTTTAGTTGTTGCAATCTTAACTGCATACCTGGTCCTAGCTAAATATTTTTATGCCAACCATCAAACAATGATGTGAAGTATATTGGGTTTGTCATTACGTGTGAAATATGTCAAAATAATAATCTAGGACCCCTCATGCAAATCTAAGACGATCTAACGATGTCCGTCTCTATAACTGCTGAAAGCAGAATAGTGTTCGGGGCGGACATCCTAGAGTGAAAAAATTTTGCTCAAAAATTTTTCTTATATAACATTTATTTGGTATTGAAAATGATCAAAATCGGTTTATAAGCAAAAAAGTTATGGACCAAATACAAGGAAAACAGGGTGTCCGTCGAAACTCCAGTTCATACTTTTCGGACGATATCTTTTACAAGAAAGCATGTACATTAACAAAATTTTGCACAAGGGGTTGAAAGACTAATTTAAAATGAAAATAAACAATGGGCGTGGTTCGCCCACTTTACCTCCCACCTCCTATATAAGGTGAACTTTTAATAGGTTGCAGATGGTGGGTATATAGATTCGGCCAAACCGAATATAACTTTCTCACTTATTTGATTCTGCTTTAATTTTTTAATATTTTCTCTTGTTTCTTGGTGAATTCATCAATAAAGGTATTTTAAATAGAAAAATGTTTTAAAAGTGCATAAAAAACTATTACCTTATATTTTTCAATTAACACAGTTGTTTTATTTTACATTAAAATTTAATTAATATATTCAAGCAATAAAATAAAAGAAATAGTAAATATAAAATCCATGTAAGATTTTTTTTTCATTTAAATTTTTAATTCATTCAGTCATCTACTTGATTTATTAAATTTTTTAATTGAAAGAATTTTTCTGTTTTTTCATTTTTTACAGTTATTTGTAATTCATATAGTCATTTTGGTGAGAGATGCAAATTGAAAAAATTTTTAATTGAATGAATTATTTTGGTGATTGGTGACTTTTTTCTGTGTACAATTTTTATATCTGTGTGCGAGGTTTCCATAGTCCAGTGAGTACTTAATTTAAATTGTGGCAAAGAGATGAGTCAAAAGTGGTTCAGCACAATAATATGTGTTTCATGAATATGAGTACAGCATATTCACAGAGAAGATGAACAATCATTTCTCCCTTCTTCAACACCTCTACAATTGTGCCATGTTTCTACGAAATTTATACCCTACACTACTATATGTGGTTGGGGTATTATACATTTGTGTTGATGTTTGTAAGGCAGAAGAAAAATATTCTAACACCCAGAATTGTGTTCTAAACCGATTTAATGATATCCGTCTGACTGGCTGGCTAATTGTCTGTCCATTAGAGTTTCCATTTTTGCATTTCCAATGTAGGAAGACCATACAAGCTATTGATGACTGAATGTACGAAAAATACTAAATAAATTTAAAACCTGGTCATCAGTTTCGAAACAGCTATTGAAAGTCACGGGACTACTAAATATTGTTTATTTGAAAAAGCGCTTGTAATACAGTTGCAGTTTTACAATGCATTTCTGAAAAATTTTTACCCTCTGATTTTGTTTAGTTTTTAATATGTTTAAAAGCTATATCTTTACTACAAAATGTAATAATAATTGTTCTGTGAAAAAGTGATCTACTATTTTTAATAATTTTTTAGAAAAAAGACATCAAGTTTTTGCATACAAAATTAAAATTTTTTCATAACATTTTTGTTTTTTATTTTATTTTTATTCTCATTCAGTAATATGTAATTTTAAGTTTTCATAAATATTTAACTTTAAGTTGGATTTTATTGATTTAAAAACCAGCAAAATACTAATTACAATAAATATTGTAAATGATATTGTATAATTTAGAGAAACAATGTGTTTGCTAAAGATGCACTTACAACAAAAAGGTAATTTTCAAATGTATTTTTAATAATTTTCTATCTATTTGTAATATTGAAATCAAATATGTTAGTTACACAGTACTTTAGCAATTTTTCTGGAACAAGAAGCTATTATACCACAAATAACAAATTATGAAATGTTATGAGTACAATAATTTTAAAATAATCTTAAAATTTTTATAACATCAGAGTGAGACAAAAATTGAAAGGGCAGAAAATTTTCAAAAACGCATCCAAAAATTACAATTGCATTATGAATGCATTTTTAAGTGCTAATTTTATTTTCAAAAAACTTCGCTTTAAGAGAACATATTCATCTTCTAGTCGTAATTTAAATCTTTAAAACCCATTCACAGCTTGGTCTTTAAAAAAATGAAAATCGTGAATAAATTTGCGAGTTTTTCAAAATTCCAAAAAGAAAAAAAAAAAAAATAAAAATGGAGATATTAGAATGGCTCCATAGGGTATGCCGAATATTAACAAAATCCGAAGACCTAAGGAATATTCCTGAGAGTTCTTTCATGGAATAAATGATATTTATTACATGTTATAAGAAATGTATAAAAGTTCTAAAAAACATGGTGTAAAAAAGTGTCTGAAACAATTTTTCTTAGTATTTTTTATATTTTTACGTGACTGATAACTTCAGACAAAAACAGCAAGGATATTTGTATTCTTTAGTTTCTAGATTGTTTGTGTAGATTGTTGTGTTTAAGTACCCATAGGTACTTAAATATTTACATTTGAAAATGTTAAAATTATATTTGACACAAACAAGCTCTATATTTGTAGAAAGTAAAGTACCAAATTTTATGAGTATCTATAAGGACTACTTTTGCGAATCAACATTATATTATGCATACGCAGTTTTTTTATAAATATAACTCACATTTACACACGTTTCATATAAAACCCTTTCCAAAAATAACTTTAACGGCATATACAACGGTATAGGATATCATATGGTCGGGATTTTTTAGTTGTTTTTTTATGTAGAAGTTGGCAGGCCTCTCTGATTACTAATGTTTATTTCAGTCTGAAAATCACGAAAACAGAAAAACTCAAATATTATAAACAAAACGTCCATTGTAGCGCCCGCTGTGTGGTCTCATGTCTCCATGTCCATATCGTTTAATTCGTGCCAAACGAAATTGATTATCATTGATCTGTAGCGATCGCCGTTAACGATAACAGACTCACACACAATGATGTCACCGAAATTTTCATGTGCTTATTTCTATGCAAAAATTTTCAAGTTGAAGTTTGCTGAATCTACTGTATACTTTCACGGTCAGCGACCTTGTTTTCGGTCGAAATTCCAGATGCTGGAGAGTCAACTTTGATAAAAGGTTTTTGATATCAGTGATTTAATATTATCAACAATAAAGGCAACTTTTGTAAACCTTTTAATATCCTCCATAAGCACTGGTGTGTAATTTTTTGTAGGGCGTTAAGATTTTGTCTTGCTATGTTCCAGACTTCTTATGTGTTGCATTTTCTTCAGCTAAAGAGACAAATAGTTAAGTCTCTCTAAAACATTTCCGAGAGAGCCCCTATAAATGCCAAAACTCTGTTGATTAATATGTATTGGTTGAGAGTTTGTTTAAATAATTGTCAAGATCTTCGTGTATGCATTATTTGAGAGCCATAATATGCAACATTCCTTATCATCTGCTTCTGCATACACTGCCTGCCACTTGAATAATAATTAATTAAGTATATCTCCTAAACTAAAGTTGAAAAAAAAATAATTTTTTGCGCAACCAAATTTCAAAGTGTTGACTTTAGTTTTCTGAAGAAATAAAAAATATACATATTTTGTTATACTAAAATTATGCATTTATTTAAAGAAATGTATTTCTGTGGTACTATTTCGTGTGTCACTTGAATAAGGAATATTTTAAAACTAAGCAAACTGTAATTTATTTTTAAATTTTAGGTTATAAAAATGAAAGTTATTATCTTCAAGCATTCAAGTCGTAATGAGTACTGCCATAATTTTTAGAAATAACCTCAAAAAGTTAAAAAAATGTGATTCCTTATTCAAGTGGCAGGCAGTGTATCTTCGGAGCTGGCATGTTTCATTAAATATAATAGTCAATATGATTCGAAGATAAGGTCCTGGTTCGTTTACAAAAAACTATTACTTCCAGATGTTCCAAAAAGCTATAAATATATCTCCACTTACTGCTTAACTGTTCTTTTAATCTGTAGAATTAATAGCTGCATATTACTTTTAGTTTTATAAATTTTTGTTAAATAAATACTCGTAATATTCCAAATAATTCAATAAATTGCTGTAGTAATTTTTAAGTCTCCCCATATAAGAAAGATATAAATTATAAAATTTTATGTGGGTTTTACCACATGACTTAAAAGATTATTTTCATTTCATACTAATACGGGCCTAATTTTCATATATTAAACAATTTTTACACTTTTTTTATTATTAATATTTTTTTCAAAAAATTGTAATGTATTTTTTATTGTTTTCATTTTTTGTTTTTCCCTTTTCATACACGCACTTGGTACCAGGAGTAGTAATTAAGTTATAAGTCTCCACCTCTTCTTTATTTAATTTTCACATCTTCAGCGCAAAGATCAAAAGCTGTATTTGTTTTTACTTGCCTTACTTTTACTCTTTTTTTTATTTTTATTGTTGTATATTATGCGCAACGCTATTGACGTCAGTATTGAGCCATAAATTGTTGTTGGTGGTTTGTGTTGTACGACTACCATGATGGTTGACTTAGTTGCGTTGGCTGATTGTTGGCTGGTTGGGTTGTGAATGTAGATACATTTTTTTGTGGTATGATTTGTCTGTCCGTCTGTTTGTATCTACTGTGACTACGTGTTCATGCTAAAATTTATTAATATGGCAATTTAAAACTAATTGCTGTTGTTAAATAAGTCTTAATAAGTAACATTTTACTATAAATGTGTCTGTACGTCTGACTGAATGTCTGTCTCTTTGCGTTCGACTATATGATCAATATATGTGAGAACTTTTTTTCTGATAACATTTTTTTATACTCACCAGCAAATTGAGGATATATTGGGTTTGCATTCTGTGTGTAACATGTCGAAAAGATCATTTAAGACCCCATAAAGTATATATATTCTGGGTTCTGGTAAGATTCTGAGTCGATCTAGCTATGTCCGTCCGTTTGTCTGTTGAAAGTAGGTTAGGGCTCGAGGCGGACCATCAAGAGGGACGAAGTTTGGTTTAAATATTTATCATGTGTAAGGTTAGTTTGTTACCGAAAATGTACAAAATCGCTTCATAAAGAAAAAAGCTATGGGCCAAGTACAAGAAACACAGGGTGTCCGTTGTAAAACCAGTTAACACTTTTCGCTGACATCTCATAAGCAAAAGCATGTGCAACAACGAAATCTTGTACAGATAGTTCAAAAATCAATGTTAACTAAGAAATCAAAAAATGGGCGTAATCCGCCTACTTTACAGAACACCTCCTAATAAGGTGAAATTTCAAATTAGGCTGGAACAGAAAGTTGCAGATGGTGGGTATAATAGATTCGGCCAAGTCGAATATTACATTCTTACTTGTTGCTTTTCATTTTTCTGTTTTTTAACGTTGGTGTGAATTGAAGATTTTTATGAGATTTTTTTTGTTTCATTATATAAATTTATTTATTATTTTATTAATATTTCTTTCGGTATTTTTGTTTTGGTTATAATTGTTGAAAATTTTGGTCATCATTGCCATAAATGAAATCAAATTCCATTTGTAAGTGTTAGATCTGTCGGTTTCACAAAAGTGAACATAGATCAATTTGTTGGCGATAAACATATTTGATAGAAATATTTTTGTTGATGTGAAAAGATTTTTTTTTTTTTTATAAAGACTTTTGCTCTGCGACATGTTAATAAAATCTGATTTGTTGGAGTCTTAAGGTAGCTTACTATTACATAAATACATAAATAAACTTATTAAATTTTTACTTCCAAGGACTGTATCCAGATGATCCAAGAACTTTAAAAACATGTTATGGAACAATTTATATATATATATATCTATATATATATATATATATATATATATATATATATATATATATATATATATATATATATATATATATATATTTACGTTCTTTCCAAATATGCAAGACTTTTATTTTTTTATTTTTCAAAAAAAAAAAAAAAAAAAAAAAACTGTAAATAACAATAGCTTTTGAGTTATTTTTTACTCAAATTATAATAATTATTGTTTTTATTTTTGTTTTTCGATTATAAAATAACGATTCTTTTTTCCTTAGCTTAAAAATTATGACTGTTTTAGAGCAAGCTAAAAAAAATATTTTTTGGGAAAAAAAGAATCGTTATTTTATAACCGAAAAATAATAATTAAAAATAATCGTTATATATTGAGCAAAAAATAAACATTAAAAATAATCTTTATCTTTTAAACGAAAAAAAAATCTAGAAATAATAATTAAATTGTGATTTTTATTATATTGTTCATAATCGTTACGTTCCCTGAAAAAAATTTTAAAATTTATAAAACTTTGAAAAATTTATTTTAAGTTTTATTATTACAATTGAAACCTCAGTCAAACCGCATTAATGCCATACTATTTTTATCTCTAGGTTTCTTGAGCTTACAAATTTAGAAAACAATTCAGTAGTGGTTGTACAAAATTTCGCCATTTTGGTGAACATAATATATATTCTTGTAGGACCACAAGAAATAAGTCACTTTATAAGGTTTGCTAGCTGTTAGTTGCTCATCACGGCTTACTTAGATCCATATATAATCTACATAAATTAAACATAAATTAGACAGATTAGAGATAGAAGATTTCTTTCTTGTTTCTTACTCTTCCATGCGTGCCCGAATTCTTTTCAGTTTACGATTCTAATTTTACCCAGTTGTCTCATTAGAAAATTATACTTGTAGACACCTTAACGTGGTCTAGAAAGAGATTTCTCGACAATATGTGCAACAAAAGATAAGTACATGTCTTTAAAGATGGCTGGTATAATTATCCTTATAACTTTACTCGAACATGAGAAGTGCTATACTCTATAAATGTTGTAATGGCATTAAGACACGTACGATGCATAATATTGAAAAATTGGTTTTCGGGACCTTTTAACAGAAATATATGCCAAAATTTGCTTCCCTCCATCAAATTCCGAGGTTGAGTCATTCTTTGCCTTATTTTCCTGAGGTATTAATCATTTTAAAAAATTAATTTATATTATTAAAGTATGAGTTTTTTTCATTAAAACAGCAATAACTCAAAATTTTATAAAAAAGGGCAAAATGCTGAAAACTTTTGACTTTAAAAACATTTCAAGTATCTAAATTATGCTAAATTTATTAAAATAGGAAATGGACATTTTTGTACATCTGTATTGAAAAAAAGTAAAATTAACAAAAAAAAAAAAAAAAAAAAAAGACCACAATTGTATACGAAATGTTCAAAAAAAAAAGGAGAAAGTTATATTCGCCTTGGCCAACAGCAACTTTTTAAAATTCACCTTATATGGGAGGTGGGCGGACTATGAACACTTTTTGTTTCCGAGTTTACATTAGTTCTTGAAATATTTTTACAAAATTTCGTTGATGTTTCACTTTATATGAGAGGTGTGCGGTGAAGTGCCACGCCTATTTTTGGTTTCCGAGTTTGCATTTGTCCTTGAACTATTTGTGCAAAATTTGGTTGATGTAGATGTTTTTTGAAAAAGATATAGGCTGAAAAGTTACGACGGAACCCTATTTTTCTAGTTTTTGGTTCATAACTTTTTTGCTTCTGAACCGGAGACCTAGAATATATATATATATATATATATATAAATTGTTACAGAAATCTCCAACATTTGTTGCAAATTATTTTCACAAAAAATACAAAACCCAAAAGTTAAACATTTTCAACTTTGACCTTCTATGGAAGGAGTATTATCGAACATAATAAAAATACATTTTTGCGCAAACTAGGTGAAGGTGTATAGTATATACAAATAGAGATTGTCTTTTTTACCTAAAATACTCTGTTGGCCATTTGGTTTCATGGCACAACGTGTCCTCGTCTGATTGAGTTCTAATAAGGTATAATAGTAGAAGCTTCATTCTATTTTATGTCAATGAGAGTACAAGTGACAATCGAAGACCATATCCTTTTCGTTTGTCTGAGAGTCCATTAATTAACATAGTCGATATTGAAATCGAAGGTATGTAAATGATATCTCCCAGATACCATCATGCCTCCAGATATTATTAATACGATATTGTGATATTTAAGTTGGAACATACGAAGTAAAATTCTACTGATTTTTTTGATAAGCAAGATAATGGAAAACTTCTTGGAATAAGGAAAAACGGGACATAGGTATTGGGTAATAGTTCGTAATGGTGATGAAATAGGTAGTACGAAGTTACCGAATTTAGAAGAAACTTTCATTGGTTTCTCAGTAGAAAGAACTCAAGATTTTTATTGGTTATGAGGACAACCATGAAAACAAGATATTGTGAATGAGTAAAATGAGATATTATTTCTAAAAGAAATCTTAGTGGGTATCAATTTATACTATTCTATGTAATAGTAATAAAGTAAAATATAAAGTGCAAACTTTATCTATTTAGAAGAATTAACTCGAATTAAGTTCAACACCACCCGTTTATAGGTTGAACGTTAAGCTTTATTATTATCGTGGAACAGAAAGAACTATTGACATATTAGGATTTAGATTAATTATGAGGAGAACCATATTTTAAGATAATTTCTATATTATTTCTCTATGACGTTTATGTTAACCCTTAACTGGAGTCGATATATCCAATGAAATATTTAATATTGAGGGTCCAAAATGACCCCATTAAAATGCTAATAAATAGTGCTCTATAAATTGTAGAAAAGATCTCTGTATTTATATTAAATAGTTTAACCAAATATTTATTTACTTTGTTTCAAATTTTGCATCATTGTTTAACTTTTTAAATACAGTTTATTTTAATTTCGTAAAGAGTAAAGTAAGCATCCTTTAATTTTTTAGAACAGTGCTTTCACGTAGGTTGAACATAGATGATATGTACAGTTACTCCTTCTCAAGTTTGAAGATAGTAATCGCAAAACTTTTGTTTATACGATTGGTGTTCCTGAATCTATCAATATCCACGTCCACAATAATGCAATTTCCGACTTCATCCATAACCCAAAGCTTAACAAATCTGATAACTTAAATCAGGCACAGACGTTACCAATCTTGAAAGCAGAATATCTAGATTATCTATATCTGAACAAGTATGGTTGGCTTGAAAAGTTTTAAATCAATGTAATACCTGAATGTTTACTCCTTTTGTTTCTGCTCTAATTGTTGGAATGTTTACTCAGTTTATTTTTAACCTTTTTGAGTGTCCAGTTTCCAGCAAAACCCAAGTGAAAGAGATACCATAAATGCTGATAAGTGTGTTGAGGCAGAATTATTCTATTGGCATCTACTTATAGTTCACAAATTCTGCTTTAGTACCGCCAAACAAATACAGGAATGACAATTCCGATTGCAACTTGTTTATGATCCTTCGAACGGAATGGTGGTTGACGAAGCTGTAAGATCATTATAACCTCAGTTAGGTTATTCAACTTGTCCCAAATGTTTAGCTCTTCAATTTTATGTTTCGTCGAACCTAAATAGAAAAGAGATCACGGATACCCATGAAGAATTTTGCGTCACAAAAAATGTGTATAACATCTGCTTTGGTAACGCTAAACAAAGACAAAAAGAACAATTGACATTTTTCGACACACTCCTTCTCCGAGAAATATTTTCGTCTTGGTTAACCTGAATTATTCTTCCAATCAGTAGATAGGTATTGTAAACCTTTCATGAAGTATAAGATTGTTACTTGGTTGATAAATTTCAAGACAATGGAATTCATCTGCATACAAAGATAAATCAATCTACTAGCAGAAAACTTCCACAGGCCTCTCTAAATTTGAAAGTTGTAACTTTTTTTTATTCCGAAGATCTGAAGTATCCTAAATATTTCCTATTTTAATTTCAGCTGATTTTCGATGTACGAGTATGCTTCACATGAGGAGCTCATCTGAATCCAAGTTTATACCTTAATGATCACTGATCCAGTTCCTTCCCTTTTCCTAGTTCATTAATTATCGTCTGATTTTGTTCTCAGATATTCTGTAGTAATACAGTCATTTGTCCTTAGATGGACAAAAGTCACTCTAATATATCGCATGATACCTTGAATAAGTAGAATAGAATAGAATAGAATTTCGTAATGGAATCTAGATAGTATAAAATATTTAACAATTATGATCTAAAAATTGATATGACCGAATATATTTTAGACCACACGCAGAGAAAAGTCATGTTCATGACATCGTTACCGAAACAACACTCTTTTCCCTACAATGATATATTGTTATCGCAAATATCTTTATTGTGGAATAAACTTTATTCGAACAATAATTTGGTCACTGTAACAACATTTTTGTTATTAGTTTCATAATAACATTGTTGGCGCAAAATGTTTAGCAATGTCTTTGTTTAAGGAACATTTTAATGTTGTTAAAATCCTAACTACAATAAAAAAATCGTGATTTAATGTTATTATTTTCAGTTTTGTAGACAACCATAAGTGTTTGTAATATTTTAATATGACGTTTATTGTGTTTAATGTATGGAATTGGTCGCCTGACGAAGGGTAAATATTAAATTGCAAACAAGTAAATATTTTGAAAAAAAAAAGAACTAAAAACTGTTGGTAAGTATTATTATTAAAATATTTCAATAAATTGTATAATGTATTAACTTCCTTTTTTTTTCTAGTAACAACAAAGCAAGATGAAAATCGATTTCTCTTCATTCAGTGGATACAGAATTTTCTCCGACTGTGGCAAGTTGCGAATACTCCTACTTGATGAAACAAAATCCCTGTAAGATTACCTGGACCATCTTGAACTGCCACAAGCACCGTATGTATATAGAGGGAAAGGCCACCATGAAGCTTACCCGCAAACACAAAAGTTTCAACGTGCTATTGTTGATGCTTATTTGGCCGAAATTATGGCTAAGCGTAACGCGAATCCCGAGCTTCATCGTGATCAGTGCTAGCAAGATATCCAGCAAGCCAAGTAATCCCAACGTAAATCTAAGGCTGCCCCAAACTAAAAAACCGCCAAAGTACTACAAAAGATTACTCCCTGGTGAGCAAGTGGTGATTTTTAAATTAAGTGTTATTTGGATAGGATTTCATACAAAAAGGCAACTAAATATTAACGATAAATAGTTTTTAAGAATAGCAATATTTTTAAGGCGCCTCAACCATATTATGGTTACATAATATGAAAAAAATGTTTGTGCTTGACAATAATATGGTTGCGTCACAACAATATTTTTATTGTGTTGTAACCATATTCCGGTTATGCGACGAACATATTGAAAATATTTATTTTTATTTACTTAATAATGTTCCAACAGAAATAAAATCTAACAATAATATGACACTATTCAAGTTTTTGTCTGCGTGCAGTTCTAACTATTTGAATCTCGGTAATTGCCGTTCTCGAGATACCTGGCTTGTTAGTGCAAATTAGTTCGAATACCTTGTAATTTGCATACAACTGTTATATTGTCTTCCTCTTCTTTCATATTTGCTGCTATAACAAATATAAAAGCTCTGTGAAATTAAGCATGGTAGATAACAGCAGTAGGTGTTTATTGAAAATTTAGAAAAAAATAAAACATGAAAATCCATTTTCATTAGCACAATTTTCTTTTTATGGAAAAAGAAGACCCCTCTCAATAAAACACAAATTATAAAAATATCTATATTTAGACTTTGAAAACAGCTACCCACCTAAAGTAGCCTCACCTTTTTTCCATTGTAAATTAATCGATTTTAAAAGTTTAATCTCTTTCTGTAAAACAACATCTTTCCACCTCTATTTGGAAGTCATTTGAAATCCCACCCTAAAAAGAAAAAATATTGGAAATGAAAGACAATAATATGGAAAGTGTTTTCTGAACAAAGTCCAACAATAAAAAACACACTTTAAACACATTTAAAGAATAACTGAAAAAAAAACAACAACAGAAAAACCAAAGATATTAGCACAAGTGGCAACTAAAGTGAATAAGTAAGCGCGTATGTTGCACTCAACGACAACAACATGAATACAAACTGCGAGAATTTCTTTAAACATCCATATAAATATATTTATATACAATTATACTGCATGCATCCATGCTTCTTGTCTGTCTGTCTGTGTGTCTTGCACTTTGAAAACAACCGCTGTGAATGACGGACAGAGTGACTTGCGGACTCAACCTTACTTGGTCAAAGTGAGATTTTTATCACATTAATGTTATAAATGTGTTTGGAATTTATAATTAACTTTTCTTATTCTTATTGTTTTGTACGAGTACTTATGTATTGTATTGTATTCGCTGTTTCAAATCGACGAAGAAAAAAAAAAATACACAATTTAATGCATTTTTTACAAATGAGAGTGTTTGCAATTTGAGCATGAGGTTTACAAATGATAGACGACGGCAGATAATTTATTTTTATATATAAATAAAATAAAAAATAATACGACTAAAATTACAAATGAATACAAAATAAAATATTAATTTATTTATTGTATTTTTTTTTTTATTATGCAAAAATAGTTGCAACACATACGCGTGCAACGAGAATTAAAATTAATAAATTATTTATTTATTCATTCATTTGTGCTAAGATGAAACGCCAATGACTTCTAAGTAACGTTGGTTGTTATTTTTTTTTTTCGTTCTCCCAGAATCTATTTATCGGTTTGTATTCCAATCATTTGTTAGAATTTTTTTCCTTTAACTGTCACGGGTAATCATGTTATGGAAGAATTGGTCGCTAAAGTGTTTATAACATTTTAAATTTAACTAATGATTCATTAATAATGTTAAATGTAAATATGCATGAGAATATAACGTGGTCAATAAGTTCGAGTTGGTTAAAAAATTACATTATATTTATTTCTCAGACACTATTCAACAAAACCTCTACCATTAAATAAAAAAATTTTAGGAATATTTCTAAAAAAAGTAACAAAATTATACCAATTTAATGAAGCTTAATTATTGCTAGGTCACTGTTGCAGCCTAATTTGGTTTTTTACAAAACGATGTATCAAAATTGGAAAACAGAAAATTATGCTTCTTAGTTTTATCTTGGAGATAAAATTTCCAAAATTTGTCATATATGCCGGTGAATTCAAAAGTAGACATTTCCAAAAAAAAAATACGAAACAGCATGTCCAGGATTGATCACCAGGGACAGGAAGTTTATGCATTTAAAAAGTGTGTTTTAGGCGCTTAAAAAATGCACTAAAAATGTTAAAATATGCCCTAAAAACAAATAAAATATGCATTCATTTCGTAACATTTACTAAAAAAAAACATAAAATTTTAATTTGGTTTCATAAATTTAAATTAAAAAATTAAAAAAAAAAAATAACAATAAGGACCTTAGACAGCTTTTGTATATAGAAAATTAATTACCGTTCGACAGCATTTTGAAATGATGTGGAAAAATTTTATTATTTCTTCGTTTGCATCTAAAATTGTAACAACTATATTGGCAACACTTCTTTCGATGGCTGTGGTCTTAATGATAGACCGATTTTTCTAAAATGATATTAAGGGTAGCTATATACAGCTTATTGTGCTCTCAGACAGAATAATCTCATTTGTAGCTTCTTTAAAAATAATTAATCAATTCTCGATGTTTTACAAAAACGTACGATAACCAAGAGAAATGTTCTGTCTTCAAATAAATGACTAGACATTTGACCCTGAAAGTTTGTATCTATCTTTATGTTTTAGGCTATCCAAAGGCTGATATATCAAAAACTTTTTTCACTCTTATTATTCATTCTGTGTAATTTCACACTTTAATAGGAAATAAATAAGGAGCCTTCCGATGACACACCTTTTATAATAATCAGCGTCATGTATTTATATTGTCCATGGTATTTTCAATATTTTAAAATACTTTTTATTCCTTCTGAAAATTTTTAAATGTATACTTGAGTCGTCTTATCAAAAAAATGATTTTAAATTCGAATATTGTGCTTAATATGATGCAAAAACATGCATTTTTAATAAAAAATAAATTCTCTAATTCGCAAAGATATTTAATTTACTCTGTTCTAGGAGTCCTTGTTGATTACCATTTCGTAGCATGAATAGGATACCATTGCTGATCCACGCTTTGATCAGATTTTTAAATACTAGATCTCCACAATTCATCAAAGTCTCTCTGTATTAGTTCCACTTCCACTTTTTATTTATGCGTCTTATCCAATGGTGGTTACTTTGACAACTTTGCTAAAGTCTCCTTCGCTCTTTTATAAAATTAATTTTGAGCGCTTTGTTTGACTTAATCTATTGGCAAAAAAAATCCCTTCAACTAAAATTTTTGAACGAATGGAAAATAATAGTTAAGCGTTTAAAATTCGTTGGCGTGAAACACTTTCGTGATGGGGCCAAAAAGTTTAAAATTGATAAATAAAAAAAATTTAAAAATTTAAAAAATCATTTATTCACGTTATAATTGCACATTCTAGGGAATAACTATCACCATATTTAAAAATACTCACAATATTATCATTATAAGCTGAGTTACATTGAAAAATAATTTTTTTTTCAAAATAATTTTTGCACAATTTTTAAAATAATAAAAAAGGTACCCAATGCAAATTTTTTTAAAACATATATTTTGTTAACCTGAAGATTATTTATCTAGTACTGAAGAAACTAAGTTAATATCTTTAATCGTATAAAAGTTACAGTGGATTAAACCATGCAAACCCTTTATTTGTACTAAATATTTTTTACAATTTTTTTTACTTGATTACAACGTGTTTTTCTTTCTTCTGGTCGTAGTTTTTTTTTTTTTTTTTTTTTTTTTTTTTGACATCCTAAATTTGATTTAGAGAGAATTTTTACTCTAAGATATTTTTGGGATGTTATTTGACGAACGTTTAGTACCAATTTTAAGTTATACATGATATATGCCGATTTTTTTGTTTTTAAAACTAGTTTTGGATTAAGAAAAAACAACCAGAAACTTTTAAGAACACTCAGTAATTTATTTTAAAGAAGATTTTATAATGTAATCATCGGGGCAACCAAAAATATGCAAAATCATATTTTTTCTTGGGTTTCAAATGAATCAAACTATTAGTCATTTATCCGGTTCAGAAAATTTGAAGAATTTTGACATCCTTTTGTTATTGCATATTTTTCATATTTTGGGCTTAACAGCATATTTGTTATATTTTCATGGAAAATCATTATTAAAAAGCTTTTTTTCAATTTAAATGTCATATTCTTAAATAGTTTATACCTAAGAGCATAACTGTGATTATATGGCACTAAAGGGCATAATTTTGCATATTTTACACTTAAAAATTTGAATATTCTGCACCTAATAAAATTTTTTACATAATTTCCCATTAGTGAAATTTTCTTTTAATTTACTGTCATATACGTTTTTTTAAATGAAATTCCCTAACAATTTTTATCTTATAAGTAATTTTGTAATTTCTATTAATTTATAAGATAATAATAATGTTAAAATCAGTGCTGCCAGTTTAGCTTTTTAGGCCCCAGAAATAATAATAAATTTCAATTTTAAATTTTCATAGATAGATGGCGCCAATTACTTAAATTTTTTTCAGAAGGGATACCAAAAAGGTTTTAAAAAATTCAGTTACGAATCAATTCAAATATAAGGTTTTATCCCGAGAATTTGTC
The DNA here is from genome assembly GCA_932274085.1 of Protocalliphora azurea. NCBI lineage: Eukaryota > Metazoa > Arthropoda > Insecta > Diptera > Calliphoridae > Protocalliphora > Protocalliphora azurea. The sequence continues at coordinate 105,997,637 of OW026523.1, read as the reverse complement.
GCAAATCCCTGGAACTAAAACTAAACAAATAGGATTTTTACTATTTTTAAAAAATCAGAAATTCTATAAAAAACATTTATTGACCATGATCAAGCAAATATATGGTTAGATGACTACATTGCTTTACACCCACTCTAAACAGTTTATTAAAATACTGAAAAAAAAAAGATTCGAAGTAAGTCTAATTTCACACACATCAATTTTAATTTCTGAAAATTTTCTTTTGAACTTGCTTTTATATTCACACACAAAATTCTACTTCAGCAATTCTTGCTTTAATTGCCTTGATTTGTTTTTATTTTAAAGTACGAAAATGAAAAACAAAATATATTCCCTCCCGCTCGCTCTCACACGAAATCAGAATTTCAGCAATAAAAATTGCCTTGTGTGAACTCAGACTAAGAAATACTGAAATGACAAACTACTTAAATATCTGAAAATTCTTTATGTTTGAAACTACTATTAGAACACGAAATTTAGAAAACCTTACCAATGCAAAGTGGGGGCAGAATCAACAATTTTTGGAATTAAATCTGTAAGTTCTAATAAAACACTTTTAGCTTTTTTAGTGCATATTTTCGCATTTTTAGAGCATATTTGTGGTCTCACTATTTATAACCTTTCGAAAATGACAAAATGCAATTCGGACCATGCATTAGGAACGTTTCTAATGGTTCTTAAGACATTTGAAAATAAAGTTATTTTTTTTATCGCGAGCGAACAAAGCCACTGCACAACTTCAACTTTAAAGTTAGTAAGGCGACTTGAGTCGCTTTACGCCACCATTGTGATTACCGGCTTAATGTGTGAAATTTTGTTTTAACGTTAATTAATATTAATAATGAATTTGTTAAATGTAATTGTTTAATATTTGTTTTAATTCTTATCTTGATAGAAAAACAAAACATTTAATACATTTTTCAAATAAAACAAGAGAGAAAAACGTTATTGCCCTCTTATAACTTAATATCGTGATTGTCGACATACGTTTGTTGTCGTATGCGGCTGACTGACTAGAAATATTTATTATATGACCGCAGCAAGTTAAGATTTATCATATTGTGTCAACAAAATAGCAACTACAGAAAAATAAATTTTAAATTTAAAAAAGTAGCCAGTAGGAAATTTGACTTTAAGGTATGAGGAATATGAAATGCATGGCGAAATGAAATTGGTGGCAGCAGTGCTACAAAAACAACAATACGGCGAATTCATTAATTTTTGTATACATGGTACAGCGGGTAAGCAAAAAATGTGTTTATATGGAGTTTAACAGTTATAAGTACTAAAAAAATAATTAGCTGATTAAGTGAGGTCATCTGTTTGAATTCGCCTAAAAATTAAAAAATAATAAAGCAGAAATATTATAAAATATGAAATTTCCAATTGGGATTTGCTGCAAGTAAAAAGTAATAAACATATACTCTGACTACATTAATGCATTTTAACATAGTCATTCGTTCATAATATTATGCATTTTCCATTAGTAGTTCCTTCTGTTTTTTTTTTTTTTTTTTTTTTTTTTTTGAGCAGTTGTATATTTAGTTGTTAATTTTTTTTAAGTTGTTGTGATTTTTTAACATTTAACGTTTTTGTCACTTGAAGTGCATGAAATGAGAACTGTCACAATTTTTTAATGTTTCATTTCATTTTTAAATAAGTTGCCGACAAAACTTGTCATGATTTGTTTTTTTCTGTTTTCTTTTTTTTTTTTTTATTAATATTTTTTCTTTCCCCATAATTATATCTCTAAAGATAATTAAGATAAAAAAATAGTAATAAATATAAAATAATATAACGAACAATTTATTAATTTAGTAAATAGAAAAAACAACTCATTTAAACAAACAAACATTTAGCTAAAATAGTTTGAACAACTTAAACAAATCAAAAGTCAAACTCTATTTGTTACTACAATATACTAGAGTTTAAACTTCTTGTATTCTTTCTCTAGACTCATACCCTTTCTTAGTAAATTTTGGTTTTGTTTTAATTGACATTTAATGTCATTGTGTCAATGACAATCTCTTAGACATTACTTTGTTTTTTTTTTTAACTTAGTGATATATATATATTTTTTTTATTTGTTTATTTGTTTTCGGTTTTCAACTGTCATTCAATGCCAATTGGCAAGTTTTTCAAATGTAACTTTTCATATCCAAAACCTTCCGATTCTGGTAATATATTTACCGCTTTTTTACTTCTCCTCTTCTTTTATTTTCTTTAGCAGTTGTAGATAATCTTGAAGAAAAATCTACTTGTAAACTCCCATTACACAGACATCAAGTAGTGGCAAAAGCAAAAAAGATGCAGAATAGCAACAAGATGAAAGAAATAAAAAAAAAATCTACATTCAAATGCAATTGAACTTCTTATACGAGTACAAATGTACTGTTTAAACTTAAATGACACGTGAGGATGAAAAAAAAAAAAACAAGAAATAAAGAGAAAAACTGGCTAAATATACAATTTTTATTGTAAGTGCATCTACATATTGAAAGAGTTTTAATGGGACAGTGGTACAAAATATAAATAAGTGTTTTTTTTTTATTTTATTTTTCTCTAATATTATAAGAATAAAAAATAACAACCAGGTTCGCTCATAAATCTGTCTGAATCTGTTTGAATCATGGAAAATAAGTCTATTGCATTTCAGAAAGTCTAAAATAGAAGAAATTGCTATTCAGAAAATTTGTGTGAATTTTACTAAAGTACTTGTCTTAAGGCCTTTAAAAATAATAGTCATGCAAAATGGGAATACTAATATGGTACAGTTGTACTTTTTTTTGGTATGTTTTTATATCTGTTGGTACCTTGGTACTACCACGACTCATTTGGTACAATTTTATATGATTTCAACATCTTTTTATTAAAAAATAGCTGTTTTGAGGCTGAATCCAAAATATTCAATAGTACTTAAAACACGCCTTTATAAGTCAATCTTTCCATTTTATTAATAAGAGCATTCACAGCATTCACAGTAATAAAAATTTTAAATTTGGAAAAGTAATCAGATGAAGTAAAATGCATGTATTTATGTCAAGCTGAACCTTTTTATTTTACCTTACATTTCACGAACAAGAATGTTATAATAAATGTGATGTACCTCCATAAACATTTCGGAAACTAATCCCAAGTTTACAACTGAGATTAACGCTTATATAATATGAGAGATAACGTCGGCAGAAGAGAGTAACCATTTTGTTTATATTGTGTTAAGACTTAAATAATAATATAATATATCTTAAAAAATAATATAAGATATCATTACTTTCCATCAGTTACAGAGTAAACATGCCCTTTTTATTTAAGCAATTCGTAATTTTTTAGCATAATTTTTATAAAAATGCTTTTTAATTTGTAAAACAAATGCTAAAAGGAAACAATTTTACAAAAAACATTGCTTTTTTTTAGTAATTTCCAAAATACACATGCACACACACAAACAAACTTTCGTATATGTGTATTTTTTGACAGTTCATCTTATAAGATGGTTTTGTAGAGAAATCTCATCACAACAGTATCATAATACATCTTATAATACTAATATTTGAATCTTCACGTGAAATAATTCTTTCAGAGAGCGAATTTGACACTCCCTGACACAAAAATCCTACATATTATGTTTTGTCTAGACGGGCTGTAATGTCTACATTAAGGACATTTTTTATGGTAATTGTGCAATTATAATATTAATAACTGAATTTTGAAATTTCGAGATTTTTTTTTTAATTTTCAACCGCGATAACTTTTAGTTCTCCTAGCAAAAGTAAGTCACCTAATGGATTTTAAGTGCTGATGTGCCAAGAAAGAAAAAAAGACAAAAAACTTTGGTCGAATTTTTTTACCCATATGCTTACCAACAAATACTATTCTAGTTAAGTGTAGTGTAGGTAGTTAGGTAGGTGTTTTAAAATGGTTGGATACAAAATATATCCGGAAAATATAATTTTGAGAGAAATGTATACAATTGATTGCCCTTCGTAAAATATTTTCATAAATAAAAAATAAATGTTAATATAGAGCACTGGACGTCGTGTTGGAACAAAGACTTAAATATATACTATTTCTGACGAAAAATTGACTAATTAAGTTTTTGTTTCTCGACCTACTGAGACCCAGCAAAAACTTTTTGGTTTTCGGTAATGGCAACTACTTATTAATGTAGTTTCTTGGTAATGAGGCGTCATTATTATTTGCCTACTCTGTATTACATTAATAAGTACTCAATAGTATAATAGCACAGTAATACTGCAATCACGTGGATGAGTTGGCTAGAGCGCCGGATTAACAACCAGAAGGTTGTTGGTTCAACCCCATTCTGAAGCTGTTCGTTTTTTATAACAAAATGTCTAAAAAGATATTTTAAACTAAATAGCGTAAATAGGATGCTATGTGCGAGATGGTGAACTGAGTAAGTCGTTAGTCAATAAAAACGAATGGTTAGTGTGTGTCCAAATTCGAGTCTCACTGACGGCAAAATTTTTTTGTTTTTTTTTATTTTTGTTTTCGTTTAGGTACATATTTTTGAGTACCCCTAGAGTCCAAAAATAACTACATGAATTTGTGGACAAGTCGAACAAAAATAACTAGTTATTCAGGCAAAAAATAAGTAGTTTATTTTTGTTTCCAATTATACCTGCTAGCTTACCAGGAAACCAAAGTTTTTGCTGGGGAGTTATTCAAAATCAAAATATTTTTTGTGCAGCTACTAAAACATTTTAAAGAAATTGTATGTACCCAGCAAAAACTTTTCGGTAATGGCAACTACTTATTAAAGTAGAGTCTCAGTAATGAGGCGTCACTATTATTTGCCTACTCTGTATTACATAAATAAATACTCAATAGTATAATAGTACAGTAACATTACAAACACGTGGATGCTGATGCTGTTAGTTTTTTATAATAAAATGTCTAAAAAAATATTTTAGACTAAAAAAGTGTTTGTCACTTAAGAAAATAAGTGCGAGATGGTGTACTGAGTAAGACGTTAGTCATTACACAGAAAAAAAATTAAATTTCGTATTCTATTACTAAATTCATAAAATCAATTATATTTTTTTTACTGAAATCGGACCTATCACTAAATTAGTAAAAACAAATTCAAATTCGTAAGTATTTTATTTAAAAAATTTTTTATTTTTTTCTTATTAAAATATTTTTACTATTTATAAATTTGAATATTTGAAAATTCTCAAGAAATTCACTAATATGGTTTATTAAAGTCAATAAAAATAATATTAAATTTTTTGTAGATTTCAAACAATTTTTATTTTTTATTTCATATATTTTTTTACATTTTCTATAATATATATATATAGTAATTCGGATCGAATATTGGTATTGTATTTTATCATGTAAATGCATGTATGAAAATTTGGTGTAAAGAAGCGAAACTTTTATATAATACTAACTAATTAATGGAGACTCTTTTAAGTGAAATATAGTTTAACGGTAATACATAGCGTATAGTATGTAGAAGAAATATATATATATATATATACATATATATTAGAGAGTGTCTTTCGATTTCCATAAACGTATACGTATATCTATTTCGACTTCAATTCACTTCCACAAAGCCTTTCCACTAATATTTTTGTTTAAAGTTGTATACATTTGAAATTTTTGTAAGGTTTTTCAAAAAATATTTCTATATGAAAAATGTGCAACATGTTTTTTTTAAATGTATTAAACGCAGTAAATGTGTGTGTCCCAAAATTATCAGATTTTTATTTTAATGTAAAGATTCCATACTTTCCATATATGTTAAAAAATTTTACTTTTTAAATAGCATATTTAACGATAAATGCATTTAAAAAAATGCAATTACATTAAGATGAATTTTTTTGCATTTAAAGTTACATACTTTTGATTTTGAGAATATATATATATATATATATATATATATATATATAATTTTTTTTTTTTAATATTTTAATGTTTTGTAGGTTTTACGCAAAGACTAAACAACTCAATACGTAGACTTCTGATTTTATTGATATAAAATTCATTTCGTCGGCGCTTGTATACTTTTTAAATTAAAGATTTTTGGAAATTTAAAAAATTTTTTAATTTTTTGCAAATTGATTGGTTATCGCGAACGGAATTTCGAAATTTATTTATATCGACAAATTTTTCCTTTTTTACAATTTCTTCAAAAATCTTGAATATATTTTTTTCTGCGGTACAGGAGGTATCATTGAGGACTTTTTTGAATTTAGTTTGCTTTCGCTTTAAATCGATATTTGTAAAATTGAAGAGGTTGCACGATATATTGAAGCAACCCTCGAAGACGACTTTTCTGATTTGTTTCAATAAAATATCAAAAAACTCCAAGTAAATTTTACTTTAAGTTATTATCTTCGATCATATTTGATGCAAATAAAACAAGACAAACTTCATTCAAATCGATTTATTTACATTTACAATTTACACAAAAATTTACAAATTACACAAAAATATTTAAAAAATAATACTTGTTTAGTAATTCTTATTATTATTATTATTATTTTAGTATTTTTTGTGTAATTTAGAAATTAGATATCTTAACTAATTTATGAATAAAATCAAAATTTATGATTTTTTGAAAAAAAAAAATAATAATAATTTGAAATTTCCATTTTTTGTACGATTTTTTCACAAAATAGGTTTAATATTTCCATAACTGTTGAGCATATTAAAAAATAATGTGGGTGAAGGCAAATTTAATTAAAATTTGTTGATATTTTACTGAACCAAATTGGACAAGTAGTTCTCGAGATATGCCTCAACATATGGTGAAACGTCGTTCATTTTACAAATAGCTATTTATCGCGAGAACCAGAGTCAATTCCAAAAAGTAGTTTAAAGGCTTAGTACTTCATAATAACGTTCAACCGAATTGACTGAGGAATTCCGTGTGGCAGAATCTGTGTTGCAATGTATAATTCAAACATATTTTATTTGGGTATTTCTAAATTAAGATTTTTTTAATAAAAAAATTTAGTTACAAAAGGTTTTGTAATATTCTAAACAAAAATATTGAAATAAATGAGTTTTTGGATGTTAAAATTTATTGGGTTATTAAAAAGAATTTAATTGTTTAGTCAAAAGTATGAACGTTGCAAAAAATGCAATTGCATTATAGATGCATTAAGAAATATATTTCTTTTATTTTTAAATATGTTATTACAAAATAATTGAATCGCTTTTCTAATTGCTCTTTTATCAATGGAATCGGACTTGAGCCATATGAATAACTATAATTACATACATAGTAAAATATATTTCTTTTTTTAGTTAAAATCGTGAATAAAAAATAAGTATTTTTAATTATAGGTGATTTTAATATTTTCTTACCACTGTGCAACCTGTAATATGTTGTAAGTACTTCTCGTATGCACAATGAATTGCATGCACCACATCAATTTATGTGCAATTGACATTTTTTTTCTAAATCAAGCTTTTTATTTGTTTCTTCTGTTGTTTCCTTACACGTCAGTATGTGTAGCATTTACAATATAGAGCGGATGTTTTGTAACACTTGGGCGCAAAGGAAATAAATAAAATTAATGTTATATATTTATATTTTAAAATATATGTTCTTTGTTGCAAGGAAATATATTTCGCGAAACAAGTCATAGATTTAAAATACATTGTCATTATTTATGACATATTTTTATCAAGGACTTGACAAAATATGTTCTGTATAATTTAATTATTTTTACTACAGTTTTTATTAATTTAAAAAATTTAAATACACCTAGTAATATTTTTTTTTATAGTAAAAGGTAAAGATTAATATTTTTAATAAACACGTATTGATTAAAGTATTTGTATTTATAACAAAATATAAATTACAAAATATTAGCGCACTATTTAATCGGTGAAGCTGGTGTTTATAAAATTTAAATTGGTTGTATTTTATACACGCAGAGAAAAAATGTAGTTGTAGTTACCTTAAACTTAGAGCAACATATTATGATTGGCACATTTGGTAACAGCTAATAATACATATGATTATAAATAATAATTGTTATGAATCCAATTTATCATATTGTGTCCGATTTTATGGTTCCTTATCTCATGTTATGACTCGGGTTTTCTTATGTTTTATATCATCTTGCTACATTATTATCTCATTCCAGCAGATTATGATTTAATTTTATTATATTATCGGATCATATTATTATACCATTTTATCATATCATATTCTTATTCCTTTTTATCATATTATTATCCCATCTTATTATGTTTTGGTTTCACTTTATCATATTAATAATTCATCTTATCATGTATTACAATAAAACACATTAATTTCAAATTATTATTTTTAAAAATTGCTTACTGAGTCTATTATTTTTCTTTAAAAATAATAGATGAAAATGCTTATTAATCATAAAACATATTTACATATTATTTATTCATTAGTTAATTTTATTTATTCATACGAGATAATATAAGATATTTTTTAATAATTAAAACCTTAACTACTCTTAATCAATAAATTATATTGCTTGAATCACTCCAAATATAACAAAATCTTGTCTACTAATATTTATTCAATTACAAACTAAATGAGAATTATAATAAAGGTGGAAAACAAACGTTATTGCTACGGGAATAATAATATTAATATGGTTTAAAAACAATATATGCTTTAAGAACAAGGAAAAAAATAAATAATATTTAATGATTGTAGAAATAATGATTTTTTTTATATTAATAAAATTTTGTTTTTGGTAAAAATATTTTAAAACATAAAATTTTTGTAGTCAAATATATTAAAATTTTTGTTAAATGTAAACACTGAATGACTAAAACTGAAATAAAAACATAGTATTCATGAACATAGTGTTATTAAAATTAATAAAAATTAACAATGAGAACATAATATTACTGTAGTGATATTGCCATAACCATGATTTTTCTCTGCGTGTATATTTTTATTGTTCTGCAATTGCTTGAAAAAATAATTGAGAAAGAATTTAAAATTTAAAATCTTAAAAGAACTATAAAAGGGTTAAGGGTCCTTCTGCTTAATATTTTTGTCTTTATATTCATGTCTTTTTTTTTCTTTAGTTTGTGGTCAACGTTTTGAAAAGTCTACTTTTCTTGTTGGTTATTGCAAATGTGATGTTTGTCTTTGTGAATGTCATGACATGTGGCAGACAGATGTCCTTCTTTATTCAGTGTTAAATTTTAAAAGAAGAGAAATACAACAAAGAGTTAAAAAATATTCTTAAAATGTTTTACGTTAAAATAAAAATGAAACAATGGAAAAAAAATAATTTACCCAAGGGATTTAAAAAATTGTTAGATTTTTTAAGTTTTAAATTTAGGAAGGAAAAGGCGTAACCAAAATTGGAAGATTTTGATGTTTTTTATTTTTTTTATTTGGATAGTTTTTCTTCTTAATAGTATGACGCCACTTTTAAGAAACTCATTAAGATTTCCTTTTCCCTATAGAATATTTCTTTATGCAATTTTAATTCAATATTATTTAATAATTATTTCAAAACAACTTAAATCATCATTTATTTAATAAAAATTATGTATAGATGTGAAACTATTTACTATTAGTTCCATGTCAATTTCTTTCCAGTTATATTCAACTTAAATTGTAAAACTCTTTCGCATGTCCATATCAAGTTTCGATGTAAGTATCTATGTATCTACATGTCTATACGTTTATTCACAGAACTTCAATTGCGCTGAAGTGCGCAACAATTTTGCAGTTGTGTTGACTATTTTTTTGTTTCTTTATTTAACAACAATCATTTTCACACGTTCCGTAAAAGAAACGAAATAATAGAAAAAAAAAATAATAAATAAAATTGCTAGATAGATAAATAAATAACGACGTTATAAAAGCAACTAACAACAACAATTTGAAATGACAATCTATTAAATAAATTAAAAACAAGTTTACTTAAATGTTTTTGAATTATTTTGTTTTATAATTTTCTTATCGCATTTTGTAATGACCAACAACAATTCGATGCACTCTGTTGAAATTTTTAATAATGATTAAAATATCAAAGAAAATTTTATAGGAAATTATTAATATTTTTTCTATGTTTAATGTAAGTAACCTAAAAATGCTTTAAATAACAAAAATTATTTTGTAGTTGAAATTTGTTTATTTTAGTTGGTTTCTTTTGAATGAAAAAATTATTAAGAATTACAATAACAATATTAATATTATGAAAATTTCTTAAGTTTATAATACTATTTATTTATTATTGTTTATTAAATGTGATAATATTTGGGGTAGAATTTTTATATTTTGTATTTTTATATAATACAGCACTACAGGTGGTTGGGTTATTATGCGTTTCTAGTTTTATTTGCAACGCACAAAATGTTGGTTCTACATCCAACTTTAAGTATACAATAGATTTTAAATCATTTTCTGAGTCGGTTTAAAGATTTCCATCTGACCGGACACGTGGCTGGTCGACTATCTGTGAACAAACTACCGGTCGCAATATTAAAAATATCTTAATGAAATTTGGCACAAATAATTATTATGGACCAGGGACGAATTCTATTGAAATTGGTTATGGTCAGGTTTAACGTTTATAAATATTTTGAATATGGCAATATTGAAAAAAGTTTTGTATAATCGTAAATCTAAATTCCAAATTTCACGAATCGGTCTATAATTAAACATAGCTCTCATATAAGCCCCACTTTGAAATTCATTTTAACGTGCAAAAATCATATATAAATAATAGTACCAAGACAATATTTCACACAAATAAGTTCTATATGTTTATAAAGCCGAGGGACATAATTTAAAGAAATCGGCCATAGTTGAACATAGGCCCAATTCTAAAAATTACTTAAAGGTGCATAAATCGAATATAATTTTTTGTATCAATATAATAGCTATTATAAATTCGTGAGTTTATAAAATTATAAATCACACTTACAATTTTTACATGAATCAATAAATATATAATATAAATATTTCCTCTTCAAAAAATCTCGAAAATCACTTTAACGAACATACACAAAGGTTTAGGGTTGTATGGTCGAACTTGATCAATTATAACTTTCTCACTTAATTAATATGCACTGTTTTAAATATATTTAGATTCAAACTATGTATTAAAATATATTTAAGAAAATCTAAAAGAGAAGTGTGTCTAAGCAATATGTTTCCAGAGTGAACACAATGTAAAAAAACAACCTAAGTTGAAGTGGAAGCTTTACCGGGTAATATAAGGATCAAAAAACGATTTGAAGTCCAATAAAGATGAGAAGCTTGTAAAAGCTTCTAAGTTCTTGATAGAAAAGCTAAACGCAGAGAAAAAATATGGTTGTTTTAACCATAACATAAGAGCAACATATTATGATTGGATTATATGGCTACGGTAAAAATTGTTATGTTCATAAACACGGAAATCGCAAATATGCTCTAAAAAAGTGTTTTATGCGCATTAAATATGCAACAGAAAATGAAAGATATGCTCTAGAACACGAAAATGTATTTGTAATTTTTAAAGAATTTTTTTTTCAATAAAGCTATGTGTTATTGATATTTTAATATTAGAAAATAAGCAAAACTAGAATTTATCTTTTAACTGTATCAGAAGACCTTATTTTTAATTCTGTATTTTTTATTTTATCATATAAAATCTTTATTGATCTTTTACTTGCTTAACCATCTAATTAGTTCATATATTACCAAAAAGATTCATACTTATATATCTTTCATACAAAAAAATAAATTGTTTTAACAATATTAACTGATGCTATTCCCCTTATCTAAAAATAAATAATAAATAATATGCTATAAATAAGCTTTAAAATTAACAATATGCTAAAATATGCCATTAAGGCATATACTAAAATGTTTGATTTGTTCTGAAACGGATAAATATTTTATCGATGGATTCATTCAACGTACAGAATAAAATGCAATTGTATTTGTGTTTTCCCTGGTCATAAATAATATTAAATATGATCATAAATAAATAATATTAAACATGATCCAACTTTATCACATTTTGACATTATGATTTTTTTTATGTTACATTTAAAATCTTTATCATATTATGATTCAGTTTTTCATATTGTGATCGGATATTCTTATTTTATGATTCCGTTTTATTATATTATCATAAAATGGACAAAATTGATCATAGTATAGTTCCAATTTATCTTATTATGATCGAATCAGTGATGGAAAACTTAGTACTATTGAATTTCCTTCAGTACTTTTGGAACATAAAACTACGAAATGAGAATAAATATACTTTATTCTTATTTAGAAAATGTATTTAATTTTAATAAATTTCTTGTTACAGGATAATTTCTAAATTTTTATTTGATTCACTTAACTGCAGTCTACACGTACTATTAATTAATTACTTTTGCAATTTTTGGGATAGCATTTGTTAAATTCTATTTCATTTTTAAAATTTTATTAAAAAAAATAATAATAATTAATTTAAAAAATCAACTTCATGAGAAATAGAAGTACTATAGAGCACTTCTAAAATACCTTATTATACTTTTTTTTGAAGCCAAAGAACATCACCTCGCATTTTAAACCCGTATTTCCATTTTACACATTATTTCATTGGTGTCAGAAGAAGAGAGTAAGCAAGGACTTGGATTCTTAATTAAATCGGTTCTCTTATATCCAATGTTATTTAAGGAGAGATTGGAATTTTGTTTAATTTCAAAAAATATACAACGACTAAATGATTTAGATCTCCTTAAGTCTCAGGTTCAAAAATATGTTTGTACATAATGAGACATATTAACACTTAATAATTTAGTGATTATACACCTCTTACTCAGCTCTCAATGAAGGGGAACCAAAAATTAATTTGGTTTTTTAGAAAAGAAGGCAAGGGTGGATGTGCTTCGGATGTGGTTTGTAGGAAATAATGGTGGAGACATTTAAAAAGCGCTTCAACATTACAGGACTGCCATATTTTCCCACTGGGATGTTTTCCACCTCTTAACATGTGTGTGACTATAAAGAATTTTTACCGATATTCTTCCGGCGTATTTGCTTATGCTAAGAATGTTCAACCGATGTTATGAGTAATTTTCTTTTCAAGTTATTGATAAAATTTACTTCGGTGTTTCATTTGAAGTTCATGATATGCTATAGCCTTACACAAATGTAGTTGTAATCCCAAATACAGCAGATTCAATCACTCAATTTAGTATTTTTAATCTTGAAAAAGTACCACTTTTACTTGAATTCAGTAACATTTCATAATTTATTTTTCATTCCTACATCACTTGGATAATCGAAAACATAATAAAGTTCTTATGGAGGGTATTCTAGAAAATATTAAATATTTTATTAAAAACGAATAAAAAATGTATTTTGCTTTTAAATTTAAAACTTGAATATAAAGTAGTGTCTATACTAGACAAATTTTTACCAAGACAAACGTCAAAATCAGTAAGAAACTATACAGGTTAACCTCAGTTAAACAGCTGATTATTATTTTGGGTTTTTACAGCTGTCAACCTACATATATAAAAATAAATGAATTCGCCTTATTGTTGTTTTTGTGTAACTATTTCTGCTTTATATAGATACTATATAACAGCCTTTAATAAAATCAAAATTTCAAAGAGGTTGACCCAGTGGTTTCATTTTATAAGCTGCATTGTATGCACTAAATTTTTCGTGCGCAGTCCTTATTCCAAAATTATACTTTTTTGTGCAGCACTCTTCCCTATGGAGATCCACAATATTTGCATATTCAAAAGCGATTATTTGCGCAAAACAAAATCAGTATTCATTTTAGATTTATCATTTTCCTAGAATGAAAAGAATAAAAAGAATAAAAAGAATAAAAAGAAAGGAAAAAGCTTTTAAAGATAATTGCATTAAAATTGTGTTGTTTTCTAAATTGACTTTTCGTTTATTTTTCTATTAAGAAGTATCGATTCTTTTTACTCGCATTTTAGTTAATTTTCATTTATTTTCCTAACAATTGTAGTATCCGTCATATAAAAATGTATTTTTTCATGTTTATTATTGCATTCGTTTGATGGTTGGTCTATTTGTCTGTCTGTCTATGCGAATGAGACGACGAGCAGAATATTGGCTTTTAATTTTTTATTATTGTTGATTTTGTTTTTTTTGCCGTTTGTTGGTTTTGTGGTTGGTATCTCTTCACATTTATGTTAGCGTGTTGTTGTGTGTATGTTCATGTCGATAATGTCGGCATTTATTTTTTGTGTTGTTGTGTTTCACTTCAAAGAGCCAATCAGCCAACCGAACAAATGTTTAACCAAATTGTCTGACTGACTGACAGTCATGCCGATCGACCAGTCAACCAACCAAAAAGTCATACACATTTTTTTTTTTTTTTTTTTTTGTGCACATGTTTGATGCCTGTGTGTGGCAAGCGTTAAATAAAAATCAAATTGCTGCAAACAAAGTGCAGATCAAAGTGCAATTGCCGACATTCTGTTTTTTTATTGGTTGGTTGATGTGTATATTTTTTATTGTAGTTTATTTTTTGTTCATTTCCACTAATTTGTTTAATTTATATAATTATGATTTGTAAGTGTTAGATTAGTTATTGTTTTTTGATTTGGGGAGGAATAATTACTTTAAATTTTTTAAGTGCTGCAGTGATTTGAAATAAATTATCGTTATGAAAATACGATAGAGGAATTATTAAAAAATTATTAAAAATATAAAAAATATAATAAAGAATCGTTTATAAAAAGTTTGTAATAAAATAGCTTAATAATAAATTTTTAAAGTAAACTTGAAAGAAGAGAGTTTTCTACACGTAGAAAGAGTTTTGCTTAGAAAAAGTTTTGAGCTAGCGAGAGAGTATTCTTTTCAGAAATTGAGATTTAGGGGAAGAGTTTTCTTTAATTTCAAGTTAATTTTGACTTAGCGACATTGATTTTTTAGAGAAAACTCTAAATTAACAAACGAGATTCTTTAGAAAAAATCATCTGCTAGAGAGAGAGAAAATCTTTAGAAAAAATCTTAAGCTAGCGAGAGAATCTTCTTTATAGAAAATCTTAAGTTAGGGAGAGACTCATCTTTAGATACAATTTTGAGCTAGCGAGAGACTTCTTTAGAGAAAATCTTGGGCTAGCGAGAGACTTTTGTTTAGAGAAAATCTTGATCTAGCGAGAGACTTTTGTTTAAAGAAAATCTTGAGCTAGAGAGAGGTTTTTGTTTAGAGATAATCTTGAGCTAACGAGAGATATTTGTTTAGAGAAAATCTTGAGCTAGCGAGAGACTTTTGTTTAGAGAAAATCTTGAAGTAGCGAGAGACTTTTGTTTAGAGAAAATCTTGAGTTTGAGAAAATCTTGAGCTAGCGAGTGACTTTTCACGATTTATGGGGAGACTTTTCACCTGAGAATACCTTCAGCTAACAAGAGACTTTTGTTTAGAAATAATCTTGAGCTAGTGATCTTGAGCTATAGAAAGGCGTTTATTTAGAGAAAATCTAGAGACTTTTATCTATAGAATATCTCTAGCTAGCAAAAGACTTTTATTTTGGATACCTTGAACTAGTGAAATACTTTTCTTTGGAAAACGAGAGATGTCACTTTAAAAAAAAATCTTGAGCTATTTTTTCGCGAAAATCTTGAACTAGTGAAAGACTTTTCTTTAGAGAACATCTTGAGCTAGTGAGAGACTTTTTAAAAATTGTCCTGAGCTTGCTGGAGTTTTTTCTTTAGGAAAAATTTTGAGCTAAAGAGAGACATTTCTTTAAAGAAAAATGTCAAGTATCAAAAAACTTTTTTTTTTAGCTAACGAATGTATTTTCCTTAGAGGAAATTTTGAGCTGGTAAGAGAGATTCCTAGGAAGATATTTTTTTTTTTTTTTTTGGGAAAATCCTGAGACATCAAGATAGTTTTCTTTCGAGAAAATTATGAGAAATGAAAAGCAATATTTTTAGGAAAACCTTTAAACTAACAATTGAGTTTTCTTTGTAGAACATATTTTATTATGTCTTAAACCCTTGTAAGAGTTTTATGAAACAGATCTTCATATGCTTTAATTTTCCTTCAAACTAAACATCATTACTCTATAATATTTTTATATTATAATTACAAGCCCAAAAAATCATTCTGCTTTGAATGACGTTGACATACGAGTATTTATGTAAGAGAATTTAAACCGAAACGGTTTCACATAAAAATTATTATATATAAATTTTAATATTCATTTCTTACAGAAAAAAGAAACACCTTAGAAAATTATCATTAGTCACACAACTTTGATGATAAGAAATGATCGAACTCAAGACAAGTCTTAGCAACTGCAACAATACATATTTACTTGTAACAAAAAAAAAAAAAGAAACAACTGCCTAATGGATTTTTGAAAAATGAAAAAAAATCAAAGTGTTATTCATTGCTCTATTCGGTTTTTGAATTTCTTTGATATTAGTGAACAGCGAACAACAAATTTAGTACGCTTGAACAACTCTTACAGCTCTAAGCTAAAACCAAAGACTCCATCACACCTTAAGGAACACCACCAACATCACCAACACAATGTAAGAGACTTCACAGCTATAATGTGTACGTTTGGCTCTATAAGAACTTTTGCCGCTACAAACAGCAAGACTGTGCATAAAAACAAGAGAATCTATAATTTTGTGCATGAGTTTTCTCTATATGATTTTTTTTATTTTTTATTTTCTGAGGAGTAAATTTCCTATTAGAGAACCCAAATATTGCGTAAAAAATTCTTAATTATGATTAATGATTTGGCAGAATTTAAAGTTTTTTTTCTTCTTTCATTTCATTTTTGAAATAAATGAAACCATGAAGGAAAAAAAATAATTAGTGTTTTAAAAGAAATATATAAAAAATGAGTATTCTATATTTCAGAATTTTAACATTTTCATTAATATTTACTTAATTCACGGTTTGACAATTTGATTCCTTTGTGTTGTTTATTATTGAACTAATGATATATGATCAGTTAGAGTCCAATTAACTTGGAGATTCTGTGCCTTTAAAATACTGTTTAATATTTGTGTCTTTTTTGAGAGGCGATTTTAATGCAAGCGCTATGATAAAGGCAACTTTGTTACAGTGCACAATAGGCCAGAATAGAATTTTTTTTAAATATATCTGTAATTTCTAATCGGCTGTTCGGATTTTCATAAAATTTCACATAGGTGTAGCAGAACAGTGTACAATTTTTAAATTTGCGAGGAAGTCTCAAATACCCCTTAGGAGTGGAGCGATTAGGGCTCAAAGAAGGGTACCTCCGACATAGAAAATTTTTAACCGCTTGCCAAAAAATTTGTTTTTTATTCGATTTCATATATTTTTATATCTTTTTAAAGCTGTCGATTCTTAAGTAAAATGCATATGAAAATTCAACTATCTCAATTTTGTAAAATCTTGGTCCATTTTTTTACCAATCTTGGGCTAAAGAACAAAATTATCTATCGAATTAATAAAAATTAAATGGATAGCTTTTCCGATTCCAAAAATAAATGATTTTGAAATTGAAAATTCAAAAATTTATAATTTTTGGTGTTTTTTGCCCAAAAAGGTGTCTACACACTTTTTTTGTCTAAAATAATATTTTCTTTAAGAACATAAAACGATTTTATTCTATTCTGAAAGGTATTTTTACGGAGATGATTTTAAAGTTGAAAACGAACACAATCATGCAATAGGAATAAGTACAGATCCTTCCTATTTTTACCTATTTTGTATGGAAATTTTAACTACAAACAGAATGCAGTCTCAGAAACTCCAATGTGTTCTAAAGGGTTTACAACGGTTTTTATCCGGACTTTTAACAAATTTGGATTTTATGAGCAAAATTTCGTAATGTTTTGGGAATTCCTTTTACAAAAATCAAAACAATTCTTTTTAACTAATAATGATTTTACTACAGATAAAATATATATAGTTTCGAAAAAAACAATTTAAAAAAGAAATTAATTTAATTCCAAAAATGAGAAAAATGATGGACTCCAATTTTTTTAAATAAATTCTATTGTTTAGGTGACGTAAATCTTAACACATACAAAAAGATGGAAGTCAATATCTTTTATAGAACTAAAACTATAAATTTTAATATGCATATTTTTCAGAGGCACTATCGAGAACCTTAAGAAGGTGCAAGAATACTTGTAATAAGATAAGAAACAAAAATTTGTCAAGCAATTACAAATTCTCTACGTCAGAGGTGCCCTATTTTGTATAGTGTAATGTAGTGTAGAGTAAAAATTATCGCAGCTTTGAGAAGCTTGCTAAAATCCTGAAATATCGTGAAATGCATATTAAGGGAGCGAGAATTTTCTTAAGAGAAAATCTTCAGCTTGTAAAATCTGAAGGCTATTTTATAGAGAAATAGTTTTAAGCTAACAAAAGAGTTTTCTTTTGAGTAAATTTTTAGCTTGTAAGAGAGTTTTATTGAGTGTAAATTTTAAAATAGCGAGAGAGTTTTATTTTGCTCGTCTTTAAAAAAAAAGAAAGCCTAAAGCAACCAAAAGTAGAGAGAATCTTATTTTAACTAGAGATATATATTTGGAAAAAAATTGAGCCAGCCAGAGAATTTTTTTTAGATAAAATCTCGCGCCAACAAGAGACTCTATTCTAGAGAAAATCTTACACCAGCGAATAACTTTTCTTTACAGAAAATCTTGCACTAGCAAGAGAAAATTTTCTTTAGAAAAAATCTCGCGCCAACGAGAGACTTTCCTTTAGAGAAAATATTGCGCTAGCGTGAAAAACTTTTCTTTAGAAAAGGTCTTGTACTTACGATAGACCTTTCTTAAGAGAAAATCTTGAGCTGTCTAGAAAGTTTTCTTAAGAGAAAAATCTTGAGCTAAAAAGAGACTTTTCTTTAGAGAATTTTTTTAATATGTAGCTACATTTAAATAACATTTTGCATCTCACTGAACCATTTTTTTTTTTTTTTTTTGGAAATTCGCATCAGCATGAACAGATTTCTAGTCTCTGTAGTAGATATTTGCAATTGTTGACTTGAAAACTTAAGTTGTTTCTTTAAGTAATACATTATTCCCTCTCTATTTTAAGTGCAATAATTTCTTGTTGTAAATATTTCTGGTAATATTGTCGCATTCATAATATTCTTTTTTTTTATTTTTTCATAACCAAAGGAAACTTTGTTGTTGCTAGTATGCAGGCATGGCGCAAAGTTGCGGCAATTTTCCGCTTGTCAAAATGACAAGTGCACACAAAATGCTTCAGTGATCACAAAAAGGCTTAAAACTGTTTGAATAAATATCACCTCGCTCATTCGTATGCGAATTCTTTTCGGTTTCCTTTTGTAAGGTTTTTTTCTTATTATATGTTGCTGTGTGTTAAAGTTGCGGTTCACGTTTTCTTAAGTTTATGTAGCTGATTGTCGTTTGAATTTTACAATTATTTGATTTTGATTTGTTTTCCACTTGAATCCACTCTGTTTTATACATACTAACGTTTTTTTTTTTTCTTTTTTTTTTTTGCTTCACATTCAATTCAATTCAGCTGTAAATAGATAAAGTTACATTAATTTTATTATTTATTTTTATGGTCATTATCATGACGACAATTTTTGCAATTTTCTTTTTTTTTTGCAATTTTATCGTGGCTTTTTTTCTCTCCCGAACTATTCATCCATCCATTCATTTGTCCATTTATTTAGCCAGACAGCCAGTGAAGCAGCCTTTCATTCATTTACTTTATACTTTGATTATATTGACATTTGCACTTTTGTGGTTTGTCCGTCCATCGTTTTAGCTTTATATATGTCTGTCGGCGTTTTTCTTTTTTAGCAAACCGCCACTTCAATTGCATTATTGTCAAGATGGCGGTTTGACTTCAAACGTTTTCCATAAAATTGTTATTTTTTTATAGGAAGTAATAATTTTTTTTTATTGTTGTTTTTTTTTTAACAATTTATTTTTCTAATGATAACTCATTAGATAGATGATGGGTTATTTTTTTTATTGTTGTTTAAGTGATTATGAAACCGGAGGTAAAAGTATATGTTTGATTAAGGAGGAGGAAAAGGATTATCAGAAGATAAACTTCTTAGATACCGTTTTGAAATTTAGATTTATTATATACATAAATATATTTGATTTTGTTAATTTTTATTTATATATTTATTTGTTTATTTATTTGTTTATTTATTTATTAATTTATCCCAATCATTCTAAATATATACTACAATAGAAGTTTAACTGGAGAATTAAAATCATATTACACCCTACACCAATTTGTATGTGCATCGAAATTTTGGGAGGGATCTTATATAGGACCTTGCACAATTGTTGATCGTTATAAGTATTAATAAGCACTATGAAACGTATATATGAATCATACTATATTATTTATTATTGCATCGCTGTATAGGTTTTTATAGAAAAATTTAAATTTAAAATAAATTGCAGTTAAAATTAAAAATTTTTGAAAATTTTCTATTTTTTAATGTTATTTAAAAATTTACTTTTAATATTTTACCAAAACTTAAAGACTTGTATACGGTCTTCTACTTTCTAAAAAAAGTAAAAATAAAAAATCTGCAAAATAATAACAGAATTAGAAATATACTTAAATTAAAAAAATATGATATATTGGACACTTTTAAACTGATTATGTTATCCTCAAAAAGCAATTTATGTTATGTCATTTCTCGGGTGATCTTTAACTGTAACAGAGCGTAATTTTTATCAACACGTGTAAAAAGAGGTTTAAAAAGGTTTGAAAATCAAAATTAAGAAAAAATCTTAAAAGTAGAGTATCCAATTTATTGAAACCAACACAACGCCAAAACTTCTTAAGTACTATTAGTATAAGACATATAATCATTTGACATCAATTTTGATGCAACTTATTCATCACAGAAATTTTTAAGTTCTACCAAAATCCATCAACAGCTTTTCTTGTTAAAAATACAAGACACTAAAGGCCGATTTCAATGAGTTTCGAAATTTTTGAATTTTCCTCATATTGTTCTTATTATTTAACTTGAAGGCATTTTTTTATAACATAATACATAAATTTAAATTCTCTTAAGAGTTTTGAAACTTCCATTTAACCTTTGAAAATCTTAAAAGCTTTAACATTTCCATGACCTGCTTTTTGTAAAACTTCATAATTAAATTTATCTATGCAATTCATACTTCCAAATCCCCTAAAGAATTTCTCTCTAGAGATTTTAGTAGTAGTTTATTTAAATGTTTTTCGTTAGTAAATTTTTCATTCTCGATTTTAGTTTTAATGCCAATTATGGATTTGAAATGAAGTAGTTTTTACCATTTTGGTAATTGTGTGGTATTTAAGTGTTTTGTTAACAATATTTTTTTTTGTTTTTCGTCTACTCAACGACTTTGTAAGGCATACAAACTCAATGTAGACCGGGAGAGTAAATAAGTAGCAGTGAATAAAAAATGCGAAAATACTAGTATTTAGTTTTTTTTGCAGCTTAACTATTTGAACAAAAACAAAAAGAAAATGTTAGAGGAAAAAAATGCTTATAAAATTACTTTAAGTTAAATTTAAACATGTATATAAGGTGCTCGCATGATCATATTGAAATAAAGTCGAAAAAAAAAACAAACATAAAATGTGTAAAAATTGTTTTCTTTTTTTAATATTATTTTACCTTTTATGCAGCAAACAAAATAAAATTAAACATACGAATGCTGCAACAATGGATGATGTAGCTGTTTTATGATCGTCATGATCATCACATGCTCAGGAAACCACCCGTTGTGTTTAAAACTCTTAATGAGTTTAGCCAACAACTTTGACTGACATATTCGCCAAATGCGTTCGACGAATATTTAACAGAACTTTTGTAATAAAAATGGCAAATATCGTAAAAACATGCCGAGTCACATGACTGCACGGAACGTCGGCGAAAACTACCTACAATACATAACGACACAACTGTGAAGTTGGAAGAAAACAAATATCAAAGGTTTTAAAGTGGCCAGATTTTTTAAGTAAATTGAGATTTTTTTGTTTGAAATTTAAATACTTCAAGACTCAGACTTATTTACTTCCAAATTCCGCATCTTGTCATATATTTTGTAATAGTTCCATACTAATCTCTTTTAGGCCTACTGGACTGAGTGCAGTTTAAAGTAAAAACATTGTTTAAAGTAAAAACATATGTATAAGAATATAAATCTAAAGTTTTAAATTAACATTATATTAAATACACCACAATCTCTTAATCTCAATGCATTGAGTTTTTTCACAAAAATCCTTTGCTTTATAAATGGAAATATGTATTTAAAATTAATAAATTTGGCAACTTCATCTTGGTCAAATGTGTGCTTGTATTGCCACGCAAATACGACTACAAACATTACACTCAATGGGGTTTTTGCGTGTGTTTCTTTAAATAAAAGAAATAAATACAAGAAAAAAACCTTTTACGAAATTATGATGTGCATTTACATGCAAAAAATAAAACCAGAAAAAAAAGTTTGCGTGGTTTTCTTTAGCCAACCAACCATGTAAAACTTTCAACTCGTTGCTCTGTGTGTTTATTTTTTTTTTTTTTTTTTTAAGTAGCTTCTGTGATCACATGGTTGATTTGTTTAATATCTTCTTTATTTATGTTGTCGATATTGTCGACAACTATTTTCAATGATGAGTTGCTGTTGTTGTAGCTAAAACTGTATGAGAAGCAGTTTTATTATATTCATACGTACATACTTGTAATGCACTAACTGCTGCTCTATACAACAGCACACATCCTTACTTACTACATTCCATGTTCTCAGCATGTGGTACATTATTATTGTTGTCAATTACTCTGTTGGTTACTTTTATGTTAAATAATCATCATCAACATGCAATTTTAAATGTTGGCCATTGTTATAGTTAGTTTTAAATATAAAAACGTTTTTTCTTTAATAAAAAACTGCATTTTTTTATTATTTTAGATATTAATTAATAAAAGTATTACGTTGTTTTCTTTAATTGATTTTATGGTATTGTTAATTTCGATTAGAAAGTGAAATTTTCTATGTAGTTATGAAATGGTAAACATTGAAGTATTTTTTAGTATTAAATAAAAATATATATTTATATGTTGTTCGTATGCTTACTATCAAGCTTGTTGCTTAAGTCTTTTGTTTTTGTCAAGCGAACAAGGTTTTCATCCCCACATAATCTTAGTACATAATCTAAGTGGAGGTTTAACAGATCTTAAAAAAACTTCACAAAAAAATATACTAAAAATATGTAATCAGTTTCTGGTTTAGCTTTAAAATAGTGTATTAGATTTTCCGTATAAAAATCTTTACCGTTTTGAGATATCTTTTCTGGTTTAACTTTAAAATCCACTTGCTTTTGGTTCTATCTACTCTGGTTTAGTTCTAAAATCGATTTTATAAAAATCGTAGTAAATTTAAGTGATCATAGATTTTCGTTCTTTTAACTCTATTTTCTGTTATTTAGCTTTGAAATCGGTGATAAGTATCTCATACAAAGATCAGTTTTCGGCTACGAAATAAGAGTGATCAAAAATTTTAATCCTTTTTGCCCTATGTCCTCTAGTTAAGCTTTAAAATCGATTTTTAATGTTTTTTTTTTAATATGAAAATCGTAACTGTAACTGTAGTAAATTTAAATGGTCACAGATTTTCGTCCTTCTGACTCTATCTCCTCCGGTTTAGCTTTAAAATCAATTTAAAGATTATTCTATGTCACTATCTGTTTCATATAAAGATCGATTTGTAGTAGAAAATGTAAGAGATCATAAATTTTCGTCATTTTTTTCTATCACCTCTGGTTTAACTTAAAAATTGATAATTATGTTTGTCGTTGATTGACCATTTTGTTCTATTTGGTTTTTTATAAATACGTTCATGAGCGGATAGTGGGGATAATCCCAAAATTTTTGGTAATAAATCTGTATCTCTTAAACTATTTGTTGAATTTTTGAAATATTGGTTGTTGAATTTATTTGAGTGATTCTTGGTGAAATGAAATATTGATATTTATTTTATACAATACATAAGAAATGATAACAATAAATAATAAATAATGCTAATATACTTTCTAATGCAATTAAAAAAAGTCTTTTGAAAAGTTGACTTTTTTCATAAAATCTCCACTTCTGCATTCTTTTTTAGCTGGGCGGGAAGCAGTCAATAATTAAAACAAAAAACTCTCGTGAATTTTTTTATTATTAATCGATAAATATGAATTTTTTCCAAAATTTACCATTTTCGTGCAATGCTAGATGTCGATTTAAAATTTCTTTATTAACCTTGTCTATTGAAATATGTAAATATAAAACATTTTATTAATAAAACTTTCAGGAAAGAATGAAAAAATTGTACTATATTTTTGTAAAAAATAGCCACTTTTCATATTAATTTCACAATGCTGATTTGAATGTTTTTCGCGGCCAAACGAATTGAAATAATCCAAATATTTCTTCAATATATTATTTCTGAATATATTAAAAATTACAGAATATTAAAAAAAAATGTTCTCCATATGTATATTTCAGTACTAATTCCCGAAAAACTAAGTATAGTCAAGACAAAAAAAAAATAATAATTTTTCAGAAAGCATAGGTCATTCTCTACAACTTTTCCATACATGTCAATTCGATTCGACCAGTAGTTTAGGAGATACAGATTTATTGCCAAAAATTTTGCCATTGGCTCCTCTATGAAGCGATTTATACGTACACTGACTATTTCAGAGTGTGTAATTAATTAGATAACTAGTTAATGCGAAGGGGGCCAGACAGATCGATTTTTGGCCAAAACTCTTTATCGTTGGCGGATATAGCCGAAAATGTGCTTCATAATGATATTGTACCAAATGAATCTAAAAAAGAACTAAAAAGAAAAAAATCAAAAGAGCGGAATCAAAAATGGCTGACATTTTTTAAAAATTTTCTGATCCAGCTAAAATTTTGTTTGAAAACAGTTTTAGAGTTACTTAATATCGAACTGAGATCAGAATTTTTAAGAAAAATATGGCAGACACATAAAGTCATATTTTCTACACAGAAAAAAATTAACACGGTTGTTTGATATAATATTACAATTTAATTAATATAGTAATTAATTCAATAATTTTATTAATTGGTTATAAAAATGTCCGAAGAAGTGAAAAAAATTGACGTCCGTTAAAGTAAATTATAAAAAAATATTGAAAAAATATAAAGATTTTTGTTACAAATACATACTTTTTGTGAAATTTGTTTGGGAAAAATACCATTTTTTCCTGGTAAGAAATGGACTTCAGTAGAGTATTGTTTGGTTTAGATATGTATGTGTATGTGATATTTTATATGTACGATGTTTAATGCCAAATGTTTCACTAATTTTGTAAACTTTCTTATTGAAAAGATTTGATCCATATAATTGTTTTAAGAAATTCATAGACGGTTGGAAGTGTCCATTCGAATGTATCATCCAGTGAGCATAAATATTTCTTAAGGATATTAAAACAAATACTTTAGTGATTATCAATCTTACAATCATCAAAATACTCGTATCAATTATTAATAACAGTAAAAAATGGAAAACAGAAAAAATTTTCTAATTAAAAAATTTATTAAATCAATCAAGTAGATGATTGAATGAATTAAAAATTTGAATGAGAAAGAGATCTTACTTTAACTTTATGTTTATAATTTCTCTATTTTATTTTTGCTAGAATATATTAATTAAGTTTTGATATAAAATGAAAAACTGTGGCAGTTGAAAAATATAAGATAATAATTTTTTCTGTGTAAATAAAAACATCTCATTCTCAGCTTTCTTTATATGATATAACGGTAAGAGTATTGATGAATGGAATGAGCAGGAGCTAAGAGCCACACAATCAAAAGCGACCAACCCCCTTAATTTGTAAATCGCTTTACCTCACTTTGAAAAATTGTCCATAAAAATTTTTTAAAAACAAAAGCAATTTATATGAATTTTTTTTTTTTTTCAAAGTGACAAAGTGGAATAAAATAAATGAAATAAGAAAACTAAAATTGAAATAATTTTATAAATCAACTATTTGTTTCATTCAATCATCTACTTGATTGATTTAATTAAATTATTGATTTTTCATTAATTAATTTTTCGATTCATTCAATTAACAACTTCGAATATTTTTTAATTGGGAACCAATTTTTGTTATTCATTTTATTACAATTATTAGCAATTGATACAATTATTTTAATGAGAGATATAAATGTATTTTTTTTAACTAAATTAATTATTTTGATTATTAAAAAATGTAAATGTAAACATTTTTTTCACTGAATGAATTATTTTGATGAATTTGAACTTTTTTCTGTGTTACTTTTATATTTTTAAATTTTATGATAAATTCTTCAAAAAGCCCATGGTTTCTAAAATTTTTTAACTTATAAATTATTTGTATAAGTATTTATACATATAAAAAATGATTCCCATTTTTTCTCTAATAAAGTCTCTAACTATTTACAATTTTTAGTTTTTTTAGAGAATTTCCATTTTTTTATTTTTATTTCTAAGTAGAGATTAAAATTAATTAATTACATCTATAATTGTATGGAAAGTATAAATTTTTGTGTAAATACAGTGGATAAATAATTATGTATTTAAAAAAATAATACTTTTGTTGCAGTTTATGTTTTATTTTAAAATCTAGGAACACTATTTATCATTTGGAGCAAGTTTGGGCAACCTTTTTCAAAAGAAAATATTCTATTAATTAGATATGAAAATAAAAAAAAAATGTTTTATCGGTTTAAGGATTCTGAGGATTTCTTTGGTAGGAAGTCAATACCAAAAAATAGTAATAATAAATTAATTAGTTCATTTTACTAAGATGTGAAATAACATACTATATGTAAATGATTTAAATTCGAGTTATTTTTGTTATAATTGTTAAATAGTCATGCCCATAAAAAAATTAATGCGCGGTAGAAAAAAGTGAAATCAGATTATTATCTAACACATCAAATTCCATATAGTCCAACTATTTTTTTTTTTTAAGAAGAAAAAGTAATTTTTTGTCCTCCAGTGTGTCTCCACTTAATTGTGAATAAAATCAATATTTGTATATCAATTTTGATGATACATGGCTTGTTTTATCCATAATATGACCGACTTTATGATAAAGGTTTAAAAATTGAACATTCTTACCGTTTGAATTTTTTAAAAGAAAAAAATCTTCAATTTTGCATGAAAATTTTTATTTTGCGACACTAATTTTTGATTAACCTCGAAAGTATTGAGCAAATAGAAGAATAACAATAAGTGACTTAAAGATAATTATCGTCTGAGTTTTTTGGTATTTTATTTATCTACAAAGGTAACCAATGGTTCTTGAGCTATGTTGAAATATACTTTTGCAAGTGCCTTATTAATGGAGAAATATTAGACATATCCAAAAAAAATAATACCTGATGGAAAAAAACGGAAAGCAGATTCGTGTTCAGCATATCAAATTCCATCTGGTTCACCTATTTTCTTTTTATAGAAGGACAAAGTATTCTTTTTTACCAACCATCCTTTTTTTTAAATTTTTAAAAATGACTTATGGCCAAAAACAATTTCTAGAATTACTTAATTGAAAACACAGAAACAACACGCCCACAAAACAAATTTATTTAAATTTAAAATTTTCAAATTCAAATCCGTTAGTTAAAATTAAACAATAACTACTATTTTTAAACCTTTGAAATTATTTCTCCGTTTTCTCATAGACATCATAGCAGATGTTAAATTTTTCGGCCTTTCTAAATGTCTCTTTAAATAAAATTGCAGCTAAAAAGAAGTATATAAATTACCAAATTAAACTTAAAAGAATTTCTAATGAAGTTTTTTTTATAATTTCTTAATAAAATGTCTGACCATAGAAAAAAGTTTAGAAACGCAAATAACAAATTTCATGTCATACTGCAATTCATTTCAATTTAATTCTCAATTACAGTCATTAGTTTTAATTGCTGACCCCTTTTTCTTTTAAGTTTTACATTTTTTTATGTATATATTCTGCCTCCATCAAAGTTTAAAAATTTTATTCTAGTATTTATGACTCTCCCATACGCAGACTTCAAAAAGAAGTTTAAATGTAATGAGCAAAAACCCCTCCTGTATAGCGCTTCACCACATTCAATGTACTTATAAACAAGTTAAATACAAATTCTAAGTATTCATTTTCTGGACATACACATCCACATATAAATATTCGCAACAGTTGGCAGCCAACAACCGCATTCACATTCACCCATCATTAGCTACTGTCACGCTATCATCACTTCTCTTTAGTTTGACTTTTTTTACATTTAGTATTTTCTTGGCATTTTTTATCGCAAAAAAGCGATATAAACGATTTTAATGTGAATGAGGAAAAAATAAAATCAATATGAACATAATATTTTAAATGTAGTTGCCGAACGTTGAAGGCGCTTTTTTTATATTTTCATATTGAGCTTATTTTTCATCTTCGTTTGTTAATTTATCAAAAAAAATAAAATAAAACCAAATTAAAAAAAAAACTATTGAAAACCGGTGTAATTAATTTAAACATATCCGTGAGACTATGATAGTAATGTTGATAAAGTTGAATAAGGATCATAAATGATAAACAGCAACAAACAAGTGCTGTATGCATCACTTAACCACATTGCAATAGCTATACATACATTGCTGTATTTTAAGTAACTACTCATGTCCATCATTTTAAATGTACTGATGCATTTTATTGCTAGCAAATGTATTGCAGTTTAAAGAATTTAAGTTTAGAGTACAGTGGATTGTTTATGTGCATTTGATAGAAGAAAGAGCAAATAAAAACAGAAGGCAACAAAAATACCTGCTGTTGATGACAATGATGATGGAAATGATGATCGATTGGCACTGTAGAAGGAAGAGAGCAGTTGTTCTGCGATTGTAGAAATTATAGTGTACGGTGGGTTAAATTACGTAAGTGAAACAGTTCGCTACTTTTCATTTTAAAATTGAAAAGAGGTGATAATATAAAAAAATGTGCCTTGATAAATGTGCCTTGATAAACTTCTTGCACAGCTAAGGTCGTCTGTATTCTAGTCTGATTTTATTTCGTTCGCAGCAAAAAGTAAAATTAATTACCAAAATTATTCATTTAATCCCAAAAATATTTAAATTTGCACCTCTCACCAAAATAGTTATATCAATTACCAATAATTAAATATAATAATAAATATAATTAAATTATTAAATATAATTTCTTTTTTTCAATTAAACACTTTCAAAGTTTTAATTAAAAAAATTAATTAAAAATACTATAATCTTTAAACAACGAGTTAATTGAAGGAATTGAATAGTTAATTGAGAAAAAAATTTATATAATAATTGAATCAATCAAGTAGATGATCAAATGAATCAAAATAATTATTGAGAAGAAATGTATATATTTTTTAATTATTTCTTTTATTTTTGTTTCTTTATTGATATTTTATTTTTTATTTTTTGAAAAATTCACTGTTTAATACCATTTTTTTGGAGATTTATCTTCTCCAACCTCAAACTTTTTTGTATTCAATTCGTCATTTTTATTGGTGGTGACATTTTAGTATCGTTGGTATTGATTTCCGTACGGAAGCTTTTATGTTATTGGGGATAGAATCTTCTAAATATGAACTCTTCTTGTTTTAGACGTCAACCATTTGTTCCTTCATGCGTTCTCGAGAAAAGAAAACTTTGTGGGATCAATCATGTTTTATGTGCATCACTTCTTGAGGATTAAAACCAGGCATAAAAATGAAGAGACAAACAACAATAGATATTGGAGCTCAATATAAATAATTTTTTAAACGTTTTTATTTACTGGACAATATCTCATAAACTTTAGTATCAGAACTTCCAATCGGCCAAGTTTATAAACACCTTTCAGACCCCAATTTTAATTTAATTTAATAAATATTTATTTATTTATTATATTAATTTAAATATACACCTACATACCCACATAATTTAATATGTAGATATTTATGTGAGAGAAAAAAACCTGATTCAATTGTCAAAAACCTAATTCATGCAACAACAAAATATATGTAGTCACATATATTTTGTTTTTGTGTTTTGAAAAAAATTAGTTTTTTTTTTTTTAATTTAGCTCAAAGTACTTCTCACATAAACTTATATTGTAGTAGATAAATAGAAAGAGAAGAGGACTATAAGAAGTTTTATCCAAATAAAAAAACTTTTACTTCGAAATTCCTTTGCAATTTAACCAGTATTGGTGAAATAAAATTTTTGTATGAAAAGAAAAATATTATTTTACATACATATGCATATGTAAGTAAGTGAAATAATTTTGATTATATATAAAAAAGTTTAAGAATGTATTAAGTAGTAAAAAATTTAATTAAAAATAAAACCAATACATATGATTTTTTGACAAATTTTTTCAATTGAATTTATTTTGGCGTAAATTAGGATCAAGAGCCCACTTGATTTTTAAACAATTTTTATAACGATTGAGTAGTACTTTTAAATGTGATAAAAAAGTAAAAAATTTTGGCCACTCGCTCTTAGCTTACGAGTTATGGATCTCTAAAGTTTTGATATATTTTTCTGAATATCTTTATTAACACATATCCGATTTAAATTATAATACTGTTTAAAAGTTCAAATAATAATAATAATAATAAAATATGACCATATTCATTAAATCCTGGAGAGGATTTATGCAATTTTCACTTTTATTGTTATACCGGAACTTACAAAATTTTGTTATTTCTAAAAAAAAATTTCGGCTACACGTAAATCCTTTACTAACGTTTAAAAAAAATATTTTCGTTTTAACTGGGCAGGTAATCTTAATTTGTTCCAATTTTTCAAATTTTATATAATATAAAACAATGCTGGAAATTTAATGAATAAACAAATAGTTTCAAAACTTAATATTAGCAAAAATATTATAATAATATAATAATATAATATAATAATAATATAATATTATAATATTAGCAAAAAAGATATGCATTTTGATTTTTCCGATTTTTTAACAATTTCAAAAATATTATGCCGAATTTGGCGATTTTTTCGTCGGGAGAAAGGGAAATTCCTCCCTAACCACTAACATAAATATTTCAACTAAGAAAAATTAAAAAGATACTACAAATTTACAAATCGGAAGAGAAAAATATAAATTATTGTGCAAAAACATTCTCGTAATAGTTTATCGAAAGTGGAAAAAAGAGACAGAATAAATTTGTTTACAATATTATTTTTAGAGAAAATATCATACTTTTTCCTTTGAAATTTTAAAACAGCATTGAAAGGTTTTAAAAATTGGCATTTATTTTATTAAGTATATGGAAATGCAAGTGATTTTTGAAATTTTTAAATAACAACAATATTTTTATGCGTTTTGATATTTTTTCCAATAGAGAAAAATTATTTAATTTCATTTCTTTTGCCTAATTTAAAAAAGGTAATTCCAAATTATTGCATAATTCTTTAAGTAATAGTTTTATTACTGAAACCAATATATTTAAATTACACTAATAGTACGTTTACGGTTATGGCGAAAACCGAATTTTAAAAACCAAATCGTTTACATACCTGTTTTCTTCCCTATGGAGTTTTTGTTGACATATATAATTCTTGAAAATTTTTTATTTAATTTTTATTTGGTTTTATTTTGTTTTTAAAATATTCTTTGACAGCATTTATATACAATTTATGTAAAAAATTTATAAAACAAATTGAATGTTTCAAAAAATGACAAATTTTTTTTTATTTTTGATCTATATAAAAGCTTTATGTTGCGAAATCAGTTGAACAGGATGTTTCATAAATAATTATTCATGTAGTTTTGGTTTTTGATTTGTATGGAAAAAACCGAATGAGATCAAAAACTACTAGTTTTCGTTGGTATAAACGGCATATAACAAATTCTATTATTACTTAAAAACTTCAGCTTCATAAAAAAAATTATAAAGTAAAAAATTTGAATATACTTTTCATTTTATTTTATAATTTTACTGCTTATTTCTCAACGTCGAACAAAAAACTAACTTCGAAATTTTATGGAAAACAACAATAAAATATTAAATTTATTTGTTGTTTTTCATAAACTTTGTAGAAGCGAATTTTTTCTAGTAATGAGAAATTGTTGGAATATAAATTAATAAGTCCCTTAATTTGATAGATATCGGTAAAATAAGAAGATAAACGTTTAAAATTCTTAAGGATAACTGGAATAGAAATAAACTAAAGGTAAAATTTTTTGACAGGATATCATAAAAATTCTATTTAACTTAGAAACTCTGGTAATTGGACACAATATATGATTGATAAACAATTTTATGTGAAACGTATATTTTGCAAGTAAATTTGTAAATTGTGGACGGCTAGTCCGATTTAAATAAAAAAAAATCACCACATGCTTGCTAATAGCTTTTTTCTCATCCGTTTTCGAAGATTAGTGTATTTTCTCTCATTAAAGCTTGTGATTGTTGTTTAACTCTTATGGTTATCGTGTTATTAGTAACTGCAAATTTAAATTTCGAACTTTTAAAGAATCTGGGTTCAATCTCAAAATTATTATTACTATTCCGAGTGGAAAAATTAACAATTCTGAATTTAATATTTGAGAAATAATAATTTTTGGAATATTTCAAGCCAGGAAAGCGTCATCACACAAAAAATGAGAAAATTATTTGCAAAGATTGTATAAATCGGACAAGTCGACTAGGAATTAATTTGACTTGTTCATAAAATAACTTGAACTTGGGTGGGTCTAATTGTGTTTCAAAAATTCTATAGCACATACTTATATCATAGAGACAGAATCCCTATTATGTGGCTAAATACCATTAAAAACTAAAAACATTCACAAGAAAATTTCAAAAATTGTTTTAGAACTTGAAAAGTAATTTTCCGGATTATTTACCTATTGATCATCCATTTTCAGTTTTAATCTATTAATAAGACCATTACACGGATATATTTCACCATAACTCAAGAACTGTGTGCGCAATTTATATAAATGATACACCAGAAAATGTGAACTAAAAATTTTTCAAGCCACCCTAACACCACTTTTTTATATGCTCAATATATTCGGAGTTATTAAGAAATTAGTGCCCAAAAAATTTTCTTGTAAAATTGAAATTTTTTTCTTAAAAGATCTTTTAAAAAGTGGAAACACCAAAAATTAAGTGATAATATCCATGTATACTTACAATTATTCCTCTTTAAACAAAAGTAGTTGTACTAGATGGAATTTGATGAGCTAAACAAGAATCTGCTTTCACTTTATTTCTATCACGTACTAACTTTCAGGGGTCAAACTTGTATAACTCGGGAATGGTTTGTGAAATTTAGATAAATAAAACTGCTATAGATTACGAACAAATGTATATCCAGCTTTTCCTTTAACATTATTTTTTTACCCGCTCAATATTTTCCGAGTTAATGAATGAGATTAATTTTAATATTAGGTATCGAGTGCTCAGTACTGTAAAGTAGTTACTCAATACTTTCAGAGTTTAATACTTTATTGATATCGTATTAAAAACATGACAGTTAAAATACAACTCTATATAAAGATACAAATTAATTTTTAAATATATTAAAGTACTTTTATTGATTTCTGTTAACGTTGAATTTAAAGTTAATATTTTTATTTTATGTTTTATATAAATAAATTTATAAAATTCCATGTTAATCGGATAAATATATTTGTTTCTTATTTATATAAAGGTTTTGTTATTAGTAATTATATTTCAAATTATGTATCGAGAAGCACTGACTGAGTGACTATATCCAACTTATGGCTTTAATATATTTAACAATTAAACTAAGTCTTGTAAGTCTTGGTTGTCTGAGAAGATTTTTTAAGCAATCAGTTTCAAATTTTTCATATAAAAATTTACAGATTTTATTTCAATTAAAAATATAATTGTGATTAATTTTTGGAAGATTCAAGGTCTAGATATTTAGTTTACTATGTCAACTATTAAACCAAATAATTATGATACAAAAAATATTAAAATATAAATGATTTCTAAACTTTTCCTAAAACAATTAATAAAATAAAAACGAAAAAGTATGTCCTGAGCCTGCCTTTACTGTTAGTAGGTTAATTTTCTTTCCTTTTGTATTTGTAGCGTAACTAATATATATCTGGAATAGAAGGAGACAAATTTCTGAAAGGACCCATGACGTAAAATGTAGCGAGGACAACCGATCAGAAAAACATTTGACGACGAACGCTTCTGAACGTAATTAATTCCTGATTCGTATATTTTAACGAGTGATGACAGAAATTGAAATTTTCCGAATAACAGAATTTTCTAACCTATAAGCACTAATTTATATGTAAATTCTACGTTTATGAAAATTTATTTAATGGGATATATAATATGTTTGAAACATAAAAACGTTCGCAAATTTCACATTGTCTCCATCGCTTCTATAACGACAAGCAAAATGATATTCTTTATATAGGATAAAGATTTGTGCCTTTGTATTTGACGTCTTCCAGCAGATAACGAGTTCATAGGTAAGAAAGAAACGCTATATTGTTTGCAGTGTACATCCTATTTTATAAGGTTTTTTTTCCTGCATTCAGCATTGCGTTTCCAGGAAAGTTTCTATTCTAATATATTTATACCCTACACCACCGTAGGTGGTTGAGGTATTACGTGCTAGACCCACCTTTAAGTATACCAATCGACTCGGAATCACTATCTGAGTCTATTTAAAGCTGGTTGGCTGGCTGGCTCTCCATGTAAACATTTTGAACAAAATACAAGTCACAATTGTGAAGATATTCTTATGATATTTGGCATGAATAATTATTTTGGCACAAAGACAAAGTCCATTGAAATTGGTTATGATCAGTTATTTCACTTAGCCCCAAATAAAATATAATTTTCCTTAAAACGAAAATTTGCATATTTTTTTAAAATATTTTATTTGACATAACCCACCGTATTGCTATTGTACATTATTTAGCCCCCAATGGATTTTTTATTTTTGTGGCATTTATTACACAGTTTTATTTCATATTTATATATTTTTTTGTTAAAGAGCGGTAATTGTTGAAAGTACCAAAACACTTTTAACTCATTCATTCCAACTCAACGGCTGCTACTGTGTGTTGATGAAACAAAGATGAAAATGAAAAATTTTATGATAATTATGATGACAGCATGTGTCTTTTCTTTTGCCATATAATTTTAATTAATGCTATTAATTTTTGCGAATAAGTATGTCTCTTTCTTTCATTTATTTTTTTCTTTTTCTTTTAACAAATGATAGATATGGTACAATGTTTGTTGAGGCAAAATTAAGTTGTGAATCGAAATACTTATTGCTCGAGCAGCCCAGTTGGTTGGTTGGCTTATGGGTTAGTTAAATTGTATACACTTTATAGCCATCAATTTGATTTTATTAATTTGATGTTTTATATGATCACTTCGAGAAAAAAAAGTTGACAGTGGAGGCATATTGAAATGGAAGAAAATGAAGTGTATTTTGATGTGGCATAATTTACAGTTGTTTGACAAATTTGTTAATTAAAGCAGCATTAATCGTTTTTGATGATATCAAGAGGGTCTGATACATACAACAAAGAAAAAAATACATTGTTAGGGGTTCTAGGTTAAAACAGTTTGAATTTATTAACAATTTTTTATTCAACAATTTTTTTAGATAGAAAAATATTTCAGTCGAAAATTTTTACATAAATTAGTCCTACAAATTAAACAAAAAATTCAAAAATACAGTAAAAACAAATATGCCAAATAATGTCTGGTTCGAATGATCACATGAAGTCTAGTTTTAATATTAGGGTTTACTCTCGCGAAGATAGTTCTTTTTATCAAGAGTTTTTAAACAATTTCATTTTTTTAATAATTATAGAAAATAAATGTGCAATTTCTATAGGAATGTACAAGCACACTTTTTTATATAAGATAAATATATATTTCATATCCATATCATTTTAAGACATCTTTTGTTCTATTTGAATAATTTGCATACGACTACAATATGATACGCTTGAATGTAAAATGTATGAAATTGATATGGCAAATTAAGTTATTTTTATTGTTATTTTTTTAGTTCAAAAAACATTTAAGCTTACTTCCGTTTTGCAAGAATGAAACACAGAACTAAGCACAACAAAAATATAAATTCAGACTATAAAACAATGATCGAACCATAGAAAAACAAAATAAACTCCCTTCAGAACTAAAAGCATAACAGAATAAACAAAAAATATAGAAAAATATTCAAATAAGCGTAGCAGAAAATTAACTCAAAGCAATAGTTTTATATTTGCTGCATTACTTCTTCTTTTTTTTTTTTTTGATGAATAAAACAATAAACATAAAGGGGAACATAATCGTCATACTACATCTAAATAAACAACAGTACAAATAAAACAATAAGATCTTTTAAAACTACCTGAACTAAAATTTTCAATACTCTGCAGAATAATATCGAAAGACAGACTGACTGACAAACGGACGGAGGGACAAACAATAAGTAATAAACCAACACAGAAACAAATGGTTTTATTTTTGCAAAAAAAAAAAAAAATGCAAAAATTATTTCTGTCGAAAAGCATGTCTAATCATGACATTGTTGGATTAAAATAAACTATAGACTATTGAGTTTAAAAATAAAAAAAGAGAATTATGCTTATTTTTACGATTTGGGTGTCTTTGTCTGTTATTAGCTGGGAATTAATTTCAGGTAGCATATGCCAAGTTTAATGAACCATATTCAGTTTCATTTTTTTTTTCTTATTTGCTTTTAATTTTTTTAGCGGTACTAAATATAACAAATTTCAATTCATATTAATTTGTCATTGATTTTAGAGATTGTGCTCTCGCTTTTTATAAATTTTTTTCACCGTTTTTTCATGTAGGCCAACATTAATAATAAATACGTTTTAATTCTACCCATTTCAGTTTTCTTGAGATAAAAAGTAACAACAACAGACTCTTCAAGGATCAGGAGTTTGAGGCAGTGAAAACATCAAGGAAAATGTTCTGCAATAAAAAAATAATAAAAATTTCTACACAACACTTTTCGAATAAAAATTTGTATACAAACATTTTCGAAGAAAATTTTTTGAACAAAAATTTCTATAGAAAATTTTTCGAACAAAAATTTCTACAGAAAATTTTTCAAACGAAAATTTCTATAGAAAATTTTTCAAACGAAAATTTCTGTAGAAAATTTTCCAAACAAAAATTTCTATAGAAAATTTTTCGAACAAACATTTCTATAGAAAATTTTTCGAACAAACATTTCTATAGAAAATTTTTCGAACAAACATTTCTATAGAAAATTTTTCGAACAAACATTTCTATAGAAAATTTTTCGACCAAAAATTTCTATAGAAAATTTTTCGACTAAAAATTTCTATAGAAAATTTTTCGACCAAAAATTTCTATAGAAAATTTTTCGAACATAAATTTCTATAGAAAATTTTTCGAACATAAATTTCTATAGAAAATTTTTCGAACATAAATTTCTATAGAAAATTTTTCGAACATAAATTTCTATAGAAAATTTTTCGAACATAAATTTCTATAGAAAATTTTTCGAACATAAATTTCTATAGAAAATTTTTCGAACATAAATTTCTATAGAAAATTTTTCGAATAAAAATAGAATAATAATAGAACATTTTACATATAAAAATAGAATAAGAATAGAACATTTTAAGAATAAAAATTTCTACAAAAAATTTCAACAATAATGTTTTTATAGAAATTTTCGAATAAAAATATCTATAGAAAATTTTATGTATCAAATTTCTACAAAAAATTTTGCGAATAATAATTTCTATAAAAACATTTTCGAATAAAAATTTCAATAGAAAATTTTAGGAGTAAAAATATAAAAAAATACTAAAAAAAAAATACTTTTAAATTTTTCCCGAATAAAAACGTTTTCGAATAAAAATGTACAAAGTTTGTCGAATAAAAAATTTTACGATTAAAAATATCTTAAAAATTTTACGAATAAAAATTTCAACAAAAAATTTTACGTACAAAAATTTCTATAGAAAATTTTTCGAAAAATTTCCATAGAAACATTTTCGAATCGAATAAAAATAAATTCAACCGAACACAAAATATTTTTTGCAGAAAATTTCATCTAGAAAATTTTATTCGATTAAACAATTTGAATCCAGTAGAAAAATGCTTATTTCTATAGAATAATTTTATACAAAAATTTTCAAAAGATAATGTTAACCGAAAAAGATTCAATCGAGTAGAAGAACATTTCTGAAAGAAATTTTGTTATTTATTTAAATAGAAAAAAATTAGTTCGAAAAAATCTAAAGAAAATTTTAATCAAATAGAGAAAAATTTCTAAAGAAAATTTTAATCAAAATAAAGCATTTTTTTTAAGTAAAGTTTTAGTCGAAAAGAAAAACATAAAAAGTATTCTAAAGAAAATTCGATTTGATTAAATTAATCGAATAGAAATAAATTTATAAAGAAAATTTTAATCGAATAGGACAATTCTCCTAAAGACAATTTTATTCGAAAAAAAAATAACTTCCTAAAGAAGATTTTACTCGAATAAAACTAAAAAAATAGACAAATAAATAAATAAATAAACAAATAAATAGATAAATAAATAAATAAATAAATATTGGAATAAAAAGAAAATTCTAAAAAAAATTTTAATCGATTAGAAAGAAATTATCTAAAAAAATCTATTTGAATGAAATAAAAAAAGATTTTGATCGAAAAACAAAATTCTATACCAAATAATCCTTCCTGGAGAAGTTAATTACAGCTAGTTTAAGCTAAGAGATTAGGTTGGTGACGCATAGCAGTAGAAAGATTTACAAAGCAGTGGAAAATATTATCTCGTATCCTTTAATAATATTTTTTCCTATAAAGAATCCACCATTTGTCTCCTCTGACAACTTCTTCCTCTTTATTTTCATATCCTCTGCTCCATTTAAACATCCATGCGTTTTCGTTTTTTGTAAATTTGTTTTACTTTTTTTTTTTTTTTTTGATAATCTTTTCCCGTCGTTTCTAAAAAGTCTTTACCGCCACGTGTTATCTTAAGTAAAACCAAATGTAGTGTATAATCTTAATAACCCTGGCTCTTCATATAAATTTCCCATTTTTAAGCCACTTTTTCCCGACCAACGTCTCCATGTGGTTTAATATTTAAAACACAATTTTTTCTCTTGTTGTTGATCCGTTTTAAACTTTCAGACACTTTACCAACTCATCGCGTGTATGTTTGTGTTTGTATGTCTTCTTTTTTTTATCACATCGCGTTTGTTGGTTTAAGGCCAGAAGAATAAGAATAAAAAACTCTTACACTCTTATTAATACAGTTGTAATCTCTAGTGGATCTCAACTAATTAATTGACTTTTGGTGTTTTTAAAGTCAGATTGTATGCATTTAAACATTATTCACAAAAAAAGGAAACGAAATAAGAGGGAATCATCAACTGCAAAGAGCAGTAACAAACAATACCAAAAATGTACAGGGAACTAAATGATGAATAAAAAATAAGGCAAAAAAATATATGTATGCATTTTCAGATACAAGTGCAGGTAATTATTCAAATTAGTTAAGCCCCTACCAGAGTGCTTAGAAAGTTGAAAAATTTAAAATTTAGCTTGAACTATTTATTATTTTGTAAGTTGACATTTTAAAAACTTTAATATGTTAACTTTTTCTTATCAGTCAATATGGGAAGTTGTGGCTTTTTAAAATTAGGATAAAGGTTTCCAAATAGAAAGTCATTTTTAGATTAGCCCTTAGTATACAATTTTTTGTGGATTTGAGGAAAAAATTTGTTGCTAGAGGTTCCTTAATACCAAAATCAAGATACTGAAGTGTTTGTGATGTTTGAAACTCTACTTACCCTTTGTAATGTTGGCTATTTTGTTCTATCTGTAATCGGTTTGTTATGTCTATATCAGAAATATTTGGTATAAATATATTTATTACGCATATTAGCAATTATGAAAAATTTTTAACCTAACTGAAGTTGACTTAAATCCTTAATAAGGTTTGTGATAATACCATTTTAAACAAATGGCTTACTGATCTGAACTCACAAGACTAGGAACTAACAGGGTGAAAAATTTTAGCACAATAGGTTTCATTTTATAATCATGATTGTTGTTCAAATTTCAAAAACTTACAAAGAAAAAAGTTTGCGCATAAATATGAGAATTTACTTTCATTGATTTTAGTTCATAATATTTAAGAATAATGTCTTAAATATTAACACTTTTTTACATTTTTTAAATGAATCAAAAGTCAAGAAGACTTAAACGAATTGTTTAAATTTTCATTTATATTTTCAATTTGTAAATGTATGTTTGAAATTTTCTTTACAGAATTTTTGGTTATTAATGATTTTTAGGCACTTATTGGGAGCAAAAGAATACACCAGTTGCGTATTTTATTACAATGATACATGTGCTGTAGAATGGCAGCAAATTTAAGCAAATTTCTAATCCTTACTTCTTAACAGTTTTTTACTGGAAAATTGCCATTTAAAGGGATTTATTGTTAATATTTTCATGCATAAGTATTTTTATTTAGAATTTGAATCAAATCTAATAAAACTAAATTAAAATTTTAGCATCATTTTTGGAAAATCCGCAAAATTATGTTTAAGTAAAATTTAATGATATCTATGAACAAAATCTTATTTTTTATGAAAAAAGTTTGGGAAAAAAGTAATGTTCGATTCATAATATTTAAGAAAAAAATTTTCAAATATATGAACTTTTTTTCTCTGTGTATGAAAAGGGCTAAAAATTATTTAACTTTTTCCCATTCTTCTACACTTTTTGTTCGAGCTTTTATACATTTTGATCTCATTTGATCTTATATACACTAACCGGACCTTCTATAGTATCTTTGTTATTGTGCAGACTTTCAACAGCTAAATATAGGGTAGTCGAGTTTTGATGACAAAATCTTTTGATTTTTTAAATTTTTTGGTTTTTAGGATGGGGTCTGTGCGCCCCTCAACGAAATACCAATTTGGATATAGGGACTGATACTTCTTGTAATTATGTGTATTTGGCACTATGTCTCATTGATGAGCCCGCAATAGTCTCAAAGTTTGGAAAACAAGATCGAAAACAATTCAGTGTAAAAGATGTAAAGTGCGAGTGGAAAACTAAAATGAATCAAAAAATTCTCGAAACTTTCAGCTTAGTTTTTTTATATTTTTTTTTAGCTTTAAATGCCTTCCATAAAATTTTATGCGTATGACCTAAAATTTAATATTCCTTTTGTAAAGTCTATCAAAACTTCAACACTTTTCTTATTTTTAAAACAAACTTTAGAAATACAAGACACATAAAGTAGTTTTCAAGAAATTTCGAAATTTTTTGAAATTCCTCATATGTATCTATGTAAGTGTATTTCTGCATAAATTCCAAAAACGATAATAAAAATTTTATTATTCCCACTAAATGTCTCATCAAAGTACTTTCATTCACTTTAGGGTTAACTATAAAACATCTTCCTTTTATTTACTTTAATTTCACTTCCATTATCCACAAAAGTCTGCCTTCATTTGTTATCTTTAAAACATTTTTTGTTTACTTTATTATACTGAATCTCTTCTGAAACTATAACCACACTCAACTTAACTGCTGCTGCAGTTGTTGCTGCCTCCGAAAGCTGTAACCAGCAATAAAACAACAGAAAAGGATTATTAAAAGCCAGTTTTAATTTTCTGCATTTTAGTGTCTGATGCACTTTGGCATTTTTTGTTTAAACAAAAAAAAAAAAAAAAATAATAATAAATAAAAAAAAAATCATTCTTACCTTAAGTCATGCAGTCAGTCAGTCAGTTGCTCTGAAGAAGCATATGAGTTTGTTGTTTTTGCGTTTAACCGCCACAAAGTTTCTCAGTCAGTCAGTCAGTCAGTCAGTCACTTCCAGTGAAGACAACTTATCGAAATATTTCTGTTCTTCGATCCTACATTCCAGAATTGCTCTACTTTGTTGTTGGTTTGGATTTCTTGAACATGAGTTTTAACTTTTCGCTTGATTTTCAAAACGTATATGTGTGGTTAGTTGGCTAGTTGGTTGGTTTGGCTATTTGGTCGGTCGACTGGATCTGTTGTTTGATCAGTCTGATGGTTGGCCGCATTGGTTTTAGTGTTATTTTAGATTTGAGATGTTTTTGTTGTTATTGCTGCAGTTATTTATCGTTGCATTTGTAAGATTAGCTTTCTGTGTGAGTTAAAAACAAAATTAAACGCTTAGTCAGTTTCTATCTAAAGATACACATACTTGTATTCATATAGACAGCATCATTGGTTTAGTTTAGTTCGTTTTTTTTTTTTTTTTTTTTTTTTGTTTAGGTTTTTCTGAATGCACTCTGTTGCCGTCAATATTCATCTCAAGTTGCATTGGTTGGCGGCATCTGCTTGTTTTGAAAAATGTTTTTATTTTTCTTTTCGGTTTTTTATAGCAGCTCTATAAATGATAAAAAGTCTATTTGCGATTATTCAATAGTTTAGTTTTTCTTTTTAAGTTTTATAAAATCTTTTTTCATTTAAAGTTGTTGGCTCATGAGCGGAGTAGAGGAGTTTTATTGGAGAATGTTAAACTTTAAATTAATTTTATTAAAAGTGTTTTTAAATTAGTTTTGTTTGCAACATGTTGTAGTAAACAGTATCTTGTGGTAAGATTTCTTAAAAGAAGTTTTCTTCTTCGAAGAGTTTTCTCTTCGATTAAAAGTTTATATTTAGTTTTAGATTAATTTGGAAATTGCGTTTAGAGTTGAGTTTCTTCACTGTTTGATTACTTTCAAAAAGAGAAGGAGAAGAAAGGTACCGATTGAGATATTTACCTGTAAAGACTTAATGACATTCCTCTCATGAATGTTCCCGAGTGATTTTTTTAAGAATCACAAAGGAGAAAATTTTGTAGGACATGATCATTAGTTTCGAGGAGATACAGAAAATTATATTTTATTGGAATATTATTATGATATAGTAGGCTTATGAAATCAGCATGACTGAAGATCGTGGTAGATCTGAAACATTAAGGCACAACATTAAAACATCCTATTACAAGTTTACAAATTACTAGAAACATTTTTATGATAAGGATGACTTTCGAAACTCTCAAGATATTTTAATATGTCGGTGTAAAATATATTTTAATACGTCGGTATTAAAATATCTTGAGAGTAAAGCACAAAGTTTAAGAGAGGTTTTTGGAGAGTTCTGGATAGCTATCTTACTTCTTATCAATTCCAGTAGACATATAACTATTTAAAAATTGTTTCGCAGCTTCCATAATTATTTCCCATCCTATTTATGTGCACATTTATGGTCCATAAACTTTATTCTCATATCCAAATGTTATTTATAATCCGTTACTTATATTTAAATTACAAATTTCTTTATTGCCAATTAAAACTTACCTGCACAATTAATTGCAAAAACGCTTTTCTATTCAAAACAATGTTCCGCCAAATAAAAATCAATTGTAAAAGTCAAAATAAATAATTACCGCCACTATCTAACACAAATCAAAGAAAGATAACACTAACAACCGCCAAAAAATAAATAACAAACATTTAGTAAAATTTATAGTCAAAAATTCATTACCACACACAGTTTCATACACTTTCACAAACATACAAAATATTTAACATTAATATCAAGTGATGGACTTTTAACAC
The DNA here is from genome assembly GCA_932274085.1 of Protocalliphora azurea. Taxonomy (NCBI): domain Eukaryota; kingdom Metazoa; phylum Arthropoda; class Insecta; order Diptera; family Calliphoridae; genus Protocalliphora; species Protocalliphora azurea. Next base: position 105,954,021 of record OW026523.1, on the reverse strand, counting down.
TTGAACATGAAGTTCTTTTTTTCTCTTTATTATTTTAACTGCAGTCACTGTATCTTGCCAACAAAAGCAACAACTGTCGTATCTTATAATCTTTGTATGCCGAAAGATTCAAAAAAAAGCAATTAGCTTTAAGATGTTATTGCTTTCGATGACGTTGACTTCTTTACTGTAGTTGTTACTGTTGTTGTTGGTTGGTGATGTTTACACTTGCTCACAAAACGTTTTTCGTTGCAACGTTTCTGTGAGTTCGTTTTTGAAGAGGACTATTGTTGTACTTGGTCAAAGTTTTTTTTTTTTTTTTTGTATTCTTTCTTCTTTTTTTAATTGTAGTGACCAGTGTAGTTGGTGGTCTTAAGAGATTAATCGGTTATTCGATTAGTTTATTTTGAAATTGTGTACATATACATATGTATCAATATGGGCCATTATAAAACATTTTGTAATTAGCTGACATTGACTTTAATCTTTAATAAGCTTTGTGATAATACTATTTTAAACAAACGGGTTACATATATGAACTCACAAGACTTGAAATTAATAGTGTGTAAAGCTTTAGCACCATAGATTTCATTCTATAAAAATGATGGTTGTTCAAATTTCAAAAACTTAAAAAACGGGCTAAAAATTATTTAACTTTTTCCCATTCTTCTACACGTTTTGTTCACATGTTTATACTTTTAGATTTCAAGCGATCTTATGTAAACTAATCGGATTTTGTGTATAAATTCTACACCTTCTTTGTTACTGCGCAGACTTTCAACAGTTAAATACATGGTAGTCGAATTTTGATGGCAAAATTTTTTAATTTTTCAAAATTTTTTGGTTTTTTGAGCGGGGTTTCTGCGCCCCTCTACGGAATAAAAATTTTGAAAGAAGTGTTGATACCTGTTGTAATTACGAATATTTTACGCTATATCTCGTTGGTATGTCCGAAATAGCTAATCTCAAATTTTTGAAAACGAGAGCGAAAATTTAGAAAAAGTCATTTTTTTGCGAGATACATTCACAGTTTCTAATAAAATAGCGTGGGCAACTGCGTGAACTTATTTTACACAATAAAATCTAAGGATCATTAAAAATAAATTTGATTAAAAAAATTATGGACTCTTTGAAAATTACGCATAAACTGAACTTTTTATTTTTATAGAACGAAACAGCGATAAATATAATTAATCGTGACCATAAATTTAAGTCAAATATCGTTGATAGTTGAAAATAAACACTTTTGTGAAAAAAGACACATGGCATGGACAACACGAAAATGACCATAAATAGTTGGAGTTAGTAATGTTTAACTGAAATGTAGAAGCGCATCAAAAAAGTTCGAAAGATACAAATGTTATGGACCAAAAAGAATTCACTGGGGTTAAAAAAGGATCACAATATTGAATAGCGTTTCTTGGTAATAAACTTGAATAAAATAAATTTTCGTATATAATATATAGAGAAATAACTTAGATTCGATCCGCATTTTTCCCAAAATTTTTAAAAATCGCGATTTATAGTAAAAGAAAATTTTTTTAAATTTTACTAGGAAACCTTAAAATGTGCCAGACTAATACCATCAAACACTGAAAATATCATAATATCAAATAAATTTTATTTAAATAACTCAGTAGATTATGATACTGCGCGTATATACAAATGGAAAAAAATGTTTTGGAGAGTCCAAAACCAAAAATTTTTGATAATGGCCCATATCTACTTCAAATAATTTGAATTCAATTATTTTAATATTAACCCCGTATTTACAGACAATTTTCAAATTTAAAATGCCTTTCAAATCAAAATTTACATAAAAATTTTATCTCTAAAATGTATTTTAAATTAAAAAATTTTTTTCTGAAAGCTGGAAACACTTTTGTAAACTAGTAACTTAATAGAGATCTTGCAATAATTTCTGAAAGAAGTTGAGCGAATAGATTCGATTTTAAAGCTCGTAAGATCCAATTTTTAATACTAGCACAAGTGAAAAAATAAGCTTTAATGTGTCTTGACTTTTTAATCAGTGTCAGAGATCCTCTTTCTGTATTCAGGAGAGGGCGAGGGTGTTATCGATAGGATACCATACTCTGAATTATTAAGAATAAGAATTTCTAAAATCTACGCTATGCTATTTGAGCAGATAAAATTAGGTAAAATCCCTTTTGATTAAAATCGTTATTTTTAATAAAAAATTAAAAAAAGTTCTTTATGTTTGTAATTAAATAAAAAACTCCAAAAAAAATAATTTAACTATAAATAATATAAAGAAATATTTTTAAACATTAAAAAATGTAAAAGACTATAATTATTGAAAAAATCATTTCATAATATTGCAATTTTTATTCCTATTTTTAGTCGTTTTTTACTAACAATAAAAAAAAAACTGATCACTTGTTTTCGATACCCGTTTATTTGCAAGTAACAAATGATCTTTCGACATATTGCACAATATATTATAAAAGAATTTGTTCTATAAAGCACTGTTTGTATGATATACCGAACGCAAAAAATAATTCCTTTATGCTCCTTCTCATAACTTATTCTCCTGGTACCAATTTCATTTGGTTCAACGGAACAACATGGAGAGAAAATCAGAATTTTCTTTTCCTTTTGTCATGATAAAACTTCACTGTGCGATATTTATGAAGAAGATAAACGGATAGAGGTTTTAAAGGTTCCAATATTCAACTCCTGAAAAAAATATTTGACCTACTCTTAACAGTTTATTATATCTTAACAAAATATTTTAGCCTTTTCATCATCAGAATTTTCATTAGATCAATACTTGAAGAAGAATATACAGAGTTCAGATTTCTTTTTAAGAATTATATTAAGATTCTTAAATTATGGTGGTTGCTGGAAGACTATAGTGATCAATAATCGCCTCTATATGACGAAAGCTCTGACGATCGTCGATTGAAAAAAACTGGACTTTATGCTATCTACTTCTTGCCGTTTAACAAGATATTCTAACATTTCAGCATTCAGATTTACATTAGTCCAAACTTAAAAAGATGAAGTTATAAAGTAACTCAAGTGCGCCAACTCTTCTCTGTTTAGATATTATTTTAAAGTCTTTGATTTCTAATGGATTTTTAGGAACTGTTCTTTATCAACTCTCATGAATGAAAGTCTTTATACTTTGCTTTTATCATTCCCAAGTTTTTGTAGAAAAAAATGTTTTAAACACGTGAAAGGTATTGACTTTATGTAATGTGCAGTATATGTTGCATTAGATTAAGATAAAGCATTAGAATTTCCTAAATATTGAATGGCGTCCTTAAGGAGAAGTAAGTAGAAGATAAAAAAAATATCTTATAGCTATCTTAAGGACTACTGTTTTCTTTTGAGAATTATATAAAAATTATAGATATTAATTTGTGATATTTTAGAATATAAATATTCTTTAAATAATTTGAAGATAGGAAAACTTTAATTCTAATTTAGTATTTGTCTAGTGTAAAGTATAAAGTTGGTATCTACTGATTATTTAATTCACGTTTGAAGATAAAGTTGTAATGTATTTTATTGAAAGTATTGTTCATTGGAAGTTACAGACTATTTCCATTTTTCTGGCAATTTATATATTCTAGACCAAATCCACTTCTAATTATTGAGGCCAGAAACGAATCAAGACAATTTTTTATAATTTCTAAATCGAACAAAACAAATAGTAGCCAGAAGATGAAAGTCTGGACTATATGTCATGTGAAACAAAACTTTCTATCCACTATTTTACAACTAATATTTAATTGGTCGCACTACATAAAGCCGAGCATTGGTTACACCGTGTGATAGTCATTTTCACATATGAAAAAATCGATATGTGCATAAAACTAGAGACCATTTCCGTACAAATTTGTTTACAGAAATTCAATTGAACCATTTATCGAATTTTATTTTGCTTTTTTAACTTTTATCGGGTAATTACAAAAAATTTTGACCGAAAATTGCAGTTTTTAAATTTTATATCCGTTTTTTTTTTAAATTTAGGGTATTCATTAAGCTCGGGCAATAAACAAAGTTAAAGGTTAAATAACTTTTATATGCATTATCCGATTTTAAAATCATAAAACTTACACATCTTTCCGGCGCAAGAACCTCTAAAATAAAATAAAAATATCATTTATCCTAAGATATCCTTAAAAGGATGAAATAATGTTTACAATCAATTTTTCGTTATAGTGTAAAAATTTTAAAATGAGATCTCAATGGGACCAGTAGTTATAACAGTTTGTCTATAGCAGTTAGTACAATTTTACTAACAAAATAATATCTTTTTAAGTGTTCTGATAGTTTTCCTTTTTTTAATTTAGTGTCAAAACGAATAGGAAAGGATAAAAACAATACCCTACATGCTTGTGGATAAGCACTTAAACGATTATCGGAAGAGGGCCTTATATGGGACCTATGGTTAATTCTGGAATGACCCTTATGAAATTTCTTACTATAATTTATGCATGTATGAAAATCATTTATGTAAAATTTTATTTCGATATTGGCATTTTTGTGAGATTTATGCACGTTTAAGTATTTTTAGGGAATGTTAATTATATGCAAGCCATGGTCTATTATGCACCGATCATTATGAAATTTATTGGAACGATCTATACTTGTACATAACTTAGTTGTGTTAAATTTTATCTCAATCTAGATATTTATACCAGATTTGCTCAAGCTTAATTGATTTTTGGTAATGGGGATTATATGGGAACCATATTCAATTATGGAGCTATTATTGTTTAATTGTATATGATTTATGCTTATATACAACTCAAATATATAAAATTTTGTATTTATGTTAACATTTATGTGGGATTTATGCGCTTTTAAGTAATTTTTAGGCATCGGAACTGGTACCACTATTCCGAGGATAAAAGTTGTATGAGGTATAGGTGAAATAACGGACTGATCATGATCAATTTCAGTAGATTTTGCCTTTGTAACACTATGTATCAAATTTTGGCAATAATTTGGCGGTTTTTGTAAAGTAGGTTACAGTGTGCTAAAGGTTTGTTAATGTGTTCCTGCTAAAATAATATCAAATTATTTTTTCAGAATCAGAAATATGCTATATAGGCGACTCATTTCAATAAATAATGATCAGTTACATTAAAATTTAAATAAGTCTTAAACCCACTTAATATCTAATAGAAAATGTAGTAGATACTAAAGAAAAATAGCTGTAAATACTGATCTCATTGAGATCTCATTTTGAAAATTTTACACTATAAAAACAAATTAATTGTAAGCATCGCATAAAAAGACATTAAAATTTAAAAGACCCTTTTTTAGGGTATTCAAGGATAAATGATATTTTTTTGTAGATCCCTGCATCAGGTAGGTGTTTAGTTGTTACAATTTTATGATAAAGAAGAATATCAGTCCTTCCTAATTATAGCAAGTTTGTTGAAATCTGATAATGATCATAAAATTTATTTAAGCATAACAAAAATGCTCGAAGTGTCTAACTTTAGAGTTTCATAGAATATGGACCGTTAGCGATATGGTGCAGGTTAATACGCCATATGAATCACATAGAGAAGTAGATGATATGTGCTGAATTTCATTAAAATCGGTGATGGTCTAAAATCCGAGCTGGGTCGAAATTTTTGATATTACCAATTATTATATGTATTTTTAAAACATCCTTTTTATTTTAGAAATATTCATATTAAAGCTCTTATAGACATATTTTAAAATATCAAAATCCATGAAGTCTTCCCAGAAGTTTTAGTTTTGAGAATATGTGTCACAGTGGTGGAAAACATAATTGAAACAAGATTATTTATTTTAATTCATTCCGCTGTTATTTAACCTTAAGATATAGAGGTACGTCATTTCTTTGGAAAAAGTTATAGAAACAAATATAATTATACAAAAATTTCCAATATTTGGAAAATTTCTCTACACAAATTAACTTTGTAAGAATATAAAATTTATTTATATATAATACTTCGTAGAACCTACATCATTTTGTACCACTCCAATACATCAGGAACCAACAGAATTGAAAAGTATTTAGCAAGTTCCTGGAGTATGGGATATAACCTTTCCTGGTTCATTTCATACTACCAATTTTGTAGTTCAGAAAATATTGAATAATGCAAGTCTTAGATGCTTTATAAGATTCAGATTGAGTGACTGCCCTGGCCCATCCAATTTCTTCACTATATTATTTTTCTGCATAAATTACCATATTATTGGTATTTGTTATATTGAAAATGGAAGTATTGTAGTATGTTATCGATGTGTACTACAAAAATTTTTTTAATCAAGGACCAATAGTCCCACGTCGTGTAAAGAAAAACATTTCTATAACACGGTAGATCCACCACCATGTTTAGCCGTCTTCTTCGTGTATTTTGGATCATAGAACTTGTTTATGGGATATCAAACATAGGTTTTACCATCATTATCAAGCAAACTTATTTTGTTTTCATCGGACCATAAAATATTTCTTCAGTGTGAGTGAGGTTTAGATATTTTTTCTTAATTCGGTTGTACAACTGTGGTACCTACTACGGTATCTATTTTAATAATGTTCGTTCGAATAATTACAACAATTTGATACAAATAATTATTCGAATAATTTAAAAGTACAACTTTTCGAATAACTAATAATTTTGATGTCAAACATTGAAACAAAATGAATAATTTTTCCCCGCCGCGTGTTAACATTGAATGTTATCAAAAAAAAAAAAAAATATATTAACCCGATATGGAAGCATTATATATTTATTTGTAAATTTCACTACAAATTTACACAATTTTCTTTATAAAATAAAAAATTATAAAAATTTTATTTGAATTTTAATTCTATTTTTATATTTTTCATTTCTTGTCATTCTTGTATTCACAATTGTATGGTACATACACTGCCTGCCACTTGAATAAGGAATCACATTTTTTTAACTTTAATTAAGTATATCTCCTAAACTAAAGTTCAGAAAAAAATAACTTTTTGTGCAACCAAATTTCAGTGTTGGATATAGTTTCCTGAAGAAATAAAAAATATACATATTTTGTTATACTAAAATTATGCATTTATTTAAAGACATGTATTTCTGTGGTACGTTTTCGTGTGTCACTTGAATAAGGAATATTTTAAAACTAAGCAAACTGTGATTTATTTTTAAATTTTAGGTTATAAAAATGAAAGTTATTATCTTTTAGCATTCAATTAGTAATGAGTACTGCCACCATTTTTAGAAACAACCTCAAAAATTCGATTTCGCATCGACTTGTATAATAACTCTTAGTAATTTAGCGAAATTGAAATCCATGTTTCCGTTATTGCATCCTTTAAGGATTTTATCGTCTCCTTCAAAAACTTTTCTTGCAAGCCAACCCTAGTCATTTTCCATTGTATACAGGTCTGGTGAATATGGGGGCCAATCCAGAAGTTGAACACCTTGTTGATTAATCCATTGTTTTAATGCTCTGGCGGTATGAATCGGAGCGTTGTCCTGTTGGTACGTCCAAGGTATGGGTCCAAAGAAATCATTAAATTTTGGAATTGCTTCCTCCAAAATGTTTTTGTAAGTCGTTGCAGTCATTTTGTTGGATACAAAAACCAATTCCATGGTACAATAAAACGAAATGGCATCCCATACCATTATTCCGCCCTCTCGGCTGTGTCTTAGGCTCAAAAATAATTTCTCCTTATTTAGGTCATGGAAGTAATAGTTATACCCGTATACTCTTTTTTCATCGGAAAATACAACTTTAAACCATTTTTCGGACCATTTCATTGTATTTTTGGCAAATTGTAGACGTTGTGATTTGCGTTTTTCATTAAGTGGTGTTTTTTTTCAGATTTCGTGGGACTATGTATGGGCACGACTTTAAAATACGGTGCACTGTTCTTAGACTGGTACTGACTCCACTTTTTTCACTTTTTTTTTTTTTGATACCGACACGGCAGAATTTGATGCAATTCTAAGAATTTTTCGTCTTTCTTTTGGAGTTGTTGCCATTTTCTTCCGCTCTTTAATGTTTTTTCCATATCTTTCCACGTTATTTAAATAATTGTATACAACTGTCTTTCCTCTATTTATTTTTTTGGTTATTTGGACCGGATTCTGACCCTGAGACTTCAAAATCAGAATGTTTTCTTTTTCAGAGTTATTAAGAGCCTTTACACGTCCCATTTTCAATAAAAACTATTTAAAAACTATCAAATTAAAAATTTCTAGCCTCAAATCATAGCCTTCCTGATTAATATTAAAAGAATTCCTTATTCAAGTGACACACGAAAAAGTACCACAGAAATACATGTCTTTAAATAAATGCATAATTTTAGTATAACAAAATATGTATATTTTTTATTTCTTCAGGAAACTAAAGCCAACACTTTGAAATTTGGTAGCGCAAAGAATTATTTTTTTTTCTGAACTTTAGTTTGGGAGATATAATTAATTAAATTCAAAAAAATGTGATTCCTTATTCAAGTTGCAGGCAGTGTATATAAATTTAAACTTTTTATGAATTGCCTATAAACGTTAGCAACAAAATACAGCTAATATTATGTTCTTTTAATCATATTTTTGGCTATTTGTATAAATAAATAATTATACTTATATTTTATTTTTATTTTTTAATTTAAACAATTAAATATGAAATTATATTGACAAATTTTATTCTGAAAAGAAAAATAACAGCAGATGAGTGGTCCGATAACTCTTTTTATAAATACATAATTCGAAAAACAAGTCAATTAAACATTTTAATTTCGGACTTGAAAAATTAAAAATAAAAAGAATTGTTTCTAACTTTTGATATTCAGTAAACAAAAAAGACTTAAAGATTTTGGAATCAACATAAAAATTAATTTGTTTTGTAAGTGATATTATTGATGGGTACGAAAAAACGATATTCAAATTTATTTGTTATCTGAAAAGAATGAAAATGCTTACTTCGGGACTACTGCTTTAAAAGAAATGAATAAACTTTTATATATCAAAATTGATTCTCGTACCCCTACAAAGCAGCATGCGCCTGGTTATGGTATGAAAAGTTATGCTTGTCATAAAATATGTCCATCGAATCACATCAATTCAACACAACAAGTCAAAAGACTTTTAAATGTGAAAAGTATAGAGTTTCCATTTTAATAGCGACATTTTAACAAAATGCATTAAAATAACAGAAAAAAAATTTCGAATATATTTATTACCCTATTTTATAAAAAGTTTTAGAGCTGAAAAAAGTGCCTTCACTTAAGAATTAATGATATGAATAAAAATTAAAAAAGGAAAATCATTTTTCATTGCATGTACATTTAATTTTGTCAGAAACTACCGGGTTCCAGGGAATACAACAAATATTTTTCCGATTCCCTGGAAAGAAAAAATGTGGGGAATTTGGAAACTCTATGCGTGATGGAATAATTCGAATAAACCAAAATGCTTTATTCGAGTTATTCATTTTATTCGAACAATGAAAAAATAGAACAATTTGGTCCACGCTTTCATTTCGATAGCAAAAATATAAATAATACGGGAATTTTCGCAGGACAATAATTCTAAGTAAAATGGTATATACATTTTGTAGAGAACTTGTTCGTCTGGAATAAAGTGCAGTTAATGTAGTGGGCAGCACGGTCAGTTTATCTAAATTTTTGTAAAGCATTTAGGCCCTGTATTATTCTATATTTCTCGACTCAAAAACAGACAAAAACGGTGAGAAATTTGCTGCAAACTTATGAATTCTATGTGTCCCAGATGTGTTGGCAGGCTATTTTTTTTCTTCCGAATGTACAGAATTTACAAAGTAAATTTTTACAGGGCAAATTTCAAAATATTTGAATATTATTGGTATAATTTGTTTTTCTTATTTTTTCCAAGGAATTTGGATAGCCCTATCACTTTAGTTGGAATAACAGCGGCCTGAAATAATGAAGGGAAGAAATACAAGTTGGGAAATCAAGAACACTTATTAACAGTTAATTTAAAATATATACGAAAAGGATCAAGCGCTTCTTTTCTGAAATAAGGACTGAGGAATTTATATAAAATAAATAATTTTGTTTCTATTATTTTCTCCACCATTATATATACTAAATATGCAAAAATATGCATCAAAAAATTCGATGTCATTTTTCATAAAAAAGTGTGATTCAGATAGATAATAATAATCACGGTAGACATTTTTAATCATATTCTTTTCAACACTATAAGTTAGATCCAATCTCTCATTGTCCCTTAAATAAGATAGCTGAGCTATTGAAAAGCACTACGATTCCAATCAAATGAACTTTAGCACCAAGACTGTTTTAAGTGAATGAATGATGAATATTTCATCCATGTCTCGTGCTATTATAAATTTAAGTTGTGCTTGTTTTTAACTACATCTCCTACTCAACACTACATCTCCTACTCACAACTTTGCCAAATATATAAAGATACTTACAAGATCTAGAGAGACAGACTTATTGTGGCCTACCATATTCAAGCAACTCTCAGACCTATTGTTTATTGCGCTGAATTGATTATATAGTGGTACATTTTCTGACTAATGTCAGATAGTCTTACAATCGTTATGTAGAAACTAGTGTGTTGTACCTCATTTCCGTTAATATTTCAACACCCCGTGCTTTAGATTGGACATTCATTTTTGGAATATCACCAAACAGTTATAAGAAGTTTCGCACTTGCCAGCTCTCAATAATTTTATTTTATAAATTTCTCTAGTAATTCCTCATTTGAATCTTTAATATTTTCCCGTATTTCAAATATTAAATAGACGTCCGATACTAATAAAAATAAATAAAAATATTCAAACCCCTTAACCGATTAACTGCTCCAAGGTTTATATGACTGAAAGTTCACACATACATACATATGTACTAATTGTATTAAAATTTACTTAAATATCATCATAGAGATATGAAGTCGTAGAGATGAATGCTCATACTAATATACGACATTTGATGATCGCAGTGGTTACTTAAATATTTTTTTTTTTTAGCAGTCACAGTAGTTGTAGATAATGTTTGCACATGAGCATGAGGCAAACAAACATTCAAGCGGTTTTAATCGCTTTGATCTTTTTGCGCAAACGTAAATTGTTAATTGCACGATTGCCGCATTTTAGTTTGGTTTTGGTATGTTTGTTGTATCTACTGTATATTTATTTTTTTATTTTATATTCATACTTATTTTCATTGTTTTTTCTGACGATTTTATAAATTTTTGTAGCGGTTGGATGGATATATTTTTCTACGCCATGAATCAAGTATGAACGCCTTATTCACAAAAAAAAAAATACACAAAATTGTTGTGTGAAGAATTAAAAAATAAATTTGTTGAATTTTTTTTTTTTTTTTTTGCTTTTTTTAAGTGACTAAATATTTTTGCTGGAAGGGGCTTCTTGATTTGACTTTACACAAATTGTTGTTTTAACACCGCTCAAGTGTTTTTTGCTGGTGTTTTTGTTACCGTTGTTTCTGTGACCGTGTTAGCTGCTACGAACATTTTTGCAGCCAGTTCTTTTTATTTTGAGGGGATTTTCAAAAGCGGTATTTTTCTTTTTTTTTCTGTGTGTGTTGTTTTTGTGGATTTAACGTGTGTTCACGGAAAGCTAATTGTTCGTTTCGGTGGCAAGTTCAATCAAATTAATTGCGTTTTTTTTGTGCTTGCTGTTGTTATTGTTATTGTTTGCAAAAAGGGGTCGCCTAAAATTCACTTAAGACAAAGAAAACAACTACAATTATTTTTTGCAAGTAAAAAGAAAACAAAGAACAATCATGCGAAGACAGGAAAAATTTTGTTATGGTTCACATGAAATGTTTTTTCATAAATTATGTATTTTTTTTTTTAATTTACACTTAAAAACTTAAATTTGTTGTTAAAAAATTAATTTTAAATTTTGATTTTCAGTTTGTTTTTTTAAAGTATTAAAGGTGTTAAAAAGGCCAGCTATTTTTGATTTGGGAAAGCATACTAACCATTTTTCCCTTTACCAAAATGCTTAATTAAAGACTAAATTCGGCAGAATTCTCTTCATCCCACAATGCTATGATTAATCTTTTTATATTCTTGCTTAAAGACTGGTAGTTTTTTTCTTTATGAAAGCTCTAACACAACCCAAGATGTTAATTTATAGATTTTTCTCGTAGCCATCGGAAATTAATTCCCTAATATTTCTGCCACACAGCAAGGCCGATCGCAAAAATTTTGGTAATAAGTCTGTATCTCCTTGTCTACTGGTCGGACCGAATTGAAATATTTAGAAGAGTTGTAGAGGAGGACCTAAGCTTTCAGAAAAATCATCTGTAATAATACAATAAAAGTTGAATAATCTTAGACCTTAGGCCACTATATATACTATGCTTAATAATCTACTTAATATAGACTTAATGAGCTGCATATATAGACATTATAAACACTTGTATATTGTGTTTATATTTTTTACATACCTATAAACTGGAAGAAGTTTTGATTAAAAAATTTTAAATTTTAGTATTTATAATTTTTTAGAAAAATTTGTTTAGATTTAAAAAATTATAAAAAATTACCCGCTAGTTTCTATGTAATACATTACACTAAAAATAATTAAAAAAATTACTTTTAATATATTTTTTTTTTTTTTTTTTTGTGCACTTAATAAATATGATTCTAAAATTTTTACTATATTTTACTATAAAAAATGCCAAAGTAATCTATATATATATATATATACGTAAATACTAAAACTGTTTTTTAGATTTGAAAAATCTCGTGTGACCTTTCTTCTTGGCCTGAAAATGTTACAATTTTTTACCAATGCTGGAAATAGGGTCTAACACTCAATCAAATAAAATTTTCTTTATTATTTATTATTAAAGCCTTGTTTTTGAAATATATTAATTAATAAAAGTATATTTTCTTTATTAATCAAATTTTGAGAAAAAAGTGAAAAAATCTAACCAACTTTTTGTAAGAAAACATAAATTTTTCCTACTAATTTTAAAGTCATGACTTTATCATTTTCCAGGGCTAGACGAATTGAAATAATTCAAAAAAGTTATCAGCATATTAATTTGGAATTTATTGGAAATCCTACGATATATTTAGAAAAATTTCCACTCCTTTATTTCAGAAATTATCAGGTAAAAACCAAAAAAAAGTCAAGACAAAAGGATTCAAAATTCACAATGCAAACGCAAATACCTTTTTAACCATAAGAGGTATACAAAGTGATATATAACAGGTGAGTAAACGTATTTTTCTTCAACCCATCAAGCTCTTTACAAAGGGTTTGAAATTTGAGATCAGACTTGATTTGTAGAAGTTATGATTTGTTGAAACTTTTTCATACTAGATGTGGTTAACTTTGACACCCTTAGACCAGTAGTTAAGGAGACACAGATTTATTACCTCATCCTTTCTTTAGCGACAAACCTTTGCCAAGAACTGTTGGGTACTCAAAAACGATAATTTCATAACTAAAATATTTCGATCTCAACCAAAAGGTTTATTATCGAATTTCCTTCTCCGTACTTACCTAGAAAATCTAGGGATTGGTCCTTTTCTAAAAGGACTATGTATTGTATCAATGACTATTTGAAAATATTCTCAACTTTTTTTCTAACATAAAGGCAGTTTCCAAAATTTATCGTTTACTTATAACCAGTGTTGCCAGGATATGCAAAAAAAGGCTAAATTGAATTTTAAAAAAAGGCCAAAAAAGGCCAAGTGCCTTAAAAAATAAAGTTAGAAGAAAGCTAACATTTCTTTTTTAATTTTAAAACTTATTTTTTGTCGTTCTCATTAGTTTTTGATATTTTTTTTTATAGATGTCATAAATTTATAAAAGAAAATTAGAACGCCTCACAGCAAATGGAAAATTCCAATAAAAATTTGAGTTATGTTTCATATAAAAAAATAGCTCAATTTTTTCAAGTGATTTGTCATAATTTTAGAACTATTATTACTTTTTGATTAAGCATTTAGAAATTTTTAGATGATTTTTTAAAATTATATTCATAAATAGTTCTATGGTTATTGAATTATATTAAAATATAATTATAACATCGTACACTGGTCAAAAATCAATTCTTTTTTTTTGGCAGAAATTCCAAAACAATAATTTAAGAAATTGGAAAAAGTAAATGTATTTTATAAATTATAATAGACCAAGTAATCCAGAATATATATTTATAAATATAATGTAGCAACTTTGACAGTTTGACATGGTATTAAATAGAGTTAGAATTACAAAAGTTGTATCTCATTATCAGAAAAATATATAATAATTGTAGCCTAGGAGATGTATTTTAAGAACTTTATTTAAAATTTTATACTGGTCGTGTATTTGTTGTTATTTTTTGAGTTTTGTGGTTATATGAGTTGTTCATGAATATAACATATAAATTTAAAGGACGAAAAGTTATGTTTGTGAACTTGCACGAATGTAAAAACTTGGAAGTGTTCGCCAAAGCGTCTATTTTATGTAAAAATTTAGATAATCCCGGCATTTTTCGGCGGAAATTTCATGGTTTTCCGAAACAAGTAAGAGAAAGTATTATGTTCTAACCTGTTGGGTAGTTTTACTAATCAATAAAAATTTTAAAATCTACAAAGCAAAGAAGTAAATTTCATATTTAAAAAATATATCTACTGTGGTCAAATTATGCATTATAGAGCAAAAATTCTGAAAATACGTTTCAATATATATTATTGATAATTTTAGAAATGACTTCGATACAACCTCAAAAAGACACTAACAATACTTTTTGAATTATGTCACAAAAAAGTAAATTTTTTACCAGTGTGCACCGTGCAACAATTTCCCAAACATTTTTGCACAATTAAAAACACGATGTATGCATCATACACAATAAAACTATGTTTTATCCAGGACGTCAAACTGCATATAATAAAAGTTTTTATTTAAATGTTGCAACACTAAAGCAGCAATAAAAGTAACATTAAAGGGTTAAACATTAAAAAAAATATTTTCTTAACTTTTTGTTCTGCAACATATAAACAAAATATCGGTCATATATATATATATATATATATATATATAAACAAAAGCAGTCATTCATAACCTTCATTTCACATCCGATATAATCTTCGTAAATATTTTATAACATTCTTAAAAATTGTGAATCTTTGGAAATTTTGAATTTCTTTGATAGGAAATTTGACATCCTAGAAAAAACTGGGTACTCAGTTTTACCCATATAACGATTTTTCACGTGTGAGAGCGAATGTTGCAGACTGATATATATATTTTAAAAATATAAATAAAAAGCATTTTAAAAAGAAGATTTTCTTAAGACTTTGTGGTTCAATATTTAAATAAAAAATATTATATTGCAGGGATCCTGAGTTTTCACTTAACGCCTAAATTGGGTTGATATATATATATATATATATATATATATATATATATATATTTAAATGTTAAATGTTAAATGAAAACTCAGGATCCCTAAAATATAATAATATTTATGTATATATATATATATATATATATATATATATATATACCTTGGAGTCAAAAGTGACTGCTACACGGTCTAATAATCGATTTCGTAAGTCCATAGAATTAGTTAAAATATTATTGGTTTGGAGAACAAAGCGCTGCTGGAGAAAATGTTTGTTATATATAAATAAACTCGGATTTTTTGTGCGAATAAATACACAAACATGCTTAAATGTATAATTCTGTAAAAACGAAATCAGTAATAGCAAATAAGAAACTATTTTCTTCACTGTTAAAATACTAACATTTTAGCTTTTTAAGGAAATTTTAAGCATTAAAAAAGGCTACAAAAAAAAACTAAAATGAAAATTTTGAGGCGAAAAGTGAAATAAAAATGCTAAATTTAGCCTTAAAAAGGCTAAACTGGGAACATTGTTTATAACTCATTTATGGTATTAAGAATTTTTTACACTTTGCAAAAATATTAAAAAAAAGCTAAAAAAAAACATTTTCAGAACTATATCTCATTTCGTCAGATCTTTATACAGTCAGTCACTCCTATACCCCAAACAATGTCAATGTTTATGTGTATGAACATTTATTTCCAGAAGCCCTAAAGCCTTGATTATACATAATTTCTTATTACAAGTACTAATGTTGTAGTTGCCGTTTTTTTTTTTTTTTTTTTTTTTTGTGGTAACTTACTGCTAGCGTTGATGGACACCTGGAGTGTTTTTAAAAGTTTAACATTTAACAGCAAAAAAGAAACAACATTATAGAACAACAACAAAAATAATAATTGCTACTTATAGCATGACATCAAGACATATAGTGACATTGCATTTTATACTTACGAGTATAAATTATTTTCACATTGTCGGTTTTTTTTTAGTTTTTAAGTTTAGTTTATCTCTCTTCAAATTTTATTGTATTTCAAGTATTATTACTGCGGCATCTTTGTTACTATAGTTTTATTGTTGTTGCTGTCATCATCATTGTCGTAGTACTGTCAGTTGTTTGTATGTTTTTTTTATATCTTATAAATTAAAAATATTCTTTGTATGTCAGCTGTGTGAAATGTTATCTTAAGATTTTTTTTTTTTATTTAGAATACTTTGTTGTTTGTTAAAACGGTGTGTAGTTAAAATTATTAATTACTAATTGGTGTTAGGTAATATTATTATGTTGGTAATAAAATATTGTTGAAAATGTTAAAATTTAATATTTTATATAGTATAAATAATGTTTTATTTTTATTATTGGATTCATAATTTTCGTAAAGTTTTTGCAAAGTTTTACATATTTAAGAAGCCTATGTTTTCACATTAGAATCATAAGTTTTTTGTTTTTAACATGATAGAATAAATAACAAGGTACAATTATTAGAGAGAGCATTCTCAAATTTATTTTCCCTGAAAGGTCAGTCACAAAGACCTGAAAAAGAAATAAAAAATATTTTCAAATTGAAATTATAAATTTGTATAAGAAATTTTCTAATTGAATTTTCTTGAATTTTACTGTGTTAAAAACAAATTATATATGTGATATATTGTATATCTAAATATTCTTAAGGATAACCGTCCAAAAATGTCTAAAGAATGAACTATTTTTTTTCAAGAACGTTGAAAATTGCAGATATAAATACAACACTTTTATATTTCTTTATTTGTATTTTTATTTTTATAATTTTTGAATTGTTTGACCAATAATAATAATTCTATCTGGTTTAGTTGTATCATGGTTTTTAAATGTTTCTTTTTTTTACTAAAGACACCAATTCAGTTTTTTTTAACGAATTTTAGTAAAAGTGAAATTAATATATATTTTTTAGACTTTATTCATCACAATAGGGTAAGATACAGTTAATATACAAAATCGAACTTAGCATCAATGTTGCTGTTATTCAAACAGTTGCATTCTTAATCTTATTCGATTTCGAAAAGGGATCTTTTATAAAAACTTGTAAGCAAGTATAATTCGTAATAGATACAGTGGCCCAAATAAGTATTTGATGTACCATTTCAATTTCATTATAAAATTGCAAATATTTATTTAAAATATATGTTACCTTCTAGTTTTAGTAACATTTGCTCTCAAATGTACAGAATTTTCATGAGCGCTGCCATTTTTTCAACAGTATACGAATTCAAACTCAAAAAGAGTATTCGACATATTATTTATTTGTCCATTTCCGATAAATATATTAATTATACCCTACACCACCATAGGTGGTTGGGGTATAATGCTTTTGTGCTGATGTTTGTAACGCGCAGCAAAAATCATCCGAACACCCACCTTAAAGTATACCAATGGACTCGGAATTGAGTCGATCTAACGATGACCGTCCGTTCGTCTGGCTGGCTGTCCATGTAACCCTTGTGCACAAAGTACAGGTCGCAATTTTAAAGATAATTAAATGAAATTTGAAACGTAGTACTTTCATGACATAAGGACGAAGATTATTGAAATTGGATGTGATCGGTCCATTATTTCACCTAGCCCCCATAAAAGTGTCCCCCCGTAATAGAATTTAAACACTCAAAAATGCCTTAAAAATAAGAATATTTTAATGAAATTCTTTGCAAAGAAGTTCTGTACAAGTATCAATCTTTGTATCAAATTTTATGAAGATCGGTGCATAATTGACCATAGCTCCCATATAAACCCCTCCTCAGTCAGTATTAAGTTAATATTCGACACGATGTTGTTTTCTACTTACATAAAACTTATTGGCAAATTTTATGTGAATCGATCCATAATTTACCATAGCTCCCATATAAACGCACTTCCAGGATTCTCCCTAAAGTGAATAAACGCATTATTCCGTATTTGTATATATGATATTACATTTAGTAAAATTGGTCCCCTTCCCGAATTTTTATGCTCGTACAAAATTGTGTAGGGTATCATATAGTCGGTTTTGACCGTTTTCTTATATTTTTTGTTCTTGTTAGTTTTACAACTATTACACGTGTATTAAATAATTTTATTGCGATTTTATGTAAACAAAGGACGTAAAAAAAATAAAAGACTTCAAATTTCAGAATGAATCATTTTTAGCAATAAAAATCGGAAAATTTAATTGTAGAAAAGCTAAGAAAAAATAATATATTATAACAAATAAAAAAACGAAAATTCATTGGAAAATAAATTTGTATCGGAGAGCCATTAAGGTTTACAAAAGCTGGTTGTACGTAAAGTGAAACGAAATCACAAACTAAATGCATCGAATGTGGCTAAAGTTAGTGAAAATTGTTTGGGAATACGCGTTGCATTCTAAAAATCTAGAGATATTAAAAAATACAACATTTTAGAGTCAGGTCTGGTATAAAGAATCCCCCATATCTCAAAAAGGATATAAAATTGAGATTAGAATTTGTAAGAGTATACGCCAAGAAGTTGAAGAAGTTCTAGAAGGATAAAAATTTTGTAATTGGGATCAAGCAATATTATTTTATATGCAATATGAATGTCCTATCGAAAGCCATATACTGGTCTGGAAGAGAGAAATTAGGTAGCTATTAGGGTTGTCAATTATTCGATAATTTTCATAATAGCATATTATTTTTAATTATTTGTGTGATCGAATAACATTTAAATTTTCTTCAATTAATCGAATGAATAAAGAATAAAATATATTGTTCGAATAATTAATTATAAGTTTAAAAAAATGCAAAAACTAGAATTTTTTAAATCAATTATTGGATTTATTAACAAAAAAATGAATCTGAAAATAACAAATCATTAACATAGAACAAAGAAATATCCAAAAATGTATACCCTATTCAAACTACAGACAAATTATATAATGAAATTATTATTATTTTTTTAATTATCATTCGTAAAGAACATAATTAAGCATTTTGGCTATAAAACGATTATTGTTTTTTTTTTTTAATAAAAACAGATATGTGCAAAAAATCCTTTTATTTACTATTGATGGTGTCAATATATAGCATTAAATGTATATCTAGTTCTACTGTTCTTTTCAGATTTGTCTAAATAAAGTCTATGATCATTAATATTTCTATCTATTTTCTCAAAAAAAAATTTTTTTTAATTTTATAATATTACTTATTGATTGATTGAGTTCAGCTAACAAACCAATCGTTATATATTTCATAATCTTCGGTTATTTCCACATCACTTAAATCATTAAAATAACTTTTGAAATAAACAATAACTTTTGTTTTACTTTTTGTTGAATGTTAAAAAAGAATTATTTGCGCTGGAAATACGTCTCCCGTTTATTCTAACTTTAAGACGTTTGATTAAATTTTTAGAAAAGCTATTCTATTTTTTTTTTTTTTCAAATAATACCGAGATTTCAGTTTCCCTGAAAGTCTTTAACCCGAAATCAATTAAAACGCGGTTTATGCATTTATATAATGAATTTTTCAATCATTTTCAACAGAGTTTTCCAACTAAACAAAACTTTTTACACTTATAATTTCAAAAAAGCATAATAACTTGAAAAAAACTCGTTTTGAAAAATTATTCGATTAATCGTTAAAAATTTATCGAACAACTTTTTATTCTAAATTTAAAAATTTTTATTCCTGCGAAAAGAATAACAAATTTGTTACTCGAATAATCGAATATTTTTTGCTCAAATGACAACCCAAGTAGTTACCGTAAACAACGGTGGTTGAAATGTTATGGTTAGGGGATATGTGACAGGGGCTTGAATAGGTACTTTAGTATTTATAGATGCAATAATGGATCATCGGTATTATATTGACATTTTAAAATGTCAATATAATGTTTATGTTTACAAGGATAATAACCCAAAGCATTCTGCTACTAATATAAAGCTTAGCTTTCTTTACAACTGCATGAAAATAATAAAAGAACTCGTTATAATCACTAGATATCAATCTAAATGAATATTTTTGGAGCTTTTATTTAAAAAAATAAAAATGTTTGAAATTCACGAATAAAAATGTTATTAGCCATAAGTGCTAATTAGCATAAGTGCTGATCCTGAGTATAACAAAATCCTTGTCAAATCTATATCAAAACGTTTAAGAGGTTATAAAGTCTAAATAAAAAGAAAGAAATTGGATTTATGGGATCTTTCGAAGAATAAAGTAAGACGTCTAATATTTGTTTCCTTGAATTTTAATGTTATTATATAAATTAACTTTATTTTTAATTTATCTTTTATTTTTTATTTAAAATTAACTTTTATAACTTTGAATCATTTAAATCATTTTTTTTTTTTTAATTCTGATAAAATTATATTATTTAAAAAAAAAATAAATTAGCATTGCTTATATCGATTTTTTTTTTGGCCACTGTATTTTCCAAAAAAAAAGAAAATAAATAAATAATTATAAAACTGTTAAAATTATTTTAATCACTTACAAAGAATGCTTTATTATTAAACTCTAATAAAGGTATTATAAATATAAAAATTTCACAATTTTGAAAGCTTAGGAAAGGAATGAATAAATAGAACTAAAAAAAATAATTCAAGTCTTAAACTTCTTGAACATTAAAAACTATCCTTTGAAGATTTCATACATAATATGAATTTTAAAAAGAAATCAATAAGAAAAAAAGGAAAAGTAGAATAAAGGAACTGGATTAAACAGAGATCTACGGTTAATTACACAACCTTACAATTTCGAATCATTTTTTAGACCTTAGCAGATAACAACTAATTTAAATGTAACTTGGGGCATTGAATTCAAATATGGTCTCTGTTTCTCAATATTGGTTCTAGTTTTAGAGTCCTCAAGTATTGAAGCAATGTTCAATGTGACTTTTTATTGTTGATGCTAAAAGATTAATTTTAATCATATTCTAAAGGTTGGTTTTTATTCCAGATCATGTATAAATATAGAAAAAGCATTAAAAACACAATTTCAAGCACATGTTACGTACTGAGCACAGAGCTGATTATTTTTATTACCTTGGTTTTTATGTTCACTAGGTGAACTGAATGATTTAATTCGTGATTTGAATTAGAAGAGTTGATCGCATCATTGTTACAAATATAAAAAATATTTTACACTCTAACAAACGTCAATGTAAAAATTATGCACTATTCCATATTCTTAAGAGGAAGATAATTCTTTCAATACACTTTTTCACATTAAAATTTACCTAATTCAACATTTCTTCAAAATGCTTAGCCGTGAAAAACAAAAAAGAAAAGAGAAATATTTGTCAAGCTTCATATTCAAAAACTAATGACCGATCGGGTCATGCTTTAGTCTACATCCTATAAATTAATTCCCTCAGAATCACTTCAAAGCTCCTAAATTCTTAAAGTAATTTGGTATCGATATGATACTCTACTAAATTAAATTGTAAGTATCGGAAAACTATTTCACAAATTATGATCACTTCCTGTCCATATTTGATCCAAATTCTCATATTATCAATATGAAAGTTGAAAATCTTTATGTAAGACAACTAACATAAATATTAGAAATTGGCATTGAAAAAAAATTGATTTTCATTAGACCATGTGCTGGTTCATATCCAAAATTAGATTGGCTTAATAAAAAGGATTTTTTTTTTTTAGAAAAAATGCGTTATTCCAAGTTACTAAACTTCTAATTGTTCTTTGCATTATTCATTTTTATTTAACGACCCGGTAAAATAACCTTTTTATCGTGTAGAAAATATTTTATGTTCTGAAAAAATTTGCATATTACACGGTGCTACAATGAAAAAATAATTAGAATGTAACAAATTGTGGTTTACAGATATGGGTGAGTAGATTATTATCTCATTTTTAGAATTTTCGATATATCCCCAAAATCGGAATTCATATCCAAAAAAAAAAAATGTTTGCACTTCACGGATTTCTTAATTTTTTTATCTCGAATAACCAATTAAATTTTTTTAACGGCATTAGAAAGGAAAAATCTTACCCTTTTTGAAAGGTATATACACATTTATATTCATAACAAAACTGCGTAAAATATTAAAGACACAAATTCAGTTTTTTATTTTTTATTCATATTTTTTTTTTTTTTTTTTTTTGATTTTTGATTTTCAGCCATTTTTGATTCACACTTTATTAGGAAATATATCTTTTTCATATTTTTTACAAATACTCTATTTTATTAGGAATAAAATGAGCTACCGTTTGATAAAATCAAATGCGAATTGTAGAACATATGATTTTTTTCAAACTTGAAAAACTCATAACAACTCGGAAAAAAATCATATGTTCTTCCATTCTAATCCGATTTTATCAAATGATGGCTAATTTTACTCCTAATAAAATACAATATTAAGAAAAATAAGAGAAAATATGTTTTCTAATAATGCGTAGGTCAAAAATGTCTGAAAATTCATAAAGTAAGAATAAAAAATAAAAAATTTAGTTGTGTCCTTAATATCTTACACAGTAAAAACTTTATTCTGTGTTGGTTAAAAAGTAAAATTTTATTTTATTTAAAATTACTCTCAATTCAAATCTAATCTTCTGTTAAAACAAATTAGTTATTATTTTTTTCTCCAGGATAGAGTAAAGAACTAAATAGTCAAGAGCAGATGAATATTATTAGGATGAGTTAAAATTCAAATCCACATTTCAATGTATTACTGCTAAAACACAAAATGTTTTATTGCCAACAAAATTATAAATTATTCCCAACTTTCTCTTTTTGTAAATAAAATGCATTTTATTTTATTTTTTATTAAATAATGGGTTTTTTATATTTTTTTAAAATATTTCTTTTATGTTCGATTACAAAATACTTTTGTGTAAATTATAGCAATTATATTTACAAGTGTTTAAACTTACAACACTAAGCTATTAACAATTACTTAAGTATTAATACAAAAATATAATACAGCGACAAAAAAAAAATAAAATAATCATAAAACAGAACTAATAAAAAAAGAAAATAAATAATTTAAAAACTAATAACACAAAAATGCTGTGAAAAATTAATAATAATGTAATAATGAGAAACTAGCTCTCAAAGCTAGATGGTATAATTTATTTATATATATTTTTTCACACTTTATTTTACAACAAACTAATTAAATTTAATTATCAAACAATTAATAACTGGAAAAAGTTTGTCGTGTATATTAATTAAATAAAAATATATAATTATTAATTATAAAAAAACAACACTCGGGTCTTAAATATTAATTAACTTAAAATTTATATTTGATAAATTATAGAAAGAAATTAAAAACGTTTAATGTTTTTTTAAGAAATTATTTCGTTGAAATAAAATGTTATAGTTACAGATTTAATTAATTTAGAAATCCCCAATTTTATATACACCCGCCCTTAAATGATGAGTTGTAGTCTTGTAAAATGTTATGGGCTACACACGAGGTTGTGGCGGCACCGCTGTTGTTGTATAAACTGGAACATTATGGAAATTAATGCCACTATAGAGAGGAGCGCCTATTTTGGATTTACCCGAGGTGTGTAAATGTTTTTTAGGCAATGTATTGGCTGATTTGGTGGTGGTATTTGTCATGGAGGAAGTGGGTGTGGGCACCAAACGACTTCTGTAGGACTCACAGGTTTTGCGAGACCACACCCACATACCGGTTAGAGTACCACCAGCCAATTGAAAGAAGAGGCGGATTAATGTAGGCCAAGCAGGCATTTGATTAGGTGAAGCACAATCTTCCCGAGTCGAACATGTAGGCACCTTTTCCATTTGAGGTTCAAAAAATTTTGACACCACACCTGCCAAAGTGGGTACAAAGAATACCAGAGAGAAAATCAAAAATCTCTTGCGTATTTGTGAAAATCTTTGATGAACAAAAGTGGGTAGCATTTGTTGTTGTAGGGCATGTAGCGAACGCGAAGCTCTTAAGGTAAAGAATAAGCCCAAAAGTAATAGAACAATGGCAGGTATTTCCACAAATCCAGGAGCCGAGCACATACCAGTTAATTCATTGGGTTTGACTTTTTCCAGTAGCAGGGCGGCAATGGGTGGTGCCAAGGGAGGTACCCAGGCTAAAACATGAAATAAACCAGATTTCTTTTCCAAAGCCTCAGAGGACCATTTTTTATGTGAAGATAAATAAAAGCACAAAGCAAATATTAACCACCAGGTAGCAGCACATAAACTTAAATAGCTAGTGGTGATGTAGGAAGCCAAACAAGGTGGTGTTAGGGAACAAGGCAGTAATTGTGTTTTACCCAAAGGATCTTCATGAACAGCAAAAGCTCGAGAGGAGTTATGAAATACTATACGCTCTAAATAGCAAACAGAAAATAAGTTATAGCATAAACACAGGAACAACACAGGTCTTTCGGGATAACCAAAACGTGTGGGTTCTGCCCAGAAAGTAACCAGCGAGAAGAGAGTTAACACAAAACAGACAGCTGACAAACCCAATATTAAGCTTTCTGCCACTTTCTTTTGTTGAGTCGAGTGGAAACCATCACGATTACATTGAGGTACACATTCATCATTATTCAAAGGATTAACGGTAAAATTGAGAGGGCATATAGCTGTAGGCTTAATGGCCTTGCTGATATGTGGATTCAACCAGGGCCAATAGAAATGATGTCCGGCATTACCTCCTGCCTGCACCTGTTGTACTTGTTGGGGTATTTGCAATTGACGTGGTGTCTGCTGTTGATCTTGTTGTGTTTTACTGGGCAATTCAGTTTTACCAGCTTCTGACGATAACTTTGAAGTCTCTGTGGGAATTTGCATACACAGTTCTTGCCGCTCAGGACTTGGAAGATTTTCACATTTTAAAAATTCTGGCCATAATTGCATTAAATCGGTATGAGAAGAACATTCACCTTTCACATGATCGCATAGAGAGGTACAAGCTGTAACTGGCCTTGGAACATCGGGTGTGCAGAGCGGGAAGAGAGCTGAGCACAGAAGAAAACGTATGCGGTTCGAACAGTGTGATTCGATGAGGGGTAGCAATTTGGTAATCTGTAAGAAAAAAGAGAAAAAGATGGAAAATTATTAGTTGAGAGTTTTATTTTGGAATAAAGGAAATTATAATCGAAAATAGTTTGCTAAACGGTTTTATGATTATCACAAAATTGTAATAAAAAATATGAAATTGCATTTATAGTCCCAAATTTACTTCAGTCGTAGAAATTTGAATACTTTAAAATTAGATCTAATTGCTTTTGTTAGTTTGTTTCAGTAAGTTTCAATTCTCAATCTTTATTTAATTTTAAATTATTTTGAGATATTGTTTTCCGTATGTTCCTTAGCTCCAAAAATGTTTAGTACTGAAATAAATTCAATCATTGAACTGAATTTAACACCAAATTACCTTCAATATATAAATTAAATTATTTCAATTTATCTTAATTTCTATGTTTTATTTATAGCTTTTCCATAATCCGAGAATATGTTTAATATAAGTTCTTTATGTATCCATCTTACTTATATTTTGAAAGCGTTTATCTAGCCTCAAATTAGCTTCAATTGTAAGTTTTTGTTTAATTGCAGACTTTTATAAAGTCCAAACTTAAATATTATCTAGTCAAAAATTTTCTTTAATTGTGGATAGCTTCAATCAAGATTTTTTGTATTTATCTTTAAATCAAAGTCTTTATCCAGAAAATTATATATTTCAAATATATATTGAGTTGAATTTTTTTATATATCCCAAATGAGCTTCAATCGCAGGCCATTATCTGGTTTCAAATTGGCTTCAAACGAAGGCTTTAAGTCGCACTATGTCTTCAATAGAATGTCTTTTTAAAGACCCCATTAGATAGATAGATTCTTATTGTGGATTATTATTTGGTTCATTATAAGGTTTAATCATGAATTTTTATTTAGTCATAAAATAACTTCAATCGAAGTCATTTTAGCCTCAGTCATAAGGATTTGGCTAGTCAAAAATTAACTTACATTTTTAATTCAGTCCCAATATGGCTTCAATTGAAAATATCTATGTATTTGAAAATTACTCTGAATCCAAATTAGATTTATATTTGAGCATTAACCTAGTTCGAAATTTTTCTCTCTTCATATTCGCTGAAATCAACTTAATACGGTGGTCTTTCTAAAGCACCATTTTAGCTCTGATTCTGGACATAAGTCCCAAATTACCGTAACTGTAGGGACTTTTTAATTCAAACTAAAATCAGTTATTTATTCTTATTATTTATTCTTATCTTATTTAGTCTTAAATTTGCTTCAATTGTAAGTCTATATAAGATTCATTCATATTATCTTAAAATAGCTGAAATTGAAAATCTTTGTTGCTTTGAACTTATTTTTTTATTCAGTCCCAAATTAGCTGCAATCACGATTCTATATAGATTTAATTCGTTTAAATTTTTAAATTGTTAAATCATTAAAATGTTAAATTATATTTTCGAAGTATTAAAATATTTTTCTCTATTTAGACACAGTTCATCGAAATTGTTCTGTTTCTTCTATAAGTTAAATATTTTCTAAAAACTACACAATATTTTTAAAGCTCTTTATGAACTCTAACAAATTTGAAAATTTACAAATATCAAAAATAACTAAATAATTTGGTACATAGAAAGATACAAGATAATAAATTAAATTCATTCCTCTTAATAACCATACCGCGCAACTAATCGGAAACAGGTACTTTTTTGGTAAAGGTGAATTCTTTTTAACATAAGACACAGAGTAGTAGAATTTAAGCCTTAAGTAAAATATAAAAACACAAGAAAACAAAACCACTATAGGTGCAAACAATTGCTTAAATATTTCTTTATTTTTAAGAAAAAAAATATTAATGATAGTAAACACTTTCAAACGGCCCAGGGACTTTTATCCCAAATATAATGAACATACAATACTGAAATTAAAGAAAAAGAAATAGTTTCAAATAAATGGAGAAAAAACGAACTAAGTGCTTTATATACAAATCTTAGAGAAATATGTAAATAACATTGATTAAAAGTATTTCAAAGTAGGTATGTGTAGAGTGTGTAAAGTAGAGTGTGTGTCTGTGTCTGTATCTGTTTTTTTTTTTTTTTTAGTACATTTTACATTATTAACACTATAAAACACCAACCTCAAAATGCATTATTATATATTTTTCTTTTTCTTATTTTTTGTGGCACAAAAGATGTTTAGAGATATCAGGAGAAAAAAACCTGCTATTTGAAAATAAAGTGTTGTTGTTCATCATTAACTTTAGCAAACGTCATTATCGTGAAAAATCATTATAAACATATTGTTTTCTTGTTTTTTTTAAGAATTTTTTATATTTAAAGCAATTATCTTTAAAGCTTTACTCTGATTGTATCATTTCATTTACAACAAAGTGTACCTGTTATGTCTGTCGGAATGGTCTTTCTACAAGTCTGCCAATAGCTATACCCTACACCACCCAAAAATCACATTAATGTATACCAATCGGCTTAGAATCACTTTCTGAGTCGATTTGGTTTTGAAAATAATTTTAGGAAATTTTGCACATATGTACTATTTGGACCAAGTACTAAATTGTTTATTATTTCACCTAACCCACCTATATAAATGTCCTCCCTGATTAGGGGTTTAAAGATCATAAATGTCTATATTTTAATAAAATTTGGCACATATAAGTTATGTTTAAACATAAATTTGTGTGCCAAATTTCAAGAATTGACCATAACTCTCATATAAGGCCTACTTCTAGGAATTACCCTAAAGTGCATAAATAACATAATATATACATACGTATGTTTCATATAAATATACACTACGCTTAATACAAGTATCAGCCCATAATTGGCCATGGGTCAAATATAAGTCTCCTCCTCATACGCAATGGTGTAGGGTATAATACGGTCGGGTATGACCTACTATAATTTTCTTACTTGTTTTAGTCTGCAGTTGTATACAAACAAATATTTGTTTGTTCGAAAGATTTAATTTTAGAGTTTTAGTGACTATGTCAAAAGTAAACATTTTTGATTTACTATTTTTATATGTAGCTGGATTGATAAATATTGCATTTAACTATAGCTAAGAAGGCAGCTGTGAAAACATATGATAAGGCGATAACGTAATGGTCTACATTTTGGGCAACATAATATATTTTTAAAGTTTAGAATTTACGTTTAATATTTTAAACTTTTAAAAATTTTCCATATTTTTAATTCTGTATCGCTTGTGGTCTTCGTTTTACCATTTAACATTTTTTTTTTAACAATATTTTTATGCTTTTATTTTTCCTCTTTTAAAGCTGAAACATTTGAATTTTTATGCGAGTTAAGACTAAAATGTTTATGATTTTTGGTTTTCCTACTTTTATTTTTTTTTACTGTAACGAATTTTAATATTTCACGCTTCAAGGATTAATATTTAGAGAGAAAAAATGACAAAATTATAAATCTGACTAAAAAATATTGAAAACACTGTTGCATATCACGAGAATCACCAATGTATTTTTATGACACTCTTTGTTCTGATTATTCGAGTTTATTTAGACTAAAGAAGCAAAACAATCACATATCTTGTCTCATTTGGAGTTAACTTGTCATACGATAAATTGTTTTGTAAGTTTTTATTGTTTTTAGTTCGATACTATTCAGAACCATTTTCTCAATTATTCAGTATACACAACTTGTACTTTGGAACATGAGAAAAGTCAATAATAACGTATGTTTTCAGGCTAATACAAAATATTGAAAGTATTTTTATTTTATTATTGATTATTTGATCATTCTTTGCTTCAGAATTCTTCTCTGCCTTATTATTTACAATTTTTGTTTAGTTTTGATTGACTAAAGCTTAGGCATAGCTTTAATATGGTTCATATTTAATTTTGAAAAAATGAACACAACGTGCCATTACGTGACCGAACCTATTTGGCATAGCTCTTATGAGCTTCTCTACTATTTGGGCTTGGAATTAATTTTTTTAACTTTTTCTTTTTCTAAATCAAATTTCATTCCATTCCTTACATCCTTGTGAAGCTCTTTTATTACCCTGAAATGTAATACCTTTGTCCAAATTTACTCAATCAACATTTTTTAGTAAGTTCAAAAAAAAGTTTAAAAAATTCAAATTTTATTTTTTACATTTTTCTTTGACTACCATTTGCATGCGGACAAGCGACCGAATTTCAAGAATTTAATCTAACATGTCTTGAGAATTAAATCTGACATGCCTTTAGAATATATTGTAATCAAGAAAGATATTAAAACTTAATGGCAATAAAAGTTATTATGAACATTCGAACGCAGACTTAATAAGTCTTTAACCTAGATTAACTTTGATGAAAGCTACTGATGTAAAATTCGATTAATTTTAATCCAAAGACTTTATATAATAATACATTAGTTTCACTGAATAATATTTTGCTAAGGGAAATTTCTTATTTTCCCCTTTCGTACATCTCTAAGATGTTTAATTTAAAGTAAGTTTATATTTAAAGAATATTCTTTGACCTTAATGTTTGTCTTTTAATTTCCTCTTTCTGTAACTAAAAATAATTGCTGAGCCATCAACCCGGATGTCATCTAATAAAAATATCTTTTCTCTAAGGTCTTCTTGAAGTTTTTTTCCCTAGATTTATATTTATCACACTAAATTTTAATAACGTTTTTTTTTTTATTTATTTTAACAAATAGTTTGGCAAATAAAACTGAAATTGTTTGATTTTAACCGCTTATATTTATTTTTATGGTTTTATTGTATAGAATTGAATATTTTTTTCGATTTGTTTTCTTTAACATTTTTTTTAGCATTTAAGTGTTAATTTAATTGTGATTCATAAAACAAGTCATAAAAAGTTGTATGTCTCAAGGTATAAAATCAAAAAAAAAACAAGATGAAATAATAAAAAACAAGTGGTCATAACATCAAAGGAAACAAAATTTAATGAAAAAACAACATTTGTTCGCACCTTTTAAATAGAAATTTATTGAAGTGAAAATATATGGCACCGACTACATACTGGCCTTTTTTAGTATAAAATAAAATTTTAAAACTGTCGATAGGGAGGAGAAAAGTTTTAAATTAGTGTAAATTTCTAAAGTTGGATATCACGATAATAAATTGTCAGCTTTTGTTAGTTATAAAAAGTTTATATAATTATTTCCTTTAAATTTACTTTTGAATAAAAGTTTAAAAAATATTATTTCTCCAGTCAGTTTTCATCTCTACGAAAAAAAACAATTATATTTTTATTTAATTAATTCCAATTTTATACTATTTTTATTTAAACAAAAAAAGTTTTAATTTCTAATACTCAAGATTAAACATAATACTGCTTTTTTATTATTTTTACCAATGACTGCGTGTATGCATCTAGCAGGGTATTCAGATTGTTCGATTTTTCTATTGTTCGAACAAAACAAATAATTCGAATAAGGCACTTTAGTTTGTACGAATTATTCGATCATGTATTTAACATTATTCGAATAATTAAAACAAATGGAAACGAAGTAAAATATTTCAGATTTTGTAAGCTTCTTTTAAATTTGAATCTAAAAAAATAACCGTAACATATAAAAAGTTAAGATTTCATTGGAAATTAATATAAATGTAAATTATAGTCCATTCTAGGAAAGATTTTTAAAAAATGCTATATTTGGACAGGAAGTCATTAGGATATCTTCATATTTGATATATTATATATATATGTAAGCCTTTGTCATTCAATATATTAGGTTTGTTCGCTTGAAATTCTAGTAAAATTAGTAAAAGAAAAGAGAAATTTTAAAAAATTCCAAAACAAACTTTTATTTGAAAAACTAAGTAAATGGAAAATAGTAAGATAATTTTTAGTGTTAATAAAAAAAACTAAATTTTTATTTAATTATTTATTTATATTAAATGGAAACTTGGAAACATTTTACGGGCATATGTTCCTGTGCATGTAATTTTTTCACATATTTTCTCATAGAACATATGGTTTATTCATCTCATTTTTTGTTTGTATTTTTCTTCTTATTTTATAGACCCCAAAATTTATATCACAACATCTTCCCTCCCCTTTATTGGACTATTCTGGAAAAGGTGATGAAATTTGCGGATATCAAAGTATTAGTAATATATAAATTTATATATAACTATTTTAATTAAAAGTTCCGAACTTTTATTGTTGTTTAGTTTTTATGCAATGATACAAATTCAGTTAATTTTTGAATTGTATCAATTGATACATTATTAAGTTTTATAAAATTTTCCAATCATAAATATTATTGACTTCATTATAAAATTTAAATTGAAATTCATACAAAAATCAATAATCTTCATTTAATTAATAATATTCATTTTAATGATTGAAACAAAATCAAACAAAATTTTAATTAATATTAACAATTTGGTAATTGAAATCGATTTTTACGTTTTTCAGTGAATAATATCACTTCAATTGCAAAAAGAATTAAATTATTCATTTTATTCGAATATTCCATATAAGAATATTTAAATTGTTTGTTATTCGAAAAATACCATTTTTAAATTCTTCGAATAATTGTTCGAATGAATACCCTAGTATCTAGATATAAAATGGTAATTAAATGAGGTTTTAGCCACAAGAGATACACAGAAAGAAAATAGGAAATCATTTGCGAAGAATGCTGTTACAACTTTTTTATATATATATTTTTTAATAATATTAATTAAATAGCTGAAAGTTACTTTTATCTCTTAACAAACGCAAAACTTAAATACGGAAAAAAGAAGACATGAGCAAAAGCATACATGAACATTAAATGCATAAATTCTTCAAGCTTGCATGAGCTCAAAGATAAACATTATTTATTTAACTACTGGTTTCCTTCTTATTTCTTATCATAAAAACCTGAAGAAAAGGAAAAATAAAAATACTTTAATAGAAGTTGTTTTTTCTTAATCAAAGACTTCTTTGGCAAACATGAAATATTTTATGATGATCATTTTCAATTTGAAGGCGGTTTTATTAAAAGCAACAATGTTGTTTAATATTTAACGAGTTTTTTTTTCTTGTTACTTTTTTTGCAATTTAAAACTTAAGTAGCATGATGGATTTTATTTAGTGATCTCTCTTTAACAAAAAATAAATAAAAGAAAAGCCAAAAATCAAATGTCAGTCTGCATCACTCAAAATATCAGTCTAAAGATTGTCTGTTTTGCGAATGTCTGCTCAACTATGAAATCGTTTTTTTTTCTGGTTTAAAATTTATCTTTATCCCTAAAATTTTTGCTAAAAAATGTTTTTTGTTTTCTTCTTAAGAACAACATTTGTTATTCCATTTTTTAAAGAAATAAAGTCAACATTCTTTTGTTGTCTGCTTTAGTTTTTATGCTTAGGACAGTTTTTAATGTTCTTAAAATTAAATTTGATTTACAAAACGTATTGCTTTTTGGGCGATTTAATTTTTTTTATTGAATTTAAGGCATTTCCTTTTTGTTTTATGGTCAGTGGATTCATCATCATAATTATTAAGCGGAAATGTCTAAAATAATTTCTTAGAAAAAAATTTAAAAAATATTTTTATATTTACGATTTAAGTTGTAAGTGGGAGAAGCATAAAATGAGAATGCACTATGGACTAAAATGTTATAAAATTGAAGATACGTAAAAACTTTTTAAAGCTTCATTGTACAAAGTCTAAGAAAAATGAGATCGGAAAATATTTAAGTTTTTTCTAAAATTTTTGTGAAATTGAAATTTTTGTGGATCAAAAATTCTTCTGAAAATGCCAACTTAAGCTTTTTTGGTGAAATAATTTTATTAGAACATTTATCATAAATTTACAAAAATAATGGCAAAAAAAATATTCTCGGAAAATTTTGGTGAATTAAAAAAATATAGTGAAGTAAATTACTTTCTAAATTGTTGGTAATTTATTTATATATTTATTTATCTATCTATCTATCTATCTATCTATTTTTTAATGTTGGCGAGTTCAATTATTTTTATAAAATATAAATTTTAGTAATTTTAGGTAAAATAATATTAATATTATTATTTTTTTTTCATTTTCATAAAATATTTTTCTTTTTTTTTAATTTCAATGGCATTAGAAATTCATCAAAATTTGGGTGAATTAAATTTTTATATTAAAAATGTTGTGAATTTTTTGCAAAAAAAAATGTAAAATGAAATATTTTCTAAAATGTTAGTAATATATTTTTTTCTTAAAAGTTTTGGTAAATTAAATTAATCTCTGTTAAAATTGGTGATTAAATTAACTAATAATTCCTTGGAAATTTTTTTTTTTTTTAATAATTTTCAAAATTTTTTGTCGAACTATTTTCTTTTTCTTTTTTAATTTTTTTATTAAGAAAGGTATTAAGAAAATACAAAACAAAAAAAATTCTCTAAAAAAAGTTTATGAAATATTCTATTCTTAAAAATTTTATTTTTTATAAGTCTTTTTACCGAAATATTTTTTAAATTTCGCTTTTTTAGAAAAATTTTAGTTAAAAAAAACTCTGTGAAAATGTTTAAAATATTTTAAAAAATTTTGATTAAATAAACTATTTGGCGAATTAAAATATTTTCGGAAAAATTTGGTGAGTTAATTGATTTTCAAAAAAAAAATTTGAAATAATTTCTTTATAAAAAAATTGCTGAAATAAATTATTTGAAAAAGCTTTCGCTAAATTTTAGTAAATTTGTTTTTTCTAATATTTTGGTGAATAAATTTAATTAGTTTTAATAAATTTAAATTTAATTTTTTTAATTTTGGTGAAATTTGATTTTCCTGAATTACAAATTTTTATGAACCTAAATGTTTTTAAAAATTGTTTGGTAAATATTTTATTTTTGCGAAATAATTTAGTGTAGTGTAAAAAATGTGATAATGTTTGAGAAATAGTTTGGATGGAATAAAATAGTTTTCAAAATTAAAAAACTTCAAAATTAAAAAAAAAATGTGAAAAAAGAAATAGTTTTCGAAAAATTTGATTTTTTAAATTTTTTCAAAAACATTTTTGTCAAATTTTTGGTGAAACAAAATCTAGCAAAATTTTGATGAGTTAATACTTTTCCGAAAACTGTAGGGGAAATAAAACATTTTCAAAAGCCTTTAGAACGATTTTTGTTTTTAATTTGAGAAACAAAAAAATTCGGTGACAGAACTTTTGACAAAAATTTGAAGCAAAAAAGACTATTAGACGGAATAAACAATTTTGCGTAAAAAAAATTTTTATTTTGTAAAAATAAGATATTTTTACTTACATATCTGTGAATAAAATCCAAATTTATCCTTTAATTTTCTACTTCATTTCCTACTTCAATTAATTCATAACGTATCAGACTTCACAATAAATATATAAAACAGAACAATAAATATTGACTTTTATACAGAAAAAAATAGAAAACTTTTCTTTAAAAAATTGTCAACTGTTTGAATAAAAAATATCGTATGCATGACTTAAAGATTATTTGAATTCAGATTTTTTTTTTATTATTTAGCTTCACAAAATCGGTCAAAGCGTTTTCGAACTATGATAACATTTTTGATAATTTCATAGCTAGTGGAACATAACAAAATATTCTTTTTTTTTATTTGTTTATATTTTTTTGATAAATATTATTTGATCAGCGTAAAATATTTAACAAAAATATAAATAAATGAATTTGAAAAACGTGATGAACAAAAATTTGGCAAAAAATTTCAAAGCATGACCTATGAACTTTATAACAGTTTTACTTAAAGCAAATCGCCTAGATTTAAATTTTATAACTGAACCGTTTTCGAGCTAAAAATAATTTAGAGAATGTACCGTCTTAACTAGATATTGACCATTTAACCTTTACTATTTGCAAGTGCGTTTAAATACTATTTTTCTTTTCTTAATATTTATATCAATATTTTACTCTAAGATTCTTTTACACTTGATATGTAATTTACACCTTTTAATTTCACCTGAAAAACTATAACTTCACTTTAGAATTTTAATACATGTAAGGATAAATTTTTAAATTAACACTAATTGTTTAATAATTATCCCGCCGCTTTCAAGGAATTCAAAACGAAAACATCTGCTACTTTAGCATTTGTTTCCATAGTATCTTAAGTTAATTTTTCTTTTTTTTTATTAAACTTAAGTTTGGGTAAAAAAAAAAGATAAAAAAGCTTTAGGTCAATTAAGTTAATTGTCTGGTAATTACAAAAAAATTATAAAGAGAATGAAACACAGAGTAAAAAATAAAAAGAAAACATACGACTGAAAATGTTAACAACTACTTGGTAGCAAAGCATTTTGCACATATTTGTTTGTTTGGTTTAAGACAACGGCTAATATTCGTTGGTCTTAAATGCACATGCATTGTAAAAAAAAACAAAAGACTTAAGAGACATACTCGTTATAAGTGTTTTTCATATTTTGAAATTTATTAACGAAAAATATTTTTGTTTTTAAATATTTCAGTATTTATAGCTATTAATTTTTTAAGAAATGATGCTCTAAACTTTAGTTTTTATAATTCTTTTTTTTAAGATAATTGTGACATAATCATGATGAGGTGCGTAGCTCTATTTCTTCGGCTTTTTTGCTACTTTGGTTTATTTAAGATTTTAAAACATTGTTTGTCTTGAAACTTTCAAGTTTCTCATGTGCTCTTCGTTACTGCTGCTATAGCTGTTATTATTGTTGTGGCACATTTTTTGTTTTGTATTTTTTTTTTTTTTCTCTTCAAATACCAAAGGTTTGAAGATACCTTAAATTCCAAATTCCAAACATAATGACGTTCCGCGTATTGTAGTTTTCCTCTTTTCTTCATCTTTTTTTTTTAAGCCAAGTTACTTGAGTTTTTTATTTGTATATGTCTGTTGTCTTTGTTATTATTGTTGTTTGTATTGTAATGGCTTGTATTACCAGAGCTATTATTATTTCTGTTGCTGCTGCTGTTGTTCCTTATATTATTCGCTTGTGTTGCCATTGTTATTGTTTAGTTGTTTATTTGTGCGTTAAGTCAGCCAACCATCTATCCATCCGTCTGTCTATCATTTTGCTCGTCATTTGTGATTTTTTTTTTCTTTGCTGTAAAGTTTCTTCAACTTCATTGTGAATGTTTCGGTTTTGTTGAAATTTACTGAGTTACTGTTGCCATTGTCCCATTCGTTTTGACTTTTTGTACACATATTTTTTGTTGTTTTCCTTATACTGTGTTGATTTTTTTGTTATTTTTTTTTTGAATCTCTTTGCAGATAAATCGTTTTTAATGTGTTTACTGTTCTTAGTGTTTTTGTTGCACAATGTTACGTTGGATATATATATATATATATATATATATATATATATATAACATGATGACGATTAATGTGACGAAGTCTGATATATGTTCATGTCCTGGTTTCTTTGCTTCTCAAACAAAAAAATATGTATATATATATTGCGTTCATGCCGTTTTGTTCTCTTCAAACTGTGACCATCATTATTCCTTATAATGATTCCTTTTTTTTTGTGGAATTTATTTTTCTTTTCTTTTTGAAACAATTCGTCAAATTGAAAAACTTTTTTTCTACTAAATAAAAGAATTATTATGAAATATTTGCACTACTGGAAATCTTTGTGCCTGTCTTAAAAAACAATAACAAAAATAAGCCGCCATTACAATTTTTTTTTTTTTAAGAAAAAAATTATTTAATAAAACAGTCATCCGCTCTTTCACTTTTTCTGTTATTTTTAGCTAATTAGACAACAATTTGTATTCTTTTTAAATCTGTCTCATTTAAAACCATAAAAATAATCTGCTAACAAATTACTTCCACATTAAAAACAAAAACAAAAATCTTAAAAAAATTTGCTTATAAAATCTGTTGACATTTTACAAAGGCCAGCACTTTTCGTTTTTATTGCTTTACTGTTGTTTGCTGTCGTTTGGGCAAAACTAAATTATACCTTCAATCCTTTTCTTTTACATATTTTAGCATTAACTTTTTTAAAGCTTAAGCCTTTGATTGTTTTTTGCGGCTTTAAAGGAGAAACTTAAAAGAAAAATGAAAAATTAATCCAATAATTAAGTGGGGTATTTATATTTGTTGACTTTGAAAGTTCGTAGTTCCATTTACAAATTATAAAGTTTTCGAATTTAAAATTCTTAAAAAAAATTTAATATTGAAATTAGTAAGTGAATTTGTCAACTTTTTGAAAAATTGGGATCATTTTATACCAAATCAGTTAAGGGTTAAATTTAAATGTATACGGATTTGTGCATTTTAAACTTAAAAAAATAATTTTTTTTTCAAGTTTCATTAGTATCTGCTAGAAAATACTCAATAATTTGTTACATTTTTAAAAAATTCTCAAGCTATTAAAAAATCTTACCTTCGACCCTCATAGTTTAAGTGTTAAAGCTGTCCTTAACTGTCAGTTTCGTACTCCAGGAATTTTTAATTTTATTAAAATCAGGCAAAATATACAGTTGCATTACCAAAAAAATTCTAAATATTCCAAAACTTGACCTTTGACCCTATATGGGTTAATCAAAACTTCGTGAAATCTCTGTTTTAAATTTTATTAACTATTTAAAGTTACAAAATATTTTTTATAAATAAAAATTTATATAATATTAAAAAAATAAACTGACCTTTGATCTTTTGATCTTCCAATTCACCAGAACTCAGATGTTGGTACTTACTAATGCTTGTTACTACACACAGCAAATGAGCGTGAGGATAAAGAGAAAAGGTTTTGTGGACATAAGATTTCAGAAAAGTCTTCTGCAGAGTTTTCACATACAAATACAATGGCTAAAGCGTTATCTTCACAGTTTATTCATTTGTTGCCAATTGGGAAACAAATGCTATTACTTTGCTACTACTTTCCATTGTAGTAGCAATAGAACTGTGCACTACAGTTCCTTTTATGACGATGTTCTAATTAATCTATGTTTTTTTTTAGGATTAATCCAATATATTTATTTTCCAAATGGACTTTGAAGTATCCGCCTATTAGTGTTTTAGTTCAAAATAAAAAAAAATCAAAAGCAATACTATTTCAAAAATTCCAAGGTATTGAATGCTTCTTTCGATACCTGAAGAGAGTTCATTAGAAATTAGAATTTTTTTTAGAAATTAGCAGCAGGAAATTAAAATGCTGATATTGATCAGCAGGCAATTTTAATAATTTTCACATCGATTTGTTACTGCATATTTTTTCACATTTGGGCTTAGTAGCATATTCTGTCATATTTTCATAAAAAGTCCTTATTTTGGAGCATATTTTAAAAATTTAAATGACATATTTTTGCATAATTTATATATAAGAACATTACATTGCATATATTGCACTAAATAGCATAATTTTGCATATTTTGCACTTAAGAGAAAAATTTTATATTTTGTAGCCAATAGAATTCTTCACATAATTTGCCATTAAAGAAAAATGTTCGTTTTACTGTCTCATAAGTTTTTCAAATCCGATTCCAGAATAATTTTCGTCCTGAAAATTTATTGAAATTTTATAATTTTCTGATTCAGAAAAGAAATTGCTAATGAAAATGAAATTATTTTTAGTACGAATAATTGATAATTTAAAATTTAACAAAAATAAAATATAATTTTGGGGGCATAATTTTTTTTTAATTTTAAGGGCATATTTTCCTAATTTAGGAGCACTTTTTATGCACATAAAACACTTTTTTAGAGCATATTTTTGGTTGCGCTCTTGATCAATTTTTTTTATTGTTATTTTTGGTTTGAAACTTTGTTTCAGATTGAGGCTGACTTAGAATTAGGGATTTAAAATATTTTTAAAATATTTTAAATATTTTAAAAAGCTTTATTCCAGAATTTTA
The DNA here is from genome assembly GCA_932274085.1 of Protocalliphora azurea. NCBI lineage: Eukaryota > Metazoa > Arthropoda > Insecta > Diptera > Calliphoridae > Protocalliphora > Protocalliphora azurea. The sequence goes on along the minus strand of OW026523.1, from coordinate 105,914,979 downwards.
TTAACTTAAAATTACATTTTATTGTTTAACTTTAGTCTGCTGGAAATATTTATATAGTTTATTTCATAATGTCTGTGAATTTGATTTCAGTATGATCTTTATTGAGCTTTTAAAAAGCACTAGAAATTCTTGAAAAGCTTTAAATTTATTAGCCTTTTTTTAACATATATCTGCAATAAAGTGCCTTATGAAAAAATGTACTCACTGGAAATGAAGATTAGTATGATATGTATACGATTTTAAAAATATTACGTCTAAATGTTTTCATTTACGTGAGCTGGACCATTTTTAAAAGACATCTAAAAATACGGATTTTTTTTCAATAGCATCATAAACATTTTCGTTATAAGAAAATTAACTTCAAAATATTATAGAGATATATTAACATTTAAAATATGTATTTAAATAATTCTTACATCTCTTTTTTCATTTGCGAAATATCGAGATTTCATAAAATTTTTTATCATATTTTCATTATTTAAACATTCAGATGTGTATATATCGGACAGTTTTTATTATATATTGGATTTTAAAGTAACATTGGATAAGTCTATTCTGATACTATTGAAAATTAGAGATAATTAACCCTTTAAAAGCAAAAGGTCGATGTTCCCAAAAGGTTAAATCAGCAATTTTTGTAAATAAGTAAATAAGTTGCATGGAAGTATTTACTGTACTTATAAATATCAATGAATATATGAAAAATATAATAAATAGAATAAAAGAAAGTATTTGAAGTTTATATATATATATATATATATATATATATATATATATATATATATATATATATATATATTCGTTTTTGACAAATTTATGTTTTTTGTGACTTTTATTTTCTTAACTAACCATTTATTTGCCAAAAAATTTACTTAACCAATTATGAACCGATGATCCCAAAATACTACTTTTCTCACTAAAGGGTTAAATGAATACATATATTAATAGTGCTGAATAAAAGAAAATTAATTTTAAAAATATTTTTCCTATTACGACTTAGTAGACATGTGTCTATTACATATTGTTTTCCAGCTTTTGTTGATCCAGCTTACGAGAACGAAATAATTAAACCGAAATATTTTGGAGATTCATTTATAACATAGCAGTGTTTAATTTTAGGGGGGCATATTTGCAATATTTTTTGTCTTCATACAAATCAATGCATTTTAATGTGCAATATGATTTAAAACATTTAACTTTATTCAGAAGAGCTACTAAAAAGTAGCAGAGATATTTGAAATATTTTTAAAATTACACAGAAATGTAGTTTGAAGCCATGAACCTCATTAGGTTTTAAGAATAAGATTTGTAAAACTTACGCCTTATTTGATTTTTTGTAATATGGTTCAACATTTTTGTTTTTGTGAGTGTATAAAATTAAATTAAATATTTCGTTTGAGTGTATAATAAATTGTCGGTTATAAGTAATGCCACTACTTACTACAATGATCAATTGACATTTGTAAATATGCTACTTACAAATGTAGTAGTTTGGCAAGAAATCCAAAAAAAACACAACTATAACACAAAAGATTAAAGAGGAAGATGAGGCAGTTGTAGAAAAATAAAATTAAAATAATATATAACTACAAGGAAACCCGATCACTTTATAAATGGTCTTTAAAGGAAAGAACTGGTTTTAAGCGAAACCCTTCTTTTTTTTACACAATAAATACTCAGTTACTGCAAAATACATTTAAAGCGGATTGTACATGTTATATTTTATACTTATGTATGTGTATAAACATGGTAAGGAATGCAATTTTGTTAAGCTCCAATAAAATCCCTAGAGGATGTGGCACACAAGCAAACCTATACAGGGATCTTAACATTTAAAAGAAAAAAACTAAAACTTTGAAATGTTGACATTTTGTCAGATTATGCAATACAAAAGCAAGAATAGGGAGAAGTTTTGTTTTTGAAAAATAATCAAAATCAACTAATAAATTAAGGAATTAAAGTAAATAAACTTTTAATTCATTGATGATTAAAAGTTAATTTTTTTCCCAAGCTTAGCGCAGGAAGTTTTATTATTATCTATAGTTCAGTATTGATTTTTATTATTTAAATCAAATGTGTATAATAATAAAAAATTGAAAAAACAAAAAATCTCTTGATAATACAACAAAATGTTACAAATATTTAGCATAATTAATATTAAATGGTTTAAATAAATGATAAAAGATTGAAATCATATTATAAATATTCATGAGATTTATTAGATTTTATTTTGTAAGAGATTTCGGTTAAACAATAAGTGTTTAGCTTTTTGAATTAGTCTAATGACATCATCACCATCTTTGGAAAAAGAAGAAACAGCCGAGACCTCCAATCATCACTATTTTTTTAAATTTATTTACCTATTGATAATATGAAAGTTTTAATTTTGTTTTATTTTATTTTTTTTTTATTTATTAATAATATTTTTTTGCGGTTAATGTGCTTGAATTATTAGTTTAAGATAAAAATTGATTTTTGTCGATTCGTTAATTTTTTATCTAAATGATGTTATAAAATAGTTGAATTTATTTGTTTTTCATTTTGTGGATTTAATAGCTTAATTAAAGTTTTGTAGATATTTTTCTTTGAAGTTCCTATTTATTTGAAATTTAAAAAAATGGGTGTGATGGCAAGATATAAAGTTTTGTTTGTAGTAAAAAGATTTTGCTTTTATATTAAAAAAAATGGGAAGGTTGAGTTTGATAACAAATAATGAAATCTATGTAAAATATCAGTATTAATTAATGGAATTACGAATTAAAATTAAAACAAATTGCAAAAATTAAACAAAATGATTTAAAGCCTTTATTAGCTAATAATCCCTTGAGTCATACAATAGTTAAAATCAATTATATAAGATTCATGATATTCTTATTTTATAGTTCAAATTAAAAAATAATAATCAATTTAATACCTCTCTTTTAACAAATAAAACGTTTTCTTTTTTAAATATTAAAATTATATTTCTTTACCCTATTAACACTAACTTCACAATTGTTTTTACATTTTCTTTTTTAACATTTTAGCTTTAATTCTCCGAATAATCAAACTTACATTTTTTATTAAAACAATGATAAAATTATAAAGAAAAGTCGCACGGTTTTACAATTAAAACCCTACGAAAATAGTGCTATCTTTTTTGATAACAAACAAAAAGATATTTTTTTCTTCTCTTTCTTAAATGCACTTAAAAAAATTAACATATCTCACACATTTGAGTTCCACTTTAAACCTAGAAAATCCTCTTCAAATTTCAAAACCTTTTTTCAACAACACACACTTTCAAACACTTGTTGTTACCCTTAGAACTAACGGCTGACAATTGAAAATCTATACCACAACACTTAACATGTCTTTTACCATTTGGCGGCATTTCGTGTTTTTCGATATCATTTAACTATTTGTATTTTCTTGTAAAATATCTATTGACATTTTTCACGTTTTGTGGTAATTACCAAAAAAAAAAAAGCAAATAAATAAAAATGAAAAACAAAAAGACTAAACTATAAAACGTAGCATGTTGGTGAGGCCCACAGAATAGTAAATAAATATGTTGTGGTTAAGCTGTAATATGTAAGAATGTGTATTAGGTTTTTTGCCAAATACAGAAAATAGTACTTTAGAAAAAATAGTACTTTATTAAGGAGGTTAACTCTACAGGTTTTAAAGAAAATAATTAAGTCAAACATATTGAGCTATAAAAAAATTATTGACTACAAGAGATCTTCATTGGATTTTTAAATATTTTTTGATTTCATTATTTGAAAGCTACACAAAATATATTTTAAAACTAATAAAATTATTCCAGAATGTGGCTCAATTCAAATTGTTTATTTGAAATGCTTTCCTTAGTAAACTTCTTTTCAACATATTTATTTTTTATATACCCACACCAGCATAGGTATTATGGTGGTATTATGCGCACAGAAGAAATCATCCAACACACACCTTAAATTATATCAATCGACTCAGAATCACTTTTTGAGCCGATCTAACTCTCTATGTAAACCTTATGCATAAAGTACAGGTCGCAATTTTGAGATAATTCAATGAAATTTAGCACATAGGACTTGGTTATTATCGGTCTATTATTTCACCTAGCCGCCATACAAAGGACCTCCCGGAATAGGGGTTTAACGATCATAAATTCCTTAAATATAACAATATTTTAATGAAATTCGATGTAAGGAAGTTTCATGAAGATCGGTCCATAATTAACCATAGTTCCCATATAAAACCCTCTTCCGAAAATCACTTTAACGTGCATACATCACATACAGATGTTAGTATCAGGTTTATATTCGACAAATAAGGAAGCACCCTAAAGTACATAAATTGATATAAATATTAGTATTAATGTAATATTCTGTATTCGTATCCGCAATTGTTCACAATTGTCCACATGTCTAATATAAGACCCCTCCAAGAATTTTGATGGACATGCACAATGGTGTGCATGGAGAAGAGAGCATTTGTTTCCAAATCCCCTCATCTCCAATTTCATTTGGTGACAAATTTTCGTGTTTTTTTTTATATTGTATATAATATATTATTCCATACATGAAAAAAGATGCATATGTACCGCTCTAGAAATGAAGAATCATCTGTTCTTATATGATTCCCAAAATATTATATTTGAATGTTTAAATTTACGTGAGCTGGACCATTTTCAAAACACCTTTAAAAATATGTATTTCTTTCAATACCATTATCAAAATGTTCGTTAAAAGGAAATTATCTTCAGGCATAATAGAAGCTTACTAAGGCCAATAATATTAATTTAAATAATGTTATGTTTCTTTTCAGAATAGTAAGACTTTACTAATGCTTCTTGTCATACTTTCTTTATTCAAATATATAATTTTATAAGTTTTTGACAATTTTCAACATATATTGGGTTTTAATGTTCCATTGGAATTAGTCTATCCTGATATAATTAAAGATTACACGTAATTAACCCTTTAACAGCAAGAGGGTCAATATTATGTATTTTGTTTCCAAAAGGTTAAATTAGCAATTTTATAGATAAGTCACATGGAAGTATTTATTATACTTAAATATATATAAATTTATGAAAAATATAAATTCCTTTAAAACCGCGATAATAATCGATTTTTGAAATTTATTCACTATTTACACAAATTGTATATATATATATATATATATATATATAAATATACATATATTTTTTTTTTTAAACCATTTATTTGACATAAAAAACTTAAGCAATTATGGACCGAAAATCCGAAAATATTACTTGTGCAACTAAAGAGTTAAATGAAAACACATATCAATAGTACTAAATGAGACCATTTCAATGATGCCCTATGATATAAATTACGATGGAAATATTCAAACTTTAATAAAACAGTATTTTAAATTTTTAATCATTATGAATTTAACGTCATTTGTCTATCATATGTTGAAATTTTTTGACAAAAAGTTAAAAATTATGTACACTGTTAATCGAAAACAATATTCCTGAATTTATTTTAAAAATGGTCCAGATCACGTGAACGAAATAATTAAATCGAAATATTTTGGGGACTATTTTAAAACATATCACAATTTTAGAGCAAAGCATATATATATATTCCATAACTCCTAACTGAGCCAGATTTGAAAACTTATGTCAGGGAGCGGAGATTTTATTTTTTACTTTATGTAATATTTTTTAATGTCGGTTTTGGATTTGCCACAGTAATTATTTGCTCTGCAAATACTATCGGAAATTAATTTTGTATTTCGATCAGGGAGCGCGTTTATTTCATTTAATTTTGTTTTTTTTTTTTCTTGTTTTTGGTTTTAAAAAGTTTACTAATTTAATAATTTAAACATTATTATCTCATCAAGTTCGTATGGCTTCAAATCTTTAACTTAGATTAGGGAGAATAAAAGCGTCAAGATTTTGTTCATATATATATATGTCATATATTATATATTATGTATTATATATTACATATTATATATTATATATTATATATTATATATTATATATTATATATTATATATTATATATTATATATTATATATTATATATTATATATTATATATTATATATTATATGTCATATATTATATATTAAACAATAAATAGAAAATCACAAATAAATTTACTATTTCTAATAACAGGAAACTTTCATTGAACTTTCAATTTACACAGAAAAAACATGATCTATTAAATGATTTATCGAAGATAAAAATTATTCTAGTTACTTTTTTATTTGTATCAATTATTCAAGTGCTCAAAATTCAAATTTTCTAATATTTTTTACTAAGAATAAACAATTTCAATTATTTTTCTTATTATAATAATTAATTAATTAATTAATTGATTAAGTACTCAAATATACATAAATAAAAATAAATGATGATTTGAGTAATTGTATATACAATTTTTTAATAGGTTAAATTAATAAAATAATTTAATATGAATATTTTATGAAGTAGGATATGAAGTAGGATTTTAGATTTCTTTATTAAACAATAATTTACACATTAAAAAACTTCGTATTTGAGAAATTTTTTCAGTTATAAACATAACTAACACATTTTTTTTTATTTTCTCATTAATATTTCAATAGATTAATTTTAGAAAATAATTTTTTTCTGTGTATAGCAAAATTATCTTTTTAAATGAATTTTTCAATAAATATTCTTTTTAGAAAAAACTCAATAAAATTTCTTTATATAGATTATTATCGAAAACTTTTTATAGGAAATTTTTAAAACATTTTTATTTATAAGAAATTCTCGATAAATTTTCTTCAAATAATAAATTTTCAATTAATTTTCCCTTTTAATTTTTTTGTAAAAAAGTCTTTAATTTTATGATTAATTTTCTATTAAAAATTCTAAATGTTCTACCTTAAAGTGGTAATCTCAATCACGTTACGCTCCGATTTTTGAAAAAACTATTAACAATTCGACTAGACGTATATAAATATTTGCCTGTGGCATCGTTATATCTTGCACTTCTGGAGAACCCAATAGCTAAATTGTTTCCAAGGATTTCTAATTGACTGATAACCAGACTAATTGATTTTACATTATGTGGTCCTAATTGAGATTGAGATGGAGTACACCTCTCGACTTTTTGGATTTTATTGCGGCTGCCACATAAAGGTCAATGTTTCTGAAAAAAAGTTTTTTAATTCGTATAGCATCTATTGTTATAGCTTAACGTACTGTGCATTCTTCCAGTAGTCTAAAAGATATCAAAAGCTTTTGATCATCAGGAATTATTAAAAAGTTTTAATTTGAGGAAAAATTTCTCCTTAAATGCTGGAATATTTGAAGAAGTTGTTATAGTTATAGGGGAAATACAGCCTTAAACCATTTTTTAAAAAAATCGTTATTTTATTAACCGATTTTCCTGATTTTTAAAAGCAATATTTCTATAAGAATTACCAATATCTTGATGTTATATACAAGTTCCTAAGTTGAGATCATCAAAAAGTTAATTTTCACAGGCAGACAGCTATGAAGGACTACGAGGGACATAAAAATTACTTAAAATGGTATGAAGTACAGTCAATGTAAACTGGACATTTTAAGACGATTATACTTTTTCCCTGAGGATTATATGCAAATATGGCATTTTTAAAATTATTGATATTAATGTTACAGTAATTAATTTATATTATATTTTTAAGTATAAGGATAATAGTCAGAAAGAAGATATAAGAAGATGAAGTATAATAAGAGATAAAAATAAACTAACGTACATCCTGTATGTATAATTTTGTATGTAATACGATGACTCCTTTATCTTATCCTCTTTTATTTTTTTTTTCAATTTCACTAAATTATGCTGTATAAATTTTATATAACACATAATAGAAACACAATATATATATAATTTCTATATTTTTTATCATATTTTTAAAATGATGATATCATTAATGATACTTTATCGTTTCTTGGTTTGTTTATTTATTGTAAGTGAATTGTAAATGTACGTTATGTTTCATTTAATACTATTTTGATAGTAAAGTGCGTTAGACGCGTTTTTTCGCTCATTTTTTAAATGTTAACAAAAAAGTTTTTATTTATTTATTTATTTCTTTTTTTTCAATTGAGCCTTTGTATTTTCAGAAAAACATTTATTTACTTAAATGCTTTTAACAAAATTATCAAAAAAATGTTGTTATCTCTTTTGTCGTCGTATTTAAATGTTTTTCGGCCTGCTGGCGGACTGTTTGTTAAATTTTTTTATTCCTAAAAAATTACGAAATTGTTAGGATTAAATGAGCATTAAAAGTAAAGCTTTTTTATACACACAAATTTTTTTGCTATTTATTTAGTTGTGTTTTGTTTTTGGTAATACCAGTAGTAGTTTTATCAACATATTTTTCCTCTTTAAGTAAACACAACAAATAAACAAATGGCTTTAATTATGATAAATGTTTTAACTATTTGTGTTAAACATTGTCCTCCAAATATTGGTGTATTTAATTGATAAAAATGTAATGGTATATAAATAAAATAAATTTTAATTATTTTTGTGGGGGGTTTTAAATTTTAGAGAAATTGAACTAATTTTAATTTATTTACTCATTTTTTATTGAAAGGCTGTAACAAATTTTTATTTATTTTTTTTTTTTTACCTTCAAATCATTTTATTTATTTCGATATTCTCTTTTAAAATTTTTGCATGGTGCAGCAAGTAGTTGTTGCAACTGCCATAACAAACTTTTGTTTTTACGTTTTTGCTCCTTTTTATATGTAGACATTTATTTTGATATATTAACTTAATATCCCATTTTTTCTCTTGAAATTCGTATAAAATCAACTCGTAAATAATGCTGAAAACAACAACAAGGGAACATAAAAAGGAAATACAGCCAAAGAACAATGAACTTGTGCGCTTGCGCGTGCTTCAAAAAACTTTATTTTTGCTCAAAACAACAACTTAGTTTTCGTTTTCAGCCGTAAAATGTGCCCGTATTGTGTATATGCAAAAGATTCTTTCAAAAACAGGATTTGGATATTTTTTTTAATACCGAAAAAGAACCAAACAACAAGTACATAGTATCAGCAACAACACTTTGTTGCAGGTGCGTAAATAAATGGATTCAAAAAGGTGTCTGTTTGTGCCTAAGACAATGTAGTATGTGGTAAGCAAGACGAAGAAAAAATATGTATAATGATAGACCGACCCAAACAGCCAACATTAAAATCGCACTTTTTTTGGTTTTATTGCTAAAACATAAATTATCCATTACAATGAAATATATTGCCATTGTTGGAGAGTGTGTGTGGAATGGAACAAATTTTTTGTATGTTTAAAAAGCAAATTTGTTTTTAAAAGTGTGGAATATGTTGCAAAAATGATCGATATGATGTGAGTTTGATAATATGAAATCTTGTTTTTATTTTTCTAGAAAAAATATCTAAAAGACTTGTAGCAATAAAGTTTTAGAAATGAGAAATTTTAACCTTAAGAAAATGTTTCTTAGAAAAAGTACTGTTTTTTTACCCTTCAGTTCCTCTATTCTTTACTAAATCTTCTTAAATGTCTTTATATGTTTTGAGTCATTTGTCCCTTATATGTCTTTTTGTAAGGCAAAGAGGAGAGAGTGAAATAAGTTTAATGTCTCTAGACTATGTCTTTGTAATCTTTGAAAATTAATCTTCTATTAGGACAGGGACATATTAAAATATTAAAATTTACACAAATAATTATGTAAAATAAACTATAAACTTAACATTAAATATATATGTCTGAATTCTTTGCAGAATAGTATATTAGTCTGCACCAAAATTTACCGACTTTTGAAATTTGACCGTAACTCCCCCTAGAATCGTTCATTGGGTTGTAAAAAGATATTGTGTGACATCGGTTATCATTGACCCGTGCCGTATCGGACCTGAAGTTTCTATGGTGTATTCATCTATGGTGTATTCATATTGGCACATATATTTTCCCAGTCTTTATAGTTTTTAGACAAACAAAATTTTAATTTTTTGAGAAATGTTTAAATTAAATGCTATTTTTATTTTAATTGGAACCAGAATAATTCAAACCCTTTTCCATGCATGATTAGCAAATTTAAATTTTTTTAAAACTCCAATTTCAATCTTTTAAAAATTAACAAAATTTAAAAAGAATTAGATCAATACCTTGTATGACTAAGCCGTACCTGCGATTTGAATTTTGTGGATTTTATTAGAAGGAGATTTTTCTTGTGGTTTTTAGTTATATAGTAAATTTTTTAGAACTGATATTCAGACTAAACAGAATTGTTACAGAATAAAGTAAAACAGGTCTCAGAAAATACATTCTGAAGTTTTTAGGAAAATTGGACACGAAGGTCTTTAAAACACAAAGGTCAAATGGTCAAACTACTACAAAAATATTTGGAAATTATTTTTTTTTTTTTTTTGTTTAATTATACTTCTTTAAAATACTTATATAATAAAATGATTTATATATTTTTGAAAAATACACACAATTTCCTTTTTAATGATACAAAATATTTATAACATTTCTCTTTTCTAAAGCTACTAAAAGAAGTGCAATTTAAGGCCTTGCAAGAGGAAAAAGAGAAACAAGTAAGAATGTTATACGCGACCTTCAGAATATTTTATACTTAACATCTGCAACTTTCTGTGTCACCTTCCCTATTTAAAAATTTCAACTTATAAGGGAGGTGGGCGCTAAAATCAGCGGATCACCGCTATTTTTGATGTCCGAGTTTGCAACGATTCTCGAACTATCTGTACAAAATTTCGTAGTCATACATACTTTTGTTTAAGAGATATCAACAAATACTTACCAACTGGAGTTACAATTAGTATTTTTTAGTATTTTGTCCATAAAAAGAACCATCGGTTTATGAACCGATTTTTTCCATTATCTATACCAAACAAACCTAATGTGAGGCAAATATTTGAGCCAAATTTCGTCCACCTAGGTGGTCCGCCCCGAGCCCTATCCTGCTTTCAACAGACAGACGGATGGACATAGTTAGATCGTCTCAGAATCTTACCAGTACTCAGAATATATATACTTTCCGCGATCTTAACTAATTTTTTAAACGTGTTACACATAGAAAGACCAACCCCCACATCTTCTTTGATGGTAGGTATAAAAATTAATGCATGACGTTAATTTTTATATCCGTATATATATATATATATATAAATATATATATACATATAGTACAAAAATTTTTGGCATGAAATTTAAGAAAAAATAAAAATAAAAAATATTATAATAAAAACATTATTTAGATACTTCTGAAGAAAAGATACAATATTCCTTCTAATAATATAAAATAGTATGTCAAATTTTCTTTTCTCCAAATTATGAAAATAAACGCCAAATTAATATCTTATGGGATAAAAATAACAATTACTTTGACAAAGAAACGGTAGTCATACATTGCATCTAATTTTATGAAAAAAAAAAATATAAATTGTTCAATTATTTCAACGAACACAAAATAATTTGAGATTAAGTTATAGATCAAAATTTTAAAAATATCCCATTTAATTAATTTGTAATTTCTTTCATTACTTTTTAATTTATTCAACAAATAAATTATTAAAATATTTCTGCAAAATACAGAAAATTTTCTTTCTAAAAATATAAAATATATCTACCTTTCTTTTCTCCTATATAGATGAAAAATAACAGGAATTCAAATTTTATTACATGAGGTAAAGTCTATGAAAGCTAAAGTATGATATATCGAAAGAAATGAAATTAAGTTTTCAAAATTTTATAAAAAGTTTCTGAAAAATATACAAATATAAAATTGTATGCCTCTCTTTCTTCCAAAACCATTTCATTTTGAGTTGTAATAAAAAAAAAATAAATATATATATATATATATATATATATATATATATTTATTTATTTATTTATTTTACAATTGTCTAGACATTATTAATTAGTCTTTCAGAACTAGATTTTAAAATTCTTAATTAAAAACAGCTTTTAAAATCCAATATACCAAATTAATTCCCTCTAAGAGGCATTAAATAGATAAAATAAATGATTTAAATCAACTCTATCTAATTTGTTTTCTCAACCCTGTCTGCTAAACTTTCTCAAAAATTAAATTAAACTTCAATCTAATTAAACCTAAGCTAAAACTAATTAAAATCCTATTAAAAATGTTAATCTTGATAATGATGATTTCCAAACTACTTTTTTCTTTTTTTTGTTTAAAAAAAACTGATGTAAATAATTTAAAATAAATCTAAATCATTTTAATTCCCTCAACTAAAAAATTTTCTCCATTTAAGGCATTTCACTAAAACTAAACCAAAAAAAAAATTAATGCTCACCACTTAAAATTAAAAATGCGACACGTACCAAAACCAAAAAAATTAACAATAAAATATAAAAATATTGCTGCTGCTACTGCCGATTTAATATGATGATCAATCAACATGACAATACAACTTAATTTCATAAAAAATTAATTTTAACGATGGAGACATTTAAATGATCGAATCGTAAACGTTTATAGAAGACATCAACTGTTTGTAGCTGGTCTAGAAAACTACATACATATTTATTTTTTATGACTCCCACAACAAGCAAGTTGTTTTAAACAAGATCAGTCTTCAAATAAATAAAAAAAAAAAATAAACATAAAATTGCTTCATGTTTTATTTATAAATTAATTCAACATAAAACAAGTAAGAAATATATAGTCGGTCAAGCCCGACCATATGATACCCCACACCATTGTGCAGGGGTCTTATATTACATATGTGGACAATTGTGGACCGATATTTTTACTAAGTGTAAAATAAAATATATGAATAGAGAATATTACGTTAATACTAACATGCATTTTAGGGTGATTCCCGAAAGTGGGCTTATATGAGAGCTATGGTAAATTATGGAGCGATCCTCATAAAATTTGTCACTATGATTTCTACTTATATAAAACTTATCTGTGTCGAATATAAACCCAACACTAACATTTTTATGTAGTTTATGCAAGTTAAAGTGATTTTCGGAAGAAGGTTTTATATGGGAGCTATTGTCAATTATGGGCCGTTCTTCATGAAATTTGGCACAAAAATTGATACTTACTTCCTTATACCAAATTTCATTAAAATGCATTTATGATCGTTATACCCCTATTCTGGGAGGACATTTGTATGGGGGCTAGGTGAAATAATGGACCAATTTCAATAGGCTTCGTCCTTGTGTCATGAAAGTCCTATGTGCCAAATTTCATTGAATTATCTTCAAAATTAGGACCTGTACTTTGTACAAAAAGTTTATAACCAGGCAGCCGTCCAGCTAGCCAGACTTACGGACGGACATCATTAGATCGATTCAAAAAGTAATTCTGAGTCGATTGGTATAATTTAAGGTGGGTGTTTGATAATTTTTTCTGTGCGTTACAAACATCAGCACAAACACATAATACCCCAACCACCTATGGTAGTGTGGGGTATAATTAAATACTAATATTAGATAAACAAACAAATCTCTAGACAAAATTAATCATTCTAAAAGGAAAATTTTTATTGAAAAACTTTTTGACTCTGAAATAAATCAGACCTTGCATACGTTTAAGAAATTTTATTCATAATTAGCTTGTCATTTACTAGTTTAATGATCAACAATATTTTAAATATTTTCTTATTTAATTAATTATGTGGTTAAATGTCAACAGAAAAAAATATATTCAAAATACCCACACCTTAACATCATGTAAATCATGACAGTTGCATGATGTCTTGTAGACCCAAAGGAAAAACAAGGTAAACAAATATAATGAAAAATAATCTGTAAAATCATTTATTATTATGACAATGTACACATTTTTCATTACATTTTAGTTAAGAATAAAAAAATGAAATAAATTTGTTTTTTTCTTTTTTTGATCATTTACAAAAAACACTAACGAAACAAAAAAAATAAACTTTATATGACATTATAATCTTGTTGTGCTGGTAATGCATTTTGCGGTCATAAACTTTATTTGTTGCGGCATTTTGTCAACATTTAACTTTTGTTTCTATTATTTTTATTTTTCTATCTTCATATGGTTTTCAATGCTACATGGTGGAATGATAGATATACGGGTAATAGTGGTTACTCACTGTACGGCTGATAAAAATGAAATATAAAAATAAATAAATTAGCTCGCGAGTCCTACCTTGAAATTTTTATACGTACATATAAATGAAATATATTAGAGCTGAACTAATAGTAAACTGGGAATGAAAGCCAACTAAAATTAAACTAATACTGAAGGAGAAATGAGCTAAAACGAAATTAGAATTAAGCTAAAATTGAACTAGAATTTAACTAGAACTGAACTAGAATTGAACTAGAACTGAACTTAATCTGAACTAGAACTGAACTAGAACTCAAATAGAACTGAACTAGAATTGGACTAAACTTAACTAGAACTGAACTATAATTGAGCTAAAACTGAACTAGAGCAGAATTATAATTGAACTAAAATTGAACTAGAACTGAACTAGTATTGAACTACAACTGAACTAGAATTGAACTAGAACTCAAATAGAACTGAACTAGAATTGAACTAAACTTAACTAGAATTTAAGTAGAACAGAATTAGAATTGAATTAGAATAGAATTGGAACTGAACTATAATTGAGCTAAAACTGAACTAGAACAGAATTATAATTGAACTAAAATTGAACTAGAACTGAACTAGTATTGAACTAGTATTGAACTACAACTGAACTAAAATTGAACTAGAACTCAAATAAAACTGAACTAGAATTGAACTAGAACTGAAGTTAATCTGAAATAGAACTGAACTAGAACTCAAATAGAACTGAACTAGAGTTGAACTAAACTTAAATAGAATTTAACTAGAACTGAACTAGAATTGAATTAGAACAGAATTGGAACTGAACTATAATTGAGCTAAAACTGAACTAGAACAGAATTATAATTGAACTAAAATTCAACTAGAACTGAACTAGTATTGAACTACAACTGAACTAGAATTGAACTAGAACTCAAATAGAACTGAACTAGAATTGAACTAAACTGAACTAGAATTTCACTACAACTGAACTAGAATTGAATTAGAACAGAATTAGAACTGCACTAGAACTGAGCTAGAATTGAACTAAAATTTAACTAGAACTGAATTAGAACTGAACTAAAATTGAACTAGAACTGAACTAAAACTCAACTAGAATTGAACTAGAACTGAATTAGAACTCAACTAAAACTGAACTACAATTACATAACACATACATAGAGATCCATAAATTTTTTATTCCGTTAAACCAGACCCAGGTGTGTAATGAATGGTTGGCATGTTATTATTTTGTTCGTAATTTTTCCCCGGTTCTCCTCTTTACCCTCTTTAAACAATCATATAATATACACTACATTGAAACTATTTGCTACATAATGGCAAGGGGGCGTAGAGTAAAGGGGAGACCCACAAAGAGGACTCATGACTTGTACTTGTTTTTATTTAAGTGTTCGTGTGTGTGTTTTTGTTTTATTATCTCTACCAATTTTTTGCGGCTTTGTTTGTCGATTGTCATTTCATATGAAAAGTGTCAAACTCCGCTGAACATACATATTATTGTGATGGCTTTTGTTGTTGTTGCTATTGTTATTGCAATGCGTATTGTTGTTGTTAACTGTGCTCTGTGCACCGCCGAGACATGACAAGTAATGTCTGTCTGTCATACTCGTATCTGTTATTTTGTAGGCCTGATAAAATACTTCGTTATGTTTAGTTTTTTTTTTTTTTTTTAACAAAAATATAAGTTTTGTAAAATAGTAAAAAATAAATATTTATTTTTTTATTTAAACAAAAACACAACACAAATAAATTTAGAGGTTCGTTGTGATATTTAAGGTTTTTGTGTGATGTGCGATATTTAAATGTTTCTAGTATTTTTCAGTATTTGCTCAACTTTTTCTGAATGACTGATATTTAAATATTTGATCTTTAGATAATGACAAAAAAATATTTGAAATTTTAATGATTAGATTTAAAATAAATGAAGTCTGTTTTATAAATACAAACTCATATAGAGTGAAAAATAGGTAGTCAGTATAAAAAAAAATACATTAAAACAACATAAATATTCACAAAATTAAGAAAATCTCACTTATGTTTATATTTAAAAAATTTTAATATTGAAATTACAATTTTTTTTTTTTTTTTTTTGTAAATACATAATTATTTTTACATTCTCCAAACAACTAAACTAATTATATTCCTATAAAAACCCTTAAAAATTTCCACGAAATAGTAAACAAATTTACTATATCTCAATTAACATTAAAAAGGAACAGAAAAAAATGAAGAACGAACAAAAAACAAAAAGTATGTTAAAACTTCATAATCAAACATCATTAAATATACGTAAAAATGCTTTTGAAAAAACACAATGTTTTAAACAAAACTCATAAGAAATTAAAAAACATATAAAAAAAACACACACACAAAACTAAAAATTCTGAATACAAAATCCAGGAAAGAAGTATAAACGTAACGCACAATATACTTACAAAAGGCCAAGGCCTCTATTAAAAAACATATACGGCCAAATCATCAAAGTGGAAAGAAACGACACAAAAACACTAATTTAGAAAAAATTAAGTCAAGAAAGAAAAAAAAACAAAAACTATAAACTAAATACTTATGAGTTCTTAAAAAAACGTGTAAAAAAAAATTGAAAAAAAAACAGTCAGTCAATGGATTTTAAAAAATGATAATAAAAAATAAATATGTACTACTTTTACTACCACTAATATGAGAGCCCGGCACAAAAGGTATTAGAGGGACCAGTTGCAACGAGATCTCTAAAGGTTTTTTACTAAATTAGAATGTTTTACTGGAAATAAACTAGACTAAAACGAGTATTAGAGCTGTGAACTAGAATTGAACATAAACTTAACAAGAACTAAACTAGAACAAAACTATAATAGAACTAGAAGTGAATTAGAATTAAACTACAACTGAGCTAGAACTAAACCAGAACTGAACTAGAACTGAACTAGAACTCAACTAGAACTAAAATAGAGCTGAACAATAACTTAACAAGAACTGAACTAGAACTCAACTATAACTGAACTAGAAGTGAACTAGAACTAAACTAAAACTGAACTACCACTAAACTAGAAGTGAACTAGAACTGAACTAAAACTGAACTAGAACTGAACTAATACTCAACTAGAGCTGAACTAAAACTGAACTAGAACTGAACTGTAACTGAACTAGAGTTAACTAGAAAGGAACTAGAACTGAACTAGAACTTAGCCGGAACTGAACTAGAATTAAACGGGAACTGAACTAGAATTTTAGCTAAAACGAAACTAAGGCTGAACTATAACTGAGCTAAAATTAAACTAGATCTGATTTAGGACTGAATTAGAACTGGTCAGCCCAAAAAATATAAAGCAGACGCCATTGACTTTACACCGAACCCAGAGACATATTGAAATAAACCAAAAAAGAAGATAATGTGAAATAAAAGGCGTTAACACCACTAAAAAGAATTAAAAAAATTACAATAAAAACAACTTACAAAAAAACTTAGCCTAAATCGACTCACTGACTGACGGTGTTTTTTTTCTCTTTTTCAGTTAAAGAATTAATGGCTTTTGTAAATTTTTAAAGTGAACAATATTACAAACATCATAAAAACAACTAGAAGAAGCAGTCACAGCCGCCTTTTAAAAAGAAAGAATAAAAGACTAAAAAAGGGCATTCCTAAAATGCATTTTTATGGTTAAAAGCAGCAGCCACTGCAGCAGCAACGTTAGCAGATCTAATATGAACAAAAGATACAAATTCTAAAGGCATTAAAGAAAAACAGCCGGTTGTCGGTCCGTTTTAGTGAAAAAAAGGGAAACCAAATGCAAAATATGCATATAAAACTAGAATATACCTTTTTCTAAAAAAAAAAAAAAATTTAAATAAAAGAGGAAAATCATGTTTTTGACATTATAATGATGATAGTCTTTCTTTTATTATAATTTTTTTTTTTAATACGTAATGAAACCTTTTAATTCCTGCAGAGAAGAGGTTCAAAAACCGTAAATTATTCACAGCAAATGATTTTGGGTTTTAAAATTGTAAATGATGAGTGTTAAGTTGAGATGGTACAAAAATAACAGTGTGGTGAGACTAAAGACGTAAGTGAAGTTATGGATGCACTTAATTCAAGGTGTTAATGGTATTTTAGGAATGTTTTTCTTTTTTGGAAAGTTGTAGGATTTATTGAAATATTTTTTTAAGAAATTATTTAATAATACAGCTTTAAGGAAATAAATATAATTTTAATAATTGAATTCAAAGAAAACTAAATTTTTATAGGTTTATTTAATTAAATCAACTTTAAATGAAAATTACAAAACTGATTTTTAACAGATAATACTCTGATTTTTTATATAAAATTATACAAAATCATTTCTAAACTAAAAAGTCATTATATTTTTAAATCATAAACTGTGAAGAAACCACAAAAGTTTTAGTTTTTGATGTTACAAATAACAAAGTTAACACAAAATTTCTAATTATTCGTTGATAAAAACCATTTAAGCATAAAATGATAAATCATAATCCCCCAAAAATTAATGACAATCAAAATTCATATAGAAATGAAAATAAATGTTGAAAATGCCAATAACAATAATAATATAACTGATAAAGAAAAAATACATTGAGCTTTAAACTGAAATTTTGATAGGTGCAAAATCGAAAAGACTGTCTATTCTATTTCTGTTGGTTGACTTGACTAAAAATATCATCATCAATCTTTTTCATGAAGTCGAAGGAATTATAAACAAATTTAAACAGAAATAAAAATAATAACAACAAACAAACACCTTCTGATAAAAATGTTGAAAAAGAAACAACAAAATAATAAATTATATTTTATAAAATAATAAACATAATTTTCTTTATCATTGCAAAAAATAAACAAATTAAAGAAAATATTAAGTTGTGATTTCTTTGAGCATTATGAAATTAAAGTGATGAGGTTTACGGTTTAAATAAAATAAATAAAAAATAAAATAAATAAAATAAAATAAATAAAAAATAAAATAAATAAAATAAAAATAAGTAAATTTTAAAATCATTGAATAAAGGATTATTTTAATACAAAATTTCAAACTTTAAAATCAATTACAAAACTCATTACTTTTGTAACAAAACTTTATACTCGTTGCTGGTGAAAATATTTTATTAAATCAAATTTTCTCTATTTAACTGCTCCATTTAAAAACCTTCCTACAAATAATTTTACACCCTTAACAATCTTAATTTAAACAAATATTTATTCAAGCAAAAGCAATAGCCATTATCTAATTATTTTACTTATAAATTCTTCTTTAACTTCATTTATATGTTTTCTTTTTTTTTATTTTTATCTTTGTAAAATAAACAATAAATGTACATTTTTATAAAGACATATTTTCCCCGTTTATTTGTTCCCCGTTACATTGAAAGTCAATTAATTTGTTCTACGTTAAATGTACTTTGAAACATTGATAAAGACTTTATTTAAAATTCTTGATACTCCCAGAACAAGTATCTGTGTATTTGAAGTGAGGTACTTACTTGTTGTCATCGAAAACTATCAATTGTTTGCATTTTTGTAATTAAAAAATACTTTACTTTCTATTAATTTTTCAAAGAGAAAATGTTGTCTCGTCTTCGTTTTTGTTTATTTGCTTAAAATTTTGATAAGAAATATGTAGAAAAATTCCCGTTAAATTAAATATGTACAATGAACCCTTATTTTAATATAGGATTTTTTTTGTGAGGAGTGTGGGAAAAAAGGATGGGGGAAGGTCATAAATGCTTATGTTATAAATTAATGTTATTATTTATTTTTGTGGTAAAAGATAAATGTGCAAAGTATTTCCGGGGGAAGCAAATTTAAAATACGCCCTTTTTTCTTTTATAATGTAATTTTTTTTTTTTTTAATTTATTATTTCTTTTTTAAAAATTGAGCATTTTGATTACTTTTAAGTTAAATTCCCTAATAATGAAATTAGGAGTGTTGGGATAAGAGTTTTGAAACTTTTCATTCTTATTAAAAAATATAGATTTAATACTAATTTTAAGTATGATTAATTTCGTTCGTCTTCACATTAATTAAAACGTTCATTAATTCAACAAATATTTATTTAAAATGCTTCAAACAACTGAAATAGAACTAAATAAGAATTAAATTAAAAGCTAAATAGACCTGAAATGGAGCTGAACTAGAACTGGATTAGAACTGAACTAGAACTATACTAGAACTAAACTAGAACTAAACTAGAACTGAACTGGAGCTGAACTAGAACTGAACTAGAACTCAACTGCAACTGAACTAAAACTTAATTAGAACTGAACTAAAACTGAACTAGAACTGAAATAAAACTGAACTAGAACTAAACTAGAACTGAACTGGAGCTGAACAAGCTTCGAACAATTGAAATGGAACTAAATAAGAATTAAATTAAAAGTGATATAGAACTGAATTAGAACTGAACTAGAAATAAACTAGAACTGAACTCGAGCTGAATTAAAATTGATCCAGAACTGAACCAGAACTGAACTAGAACTAAATTAGTACTGAACAAGAGCTGAACTAAAACTGAACTAGAATTGAACTAGAACTGAACTAGAGCTAAACTAGAACTAAACCAAAATTCGATCTTAACTAGAACTAAACTGACTGAACTAAAAGTATACTATAAATGAACTAGAATTTTCATACAAAGTTCTTATAAGTTCTTAAGTGAATGAAATATTTCACATTGGTTACATTTTTCGCACGTTTTGAAAGGATTTTAGTCTTGGTCAAAAAGTTTACGCAAACTGGCCAATTTTTATAAAAAATACACATTTATTTAGATGTGTTTTTTATATTTTTTTATGAAATGCTTTCTAAAATTATTAAAGAGAATTTTGCCTTAGATTTTAATACTCATCCTTCGCTGAAAATATGTTTAAAGTGTTGATTTTTTTAAGGAAATTTCAAAGTAATCTGCCCTCAATCAATATTATCGAAAAGGAAACCTTTTTTCTTAGAAGTACCTGATAAAAAAAAAATTAAATAAATTTTAAGAAAAATTTTTAAAAATCTTACTTTTGCAATGTTTTTCAGAACATTCTATAGACAGAAAAAAGTTTGTGCACTTATAAGAATTTACTTTCATTGATTTTAGTTCATAATATTTAAGAATAGTGTCTGAAATATTAATACTTCTTTACATTTTTTGAAATGAATCAAAAGTCAAGAAGAATTAAACAAATTGTTTAAATTTTCATTTATATTTTCAATTTGTAAATGTATGCTTGAAATTTTCTTTACATTTATATTTTCAATTTGTAAATGTACGTTTGAAATTTTCTTTACAGAATTTTTGGGTTTTAATGATTTTTAGTCACATGTTGGAGACAGAAGAACACAGCAGATGCGTTTTTCATTACAATGATGCATGTGCTATAGAATGGCAGCAAATTTAAGCAAATTTCTAATCATTACTTTTTAACATATTTTTATTGGAAAATTGCCATTTAAAGGAATTTATTGTTAATATTTTCATGCATAAGCATTTTTATATAGAATTTTAATCAAATCTAATGAAACTAAATCCAAATTTTAGCAGCATTTTTGCAAAATTCGCAAAATTATCATTAAGTGCAACTTAATAATATCTATGAAGAAAATTTTATTTTTTATGAAAAAAGTTTGGGAAAAAAGTCATGTTCGATTCATAATATTTATGAAAAAAATTTTCAAATATATAATTTTTTTTGCTGTGTAGTTTTTAAGTGAATTTATATATTCAAAATATTTAAATATTTTTCAAAAATAGACATAATTTCCTTTCTGTTAATATGAAATATTTATTCTTTTTCTATGTTTGCAATTTCCTTGAATTTTACGTAAAAAATTTATATGTTATTTTGTTAAATTAAAGTTTAGTTGTTCATATGAGACCTATAAATTTTTCTAAGTTATAAAAATTTTTATAAAAATGTTTTGTCATTTTATGCGCAGACTAAACAAATATTTAATGAGATAACTTATGGGTTTTGTTTTTTTGTCCAATGTTAAATAATTCAAAAATAAACTTATACTCATGTTTACTTTTAATAAAATCCTGCCAGTTGTTTGAAACTACTTTTGAACTGTCTGAATTACCATCTGAGATGCATTCATAAAAGTTATCTTTTAATCGGAACATCTTTATAGCTGTCAACCGATACAGATTATATGAATTCTAAGCAAGATGCTGTAAAGGGATTTTACAATAATATTTATAATTTGAAATCGAATAGCTTTAGGAATTATTAATTCCAAAAAATATAAATTTTTATTCAAATAAAGTCTTCAAAAAGTTTACTTCACATTTAGTTCTTCAAACCTCGTTTTTTACATAAAATTTTGATTAACTTTTCAAACTTCCTTTCTTACACAAACATAAAAATTATGAAACCTTTTTGAGAAAACCACACACGTTTCATCATCATACAAGAAACACTTTCAACACATTCAACTTCATACTACTCACTCGTACATGCCACCGATCAAAGCAACAATAGCTCAAACTCAAAATTTAAACCTTTCTTCTTCATTCATTCCTTGCTGGCATAATCTAACATTATGATGAATAGTGAGTTAGTTAGTGAGTGAATGGCGTAGTAAAGTGTTGTGCGAAATACAAAAAAAAAATGTGTAATAAATATCACAAAACACGTAACTTCTAAGAATTATTTTTATTGCCACACCAGATAAAAAACGAAAACTTGTACAACTAAAGTGAGGGTTACTTATCTTAAAGCCACAGATCTAAATTTAAAAAAATATAAAGAAAAAATAAAACTTTTGAGGCCACTCACTATCCCCGCAACAAAACTAATGTATAGCTAGTTTTCTCATTAAAAGCCGCATTTATTTGATACGAACTTGTCTAGGAATAGGAATAGTCAAACATAAAAATAACTAAGAAATTATTCAAGCAAAAAGTTTTGTTTCTTTTCAAAATAAATAAAAAGAAGGAGGTTATAAAACTGACAGTTTTTTCTTATTTAAGAATAAAAAAGCAGAAGAATGAGAAATGTTTGTATGCGTGCACGCAAGCGTGCTAATTTTGGACAATTTTATGAGGTCATTTTTAACTGACAATTCAAAAAAAAAAAAAAAACAAAAATTCATAAAAATAAAAAAATAAAATGATATAATTTCTCTAAGTTAATAAATTATGGTGGGAATCAACAAAAACTAGAAAACTAAAAATAGTAAAATAGTTAATTTAAAACTACCCACCCTGAGTTCGGCTTCCAATTGATTTGTATGTCCGGCTAGATTTGGTAAGGCAGTCATATTATAACCCAAACCCTGGCAGGCGGTAACTGTTATAAGTTGACATTGTAATCCATTTGTGGTCTGTGGGTTAAGAGCACCAGTCGAGGAGCCTGCTATTAATCCTTGAGATCTTCTGGCAAATGTTAACGCCACAAGGGCCATTAACAAAACACACAATTTTGCCATAATAATTTGGGCAAAAACAGCTGTTTAATCGAACTAATTATATTTAGCTTAAGTAATTATAAACAGCTGTTGAATAAAAATCTTTTTTTTTTTTCCTTTAACAATTTTATTTATTTTAAACAAATTTCACTTTGAAGATTAACTTCATTTTTTAAAAAAAAACTTCTTAAAGTGAATTTTTTATTATTTTATTGCTTTCTTATTATTGCTGTTTTGTTATTACAGTAAACACATTAACATTGTTGTTACTATAAGATTTTCTATCTTTTATTTTTCATTTAAGTTGTTTAATTTCATAGATAATCAATTTCACTTTGAACTCTGCGTGTTAATATTTCTTTATTTGTATTTTTCTACCACTAAAAGCAATTTTTTTTTCTCAATTTTTTTCTTTAATTTTAAATTTTTTCCATACATAAAACGGAACAAGTAAAAAAACATCAAAGAAAACTTTTTGTATACATCATCTTTATCATCGTCATATTTTGCTGTTGTTGGTTTTATTTTTATTTTTTTTTTTTCCTTTAGTTTTCTGATGAATCCGAAAACTACTCTACACACTTTTGATATTCTTTAAATCCCTCAAGCATATCATTTGATTGAAAATGATATTATTTTTTTATTTTTGTTGCAGGTAGTCGGTTAGTAGTAGTACAAGTCATAAAATGTACATTTTCTTTAAATAAAGATTATAATACGCACGAATTTACGAAATACTATAAACAATACAAAGAATCTCTACCGCTTGTAAATCTGTCTGTAATTTTATATAAATGCATTTGTCAGATATCGAGATACACGTTAGTTTTTCGTATTTTGGACAATTTGAAAATATCAGTATGCGTTTACTTCTTCCGCGTATAAAAGCTCCAAACACTTTGAGTTTTACTGGCAAACTGCTGTGGTTGGCTGATGTGCATGTTGGTTTTTAGTTGTGTTGTGTTATGTTTTATCAAATTATTTTTGTTTCAGTGTTTTAGTTTGATCCGACTGTTTACTGTGTTCGTTCATACTAATTGAGTGTTTGATGTGTATGAAGGAATGTAGTGTGTAGATGAAATTGGGGGAAAATGTACCCTATATTCTGAAATATATGTTGAAATAATTGTATGTCAATCTGAAAAATCGGTTCATCACGACTGTCTGTCCTAGTCAATTCTTGATAGTCAAAAAAACAGTCTTTTAAATATTCCAAGCTTTTGTTACGATCACAGATCAAAATTATCTAATTTAAAAGTAAATAAATTACAACTTTAGGAAATGCTATAAAATTATTGGTATTTGCTGCAACAGAGCATAATTTTTTGTTTCACAATCCATTTTTTTGCTCACTGGCTGTTTGGAAATAGATGCAAGTTACGAATTCAAATTAATGTAGATTCAAAAATTTTTCCAAACCAAAAGGCAGATAAAATGATTACTGAGATTACGAAATGTTAAAAAAATGCTTAATTTGTATTTCTTCCCAAGCTTTCAATTAAAAATATTAAAAGCTTTTTCTATGAACGAAAATCCTAAAATGATTTACAATACGATTTAAATTAAAAATTTAAATTAAAAAGTTAACTAAATAAAGCAATTTAATACAAGCTTAATAATGAATAGTAAGTAAATATCAGGAAACCGCAAATATGTTCTAAAAAAGTTTGTTATGTACAATATATATATATATATATATATATATATATATATATATATATATATATATATATATCCAGTAAAAAATATTTTGGCTTTTAAAAACAAAAAATTTATGTAATTTTAAAACAAATATAATTATATGATCAGATAATCAAGAACTAAAAAGGAGAATTATTGAAATCTACAAAATCATCTCGATAAAATATGCTATAAAAAGTTAAATATGTTCTCAAAAACTGTCATAAATATGGTCTAAAAATCACTATATGCTAAAATATGTTATTAAGAATGAAATATTCAAAAAAACGTACTTACAAATCAATGCCAAAATGCTTTATATATTTATTTGTCAATGTCTTCGTTCAACGTACAGGCAAAAATATGTAATTGCATACTTGCGATTTGCCTGGTCATAATAAATATAGTATAAAACGAAGAACATAAAGACTGAAGGAATGAAAAATGCAAAAAACAAAATGTAGTGCACAAATTACCCAACTTATAGCATATAGATCATAAGCTTATAAGACATCAATAGTAGTAGCGAATAGAAACTCTTAGAGAAAATTTGGTGAAGCAATGAAAACACCAAGAATTCTGCTCAAATACAAAATATATAGAAATCATTCTGGGCTCGAAATTATCTGAACAGTGAACACTTATATCCGAGTCTAGAAGACTAAACCTATCGTAAGATGTTCACTGGTGGTCTACAAAAAGGGGAATGTTTGGTAGTAGATCACATAAAAATCTTAAAGTACTTTTTCCAATGTATGATAATTTTTCTTTTGGTAACCTAGCTAATTTTTTTGATCTGCTATGCAAAAATAGTCTTGTTTAAAAAATGGAACGATTTTGAAGTTATAAGACAACCCTACCACCAGATTACCACCATAGTTATGAAAATTTACCTTTTAAAAAATAATTTTTGTTGTCTTTTTGCAGTAATCTATTGAAGCATTCAGTTTTGTTGATTAAAACATCAATTATAGCATTAATTTATTCCAATTTTAAATTACTTAAAAAAGCCCTATTATTTATTTTCAAGAATTTCAGTAACAAAAGCCCTATATAAAATAACTTCCTGAGGTGTAGAAAAATAAGAATCAACATTAATTTAGATTCGGCCAATCTAAATATAACATTCTCACTTGTTTTTTTTTATCTAAATTTTCTTAAGTTTTATCCGGTTTTTTCCTTTTCCTGTTAAATTACGAAAAAGTCAAGATACGCCTTTTCTATATTAAGCCATCGTTATGTCGATGAAATAAAACAATTACTAGGAATGCAGGAGAGTTCGGAAAGACAGTTTCTAGAGTCATAAAAATACAAAGATTACATAATCACCGCAAAGAGTGCCTATAACTGAAAAAGAGTTGATTTACGAACTCTAGAATACCAGACCAAATAATACAAATTTTAAGAGAAAATATCTACAGCTCTAGATGGAATGTGATCCATTTTTTTAATTTCTCCGCAATTTCTATGTCCTGAAGACATTCAAAGTAAAAAATGTTCCTAACAGGAACGCAAAAAAATGTGAAGGCAAAAGAGAGGACGGATATTATTGAGATTAATTCTTTTTCTAAAAGTATTAATACAGCCTAAAGAGTGATGAAAAAAATGTGTACAGGCGATCGTCATGAATTCCATATCACAGATGTTATGGAAGATATATCAGGTAAATATCGTGAACTGTAAATGTGGGTAAAAAAGCACTTCATTCATAACAAATTAAACTTTTAACAGAGAAATGTACGCAAACTAGTGTCGTCGGAAAATATTTCTTCCCGTCATTGGAAAACACAACAAATTTTAATTTGTTTGGCCCCATCTCTCTTTTTATTATTACAGCAAAAAAAAAGTAACTAAGTGGTATCAAACAAATGGTGCTGCTATGTACAAAAGAAGGCCTATCCACTAAACTGTACAGAACTCAGTTCATTTGAAATGTACTGGGTCATAGTAAAAAAAATTTAAATTTAAGCTGACTAAAATATAAAATAGAGTTTAAGAAGAAATGGACCCATTCTAACAAAAAAGTAACCGAAGATACAATAAATCTCTTATGGGGGTATTTCAGAAATTACTAAAAATGTTATTAAAATTTAATAAAATATAAAAAAAAAACTGAATATTTAATGTTTAGCAAATAGTATTTTCCGCTCATAATAACTTGTTAAGTACTATATCTCTGTACCGACTTCAACCAACCTAAAACTCTTTCAAACTTCACCCAGTTTTCTGTGTATGATCATTATCATACCAATTTCACATTCTTGATTCTCCCTCGTAATCCCTGACTGCCTCGTACGGCAACCAATATTATCTTATATGACTAAAGTGCTAAAACTGTAGAATAATATTGCTGTTGTTCCTTTTTTTTCCTTTTTTCTTATTCATTTCACTTTACAAGTATGTCCCCTCAAACATTCATGCACCATTTCATTATGAAAGCGCACTCTCATCATAATTGCCGGCATAAGTTCTGTGAAGTGAAGTTGTTGTAGTTTTTGTTTCTGTTACGATGTCAGTATGGGGGGCAGCGTTGCCAGAATTATGATTATATCATAGTTTTGATGATTTTTTAAAAGCCTGAGAATATGTTTATAAAAATCCGAATCATATATGTAAAAGTCTTTCATCGAATACTAAACGATTCACCACTAGGTCAAATATTAAAATACATATTTGACCACTGATGAAAACGCGAAATTAAAAATAATACTTTCGTAAGTTCTGGCACATGACCGAATCAATTTCGAATGGAAAATTTTTTAATGCCCATGTCTTAAACATTTCACATTTGTACGATCATTATATGTAATTCAAAGGATGTGATCTCACACATTGCTTTTTTGATACTTTTGTTTGGGAAGAATGAAATGGAGATTTCCCAAAAGATTATTGCTGAAAATTTATCACTCAGTTTGAGTGTTGAAAACCTCCTTCATAGAGAATTTCTATAATTTATATATTAAATTGATATATAGAATAATCTTACATATATAATAAGTTTTCTAATAGATGGAACTTAAACCACGTATCATAAAAATAATAATTTCGATGATTTTTATATAAAAAATTTAATTTTCGTTGCTCAAAGAATGCTTTTTTTAAACAAAATTTCTGGCAACGCTGATGGTAGGGATGTATGGATACTTTCGACGATATTTCATAAAAGCTGGTCGTTCGAATAATTTTATTATTTGGTTTTTGTTGTTATTATTGAGTGCTTGTGTAAGTGTTGTTGCATTTGGGTTTTGTATCGATGCTGGTATATTCATATTTTGAGTTTAAGAATTAAACTTCCAATGTTTCGTATTTGTTACGGTATGAATTAGCTAAGGAAGACAAAAAGTAATATGAAAAAGATGATGAATAAAATTGAGGGGAGAGAGTGGGGAGTAGAAGTAGAAAAAATACAATAATATTCATGCAAACATATGTTGTTTGAATGTTCTATGGTGCATTAAAGGAACAGAACTTTCAAGGACTGGTTACTAGACAAATTTTTAGTAAGACCAGCGTCAAATTTGTCTAATATAGACTGAATTTGAAAGTATTATTGCAGCATTAAAACAAAATTGTCAGCGCTCCAGCTCTGACAACTTTATCTTGACATTGCTTGGTAAAAGCGCCATTTTGATTGTTGTTGGTTTATTATAAAATATGTTTTCCCCTATAATTGATAAAAATAAAAAATTTTCTGTAATTTAGACAAAGATTTGACGTTTGTTTTGATAATAATTTCTCTAATATACACTCGACGTTAGGAAATAGGAACATTTTTTCTGAGACATTTGGTAGAGGACGGAATAGAAAGTTAGCTCCCCAAATTGTATGTTTTAGTAGACATATATTTATTAACACCTTTATTCAAGCTTCCTTCCAAATTTTACACAGTTTTGGGTTGATCTAAACTTTTAAGAAAAAATTCTTTTAAAATTTAAATGATTATTTAAAGAAATCAGATCCTTTAAATATCTGTTCTATAGCCAATCAATGATGACTGAATATCTTTTTTTCAAAGTTGCTGTGTCTTTTTTTATAATTTGAGGTCCCTTGTGGCTGTTGTGAAGATTTTTTGCTAAATTTTTTACATTCGTTTAATTTTCGTATTGCATGCAGTGGATCAGCAAATGATGATATGCGGCAAATGCAGCAATTCAATGCAACAACAGTAGTAAGGAAGGGCTGTCGTTTAAGTTGTATTAACAGAACGAACGTACAAAAACAAAAAAAAAATCAACGTCTTGGTTGTCTGTTTTGAAAGTTTTGGTTACTGCTCTGCTCCTAAGATGTAATGATGCACCTTATACAAAGTTTTGGTTCGTTTTTATTTCGATTTTTTTTTTCTTTTCATCGCTTGAGATCATCTTTAACATCATCGATGTGAAACAACATTGGCGCTACGTTGTAAATGTTTTTTTTTATAAACCTCTTTTTATAATGACTTTTTGTTCCCCATTTTTTTGTATCTGAAAAGGTGGATGGATGTATGCGCTGTAGATTTGTTCATTTTAGTTTCTTTTTAGTCATATTTCGATCATTTTGTTTTCATTTGCATTTATATGTAGTAGGTATGTTTTTTTCTTTTTATTTTACTCCCATGTTGTAAGTTAGAGTGTATTGATGCTGCTGATGATGATGACTTACACCCTTTATAAACTATTATAAAAATTAGCTATAAAAATGTAATGAATCTCCTTTTGATATTAAGTAAATTGTTCATTAATTGAAATTTTATGTTGTTTCTATGAAGGCGATTTTGTTTTTGCTCTATAATAAAATCTTATTCTTTTATATTTACCAACACAATTGTGGGATTAAAATCATTAATTAAATGATGAAATGAAACAGCAGGAAATTTAAATATTATACAAAAAAATAATTTATTATAAAAATTTTCCTTATTCATAGTTTATTCTAATATGGAGGCTTTTCAAAGATATTATCTATTCGTATCTGACATAATCAGAATTGACCCCATAATTCCCATCATTTATAAAAGATGTTTTACATAAAACTTCATATGCTTGCCACTATATGTGAAATTTTTCAGGAAAAATTCTAAATTTTAGATTATATTATTACAATAAAAATGTTTCTTAATTTTAAAAATGTCTATTAAATTTATTAAATTTTTGAGTTACGGCCAAACACAACGCTCCGGCTTCTAGCTTTAACATAGCTCAACAATTTTACAGGAAATTATGTCTTATTAAATATTTTCTATGTTTTTTTTTTTTATTATTCAATATTATTCAATAATTTATAACTTTTCTTAAAATAAAACCAAAAAATTTAGAGCGTGTTTTGAGGAATATAAATATTTCATAAATTCAAATACATATGAATATTTTGTAATCGTTTATAGGTATCGCAATAATTTTTCAATACTTTTTTAAGTGTTATGAATTTCGATCATTATTAGATGTAGGATCACATTTTAAATTTTATAAAATTTTTAAAAAAGTCCAAAAAAATATTTAAAGTTACTAACTAAATGAAAAAATAGCAATTTTTGAGATCCATTTCATTTTGATTTAACGAATTGAGCTAATTCAAAATATTTCCTTTAGTATTATTTATTTATTAAAAAAACATGTGCCAAAAACTCAAAACAATTAAATTTCTGAAAACAAACATCTTTTTTTTTTTTTTTTTTTGTCTTACTTAGTAAAACTTAGAAAATATTAAAAATTCTTTCATATTTAGGAGAAAACAAACAAACACGCATCGGATCTCATCACCTCCCATTTCATTACATCAATACAAAATTTTCCCCAAAAATTTTAAAAGTTCAGCATTTTTCAAATTATCATTATTATTATTATTATTATTATTATTATTATTATTATTTTTAATACATAAAATTCAAATCAGCATATCTTCGATGCTAGTTAACCATTAAGTAAACTTATGCTTAAACTGATGCTTAATAAACCATCTCACATTTGGAAAAGTTACAAGCACCGAAATTGTCTCATAGATGGACATAATTAGGTAAACTCGGAATTTTTTTAACAACCCACAAATATGTTTTTGGCTATTTCGTATTCCATATATCCCAAAATTAATAAAAGTGCAAAAAATAATGAAAAATGCTAAAAAGGCACTTTTAATGCCAAAAAAAAAAATCCATTCTATTTGCCAAAACGCTATAAAAAATGCTAAAAAGCATCTAGCATTTCTTTTTCACATATAAGTGCAGTAGCCAAAAAATAAGCGATAGAATTGCACTTTAAATGCCATTATGGCAACGCTATTCTACACTGTCTATTAATAATATCGGGAATAAGAAAGAGAATTCAAATAAAATTAATACTCAAGTTCCTGTTATATAGAGAGTCTCACTTTTCATTCTAAAATAAGTTCACTAATCTGTAATTGTTTTTAGGAATAATTAAGTTTATGCATGAATTTCAATTTTCATATCTCTATTAGATAATACAATAAAGAAAATTTTAAACATTAACAAAAAGTTTCTGAAAATAACCGAGAAGTTTGGTAAATTTCGCACAATTTCAGCAATATTACATAATAAGCAATAACACAGATATTTAAGTAGTTAACTTTTTCAGCCGATTCCAGGTATAAAAGCCCGAAATAATTTAGTTATATTTTTTTCAACTCGAACCGTATCTCCTCTTTCTCATTATGAAAACTTCTTATCATTTAGAATCATGTTTCATAAGTATCGGTGAATACTTTAAGATTCCTTTCAACTCAATACTAATACATTAATTACAGGGGTCAACAAAATCGTAAAAAAATATTATTTCGCGAATAATTCTGCAAAATTCTCATTTCTTAGGCTTGATATAGTGTAGAAAGTTAAATGAAATTTTTCCTCAATTATCACAATTTTAACCCATTGACCACCAAAGAAAATATGCTTCTCTATTGAGTTTTTAGATTATATAATTGGATAAAACCATGGAAATATGAAGTGTAAGGATGGGATATTTATATCTGTTATAAATAACACATGAGTGCAGATCTCAAAAATGGTAAAATTTTTAAAATCGCATTAACAAGAAATACAAGATATCAAAATTTAAAAAAAAATAAAATCCAAATTTAAATAACAAAGTCAACAAAAAAAAAAAAAAAAATAGAAAAATTACATTGTGAATAATTCTGCTCAATTCTTACTCCTTAGACTAAATAGAGTGCAGAAAGTTAAATAAAATATTTCCACATTTAAAAACTTCTGGGGGCTATGTATAGCATGTTGAAGACTTGAGTTATAATAAATTTTTGTAGCACCGTTTCTTGTCTATAAAACATGAATGACTAATTTGGCTCTACATATTACCAAGAAAATTATATAATCTGAAAACTTCTCGGCGAAGCAGATTTTCTTTGGTCATCAATGATTAAAAAATATGACGTGATGTAGAAAAATGAATATCTGCAACATATTTTTCACGATACTTTTTTAGTGTTGACCTGTGTTATTGTATTTCGAAACTTATATCAGAATTTAAAATCAAATTTGCCTTTTATTAGGTTGGCGAAATCTGATTCTACAGAATATTACAGGCTCAATTCAAAGGGACCCCATATCTTTTTACACAGAAAATATTACACTACTCTCATAATTTGAACCATTAATAAATACCAATGACTTGAGAACGATACAAAAAATAGTTACGATTTTCATAAATCCCTCCATAATAATTTAAAACGCATTTATGTTCGCAATAACTTCTCAAGCCCCAAATATTTGGAAATTGAAAAAATGGAAACAAATCTTCAGTTTATAAATGGGTACATTAAATTGCTAAAGCAGACTTTAAGTTTAGAACTTGGATCTTAAATTTACAGCAGAGGAGTATCAGAGCAGAACACCTGTGGTGTATAAAAATATAAAACAATGTGAATTTCTTATTTCTGGACCGACATAACTAAAATCATTTTCAATCATATTTATTCAGAAATATTTTTCATTGTCCGAGAGTATCAGCTGGATCCCTTTTTCTAACGAAAGTATAGCTACTTTGATGTTATAGAAGAAGAGTTGAGCAACTTGGTGCTTTCCCTACCAAAAACAAAATATCTTTAATTTTGTATTTTTAAGAGAAAAATCCCAATTGTGAAGAAACTCCGCAATTACTCAAATGCCCTAGCGATAATACAATTCACAGTGTTGCAGAACAAAATATTTTGGAAATAAATCTGATTTATACAAAACTTCAAACAAACGTAAGTAGCAGAAGAGTATACGAGTTTGAGTTTTGATGAAGCTTAAGGCCCATTTATCAATAGCCAAGGTTTTCATTTCGCACTATGCGTAATCTTCTTTCATCACCTCTGCATCTACAATTCATCTATATGTGTTGAACGGTTGACCTCTTCTGCAGCTTCTCTGGAGGATTCATTCAAGGAAATACAAGTAATATCATACTGTGGTTTTCTGACTCTCTGGCCTCTCCACTTACGACGCCACATGGGCTCTTGATTTGTTATTGCCCAAAGAGTTTCGTTGAAGATCGTATTTGACCAGAAGACGCGGATGATCTTTCGCAAGCAGCGGTTAGTGAATAGTTGCATCGTTTACAATTGTCTTCCCGGTGCGTTCCAATTTTCACATTCGTATATAGTTTTTGTACACCTGAAGATGTGTTTCGATCTTCAAATTGTCTCAAAGCAGCTAACTGCGGCGCGGCCCTTATTTATGCGACATCTTATGTGTTCTGCTCCTCCTCCATTGGCTGTTATGACACTGGCGAGATTGCAAAATGAGATTACAACTTCGATCACCTAGCCATCCACCATTCCAGATAAGTCGGAGTCTCTGCAGCATATGTCGTCTGCACAATGTTGAGGTGCAGTGGCGATAGAACGCATCCTTGACTTACACCATTCTGTACAGGTATTTGGCCACTCAATTACTGTCCGTATCTTATGAAACTAGTGGATCTATTCTCGCTTTATAGAAGACTTTTCGGGCTACTCCTTTGCGTTCGAGAATTTTGAATATTTCACCGTAATCAATCAATGTCGAAGGCTTTCTAGAAGTGTATAAAACAGACATAGAGAGGTGCCCACCATTTGACTGATTGTTCGACCATTATCCGCAATATTTTGTCGTGATCCAGGAGATCATTGGACCCAGAATCCATCTTAATTATTCCTTAGTTTATGCGTGATGTATTCCGATAATTTATTTTTTATTATGTGCGCGATTATCTTATTAACAATGCTAAAGAGTGTGATGCCTCTCCAATTTTCAGCAATAGAGTATGATCCTTCTGTATATTCAGGCGGCAGTGCTTCTTCAACCCAGAAATCTTCATTTAGTCGGTACGCGTTTAGAAACTTCGCTTGTATGTTGTTGGGTCCAGAAGCTTTGTTCAGTCTTAAAAATTCTATTTCGACTGCTATTACCGATATATCCGGACAGATGACATCCTCGTGGTGTTCATATCTTTTCTATTTCTCAACCGATCTCCAAAAATTTTTGTATATCTTTTTGTAATACATTTACCTTTAGAGTTGAAAAAATATATTGAGGTGACCCTTGCTATATATGATCGATCGAGGAAAAGAGAAATGTTTTTAATGAACTCAAAATAAATATGTAATAGAAAGTTCGTTAATAATAAAAACTACCATAAATCTCGGCTTGGTTATTTAAAATAATAAAATGTAAAACAATTTAAGTTTTTATATGAATGAGTAATTTCGCTAATTTCGCTAATTCTTCTTTAAAATTATCTTCATTAAGAAATCTTCCCGAAAAGTAAAAAATTGTTTTGCAAATTTCCAATTAAAAAACGTTTATTTGGATTCGGAAAAGATATCAGCAATAACATTTTTATATGATTGACAATGAAAGATTAACTAATCTAAGAAACTCGGAGACATATAGACGAATGTCGTTTCCAATATTTTTGAAAAAAATTTAATTAAAGTTTCACGAATTTTTATATTTTTTATGACTACCCGATTGGAAATTAGAGATTTATTAAAAAAAACCTGTATCTAAATATTATTCCGCAATATTTTCCTAAGTTGGCTGCTATAAACCCAAAGCAGATATCATCAATAACCAACTTTTTCATAGCAGTCTCGAAACAGCTAGATTCTATTATTAAAAACATAAAACAAAAGTATTTTTATTCCCACAAATTTAATTAAAAATAACAAACTTTCGTCCTCCTGCTTCTCAAATATTCTCAGATGTATATTGAACAATAATTTCCTGAATTTTCATCAAACATTGATTGGTAGCATTGTCAACTTTCTATAAATTAAAATTTTATGTAAATTTTCTCAATTTTAAAAGAGATGACGGAATTTTATTTATTTTGAGATCTGAAATGATTTGGAATTACAGGTTACGGACAAATTTAAGTAAATATTTGGAAAAATCACAAAACATTATTTTCAAATATTAAGATTCTTAAAATAAATTTGATCAACGATCGCGATAATCGTAACAAAAGCTTTGAAGCAATAAAAAATAACGCAGCTTTAAATAATCTTACTGAAACCTCTGAGGAAATATTTATTTGAGAAAGCCTTGTTCTTATATCTGTAACTATAAAATAATAACTATAAAATATAATACGATAGCACAAATTATGGAATTCAATTAAAACTAATTAAATCAAGTTGTTTAACGCATAATATAAATAATTTTCGATAGTAAAAATCATTTATGTAGTCTAAGTTCACACTCAGCAATTTTTTTCTGAAATTTTTTGTTTTTTACTTTCACACACAAAATTTTGTTTCAACAATTTTTGCTTTAATTGCCTTGATTTGTTTGCCTTTTGAACCACGAAAATGAAAAACAACACGAATTTCGCTGTACAAGCAAGTTTGTACCCTTTTATATTCCCTTTCGCTCGCTCTCACGAAATCAGAATTTCAACAGAAAAAACAGCCTTGTGTAAATTCACACATACTATTAAAATTTTGAAATTTGGTATAACTTAAAACTTTTAAAAAGCACCGAGTATGGACTAAATATTTTTCCGCGTTTAAATTTTTCTAAAGCACTAAAAACAGTGCTAAACGCACTGAGTTTACATCACTGCTGATTGGAATACGCAATCCAAATTGTCAATTCGAAAAATTGCACTTGCAAAGAGTTTTTATTTCTCATGGCCCTTCAATTCAAACCATTATCTTTCTGGTCTGTTGCTTAAACAAAATTTTAAATTATTTAAGTAAATACAAATATTTAAATTACGATCATTAAGTTTTTGGATGCATTTCTTCAAAAGTTCTTTTCAAATTACCACATACCACGTAAGCAACATCAATAAAAAAAATAAAGACGACAATTTAACTATAGTATTTAGCTAATTACACATTATAGTAATTATTAAAGACAAAATAATATATAATCTAAACAAAATGCTCATTTTGTAGTACCAGCGCAATACCAAGTATTAAACAAATTGTATACCTTGACATAACCATGGAATAAAGAAACCAAAAACCAACCCAACCATCCATTTCATTCCTATTGCAGTCGACACACATATGTATGTGTACTTACTGTTTCTTCGAGTAGTACTTACTCGTATGTAGTGTGTTATTGTTGTTGTTGTTGGTGGTGGATTGCTTTGGAGTAGTGCATGTTTATAGTATGGAGTGGAGTTTGCACTCGCACAACAAATCAAAAATGTAAACATGCAATTGCCTTAAACCATGAACAAACATTTTAAAAACTCTAGAGACTATAAAATTCCTTTAACAAACAACGGCTGACGTCTGGTAGATGGATGGATGGACGACGGTTTTAGATGGTGGATGGATGAATGTATGATTTTCAAAAAGAAAAAACCGCCACATTTAAAACCAAAAAAATAAAAATAAATAAAAAAGGTATAAAATAACAAACACTCATATGTTTATATGGCACAAAATTTTTAACGAAATAAAAACATTAAAAAGATTACAAAAAAAAATAAGTTCTGTTATATCTGTTAAATCTGACTTTAACTCACTGCGATCGTACATACCGTTGGGAAATTTGATTGCTGAACCGTTGATTTGCAAAATGAAAAAAAAAATCGTTGTTTTAATACACCATTTCATGTTTTATTTGTGTATTGAATTTTTAACTAAAATTAAAGGCAAGATCTTTTTTGATATTTAAATTAAAGTCTTAATTATTCAGAGTAATTTGCTAATTTACAATTGTTGAAAACCAAAAATTATCACTAATTAATCTAAAAAAAAGAGAAGAAAGATATAGTCGGTCAAAACTGACTATATGATACCCAACACCATTCTGTACGAGCATAAAAATTCGTGAGGGGGACTTAGACTACACCTGTGGCTAACTTTTCTAAATGTAAAATAAAATATACAAATACAGAATAATGCGTTGATACTAACATCCATATGATTTTATGCACTTTAAGGCGATTCCTGGAAGTGGGTTTATATGGTAGCTATTTTAAATTATGGACCGATTCTCATAAAATTTTGCAATGTTATTTCTACTTACAAAAAACTTATTTGTGTCGAATATTAAATTGATATTCACATAAGTTAAAGTGATTTTCGGAAGAGGGGCTTATATGGGAGCTATGTTCAATTATGGACCGATCATCATGAAATTTGGCAAAAAGATTGGTACTTATACAAAACTCCCTTACACCAAATTTCATTAACATATTGCTATATTTAAGGCATTTATGATTGTTAAAACCCTAGTCTGGGAGGACATTTGTATGGGGGCTTCGTCTTGTGTCATGAAAATCCTTCCTGCCAAATTTCATTGAATTACTTTCAAAATTGCGATGTGTACTTTGTGCATAAGGTTTACATGGACAGCCAGACGGACGAACATCGTTAGATCGATTTAAAAAGTGATTCTAAGTCGATTGGTATAGTTTAAGGTGGGTGTTGGATAATTTTTACTATGGTGGTGTAGGGTATTAAAAATTATTGCAGTTTTATAGAAAGAACCTCATAAGAGAAAAATAGTTCATAAGGAAACAAGTTAAAAAAAAGAAACATAAAAATAAATTTAACAATTAGGGTATCATTAACACTTCCTCCGTAAGCGTATTTGTAAGCAGTGGAAATACAAAACATGAATTTAATTTTGAAGATTTTACTCACTTGTATTATCCCTTAAAACTAAATTATAAATCCTCTGGGAAATGGTGTATAAGCAAACTTTAGACAAAGTGGAAAACTAAACATATACTTATAAATTCAGAATGAATATATGAGTACGTATGGCGGTCAGCCATGACAAAAGGGAAATTTAAGACAATAATTTCAAAGTTGAGAATATTGATTTCATAGATCGTTGATAGATGGCGTTGTTTGATCAACCCCGTTTGCAAAAAAATAAATAGGAAATAATATACCGTTGCTTTCACTTGGTGTGATTCTATGAGTTTCTTTTTTTTTAGTGGCGGTGTCAGTCGTTTGAAGTCCATTTGGTGATTTCCGTTTTTTATAAATATATTTTATTATATCGGCAGGGGTGTAGTTTCAAAAGGAGGTGATGATTATTTCGTTCCTATTATTAAATGGGCGAGAATAAATACGTTGTTGTATATTAAAATTAAGATTCAAAATACTTAGATTTTTGAGAGTGTGTAGATCTAGTTGGATGTAGTTAGTTGTATGCGGTCTTATTTGGTCCAGAATAAAGATAATGTATCTTCAATTTAAAAGTCCATTTAGCAGGAATTCTATAAAATATTCCTTCATAATGATTGGTCTTCTATCAATTTATCATCGGTTATTATAATGCTTCCCTGATAAATAAATATTTGAAATGAATCCTTCAACTTCATGAAGTCGAAGTAATAATAATAATGACGTTAACATTGTACAAGTTTCAACTAATCTCACGAAAGTACATACACGTATGTGAGAAAATGCATTGTTATTTTCAGTTGGAATTATGTGGATCATTAAGAAGCATCTAGATAACTTGGGACTGTCTAAAAGGTGACGTTCCATCGCCACTTCTATGGATCTTGGTTATCAATGAATAATATACAAGCGAACTAAGTCACTATGAGAGTTTTATATGGCAGAGTATATCGAATTACTTGTTTATCACTTAAAACTAAATGGCATTAGAATATAGATATGGTTTCCAATGATTCCGAACTGAGTATTAAAGACATCGGTTCATGTGCTTTTGCCCCTAATTTGCAAAAGCTTATAAACTCTTCGATCTTTCCGGCAGAGATTTACAATACCTTAATTCGATATAGATAAAGTTTAAGGAGAAGATTGAGGTATATAAGAATATTTATGATGTCCAATAGCTATGCTTATTAAGCCCTCAATTACCCTCCCATGAGGTACAGTAGAAGTTCGTAAAGGACGTTTCTATTCATGAAGGTAATTTTGAAATCGAACTACTTTTCATTCGGATTTAGATCACAACAGTGATCGCTTAACAAGAGCAATTAATGGATTTATTGAACCAAATGACAGTTCGTATCTAGAACAAAATCGACAAAAAAATATTTAAAATTGGTTTAAATATAAGGCTCATTTTAAATATTTTTCATATCGCCTATACCTATGCTGTTACTATGTGAAATTTCATTGAAATTGTACCACCAGTTCGGAAACACCAGATTTATTCGTATGTGCTGTTCAAAAAATAGTTCGCTATCTAAAATTACACCCAGATATTTTAAATTACCACTTATAGTTATCTCGTATCCGTCCACCTTCAATTTCGGACACTCGAAGGATCTTCGTTTGGTTACAAGGATCACTTCCGTCTTATTCACCGCAACAGTTAATCCTTTCGATCTCAGCCATGTATCAATTCTACCTTGGCAGTCGTCCGTCTCTACTAGTCTCATATCATCTACATACAGTGTTGCCTTTTTAGCCTTCTTAAGGCTAAATTTTGCTTTTAACCTCAAAACTTCGATTTAACTTATAGCTTTTTTCATTCTTAAATTTACCTTAAAAAAGCTAAAATGTTAATGTTTCAATAACGAAGAAAATAATTTCTTATTTGCTATTACTATTTTTATTTTTACAGAATCATTTATTTAAGCAATTTTGCGGCGTTTTTGAACGTTTTTTCACTGGGTCATTTTGTTTGCACCCGTTCTATGTTTTATTTACAAATTTATTACAATATATAAAAACATGTCAAATACTAATGAGAGTGTGAAAAAATAAATTAAAGCTAAAAAAAAATGTTAGCCTTTTTAAAGTTCAATTTCGCCTCTTTTTTCTCATCTCCTGGCAACACTGTCTACATATTCCACAAGTTTCATATTCTTTGTTAGATTTAATTTCAACAGTCAGTCCATTATACATTAGATTCCATAGAAATGGACACAGTATTGAACCTCGGTGCCCTCCTGCTAACACTACGTAATAATTTATTTCTCCCCCAATTCTAACACCCTGTGAATCCCTTTCATCAACTACTCCTCTGATTTCAGTCAAGATAAAATGACGACGATATTTTTATTTAAACACCTTCTATGTCAAAGTTTTTTTTTCAGTTTTTGGAGAAAGAACATTTTGTGAAAATGAACAATAATGAAACGCTTTAAGCTGAAGTTGTTTTTTATTTTATTTATCTTCTCCCTCTTAGTTTCTTCATTTCATTTTGTCTGTCCGCATTGGATACGATCATACAAATCATTTAATGCTTACGGAGGCAGAGAAAAGGAGTTCCTTTTGTTGTAAATTATTGTAGTTGGTGTTGTTTTTATTTTCATACTACTAGCTAGCCGACTGACTATCAGAAGATCTCTATCATTGCTTACACACATTAAGGCGTTAGTGTACCGCAAAAGTCCAATACAACAAGCGAATGAACAAGTGAACGGGGTTGCCATAACAAAAACGATGTTTGTATATGATAAAAATTCTATATATTTTACATATATAGAATTTTCCAAAACTTTAGTGCTTTTGGTTAACTTTGGAATTGCAAAAAATCAGTAATTTCTGGAAGTTTATCAACAATTAAAAATTATATTGAATTTTAAATTTCTCGAAATTTTTAAGAATATAATTTCTAGGTATTTCAATATAATTAGTGTAATAATATTATTCATTGTATAAGATTCTTATTGAATTAATATTAAATGCTTTAAAAATACCAATTACGCTATGCGACAAATTTTGGGCCATTTAATATTGCTTCAATAATTCCAACGAGAAATGAAAATATATCATTAGATTAATAAAAATTCTAAAAGGTTTTGCATAGTTACGTCGAATTTCGATTTTAGAGACTCTGATATTTTGGAGCACTTTTTTCACTATGTTTGAACATTTGAATCAGTAGTTTCCAACATATTTATTGGTAATTGTTGTATAACGTAATGTAAAATTTCTCTAAGATATTATCTAAGATTTTTATTTAGTATTCCACCTCTTTTACGCCCACTTTTCTTAATAAGATTTTTTGCAATATATTAGTAGTCACATTATTCAACCAATTTAAGTAATCTCTAGTACATATATATGTCTTTCAATTTTCGAATGTTAATATAGGATATAAGATTAATAAAAATGTCACGCCCACTTTTTTAAGCAATTTTTTTTTTTTTTTTTTGAAAATTCAAATTAAAAGTCAATGTTGATACTTTCTTGATGCTATTAAGACAATTCATATCAAATTTTATATACATAAGAAATAAAAAACACTGTATATTATAAAATTTAGTCTGTATGGGTTTTTTTTCGCCCATTTTTATCATACTGTTATATTTTTTACCTCTCCCACTAAAAATTTGAATAAATTTTTATATTTGTTCTCTAAGAAGCAAAGTAACCCGTTTTAAAAAAGTGGGCGTGGCATCCAGTCAGTACTTCCTTCAAAGATGTACATTCATTTTAATCGGTTCAGTAGTTTAGACATAAGGTCAAGTCAAAAAAAAAAGTAAACAACATTATGATAAAAATAGGCGAAAAATTGGTGTGGCATCCAGCAAAAATCTAGTGTAATAATGATGGTACTCGATAAAATAACAAAAGCACTTAATAACATTTGGTATAAATAGTTGAATTGTTTTTTATTTTTCAATTATATTGAAAAAAGGTCTCCGAAAATTTTGAGTCTCAAGAAGCCATAAAACCGAAATTCGAATTAACTTTGAAAAACCCTTTAAAAGTTTTGTTAGACTACTGCTACATTTTCATTTTGCGTTAGAATTATTGAAGTTTTTTTTTCTCGTTACACTGTGTTATTGTAATTTTCCTTAAAATGCTGTTGAAATTTTTTAAATTTCGATTTTCAATTCATATGGCAGCATTACCGTCAACTTACTAGGCGATTACATTATACACTCGAATATACATACATTCATATTCGAATATTGTCGTTACGTGTGGCACACCATGTCGGCATGGTTATTGCAGTTGTTGCTTTTGTTATTTTTTTTTTTTTTTTTCTTTTCCTTTTATATGTGCAGCGAATTTTGAAATTGCAGCCTTT
Source organism: Protocalliphora azurea (assembly GCA_932274085.1). Taxonomy (NCBI): domain Eukaryota; kingdom Metazoa; phylum Arthropoda; class Insecta; order Diptera; family Calliphoridae; genus Protocalliphora; species Protocalliphora azurea. The sequence goes on along the minus strand of OW026523.1, from coordinate 105,872,417 downwards.
AGCTGACAGCATGAATGATAGCGTCAAAGGCGAAGCTAATCAAATTTGACCATCATCATCATCATTATTATTGTTATCGTCATTGGTATTGTTGCATTGTGGCAATGTGTGGTGTGGCATGATTTTGGTATTGTATTTTGGTGTAGGAAAACAAAAAAAAAAACTTGGAAAGGAAACAACGACGACAACAATGGTCAAAAAGATGAGTTGTGATTTTATTACATTTAGGTTTTTTGTTATTATTGTTTCTTTTAAATTTTTCTATAAAAGTTTCCTGTTATTTATTATTACATGATTTTGTTGTTGTTTTTTAAGTTTTATACCCAATAGTATTTGTTATATCTATTGTTATATATATTTTTCATACAACTTTTTCGTTTTTTTTTTTCTTATTTTTTAATCATTATTTCGCAGGTGGTCCTATAATTCTTATGCGAACATATAATTCTACTTTATCAATGTTAAAAAAAAAGTCAGCAGAAAAACTAAATATTGACAATCTTATTTAATAGCAATGCAAAGTACATAAAACAACTTTAAAAAGAGTTTAACAGAACATTTAAAACTTCTACAATTTAAAGTTATGTTTTTTTAATACTAGACAAAAATAAAATTAAAAAAAGTTGTACAGCGACAGTTCATGAAAACGACTGTAAATACAATGTGAAATTAAACAGACAGACCATGTCGGCAAAACATCAACTAAAACAAAAATTAAATAAAGTACTCAAATGTGCTTTATAATACTTTTTAATATTTAAAGTCACAAAGATATTCGCAATTTGTAATAGGCGACTTTGGTTGTGGCCTACACTGTGACAAGGTTATGAGGAGAGTATTGAAAGAATGGATAAAGATGATGTATGATTTATGATTTGGTTTTTGAATCCGAAATTAAAAGCCACAGATGGTTAAACATCTTTCATTTATTTGTATAATTCTCTCGCAGAAAATATTTAGTATCGTCTTCCTTCCGTAATTACTTAAAGTTGAGTTTAAGATTGTCAAAGGTATAATATGAAAACAACCCACAAAAACTTAGTAATGATATGTAGTAACCGAATAACATTCCCAGCAAAAACCGATTAACATGCTTTTCAACGCTTCGCCAACATCAACATTCCCTATGCATTACTTAGAAGTTATTTTTGGTAATATTTAACCTTCGACTTCATTACTTGTAACTAGTAATGTAATTACATGTATGCATTTGTGTTAAAGTAAACAATTATTTAAGAATCTATTTGAAAACATAAGGACTGGGCACGAAAAAGTCCGTTCACACTTCAAGGCCTATACTTTTTATTAAACGTGAAAATACTTAGTACCGTTAATTTGCTTATATCTGCTACCAATATTTTATTAATAACTGTGTGAAAAATTTTATAATTTTTAATTAGTTTTTCTTAAAATGAAAATTTAATAAAATTTATGCAAACCCATAATTCAAACTTATAATTTCTAGGAGTGCAGGTGAGTTAGGGAATTCCATTTTTTGAGTCATAAAAAAATACAGTGCAAGCTCGGTATTCGCGACTACCCATTATCGCGAAGGCTTAATTTTTAAAATTGTAGGTTCGGGTTAAATTTTCGCGATTTTTATCTGTTTTTTCAAATTTTATTGCAATGTCTTTAACCAAAAAAGGAAATCCCCGAATTTTGGTATATTAACCTTTTTGGATAATTTTGATCTTCAGTTTTGTCAGTTCATTCGTGTCATTTGTTGTGTAAATACATCTCTTAATATGGAAAAAGTTCAACATATTTTAAAGCCAACGATTTTTAAAAAATTAAAAATTTTAAAAAAGGTTAAAAGTAGGGATTCCATAAAATAAATTTGCGTAAATCGGAGGATTTATACGATAGTGCTCATAAAGAAAAGAAAATTAAAAAAAGATTGTATAACAACGATAAACGTATGCATACAATGGACTTTGGAAAATGATAAGCCAACAGTATATGAACTACGTGATTCAGCTGTTTTTTTTTTTTTTTTAAATAATTTGCCAAAAAAAAAAACAACTCATTACCATTAATTTTTTTAAAAATGTTTAAAATGTAAATATATTAATAAAAACAATTTTAATTTTAAGAATTACATAAATTTTTCCAATAAAATTTTGGGTTCTGTTATCGCGAAAATTCAGTTTTCGCGACAGGTCTGATTTTTAATTAATAGCGAAAATCGAGCTTGCACTGTACAAAGAGATCGTGATCAACAAACGCAACCATGATTACCAAAAAAGAAGTTGATTTAAAGACTTTAGAATCGCAGACAAATTAATACTAATTTCAAGAGAAAATGTCTATATCTCTGGAATGTGATTCATTCTTTAAATTTTTATCTTTTATTATATATTTGATGAAAATTAATTATTATGAAAATTTAACTTTTTGAAAAAAATTTTTTTTTTTTTTTTTTTTTTTTGTGAGTTAAATTTTTTAGTAAAACTTTGTGTTTTTGATGAAAACTCGGCCTTTTATGAAAATTCATTTTTTTTTTTTTTTTTGCAAAAACTAACTTTTTTATGAATATTTTTTACTGAAATTCATTTATTTTGGTGAAAAACAACTTTTTGATTTTGTAGGTTTTTAGTGAAATGCGAAAATTCGGTTATTAGTGAATACACAGTTTTTTTTTTTTTTTTTTTGTAAAAATTATAACTAATAAAAATATGTACATGAAATGCGGTCAAATCTCTTCCGGTCATGACCCAAAAAACTTAAAATTCAGATTTTACGTGTTTTTTCAGAAATAATGTTAACATTTGTACCGAAATAAAAATTAAACGAGTAGTGTAAATTTAAAGTCAATTCCTTGCAAATATGAGAACGAACGATTTCCGCAGCTTATCTAGGGTCTTCAAAAGATCTATATTGTTCATTGACATTTTATATATTTTATGGATATTTCACACATGCTTCTTAGTTATTAGGAAAATTAATTTCAATAGGCAAACGAACATATCAATGTCGTTACTTTAGCTTTCCTACTTATAAGGACCTGGGATATGTTACAAACGGGTTTAAAAAATTTTATATAGAAGAGTAAAAAAGACGACAATGATAGTTAAACGTATAGAACTTCTCTCAGAGTGACTTATAGATTATAAAAAACTTCTTAAACATTCAAAATTACCCGTAAATTCCCTGAGTACGTAATCTAGTTTTTTTTATTTTCTACCAATAGGAAAAAGAAACCAGGATTTTTGCACATTCAATTTCTAATAAATCAGTGTCGAATCAATAGCTTAATGACAGTCAATGGACATATCTATTATACCTTATTCCCTCGCGTAGGGTACCCTTTTCGACAAAAAAAAAATCAAATAAATAAAAATAGTACTTCAAACAACACAAGTACACTGATTAATAATTGTATAGAACATTAAGTTATTGTTGGTTTTGTTTTATTAGTTTGTATGTTTGTTGCCATTTAATAGTGCTTCCACTCTATGGCTGTTTTGAACTCAGCCGACCAGAAAACTAGTTAATGGCAAATAATATAAAATAAACATTTGCAAATATAAAAAAACGAAAGAAAAAAATAAACGCAAAAAAAAGTAAAACAAAATGCTCGAAAAACATTCATCTATCCCAAGCAAACCAACAAACAAACTTCTTATACTATTTAAACAAATATCCATTAAAGAAACAACAACAATATAATAAACTAATATACAACATTAGGCTATGGAGTATTCGTAGTCGTCTCCCCTTGATTATAAGTAAAATAATGTTTTTTTTTTTTCTTAAATTTTGTTTTTTTTTTTTTTTTTTTTTTTTTTTTTTTGAAGAGCATTAAACAAGATAAAAGTTATAGATCAAAAGCAGAAGAGCAAAAAGAAAAAATAAAAAACAAATGAAAAATATTGTCATCAATAGATTATTAAGTTAAAGTTAAATGGATGTGAAGACATGGCAACTGCAATCTAAGCTAAAGACAACAACAAACGACAACATCAGCAACAACAAATACATTAGCGACAACATGACACAACATCAAAAGTTGCCGACTTATGACTAGAGAAGGAAATGCAAAAATATTATTTTTAATTTTTTTGTTTTTCTTTTGAGGTAAATTATCCATGATATGAGATCAAAGTAAGAGGAGATTATTAAGATAAATCGGAAATTTCTGGCTGGAAGTAATGTGTAAAAGTTATACATCGATTTTTACTTCAATATAACAAATGCGTTTCGACTAGAAATATAAAAAAATAGTCAAAAAGGACGATATTATTAAAAATGTTTAAAAAAATATATATATCACACTTTTTTTGAGTCCGCTGAGACCAAAAATTTATTATGATAAATGACAGTAATATTGAAGCAATAGAGAAGAATTGATCAAACTTTTTTAAAATGAGATATGTTATCCGTCATTTGGGATAAGATCAGAGCCAAGTGTGAACAGGTGTTATATACAAAATGTTGTCTGTATATGACACCCATGGCATGGGAGTAGATCTCACCTAATTTTAGAAGGATAGAAAAGAAATGCAAGATCACTTTCAAAACCAAAAAATATAATATTAAGTAAGATAGGAAACAGTGGTAGATAAATAATTCAAAGCAAGGGTAGCTCTTATGAACAAAGGTATCCTATTCAGATTCATAGCTGATAGTCATAGAGATTAGCTTCTCCTTCGGTTAATCTTCGCGGGGCAGATGGGGGTAAGATGAATAATTTATTCATCCTTGCCCTCATTATGATAAATTCTATATCGCCACTAGATGCACTATAAAGCATCTGCAACTGCATTGTATTCCTCTATATCTATTCAGTCCTAAGTTTGATGCTATTGACAGTACTGCTATCTCAACTAATGTTGCTCGGCATTCATTTACCAAAATTAAGATTGGAAATATTAAAAGTACGGATATTATAGAGGCCTGAATATCAGTAATTAGATGAATATTCCGCCTGAAAATCGTTTGATACCTTAGCCAGTTCATCGCTCGTTTTATAGCAGATACTGATACATGCAAATATGCATATATTTTTATCTGCCTTTTCGATATAATATCATCCCTCAACTCTTATCACTTTTTAGAGCCGTTATTATAAATACCAAAAAAAAGTCAGAAAATCGTTGTTTTAAATCTCCTAGGATGTCGCTAGGAGTTCTGAACTCTGTAAATCCAGCATCTTATAATGTTCAATCCCATCGCTATATATAGAGCAATCTGGCTATTGGTAGCCAGTTAAACATATCAAATAGTGGAGTCATCCTGATGACATCTGTCATTAAGATCCCCTTATTTATTTATTAGCGCACAAACATATACTCCATACACTATTATTATACCCTACACCATCATAGGTGGTTCTTCTGGAATGGGAGATTAACGCTCTGCAATGCCTTAAATATAGCAATATAGCGCCCATATAAACCTTTTTTCCCAAAAATGTTTGTATTTAAGATTATATTTGACATGAAAAAGTTTTATATAACTATCAAGCAAGGTGTAAGTTTATATGAAGATCCATTATTTCATCTAGCCCCATACAAATGTCCTCTCGGAATTGGGGTTTAACGATCATAAATGCCTTAAATATAGCAATATTTTAATAAAATTAGGTATAAGAAGCTTTGTATAAGTATCAATCTTTGTGCCAAATTTCATGAAGATCTGTCCATAAGTGACCATAGCTCCCATATAAAACCCTCTTCCGGAAATCACTTTAACGTGCATAAATCACATACACATGTTAGTATCAAGATTATATGTGACACAGATATGTTTTATATAAGTAGAAATCTCAGTGACAAATTTTATGAGGATCGCTCCATAATTTACCATAACTTCCACATAAGCCCACTTTCGGGAATTACATAAATTCATATAAATGTTTATATTAACGTAATAATCTGTATTCATATATTTTATTTTACACTTAGTAAAAGTATCGGCCCACAATTGTCCACATGTCAAATGTAAGACCACTCTAAGAATTTTGATGAACATACACAATGGTGCGGGGTATCATATGGTCGGGCTTCACCGACTATATTTTTCTTACTTGTTTACAATTTTAAAATCATCTCCGCAAAGATAGGTTTCAGAAAAGTATAAAACTATTATATCTAGGGCCTATATTCAAAACGCTCTATCACAGGTCTTCATGAAATTGCGGTTTTGATGCTATTATATTCCCTTTTATATATAGTTTGTCCAACTTTACCAACGTTTTTGTATTTCTCCATCTTATAAAATAAATACTTTATATTTATTTTTGAGTGCAAGACCCTCTATATATCTTAGTAATAATTTTATTTTTTTGATAATATAAAATTAGCATATATCATTTATAACTAATTTATAGAATTTAAATCCATTGAATAGTTTTATAGATATAATAAATAATAAATAATAAATATTCACTATGTATGGCTGCTCTAATCCCTGTAAACCTACCCTACTTATTTTTATATCAATTGTGGAACTTGACTAGAAAATGATTCCCACAAATTCTCCAGATTTTCACTGTAGCAGTTACTTAGATAAATGATAATAAAAATTTATCTTGTATGTGGCTAACACTTCCCTTGGAGCAACCCGCCTTATTTTCATCTCCGATAAGATTCCTGATAAGAAAATGATTCCCAAACAATTTTAAAACTTTTGCTCTAATAGTACTTGAGCGATGAATAAATTTTACTCCAATAAGAATTATTATTTTGTTTGTATGGGGGATACCATTCCCTCTGCTCCGATCCCAAAATAAGGTAGCCTATTTGTATTATGCTGGCATTTTTTAATTACTTTGTTTTTTACAATGCAAAACGCATTTGAAAATTTTATAAGTGTAAAACCCAATATCTCCCTTTAAAATTGCCAATATTGTACTTGTAAAATAAGAGAAATAAAAAGTTTTATTGCTCTCCTGAAAAGTTGTATTTTTCTAGATAGAGGGTTTTGAATATAGACCCTCGATATGTTCATAAAAAATTTTTATTTTAGAGAAAAAAGAGTGCTGGCAGTTTTTCATCCAAAAAACAAAAAAATACAAAAAATTATAATTTTTGGAATTTTCAAGTTCAAAATCGTTTATTTTTGGAATCGCACAAGTTATCAACTTCAAATTAGTCTTATTTGATAGACAATTTTGTTTTTTAACTAACTGTATAAAAAATTTACAAAATCGGATGGAAATATTGAGCTATATACTTAAAATGCTGGACCAAGATTTTGTAAAATTTAGATGGTTGAAATTTCAAATGCAAATAACTTGAAAACTATAAGGAATAAATAGCACGTGTAAGATTGTTTTTCATAGGCCTTTAAGGGCTATGAAGGCTTTAAGAGGGCTTTAAGAAGATTTAAAAATATTTGAAATCAGATTAAAAATTTTCTATGTCGGAAGTATCCTATTTGGAGCCCCATAAACTCCGCTCCTGAGGGATCTGTTAGACCCCCTTGCAAACTTAAAATTGTACACTCCTCTGCTACGTCCATGTTAAATTTTATGTTAATCTAACTAGCCAATTAGAGATTACAGATTAATTTTCAAAAATGTTCGATTCTGCCCCACTGTGAATTAATGGAATATAGGATCAGTTGAATTACTAAACGACATTTTTAAATTTATTTTAAACTTTACAATAGAAATTTCTAAACTAATTTTCAAAAGAAACTATTTTAAAGATATTGATAGAAGAATGTATTGATATGTTATGCATAATTTTGTACAAGTAGTTTATTTACTGTTTTTTAATTCTTACAGTTTTATTATTTATTCCCTTTACAGTATTACTTTAAGCCATTTGTACTACAAATTGAAAATTATTGCAGATTTCTACTGCAATTGTTTTTCCACTCATTCAAATCTGCACTTCACAAATTGACAACTATCAAAAGTAATCTATTTTTTGTCATGTTAATTTTTAAAACTACAAATATAAATGAAATAGATCATAATCTAAATTCTTTGTAATGCTATTATAACTACTTTACTAATATGTTAACAATGGCACTTTTAACTATGACTACATTACAAATAATAAACTAGAGCAAAGGTACCAACAATTGTTTATGTTAATTTTTGTGTTTGTCATTTTGAAAAGTGATTAAAATCTAGAATCTAAAAAATTCAATACAACCACTTGGAGATGAAATACGAGATGAAAATGTTAAACATAATAATGTAAAAATAATTTAAGTAGTCATATAATCCTCTTGAAAATATTTAAAGCACTTTTTTTCTTTTTTATGTTTCATGTACATGTTCAAAATAATTTAAAATTTTAATAATTTTCAAGATTTTAACAATTGAAAGTAATAAATACTTACACTTACATACTTACCTTCGTACTATTTATATTGATTCAATTGTCTACATTCACATCTGCTTATGGACTTGTAGAGATAGGTCATTTTTTAGTAGGGTGGATTAAAATAAGCAAACTGGTTAAAGATTCAAAACCGATGAATAATTTCACTCCGAATTTTTGAATTTATTCCATTGATTCGATCCGAAATATATATAAATAAAATTTCTGGCGTGTAAATTTTGGGAAATCAATGTAAAGGAATGGTAAGTTAATCATTTAAATTTTTGTCATTAATTGGCTTTTAAGAATTATTAATCGAGTTTATTGTTTATTTAGGAAAAATTTTCAGTTTGTTTGATCTTCATTATAAGAAAGAAACCAAACACACCTCTTGCTATGCGCATTTTGTAGCAACAAACAAAATGCTGGCTGGCTGGCTCATTCCCATACAATATTTATTTATCCATGAAAATCCATAGAAATGTTAACAAAATTGAACATTTGTTTGCTTTTTTACTTTAATATTTAAGGACGGATTCTATTCATGGGGTTTTGTCTTCATACATATGTTGTTATATGTAAAGATGTTCGAATGAATTTGAATTTCCTATTAATGACTAACGTAAACACTTAATATTTCTATACTGGTTTTTCTTATCTTTTATACTTTTTTCTTTTTGTTTTTAGATTATTATAGAAAACACTTAGAATAACGCAAAGACCCAATGCACAATGGCATGATGAGGATACATTTTTTTTTTAAAGTTATGTATTATTTCAAATGTCTTTAGAAAATGTTTAATTAATTTTTTGAGTTTTTAAACGATTTTAAAGATTGACATCTCGTTTTATTCTAAACAAAATGACATTTCAAACTACGTACACAATTCTGTTTAGACTTGAATAAAAAATCCAAAAAAGTCGAAATTTTATAAAAGAAAGGGAAAATAATTTTAAAAGTGTTAAAAGTGTTAGTCAAAATTTAGGAGGTATTTCGAAATTTTTGGAAAATTTATTCTGTGATGTCCACAAAAAAGATATACAGCCCACATTAAATCGTTTTTCTATTGATAATAAAGTGTCATTTTGTAGCAGTGCGTAATCAAAATTTAAGAATTTCCCAATGCATTTCAGCATTTATTTTATATCCTTAACCGAAAGTTAGAACACACAGAAACAAATATAGTTTTAGCGACCATAATCTAAGTGCAACATATTATAATTTGAACATATGATCACAGCGAAAAATAAAAATGATTATAAGTAATAATTATTATGATTCTATTATGTCATATTGTGTCCGATTTTGTTTGGGTTGTTTTTCATGTTATGATTCTAGTTTTATACATCAGATTAGTTTTATATCAGATTATAATTTTATGTTATTATATTATTATTATATCTTATTATTATACCATATTTTTATATTATGATTCCATTTTATAATATTATTATACCATTTTTCATATTATTATTTCATTTTATCATATTATTATTTCATTGTATCATATTATTATTCCATCTAATCATATCATGCATAAAATAATATTTACATATTATTTGTTCATTTTTACCACCATATGTGGTTCAAATTCAAGATATGTTTTTTTAACTAAACCCTTTAATGGTAGTTAATCAATATCTTATATTGCTTGAATCACACCTTATCTATTTATAGTTATTCATATATAAACTAAATGAGAATTACAATAAAGTAGGAAAACAAATATTAAAAGCAAAATATATTTAAAAACAAACAAGCTATGAATTTTTTCACTAAGTTTGTGAAAATAGTATTTCATTTATTTTAAACATTTTATTGTCATGGGAATAATAATATTAATAGGGTTTAAAAACAGAATATGGTTTAAAAACAAGGAAAAAGACTGCAAATATTTAATGGTTGTAGAAGTAATGATATTTTTCATATTAATAAAATTTTGTTTCTGGTAAAAATATTTAAAAACATATAATTTTTGCAGTCAACCATATTAAAATATTTATTGAGTGTAAACATTAAATGACAAAATTTAAACAAGAACATTGTACACAGAGTTATTAAATTCAAGAAAATTGATAATGAAAACATAATATTGTTGTAGTGATAATGCTGTAACCATGTTTTTTCTCTGCGTGAAGATTTTCATTTCATTTTTAATTTCTACAATATTCATCTTGCATATCCGTCTGTACTTTCCATCAGTCCATCAGTTTTCAGAAAGCCACCGATATCGGAGAATTATGTGTGATATATCAATATATCACGTAAGGTTCTTAGGACTTTTCTGCTTAAAATCATATAAATCAATCCATAAATGTTGTTTTGAGCAAAAAATCAAAAAAGATTCAAAGAATTATTGAAGGTCGCAGTTAAACTGTGGGCTTAGTTCTATTACATATCTTTCAGTATTGTAGGTCCCAGACAGTGTTGCTAGATGAGGGGATTTGTCTCCAAATAGGGGATTATGCTTTTATTTAGGAAAATATTTCCTGGTAAGGAATTTCGATATTTTTGTTAAATATGGGGATTTTTTAGTAATTTATAAAATTCGAGATATTATTTTTTTTAATTCATAGATAATTTTGAATTTAATTTTTCACTTTATAGAACATATATTTTTAATTTTTATAAATAATTTCGATAAATTTTATATGAAATCTTTTTTGTTAAATATTCTATTTGTAAAAAAAGTTCACTAATTTTATTTCCATAAGAAATTTTGGATAAATTTTCTATTTATAGAAAAATAATGATAAATTTTCAATTTATAGAAAACTAGTGATGAATTTTCAATTTATAGAATATTTTTATTTATAGACAATTTTCAATAAATTTTCTGTTAACAAAGATAATATTTTTTATAATAAAAAAAACTTATATTTTGTATTAAATTATTTTAGGTACAAAATGGATAATTTATATTTAAAAAAGAAAATTTTTAGAAAATATCGGTAAATTTTCAAATTATAATAAAAAAAGTCTCAGTTTGTAAAATGAAACGTTTTCAAAAGTTTGAAATTTGTATGAAGAAAACTGGGAAATTTTTTTAAATTAAAATTTTTTCCATTCAAATTTCTACCGTTTAAAAACTTTTCGTTTTTCAAAATGAAGCTTTAATTTTAAATTTATAAAAATTTTCAATAATTTTTCTTTTTATGGGAAAATTTTCTATAAATTGTTTTTATAAGAAATGTTTGATTAATTTTTTTATAAATAATTTTCGATAAATGTCCATTTTACGAGAAATTTCCGATAAATTTATAAATTTTATTTTTTATAGATAATTTATTTTCAGAATAATATTCGTTAAAATTTATTTTTATAAATAATATTTTTAATGATTATTTTCTAATTACAGACAATTTTCAATACATTTTCTATTAACAAAAATAAAAATCTTTATAATAAAAAAGTATAAATTTCATATTAAAATATTTTGGGGACAAAATTAGGGATTTTTATTTAAAAACGGGGAAATCAAACTTTCACCAAAAAAATCTAATTTTTACCAAAATCAAAAATGGATTTCCCGCTAAAATCTAAATTTTCATTAAAAAATCACTATTTTATTTAGTTTTTTTTTTTTATCCCAATGTGCAACATTTGAATTCTTGTGTCTTCTCTTTTATGACAAACAATTCAAATTAAATAATTGCTATACGCTCTTTGTATAAAGCGGTCGGTCTTCTTCAACTTTTTTTTTATTAAAAAAAGGGAGTTTCTTGTCTTAAATGCACTACAAAGTATAAAATGAAAAAAAACGTCAGTTATGTTCATGTACATGAAATAAATACTCATTCATACTTACATATAGCATTTATAATTGGTGTAAGTATATATAATGATATTACTTTCTGCATGTGTGTGGTTTAAAAAAATAAAGTCATCATTTAAACGCATACATAAAAAAATTTAACTCGAAGATTTAAAAAATAAAAGAATTTATTGGCCATCTGTGTTGTAGAAAGATTCACAAAAGGACTTGTGTTTATATGTATTTAATGAACAATATACATAAATGATTATTTGATTGTATCGTTGCTTCCAAAGTGTGTGTTTGTGTGCACAATTATTTGATTATATGTTTACTTTATTGCATGTTTGTTAAATCTTTGTTAAGCCCTTTTCATGTTTTCATTGTTTACACATGTTGTGGAAAACCGCTTGGGATATTTTCAATATTTATTCATATTGACATTAAGCATAAAGAAGCTGACAATTTCTTTATTTACATTTCGCTATTTGATTGTATAAGCCGAAGGGGATCAAACATTTAAGCATTTTAATTTGTAAATAACTATGTTTATATAAGAGACATTAAAGGAAAATACATATACATGAGAGTGGGGTCAATTGAAGATTCGTATGCATGGCGAAATGAAACAGGTGGCAGCAGTTCTACAAAACCAACAAGTTTGACTCTTCGGCGAGTAAGCAAAAATTATGCTTGTATAGAGTTTGAAAGTTCTAAGTATTAAAAAAATAATCTACTGATTAAGTTAGTTCACCTGTCTGAATTCTCCTTGAATCATATACAACATACATATCTCAGATTTTAAAAAATCATACAGTTTTAAATTAGGAATATCAATGCCTAAAAATGTGGATGTGTTAGTGCGCGTGAAAAAAATACACTCAAAGAAAAGTTGCGTTTAGTAAAAGAAAAAAGTCAGTTATACATGGTGCCTTATTACACTTTGCGAAAAATTTTGCGTCATTAAATATTGCCTTAATAAAATCTTCGAATAGTTTTACAATGTAAAAAATTTATGGACTCTTAAACTTTAGACATTTTGGAACACTTTTTTCATTATGTGCGAAAATAAAAAATATTTAAATAAGTAAATTTAAATGTATTTATGGGTATTTATTATTTTATAGAGTATAAATCTTCCCTCAGATATTTTGTAAGATTTTTATTAAATGACCCTTCCTTTTTATGCCCACTTTTAATAAGATTATATACAATATATGAGTAGTCACATTATTCATTTAACTGATATTTTGCACATATACACATATAGTTCATCCTCCGAAAGGAAATATAGAATATAAAATTAATAAAAATTCTTCGCCCGCTTTCTGTAAACAATACATTTTTTAAAGGTTCAGATGAAATTTAGCATATATATCAAGTATATTTTGGAGAAAACTATGAACTAACATATAAGTTGAATGCCACGATCAGTTTTTATTCAACTTTCAGTAAAAATCAATTTTGTTACTTTCTTGATGCTACTAAGACAATTTATGGAAAAATTAATATACGCGTGGTTTAAAAAATATTATATATTATAAAATTTAATTTATATAGGTGCCACGTCTCTTTTTTGCCCACTTTTATTATACTACGATACTGTTTTTTCTACTATCATAAACATTTTATGAAATTTGAAATTTGCTTACCAAGAAGCAAAGCAACCCTTTCTTAAAAAAGTAGTCGTGACATCCAATCAGTATTTCCTTTAAGAATACACACATGTGCCATGTTTCATTTTAATTTTAATCGGTTCAGTAGCTTAGACAAAGGTCAAGTCAAATAAAATAGAACGATTTTGTGGTAAAAATGGGAGTAAAAAGGGAGTGGCATCCAGAAAAAATCTATTATAATAATACTAGTTGTCTATAAAACAACAATATATAATAACATTTGAATTTAATAATTTTAATGATTCTTATTTCTAATTAGATTGATAAAAGAGTTCCGAAAAATTTGAACTTCAAGAGGACATAAAACCAAAATTCGAACTAACTTCATGCAACAACAAAATATATGTAGTCACATATATTTGGTTTTTGTGTTTTGAAAAAAATTAATAAATTTTTTGAAAATTTAGATTAAACTGCCTCTCACATAAACTTCCAGTTGTTTTCTATACTTTTGGGGTTTTGCTAGACTACTGCTTTCATTTTGCGTTGGATTTATTGAGGAAATTTTTTATTGTTGTTCTGTGTTATTATATAAAACCTATCACAAGTATACAAGGTTTTGGACCATAGCAACCAATAACTGATTCTAATGTTATTTAGGGCGATTAATTCGAATCTTTACTCCGCTTTTCAAAATTAGTTCTAGTTTTCGAAATATTGGTAAAAATCACTTTTGACCATATCTGACAGTTAATTTAAATTTTATTGAGTAAAAATTTATAAATTAGAAATGAATAGCGGTTGAAGTGTCTTTTGAATCTGTTTCACGTTTAAGAATAAATTCTAACCTTTAGATTATCAATAATATGAAATTATTTATGAGTTATAATGACCACACCCTGCTAACAACATGCGAGAACTAAAAAACTGGAACCAATTTTAAGAAATGGATTTCATTTTTGAATTCAGCACCCCAAATTACATTTGTTCCCATCTACTCTGGTCGAAAAGTTGACCCTAATTTTTAAACTTATGTATTTTTTAATGCATTTTAGCTTTCCCTACACTTAAATTTATTAAGATGTGTGTTACCATAAAAAATATAATTCACCTTCCTCCAACTTTGTCTTAAAACATTAATATTAAATAAAGAGATTGTTATTAATTACCAAATTATTATTTCCAAAATTTTTGTCTGTGCTTTTTGTACTCTTTGCACTCTCAGCAACGACTAAATGAAAGAGCGTAAGATATGTGTGAACTTAGCCAGCCCAATTGTGCTATGAAATTAAATGATCACATGCCATACATGAATTAATTAATAAATATGTTCATATATAAACCAGTGTTGCCATAAGAGGGGATTTAAACTTTCTTTGGGAACAGATTTTCGTTGGAGATATTTGGGAATTTTCGTTAGTTATGGGTATTTTTTTTATTAATTTACAAAATTCGAGATCATTTAAATTTTTTCTAATTTATAGACAATTTTGATAAATTTGCAATTTAAAAAATGTCAATAATTTTTCAGTTTATAAAAAAATTTCGATCATTTTTCGCTTTATTTTTTTTTTTTAATTTTATGGAAAAATTCGATAAAGTTTATTTGAAAATTTTTTTCATAGATATTCTATTTTCACAAAAAATCACTATTTATTTGACAAATTTTTTATTTATAGGAAATTTTCCTTTATAGAAATTTTTAATAGATTTTCTTATGACAAGTTTTTGGTTAATTTATTTTGGATAAAAGTCCATTTTACAGAAAATTTTCGATAAATTTCATTTTTGTAGGAAATTCTTTATAAATTTTATTTTTATAGAAAATTTATTTTCAAAATATTGTTCGTTAAAATTTTTTTTATACCTATATTTTTAATAATTATTTTCTGTTTGTAGATTTATTACAAAACATTTTCTATTAATAAATGTAATATTTCTTATATAAAAAAACATAAATTTTATATTTATATAAGAAATCTGCACAACTGCGTAAATACTAAAATACAAGCTAGCGGATAATTTGCCGTCGTTGCAAAATAAATCACATGCGTTTACATTAGGGAAGTCAATTTCTCAACACAATTGTGTTGGCTAAGTTCACGCGTATTCTTACGTCGATTCTATATTAGAGAAATTTTTTCAAGACAAACGTTAGTTTTTTCGCGATGAAAATTTGCTTAATGTATACTGAATTTGTCAGTATTATTACAGCGTTAAAACAATTTTGTCTTGACGTTGCTTACAGCCCGTCTAGACGTAACATAATATGTAAGATTTTTGTGTCAGAGAGTGTCAAATTCGCTCTCTGAGAGAATTATTTCACGTGTAGATTCAAATATTAGTATTATAAGATGTATTATGAGACTGTTGTGATGAGATTTCTCTACACAACCATCTTATAAGATGAACTGTCAAAAAAATACACATACACGAAAGTTTGCTTGTGTGTGTGCATGTGTATTTTGGAAATTATTGAAAAACAATATTATTTTGCAAAATTGTTTAGTTTTAGTGTTTGTTTTACATGTTAAAAATCATTTTTATAAAAATTGTGTTAAAAAAGTGCGAATTGCTTAAATAAAAAGGCCATGTTTACTCTGTAACTGATTGAAAATAATAATATCTTATAGGATTTATTAGAATACGTGTACCCCTTATTTAAGATTTAACATAATATAAACAAAATGTTTACTCTCCTCTGCCGGCGTTATCTCACATATTATATCAGCGTTAATCTCAGTTGTAGACCTGGGGTTAAGAAAAGACACCACTTTTATTTCAGTTTATGGTTTATTATGATATGATGATGTTTTCGCTGTAATTGATCGAAATAAAAATTACCTGCAATGCAGGCAAAAATTTTACATTTGTCTTGATAAAAACTTCTCTAGCATAGACTCGACGTTACAATCTTTCATTTAGTCGTTCCTGAGAATGCAAAATGCACAGGAAATAATTTATGGAAAAATAGTTTTGTAATCAATTTGTTTAATATTAAAGTTTTAAGATAAATTTAGAGGAATGGCTATTGCCATTCCACCATTGGTACGTGATATAATGTCTTGTTTGCACACTTAGCTAATACACAGTATTTTTTGATTTTTAAAAATTAAAATAGTTGGCAACTTCCCTTTTAGTAATATCACAAACCTTCACATTTAGTGGTTAGTGTCATGGCTAAATAACAATCGATAAAAATTTCCTTTAAAAGGGAAATTCTAACTGTAGACCCTTTTGTAGAATTTGACTGGTCGTGTATGTGCAAATAAAACGGCAGACTTTGGACAAACGTCCACATATATTTGATTTACATGTTAAAGCAGGTATGGAGCGTGTATGGAGGCAAGTATCATAAATACTAATAGTGTCTCTGCTGCGACAGCGAGCAGAATAAGTAAAATCAGAAAATAAATTTCTGTTTGTAACAAAAACTTGAACGTTTCAGGAAAATATGCGAATTAACAACAGAAATCGATAGGACATGTAAATATTAATTAATACAAACAAATTGGGGCTATTTTTAGAAAATAGTTTAAGAACAAATACCGAAACTAAAACAAGAAAGATATAGTCGGTCAAGCCCGACCATATGATACCACACACCATTATGCATGTCCATCAAAATTCGTGGAGGATTCTTATATTAGACATGTGGACAATTGTGGACCAATACTTTTACTAAGTTTAAAATAAAATATATGAATACAGAATATTAAGTAAATACCAACATTTATATGAATTTATGCGCTTTAGTGTGATTCCCGAATGTGGGATTATACGGGGGCTATGGTAAATTATGGAACGATCCTCATAAAATTTGTCACTATGATTTCTACTTATATAAAACTTATTTGTGTCGAATATAAACCTGATACTAACAAGTGCATGTGATTTATGGACGTTAAAGTGATTTTGGGAAGAGGGTTTTATATGGGAACTATGGTCAATTATGGACCGATCTTTATGAAATTGGCACAAAGATTGAAACTTATACAAACTTCCTTAAACTGAATTTTATTAAAATATTGCGATATTTAAGGCATTTATGATCGTTAAACCCCTATTCCAGGAGGACATTTGTATGGGGGCTAGGTGAAATAATGACCGATCATAAAAAATTTCAGTATATATATAAATTATATAATTTATAAATAAATAGTTTTAATTTTTATATAAACTTTGATAAACACTTATGTATAACATTATTTTAGACTTGTTTAAAACAGTTCTTTTTAGTAACAAGTTTATTCGGTTTTTCTATTGTTCGAATGAAACAAATAATTCGAATAAAACATTTCAATTTGTTCGAATTATTTGAATTATTATAGGGGAAATTGGGATAAAGTTTAGCATACTTTAATCTAACTTCAATAAAATACCAACCAATAATCCTTTGAACTCTGCAATGGAACTGTTATATAGAGATGATTATTCTCTAACGTTTTGCATAAAAATAATAGATTCATTTGTCCTTTGGTATGGTGTTTCGATGTTTTTTTCAAATTAACTATTTTGTGTAAAATAGGAAATAGCAAGTTTAAGTTTATTTAGGTTTAATAAATATTTTTAAATAATTTTTGTATTTACGAGACCACTCGAATATCTATATTCAAATATATGAGTTTTGAAGGTAATAAATGATAAAACTAATATAAAAATAATAAATATAAAATTTTGTTTTCTTCTAGAGTTTGGAATAATCTTACTTAAAGGTGTAATAAATTGCTATAATTTTCGCACACTTTAAGTGCAAAGGCCATTTGTATGACTTTAATCATACCAACCATCCACTATTTTCGCGATTTTTAAATTCAGACATTCTACCTTTAATGAGCTAATGTAATGTAATGGTACATATTGGTTCAAAGAATTTTCAGCCTTATAACTATGAAGGTTACTGAGTTATTTCCAATTTTCGTATGTTCTATTGATTTTACTAAGGCATCACATTTTTGATCTGTTTTATGTGAATGCAAATGTTTTTAAATGATACTGTAAAAATGTTTTTTTTTTTTAAGTAATTCATAAATATAACACCTCCCTAAGTAATATCAAAAAATGTAAAACATATTTTTAAACAGCAAAATAATAACAATAAGGGTACTCATGATAACGCGCAAAACCCTCGCAAACTGTGGAATGTGTGCAAGTTTGCACACATGCAATTTCATTTGCACAACACTTATAAGTTTGCGCGACTATTTAGTTTCGCAAAATTGCTCTGCTTAATTGTACATTTGTAAATCAGCTATCTTTTGTTTATATTTAAAAATTATAAATAACTGCGATGTAAAAAATTATAGCTACCCAACTATTTATCAAAAATTAGAGATTTAAAAAAAATTTAAAAGTGGAGATTCTACAAATTCAATTTGCGTGAATTACAAGTTTCATAAATCTTCAGTTTACCGCATTATAAAGTAAGAAAACGAAGATTTTTCAACTATTGGTACACTTGTAGCTCAAATTAGTACGGAACATCTTTTCACGAATGCTGACATATATTATTAGAATCAAGAAGAATTTTATGTGGAAAGTAATGAGTAGCAAATGGAATTATCAGATACGGAATCGGAGGATTTATACCGTAGTGGTCATGAAGAATACAAAATTAAAGTGAACGATTGTATAATATCGATAAACATATGCATAAATTTGGCTTTGGAAAATGATAAACCGTCAACAGCACTATATGAACTACGTGGTTGAGCTGATATTTTTAAAAAATAATTTGCCAATAAAGCAACTCAAAATCTCCAATTTTTATAAAAATGTTTAAAATGTAAATATATCAATAAAACAATTCTAACTAATAAAATTTTGGGTTCTGTTATTGCGAAAATTCAGTTTTCGCGACTAGTCTGGTTTTTAATTAGTCGTGAAAATCGAGCTTGCACTGTATTTACAATGATTTCTTATTTTCTTGTCCTTAATATTGCACAACATTTGAAAAGGAGTTTCATGAAACATGCCGCGCAAATATGCACAATTGCACAAATAGGAAACTTAAGCGTTTAACTGAGTACACTTAATAATTTATTTAAATAATTGAAAAATATTTTAAATATTACTACATACATGTGAGTACATACTTTATTTATTTATTTATTTTGTTTATTTTATTTATTTTGTATACGAGTGAGTAAAATCAATTACAACTAGATTGCACTGGAATTTATCCAGTATTATTGTAATAACAACAACCACTTAAAATAGTAACAACAAAAATTTTTATAACAAGTGTAATCATTATCATGAACAACACCAACAATTACAGTAACAACAAAAATAACAATAATCAGCAATACACACTGCAACAAATGTAGTAGTAGAAGAAGAACAAAATCACGCCACTTCGTCGTACTTTGAACTCATTGTAGAAAAAAAAAAGAAATCACAAACTCAACAACAAAAACAACTGCTGTTTTGTACGACTGCTGTTGTTCTATCCCTGCAAACATTTTCTATCGAAATTTGAACCAAATGCAGTTAATAACAGTCGAATATGCTACGAGTAGTATGTATTTTCTTATAGAAGAAGAGTCACCGTTCGGGAAAAAACATGCCTTAGTTTTAATATTTCTTAGATGACACTTTTTAGTACTTTCTTGGGGTGTCGAAATATCATTTAGAAGCATAAAAAATACATCAAGAAAATAACGGAATATAATTGCTTTTGTATAATAACGTATTAAAAGCAGTTGAACTATTTCCAGTGCATATTTTTAATTTTAATTGAGCTAATTGTTGACCTAATATTTATATATTCATTAATGATTACTCAATTCACTTTTATTTTGAATTAAATATGAATAATTAATTTTTTTTTTTTTATATTAATACAATTCTATAAATAAATCATTGATTACTTTAAAATTTATACATTTACTAAGCAAAATTATGTCACGCTTACTCCTTTTTTTTTTTTTTTTTTTTTTTTTTTTGTTCTGGAATGTAAGCAGTTGCCCAAATCAAGTTATTTAGATAAAAATGTGTTTTGTTATAGCAAATTTGTATACTTTCTACGTTTAAACATCTAAGGGTGTCAAAAAAAACACTTTTTTGTGGATAGGCGAAAAAACTCTCTTCCAAATGTTGGCAGGGATCTTTTATTTTATTCATATACATATTTATTCGTATACATATGTATGTATTATTTTTATATTTATTTTTTATTTTTATTAATCATTTTTTGTGCACATGTGTTTATATGTTTGAGTTTGATTTGTTCAGTTGATTTTATTTTCGTACTCGTATTCATAACTTTGCTATAGTTCTGTTGTTGTTATTTAGTTATGTACAATGAAGGAGAGTTAAAGGAATGATTTCTTAGGGAAATTTCTGTCCTTCAAACAGACATACAAAAATATTCCTATCCACCGAAAATCTTAAAAAATCCTAAAACTCAAAATAAGTGAGTTTTTTATATAAAAATTGTTATAGACAAATTTTCTATAAAAAATTAAAGTTATCTATAAACTTTCTGTAGCAAATCAAAATAATCGATAAACTTTCTATAGAAAATTAAAGGTATTTTCAAATTTTCTATAAAAACCAAACTTGCTGGTAAATTTTGTATAGCAAATCAGTCATTAATAAATTTTCTTTAGAAAATCAAAATGATTGATAAATTTTCTATAAAAAAAAAATCCACATAAATTTCCTATGGGTACAATTCTTAATTTTAGTTTTCAATAAATTGTCTGAAGAAAATTCTAAATATTAATAAATTTTCTATAGGAAATTCAAGACATCGATAAATTTTCTATAGAAAATCCAAGTTATCGATAAATTTTCTATGGAAAGGTCAAGTTATACATAAATTTTATATAGAAAATTCGACTTATCGAAAAATTTTCACTAAAAAATTCAAGATCGATAATTTTTCCATAGAAAATTGAAGATCGATAAAATTTATACAAAAAATACAAGTTATCGATAAATTTTCCATAGAATATTCAAGATCGATAAATTTTCCATAGAAAATTCAATATCGATAAATTTTCCATAGAAAATTCAAAATCGAAAAATTTTCCATAGAAAATTCAAGATCGACAAATTTTCCACAGAAAATTCAAGATCGACAAATTTTCCATAGAAAATTCAAGATGGATAAATTTTCCTTAGAAAATTCAAGATCGATAAATTTTCCATAGAAAATTTAAGTTATCAATAAAATTTCTATAGAAAATTAAAGTTATCGATCAATTTTCCATAGAAAATTCAAGTTATCGATAATTTTTCTATAGAAAATTCAAGTCATCGATAAATCTCCTAAGGGAAATTATTGTTATAGATAAATTTTAATTAAAAAATTCACGTTATCGATAAATTTTGTATAGAAAATTGAAGTTAGCAATAAATTTTCTATAGTAAGTTTCTAAGAAATTTCTATAGAAATTCTTTAAGGAATATTTTGGATAATAAATTGTCTATAGAAAATTCAAGATATCGGTAAATGTTCTATAGAAAAAGCATGATCGATAAATTTTCTATAGAAAATTTAAAACAAAATGTTATTATCGATAAATTTTTTATAGAAAATTAGAGTTATCGATAAAAAAATATAAGTATTCATAATTTGTGTTTTTACATATTTAAAAGCAAAAATCCTTTGATTAAATAGAATAAATTCCTTTAAAATTCTGCCAAAAGCAGAAGTTATTATTAATATATAACACAAAATATTAAAAATACAAACTTGCAAAAAGGGTGATGATAAGCGCAATTTGATATTGAATTGACAATATTGAAATTAAAGAATTCAAATTGGGTATTGTTTATGCCAACAAATAATTATTTGAAACATAACAAACAACAATAAATTTTGAATAGTCTGGTGTATTTATTCATAAAAGCTTCAATTTCTTAAAGTACAGGTAGTACTTAGTGTTTTTCTTTTCCCGGTCTTTTTCCATTCCCGGGAAATCAGGATTGATATTTAAATTTCTCGGGATTCCGAAAATTCCCGCCAAGAACAAATAATTGAAAATTGTATAATGTGTATAAAATAATTTAGTTAAATGAAGGAAAAAAACATTAAAATAAATAAATTAATTGCTTTAAAATAGCAAACAATAAACTAATTCAGTTTCTTTTAAAATATAGACATTTTAAAATAAAATAAAATAAAATAAAATAAAATAAAACCATTTTACCAAATGATATCGTAATGAACTTTGTTTCAAACTGATGCTTAATAAATCTGAGTATGTATAAAAAATTTAATCGAAATCGGAATTGGTGAGGTTCGTCGGATGCATGAACATTTTTGTTTTGTTTCTATATTAGAAAAAATAAAGTTTAAACGGTGTAAATTTGTATAATTAATGGAATTTGTTGATAAAGAAAAAACTTCAAAGAACTTCTTATATTATTAATAATATATAATAAAGCATATTTATAGATTTCAGTAGCTTGTAGGCGACTATAAGTACCTTGTCAGAAAGCACAGGAGGAACGTTAAAAGATTTGAACTGATCTACGGGCCTGTCTGTGACTCTCTTGGAATGTCTTATCCTGAAGGATTGGGTGAGAATGTGGACAGCACTCCAGAGGTGTCCCATGAGAAACACAGGAGGAAAGTCAACATCCTCAACGAACCGTGCCGGAGAGGAAGATAAGGGTAGTGGCGAACCAGCCAAACCTGCAACCATTCTAGACCAGCAGGTAAGGACTGGTAAGTCAAAGACTACCGATGGTGTGACTGTTCCTGCACCGGTCAGCAAAACTGGCAACTCGCAAAAGATTGTTCATCCATCAACAAGCAAGAAGACAGTAGGTCAGAGGCCGACCAGCTCAACCAGTGGAAACCATAAGGGCACCACCGGTGGGGTGACTAAAATCTCTGGCATGCGACTTCGAGCGCTGTTGGCCACACGGCTCTAAAGAGGGTCACTAAAAGGGCCAGATCTGGGGATGACCAGCAATGGCTAAGAAGGCTGTTCGCATACCTTCCAGCTCCGCTAAGGGCCCCCACAAGGAGGTTATTAAAGGAGCTGGGTCAGGAAGCGAACAGCCCTCAACATCAAAAAAAGGCGAAGGAATCAGTGCTGTAGAACTATCTTAAAGCTGCGGTCATTGACAAAGTTGATCCAGATGGGAGGATCAGCGTTGAGCAATGACGACAGATTGAACACAAGCTCACTGAAGAGATCGCCCTTGTAAAAGGAAGGCCGGACGAAGTATTCTTCAATGGCGCAGACTGGATGAAGGAAGTTAAGACTTTCAACTGCGGTAATGAGAAATCTCTTGGATTTCTTAAAAACGCAGTTGCTAAGTGCAATTCTCTCCATCCGGGGGCGAAACTTGAGGTGATACTGGCGTCTGAGTTGCCTCTGCATCCAATAGTGACTGCATGGTTTCCTCCACCCATTCCAGAGGTTGAAACTATTCTGGCAGTATTGGAAAATCAGAATGAAGGTCTTGTTACAGATCAATGGAAGATTGTGAACTCCATAACCTGTAAGGAGAACCAAGGCAGAGACTTCAGATTCGCTGTGGATCAGGGGTCTATGAAGAAGCTAGAGTCGCTGGGGGGAGTTGTCCTAGTCAGACTGACTGGGACATAAGAAGTATAAGAAGGGCAAAATGGATATCATGGATGAATTTCTGTGAATCCGTGGGCTCGTTTAAAGAATTGTCTACATTTAGACGGGTATTATTCAAGAATCCGGTGGCACCTGGATATATACAACGGGCACGGAGTCTAGCTCGGAGTCCCTTAGTGATTCAGACTCACTTCCCTAGCTGTATGGATGTAGAATCTGATGGAAGGACAGGTAGTGTCAGTGATAACCTAAAGTCCGGACCATAGGAGGGTGATATCGATGCGATAGAGGAGATGATCACTGGAGACAAGGTAAGATGGGCGATAAACTCATTTGGGCCATATAAGTCACCGGGCCCAGATGGCATTTTTCCGGCCATGTTAAAGAATATCAATGATAGAGTCATCTCACTACTCGTGAAGGTATTTAGGAAATGTCTTAAAGTGAGGTATATTCCCAGGGGGTGGAGAGAGGTAAGGGTAATTTTCATACCTAAAGCGGGTAGGACGACTCACTCGAAGCCCAAGGACTATAGACCGATCAGCCTATCAAGTTTTCTACTCAAGATAATAGAAAGACTGATCGATCTGTATCTGAGGAGGAGTATGGGAACTCAGGTCATCAGCGACGCTAAACACGCCTATCTTAAGGGTAAGTCTGTTGAGAGTTTTATTCAACTGGGTCTACTGTATAAGGAATATAAGGAGAAGGGGCCTTTAACAACATCAGGATAGAGGAGATTAAGGAATCGCTCGCTTCGTTAGGTATTGGTGTATTCCTAATCGAGTTATCAACTCGAGCATAGGAGACACTTGCATAAAGAAGCTTGTGACAAGGGGCACCCCGCAAGGAGAAGTTCTTTCTCCATTATTGTGGCTTTTGGCAATGAACGTCTTATTAATAAAGTTCGATGCCATGGGAAGGAAGATCGTAGCCTACGCTGACGATGTGGTATTGTTGGTCTCGGGTAAATTTCTACCCATGATCAGCGAGGTCATGCAATCTGGGATGCGAGAACTTTCCCAATGGGCATACAGTAGTGGATTAGGAGTCAACCCTGAAAAGACTAGTTCTGTTTACCAAGAGATATAAAGTTGAGACATTTAGTCTACCAGTTCTGAATGGGACGGAACTCAGTTTGTCGAGGGAGGCCAAGTACCTGGGGGCATTTACTTGGACAGTAAATTGTCTTGGAGGAAAAATACTCTGGAAAGAGTCAGGAAGGGACTTAATGCCTACTGCGCATGCAGGAACTCTATAGGGAAGAACTATGGTCTAAAACCGGTAATTGTATATTGGATATACATATGGTGTGAGATCTATACTCACTTATGGATGTTAGGTATGGTGGGAGGAGGAAGGGAGAAGGACGGAACGTATAGGAACCTTCTTTCAAAAGTTCAGAAATGTGCTTCAATTGGCATTCCGGGTGCCGAGAGAAGTACACCTCAGACAGCACTGGACATCATTCTCCACCTTCTTCCAATTGAGGAATTCCTGAGAGGTATGGCTGTGCAGGGCTTATTTAGACTGAAGAAATTGGGATTAATAGGGAGCTTCACAGCGGGCATAGCATACTTAACGAAGTCAAGTTGAATGGTCAAACATTATCCTCGGCCGCCCAAACGGATTATGTAGGTACTATAATTGACTTCGAGGCTACTCCAGTTATTGAAATCCCTGGTAGGGACCTCTGGATTGGAGTGGAGAAGCTCCATGGAGGGTGTGCTTTCTTCACCGATGGCTCAAAGATGGAAGTAGGTACAGGGGCGAGTGTTTAATTCATGCGAACAGATATCAGACGATCTTTTATATCTGATAGTTGCAGCGTTTTCCAGGCAGAAATTCTAGGCATTTACAAGGCCCTAAAATTACTGGAGGAGAATGTTGAGATGGACACTGAGGTAACTATTTATGTGGATAGTCAGGCAGCATTGATGGCAATGACAAGTTACTGTGTCAGGTCCTGGTTAGAGCTGGTTTGTTGGGTTCCTGGTCACTGCGATATTCTCGGCAATGAAATAGCCAATGAGCTAGCTCGTAAGGGCTCGGAGTTGGGCAGGTCCTTTGTGGAGGTATCGGTTAGGATTCCGATTGGGTCATATTTCATGGCCATAAGGGAATGGACTATAGGTAGGACGAATCATGCTTGGTGGAGTAGAATGTACCGCAGAGTATCTAGAGCGTTATGGCCTAGTCTTAAACAAGCAGATTCGAAGCATCTTCTGGACATCAGTCGTGGGAATCTAAGGGTCATTGTTGGCATGATTACTGCTCACCTCGCAACCTATATAGGCAACCTTTTAGGGTTCGTAATGGGAATAAAGTGGCTTAGATATAGTCATGGTTGATTTTATGGGTCTTAGGTTCCATACTTTTCTTATTTTTTCTTATATTTAGCTATCTTCCTTTAAAATCTTTTACTTTATTCTACTAGGATTTTTCTCTTTCTTCATCTATCAGCTTTCTCTGTTATTTATAAAGGGATCACAATGGACCGAATGGTTTTTGGCTGGAGGCGTGAAGACGCCACCCTTTTTAATCTAACCTAACCTAAGTATGAAAAGGCAAGGTTAACATAACTAAATATGTGCCAGAAAATATAATTATTTTGCATACACAAGAAATCCCGGGAATTCCCGCATGATTTTTCTGGATAAAATTCTAGTAGTACTACAAAAACCTTATGAAATAAATTCTTTTCATTCAGCTGACTATATTTTTGATTTATAGTTTTAAAACATATTTATATTGCTACAATTTGTTATTAATCGAATTTTTATTTAGTTTTACATTAAACTTTTTGATATGAAAAAATGGGTCAAACCAGAACAAAAATAAAATAATTCGATAGTACTCGTATTAAATACGCAGTGTTATTTCAAGATATTTATTTACGTATTGTATTTGTAAGCTTGTAGTTTGAATATTAATTGCTTGGATACAATATTTAAATAAAAAACATCAAAAAATTTTAATTTTTATACATCTTTTTTTAATTTTTAAAATATTTTTAATTTTGCTAATTTAAATTGGTAGATTTTTTAAAAATATCAGTATTAGCAATGAAATGCCAATTATATTTGCGGTTTAGTTTTTAAAATAAAATGCAATTGTGCAATTTATAACAAATAATTTGCATGAGATTCTGCCAAGCGTAATAAAACACAGATAAGGTTTCTTAATAAATTTTATTGTCTATAATGCTAACGTAAATTTTGTAAATTATCAATACACGTTCGTAATATAAAATAAATTAAATATTCGTACTTCAATTAAAAGAAATTTAAATTCAAAATTAAGGTTTGAATAGAAAATTAAGATAGTTTTTTTTATTGAAATTTATTCGATAACTTGAATTATCTTCTATAAAAAATTTCTAATTAACAAATAATTTTTTATAATAAATTCAAATGATTGAAATTTTCGTTAAATTTTACATAAAAGATTCAAATTATCGATAAATTAAACTTATCGATGAGTTTTGTAAAGAAAAAATCATTTTTTAAAATGTGTTTGTATTGAAAATTATAGGTATCGATAAATATTCTTCAGAAGATTCAAATTGTATATTCATTTTCTTTAGATAATTAAAATCGTCGCTAAATTTTCTGTTGCAAATTAAAGTTATCGTTAAATATTCTATGAATTTTTTATCGATAAATTTTCTATAGAAAATTATAAAATCGGTAAATGTTCTATTCTCACTGATACATTCAAGTAATCCATAAATTTTCTATGGGAAATTCAAGTTATCGATACATTTTTCTGTAGAAAATTCAAGTTATCGATAAATTTTTCTGTAGAAAATTCAAGTTATCAATAAATTTTTCTGTAGAAAATTCAAGTTATCGATAAATTTTTCTATAGAAAATTCAAGTTAACGGTAAATTTTCTATAGAAAATTCAAGTAATCGATAAATTTTCTACAGAAAACTCAAGTTATCGATAAATTTTCTATAGAAAATTCAAGTAATCGATAAATTTTCTGTAGAAAATTCAAGTAATCGATAAATTTTATATAGAAAATTCAAGTAACCGATAAATTTTCTATAGAAAATTCAAGTAATCGATAATTTTGTATAGAAAATTCAAGTAAACGATAAATTTTCTCACGAAAATTCAGGTAAATGATAAAAATTCTATAGAAAATTCAAATAATCGATAAATTTTCTATAGAAAATTCAAGTCATCGATAAATTCTAGTTATCGATAAATTCTCCATAGAAATCTAAGTTATCGACAAATTTTCTACTTTAAATTGTAAATTTGGAATCGATATATTTTCTATAGGAAATTCGAGCTATCGCTATATTTTCGATAGAAAGTTTGCGTTATCGACAAATTTTCTATAGCAAATTTAGGTTATTCTGTAGAAAAATTAAGTTTTCAATTAAATTTCTATAGGAAATTAAAGTTTGATATATTTTCGATAGAAAGTATACGTTATTGATACATTTTCTATAAGAAATTCATGTTATCGATATATTTTCGATAAAAAGTTTATGTTATCGATTAATTTTGCATAGAAAATTAATTCTATTAATTAATTAATTAATTAATTCTACTTAGTTTTCTGCTTAGCTTTCTATTGAAAATTCAAGTTATCATTTAAATTTCAATAAAACTTATACACAGTTATAGGCAAAAAACAAATCAAGTTATCCATACATTTTCTATAGAAGTATCATGTTGTTCAATAAATATTCCTTAGAAAAATATGGTTATCAATACATTTTTTATGGAAACTATAGCCATCGATGATTTATTTTCAATAATATATTTAAAATTTTTATATTTATAGTATTAAACTTATGTTTGCCTTCAAACAATGTATTACTTATGTATATATGTATTGTTATTGTATACTTTTAAATATCTTTTTAAAAACAAACAAATTATTTTTGAGACTTATGCACTCAAATTTTTGTGTGTATATTATTTGCACATAATCTTCTTTTTATATAAACGTTTTTCCTTGAGTTTATTGTCTTTATATCCCATACATACATACTCCAAGTATTTTTGGGATACAGTAAACATTTTATATAGATGATAAAAAGTTGTTTGCTTTAAGTATATATGTATATATTGTTTTTTTTTTTCAAATTTATACGAGTTTTGTAATTTTATGGTTGGAGGTATCCACAACCACAATAATCCAAAGTCCATGTAATGACACACTCATGCATATAGAAAAATTAGTGTCTTTTGTGGTGATCTGTAGCAGCGTTGTCAACTATTTGCAACCAAAACGCGCTTAAAAGCGCTAAACTAAAGGAAAAAATTTGTTAAATTAAAATCAGATTTTCATTAAGAATTACTACATATATAAACATTTCAAGATCTGTATTAATTAAATTTTAGGATATTTTAACTTCAGCATAAATAGTGAATTACATTTAAAACGATGTTTTTATTAAACAAGTAAGAGATCGAATTTTATCTACATAAAAAAAAATCCAGATTCATAACAGTTAAAGAAAAATAATTAAAATAATAAAAATAATTCACAAAATTTGTTAATTTCGGTCAGATATTTCTGACATATAATACAAAGCCTTTACTGTAATCAGTCCAAATTTTTCCAAAAATAAAAGTAACTCTTCAAAACATAAGAACGTGTTTGGAATAATCTAGAAAATTTCTAATAAATTCATTGTTCAATGGGCTAAGCGAAGCGGATAGACTCCTCAAATGTCAAACGAATTCTGGAGATGTAAACGAATTCTGGAGATGTATTTACATATTTTGAAAAACGCCAACGGAAGAAAATGCTACTTTTGGGTTGATAAAAACAGCTAAATTTAGCGCGA
Source organism: Protocalliphora azurea (assembly GCA_932274085.1). Classification (NCBI taxonomy): domain Eukaryota; kingdom Metazoa; phylum Arthropoda; class Insecta; order Diptera; family Calliphoridae; genus Protocalliphora; species Protocalliphora azurea. The sequence continues at coordinate 105,842,398 of OW026523.1, read as the reverse complement.
AAAGCGCTGAATTGGCAAAGCTGATCTGCAGTTCTCAAAGTAATAAATAAATGGCAATTTATTGTGTGTGTGTTTTTTTTTTTATTTATTTATTATTTTTTTTTTTTTTCTTCGTTTACTTAGGTTTCAGAAATAACAAGCACCAGCTTCTGGAAATAAATTTGAAAAACAACAAAAAGTAAAAACTTGTACAACCAGTTGATGACGATATTGATGGCGGTAGGTGAGCGAGTGGAGTAAGGCAGAGACTAGTCAATTGGGGTTCGAGTCTATAAACAACATTTGCTATGTCACTTCTGTACAGAAGTGATCATGATGTTACCGATCGTTACTGTTGCTGCTTGAACTGTTGATGCTGTCGATGTGAATCGATATTTTGTAGTTGTGGTATTTTTTTTGTCCCTATTAAAATTAAAATACTAGTAAAATATAATATTATTGTAGGCATGTTCAAAAATGATTTAAATTTTTTGCATTTTAAATGATTTATTTAACATTTTTAAGTCTGATAAATGTTTTGAAAGTACCTAATGTATCTGAAGTTAAAATTTTTGTAGGGTTTTGTTTTTTGTTGAAATAATTATACTGTAATTTGTATGAGACTTGCAGAATGCCTCGTGAATATAAATTTTGACTTAAAGGTTTTACATTAAATTAGTCTCCCTATTCCTAAATACAAGGTCAATTAAATATACATACTACGTTTACTTGCAAAAAATTTAACAAAATTGCAAAGAATATACATACACTTATAAAAATAAATTGGTTATTTATTAAATTTTTTTAAAGATAAAAATATTTTTGAAATTTAGTCACGTTTCTTGCAAAAGAATGAATGATCTCATTTGGTATTTGATACTTACTATTGGTTGGCGTCTAACAATTTATCTCAGATATAAATTGCACACTGATAGTAAATGTTTTTGTTTGCAATATATTAGAATTCCCACAGTGGAATCATTCGCCAGTTAATTCCGAAGTTTGAAGGCTTAATAATTTTTTTGCTTATCAGTAAAATACAACATTTTTTGCATTTCTAAAAATACAACGTGATTTTATTCTCTATTTAATTAAGAACAAAAGAAAAAAAGCAAATTATAAAATTTAATTCACATAGAAACATCCAATATTTGAAGAAATGTTGATTAAATACCCAGCAAAAACTTTTTAGTTTTCGGTAATAACAACTACTTATTAAAGTAGTTTCTTGGTAATGAGGCGTCATTATTATTTGCCTACTCTGTATAACATTAATAAGTACTCAATAGTATAATAGCACAGTAATACTGCAATCACATGGATGAGTTGGCTAGAGCGCCGGATTAACAACCAGAAGGTTGTTGGTTCAACCCCATTCTGAAGCTGTTAGTTTTTTATAACAAAATGTCTAAAAAGTTATTTTAAACTAAATAGTTTTTGTCGCTTAGGATGCTATGTGCGAGATGGTGTACTGAGTAAGACGTTAGTTAGTAAAAACGAATGGTTAGTTTGTGTCCGAGTTCGAGTCTCACTGACGGCAAAATTTTTTGGTTTTTTTTTTATTTTTGTATTCGTTTAGGTACATATTTTTGAGTACCCCTAGAGTCAAAAAAATAACTACATGAATTTGTGGACAAGTCGAACAAAAATAACATTATTCTGGCAAAAAACAAGTAGTTTATTTTTGTTTCCAATTATACCTGCTAGCTTACCAGGAAAGCAAAGTTTTTGCTGGGTATTATAATTCATAAGAACTTGAAGAAAAAATTTAAAAATTTAACTTTTGTTGTATCAGCAGCAAAGTCAAATTTATTGAAGATTGTGATACATAGTTTACGCCCACTATTTTCCATGCTTTATGGCAGTATCATAAGTGATTATTTTAGAAAATACATTAATTTCTTAACTTGCCTACCAAATTTCATAATAATATTATCTAAAGACGTCATCAGAAGCTATAAAAACTTTAAAAGATGCGATATGTTGTTCATATTTCCATACCTCCCTATGTAGTGGGTGTGGTCAATACTTTTTATGTTATCGAAATAATTTTAGATGGATGTTTTTTATTTTTTTATAAAATAATTTTATAATAATTCTACATAATTTCCTATAACTGCATACCAAATTTCATTCAAATATCACTTAAAATGGCCGAGATATTAGACGAAATCTAAAAATGACATTAAGAAGCATCAGAAACTGAAAAAATAAAATTGCAATTTTTTGTAAAATACCAGGCCAAAAGAACTTTTTAGTAGGTGGATTTTTGTAAACAAATTTCTTTAACACTTCATAACATAGAAACCACTTGGGTTATTTAAAGTATTGTTTCTCCGTATGAAAGTTGTGGATCTTGGCTACGCGATGACCAACTTTTGGGTTCCCACATGGCTTGCCTAACCTGCTAAAAAATGCGATAAAAAGTTTATACCTTAGTATCTCCCTGTGTGATAGGTGTGGTGAATTATTATTACTATCTTTTTTTATGTGGTCGAAACGCAAAATCTAGCTCTATAAAAGTCGCAACTTTAATTTTTATTCCTTTTAAAACACCAGAGATATGAACCACATTTTGAAAAATGTGTGTTGATAATACCAGCTTTATTGCATATTTTTAACACATTTTGATATCCCATATCTAGAAAACCGTACAATATGTTTAGATGGAATTTTTGCATGTGATAGATTAGAATATCAGCTTTATCATCGATGACCTTTGGCAAATAAGAATCAAAGCCAAATTAGCTGACAATAGTAATTAATAGTTTGCGTTCACAAATTCGCTTGTTCGGCTTGTGTAACAAAAGCGAATCTTTTAAAAAATAATTTTACATAAATTTCTATAACAGCCTACCAAATTTCATTCAAATATCTCTTAAAACAACCGAGATATTAAACTAAATCTAAAAATATTATTTAGCATCAAAAACTGAAAAAATAAAATTGCAATTTTTTGTAAAATACCAGGTCAACAAAACTTTTTAGTAGGTGGTTTTTTGTAAACAAATTTCTTTGACACTTCATAACTCAGAAACCACTTGGGTTATTTAGACGATTGTTTCTTCATATGATAGTCTTCGATCTTGGCTACGCGATGGCCAACATTTGGCCCTCACAATGCCCGCCTAACTCTTTAAAAAATGTCCTAATATCTCTCTTAGTATTGATTGTGATAAATTCTTTTTTTATTTGTAGTCGGTAATCAAAATCTTACTCTATATAGGTCCCGAATTTCATTTGTATCTCTTTAAAAACGACGGAGATATCCAGTATAGTCTTTAGATTATATTCGGAAAGAACTGGCTGTAATTACATATTTTGAACAGATTTAGATACTCTATATCTCAAAAACCGTACCATATTTTTAGATGAATGTTTCTGCATATGATAAATTAGGAGCTCAGGTGTAGCACCGATAACTTTTGCCATATTAGAATTTAAACCAAATTAGTGAAAAATAGTAATTTGCAATTTACACCCAAATATTTCTTAAAACTACTCAGATATTAAACGAAATGTGAAAATTCCATCAAACACCAGAAACTGAAAAATTAAACTTAATTTTTTGTATCAGAACTTTGTATTAGGTGGATTTTTGTAAACAAATTTCTTTAACCCTTTATAACTCTGCATCCACTTTTATATTTATATTATTATATCTCCATATGATATTTTTGGATCTTGGTTACGCGATGGCCAACATTTGGCCCCCCACTAGGCTCATAACCTTTTAAAAAGTAATATCTTCTTTAGTATTGGGTATATAACTTAAAAGAAAAGTCGTGTTCTATATAGGTCCCGAATTTAAAGTTTCAAAAGCATATGCAAACAGAACATTCTCAGATGCTTATGAGAGATTAGGGAGTTTGCTATAACTTATATTTTGTAATATTCCTGCAGTTTTAAATATAATACTACCCGCATTTAAAATAAAATAACTAGAATTTATTTATTTATTTTTTCAGAATTTTTTATTTTATTATTTAGATAAATTATAAAATTATAATAATTGATTAATGAATTCATATTTAGACAAACATACAATATATTTATTACTCATCACTATTCATTGTTATACAGTTTTCATTAATTAATTCTGTTTCTTATATCTTAATAATTCAGTTTAAGCTTAAAGTTCAACTTTGAAGCTTGGATTTCTAATAAAAATAAAAACATACAATATTAAAGCTTACTTAAATAATAGAAAAATAATTAAATAATTGAATGCAAAAATTATTTTTTTTTTCTTTTTGCAGGGAATAAAAAAAAAATACATAAAATGATTAATAGAAAAAACAATTAAGCAAATTTTTGTGTGGTTTCTTTTAATAATAAATATATACACTCTAAAAAACAACTAAATAAAAATTTGCTTAAAAAGAATTTTGACATTTTCTTACACATGGTTTCTAAATAGACAATTTTTTTTTTTTTTTTTTGGGGTTTAAAGATAAATTATAATTCAATGTTTTTTTAAAGAAATTTTTAACTTAAATTCTAATAAATATAAAGTGGCAAAATCTTAGGGATGATTCAAGGAAGGATTTTTTGAATTAATATTTTTTTATTGCTGCTAATTTTTGATGTTTTTGCAACAATTAGAAATAAATTCAGTTTTTTTTTTCTTTAAACACAAAACAACAGTGCAGGTTTTGTTAAATTAATGAACGAAGTAAAAGAACAAATAATAAAAATATAAAAAAATTAATTAAATTTACTTTTGCGCTGTTGATGATTTAATGTTTTTAGAGGTCCCCGCTGTTGATGTTGAGGAACTATCAGTCAATGATGATTGTTCAATATTTGTACCCATAGAACTATTGATGAAATTAATGTATTGATGCAATTTTAAGGCTGCTATGAGGGAGCTTAAATAGTCATTGACATTGCCTTTTTGGACTTTGCGGATTTGTCGGGAGACATTTCTATAGACGCGACGGGAAATCTTGTTCTTGAGTCTGCCAACGGTCTGGACGGTGTGTAAAACTGGGTCCTCGCTGGCGGGAACTGGCACTAAAATTAAACAATAAGAAGATAAAAAATTATAAATATTTGTTAAAAAAGAAATATTTTTTAATTGTTATACAATTGGTTTTAGTAGATAAATTAAGAATGTGTGAATGGTGTAATTTTTGTTTTAATCCTTACCATAAATTCATTTATTTGCCTATCTATAATATTGATTATCTCTGGATTTCTTCTAATATATTCAACAATTTCTGTTATAATTTTTAAAGACATTGATAAAAATACTGTGGAAGCAGCTACTAGAAATCTAGTATCAAGTTCTAATTCAAGATCTACGCATTCTTCAACTAAAATTTAAAGAAATAACGAGAAAAAGAAGGGTTTGGTATTATAAATTAGTCTAATGTTATTTGCTAGTTTTAATTGTATTAGGGCGTGTTATTTATTATTATTATTATTATTATTATTTTTTTTTTTTTTTTTTTTTGGGAGATTGAGGAAGGAGAGAGGACATAAGTATTGATTGAAAAAGAATTGAAACCCAATACCAGATGTTTAGTAAACATGGAAACAGTGCATAGATCATGAGTTATTAAATTTCATGCTTTTATTAAAATTTTGAAATCAATTTTATTGTGCAGTTTATTTTGAAATCCTTTTTAAAATTCTTAATTATTTTTATTAATTAAAACGAATCAATTCTAAAAAATTTAAAGAAGAATCTATATTTTTGCCTCTATACTTATAAATCAGATCTTAGTTGTCTATATTTCAGATCCTTATTCTTAGAAATCATTAAATCCTCATTTAAAACTAATAACTTTAAAATCGAAAAAACAAACTTGCATTATTTAGTTTAATATGAAAATTATGAATATTTTTTTAACTTTAAAACCTTGATAACTTTGCAATAAATTGTTGATAAATTAAATGCTTTAACTTATTTTTAGTTTTATTCCAATTCCAACCCAAAAAAAAAAAAAATCTATTTAAAGATTATTTTAATAAATCGTAAATTATAAAACCCAAAATTCAAACTTGTCATTAATTAACCCATTTTCGGATATATTATAAATACAAATTAATAATTAAAAACTATATAATATAATCAGTTTTTTAAAATACCTTACTAGGAACTAGTAAAATAAGTATTTAAGATTTAATTATTTAATAGAAATATTTTTCTTTCAGAAAGAAACTCAAATTAAAATAGAACAGCTTTTTAATATGTAGTATTTTCTTATTTCCTCAATTTCAGCAATCGTAAGAAAATTTACTCAAAGCTGTGAAATTTAAAGAATTTAGTAAGTTTTTCTTAAAATCCTTACTGATAAGTAGCAAACAAACGTTTAAGGTTCACTTTTAAAGAAAGTTTTCTTTAAAACTGTACAACTGAAATATTTGTTGTTCTTCGTTAAGGTAGATAAATAGTTAGAAAAAAATCTAATGAGATTATTAACATTTCTTCCTACAAAAAGAGCTGCCATAGGAAAAACCATAAAATTTTTCCAATTTTTACAATGAAAATATTAACAACAATATTTTATAAATTATATTAAAATGTAAAATGGGTTAACAAAATGACAGTGATTTAAATATCAATAAAAAAAATTGTTAAGCATGCAAATTTTTTGAAAACAAATATTAACAAAAGCAAAAAAAAATCGGAAACACTTACTGTCATTTTCTTTATGTTTGCCATTATGGCCATTTTGTACGACAGCATTTTTTTTATTATCTGAGAATTGAACAATAAATATATAATAAAATAAATAAAGAAAAAAATTATTTACGATTTATTAAAAAATAAAATCGAAATTATAAACAAAATATTAAGAAAATTACCCTAGTAATTGCAAAATAAAAAATATAAAAATATGTCAAAATTGAAATGTTTTGAATACATATTCGAAACAGAAAAAATGTTGGCAAACGAGCTCGTGTTATATTCATACGCACAAAATTAATTAAGTTCATTGAATTCTATTGAAAAACATCAAAATGACGCAAGTATTTATGTCAAAGATAAGTTTGTAAAGAAAAATAAAATGAATTTTGGTAAAAATACAGAAAAACACGTAAATTTCTCCTATAATATAAATTTTATGTTTTTAGAAAAAACAAAAAAATAAAAAACAAATAATAAACCAAAAACAAATCTTGAAATTTGTAGAAATATATTGAAATGTTTCTTTTTTAAACAAAATACTAATCTTATCACAAATAAAAGGTGAAATTTTAAAGTTAATTTTAAAAACAAAGCAAGATTAAGAATTTCTAATAAAAAATTTACTTGACATACAAAGTATTTTTTTAACACATACAACTAAACTACTCAACTTTAATTGAAAGTAATAAAATATAATTTAAATTTGATTATATTCTTTGCAACTTACCATTTTCTTCTTCATCATCTGAATCTGTTTTGGGGAAATAATATTCCAACAAACGTTCAGCCAAAGCTGTAGTTGTATCAACACCATTCACTGCCAAACTACCATATTGTGTGGCCAATACTTCATTAGCTTTTTGCCAGGCTAGATCTTTCAATGATGCTGCCTTTTGTTGACCAGCTGTCTTAAATTTGACTACACGATCAATGGTGGGTTGTACGGCATCAATAACTTTGTTTTTGGCTTGAGCATAAATTTCCTGTGGGGTATTCTTGATAATTGGGGCAGTGACTTCCAATTTATCGATACCTTTGACTAGAGTTTGATCGACAAATTGAATTTTATCATCTAAACGAGAGACAATGGGAGCGGCAGTGCTAACGGCACGAGAAACACAATCTTCGGCAGCATTAAGAGCCCAATTGAAAATACGATTTTTGCCTAGAAAGAAGAAGAGGGGAAGAGAAGGAAAATTAGTTTATTATACATTGGTATATGTATTAAATAAAGAAAAAATACTAATCAATAAAATATAAAAATATTAAATTACTCTTTTAGTTAATAGATCACACTTCTCTTTAAAATAGAAAATTAAGAGTTAAATAATCACCAGAGAAAATCTTGACCCATAACCATAATCCACCCTTAGTTCTACATAAAAATATATATTTTTTTGGTCGCATTATAGAACTAAAACTGAAGTTAGCAGTTAAACTAGTATTAATTGTTTGATAGATTTTTACGATTGGTTTACGAAACTAAGAAATTTAAATCAAGTTTAAACTTTCATATGATTCAGTAAGTTAAAACTGAAATTAAAAGTTGGATGTTTGTTAAAAAACAACAGTTGAAACTGCAGTTAACAATTTACAATTAAAAGCATAAAATAAAAACTGATTGAAAGAACAAATATTTTTAAACTATAGGTTTGAACTAAATTAACAAATTAATTTTCATTGTATTTTCTTCTTTCTCCCTCTCTTATTATACTCTTACTTATTGTTTGTTAAAAAAAAAAAATAAATTTCAACAAATAAAAAGACCTTTAGACTTTTAAGTTTTTTTAAGTAAAATATTTAAATAGTAAACGTGACGCATGAACTTTTATTCATTCTTTAAAAATGAAAGTATACGCAAAACAAACAAAGAAAAAATAATAATAATAAAAAACTATAAATTATTAATAAAAGTCCAAAGTTTGCTAAATAAAATTTGCAAAATATGTACATATTTAACGAAAAAAAAAAAAAAAAAAAAAAAACAGTTTGAATGAAACTTTTAAAATCTTTCAAATTATATTCATTATATACAGTAATAATTTATTTGTTAATTTTATTAACCAAAATCAAATTAAACAAAACTTATTAATCATTTAAAATAATATTTGCAATAAGTATTGTAATACTTTCGATTTTTTTTCTATAAATATCATATCTATCAGCGTTTAAAAGCTAGAATTTCATTTATAAAGAATATTGCGCATTTTTCGAAGAAAATAAATATGTATTTTTGTTATATTGTATATACAATATTAATAATAAAAATAATAATATGAAAATAAATAAGTAAATAAAAAAATGAAAAGTTGGTTTGTTAAAATTTATAAGCATTTTAAGTGGAATTTATTTAAACTTGTAGTCTCTACTTTGTGTACGATTTATAGACTTTTTCTAGTGCATATATATATTATAATTTGTAGAATTTCTTTTTATTTAAAAGAAATTTTATCATTAAATAAACTTTTATTAAAGGTAAACTTTATTTTTAATAAATTTCTTTTAACTTTATGATAACTTTAATGTTACGTAGTATTTTGTCATTTGTTTAATAATTAGTTTAGGGAAGTAATGAAGTAATAACTTCAGAAAATTTACATTTCAGATCTAAGGAGTTAAAAGATCTAGTGATCTGTTAAAGAGAGATACCTTTTTTTTAACTGAAAAACTCACTCACAATAGTTACTAAAATCTATTAGTTATTTATTGTAATTGCAATAAAAATATGATAATAAAAGGGTAATGTTATAACAATTAGTTTCGGATTTACCCCTTTTTCATAATATACATATACCTATAAATATTTAAATTTAAAATTTAAAAATTTTTGTTTTTCTTTGAGGTATATTTAAAATTTTTATTTTTCTTTGATATGTCTTTGTTTCTCTTAACCAAATGAAATCCAAATGTAATCTCTGTTTACTGGAACTATTTTTGTTATAATTGGGAACTTTCATCAGCTTTAAGGATGCTCAAAGGAACTTTTCTTATAGACCAGGAAAAAATCTAAATTCAATTTTTTCGAGACCAAGGCTGATATACGAGGCTTTCTTAAGTAAGGTCAGAAATACGAAGTGCGGAAACCAACAAAAGGTAATCAAAAATTAACAAAAAGGCAAATTAATAAAATAGAAGAAGAAGCCAGCCGCAATAAGTTAAATTCTACACAAATAAAAAATAAACTTGACCTTCCAGTCACTTCCAAACATGTTGCACACATTTTGCGAACAGATGGTAACATAACATGGAAGAAACCAAAATGCAAGCCAATGTTAAAACAGCATCAAGGAAAATCGTTTAAAATTTGAGCGCAAATACATGAAATGGACAGATGAATGGAATAAAGTTATCTTATCTGATGAAAAAAAATCAATTTGGGCAGCCTTTTCTGCTGCAGGAACAACAAAAATATATTTTGTTCCAACTAAAATGAACAATACAATTTATAATGAACTGTTGGAGGGTGTTCTCCTCTTATGGATGAAAAAATGGATGAAGATTGATATTCCAGCAGGATAACGCTGCCCATGTCTCGAACCAATCGAAATCGTGGTTTAATGAACATAGTATTCCATTATTGGATTGGCTGGCTTGCAGTTCGGATTTAAATCCAATGGAGAATCTGTGGGCGTACACGGACCGTAAATTTTATGCAAGAAATGCACAGAATGAAATCATAATGACAATAACGGAATTAAAGCTAAAAGTTAAGCAAGTCTGGGAAGAAATTGACAGTGATTTTCGTCAAAAATTAGTCGAATCAATGAAAAACCGAATTTTTGAAGTTTGGTTCACTAGTTTAAGTGCGTATATAGGAAAATACCATAAAAATGGCATTAAACTACTAAAATTATAATAAAAAAATTAATGTACATTTTAAGTTTTTTGTTATTAATTTTTTAAATGAAGTTAATAAATAATTAAAAAAAATTAATTTGTAGCACCTTAATTATTTTTAGTCCCATTTTTGGTAAGTTAATTAAAAAAATTGAATTATTGGAAATGCACCAGTGTATAATCATTTTTATTTTGAAGGAGAATGAATAAACTAGCGATTTAGTTAAATTACAAGTTAAACTAAGTTATATTTATTTTGGAGTATTGCATTTTTGTTTAACTGTTTAAAAATGGCTCTAAATTTAATAAATAATACTCTGCATTACAATATAATAAGAGTCGTTCATTAACTTTACATATAGCAATCAGCAAAAAATCACTTTCTTATGAGATTTTGCAATGTTAGTCAGTCTGTCCATTCTTATTTTCTTGTAATAAAGTAATAGTTCGCAATGTTAAATATAAATTGAAGAAATTTTACTTATAGAACCCACATGGGAACACCTACCAGAAATCAATTTATTCGAGATAAGATTTCAAACCAAAATATAAAATTACTCTATGAAGATCCGTTCATAATTATACCGAGGCTTCCATATATGAACTTCTCATATGATCGAGCCAGATTGCCAATAAATTTGTTATTTTTAATTAAAAAGACCTAAGCGGTATCATTGGTTAAATATTATAAAACTATTCTTGTAGTCAAACGAAAAAGGGACAAAATAAGAACATGAATTTTCTTATCAATCAAAAAAAGGTTCTACATAGTATATATTTTTTTTTTTTTTTTTTTTTTTTCAGAGGACGTCACTAGAACAAAGTCTCAAATCTTAATACTGTTTAAACAGACACACCCCTCTTCAATGAGAAATCTATGCAATTGTTAAGTGCAGAGTACAAAAGTTTCGTTTCAATGAGTAACGTTATTTTAATTATTACCTAATTGGAAAATGGCATAATATAACATAATAATATAGAAATGATTATTATCTATGGGTTTTTGGAAGTGTTTTTAACTGATAACTCACATTTTTAAACTGATAAAGTTGTCTAGTTTTACTGTCATCTATTAGTCTATTAAAAAAACTCAAAAAGTATATTAGAGATCCCAAATCTCTACATATTAGAAACTTGATAAATTACCAAATGAAAAAGCAAAGTGTAAATAAAAATTTGTAGTAATAAATGTCAAAGCCGTTTTATTTTAATTATCACCTACCAGAGTTTATTGATATATTATTAAAGTGTTTATGATTATTATTTATTATGACTTTTGAACGGCAAACAATCTTAATTAAGTTTTCAGTTTAAACTTAAAGCTAAAAACGTAATATGTTTTATAGAATGAATTTGTGAAAGTAATCAAGGGTTTTTACCAGAGATTTTAAATCAAATTTCCACGTAAATGTTATCAGGAAAACAAAGAGACTTTGAAATCTATTATAAAAAATTATATGAAAGAAAACAGTCAACTTATTAATACTAAAAAGATTAAAAATTTTATATCGGCGATAAAAAAATAAAAACAATAACGTTTTTATAATCTCAAAAAAATAAAAATTGTATATACAGAATTAAAAACAGTTTTTTTTTAAAGTCTCTTGAAATTCTGACTTCAATTTTGTGGCAAACTAGGGTTTCTATATAACCTCAAAATTTTATAACCTATAATTTTAGTCCTTTGTTTGCAAGTTTTTGTTTGTTTACAAATTTTCTACTTAATTTAATTACTTTAATATATTAATTAAACAATTATCGTTGTTTGAAATTAAAAATTATAAAAATACCGCACCTGTATTTATTTTTTAATAAATTATAAACAAATAATTAACTATAATTAGAAAACATGAAATGCCTTTTCTCCTTCAACTCTATATTGCAAATTTTCAAACAATAATAAACTAAAAATTTTCTCACATAATTTTGTCTTCTATATTTTTTTATTGTTACAAACTAATTGAAAACAATTAAATTTTATTAAAAAATGTAAAAGCAAAAAAAAGAAAACGTGGAAAAGGTCAGGTTTCAATTAAAGTCTAAGGAAAAAAACCTTTATTAATTGCCAGTCTCAACGTTGAAAAGATGATGAAATATTTATTGAAAAAATAATTGATTTTTACTTGAATATGAAATGTTTTAATTAATTTATAGTTCAATAACCAAATAGACATTTAAAAAGATGTTAGAGAAGATTGGCAATTGAATTGTTGTTGTTTGGTTGTTAAAAGCAAATATTTTTTTAATTGTTGAATTTAAAAAAAAACACAATTTTTAAATCGAAAACACTTTATAATACGCATTTTTTAAATATAAACTCATAGGTAAGTACTTTATTTACATTTTGACGATTTATGATTAAATTTTTGAGATGATTTCAAATTTGTTTTTAATGGAATTATTTTTAAGTTAAAGTTCATTTTAGCTATAAAAAATATTTAAATAATTTCATAAATCTTATGAAAATCATTAAATTTATTTAGTTTTTTTCTAATATTTTTTGGCATTTAATCAAATTCTTTAAAGGTCATATTTGCAATATTTTTTTGGCAATAAAACATAAACAAATTAAAAATAAAAAAACGCATTATTTTTGATAATTTGAAAACGCATCTAAAATAGCTAGGGATTGGAAACAAACATAAATAAATTTTTAGTTGAATTTGTTTTTAATTAAATTGAGGAAAATATTTTCTTAATTTTCATATCAACATTTTAGAAAATTTCAAAATAATTCGAGTATTTTAAAGCAATAAATTTGCTAGTGAACTAATAAAATTTGTTTTAAAAATTGTCGAAATTCGAAAACATTCCCAGTATTTTTCCAATTATTTTATAATCAATTAAAAATATTAAGCCTCTTTTTGTAAAAAAAAAAAATTCTAATAATTTTATGGAATAAATTAAAATTTTAAAATAGTTTACTATATTTTTTCACCCAAATTCCTGTTAAAGATAATTTAAAATTATTTAAAAACATTTTTTTATGAAATTAAAAATGGAACTTTCAAAATTTCTTCAGTCTTTTTGATACATAAAATACGCTTATGATAATCTTTTTTCAAATTAACTAGTTTTAAAGAATTTTTAAATTTCAAATTTTAAAATTTTAATTTTAAACCTTTATTTTAAAAGTTAATATCAAATAAAGACTGAAAGAAATTTTGCAAAGACCTATTATAAAGTGCCTAAGAAAATGAATCATACAATAAGATTTTAAAATGGTTATGGTCGCTGTTGAAATTATAATGACAACGAATACCAACAAATTGAAAACAGTTATTTGCATAAAATATACACAAAGAATTGAAACTAGAACATTTCAGCAGATTTTTTATTTTATATAAGGTTGTTGTAAATTAACAAACGGTTGTTTTGTTGTTTTCTTTAACTCAAGGTTGTTGTTGCAAAAACGAAAAAACAATCAACATATAAAAAGTTCGTTGAACTTTATAGGTATTTGAGGTTATAATGCAATATGCTCCTTGACACTAATTAAAATAAATTTAATAAGAAAATTATTTGTACCTTTAACTTTGCCATAAACATCTTGAGATTTATCCCATGCAGCTCCTACTACTGGCAATTGTATAATACGTTCCAAACATTCCAGATGGGGTAATAAATTTTGCGCGTCTTTCGACTCCACTAAAGCTGAGTTACCATTTCCGGTAGAGTTTTTGTTTTCAACATTTGCCATTTTTAGTTCTTTATTATATTTTTATTATTAATTCACTTTTTTTTATTTATTTAGAATATTTTTGTATATCTTTTTAGTTTTCTTTAAAAAATCTATATTTGTTTATAAATATTAAATTTCTTTTGTTCTTTTCAATTTTCTGTTAAAATTATTAAACACTTTCTTTTAATTAATTTTAATAGTTTCAATAATACCTTTTTCTTTTTTTAATTATAAAATTTTAATATTTGTTTTATAGATTTAACCTCACTTTAGCGCGTACGTTTAATGTCTGACTTGTTGAGTTATTGGTTCATGTGATATTATATTGAAAATATCAAGTCCTATGTAAAACTTATTCGCTTGATTCGTATAAAATTCGTGAGAACATCACGATTGAATGTGAGATCTCACATACAAGTTCTTATCGTGAGTGTTTGTTGGTATGTACGATGTTTTTATATACAAACAAACGATTCTCTTAATCTCTTCTATGCAGTTGTTTACTCAATTGTTAAATACAAATATGTATTACTCATTTATTGCTCTGACTGTATTTATCAGTGATGTTTAAGTAGGTACATCTTATGGTTACAACTTCATAATTGGACCCTTTTTAGGTCATAATTTTTCTCCTTCTTGATAAATTTCCTTTTTGTAGAAAAATTTGTGTAAATTTGTTTTAATAGAAAATGACCTGAAAGTTTTCTCTTATAGAAAAATATCGATGATTTTTTTACAGAAAACATTCGACTATTTTTATTACATAATATTTTACGATAATTTTGTAATAAAAAATTTTTCGAAATTTTTGATTATTTTTCACTATAAAAATAATTTTCATATCATAGAAATTTTTTGAAAAATTTAATATTAAAAGAAAATTTAACGAAAGTTATTTACTGTTTATTTTTTAAATTTTCGAGAATTATAGAAATTTTTCTTAAAAAAAAAAAAAAAAAATTATAGAAAATGCTTATATGAAAAAAATCTTAAATTTTCCGTAAAAAATTGATCGAAAATTTTCAATCAGAAGAAAATTTATCGAAAATTTTCTACTTAAAAAAAAATTATTGAACATTTTTAAACGAAAATTTTCATCTATTTTTTTTTTTATTTGAAGAAAATTTATTGGAAAATTTCTATTTAAAGAACATTTGTCGAAAATTTTCTCTTAAAATAAAATTTATCGGAAATTTTCTATTAAAAGAAAATTTATCAAAAATTTTCTAATAAAATAAAATTTATCAAAAATTTTCTAATAAAATAAAATTTATCAAAAATTTTCTAATAAAATAAAATTTAAGGTAAATTTTTTATTAAAATAAAATTTATCAAAAATTTTCTATTAAAATAAAATTTGTCGAAAAATTTCCATTAATAGAAAACTTATCTAAAATTTTCTACTAAAGAAAACATTTTTGAACATTTTGTTAGAAGAAAATTTTTAAACGAAAATTTTCATTTAATTTTTTATTTTTTACCAAACATTTTTTCTTAAAACTGAACAAAAAATTTTTTCTTTTCGATAAATTTTTCTTAAAAAAAATTATTTCATTTTCTTAAAAAAAATGCGATATTTTTTTATTTAAAAATTTATTTAAAAAATTTTCGATCAATTTTATTGTAATAGTTATCATTTTCTATTACAATAAAATTGATTTCAAATTAACAGAAATTTTTCGCTTAAGTTTTTTCGCTAAATGGTCTTTTTCAAAAGAAAAATTTCAACTTTTTTAATAGAAAAATCTAAAAAAAAAAACAAAATTTTCGATTAATTTACTTTTAATAGAAAATTAAAAAAAAAAATAATAAAAATTTGGCAAAAAAAATTTAATATTCTTTTTAAAATAAAATGTAAAATATGTATCCAAAATATTGGTACCATGGAGCCACGAAAAGTACTTCTCTAAATTTCTTTGGAACTATGTATTTTTCAATTTTCACTTCGCTAGCCTGATAACTACCGAAAGTAGGTATATATAGCAACTTTTAGTCGTAATTATAATTTTTCATATGAAATGATAAAAACAATTATAGCAATTGTCGTATGAAATATATGTACAATAAATAAATTAAATATTGGACTCTGTATTCAAAATTTCTACACAAAATATACATTTACACAAAATACCTATTATATCTGTATGCGTAGATACAATGTGCAAACTCTGACTCTGTCATTTAAAATATGTATTTATTATAGCCATATAAATTCTCGATAACTGTTTGTTGCGTTTGTTTTTGTTTCACTTAATTTGTGCGAGGTTTTCTCTTTTTATATCTCTTAGACATTGTCCCCACTCTTGAAATTAATAACGTAAAATAAGTATGTGTATGAGTGTTTATGTAAAATTGTATTAAAATTTCGGTGCATTTTATTAGATTTTTTTTAATTTTTAAAGTAGACTTTGACACCGGTATTATTTTTGTATGTGGTCTTTGCATTTGATCATTTTATAATTTAATTTATTTTGTTTATTTTTGCATTTGTAGTTTTTTTATTCTGAATGTGTAAAAGAACGTGCTAATTAATCATTGGCAAAAACACAATACATTTTTTTATATTTTAACTGTTAAAGGTCAGTTTTTTTTTGCAAAAAAAAAAAAAAAATAAAAATAATAATAAAATAAAATAAAAAAATAAATTAATAACTACAAAATATATGACTAGTACGAGTGCAAATGAAATTGGGGAATCTTAAAAATGCATTTAGTAAAAACCATGCAGTAAAAACATGTAGTACTTGTATTATTGAGAAACATAATCAAAGAACTGTTTTTTTTAATATTTCCGTTCTAAATAATAATTAAGATTTTTGGACTATAAAGTATTTTTAAGATGATTCACTTCTTGTTCTGTGAAATACGTGGTATAACGGTCGATCGGTCATTGTTCAATTGCGTTAACAATCTTTAGACTTTAAAATAAAAACCTATGGGCGTCATCATCTTATACATACTACTCGTATATTAAATTGATGTGTAATCAAATAAAAGCGCTGCAACGCTGCTTATTTGAAATATTACTGAGAATTTACAACGGAACATAAATTTTTAAGAATATCACTTACTCAAAAGGCAAAAGTATTGAATTTTATGATCACAAATCTAGAAGTATCAGAATTGAAAGATGTGGTAAAATAAAGGATTTAAATATTCATATAAATATTATAAAATCATATATATGCATATTACTTTTTTTGACGGAATCAAAAATAAATAAAACTTTAAAATTTCTATTATTCTAGCTGCGAAAAGTGGATTAGGATTTTCTCAATTGTGTAATATCTACTTTTTAAGCACCTTCTTTTTAAATTTTCTGTTTTAATTTTAAAAATTCCACCAAATTAAGAAAAAACGTTATCAATAAAAGAAATTATAAAAAACAACCTATATCGCATAACGTGCGATATAGGCATTCTCGAGGACATCATAAATCAGTTTCAAAAATTTGCAAGACACCTTCAAAAATTTAAGTTATGGTCAAATTTAAGTTATGGTCAAAAATATCGAATTTACCTGTATGCATTTCCTAGTATTCGGCATGGAATTTTTATTAACAAAATAAAATACATTGCACTGAAAATCAATTCCATTATCCTATCAATGGTATATATTATATATTTCATTGTGGAAAAAAAGTATTGCTGGCATCTTGAGTGTACTAAAAATCATGCGATCACCTTAGAGGTCATCAGAAATAGTTTTTTTTTTTTTTTGTAAATGATGTAAGAAAACCACTCAAATAACACACAGTGGCTCTTTAACTAATGCAGATATTTTCAAAATTTAAAATGATTTTTGAAGAAGACACTTTGGACTTTACATTGTGTACCTATAACTGGTTCTAGAACTTCAGGGGGTTCTAAACTTTTATGTCAAAATTCAATATTTTTTTGAGTATAAATTTTACATATTTTGTTTAAATTAAATTGTATATTTGTATATTAAATACACATTTTCGTAATTTTATATAGGCAACCATGGTCCATGAAAATTAAAGCACAAACTGTACTTTATTATGGAGATATCTTAATGAAATTTGGCATGAGTTATTATTTTGACATAAGTATGAAGGCTGTTGAAATTGGTTATAATCGATTTATTATTTCACCTGGCCCCCATGCCAATGTCCTCCCGAAATATAAATGTTATCGATATAAATTTTACGGAAATGAGTTTTATATAAGTAGGAAACATATTACGAAATTTTGTGAACATCGGTCCATTATTGACCATAACATAATAAGTTTTATATAAGTAGAAAACACCGCACCAAGTTTTATGACGATCGGTCCATAATTAACCATAGGTCCCGGTCCCCTATACCAGCATCAAGAAAAAAATTTTAAGCGCCCTATCGTCCTATCCTAACGAATTAAGACTAATTTGAAAACTTAAATACTTGTGTTTTATATATTATTAAATAAATTCCTTCATTAATTTAAATGTTATTATCTTTTTAACGAAAAATGTCAAGAAGTGTTTTTTATACATATTGCCGGTTTTATTGCTAGATTGCCACAGTTTTTTGGTTTTTTACACAGGGTGATAGCTAGGGAATTAAATAGAGTATATCTAGTTAAAGTCCCACAGGTAATATTTAACGCAACTTTTTGCGTATAACTTTTTTAGTTCTGTTTCATTGAATTTGGAAAAATTAACTAAATATAGTGTCTTAAAATCTGCGACCGCTTAAAAAATAAAACGTCAAATGTAAATTTTTCTATTTTAGTTTACTTAAAATTAACTTAATTTTTAAATAATACTATGAATACAATCCGTCTTCAAAAATGATAGTTTTCCCAAAATGTTCACTTTTTTTGCAGATTAAAAAAAACCAATTTTAAGTGGCTGTAACGGCAACAAAATTAAACCGATATAAATTTCTTCTCTGTGATAAGTCCTCTATTAGCTCCAATAATAATATAAAATTCTTCTGTCAAACGTTTTGAGTTTTGCCACGATTTTAAGCAAAAAGAGCGAATGTGCATCAAATAGCAAAATACATAAAAATGTTAAAATTTTTTCAAACATTAGTTTTCAGTAGCATTTTTCACACAGAAGAGTTTCGAGATTTCTATCGAATTATGTCTCAAAAAATTCTTTATTTGGTGATGTTATGAAAAAACTAATTTTAAAATTTTTCTTTAGTGATTTCGGTTCACAAGAGGATTTTTTAGGTCGTTCTAATGAAAAACATTGTAAAACTATTTTTAAATATTTTATAAATAAATTTTTATTTTTAAATAAAAAGATAAAAGTGCGAATTTTGCAAAAAAAAAAAAAAAAAATATTTGCCCATTATGTATTTAAAAATTCTTTAAGGGACCGAAATTCTTAATACTTCTCATAAGAATCAATCTCGAGAAGAAAATGTGAAGAAATTTTGCCAAATGTACAAGCACGTGTTTTTCAATCGCTGGTAGGAAAATTATGACAACTTTTAACAATTTTTGGTTAAAAAAGAATACAGCACCCATGATGTGAAAATCTAAATAAAATGCAAAACTTGTGCCTTGATATAAATGTTACGATAAACTTTATATATTCCAAATAGTATTATATTTCAAAGTCTCTTGGACCAGTAGTTTTGATAAAATAAGAATAAAATACTCATGCCAATTTTAGGATTGATGGAAACTTACTTTTAGTCGACAATCTGTGCCGACGATAGTAAATTGTTATTTTTTTTTTTATTAATTTGTCCTTATTCAGGAGACTTTTTTGTTAAAATATACCTTAAATTATTGTGGTTAATTAACGTTTTAAAATCTATACACAAACATTCTTCTTCAAAAAAAAAAAGCAAAAATTGGGAAAAGTGCCACATAAGTACCCATCTTGGTATAATTTAATCATTATAACTAGAGAGAAAAATAAATTTTCAATACAAAATCGATCTTATGTTAATATATAATAGTTTCAATTCTTATTTATTGCTGTTTAAATTAAAAAGTACCGACTTCTGTACATGCGAAATTCTATCTATTTTTGTATTTTTAATGAACACAGTTCCTTTTTTAATTTAAAATCTTCAAAAAAATTTTCAGTAGTTTTGAAACTAATGTAATAGGTTAAGCGTACCGATAATTGGCAATTAAACTTTTTTCTTACTTTAAAGTTGTCTGCTTATGAATGTGATCATAGTTTCGGAATGACAAGTAGATATTACACGAGATTTGGCTGAAATACTTCTCATGATATTCAAATCGGCTAAAAAACAAAAATGTTATGGTCCAAATACTGGAAAAACTTTGTGTCCGTTGCAACTCCAGTTCATACTAATATCTCTAAAATGAAAGCATGTACGCCATCGAAAGTTTGCACATATAATTCTAGAATCGATTTTAACTCGGAAACCAACAAAGTACGTGATCCACCCACTTTACCGCTCTGTACTACCATATAAGGTGAAATGGGCAAATTGAATATAACATTCTTACTTATTAAAAATTAAAACTATCTGTAAATTTATTAAAATATCTTAACTAATAAATATTCTTTTATAAATTATAATTGTGTTGGATCCAATATACACTTTGAATCCAAAGCTACACACCTTTTTAAAATTAATAAAAATTTTCATAGAAAATTATTTAAAAATAGTTTCGCCTATTTTGAGTTTAAATCGGTTGTTTGATTCGATGTTTATTACAGTATAAAGCCAACACTTCAGATAACATGGCCCACAACTTTTTTCGCGACTGACACATCTAGTTTGGTAGTAATAATGACGCAAACTTGAAAGTTTTTACTAATAATTGTTTTGAATAAATACTGTTTAAATTCTAATGAGCAAATTATGCTATGGACTTTTGCCACGTACAGGTTATTTTTATTTTTATTTTTTGAAAATTTGCAAATTTTTTGAGAAATCGGGTGTATTGTCAATCTACTGATGTAAAATTTGACAGATACAGGGACTGTAGAAAAGTTTGCTACTTGTAGCATCAAAATTTTTATCCTAAACTTTGATGGATCAGACATTTTTTGTCAATAAGTTTCAGAGGTTGAGTCTAAACAGGATAGTGTATACTCCTAAGTGTCGTAAGTAACTATATATAAAATTTAGCTGCTACTACCTGCTACGCTTTCTTACGGCAGCATTTATACTCAGGACGGCATGCACAAACATGAAAATGCATTGTTTTTTATAATGAGAAATTTTCGAGAATTTTAAAAATATCGATATCGAAGTTGTATAACTTTTCTGAATAAAATATCGGAACTAAATGTTTCGAGAAATTATCAATTCTTTTAAATTTCTCGAAAATTTTTCATTATAAAAAACAATGCATTTTCATGTTTGTGCATGCAAGAGACTTAAACAAAGAGAATCTAGCGTCGCACTTGAGCAATAGTTCATAGCGAATGTTGTAAAATATTGCACTTTAAAATATTTTATCTTAGTTAAATTTTCAGTAATTTTGAATAAAAAGTAATATAATAAAGTTTTAGAAAAGGTATTGTTGCTACTTCTCTAATGATATTTGCAAAATAATATATTTATATTTATATCAAATTTTTTTCTTACAGATTAATTGAAGAAATTTTAGACTAAAAGATGTGGATTTGAGCAAAGAAAAATTAATAATAGTAAAAAAACACTGCAGACCTCCCTGTCCGAATTTGAAACAATTTACTTCAAATATTACCAATATTATGTAAATTCTTCATTAATTTTATTGTTCATTAAATGAATTATTATTTTTGAAATGTAATTAATTATAATAACTATTATTTTAATATTTTATAGATATATGGTGTTAAGTTTAAAATAAGACATAACTAAAAAATAAATCAGATTTTAATTTTAAATTGGGAATAAAACAGAATTTTTTGATATCGAAAAATAATCACTAACGAATATTTTTATATTTCGCTGTTAAAAGTCCACTATTAATACAATAGATGAACCTTCGAGAACGAAAGATTTGCTGCAACAAAGTCAGCGACGGGTGAGCTCAATGAGCTCATATTCGGATCGCCAATCAGTTAGTAAAATCATTTAGCAAAAATCGAATTTTTTTATTCTTTGATTTTTGGATACTGCAATCGAGAAACTCTTTTAACTTAACCTAAATTTAAGATCTATAGATAAATTCTAGAAGTAAAAAGTAATATGATAAAACTATTTTTTATTTAAAATACCTACTATACATACATACATATGTATATTTTTAAATTAGGAAACATTGTATTCATTTAACGCAAATTGTCAGACTTTGTACTCTCCGATTAAATCATCATACCCTTAACTGATTACAACAAAACAAGTATGTATTCGCAAGATTATTGTTTACCAATAAGTTTACATACCACTTGAAAATGGACTATGACTTTTGTTTTGAACCTAAATAAAATGAAGAACTAACCTGGAAATGTATCTTACTTATCAGTACTCCTATAATGAATGGTAGGTACATTTAATAATATTTAACAAAAAAAAAAAAAAAATTGTAATATATTTATACGTTTGCTAATAGAACATTCTAAAGATTATACAGTGTGTGATAAAATTATTGTTATAGTAGGTGCGTTGCTGAGCTAATAACTTTTAGCATTTAACATACGATTTTAGTAATTGGTATAAATGAAAAAAATTTGCAAAATAATAAAAAAAATGATCAGAATATACTATTTAATATAAGCAAATTATTGTTCTATTAAACAATCATTTATAATTCATATGTATTCTACAGACTTAAAATATTTGATTTATTTTATTTTCCATTATGAATTCAAAAGTATAAACGATGAAACGAGTGTGAATACATTTTTTATTTATATTTAAACATTTGATAATGGGGGTGACTTGACAACTGTATTTATTATGAATTAAAATAAAGTAATTTAATCAATGTTTTTATAATTTTATTTAAGTACTGTTTAACTATATAAATATAGTGAAGTGACCTTTGTTCATACATTCAGATATTGTTGTTCTTGATTTCAAATAATTTTATTTTAATTCCACTTGACAAATACTACTATTAATTCAACATACAACAACTAGACATTTGTTTTGGTGGAAACGGGAGGGATATCTACTGATAACAAATGTTATTCGCTCATTTGTTAAGGTACAAGTACATACATGTGTTATAATATGTACATTAGGGTATAAATTTTTGCAATTTTTGAGAATTTAAAAATTTACAGGGGATAGCGTTATAGGGCACGAAAAAATATTAAGAAATTCGATATTAAATTTTCGCGTTCGTTAAAAAAGTTTTCACATCAAACGCTTTGAAGTTTTGAATTTAAGATTTCTTAAATTTGTTCATATAATGCATTATTTTTATCAAAAACAATATTATATTGTCTCACTACTGGCATTGTTTTCATTAAAATTTTTTTTTCATAAAAAGCGATAACATTGCATATTTTTTGCAAAAATTCATAATATTTTTTTATCATTTTTAAACTCTTTGTTAGTTAAATATAATGTTAAATAAATGTTTTAGTGAATATTAATATTAAAATGCATTTTAAATGAATTTCCTATTATATTTGACTGTTAAAAATGCTGATTTTTATAAATCTTCTGAATTAAACAAAAGCTGAAAAAATTGTGACCAGTATGACTTTACCATTTTATTTTATAGAGACTATTAAGGAAATAATTGAGAACCATTTGATACTGTGCATAATATTCAGCACTTTACCAATTTTTATTATCAGTTTGAAAAATATAAAAATTTTTGTATGTATATTATAATAAATGTATTTAATAAAAATAGTCTTAAATATTTTTAGAAATTGCTTTCGCTGCGGAAGATTTTTTCATCGAAATAACTTTTGAAAACAGTTTTTTGTATTAGCACAACATGGGCTATGACGTGTTATCCTTTTTATTAAGTTATACCCCTAATGTTCATAATATAAGCAGGATTATTAATTAATTCTATATGTATATTTTTTCTGTTATTTGCAATAAATAATTTAAATATAATATATACACCTATATAGATTCCTTGAGCATGGAATTAAACATTCAGTCAGAGGGAAACAAAGGGACATTTATTTTATCTCTATGTTAATATTGGCTTCGGAAAAATTAGCCCGATCGTCTATATGGTGACGTATGCAATACTCGCTCCCGCATTAAAATTTCTAAGAGCAATTTAAGTACTCAGTTAGAGGTCTCTTGCGCTGCTTGCCTATGACAAATACAGACGTCTCATCTATGCAATACAGGTAGTACCTAAAGGTTCGCGGTTGTGACTAAGTACAAAGTGGAATAGGATGAACGGAAAACCTTGGAAGAAGGATATCCAGGACAATTCAATAAACAGTATATGAATGGACATTTTCTATAAATACTAAATTAATCGAAAACTTCATATAAACAGGAAAAATATTGGTAAACAGAAAATTAATCAAAAATTCGATGAATAATCGAAAATTTTATAAATTTAACGACAAAAAGAAAATTTATCGAAAATTTTCTATAAACAGAAAATTTTACGAAAATTTTCTATAAACAGAAAATTTTACGAAAATTTTCTATAAACAGAAAATTTTACGAATATTTTCTATAAACAGAAAATTTTACGAAAATTTTCTATAAACAGAAAATTTTACAAAAATTTTCTATAAACAGAAAATTTTACGAACATTTTCTATAAATAGAAAATTTAACGAAAATTTTTTATAAATGGAAAATTTACCGAAAATTTTCTATAAACGGAAAATTTACCGAAAATTTTCTATAAACGGAAAATTTACCGAAAATTTTCTATAAACAGAAAATTTACCGAAGATTTTCTATAAACAGAAAATTTTACGAACATTTTCTATAAATAGAAAATTTTACAAAAATTTTTTATAAACGGAAAATTTATCGAAAATTTTCTATAAACAGAAAATTTTACGAACATTTTCTATAAACAGAAAATTTTACGAACATTTTCTATAAATAGAAAATTTTACGAAAATTTTTTATAAACGGAAAATTTACCGAAAATTTTCTATAAACGGAAAATTTACCGAAAATTTTCTATAAACGGAAAATTTACCGAAAATTTTCTATAAATAGAAAATTTACCGAAGATTTTCTATAAACAGAAAATTTTGCGAAAATTTTCTATAAACGGAAAATTTACCGAAAATTTTCTATAAACGGAAAATTTACCGAAAATTTTCTATAAACGGAAAATTTACCGAAAATTTTCTATAAACGGAAAATTTACCGAAAATTTTCTATAAACAGAAAATTTACCGAAGATTTTCTATAAACAGAAAATTTTACGAACATTTTCTATAAATAGAAAATTTTACAAAAATTTTTTATAAACGGAAAATTTATCGAAAATTTTCTATAAACAGAAAATTTTACGAACATTTTCTATAAACAGAAAATTTTACGAACATTTTCTATAAATAGAAAATTTTACGAAAATTTTTTATAAACGGAAAATTTACCGAAAATTTTCTATAAACGGAAAATTTACCGAAAATTTTCTATAAACGGAAAATTTACCGAAAATTTTCTATAAATAGAAAATTTACCGAAGATTTTCTATAAACAGAAAATTTTGCGAAAATTTTCTATAAACAGAAAATTTACCGAAAATTTTCTATAAACAGAAAATTTTACGAAAATTTTCTATGAACAGAAAATTTATCCAATATTTTCTATCAACAGAAAATGTATGCAATATTTTCTGTAAAAAAATTAATAAAAAATTTTTAATAAAAAAAATAATAAACGTTTTTCTACGAAAAAGAAAATTAATGGAATATTTTATACAAAAAGAAAATTAATTAAAAATCTTCTATAAACAGAAATTTTTTCGAAAATGTATGAAAGAAAAATTATCAAAAATCTTCTGTAAAAAGAAATGATCGAAAATTTCCATAAATAGAGAATTAATCGTCAATTTCAATCTTCTGTGAAAAAGAAAATTAATCGAAAATTTTCATAAATATAACATTAATCCAAAAATGTCCATAAATATAGAATTAATCGAAAAGTTTCCATAAATAGAGCACTAATCGAAAATCTTCTATAAATGGAAAATTTATCTAAATATATAAAATTTAATTTAATTAATATACCAAATTTTGGCAACAGGGAAGATGTAAACTTTCATTCTAGTTGTGGCCATTGAGATTGTATTTTTTCTCCATACAAACGTAATAATCAAATTGAATATGTAACAAACCCTATGATCTAGTAAATAAAATTAACAATAAATTGTAGGGAATTTCAAATGACTATGATTAATTGAATTAAAAATACTAAAGTTCTAGACAGTTTTCAAAGTATTTATAACAGAGACTTTTTGCCGCAGTGATACGTTTTTTTTTTTAACAAGCAATTTTGATTTTTGAACTTTATAAAGAAAAATACATTTATAATTTAATTGATAATTGCAAGGCACTTAAGAATTTAAATTTATTTTTAAGAAAAAGCAAAACTTCTTCTTTGACCTTTTCGTATTATTTAAGAAAATAAAAATGCATTAATTTTGCTTTAGTATGAAATTTCAAAACATATCTTCAGAGACCAGATTTAAATACCAATGGAAAAACAATCTTTGGTGTGTAGTAAATAATAAAATATATAATAATAAATAATTACAAATCCATCATATTTTTTATTTTCATCAATAGTTTAATTTTTTTCATTTTGATCGAAATAAAACATATAAATATTATTTGTGATGATAAAAATTATTTCAACTTTTTTCATCGGATGAAAAAATTTCTAAACAACAATTTCATTGAATAAAAAAATATACAAAATTTATTTATTCACCCAATACATATACAAAATTCAAATAAATAAAATATCCTACAAACATTTGGAAGATATCTTCCTAGAAAAAATTTAAGCAATAATTTTCTAATATTTTATTTTTATCAGTTTAAAGAAAATTAGGCAATAAATTGCAAAAAATTTATAAAATTTTATTTTTTTATTATTTTTTATCCTCAAAATATCGCCCTTTGTTCAGTAAGGTAATTATCACCTTCACAATAAATTTATAATATCCCATTGAGATCATCTGGAAGAAATTAATTAAAATTAATGCAATACTTTTACTTTTCAATCACAATTTTTTCAGTTATCAAAAAAATTTTCAAAAACAAAAAAAAATATTGAAAAAATTTATTTGCCGTAGCAAAAAAAAAATGAATATTTTATGTGAGCATTTTAGTTTTCGTGCTTTATAATGTTAAGATTTATGTGCATGCAAGATGTAGAAGTTTTCTTTATTATATTATTTCACGATTTATTTAGTGATAATTTTTCTATATATTTATTACATCTTCTTGAAGATTATCTGGCGATATCTTCTTTTTTTCACCTAGATGATTATCTAGCAACATTGCCCATTTTTCATCCAGGCGTATTAATTTCTTATTGCTTCGATGTATCCCCATGTGACGCACAATCTCCAAAAATTTCGCCATATGAATATGAATATTGCGACAAAAAAATTTATCTTCTAAGCAATAAGAATTCGAATCACTTTCGTATTATTTTGCTTGTAGGGTAGTAGAAAATATTTTTTGAAACAAAAAAAAATCATTTAAAAAATTTTCCATACTGATATTTATTTTTACAGATATTTATTTTTTCCATCATGATGGATATTTATATCATAAAATAAAAATCCCTCACATATTTTTTCAACAAATGAAAAAACATTGAAAAGTAAAAAATGACAAGTTTTCGGGTGCTTGCATATTTTTTAAAACACTATTTCATATAAAATTGCGATAAAAAGTATCGCTATATTTTTAGAAGCAATTAAATTAAATTTAAAGTGCAAAGTAATTGCAACACATTTTAATAATATACAGTAAGTATTTGATATTCATAGTTAATTACTTTTTAGAATTATTATGGTTTTATTTTCTAAAATGAATTAGATGATTATTTGGAATCTGTGTATTTATGATTTGCAGTTCTTATGTCACGTAGTCCATTTAAGTGTATATTGTTATTATTAGTTTGCATCTATAATTGATAAGAAATGGTACAAAAGTATAGTACAGTGCAGTTGGTCGCTAATTTTACTTATGTTATGGAAAATTTTCTTTTATATTATTATGATTACTTATTGAAAAAACAGAAAGACATTTCTTCTATGCATATAAACATAATTGGACTTTAATAATAAAATGATAAATTTATTTTTGTTTAAAGCTCAAACAATTTTATCGAATCAAATGAAATCCCTAAGCAAAAATATTTTACTCAGGCTATTTTTTTTAATAATATATATGTATGATTAAATAAATACGAGTATATAGGTAATAATTTGGAATTATCTATACATCAAACTAACAAAAAAATATCAAAGATGTCATATGAAAATTGAACCATATTTTCTTTGCGGTAATTTTATGAAATTTTTTAAATTTCAATTAATTTAAAAATATTTGCATATGATTTAAAAATAAACACATCAATGAATTAAATGTTATAAATTCATTAATGATCTTTTAATGGAATATTTTTTTTTTTTTTTTTGTCTTTATCAACACGTGTCACCATTTGGTATAATATTTACTTAAAAGATTTGTTAATCAAAATATAATTCATATGGGTGGCTGCATAGGCTTTTAAGTTTGAGAAAGCTTATACACATACATACACAGAGGGCCATAATATTAATTGTTAGGTCAATGGTGTTTATCGTCATATTTGTTGCGTTAGGTCTCACTACAAAGAATGGAATAGGAGGAAATTAATTGTTTGGAAATATATATATAAAAAAGCATCATTAATTTAATACAAGTATGTAAAATCCCATATATAGTAAATCCAGCATGAACCTTTGTACCCAAACCAGACGATTTCTCGTTTTAATTCTCCTATACTGACAAGTTATTTACAATTTATATTTAAAAATAATACATTTTCCTTTACTTTTTGTTTTTTATAGCAATGATAATAAATAGTACAGGCTATTTACGCGTAAATTGTAGACATAATAATCGTCCAGAAAAGCTCAAAGTACAAAATGTAATTGGCATTGTAATCATATTAAATGATTGAAATTTACGAGACTACTTACCAATAAATATGAATGTGTATAAGTAAATCCGTTTATTTGTGATTTTTAATATACTAGATGTAGCCTAGTAAAATTAGGCAAAACAAGTCAGAACATTAAATTCGGTTTGATTATAGCCACCATCTGCAACTTGTTTGTGCCACCTTAAAGTGGGCAGATCATATACATTTTTGATTTCCCAGTTTACATCAATCTTTGAACTATTTCACACTGGGCCACGATCCTTGAATTTTGGCCGTAATTAAAATAGTTGGTTTATGTAAAAAATAAATATCTCTAATAAAAAAATTCAAAATGGTGAATCCAATATGGGGGCGGGGGGATTTTTTTTTAATTTTAAATAATTTTAAATTTTATTTTATTTTTTATTTTTAAATTTTAAATAATCACATTTGACAAATTTGTGGCCCTTGAATACGAATATGGTTTCTGATTTTCTGAATTCGGAAAGTCAGGAGCTATATGGCGGACCAAAGTCGGCCACGATCACTGCATTTTTAAATGTAAAAAATATATATCAAATATAAAGTTTCTGGGGTCGCTGATTACAATTCTGTAATAAAAAATTCAAAATTCAAAATAGAGGATCCAATGTGATGGCCAAAAAAAAATTTTTTTTTTTTTATTTGCGAAATTTTAAATAATCACATTTTATAAACTTGTGGTCCCCGAATACGAATTTGTGTTTTAATTTTAAGAATTTCGAGAGGCGGAAGTAATATGGCGAACCAAAGTGGTCCACGATCCCTCAATGTATATCAAATATTGAGTTTTTGGAGCGCTGATCACGATTCTGCAATAAAAAAAATGGCGGATCCAATATGGCGGTAAAATATTTATTTTATAACATGACAAAATTTTTAATAATCGCATTTGAGAGATGTGTATTCACTGAATATGAATTAGTTTTTTGATTTTTCGAATTCGGAAAAGCGATAGCAATACGATGGATCATAAGCCACTGTAAGTTAACTTTTCGCCCTATAAGATAATATAATATTTAAATGCCAAAAATAAATTTATATATGATTTATATATTTGTGAAATTATTAATATAGAATTTAAGATAAATAAGTGTAATTTAAAAAAGTATGCTTTTTAATTCAAACGTATGAATAGTTGAATGCAATTTAAAGATGTTTTTATTTTAATAAAAAAAATATTTTCTGATTAAAACCATATTGGATTCGCCATTTTTATTTTTAATGTTTTATGTAAACAATAGTAAATGACATTTTACAAAATTGATTAGATATTAATATATAACAAATTATTGTCGCCATTTTGGATTCACCAATTTGTCTTTTCATTTCTTATTTTCTTTAAAAAATGTTCGCACTATGTCTTACCGTATAAATGAATGAGGTTTGAAGAAACTT
The DNA here is from genome assembly GCA_932274085.1 of Protocalliphora azurea. NCBI lineage: Eukaryota > Metazoa > Arthropoda > Insecta > Diptera > Calliphoridae > Protocalliphora > Protocalliphora azurea. Next base: position 105,811,840 of record OW026523.1, on the reverse strand, counting down.
TTTTAGTTAAAGGACTATAGCTTCCGAATTTATGAACGGTCGCAAAAACTTAGATAGAGAACAATTGAGGGAATCCAGCAATTTTATTTGCATTAATATATCCCTTGCAACTGCTTGGATCTAGGCTTTAAAAATTCCTATTTTTGGAGAAAAATCATGTTTTTGACAAATAAGAACACTATTTCATATAAAATTGCCTTATTATGTCATGATTTTTTATTTTATTTAAGTATTTATTTTCACCTCTTTTGCCTGAGTACTTTTTTGAGTAATTATGAATTTATAACAAATAAAAAATTTCAGCAAAAATATGATATTTTGTCTTTGACCTCTACACGAGATTTTTCTATCATGATAAACGTCAAATTCTTATCATGATAAGAATTTATCAAGTGTAGACCAAATTTATCTATGTTATCGCAGCGTTATGATATAATTATTAAAGCTCAAGCGAAGATAAATTTGTTATACTACCAAACATCATATTATTGTGTTTTTATGATTATTAATTTTATTATTTTTATTTTTATTATTTATTATTTATTATTTATTATTATTATTTTTTAATTAGAGGTGCAATTTTTTATGGAAATCTCAAATATTTAATTATAATACTTCGACGAAAAACGAAAAAAAAGTGATTTATTATAATAAAATTTTATCTATATGCTGATATAAATAAAAAAATTGCAGTAGCTCTGCCGACGTTTTGTTACTTGTTATGATAGAAAAATCTCTCGTGAAGACCTACGTTACTATTAATACACGGTAATTCGTAGTAACATAAAATTTTTGGTCATAAAATAAAAAGTTACAACTAGAGTTTTGGTTTTTGGTCCATAACTTTTTTGTTTATAAACCGATTTTGCCCGTTACCAACAAACAAACCTTATATAAGAGAAATATTTGAGTCAAATTTTGATCCGTCACAAGCCCTATACTGCTTTCAACAGACAGACAAACAGAAGACATACGGACATTGCTAGATCATCTTATAACTTCACGAAGACCCAAAATATACATATGTATATACTTCATGGAGCCTTAGATGAATATTTCAATGTGTTACAAACGGAATGACAAACTCAATATACCACCATCTTTTTGGATGGTGACTATGAAAATGGGTAAACAAAGGAATTTGATGGAGAGAAGTGAATTTTGGCATATAGCTTTGTCTCGGTGTCATATACGAGCGGTTAAAAGTCACCACTAATCATGTATACGCTACGCTATATATTTGCGGTTAAAGGTCATAAAAATGTGGTTTTTGCATATACATATCTCGCATATTATGCGAGATATACATACATATATTCCGAGCTCAAAGCGTAATTTCACTGGGCTATTGAAGCACATATAAAAATCAAATAAATTGTTTTAAATTGTAAAATAAATTCGAACGTATTATTTTTTTTCTATAATAATCATTAAGCCTACAAAAATCATCAGACCATTTATTGATTTATAAAGTTATATATTATAGAAATAAGTGCAGTGTCGGCCAAAACTAAATGAACAAATCCTATATTTACAGATTGTCTTCATATAAGCAGAGTAATATTGTTTTTTACAAAAATATTTAGGTTGTTTTCCGCTCTAAATAAAAACATATGAATTATTATATTTTTTCTGTCTATCTATATATGTAAAAATGAATCTGTGTTTGTTTGTTTGGGCTTTATAGAAAGCTAAACCTCTGGACCGATTTTCTTGAAATTTTCACAGTATCATTTTGTGATACCCAAAAGTAAAAACGGCTATTTTATTTTTCGATAGGAGCAGGGGGAATGGTAGCCCCAAATATTAATTATCGCATATCTCAATAACTGTAACAGCGAAAGAGTTAAGATTTTGTGAGAACATTTTTCTTATGAAGTTCCATAGTTAAGATGAAATCGGAGCGAGTAGATCAAGGGAGAGTGGTATCCCATACGAAGTAGATCTTAATTATTGCATATCTAAAGAATTGTAGCAGGGAAAGTCTTAAGATTTTGTTGAAATAATTTTCTTATGAAATTCAATAATTAAGATGAAAATGGGATGGGTAGGTCTAGGAGAAGTAATAGCCCCCATACAAAGTAAATCTAAGTTAATATCTAAAGAACATTTTTAGGGAAAGTCTTAAATTTTTAATGACAATAATTTTCTTACACTTCGCAGTTGAGTTGGGAATAGGGCAGGGGAAGTAGTAGCCCCCATACAAAGTAAATATTTTTTTCTTTTTTTTTGCATCGAAACATCAAAGAAAAATTAACATTCTGCTAAAATATTCAATAGGAGATATCATATTTGATGTTTTATGAAGAAATTTTGTAAATAATTTTGCATTGTCTAAAATAGTGCAAACAGAATATATATAAAACTTTTGCAAAAAGTAAATTAAACTACAAAGAAGTTAAAAACGTCAGAAACGGTGCAATGAATGACACATAAATTGTTAGAGGAAGTCAAAGCGGTCATAATAAGCCTACCTTAAATAATAAGACTTGTCTTAAATCACTTAACATTAAAATAACCACACGTACAATCCAAAGAAGAGCAGTTAAGACCGGAGTAGAATTCTACCGGTCTGCAAATTGCTATTTATTTCCAAGAAAAATAAAAAAACACGACTGAATTTGTGCGAGAGCACCTCCACTGTAGTCGAATCAATGGAACGGAGTTGTTTTTTTTTTTTTTTTTTTTTGACAAATTGAGGTAAATATGAACAATTTCGGTCGGGGGGGGGAGTCCCTGAGAGATTCGTGTGCAATCCTGGAAACTTGAACAGAAATGTCAATGCTAATGATATTTGTTTAATTTCTAATATAAGCCCAAAAGATTCTCTGAAGTGGTCAAAAGCAAAGGAATATTCATCTCAATTCATGTTCTATTCGTTTTGTCGCGAAAATTCTTTACTTTTTAGTTTATTTAATATTCTTACTAATTTTATGTTATGAATATGTAAAATATATTTCTGCTATTATGTTAATTAGTGCTCATCTCTCCCTATATTAACAACATTTTCCATAAAAACCAAGAAAAGTTGCGTTATACCCAAATTAACTAAAAAGTAACTTTTGTTCAGTTAGTTTTAGGCGACGCTATACTACGTACGTAGTAAAAAAAATCTAATCAATTTTGATAACATTGTAAATTATTGATAATATAAATATAATATATAAAATCTTGAATACTTTTGTAAACAAAGTTCTTTTGTAATACGTTTTTTAACTGATAAGGTACACGTAATATTTTACTACTTGTATTAACTACTAGCATTTAACCTGCTAGTGCTTTAGCGGACTTGCGGGTAGCTTGTGACTATAGAATATATGGATTCTTACCCGCATTGAACCATATATCTTTAAATTTAATGTTTTTATGTTAGATATTACGAAACATTCAAGTAATATTAAAAGAACGAAAAAGTACCACAAAATTCCCCTTCAATTATTGTCATTCACTTAGGACCATACATCTTCAATTTTATACACTTGGGACAATATATCCTAAATTTCATGTTTTTGGGTTCAATATTATAAAGAATTCAAAAAGTATCATTAGAAGAACAAAAAAGTACCACACATTAAAATTCGTTTTTATTCTTTTTTTAAGAACTTTATCATTTTTTTTTTTTTTTGGTGGAATGAGAAACAAATTTCGATATATATATTTTTTCAAAATGGATAAAAATTTTGTACTATTGTTACTATTAAAATATTTTGTTCCTATTAAAATATTTAAAAATAGCATTTTAGTAACTATAGTTCATAATATTATTTATTTTTGATTTAAACCCCGTTAACAAAGATTCCATATAAAAATTTTAATTATTCTGTATCAGTATTTATTATAATTTTGGAAATTATCAGACAGGCTATTTTTGTTGCAACCATAAGCACATCTAAAACTATTTTTAAATCTTTAAAATTTTATGAATTTAAGTTTGTGTCGCATTGTGACATAATTTACTGAAACCTAAAAAATTAATTTTACATGGTCAAGTAAAAATTTTAAGAAAATTTTAATGTCTATTGTTTCTTTCTTTTTTTATCAAAAGTAATTGCTTTGGACGGATATTTTAATTTTAAACGAAATCATCTGTTTCAAAGAAATAATTTTCGGGATATTGACGATAACAAATTTTTGATTGGGAGAAAAAAAAATTCCGGGGAATAAAATGTTCACCTTTTATTCGAATTCAGAAAGTGTTGAAACCCACTATATATGTAGTTAAAAATAAGATGTAATATAGTATTTGATTTAGTATCTAGTACGATTTTCTTCTGGAATTGGAAAATTTTTGTTATTATTTTTTGAGGGGTAGGTGATGTTATTTTTTGTAACATGAATAGGTATCACTTAATCAACTCCTATTGAATTATCAGATTTTTTTATTTTATTTTTTGGTAATCGATTTATTATTCCATCATCTTAGAATAACACACGTCTAAGTGTAAACATGTTTGTTAACATATTTAGAATTCAAAACAAAAAAAAAAAGACCTTGAATACTAAAAAAAACATCACTATCTCTCATATAAAGGTTTATCTAATAAAAAAAAAACTAATATAATATTATGCTAAAGGACTTTGATCTTTAATTTCATGAGAATGACTTTCTTTTCACGCAGTAAATTTCTTACATCGAATGATCAATAATAACAAAACTTAGCCAGCGCACGGTGGAGCCAATCGCAAAATTTTTGATAATAAATCTGTATCTCCTAAAATCTTTAATTTCTCAAAAAAAATTTTAAATGGCTTCAAACCAATTTTTATAAATTTTTAAAAAATAAATAATACTAAAAAAAATTAAAGACCAAAAAAAAAAAAATATACTTTTTTAAACAAAACTCCATCTACTTTTAAAAAACTTGTGAAATATTAGAAGAATATACAATTCACTGAAATATAATATGTCTATATAGGTCATTTTAAAAATATAATATAATGTTCTCTAAACTTACAACTTGAATCAAAACCTACTAAATTCACTATTTTATTGTATATTACCATATGTGTGTATACGCAAAAAATGCAACGCTATGTGATGTGATTGATCTTTGTTCTCATATATTTTGCTTATGTCGTAACCCGATGTAACAAGATAATATTAGGGTTATCGATTATTCGACTTTTTGGAGAAACCGGTTGCTGTTTTTGAAATTCCAAAAAGATCGGTTAAACGGTTTTTTTTACAGAAGTAAATATTTAAATAAAAAAAAAAATAAACTATATTTCTCCAAAAAACACAACAAATCTTATAATATTCAAATTAAAGAGTATTAAATATAATTATTTTGAGAAACAAATTTTAACTAAAGTAAGAAAATAATCATCAAAAATGAGATTCAATTTTTGTGTATAATATGTACAGAAACTATCTATTGCTTAATATGGAAAAAATGTGTCTCAGTTTTTTCGAAATCGATTTTGCAAGTAGACCTCTTTCAAATACTACTCCTTTGTAAACTGATGTAAACTATTATTATAAATATTGAATTAATAAAAACCCTAAAATATTTAAATAGTTTGTAAGAATGTTACAGGTTTTACAAGGGAAAAAACTAATACCATTGATATTACTTTTTCATTCAAGATATTACTTTAATATTTGTTTAAACTTAAAGAATTCATTTAAATTTAACCTTAAACTATATTTCTGAAACATAAGAAGAAATTAGCTTTATAAATATTTATCAGTTAACAAAGTTTTCCAAAATGTCTATTAAATTATTAATATTTAGTACATAAGTTTTTTGAGGTTCTTTGTTTTAAAAATCCGGCTTATTCGACGTCCGAAAAATGAACATTTTGAAAAAACCGACAGTACATAAATCGAAAAAACAAGTTTTAAAACCGGTTGGAATACCGAATCGATCTCCCTTGATAATATTCGTAATTATCTTTTTTATTTTATTATTTTTTAAAAATTGACAAAAATTGGTTGTTAAAGCTTTTTAAATGATTTTTGGAGGAATGAAAGATTGATATTTATTTTATACAACACATAAGAAATAGTAGTAAAATTTAATGCTAAAATGCTTTTTTATGCAATTTAAAAAAAGTTTTGAAAAGTTTCGTTTTTAGCAGGGCGGGAAGCGGTTTAGCGCCAAAATGATCTAAATATATTTTTTTAATAAACAGTGTTAATAAATTTAAAAAACCCACGTGACATTAATTAATCGATAAATATAAATTGTTTTTTTTTTTAATTCACAACTTTCAACTAATGATGGATGTAAAAATCAAAATAGATTTAAAATTTCTTTATTTACCATTACTGAAGCCTTGCTTTTGAAATATGTAAAGAAAAAATTTTTTATTAAAAAAAACTTTGAGAAAAAATTTAAAGAATTGTACTATATTTTTGGTAAAAAATTCCATTTTTCAAACTAATTTCATAGTGCTTATTTTGAAATGTATTAGATATTATAGAATATTTAAAAAAAATGTTCCCTGCTATACCACAAAACTTATTCCCGAAAAACAAAACAAAATAAATCAAAAAAACAAAAATTCAAAATTCATGGCTTAAATATACTTTTAACTGTAAGAGATAACTCTTAGCACTTCACAGAATCGTTAAAATCGAACTTGATTTGTGGAAGTTAGTCAGCTTTGACATCCTGTAGCTTCTCTCGTGATATTACAGGCTTTCAGAAAGCCCAAGTCTTTCTCTACAATTTTCTTCTACATATTAATTCGATCCGACAAGTAGTTTCGAAAATTTATTAAAAGAAGATTTATTGAACTTGACAAAAGGTCAATATTGAAAAAATATTTTTTTTGCAAAAAGTTTAACATGGTTGTAAAATTTTTTTCTCCCTATAACTCCATAATTATTTTTTTAGTTTATGCTCTACTGACCCGCGTGCGAGTTAAGGATTTTTATTCCATTTTTTTTTTTTTATTTAACATCATTACTTTTAAAGTTAAAAAATATCATTGCATATAATTTTTCTGAAAATTTTTATTTTTTATATTAAATTTGCGACTGTTTTAAATGCAATGGCATTATTTTAAGTGGTGATGACTTACGAAGTTGTAATAATTAGCGAAATCTTATCGTGCTATTTTTTAATGAATGTCAAATAATTTATTCGACTTTAAAAGAGAAAAAGTATATTTTGGCCTCTGTTGGCCTCTTAGCGACCATATGCATATAACGCATAACGCATTTATGTGTTTTGCCTCAAAACCACATTATTACGATATACATATTAAAAATTTGGACCTATACAAGGTTTACATGGACAGACAGCCAGTCAGACGGAAGGACGGACATCGTTATCTCGACTCAGGAAGCGATTTTAAGTTGAACGATTTACTTTGAGGTGACTGTTGCAACAATTTATTTATGCGTTACAAACATCAACATAAACGCTTATTAGTAAGATACAAATATTTGCATTCAAAAAATATAAATTATTTTGTTTTTAAAATTTGCAACAAAAAGTTGCCTTAAGCGCAAACTTCTTTTACAAATTCTCTATTCAACGATCTCAAACACTCGTGCTAAAACTTGCTAGTTTAGTTAATGCCAAGTTTTGTTCAGGGCTACCCCAGTGTGCACTGTGCAGTGCTACATATAATTAAGCTTCTAGCCGGTATTTTTTTATTATTTATTTTTTTCCAAAATTTTTATTTAAAATTTTATATATATATATATATATATATATATATATATATATATATTATATAGATATATAGGTATGTATATAAATGTGAGATCACTTATTAAAATCATGCTTTTGTTCATGCACTCATTTATTTACAAACATTTTAAAACTTCTCTTATTTATACAATTTTAAGAGTAAATTTAGGGTTACTTAGCTCTTACAAATTTCTTGGCGTTACCTCTTTAAGGTGATAATTATTTGAATGTATTGTACATACATATGTATGCTCTCCTATATAAATATATTGGTACCTCCCTCGCCTTTTTTACGAATTTGTATTTATTTACGAAATTACTGAGTCTACTCTATACATACAACATTTCGTCATTACTAAATTTTATATATTTTTTCTGAGTGGACTTTGATCTTTTTACGTGCTGTTTGGAAACATGTTTTTCTGGTACGATTTTTTGGTGACTTTGTTGGCTGTATTTTCTTTTTTTACTTTATGTACAATATTTTACCGGTTTTTTATTTATGCACTCAGTTACTTGTTCCTTTGTGTTTCATCATTTTAAAACTTTTTTTCGAAAAAGCAAAGTAAATAATGATTTAAGTCAGCATGTTTTTACTTATGCATTATGCGATTTTATATTAAACGTTCCATATTGTCTTGTACAAGAATTTTTTGTCTGCAAAATATTTTCTTAGCTTCTCTCTATATCGATACATGACTGGCTGTCTGTCTATATTAGGTAGAGTACATGTCTGATGCATATACAGTAACGGTCAATAAAATGGCATTAAAATTATGTTTCTTTTTTACACCACCACAGGTGGTTGGGGTATTATGCGTTTGTGTTGATATTTGCAATTCACAGAAAAGATTATATATCCAACACCCACCCGCCCGTCCGTCTGACTGGCTGGCTGTCCATGTAAACCTTGTGAACAAAGTACAGGTCACAATTTTGAAGATAATTCAATGAAATTTGGGACGTAGGACTTTCATGATACAAGGATAAAGCTTATTGAAATTGGTTATGATCGGTAAATTATTTCACCTAGCCCTCATACAAATGTCCTCCCGGAATAGGGGTTTAACAATCATAAATTCCTTAAATATCGCTATATTTCACGAACCAATTGATAAAATTAACAGAAATTTTGTGTCTTAGTTTTGATAAGCACTATTGTGTTCGAGCATAAAATTCGGGAAGGGGACCTGTATTGCACCTGTGGCCAATTTTACTAAATGTAAAATAAAATATACAAATACAAAATAATGCGTTCATACTAACATCTAGATGATTTTATGCACTTTAAAGCTATTCCTGGAAGTGGGTTTATATGGGAGCTACGGTAAATTATGGACCGATTTTCATAGAATTTGGCAATGTTGTTTCTACTTACATAAAACTTATTTGTGTCGAATATTAACTTGATACTAACATTCGTGTAGAATTTATTCACGTTAAATTAATTTTCGGCAGAGAGCTATGGTCAACTACTGACTGAACTTCATAAAATTTGGTATAAAGATTGAAACTTGTACAGAACTTCCTTGCACGGAATTTCATTAAAATATTCTTATTTTTAAGGCGGGTGACATTTTCATGGTGGCTAGGTGAAATAATGGACCGATCACAATCAATTTCAATATGCTTTGTCCTTGTATCGCAAAAATTCCACGTGCCAAATTTCATTGAATAATTTTTAAAATTGCGATCTGTACTTTGTGTACAAGTTTTACATGGTCCAGCCAGCCAGACGGATGTATGTATATATGTATGTATGTATGTACATACAAACTTTTTTCGATGTCGATTTCAGGAATTTTCAAACATCCTAAGATAGAAATATGTATTTTGTAAAAATCCAAATAACACACGGATACGTTGAAAAATTACTCGAGTATGACGTAGTGTACGTTATAGACCTTCTTTATGACATTATAAATCAGTTTAAAAATTTCCAATACTCCCTCAAAATTTTGAGTTATGCTCAAAAAACGATTATTGGGTAGGTTCTTGTATTCTGTAATTCTATTATTCTTTTGTGGATGTTTTCTTTTTAAATTTTTTGGGGAAGTAGAAGAATCAGGCTTTCAACTACATATATTTAATGTCCTGATCAAATATTAAAAGCACATTTTTAAACATTTAAAAAACAAAAATAAAATTTGTCCACAGTTAGATGAGTTTATCTGCAATTTATTATAAATTTTTCTATAAAACCTTATATAAAAATGTAATGTTTTATTTTTTTAACAAGATTTAGTTTTTTTTCAAAATTATTTTTTCAAAAATTATAGAACTTATTCGATTTTATATGGAATAACTTACTTAAACTTTCCATACATTTTTGTCCCAAAAAGTATTCACAAAACACATAAAATAAAATACATTGTCTTTAAATACATAAATAATTTATTGATGAACTTTAGAAAATTTTTAATAACTTTTTGAGTTTATAAGTTATTATAAAAAGAGAAAAAAATCAAAATAAATTTATAATTGTAAATCAATTTGAAAATCTAAAATTGACTTAAAATTTAGAGAGCTACGAAATCTTTAGGGCAAAAACTACAACCAAAAGGATTTTTTGGAATATTTCAAAATTTAGAGGGTGTTTCGAAATTGTTGAAAACTGCTATGTGATGTTTATGTTCTATTCTCATTTGAGGTAAGGTGGATGAGAACTATTCGGAGAATGTGGATCCTCTATAAATTTTTTTAATGAAAATTTACATTATTTCGAAAAATAAATCTTTAATAACAAAGAAAATTTATTAAAAATTTCCTATCGAAAGAAAATTTATCGAAATTTTGTATCAAAACAATAACCAAAATTTTCTACCCACTTTTTATCAGAATAAAATCACAAATTTTTTACCAAAAGAAAATTTAACAGGCATTTTTTGAAAACTTTCTAAAGGAAAATTTTCTCTTAAAGGATTTAATGAAGATTTATCGAACATTTTCTATCAAAAATATTATCAAGAGAACATTTATTTAAATTTATTTTATAAAAAGAAAATTTATCGAACATTTAAAAAAAAATTCTAAAATTTATCAAAAATTTTCTATTAAAAGAATATAACCTGACAATTTTCTATAAAAAACATAATTGAAAATTTTTTTTCAAGAGAGAATTTATTGAAAATTTTTCTATTGGGTAGCAATGAAATTAAATTTCTAAAAATTGTGTAAATACGATTCCATAGTTTCAAAATACGATTTAGAATGTCAGCAGAGAGTATATCTTAACAAACAAGTTCATGTGCAAGTTATAAATACTAAAGTATTTAAATGCTGTATTTTTTAACACAACTGTTTGCCAATTTTTATGCCTGTATATACATAACAAATATGTGGACTGTTCGTTTATTTAACAAACATTCTTGTATGTTTATACAATACGTCATTTTGTGTTTTAATGATGAATATTTTTATACTCTACACCACCATAGGTGGTTGTAGTATTATGCGTTTATGCTGATGTTTGTAACACATAGAAAAAATTATCCAACACCCACATTAAAGTATACCAATCGACTAAGAATCACTTTTAAATCGAACTAACGTTCCGTAAGTCCGTCTGGCTGAGTCCATGTAAACCTTGTGCACAAAGTACAGTTGGCAATTTTGAAGATAATTCAATGGAATTTGGCACGCGGAACTTTTATGTTAAAAGGACGAAGCTTATTTCACCTAGCCCCCATACAAATGTCCCGGAATACAGTTTAAACATTAAAAAAATGCCTTAAAAATAAGAATATTTTAATGAAATTCGGTGCAAAGAAGTTCTGCACAAGTATCAATCCTTGTATCAAATTTTATGAAGATCGGCCCCAATAAACCTCTCTTCCGAAAATCACTTTAACATGCATAAATTCCATACGAATGTTATTATCAAGTTAATATTTGACATAAATAAGCTTTATGTAAGTAGAAACAACATTGCCAAATTTTATGAAAATCGGTCTATAATTTACCATAGCTCCCATATAAACCCACTTCCAGGAATCGCCCTAAATCATCACCTAGATATTAGTATAAAAACATTATTCTGTATTTAAACATTTTATTTTACTTTTAGTAAAATTGACCACAGGTGTAATATAAGTCCCCTTCCCGAATATTTATGTTCGTACACAATGGTGTAGGGTATCATATGGTCGGTCTTGACCTACTATATCTTTCTTTGTCGTTTTTATTCCTTTATGTAAGTAGAAACAACATTGCCAAATTTTATGAAAATCGGTCCATAATTTACCATAGCTCCCATATAAACCCACTTCCAGGAATCGCCCTAAATCATCACCTAGATATTAGTATAAAAGCATTATTCTGTATTTAAACATTTTATTTTACTTTTAGTAAAATTGACCACAGGTGTAATATAAGTCCCCTTCCCGAATATTTATGCTCGTACACAATGGTGTAGGGTATCATATGGTCGATCTTGACCTACTATATCTTTCTTTCTCGTTTTTATTCTTTTAATAGGAAACTTGTATTTGATTTCTTGTGAAATTTGTACTTTATTTCATTATATTGACGTGGTCTGCTAGAGACATTTTTGACATTTTAGTATTGAAAAATTGTATAAAGCGAAATAGGTTTTAAATCGCACAACTTACAAAGAATTTATAGTTGCGATGAACATTTAAAAAATGGTGTGAAAAATTTGCTTTTTCCAATATTTGATACCTTTTATATAGGTGTAAAAATTAATTACACTGCCATTTACACTGTAATTTATAAGGACTTTTAAATTGTAAGTAAAATCTCTCTATTGAAATTTCAAGTTTTATACTGAAAATTTTAATAGTTTAGAAGTCCTCGGCACCATTGTTAAAATATATATATATATATATATATATATATATATATATATATATATATATATATATTTTAAAATTTCGAAAATACAAGTGGAAGAAAATTAGGTTTGAATACATAAGTTAAAAATGGTATGTAATTTTTGGCACAACCAAATAATTTAGTACACATAATATATTGTGATTCAAATAAAAAATAAAATTTACTTGTTCGCTATTATTTTAACAAGTTCAAATAAAAATATTTGTCAAGTTTCTTTCAAATATCGACGAGGGCAGTTAAATAGTCATAAAATATAGCATTTAAATAAACTGCAATTAATTTATTCTATAATTAATAATAAAACCTTTCCGCAGACAAGCAAAAGAAAAAAAAAAATAAATTTTAAACGCACGAACGAACACACAAACTGAAAGTCAAATATTTTGATAACCTAACTTACTGATTGTATTTGTATTTCAAAATCAAAGAACAAGCAAATGCTAAACATATTTGAATGAATAACAAAATAATATGCACTTCTTTTTCAACCAAAAAGAAGTGCATACCAAAGTAAACTTTGGCAAATGTTCTTTGAGTGTTGTCTTATCAAACAGAAATAATAAATGTACTCACATGTTGCATTTTTTAATTTTGTTAAATAAATATAATTGAAATAATAAAATGAATAGAAATAATATTAAAGATCAAGGTTTAAATAATGAAACGTTTAAATAATGAAACAGTTGGCGAATATGGTGGGGCATTCGTCAACTAATACAAAATAAATAATAGTAAAAAAAAAAAAATATTCATAAAAACCCCACATTAAAATTCCTTAGTCCAAAAAGGCAATAAATTACCATTTCAATATCAATAAATAAAAATAAAACAAATAAAAAATTTGAATAAAAAACACACAAAATGTGAATGAAAGCTTAACGGAAATTTATGCAAAAATTTAAATTGCGGGTCTTGAGCGATACTGCTGCTTTTTTTGCTTCTTTCTTTCAACTAAGACACATCCGGAAATATAAAGGTTATAATTTAAAAACAATTATTGTAAATTTATAAAAGAAAATAAAAATATAAAATTTTAATGACGTGTATTTTTGTCTAGACAAGTTTTTATTTATAAAAGTAAAGTAATCTGATTAAATTTTGCATAACCGTTTTAATGTCCTACATTATATTCCTTGATTGATTTTAATTAAATAAATAGATTATTGTAATTTTGTATGTAAAATCTTAATTCAGAACTTAGATAAATAATAATTATAGTATTAAATTATTTCTTTTAACTTAAATTTAAACATAAAATTAATTCGTATCCTAAAACAACATAAATAATAAAACATCCTGAATTTTGAAATATTAGTTGACTTCTAAGAAGAATTAGGATTCTTAAAAATTCTTATGAAAAACTAAAAAAAAAACGAAGTTGTCTAGGATTTTTATAAGTTATCTTTGGCCTTAAAAAAATAGATTTTAATAGTCGATAGAAACAGACGGACATCATTAAATCGATCACCTTATTATAAGAACATAAAATATACAGTGTTAGTCAAAATATTTGCAACTGAAAACCATTTTTTAGCAAACACAAAATAATATTTCATGCATTCCATTTTACTTTCTTACTTTCTTCAGTTCTAATAATGTTTAGTTACACTATGCGACAGTCAAAATCGGGATGGGATGAAACCAACGGGAAATGTTATATCGGTAAAAAAGAAGTTATACGTGTCCCGGCGTTTCGCTGGGTTACGTCTAGGAATCGAGATATATCGATTTGAAGTTAGTAACTATCATATAGGGGGAAAAAAAGTCATCAATGTTTTTTCCAAGGAATTTTGAGCATATCTCGAGCAAATTTTTGAAATTCATACCTTCACTTAATTATGAATAAAAGCGAAACGCGTCCATCGATTTTCATGATCTATGTCTCATTTTGTTTAAAGGTTATGTGACTTTATGTGAAAGTAATAGGACTTGACACTTTTTTTTACCGTTTTGGATTTTTTATAAATTAAAAATAAAAAAATTCAATTTTTTACGCAAAAAATAGTTTTTTTTTCATACATTTATTTATAACTGCGAAACTTTTGCTTATGTAGCGAAACGTTGTATGAACAGATTAAAGGAATTGTAATTCCTAATTTTTTTCAATTTGTTTCAGCAAAATCGGACTGGTGGTTCTCGAGTTAAGTCAAAAAAAAAAAGACCACCAAAGGTCACAATTTCCCCTATATGATAGTTACTAACTTCAAATCGATATATCTCGATTCCTAGACGTGACCCAGCGAAACGCCGGGACACGTATAACTTCTTTTCTGCCGATATAACTTTCCCCGGTAGTTTGAACCCTTCCCGATCACTGACCCCTACCATTTGTCGTACAGTATTATTAATCAATCAATGAAAAAAAAGAACTTATTAACTAAAAATGATTGAAAACAAGTTTTAATAAAACAGGTAAAAATTCGAATATTCAAAACATTAGCAACTCTTAAAAACATTAAGGCATAATGTAAGAACAACATTAAAGGAAAAATTTTTAATTTATATTTGTTAATCAAATTTGTACAAAACAAAGCTTTGATAAATTAAAAAATTTTACTATGATTAAGTCAGTAAAACAAGCTTTTCAATGTAATCGTAGGTAATAGCATTCCACTGCTTCACCAATTACATATACGAAAAGTTCATCGCCATATCGAAATGCTTTATTGCCGATATTGCTTTTTATAATCATCATGTTTCCAATCGGCTTGAGGTCATGAGATCATGGTAGGCACGACCTTATTTATTTTTCTTTCAGTCAATCTTTTATAATCCTTTTCGTATTGTTTTTATTATTACCGAGCTATAGATTTTGGTACGATAAATCGGAAAAATGTCCTTTTATTCCAATCATACCCAGCAAAAACTTTGCTTTCCTGATAAGCTAGCAGGTATAATTGGAAACATAAATAAACTACTTATTTTTTGCTTGAATAACTAGTTATTTTTGTTCGAGTTGTCCACAAATTCATGTAGTTTTTTTACTCTAAGGGTACTAAAAAATATGTACCCAAACGAAAACAAAAATAAAAAAAAACAAAAAAATTTTGCCGTCAGTGAGACTCGAACTTGGACACAAACTAACCATTCGTTTTTACTGACTAACGTCTTACTCAGTACACCATCTCGCACATAGCAGCCTAAGCGACAAAAACTCTATTTAGTTTAAAATATCTTTTTAGACATTTTGTTATAAAAAACTAACAGCTTCAGAATGGGGTTGAACCAACAACCTTCTGATTGTTAATCCGGCGCTCTAGCCAACTCATCCACGTGATTGCAGTATTGCTATGCTATTATACTATTGAGTACCTATTAATGTAATACAGAGTAGGCAAATAATAATGACACCTCATTACCAAGAAACTACTTTAATAAGTAGTTGTTATTACCGAAAACCAAAAAGTTTTTGCTGGGTAGTATTAGGAAACAATATTTTTTCATAATTTTCTCTAATACTATATTTTACTAGGAATAAAATGTGCTATCGCTTGATAAAATCAGATGAAAATTATAGAAACTTGTTATTTTACGTGTATTTTGTTATTGCCATTATTTATGATGCAAAATAATAAGTTTAAATTAGGATGGATGGATTTTTATATTAAAACTATATATGACTATATTTAACTCGATTATCCTAACGTATCAATGTGTCAAATTTCTCGTTTAACTGAATTGTTACATATAGCACCAAGTTAATACATAATGGGGCAGAAACGAAAATTTTTGAAAATAAATCTCTAACTTCTAATCGGCTGGTTGAATTTATATAAAACTTCACTTATGCTTAGCAAAGGAGTGTATAATTCTAAGTTTTGAAGGAGGACCTCACATACCTTCAGGAGCAGAGCTACGGGGACTCAAAGTAGGGTACCTCTGACATAGAAAATTTTTAAACGTTTGTCAATTTTTTTGTTTCTTATCCGATTTCAAATATTTTTATATCATTTTAAAACAATCGATAAGGCCTATACTATTTATCTCTTACAGTTTTTGTGTTATTTGCATTTGAAATTTTAACTACTTTCTTAGCCCAGTTTTTTCATATATATTCCAGTATTTCTGGCCGATTTTAATAGTTTTTTTTTTGTTCTTTTTTCAATATACCTAGTATGACTTGTTTAAAATATTTTGACTTGTATAAACAGAATATATCCTGTTTGATTTTGCTTTCTTCTAAATTTTACTTTACATATTCATGGTATTTTTAGAAAGTTGCATGTGTTTTTTCTTAATAATGAAACCCTTTATTACGCTGCACATTGCTTTGTTCCCATATAACGAATCGGCAAAAATAGAGAAATTATCGTAGAAACATAAAACTTAGCACAGTACAGGCTTGTGGCAAATTTAAGAAAAAAAGTCAATTTTCAACCAAATCGGGTCGACACGTCCACCTCCTGTATGAACTGAATTTTAAAAATGATATTATTTCTACATTAATAATCAGATTGAGACCAAAATTGGTACAATATCATATATTTGGGTTATCTACATATGTACCGAATTTTAGACAAGTCGGTTCAAGGACATGCCCACCTCCTATACACACAAAATTTTCAAAATTATATTATGTCTAAAATTATAATCAGATTGCGACCAAAATTGATACGTTGACATATATTTATGTTATCTTCATCTGTGTCAAATTTTAATTAAATCGGTTTAAAGACACGCCCACTTCCCATGTAAACTACATATGTGCACAAAGACGTGTACTTTTTTTTAAAGTTATTTTGATGAAGATATAAAGCAAATTTTATAAAATTTAGTACATATGATTATCAATTGTTTCACCTAGCCCCCATACATATGTCCTTCCGGAATATAATTTCAACGCTTATTAATGTTTTAAATATATTACAATTTTAGTGAGATTCGGTATATAAAAGTTTTCTATAATTATAAATCAGGAATATCGGTCCATAACCCATATAACCCACTTCCGAAAACAATTTTAACGTGCATCAATCCTATATAAATGTAAGTATTAAGATAATATTTTGACTCAATGAAGACTTATAAAAGTAAAAAGCACTGCGAAAATTTTATTGCGATTGGTTCAAAACTAACGGTAGCCCACATATAAGATCCAATGCCGAAAATCACTTTATTGTGAGAATATCTCATTAAATATTAGTATCGAAATAATATTTTACACTAATGAGTTTTATAGCTGTATAAATCACTCTGATAAAACAGAAAAAATTGCTATACAAACTATCTTAGCTTCCCACTCCGAAAATTTTACGCATATATGTATTTGTCATATGCTCGGGCTTTACCGACTATAACCTTCGTACTTGTTTTCTTGTTTTTCTTTATTTATTTATTATTTAATTTTTAAGCAGAAAACAGCACCTTTAATTTTTATCAAAATTTTTCAAATTTCGAGATATTTTATTTTTTCCTTTGATAAAATGCAGATTTTTCAACTTCATCGGTTTCATTTTCGTTCTGTAGAATATTGGTGGTCAACTTTGACCCACTGAAATGCTTCAGCTACACACTCTAGCAAACAATATTCTACAAGCATAAATCCTCCTCTATCGATGTTTTAAGTTTCAACAAGATCGCTCTAGTAGTTTAAAAGATCCAGATTTATTACCATTTATTTTGAAACAGTCCCCATTGTGCATTCTTACTTGAACTTTCATTTTCGTTCTGTAGAATATGAAATATTTATTATTTATTTCAAAAATTAGACTAAATTTCTACATTTTCACATAATTTAGGCTGAAACTGTAATTTTTTTTTATATTTGCTGTACACAATTAAGTTATTAACATACAAGCCTTGTAATAAAAAAAAATCATAATTGAAAATTCACAGTCAAAAAGTTAATTTTTTTTATTCTAATCAATCAATCAATTAGCTTACAAAATCATGGCAAAAATAACATGTCCTCTCATTTTTTTTAAATAGCCTTAAAAATACATTTTTTAATAAATATTACAATAATCTGAAATTTCATAAATTTAGCGCCCATTTTAAAAAATTTACTAGATTGCTGAAAATTTTAAATGTTTTTATATAAAATTCTAGTTTGAACTTCTTAATTGGACAATTACTTAATTTTTTAGTAAATTTACGCCAACATATGATTTTTAAATTTGCGGCCAAAAATCTTGGACTTATTTTTACGTAGCTTTTTTCAATACCAAATTTTTTATTAAAAACAAAAATAAAAATTAACACGTTTTTCTTAAAAAAATGTTTATTCTTCATTAAAATTAATCTTATATTGAATTTTTGATTTAAAAAATATGTGAATTTGGATGTAATTAAAAATAGAGATAATAAAAGATCACTCTTAAAATAAATTTTCCTTTTTAGATATTTAGTTTCAAACAAAAAAATAAAAACTTTGAATCAATAACGTCAAAAATAGATTTTAAGCGAATTTTTTCTATATACATAATAGAAACACTTTTTACATACCCTAAATATACCCAAATGTGTATGACTTTGACACCTTCTATTGTTAGAAAATATATAAAGAAAAGTTAAACTTTCCAAAAATAAAAAAAAAAAAAAAAAATAAAATAAAATTTACTAACATTCATGGCATAATTTTATTTCCGATTTTTGTCTATGGGACAAAGCACTGTGCTCTGTGTCCATACAATCAAATTGTTTATCAAGGGAAACGTTAAATTTTTGTCTGATTTAAGGATCATTTTTTTATTTTTATCAATTATAGGGGAAGGCGTATGTCATAATAAACCATATAAAAAGTATAAACAACAATCTAGATGGTGTCTTTTTGACAACGCTGACAATTTTTTCTTGATGGTGCAATAACACTAATAAATATTGTCTACGCTAGAAAATTTTTTTTCCTGATCAAATTTTTACGTTTGTCTTGATAAAAAATTTTCTAGGCTGTACGCAAAGTTATTATGCAGCGTGGGAATCAACATATGAGTATTGAAAACTTAAGAAAATTGTTATTTATAAGAAGTTCTTTTAATTATAATTTCTATTGTCAATATGCTTACAAAAAGACCTAAGTATTTTTAATAACTTCTAATGAACATCGAAGTAACTTTTTAGCAAAGATTGCAATAAAACTTTGAAAACCCGAATTTTAAAAGAAATGTTTCAAAAATTTAACAATATATTTACTTTAAGAAGACTACTTCAAAGGCAATAAATAGAAATCATAAAAAAGCTATATTTCCTAAGACATTACTGGCATTAAATTCATTATTGCTTTTTATTAATAGTTTTGGTTAAGTTAATTTTTTCTGTATAAAAGAAAAAACAAATTTATTGGAATGAAGAAATCTTTCGGTCTAATAATATTTTTGTGGAAAATGATACATGAGTCATTTTTCGGTCGCATCAACAATATATTTAATACAATGTAAATAAGTATTTTAAAACGCCTTAATAGAAAATAATTCTTAGTCTACACCTGTGTTTTGCCACAAACATTAAAAATTTTTCAACGTTAAAAAAAAAATGGCAAATTCGAATGAAAATATTACAACGGGTTTAAATTTATTATCTACCGATAATCCAGTATTTTCCTGTTATTGTTTTTGGACTGGAATTTTGATAATAAAAATGTTAATGATGTCATTATTGACGGCGATGAAACGTTTTAAGAAGAAGGTAAAGAAAATTATATATATTTTTAAATTAGAAATTAAAGCAAAGGCAAAATGTAAATAACTCTTAATATGAAGTTTTATTTACATAAATATAACCAATCCACAAAATATCTATATTATATGGCATTTTATTCTTTGAGAAATTCCAATAACATGGTGAAACCTATTTAGTGCCAAAAAAAATAAAATAAATAAATAAAAAAAACAATTTTTGCTATAAAAAATATAAAAAAAAAAACTATTGATTAACAAAAAATAAAATTTTTAAGGAAAATCTTTTTTTTCAACAAAAACCCCATGTTTTACTTAACAAATTAACAATAGGGTTACATGCAAGTAATGCTTGTGTGATAAGGATCATCAAAGAAAATCCAAGCTGTCAGATCGCGAATAATTTCACCATAAACTGCATAAGACCTTGGTACCAGCATTTTCAGGTTGCTGTTCTGAACTACTTAACTGACTACAATAGGACACAACTAGTTACTTTATTAACTATGTGACTAATCACTTCAACATAGGCATGTCCTTGGACACACAATCACTTCCACGGCTACGAATTAGCATTTTTTGGGCACACAATCATTTTTTTTTGGTTACAATGAGTTAGTAAAAATGTTCTCCTTTTCGACTCTTTTCCGTTTTCCAGTCATAGCGTCAATAAAGTGTCAATCGATCCAACCACGCTTACAAAGGTTCGGAAAAGTTTTAGTTCAAAAAATGTACGAAAGAGGGTAATCAAAAAATGTACACATTTAAGTGTGCTAGGTAAGTAGACACGAATTAACTTTACTGTCTAAAGATAGGGTCGATTGACACCGAAAAAAACTACCAGATTTTTTTTTACACTTTCTAGGTCTGGCAATTTGGTTGGTTTGTTTAAATTATTTTGATTTTTGGTAGAATGTTCTATAACTTAAATTAAGAGTTACAATAATTAAAATTTTATATAAAGAAAGGGAGGAAAGTGACAATATATTTTATATATTAAAAAAAAAACATATTGTATTGCTTTTATGAATGTAGAATTATCTTAAAATAAAATTTCCTTTGCAGTAATCAAAACAGCAAAGTTTACATTTAGAAACCTGGCTGGAAGAGAAGTTTTTTATCATGTTCAAAAATAATTAGTTACTATCCGCAATAAAAAAAATAATTCTCAGAAAGTGAATATTAAACCAATTTTCTTGCAATAATTCACTAATAGTTCTAGTTCACTAATAGTTGAAACTTTTTATACCAGTTTGACTTATTATTATTTAAAACTTTAAAATTTTTTAAATTGAAGCCGATTTTTGGCTTCTAACTCAAGTTTTATTTAAGGATTTAATTAATTCTCTAAATGTTGATACACTTTAGTAGGTTTTGGTAGAAAATTTTGGTAGGAAAAATATTTTCTTTGTGGCAACAATGCCTGGTACGTAGTTTTACTTTCTGTGAGCAAGGCAACAGTTTGAATTCGAAAATACGAGTATTATGCGAAGCGATATAAACTTAACTCCATGACTTGAATTTTTCTTTCCTGTAATTTTTCTTTTTTGTTTTTTCATAAATAGAAATGTAATTTGGATGTTCCTAAAAAAAAAACAAATGTTATTAGCGCGATCTATGTAAAAAATAGCGATATGTATGTATATACATAAGAGTGCTCTAAAATTTACCAACTTTTGAATTATATTATGTGAAATATTAGTGAAATGGATATCATTAACCCGTGCCGCATCTGAGAGTCGATTCTTGTTCTGTAAAGTTTTTCATTTTCATTCTAAAAAAAAATTTTCATTTAATTATTTCATTTTTCAAATTATGGAAAATTAAAATAATATGAAAATATTAGCTCCGTTCCGGTACTCGTCAAATTTACAGGTTTTAATCAGAATTAGTCAAAAATTGTCAGAAAAACAACAAAATACACATAAATTCTTAGTACGGGAACGCTTTCCTGTAAATTCTGACTAAAACTTGCCAGTTTGACAAGTACTGAAACGGAGCTATTATGTCAATTTTGTTTCATTCCAATAATTTCTTTTAAAAATAAGAAGATACTTATGTTTAAACAAACATAATTAATTTTTCTGCGTTTAATTTTAAACACGGGATAAAAAATAGTGAACCTTTTAGAAATTCTTTTCGATTTTCAGAGATTTATGATGTGTTTATACACAGAAAAAAGTCACCAACCACTAAAAATATAATAGTAAATAATTCATTCAATTAAAA
Organism: Protocalliphora azurea; assembly: GCA_932274085.1. Classification (NCBI taxonomy): domain Eukaryota; kingdom Metazoa; phylum Arthropoda; class Insecta; order Diptera; family Calliphoridae; genus Protocalliphora; species Protocalliphora azurea. Next base: position 105,789,498 of record OW026523.1, on the reverse strand, counting down.
ACTTTTTTAAATTTGCACGTCTCACCAAAATTATTAAATCTACTACTAAAAGCTGTAAAAAATGAAAAACAGAAAAATTTGTTCAATTAAAAAATTTATCGAATCAAAAAATTAGATGATTGAATGATTAAATTTAGGTGCAAAATGAAACAATCCAGCAAAAACTTTGCTTTCCTGGTAAGCCAGTAGGTATAATTGGAAACATAAATAAACTACTTATTTTTTTGCCTGAATGACTAGTTATTTTTGTTCGAGTTGTCCACAAATTCATGTAGTTATTTTTAGACTCTAGGGATACTCAAAAATATATACCTAAACGAAAATAAAAAAAAACTTTGCCGTCAGTGGGATTTGAACTTGGACACAATTTAACCATTCGTTTTTATGACTAACGTCTTACTCAGTACACCATCTCGCACTTAATTTTCTAAGTGACAAAAACTTTTTTTAGTATAAAATATCTTTTTAGACACTACGTTATAAAAAACTAACAGCATCAGAATGGAGTTGAACCAATAACCTTCTGATTGCGCTCTAGTCAACTCATCCACGTGATTGCAATATTACTGTGCTGTTATACTATTGAGTACTTATTTATGTAATACAAAGTAGGCAAATAATAATGACGCCTCATTACCAGAAACTACTTTAATAAGTAGTTGCCATTACCGAAAACCAAAAATCTTTTGCTGAGAACTGTGTTAATTGAAAAATACACTTTAATAATTTTTTCTGTGTTGTATTAAAAAAAGTGACGTTTTTTTAATTTTTACAAAAATATATTTTGATTGTAAAAAAATGCAACGGTTTTATGATAAACCACATAATTGTAAACAATTAGAATATTTTAACACAAGCAAAAAGTGAGAACATAATATTGTTAACAATAATTAAAACATCTAAAAATACGCATGATTAACATCACCTATTTTTTTCATAGATTTTTATTTGTCGAAAAAAAATTTATTCACATGAAAAATTTTTGATAAACATTTTTCGAAGAACATTCAAACAAGAATCACATTTTCTGTGAAGTAATAAAATATTTTTTTTCATTTCATATTTTCATGAAAACAGAATCTACTCCCTGACCTGAAGTTCGTGAGGTGCGTATATATGGCGGAAATATGAACTTTTTACACTTTTTAGAAAAATTTAGCTATTAATATTAAATACTTTGCTTGTAACTAAATGTTAAAGAATCGTAATCTACATATACATAATTATCTATTAATCAATATATAAAAAGAATAAATCGGTTTAAAAATGTTAGTTTCTTAGATTAGTGTGTTTTAAGCCACTTATGTAAGGAGTGTGCAAACAATTTTTTTTTTTTTTTTTTTTTGAGAAATGCTTAAATAAAATTCTATTTTTAATTAAATTTAAACCAAAATTACTGAAAAATAAATTATTATTTCTGTAGGGTAATTGTTGATTTTTTAAAGCTGTTTCAAAACTCTAATTTAAACTTTTAAAAATTTTGTTAAACAAATGCAGATTTTATTATTATTTATATATTAAATTACATTTATATATTACATTACAATCACTTAAAGAAGTGACGTGCTGGAATTGCTTCATTTCACTTTCTACTATATACTTAGACCAAGGAAAAATAATTACGCGGAATTATTCACGATATAATTTTTTTATATTCTTTTGTTGACTTTGTTATTTAAATTTTAACGATTTTAGAATTTTATTTATAAATATTTTTTGTGATTTTGTTGGCCTGTGTATTGTATAAATTATTTTTTAAAATTTTTCTCTATTTTTCGTATTGTTAAAAGTTGGATTTCAGTTTTTGAATTTCAGAAATTTTGAATTTTTACTTATTGTTTTCTCAAACTTCCTTTATTTACAGTCTTTCGTTAACCCTGAAGATTTGTCCTTAAGTAAAGTACCCGAAGTTGCATTAAATGATCCAGATGTAGAACGTGTAAGGAGGTAAGTAAAAAAAATACTGAAGCATTGACGCGTAAAAGGGCGTATAAACCAACAAGAAAATTTTACATTAAACGATAAAAACTTCATGAAATTATAAAACTTAATCGTTTTCTTATAATTTTCCGACATTTTGTAAGATTTCATTAAAATTCATGCTGTATGCTATATATATGTATAAATCAATGAGCCACGAAGATCGTTAGAAAACTGATCATGCCTTCCATATAAGCCCATCTTCCGAAAATAATTTTAAGGTTCATAAGTCCCGTATAAATGCCAGCATAGCAATAATATTTGACGCAAATAATTTTTATACAAGAAGAAAAATAACGCAAAGTTTTGTCACAGTCAGTCCATAATATCTGCCATATGAGTCCTACTTTCGGAAATCAAGCACATAATAAATTCTATAAAATTCACCATAGTGTTATATGTACATGTGTTTTACAGCAAAGCAAATTATACCACCAAATTTTATATGAACGGGCCGATAATTGCCCATAGGTCAAACTTGAAAACTTTCTTCGCATATATTAAAAACACATGGTGTAGGGTATTAAATGATCGAATTTGAGCGACTAAATATTACTTACTTGTTTTTTTTTTTCAAATAAATTTGCTGAAATTATTACCAAAATCTCATCAAACTTGTTCTTAGTTTGATGCATTAAAACTCACAAGATAATACAATCTTTGGTTTATCCGCCGTAGAACGTGTCCATGCTTCAATTGTGTATTGCTTAAATATCAAACCCATTTATATGTGTATAAATTTTTTATTTTAGAGCCCATCTCAATGATCTAGAGAATATTTTGCCATACATGTTGATTGCCTTGGCCTACATAGCAACAGGACCCAAACCATTGGTAGCACGCTTGTTGTTTCGTTTTGTTGCCCTATCACGCATCTTACACACTATTGTTTATGCCTTTCGACCTGTGCCACAACCAACAAGAGCGATAATGTTCTTCTTAGCATTTTTTATTACAATGTATATGGCGTTTTATGTTGTAATCAAAACCATTGTATATATTTAAGTAAATTATTCATTTTTTATTATAAATACTTATATATATATATATATATATATATATATATATATATATATATATTTAAATGTATGTTTGATGAGATTGTGTGCATGTAAATGATTTCAAATTTTTAAATCTTTATATAAATTTTGCAATTTTTGCTGTTTGTTTTTAACAAAAACCAGATTTAATAAATTCTAGTTTTTAATCAAAAACTCAACGATAGTGAAGTAGTCAGTTTAAATTTTAAGTTATGACCCTCTCGTCAATGTATGTAATATGTATATATGTATGTATGTTTGTATGTATGTACACAATATACTCTTCTTCCGAACAAACAAGAGGTACTATATTCACCATTAAAAATATTTGCTACCACAAACTGACTGGCAAGAGAACTCTACGCATATTTACGTGATGCAATTAATAAAGTTAGTCTTAAATGTTTGATCAATTTGTTCAATAACTATTTTTGACTAAATGGACAAAAATGTTAAAATACATATCGTCGAGACATTCACGAAAAGTTCTATGCGTAATTTTCGGATTTTTTTTTTATTTAACCATCCAAAAGCGTTATTGATCGTCCATTTTAAATTTTAATATATTTTAAAATATTTAGATTAGTTCTCATAAGGATTTCTATGTAATTTTATATGACTTTCATACAGAAATAAAAAAGGGAATTGTAATATAAGATCAGAGCAAAAATAATAATAAGAATAATAATAATAATAATAATAATAATAATAATACAAAACTAACTAAAAATTTTTGAGCCTTTCTAATATCTAAATAATCAAATGAACCGTTTAACAAATTAAGGTATAACTATAATTCGTTGAATAAAACATTTTATAGATTCAAATAAACTTAACGTTATTTTCAAAAGAACACAACCTTAATTATATCTTCAACCGGTTTATTGTTAATTTTATGATTAAAAAAAAATACATACTTGCTTTAAGTGTCTAATATACTACTTATATTTTTCAGACCTGACTACAGGTTTAAATGCGCCATTATTATTCTCAACAGCAAGTATTTCATTAAAGCTTGATCGAAGCAGCACACAAAGTTTAAGCACGCAAATTCATTTTCAATAAGAGTGTTTTACAAAAATTTATAGATTTTTTTATTTTAAATTGGCTAAATTAAAATTCAAAATTCTTAAACAATTATGAGTCCACCATCATCAACAATAACAACAGCAGTACCATTAAATGGAGATGAATTTATGGATATGTCATCTGCATCATCAGCAACATCTAATAAATTAAATTATTTTTCCATGTTGAACCTTGATAATCCCGTATTTTGTTGTTTTCTTTTTTGGACAAGCGTTTTAGTGATAAAAATGCTTTTGATGTCATTATTGACTGCCCTGCAACGTTTTCGTTATAAAGTAAGTATTGCAAAGTGTATTTCCAAACAATTAAAAAGAAATCTATGACCCTAAAATCTAATGAATGCATATCATATATAAATCATAATTTTAATATTTAAATACCTAACACAATGCATTTCTATAAATTGATCAAATTAAAAAAAAAGTAATAAAAATCTAAAATATAAATTGTTTTTTTTTTTTTTTTTCTTTTAATTTATGTAAGCGTGATAAAGTGTTTTATAAAACAAGGAGATAGGTAATACATGTCATTTAACAGTAATTTAATTTCATTTAATTGCTTTTATTAAAATAAGAAAATAATACATATAATACTTGAACTTGTTTAAAGTTCAAAAATCTTTATTCTTGAAGCTATTTAAATCAAATAAATCTCTACACCAATTTTTCTTTTTGGCAAAATGTATTAAACCTGTGATTTCCAATCCCTAATAGGGAAATGAATACCAATTCTTAATTTTTTTTAATAATTTCCTGCATTCAGCTTATCAATATTTATAGCATGTGTGGTCTTCCTATATCAGAATCGCAAAAAAGCAGTTTCTCGAGAAAGTCTAACATACATTAAGTTGACCCCAAAATACAAATTCTCAATGTATTTACTTCAATTGAAGTTTACTTCATCTTTTTTTTTTTTTTTTGAAGCGAACTCGATCTAAGTATAACGTTTAGGTTAATTGGGTTTTCTTCCGAAACAACAATATGAAATTTTGATGTCATATATATATTTATGAGGCCTTTCAAAGGCACATTAAATGACACATATAACATATTTTAAATTTAATTAAATTTACTTATTTTGATTTTTTTAAAGGAATATTTCACGTAAACTTATATCTTGAGATATTACAAAATCGTTCATGAATAAATTTATGATTTTGTAGTCAATTTTTACTTTAACGAAATTAATGTAGTTTTTGATTAAAAAAAAAAAAAAACGAATAAACCCAAAAGTTACCAGTTTTCGTTTGATGTAAACGGCATATAAACAACAAATAATAATTTAATATTATCTATACATAGAAATCAATCCATTATTTTCACTAAATAAAAAATAATTCGACATTATATATATGTAAATAGAAAATTCATTGAAAATTCCCTTTAAAAATAAAACAAGCAAAAAATTTTTATAAATAGAATATTTAACGAAAAATGATTACATTTATTACTTAAAACTATTCGAAGTTTTTCTTTAACAATATTGTTTAATAAAGAATCCTCATATTTTACAAAAATCCCTCCCTACGAAACTGTATCTCCAAATGAAATTTTAAGTCCCCAATTTGGATAAAAATCCCATCATCTGGCAACACTGATCCGGACGCCATTTCCAGATCATTACATACTCTATAAACCGGATTAATTTCAACTTTGTAATCCGGATTGGATAAAAAGTTGAAAAATACAATTAGAATTATGTTCCACGAGTTGGTTGTTGTTGAATTTCACTGTGTTCAATGAAGTTTTGTTCAAAGATTTTTTCAGTAAGAAACTATTTTTTTACAGATGAAATTAAAATTGTTGAAATATTGAAAATATGGAGTGAATAATGTGATTTTAGTACTTTTACTGCTTCCGATATTAAATAACAAATATATTTAAATCGTCTTTTAACATAAGGGAATAAGGAAGAAAAACTTCGATAATCCGGATTGGAGTCTGCAATAAATTATTATCCATATTATCGAGTTTAAACTGTATTTACTAAAAATCTAAATTTACACCAAAAAATCTGACTTTTCACCAAAATTGGATTTTTCAATAAAAGTAAGTAAGACTTTCTACCAAAATTTGATTTTCACTAAAAGTTACATTTATCCATATTTCATGCAAAATTGGAAAAATGTTGCTCCTTAAAAGTTATTAAAAATTACGATTATTAATTATTTATCATAAAACTATGATTAAAATAAGCCATATTATATCAGAGGTGGGCGAATACTGCTTGAAAGGCCAAATTTGGATATTCACAAATCTAACGAGGGCCGCACTATATTATTTTGGAAATAAAAGAATATGTAAAAAAAATACAGGGTATACAAGGTATTTTATTTTCTCATTTGCTTATACATGCAAATTTCACATACATACTATTTTATTCCAATATGAGTTAGAAAATTCAATTTTTTCTCAATGAGATACCATCGCTTAATTTTTAATAAAGTTGACATTTATGCATCAATTTTATTAAAATATTTTGTTAAATATTTAATTTTTTCGACGCATTTTTTAATACCCCTGAAAATATTTAGATTATAAAAGAGATGTATTGTAAAATGTGATGTAACTGCATAATTTTCTATATTACAGTTTATCTCGAAGAATAGAGCCAATTCGAAAAAGTGATTTATAAACTTAGAATTCCATATTCACGTATATCCAAATTGACAGAGAAATCCCGAGCCCCATATGAAACTTGTGCAATATTAAATTTTTAACCATTTTACCCGATATTCTAATTCATCAACCTGCAAATCACTTATAGATTAGAGGCTTAACAGAAATGTCAATATAGAGTAGTGGATTCAGAGAAACTATTTTATTTTTCCGATTTCGATGAAATATGACCTCTCAGACGTTTTAATGAGCTAAACACAGAAACAACATTTAACAATTTTAAAAATAGAAGCAATCGAAAATCATGATTCATTTTACAAAAAAAGTTTCGAACTTTTTATATTTATTTAGAGATCGTTATAAAGAAATATTGATATTTTTTTGCCAACAATTTCGTGAAAAAGAGGACTTTTTAGTCGATTGTTGTGAATTTTTTTAACATATTAAGAACAGAATAAAATTACTTCAAGACCATTTCTTTAATTATTAATCATAAAATGTTTAAAAGAGTACGTTTTGAATCCCTTTTGCTAAAACCATTTTTAAACCATGATGTATTAAAAATACTTTTATGAATCGAAAATTATGTTAAAAATTATATGAATGTTTTTTATAATGAGCTCAAAATTACGAACATTTTGAGAATTCTTTAGAGAAAAATTAAAAACTATTTTTTTTTTTTTCAAAATGTACTACTCATTAATGCACATCCTACGTTTGTTTTCCACGAGACACTCTAATGTATACTGAAGATTTTAAAGATCATTAAATTTATTTTAAAAGTTGTCATTAATTTTTTTATGTTCTCCGAACTTTCGTACTTTTTAAAGGTAATCTTCTTTTACACTTATCTTTAAAATGTAGAAAATATTATTTGTTTGCATTTCAAATTATTATTAGGGATAATAATTAAACAAATCACCTAAAATAATAGAAATGGACAACCATCGACCAAGATACCGATTTCATGAAACTAATCAATAAAATTTATAAAATGTCGGTAAGTTTCTACTCTACGAGAATTTTCCAATCACTTTTATATTTAAAAAATTTTGAAATAAGGGTAGATAATGTTGGAAATCCGTAACATGGATTCAAATGAATTACCTAAAACAATGAAATAATCTCCTAAAAATATCGAATAAACTACTATTTTGCCCCAAAAATTGTTACAATAATTCATGTGGATTAAATTTATGACTTACACATTAATATTATTTTGTGTTCATCATCAAAATAAAAGCATAAGATTAATAAAATTTTATCGATAAAATAAAAAAGAAAAACTTCTATTGAATAATTATAAAAATCAACGGAATGCTCGCCTGTTTTTACTTTTTTTTAAATTTTTAAATGTTGTTCACAAACTTTTATATTGAAATTTATAGATGAATTAAACGGATTTTCATATAATGGTTTTTCCAGTTGTATTTCAGAAATTTCCATTGACATTTAAGAAATTTCTAAATATATTCCGAAAACTTCTGAATATATTTAGAATATATTTAAAAACTTCCTGAAGTATAATTGAAAATTTCTAAAATGTAACTAGAAATTTCTGAAACATAATTAGAAAATTCTGAAATATAATTAGAAATTTATGAAATACATACAACTGGAAATGATGTTGAACCGTTCCATAGAATGAGTACTGGCTAGATAACAATTCCATAGAACTAGTTCTGGAGGTGACAATTTCGAACAAAAATCATTGGTCGTAAACCCAAACTAGAATTAGTACAAGGTATCTTTATGCATTCTAGAACTAGATGTAGTACTAATATATATTTTTTTTTCCTGGGGTATTAAATTTTTTTCAAATAAAAATAAAATTTGTCTAGATAAAACGTATAAAATATGGAAGTCGCATAGATTATAATAATATATGAAACCAAAGCACATTTCCAATAATTTGTAAGTCATATTCAACATAAACTGAGATTCATCTAAATTTAGTTTTTGATTACAATTAACTTAATCCCTGATTCTTTAAAGTAATATTTTAATGAATGAAAATTTTAAAAAAATTCATAAAACCCAAATAAAGAAATGAAAAAGGAAATGAGTGACTTTTAAATTGCAGATATTGCGACTTGTTCCAAGAACTATTAATATTTCAACCAATCACATCCTAAATCACCTGAAAACAAGCATACTATATGATTACAACAAAAAATACAAATAATAAATTCATGTTTTTAAAGATTTTTGCCAACCAAGAGGATTTAGTTTTTCACCATGTAGAGTTACAGTACAATAATCCCCATGTGGAAAAGGGCAAGAAGGTATGATCAGACGAAATAATCTATAAAAAAGAGTATCTGAACATTTTTTTTATTCTTTTTATTTTCAGAGCCCATCGTAATGACATGGAAAATATTTTACCTTATTTTACAATGGCTTTAGTGTATATATGCACTAATCCTTCACCGACTATAGCTTGTAACTTGTTTAGAGTAGCTGCTATAACTCGTATTATACACACTTTGGTCTATGCAATATATCCAGTGCCACAACCCTCAAGAGTAATAGCGTGGGGTGCAATGTTTGTTATTACTTTGTATATGGCAGCTGATGTTGGTTTACAAATGATTCAGCATATTTAAGTTTTGTTTTTTAGTTTTCAGGTTGTGGTCATGTGGTGGACTTGTTTAAATTTTTATGAATTAGGTTTTTTACTTGATTCTTTTTTATATAAAGTAAACTAAAAAGTAAAAAATTAATTAATGAATTAAAATTAAACAAATAATGAGAAAGAAATCGAATAGTAAGATTGAAATGGGTTGGTAAAATCATAAAGCGAACGTTTGTGGGTAATCTATAAACATTTTTTAACAACATTTTTTTATATTCCAAAACTCAGTTGGATGAATATTTAAAATAATTTTCAAAAGAAATAGCTCAACACGTTTAAAAAATTAAGCATTACATGTTATTGAAATTTATAAGTTTTTTTGATTTATAAGTTTTTTCGATAGTATTTCAAATTTAAAATATATGTATATGTATATATATATATTATAAATTTGAAATACGATCGAAAAAACTTATATTGTCAAGTGTAATAAATTGTATAAAACCAGCAAAAATTTAAGAACTTATTCCAAAATCATTACTTATAGAACTGGTGTAATCAGAAACACTTCTTATTCTTTAATAACATTATTCATGGAGTAGAACAGTACATACTATGATTCTTAATTGATTTAAACTATGTTTTTGAGAACTATTTCTGTATTACTTCTACTTCTATTACACTTTTCTGAATAACCCCCAAATTACTTCTTGGAACTATTAAAAAAAAATCAAAATAATTTCAAAAACCAAAAAGAAAACAGTTCAACAATATTGATTAGAATTAAAAATAAACTCAAACACAAATCATTGATATCAATAACTGACCCGTTTCCTAACGCTTGTATAGAATTAGTTCTGAATTTGAGAATTTCGAACAAAAATCATTGATTAAAGAACCAGTTCTAGAACTGGGTACTTGCTGTACAACACTTCGACAGAACTAGTTTTGGGGTAACAAAACGAAAATGAGTACAGGATATTTCCATGCTTTCTGGAACTAGTTGTAGAACTACTTAATACATTTTTTCTGGGAATTTAAATTTAATTTTTATTAGACTTTTTAATCAATGTGTAATATAAGTTAAATTCAATGCTTGACACTGAATTCAAAGCGGAATATATATATACACATTTTCAACTTGAATTTCTTCTAAAATTCTTATTTCCAATAAGCACAGAACTTTTAAAAATTAAAGCATTGAAAATGTTGCTTGAACCGAAATGGTTTTAAATATTCATAAAAATATTTTGAGCTTTAAATATGATAGAAAACTTAAAAAAAATAAATTAATTAAATAAAATAAATTTGAATTTAAATTTTCTTTTTTTGTAGAACGCTATTGAATGCAAGCCAAATGCTTGATTTTGGTTTTAAGGCTAAAAACATCTTTGGTTTCAAATTCAAATCCAACAAAAATGCTAATTTGGATTCAAACTTATTAACAAATAAATATTAAACATAAATTCTTTAAAGAAATATTTCTAAAATTTCTTCAAATTATGTTGATACTTCATTAACTGAAATTCTCCTAAATGTAGTTTTTGTTTTCAATACAATTATCAATTTAATTATTATAAAATATTTAATTCTTTAAATATTTAAGATAGTTTTTTTAATCAATGAAAGTAAAAACTACGTTAAACACAAAATACGGAATGTGAATGATAAAAAATATTTCATTTTTTAAATTGCAGATATTGAGACTTTTTCCAAAAACTTTCATAAAAAAGGTAGAATCATTATTTCAAATAACCATTACGTAATGATAACAAAATATTCTCAAACTTATTCATAATAAAATTTTCAATATATATAAAGCCTGCGAGGCTAAACTTCGCTACAAAATTTATTTTACAAAACCAACATTTTATTATGAATAAAACCTTCGTTATTCAAAATATTATTAACAATAAATTTATTTCTTTAAGATTTTTCCCAACGAAGAGGATTTGTTTTTTGAAAATATACAAGTACAATTCAATGATCCTCATGTAGAAAGAGTAAGAAGGTAAGATAGAAATAAAACAAAAACTTAAAAGTACCTGAATAACTGCTTGTTATGAACAATTTTGTTTCCAGAGCCCATCGCAATGATATGGAAAATATTCTTCCATACTTTACAATGTCTTTAGTCTATATATGTACTAATCCTTCACCGGCTATAGCTTGTAACCTGTTTCGTGTAGCTGCCATAGCTCGAATTATACACACCTTGGTCTATGCTTTCTATCCAGTGCCACAACCAACAAGAATAATAGCCTGGGGTGCCATGTTTGTCATTACTTTGTATATGGCTGCTGATGTCGGTATACAAATGATTAAATACATTTAAGTTTTTTTTCAATTTTCAAGTGTTTTTGTTCACTCTTTTAAGTTTTTTATGAATTTTAATTTTTTAACTAATAAACTAAAAATATACAATAAATTAAGCGTTTTTTGTTCATTATTAACTACATAATGACTGACTGAGATGTTTTTCCACGATTGAAATACACAAACCAGGAATAAATTTTAACAAATAACCGGATTGAATGTATGTGCCAGAGAAATGCGGAAAAGGGGAGATGAAGGTGCGTTGCTTTGGCAAATTGTAAGTAAAAGTTTTTAGATATTAAAACCTTGCTCCCTCATACACTTTTTGTGGGCTTCTATCAAATCGCCACATTCTGATTCACCCCGTTCAACAATGCTGCAGAAAGACGAAAATATAAAAGAAAAAATCACTTTCACTTTTAACATTCTAGTAACAACACTCACCATTGATCTCGCACTTTTTTAGTTTCCGGACAGGCACAACAGGCTTTGCATTTCGGTTTGGCAGCTGGTTGTTCAGTTCCGCTAACTGTGGGGGCTGCTGCTTGAGCTACTTCTTTCACTGGAGCATTTCCCATGTTTGTATTGTGTCTGTATTAGTGTTGTGGTTTGTTGTGTAAGAGAATTCTAGAATTATTTAATAACTTTACACGCATTTATTTTTATTTTTCTTTGGGTTTTCTTGATGTTTAATTAATATTGATTATTTTACTTACTGATTATTTAATTAAATTTCTTTATATTTAATAATTTCACAATTATTTTGTTATTTTGCTAAAGAATTTTGGTAATTTACCTTGCACGAGTCAAAATGAATTTAATAATAAATTTCAGGGTCACTTCGCAACACTAAAATGTCATGCGATAAAAACATCTGATGCGCTAACCCAGGGATGGAAATCTGTGTGATATTATATACATTACTGTAACAACAGTTCTACAACTAAGATTAACTTAGTGTCTACATTAGACAAATTTTTATCAAAACAAACGTCGAAATCAGTGCGAATATATACAAGGCAACCTTAGTTAATGATTATTATTTTGGTTGTTACAGTTGTCAAACTGCATATATAAAAATCAATAATGAATACGCCATATTGTTGCCACCTTCCACAAATACGGGTTAAGTTTAACGTCTGTCTTGATAAAAAATTCTCTAATGTTATAATATGTGAGATAATGTCGGCAGAGGAGAGTAACCATTTTGTTTATATTAGGTTAAATCTTAAATAAGAGCTACACGTATTCTAATAAATCCTATAAGATATCATCAATCAGTCAAAGAGTAAACATGTCCTTTTTATTTAAGAAATTCGCACTTTTTTAGCACAATTTTCATAAAAATATTTTTTAAATGTAAAAAAATCATTAAAAGGAAACAATTTTACAAAAAACATTGTTTTTGTAGTAATTTTCAAAATACAAATGCACACACACAAACAAACTTTTGTATATACATATATCTCATCACAACAGTCTCATAATATTTCTTATAATACTAATATTTTAATCTACACGTGAGATAATTCTCTAAGAGAACGAATTTGACACTTTCTGACAGAAAAATCGTACATATTCTGTTATGTGTAGATGTGCTATAATGTCGAGTCTACACAAAAGAAATTTTATCAAGATAAAGGTAAAATTTCTGTCCGAATTGCAGATAATTTTTCATCTCTATCAATTATAGGGGAAAACGTATTATGTTATAACAACAATCAAAATTGCGTCTTTCACCAAGCCACGTCAAAACAAAATTCTCAGAGCTCGAGCGCTGAAGTACTATCTAAATTGTAATATTTCGATTTGCATACCTAAATATTTTTCATTCTGGAAGTTAAAGTAATTGTAAGTGAAAATCTATTGTTTCATTGATTTACTTTAGTTTATTTGTAAAAGGGTAACTTATACATTATAGTTTGGTACAATATAGTTTGGTAAAATCTCTACTATTATTAATTTCATAATTGGTAATAACAAGTGCTGAAGAGTTGAAGAAAAAATGTCACGAATATGGCAATAAAGAGAAATTTATTTAATATGACTATTAATAGAGAGAGTAATAAAACGGAAAAGAAACTTCTGACAATGCACAAAATGAAGATTTTATCACCTATTCACGTTGAACAATTTACGTTCAAAAGGTAAAGACGACCCGATCAAAAAGTTTTTTAATAGAAAAAATGGAGCCAATTCTTTGTATTTGGATAGCAAAGCAAAATAAAATTTATATAAATATTTTCCGTTTACCTCCTTGTATAAAAAAATATTTTTATTAAAGAAGTTACTTCTGCTCAACTATTAAGAAAACAGTGCAAATGACTCGATTTGTGTCGTTTCAATTTACGTCTCAATTCTCCCATCCCCATTGACGATGCAGATCGAAGTATTAATGTATGTGGTCAGTTTCATACAGTTTGTAATTAAAAATATTATTAGGAAAAAGTATCAAATATGACGCTTAGTTAAGTAACATTTTCTTACATATAGCACAATATCACCATCCCTGTGTAAGACGAAATATTAAAAGTACTATATAAAATAAATCACTTTTGCACACTACAAACAACAGAATTATTCAGAGAATTTAATGAAACAGTACTAACAAGGCTTTGAATTGAAATTCTGAAAATTCTGAAATATGTAAATTGGGCGTTTATGTATTATAGTACATTTATAGCACATTTACATATGCACAAAATCTAGTTTAAATAAGATTTCAATCAAAACCTTCTTAATTTCTTAATTTTGTCAATTTCAAATGAGATTTTACTAAAATCTAACGCCGAGTCTAATTAGACAATTTTTTATCAAAAAAAAAAAACTTCAAATCTGTGAGAATTACAAATAATTTTTTTCTTTATCAATTCTAGGAGAAAACGTATGTCATAATAAAACATGTAAAAAGTACCAAAAAAAATCAAAATGGCGTCTTTCATCTAGCAACGTCAAAACAAAGTTTTCAGTTTTCGAGGGCTTACAATTTTGTTTTAACGCTGCAATAATACTGAAAAATTCAGTCTAGGCAAATTTTTATTCAGATAAAATGTTGACGTTTGTTTCGACAAAAATTTCTCTAGTATATAATTAGATTTTGAAAAATATCATTATCCATTATTTTTCTTTAAGTATGTTAAATAAATGCAACTACCCAGTTGACCACAAACTTCGATAATGATATCGCCTTTGAACAATTCGCGAGCATTTGTCTGACAAAACATTCGAGAACGACTATCGTTGGCGATCCAAATATAAGCTTGAGTTTACCCGTCGCTCACGTATTAATAATGAACATATATAATATTAATAGTGAACGTTAAGCGATATCAATAGCGAAGCATACAAATATTCGTTAGTGATTACTTTTCGATATCAAAAAAAAGTTGAAAATTGTTCGATATTAATATTACTAAATAGTTCGAAAACGATAGTTTTTTATTCCGTTTCATTTTAATTTTATTTCCAATTTAAAATTAAAATCTGATTTATTTTTCAGTTATGTTTTACTTCAAACTTATATCTATTAAATAATAAAATAATATTTATTATAATAAATTTCATTTCAAAAATAATAATTCATTTAATGAACAATAAAATTAATGAAGACATTTACATAAGGCTGGTAATATTTGAAGTAAAATATTTAAAATTTGTGATCATCATTAACTTGCCATTATTAATTTTAAAGCGAACTATCGTTCAAGAATGACACTAGATAATCTTTGTTTAAACATTTAGTTTCGATATTTTATTCAGAAAAGTTGAGTTTTTGATTACGCGAATGTTTAGTATTGAAAATCTTCGTTTTTAGGCAACACTCGCTAATATCGAAACTCAGGTCGGGCGGATATGAGCGATGTAGAAATGACGTTATTTTGATAATAGTACAAATACAATTATTTAGTCGGTTTATAAAATGTCCAAATTAAAAACATAAAATGAATAATTTACACAAATAAATTCAATAATATAACTTATTTAATAATTCCTAATTTTTAATTTAATTTTTTGTTAAAGAAAATCTATTTAATTGTCAAAAAAGTGTTTGTAACGGAGTAGATTTTTAAACAAATGAACTCTCATTTGAATGATATTTCATGTTATATGTAAATGTACAATTATAAAAAATAATAATAATAAAAAATAGAAATAGTATTAAAAAATCCACTAACAATATATTAGATATTTTTTTTTTTTTGGAAAGCTTCGACTAAAAAAATTTATTATACGTATCTTTTCTCTACTCTTTTTTTAATAACAATTATTTTATTATATAACAATGGGTGGAACTGTATAAAATGTTTAATGTACTTTTGTATTTAATATCATTTTGTGCAATTACCGAAAACGCTTTACTTTGCCAGAATATTTTAAAAATACTCAGATTCGCTTAAAAACGGTTCGGTTTGGCGAATAATCAAATTATTCTCAATATTAAACTAAAAAATATAAGAATAAATTATAATATAACTTAATGCAAATGTTCTTAAATATTAACTATAAATTAATAAATTTGTATATGACATTTTAAAAATACAAAAAATACTTCAGAGAATAATTCACATTTGAAAAAAAGAAATGGCTAAAGCAACGACCATTAAAGAGGCGTTAACAAAATGGGAAGAACGCAACCAACAGGATTCCACCAAAGCCACAGATATTGGTTTACAATTACAATTTCCACCCATAGAAAAAATGGATGGTACATTGGGCACATTAACAGAATGTAGAAAATTAAGTTTGTCTACAAATATGATAGAGAAAATAACAGGAATAGGAAATTTAAAAAATTTAAGAATATTATCCTTGGCAAGAAATAATATTAAGGCTCTTAATGGCATAGTAAGTTGAAATATGTTCAAATATTTCTTAAAAATTATAAGCAAACTTTAAAACCAGGAACCGTTGGCCGATACCCTGGAAGAACTATGGGTTAGTTACAATATAATAGAAAAACTTAAACCTCTGGAAGCAATGAAGGCTTTGAAGGTATTTTATGTATCAAATAATTCCATTAAGGACTGGTCGGAGTTTAATAGAATGAGTGTACCACCAAAATTGGAAGAAATAACTTTTGTGGGTAATATTTTATATGAAAATATGGATGAGAGTACTTTTCGATCGGAAGCAATAAGACGTTTGCCAAATTTGAAGAAATTAGATGGTGAACCGGTAATAAGGGGTGATTAGTTAATTTTTATAATTATTTTTATTTTTTAATAAATTTTTAATAATTAATAATTTTTAACAATAATTTATTTAACAAGTTTCCATAGATTCTTCGTTAGTTGCAGTAGATGCTGTAGGAGTTGTTGGTGCTTCCGTAGGGGCAGAATTTTTTTCGTCATATTCTTTTTTGAGTCTTTGCAACATATTTTTCGATATTAATTCCACTTTAAGATGTTGCACATTTATGGCACTGCCATCCCAATCCAAAAGTGATTTAAATTTCACAGAATCGCAGAGATTTAAAAGTTCTAAAAAATGTGTTTTAAGTTAAAGTAACGCTAAATGTTTAATGTAATACTTACGCATGCCACCCGTATTGTATTCCCCTGTTTCCTTTTCCAGAGT